>JALAZF010000078.1:8750000-10000000 GCA_022829125.1 Lathyrus tuberosus
GGTCCTAAGGGTATAGTGGACAAAAAGGAATTGGAGAGAAATGAGAAGTCATTGTTGGTACGATCATTTTGGGAGAAAACGCTCTGAGGAAAAGGGAGAAGCAGAGTTAAGGCCTAGAGACATCGAAAGAATCTTCATCTAAGGTAAGGGTGGGAATTCTTTAATCTCTAAGGGTTGCATAATCTTTGTATGAGGGTAGATAAACTTGTATGATCATTCCTAGGTGGTTGTGTTGATTTGGGAGATTGGGGGTTTTTGTATGTCAGAGGTTTGAAAAGAGGAAATTGTACAATTGATCGGTTGATGTGTGTTAATTTGTGTTTATATGAATTGTTGTGGTTGTATGTGTATGCTTGAGTTATGTTTGTAGTGTTATAATGTGTTCTAATTGATGAGATTTGATGATGTGATATGTTGAATTTCGTTTACCTTGAGTATGATAATTCTGTTTTGATTGTTGGGTTTTGAGGGTTGGCACATAAACATGAAGGATTGATGATTTTATGATGTATGAATGATGGGAGAATCTACAAATATGTATTTTAGGTTGCTTATAATTGTGGTATGAGGTAGGATTTCGAATTCTGAGTTTGGGGGTTCTTACGGAATCGAAATCGGAGGTCTGGAAGGCCTCCAACGCTGAAAAATGCAGAAGTCTGCATTCTGCAGGGCAATGGCGATCGCCTTTAGACTTACGGCAAGCGTCGTGATGCCCCGTAAGTCCGTTTGAGGCACCGTTCGAATCGTTGGAAAGCTAGTTTTATGTACTTTCTGTTAAAATTATTTTCAATGATAGAATTCCAACTATTCAACACGTTGTATGTGTTTCCGTGTATGTTTCAACGTGTTGAACCGTGAAATGTGGAATTCGGTTGTGCGAATGCGTGTCGTTGTTGTGAATTGCAATGTTTGCATGTTTGAGCAGGTATATGCTGTATGTTGGGCAGTCGTGAGGTAATGTATTGGTGATATGCTAGTCATATGCCTTACGTCGTTGTTGTATCTTGTTGTTGAGTGCAATAGTTGTTGCTTATGATGTTGCATGATGTTGTTGTTGAGTTATTGTGGCATACCGTGTAAATATAATGGTTGTTGCTTATGATGTTGTATGATGATGTTGTTGATTAGTTATGGCATGTTGTGTTGTGGCATAACTTGTAAATGCAATAGTGGTTGCTTATGATGTGGTATGATGTTGTGGTTGAGTGCATAGCATGTTGCATAAGTTGTGTGATAAGTCGTGTGCCCATGTGGGGTGTGAGCGTCTCATCTGGATTCTTTGAAATAGAATCGTGTTGGTGTTGTTGTTGTTGTTGAGGTAATTGTGTGCCCATGTGGGGTGTGAGCGATTACGGGTGATCGTGTGCCCATGTGGGGTGTGAGCGATCACGGATGTCGTGTGCCCATATGGGGTGTGAGCGACTATTATGAAATCCCGACGGGGATTATGACCATGAAACAGGGGTCGAATTGGTACCACATGCATTGAGTCGAGTCGTAGGTCTCATTGCATTGCATTGTGTCGTGTTGTGATGCATAAAATTGTATGCATGTATGGACATTCGTGTTGTGTTGATGTTATCGTATTTGTGTGGATGTTGTGTTGTTAGGGTGAGCCGTATAAGAATTATGTTCTTTCATATGTATATTATGCTTTTCATATGTGATTTTGAGATTCTCACCCCTTTTGTTTAAATGTTACCTCCACGTGGGTAACGTGCAGGTACGCAGGAGTAGTTCGGAGTTGGAGTTATCGGAGACGAGGTCTTCTTTTTATGTCATCGAGTCGCGTCTGCTTTGATTGTAACACCGGGTTGTCAGAACGCTTAGAGTCCTTTACCTTGTTATGTGTTATTACTCTTTTATTTGATGATGTTATGTGTGGTTGAACATGTTTCAGATTTCGTTGAATTTCCGCTGCTGTAGAAATGTTTAAATACCATGTTTTAATTTCGATGTTGATGTATTACTTTTAGTATGCATGAGAAGTTGAATAGTTGAAAGTAGCATCCTAAATCTATGTGTGTTATTTTTACTCTAATATTTTGTTATTAATTGTCGCGGGGGGTTTAGGGTGTTACAGTTTTTGGCAATCCCGACACAAAATCTATGGAAATACTATCCCACTTCTATTCTAGAATATTAAATGGTTGCATCTACCCGAAGGCTTCTGATGTCCAATCTTTAACTTCTGACAAGTCAAATAGGCATAAATAAATTCAGTAATATCCTTCTTCGTACTTGGCCACCAAAACAACCTCCGCAAATCCTGATACATCTTCGTAGCACCGGGATGAATACTCAATCTACTTCGATGCCCTTCCTTAAGAATACTCTTCTTAATTTCTGGAACATCTGGAACATATACTCTATCTCTGAACCTCATCGTACCGTTCTCATAAATCTGGAATTCACATCTGTTACCTTGGTTAATCAAAGCCAATTGATCAACCAATCTCAAATCAGATTGTTGACCCACTCTGATTTCTTCCAGAATGCCACTAGTCAGTTTCAACATACCCAACCTCACACTGTCAGGAGTCTCTTCACATACCAAACTCAGATCTCAGAATTGCTCGATTAATTCCAATTCTCTCACCATAAGCATCGACATATGCAATGACTTCCTGCTCAATGCATCAGCCACCACATTTTCCTTACCACAATGGTAACTCAAATCAAAATCATAATCCTTCAATAATTCCAACCACCTCCTCTGCCTCATATTCAACTCTTTCTGATCAAATAAGTACTTCAAACTCTTATGATCACTGAATACCTCAAATTTAGATCCAAAAAGATAATGTCTCCAAATTTTCAACACGAACACCACGGCTGCCAACTTTAAGTCATACGTAGGATAATTGTAGGTGTGAAAAACACAAGAAAGGGGGATTTGAATTGGTTTTTCAAAATAAAATCGTTTCTTTATACTAACCTCTTTTTAACAACTTTCTAACTTATGAGTAAGAAGCTTAGAATGATATAACACAATATGTTTATACTAGTTCACTTGAGAATTCCTCAAGTTAATCTAGTTCACCCGCCAAGGTGATTTTGCCTCTCTCAATCAGGGTCTTAATCCACTAATCAATCAGATTAATACAATGCACAAGCCAAACTCCTGGTGACTAACAACAACCTCTAAAACTCTCAAGTTCTAGACTTCTCAAGAAATCCAACCTCACCGGTCTTTCTCAAGGAACAATCCTCTAAGACAACACGTCTTAGACTTCTCAAGAAATCCAACCTTACAGGTCTTTCTGAAGGAATACAAACCTAAGTTTGAATGAATATCATTTACAGAATAGTGCTTCTAATATAAGTTGAAATGTAAACAAGTTTTGTTTCTATATGACTAAAGAAAGATATTAGTTAGAGAGTATTTTTTTCAGTGAGCTTTCGTGTATCTTTCTTCAAGTCTTCAAGTCTTTATATAGCCGAGTAAAATATATCCGTTGAAAATTAATCATAGCTATTTAGACTGATGGCGGCTTGATAGAGACGTGAGGACAGATAATACTTTTGTGTCTTGTCTTGTCAAGATATCTTCATTAGTATTGGTTGCACTGTTTCCAAGATATCTTCACTAGTATTGGTTGCACTGTTTCCAAGATATCTTCGTTTGTATCATTGTACAGTTGTACTTTGTTGGTTGGTCTTCTAATCTTCTTAATTTCATAGGTTTCTGCGAGCATGAGTAAGAAGGAAACGTAGCTTGGTTCTTAAGATCTTCAAGTCTTGGAGTCCTCAGAGTTGCACCTTCGGAGTCTTCAGCACTTGATCTTTAGAACCTTGTTTACTTAGAATGTTGTCTTCATATCTTCAGAGGCTTCTGATGGTATTTAGTTGAAGCATGATTAGAGGCTATAGTTGGGTCTTCAGAACCTTTATCTAAAGAGCATAAGTCTTCAGTATCTGAACTTCGTTCATCAGAACCTCAGTCTTCAGAACTTCAGAACTTGTTCTCCTTACATATTATATCAGAGTCTTGCAATCTTCAGATTCTCCTGAAGTAATTTCTGTTATATAGCACATCAAGTGTAACGCGTAGGCGAAGTATTTTCTATTAACAACATATTCACGCCATTTAACGGAAGCAGAACCTGTTTGTTAGATTCTCACAAATAACAAACATTAGACTTATAAAATTGTTCATACAAACATACCTTTTTGATATCATCAAAACTCAGAGGTATTAATGCAGAACCAACTCTTTTTCTCACAATCTCCCCCTTTTTGATGATGACAAAATAATGTATTTCGATGACACAATTTTGTACATAACACAAGGGTAATCGAAATAAGAAGGTTAAGAAATACTTATCCTTTACATGAGATACTCCCCCTGAATCTCAGACTGGGTGAAGATTAAATATCCTGACTTGTGAATTTTTTTTTTGAGAGGGACTCCCCCTGATTCCAAAAGGTCAGGTACTGAAATCTTCATAGTCTTGATTCAATTATAAACTTGATCTTTCAGAGTTTGACACGAACTTAGGTCGTCATCTCAGAACTCCTGAAGAGAAGGACAAAGAAAAGCATCTAACAGAAATAACACTTTACTGGTTAGACTATAAACAACTTGTTATTCAGAGATTGACTATAAAACTAAAATTTCGCATTCATTACTTCTCCCCCTTTTTGTCATAATCAAAAAAAATTGTGAACAAAGGGTGAAAAACTAAGTCCTAAATCCTAAAATTATAGAACCAAAATGAAACAAGGAAAAGGTTAGGTGGTTCCAGAGGACATTTTGTCCAAAATCTTTTGAAGCAAGTTCTGAACATTTGCATTGACAATCTTCTGTTATGCAAAATTTTCTCTGAAAATCTGTTGTTCTCCTCTGATTTCTTTAATTGCGTTTTCCAAACGCACCACATCAGGTTCAGGTGAGGAACCAACTAAGGCGTCTTGCTTAGATTTTTCTATAGCTTCAGCTTCTTTTGCCAGCCTGGCTTCTTCTTCTGCAGCCTTTTCTTCAGCCTCTCTTTGCTTAGTCACTAGAAAATTGAATTTTCTAACCCTTTCCTCAGCCTCTTCTCTTGCTTTCACCAGTTCAACTCCAGCAGCTTTAGCAGCTTCAAAGAACCTAGACACCCTTGCAAATTCATAGTCTAACCACTTCTGAAATGCGTCCTAAGAATTTACAAGCTCTACAGGCTTGGCACTTGTCCTGGCCTCTGCTAGTAGCTTTGCTACTTTCTCCAATGCCTTTTTGTGAAATTTGCTAATACATTCATCAATGGTTTTTGGAGGGGGTCTTTCATAGATGACCAAGGCTAGGTTGGATTCAACCAAACTTGTTTCAGAAAGGTTGGGTTCATTAGATGAAGCAATTTCAGGTTGAGTGGGTTCAGGATTTGGTTGAGATGAATTAGTTTCAGTAGTATGAGAAGAGAGCTCAAAAGTTTCTAATTCTGAATGAGATTCATAAGTGGTAATCTCAATGGGTTTAACTCTTGTTTCTTCAGATGCTGGTTCAGGAGGATCAGAGTGTTGGATTGAGGATTCAACAATGGTTTTCTAATGAAAAGCGTAGGACATTGGTGAGACAAGTATGTCTGGTTGGATGAGTGAGGTGGTTGTTGAAGAAGTGTATGAAGGAATAGCTTCGGATTGGATAGGTGTACTGATTGATGGAAAGGAAATTTGTGGAATAGTAGTTGTTTCAAATACAAGAATAGAGGTTGTTGGTGGTGGAATTGAAAACGACGGTGACTTGAAGCTGACTTGTGGATTTGAGGTGGGAATGAAGGTAGTTTGTTGAGACGATGATGAAACAGTGATAGGTTCAGCGTCAACTATTGAAACAGAAAAAGTGATGGCAGACTTACTAGTTCTTTCAGAGCGAGAATCTTGAGCAGAAGTCTTGGAGGTTCCTGACTTGTTAGCCTTCTTCTTTTTCTTGGGTTCAGGATCCTCTTCGATTAGCTTCCTTTTTCCTCTACTAGGCTCAACTTCTTCAATTCTGACCTTAGACACGTCTTTTCCTTCTTTTTCCATTATAGCAATAAGTGCAGCAATAACTTCCTTGTTTTCACAACTGTGAAAAGAGGGATAGTCTTTCACCTGAATTCTACTTTATATCACACTTTCATGAGGGATAACCATAGGTTTAAGTTGAACATCTTTGATTATTTTCATATTTTTCAAGGTAGTGGCATTTAAAGACTCTCCAATGCTTGGAGCCAAATATTCTGTATATCTGGCTTCTTTAATCAGATAATCCACTAGGCCGCTTTCAACAAAAATGTCAGAGAGCAATCTCCCGAAAGGAATGTAGGTTGGAATCTTCTTTGTAGGTGAAGTCGTTGTTATGGACTTGCGCACTTTGTCTCTTAGATAGAAAAACAGGATGAAGGGCAAATTCATTTTCTTCTTTTTATGCAAACAGTACAACATGTTCCTTTGAGTAGTATTAAAGTAGTCTGCGGAACTCTTCAGGGGTCTTGGGTTGATACAACCAAGAATGATTATGTGCAACATTCTCAGTTTATCATGCAAGTCTACACTTTTATAATCTGTTTTCTTAGATTGATAGTTCGTAAAGATTTCTTTGCTGATGGCAATGTCAGATTTTTCAAGCTTTCCATAGACTCGTTTCCCTTCCAAGAACTTCATTCCAAGAAGATCTGAAATTGACTTTTCAGTAATGATAATCCTCTTTTCCATAACAAAAGAGACAACATGAAAATCGTCAGTATCGGCCAGTCTCCAGAAGTCTTTTAAAAGGGATTCATAGATAGGACCTTTAAGCCTTTCAAAGTAGTTATTCCATCCTTGACATTCGAGTTCGGCAGAAAGATCAAGCCCATTGTTTGCAAGATTCTGGAAATCCACATGCAGTTCCTTGAGAACAGTTAGATCGTCTGCAGGACGTACACACGTAACTGCTACATTTCTTTGAGTAACATGGTTTTTATCAATCTCAAGAAGAGACGATTAAGTCGACGCAACAGTTGCAGTGGTTGCGGAGGTGGTAGCAGGCACAACTGATGAAGATGATAACGCTTTTGATGGATTCAAAGATGCTTCCATTTCTTCGGAGAATTTGACGGTTTCTTGTTGAATGTGATTCATCATGATGAAGTTTGTGATTGATCGAGATGAGAACAATAGATGAGCAGTTGAGAGAGAGAGAGAGAGAGAGAGAGAGAGAGAGAGAGAGAGAGAGAGAAGCCATTTGGGGATTTTAGGGTTTCTTAAAGTGTGAAAGTGAATGTGAGGTAGTGTGAGTAGATTTATAAAGTGTTTTTGAAATTTGAAAATTTATTGGGAGTTAAAGAATGGACGCAATTATGATTTTAAATCAATTCCAAGAAAGATTACTGTTCATTGTGGACTTAAAATAGATGTAATGATTTGGATATAACCGAGGTTACACGCGTTAATCATCTTCTAATTCAAGTGACATGTTTTGATATTCTCAGAATCTGGATAACTCAAGAGTTTCCATCTGATCAGAGACATTTCTGACTGAAGTAGCTTCTGATAACTGAGATTAAACAAGTGTATCTAAGAAAAATCTAATTTCTTCAAACTCTAAATAAACACATCTGATTCTAATATGATCTTACTCTGAACAAAAATCCATTTTCAGATGCTTCAGAATAAATTGAAATCTATCTTTAGCCAAGGGTTTTGTAAAAATATCAGCCCATTGATGGTCTGTATCGATGAATTTTAAACATAGAGTTCCCTTCTGAACATAGTCTCTAATAAAGTGATGTTTAATTTCTCTGTGCTTAGCCCTAGAATGCAAGATTGGATTTTTACTTAAACAGATAGCAGCAGTATTATCACAATAGATAGGGATGTTACTCTCATGTATCTGATAATCTTCTAGCTAATTTTTCATCCAGAGCATTTGCGTACTGCATAGAGAAGCGAAAATATACTCTGCTTCTGCTGTAGAGAGAGCAATTGTAGATTGCCTCTTGCTTGACCATGAGATCAGATTCTTCCCTAGAAACTGATAGTTTCCAGATGTTCTTTTCTTTCCAATCTGTCTCCAGCATAGTCTGCATCACAGTAACCAGATAGAGTGTACTCTGATGTTTTCTCATACATCAAGCTAAGGTTAGTAGTTCCTTTCAGATACCTTAGAATTCTTTTAACAGTAGTTAAATGAGGTTCTCTAGGATCTGATTCAAATCTAGCACACAAATGAATGCTGAATAAAATATCAGGTCTAGAAGCAGTTACATACAAAAGAGAGCCTATCATACCATGATAGGTCTTCTAACAAACTTTACCGCTTACTTCTTCTTTCTCCATGACGCATGTTGGATGCATTGGAGTCTTCGCTATTTTACAATCTATCATGTTGAATTTCTTCAGAAGTTCTTTAGTGTACTTACTTTGATGAATGTAAGTAGCTTCTGGTTTCTGATCAATTTTGAAATTCTGGTACAGATGTGTGATGTCTTTGTGCAATGTCACAACATCGCAATCTGCTGAACAAGGCAATAATAGAAATAGTAAATCACACACTGAATTATTCACCCAGTTCGGTTCAACAACCTACATCTGGGGGCATACCAAGCCGGGAAGGAAGTCCACTATTAGTAGTATCAAATTACAGACTCAACAGACCAGTTGACAATCTACCTAATTTAATCACTACCCAATGACCCTTCTACCTAAGTCCTCCCTAGGCACGAGACTCCATCTCACTTCCAATCATAGCAATGATGTCTAGCAGTCAACTACACCGTCACTGCATCAACAGCTTGATTACCAACAACGGTTCAATCATAAAAGACACCCTTTCATGACACATTCTAGAGTTGCTTCAAAGCTTCCTCCAAGAACAATACCAAACTCATTACCTACAGGTTTCTGAGTTAAATACAGTGACCATCTCACAACCCGAGTGGTTCACTTAGACAAAGCCCTAATGATCTACATCTTGGACCCGTACCTATTCTAGGTTACAAGCATTCTATTTATAATATAATCCCTACTGGAATTGGGCATTCAAATCATATCAAATCTTCTGTAACAAATCTGCACCAGATCCTGCTTCTAAATAGATCTTCAATCATATCTTCAATTAAATCTTCATCATAATTTCCTCTAATTATTCTCCATATCTTTATGCATTAAATTAGTAACAAACTGATCTTCATAACTGATTACAACAAAATATATTTTTCCCTTGATCTTCGCCTGCATTCTCTGATTCTCTTTAGCAGAATATCTCATTCACACCAGAACCACGTGCAGCCCTAATTAATCATCTCTGACCTGATGTTGTAATGTTCTGGTATAGTGATGTTAAGACTTCGCATGTGACATCACTCTTCAGCATTTTAACTCTTCACCAATATTTACAAACCAGACTGTTAGCCCAAATCATAACAATCCTGTTAGCAGTTCATGTTGCAACATCAACCATGACATTAACATTGTTTTAACAAAATTTTAGCCAATTACAAGAACTTACAATCTCCCCCTTTGGCTAATTTTGGCTAAAACAAATATATAAACATTACAACTCAGATTACATTAGTAATTACAGCTCTAAACTACTGTCAGTAGTCATCAGTAACTACTGAACCTACCAGTAACCATCAGTAGCTACTGCGAACAGTAATCCTGGAGAAACATCTTCTAGGGAATATTTGAATGATGTTAAGACATCATGTCTGACAACTCTTTTGGCAGCGCATCCCACCACAATCACTTCAGGCAACACATCAGGAAGTAAGAAGTAGAAAGTCCCGAAGTTATGCACATGAAGAAGAAGATATCTGGTGTACATGAGGAAGAAGATTTTTAACACTCCCCCTTAATACAACACATTACTTTTTCCTTTCAACTCAGACCCGGATTCATTGTGGAAGACTCCCCCAGAAAAGAAACGTTTGTCTATTCACAAAAGACCAATGGTGGCATAAGATAATTCTGCACACCTTCATTGATCAGACACTGGGTTTAGTCCATGGCATAAGAGGAAACTTAAGAAGTGTCATTCTGCCAACCCAGGTAACTCAGAACACAAGTCACAACTGTGTTCATAACTCAGGACACAAGTCACAAAGACTCAACACCAACTAAAGGATGTACCATCCTCTTCTGCAGCATCAGAAACTGCAGACTCCAGGCATAACATCTGCACAAACCACTTAGCCAGATCCTTTCCTTTCTCCCCCTTTTTAGCCACAAATTGGCAAAGGAACCCCTCACAGAACCAGACCCATGAAGTGCTCACCCAAACACGAATAAACGCCATAAGACTTATGAGACAATAACACTCACTTGCTGAAGGAGAACAAACTAACCCCTATAAATAGCTGACCAGTAACTTAGAAATTAACGAGCCTTGAATATGTCAATGTTCTTGGTCAAATAAACGCTATTTTAGGTATCAGAAACTGCATTCAAATTCAATGCCTACCTTCCAAAAACTGCCTTGACTGCCTTAAATATTTCACAACTGAATCTTACCATAAATTAGGCCAATAACGCTCCATGCATAGTCGAAGCCACGTGTTTCATTTTATCCTAACACCACCGTCCAAAATACTTCCCTTTTTGGCTCAAGAAAAACATGTCCTATATCATGTTCTGACATCGCATCAGACATTGCCTGCTGGCTCATTAACCCAAGACTCTACAAACACATCTTCTTATCTAATGGGTATTGAGACGACTTCTCACAACCTCTTCTAGATTCTTTCAGACCATCACCCATGTACACCACTTTTGCTTTTCAGACCTCTCCTTCATAGGCACTATCTTCACACAGCTATGATAGGTCCCATCATCACACTGCACAAGCTTGACCAGCACACATGCTGCAATAGGCTATAGTTAACAACCTTACATTCAATGCCCTTTATGATATCTCACCAATAATGCCACATTCCTCATGGGGATTTTAGATACAAGGTCTGCCAAGTCCAATAAACAAAGGCCCATTTGATTGGAAATTTCTCACACAAGATAAACACCCTTCTGTCCTTACATTCACCAGCTCCTAATGAAGTCTTCATCATGAAAGTAGCCATGTATTTCCTGAACTACTCACCATCAAGATTAGAATCTGCCCATTCTAATCCACACTATGTCAGAACTGCCACTTCAGACGATAATGCTGCTTCTTCAAACTTCATAAGTATGGTACATACCCAACCATAATGTTGTAACAACATGTAGGACATCAGCACGAGACAAAAGACCACCCCACTTGACCAGCACCAGCAGTTATACATAATCAGACTAAAAGGAATAACATCAGACAACTAGACAAGACCTAGCCTCATCCTACTAGGACCACTTCTACCCAGGCACCAAACACGAAGTTCTGGTAACCAATGTGCCAAGAAAACCAGGTTCCTAAGAAAAACAGATTCCCATACCAAAGACTACTCTGACTGGTTAGGCGATACAAACAATGACATTTTATCCATAAATAACAAACCTCCTTACTCCTATCAGCACACCAAGGAAGGAATCATGAGTCAGTCTAAAAAGAATGCAGCAAAGAGACACATGCAGGAGGACAAGAAGCCAGATCCTCTGAAGTTGAAGGACACAACACTATCCACAGTTGGAGCATCTTCAGGAGCAACAATAACACGCAAGACATCAGAAACAAGGATGAAGACTATCAAGAAAAATCAAGTGCAGCTTCAAGCATCTGATGATGAATGGGATGAAGATTGGAAGATATTTCTTGATTCGGGGGGTTGGGATAATCTTTAGATTCTTTGCTTGTTGTTTTTACTGATCTTGTAAGATTCCAAAAATACAATAAACTTCTGTTTTAAATCTGTTCCATCTATACTAAAACAAAAGCAATAAGGAACACAAATGCACAAGACACTAACTCCTCATGTATGCCACCTCCCAATAAGTCCCAACACCAAAAACTGCAGACATATCCATCGTCACACGTCCAGTTGTACAAACTTTTAACAATCTCCCCCTATCAAGGGTACCATGTGCTTCTTGTATCTTAATGTCTTCAAGATCTCAATTCAACCAAACTTCACAATTTGTACCTTTGCAGCAGAATCCATAGGCAAGCACTAATGCTCTAGATGAAGATGAACATTTGAGCACACTTTTTGAGCACATGCATTTTGGGACCATTGTCCTTTTCTCCAAAAGCATTCATTCCTTATCATGCTCTTCATCTTCAGACTTCCAATCAAACAATACCTGATCCACTTCAGTCTTCACTGCATTTTCCATCCAAGGCAGACCTTCTACTTCATCATTCTCCCGTATGACAATGTAGACGCTCCTTAGGCATAATGTAGGCCCCACGCTTCTGAACCAGAGCATAATCATCCTTCACCAAGGATATCCAACCAGATAATGTCCCAACACACGTTAGAACATCTGCCACCCATCAAGACATCATCACCATGATTCTTGATATGCTCCACCAACTGGACTTACAATAGCATAGTAATCCAGACTGAAGATCTTCACACAACACTGCGTCATCAGCTTGAACAAAGAGAGTTTCAGAAACCCATAAACTCTCATTCACCACGTCCATCCTCAACCTAGAACTTCTGCCATAAGCTCCAAGATAATTTGGATAATACTCCATAGTCACCAATCAACTCCACCCGTTGATTCAACTCCAAGATGCTTAACACAGTCACATAAAGTAGATTCTCAAGCCTACTGCAGTCCTGCATATTAACCTCAGACAAATACATAGTCTCCCGTCAATGTATATTGTCATTAGTTAAATGCACAACACTATCCAAAGCAGACAAATATTCAACTATTGTCATGCAAGATACAACATTTTATCTGATCTGACATCCTTTTCCTGCAGACTTGAGACACTGGTTGATCCTTCTTTTGCTAATACACACCACAGATCACTTTAGATTAGGTAAGTGGCTTGACCTAATACTTCACCGTGAGCATAACAAACTTCCTTTGGCTGAAATAATGTTTCACCATCACCAATCACACTAAACATGAACCAACATACTCTAATATTTCAAGAATCTTCAAACTTTTGATGCCATCCCCATTAAGTTACCACAACTAAGCTTAAGAGATAACTTATCAAGATCTTTACTCCCGCATGAAAACTTTGACAGTGATACTCTTTTGCTTTGGCTCCACCTTCTTCTTTCACCATAAAAAAGGATGAAGGAATCACAGTGCTGAACAGATTGGTCTTCTACTTCTGATCCTTCCAGCCACAAGGCTAATGCAGACACCAATTCCAATTGACCAAAGACTGCTTAACATATTAAGCTCAACTTCTTTCTTGATGAATCTTCACACACCCCAGATGCCTCCTCTTCCAAGTCAGGAGTAGGATCCAAACAGATGTGATCAACACATTTGTTTAGCCCCCAAGCATCTTTCTTCAAACCTCTTTCCAACAAGCTCATATAAGAGTTCCTTTATGAGTGGACTTGGGATGAACCGCAGGTACTTTGGCAACTCTAACAAGCTAGTTGAAGATGTCCTCACGTATCACCACACCATGTGATACATCTTCAGAGGAGAACAGAATGTTGCAGCCTTAACACAAAACCACCAGGAATTTTCCATCAGATATATATGCAGCGGAACATACACCAGAAAACTCCTCTACAACCTTCAGGCAAAACATAATAACCCTTGCCCAACACTCCAAGTGCACTAGGTCATCATAGGTTTGAAAATAAGTCACACCACACAGCAGCTCACCACCAAAGCTACAGGCCTGATAACTTCATTCATCACTCTAAGGGATCATACAAAATTCCCTACTAACTATCTTCCTTGCTCATGAACCAGAAAGTATCTTCCCTAGATCTTATCCAGAAACAGACAGGATGTCTGCTCTGATACCAATTGAAATTCTGGTACAGATGTGTGATGTCTTTGTGTAATGTCACAACATCGCAATCTGCTGCACAAGGCAATAATAGAAACAGTAAATCACACACTGAATTGTTCACCCAGTTCGGTTCAACAACCTACATCTGGGGGCATACCAAGCCAGGAAGAAAGTCCACTATTAGTAGTATCAAATTACAGACTCAACAGACCAGTTGACAATCTACCTAATTTAATCACTACCCAATGACCCTTCTACCTAAGTCCTCCCTAGGTACGAGACTCTATCTCACTTCCAATCATAGCAATGATGTCTAGCAGTCAACTACACTGTCACTGCATCAACAGATTGATTACCAACAACGGTTCAATCATAAAAGACACCCTTTCATGACACATTCTAGAGTTGCTTCAAAGCTTCCTCCAAGAACAATACCAAACTCATTACCTAAAGGTTTCTGAGTTAAATACAGTGACCATCTCACAACCCGAGTGGTTCACTTAGACAAAGCCCTAATGATCTACATCTTGGACCCGTACCTATTCTAGGTTACAAGCATTCTATATATAATATAATCCCTACTGGATTTGGGCATTCAAATCATATCAAATCTTCTGTAACAAATCTGCACCAGATCCTGCTTCTAAATAGATCTTCAATCATATCTTTAATTAAATCTTCATCATAATTTCCTCTAATTATTCTCCATATCTTTATGCATTAAATTAGTACCAAACTGATCTTCATAACTGATTGCAGTAGAATATATCTTTCCCTTGATCTTCGCCTGCATTCTCTGATTCTCTTTAGCAGAATATCTCATTCACACCAGAACCACGTGCAGCCCTAATTAATCATCTCAGACCTGATGTTGTAATGTTCTGGTATAGTGATGTTAAAACTTCGTATGTGACATCTCTCTTCAGCATTTTAACTCTTCACCAATATTTACAAACCAGACTGTTAGCCCAAATCATAACAATCCTGTTAGCAGTTCATGTTGCAACATCAACCATGACATTAACATTGTTTTAACAAAATTTTATCCAATTACAAGAACTTACAAATTTGAATTTCCAAAAAGAACTTCAACTCACCCATAAGACTCATTTCGAATTCTGCTTGCATCAACTTTGAAAACTCCTCGCATAGAGAAGGATTAGCAGAACCAAAATAATATCATCAACATAAATTTGAACTATGAGTATATCATTTTTGTATGAATTACAGAAGAGAGTGGTGTCAACCTTGCCTCTGGTGAAGTTATTGTCTAAAAGAAAATTGCTCAATCTGTCGTACCAAGCTCTGGGAGCTTGCTTCAGACCATAGAGAGATTTTTTGAGTTTAAAGACAAAATTTAATTTTTCTGGGTTTTCAAATCCTGGAGGTTGTTTGACATAAACTTCTTCTGATATATAGCCATTCAAAAATGCACTCTTAACATCCATCTGGTATAAGATGATGTTGTGATTTACTGAAAAAGAAATTAACAAGCGTATAGCTTCTAGTCTAGCGACTGGAGCAAAGGTTTCATTGTAATCTATCCCTTCTTGTTGACTGTAACCTTGTGCAACAAGTCGTGCCTTGTTTCTGACGACTTCTCCCTTTTCATTGAGTTTGTATCTGAATACCCATTTAGTCCTGATTACATGGACATCTTTAGGTTTTAGGACCAGATCCCATACATCGTTCTTTGAGAACTGATTAAGTTCCTCTTCCATTTCCAGAACCCAGTCCTTGTCCATAAGAGCTTCATCAACTGTCATTGGCTCAATTAACGACACCAATCCCAGAAGCGTGTCTTCATAGGGCTTAAAAGTTGATCTGGTTCTGATGGGAGCGTCCTTGCTACCCAGAATCAGTTCTTCAGGGTGTGAAGTTGAGATTCTCCTCTTCTTCTGTTGCGGAGTATCATACGATACATCAATGATATCGAAAGTAGGAACTTCTAGAATTTTAACTTCTTCTGTCTTTTCTTTAGGTTCTGAAAAGCTAATTTCCAAATCTATAAACTTTTCAACTAGCTTTGACTTTTCAGGGTCAAGCTTATCATCGAATCTGACATGAATTGATTCTTCCATAATCCGTGATTCTGTGTTATAAACTCTGTAGCCTCTTGAGTGTTCAGAGTATCCTAACAACAGACACTTCTGTGCTTTGGAATCAAACTTGCAAAGATTCTCTTTAGTGTTTAACATAAAACAGATACATCCAAAAGGGTGAAAATAAGAAATGTTGGGAATTTTATTCTTCCATAATTCATAGGGAGTTTTACTCAAAATAGGTCTTATGGAGATTCTATTTTGAATATAACATGTTGTGTTAACTGCCTCTGCCCAAAAGTGCTTAGCCATGTCAGTTTCTTGGATCATGGTGTGAGCCATTTCTTAAAAAGTTCTGTTCTTTCTTTCTACAACTCCATTTTGTTGTGGAGTTCTAGGGCAAGAAAAATCATGAGATATCCCATGCGAATCAAAAAGTTTTTCAAAATCTTTGTTTTCAAATTCTCCACCATGATCACTTCTGATCTTGACGATTTTGCAGTTCTTTTCGTTTTGCACTTGGGTGCAGAAAGAAGCAAACACGGAATGTGACTCATCCTTGTGTCTCAAGAATTTTACCCATGTCCAACGACTATAATCATCAACGATGACTAGTCCATATCTTTTACCATTGATAGAAGCAGTTTTCACTGGTCCAAATAGATCAACGTGAAGAAGTTCCAATGGTCTAGAGGTAGAAACAATATTCTTTGCTTTAAAAGAAGTTTTTGAAAACTTGCCTTTCTGACATGCTTCACAAAGAGCATTTGAAGAGTACTTCAGATTTGGCAAACCTCTGATAAGTCCTAGCTTGTTCAGCTGTGAGATTCTTCTCAAGCTAACATGACCCAGACGTCTGTGCCAGACCCATTGCTCTTCATTGACAGACAAAAGACACTTTATATTTTGATGTTTTAAATCTGATAATTTAATTTTGTAAGTATTGTTCTTCCTTTTACCATTGAACAGAACAGATCCATCCTTCTGACTAACAGCCTTACAAGACATTTGATTGAAAATAACGTCATAACCATTGTCACTAAGTTGGCTAATTGACAACAAATTATGCATTAGACCTTCAACTAAAAGAACATTATTTATAAAAGGAAGTTTACCATTACCAATAGTTCCGGAGCCAATGATTCTTCCCTTCTGGTTTCCTCCAAAACCGACGATGCCTCCAGGCTTAAGTTTCAGATCTTGGAACATATGCCTTTCTCCCGTCATGTGTCGCAAAAATCCATTGTCCAGGTACCATGACTGGTGTTTCAATGGCACCATTAAGGATATCTGCAAAATAAATTATCTTATTCTTAGGTACCCATTTTGTGGGTCCTTTCACATTAGTCTTTCCAGAGGTTCTGACACCTTTAGATTTTCGTGCAGCAGGATAATAGTGTGGTATTTGTGCATAATATTTGAGTTTGGATGTTTTCTTCCATGTATGTGTTTGTGATATAACAGACTTAGAACCTTCTGGTTCTGGACATTTCAGTTTAGTGTCAGCATGCACAAACTGTTTAGATAAAGGTATTAGTTTGATATTCTTGGTTTCATCATATGGTTGTGATGGTCCTGAATATCCCAGACCTCTACTTCCATTTCTACTATCTATGCTTTTAACAAGGAAGTGTTGAAAAACTCTATCATATCTGAGCACTTCATTAGTGACGGTTATGTCAGACGTGATCTCTTCTTCTAACTTAGATACTTTATTTTTTAAAATAGCATATGATTTTTCTAGGAAAAATAATTTTTCGTTTAATTCAGAAATAGTTTGCTTGTTCTTAGTAAGGTCCTCGAAAGGAACCATAAAAGTCTTTTTCAGAGTTTTGTGTTTTCTTAGAAGAAGTTGATACCTTTTCATAAGTTCAGATAATCCTATTTCAAGTTCAGAACGAGATAAGGAAGAAAGTACCTCTCTGTCGTCATCAGAGTCTGATAGTTCTTCTTCTGATAGAACTTCGTTCGTGCCGGTCTTAGCCATGAATGCCACATTGGCATGTTCTCCGTCAGAATCTTCCTCTGATTCTGAATCATCCCAAGTTGCCATAAGACCCTTTTTAGCTTTTCTAAGTTTTCCATCTTTCTTGAACTTTTGACAATCATTCTTTATATGTCCAGGCTCCTTGCATTCAAAACATGTAACTTCTCTTCCATAAGCTTTCTTTTGACCATGTACAGACTCAGATCTTCTTCTTGGTCCTCTGAACTTATTCCTTCTGTATTTCCCTAGTTGGCTTATCTTCTTTGATATGAGAGATTGTTCATCTTCGTCTGAATCTTCTTCAGATTCTGCAGATTCTTCCTCTGCTTGATAAGCCTTTTTCTTTTCAGACTTAGCCTTTAGAGCAATAGATTTACTTTTCTTCTGAGGTTCATCTTCTTGAAGTTCTATTTCATGACTTCTTAAAGAACTAATTAGTTCCTCAAGACTTATGTTGTTCAAATCCTTTGCTAGTTTCAAGGCTGTTACCATTGGTCTCTATTTGACAGGCAGACTTCTGATAATCTTCTTGACATGATCAGCAGTAGAATAACCTTTGTTCAGAACTCTGAGTCCTGCAACAAGCATCTGGAATCTTGAGAACATAGTTTCCACAGATTTATCGTCTTCCATTCTGAAAACTTCATATTTCTGGATTAGTGCACGAGCCTTTGTCTCTTTGACTTGAGCGTTGCCTTGACGAGTCATTTGGAGAGAGTCAAAAATAAACTTTGCAGTTTCTTTATTTGTGATCTTTTCATATTCCGTATATGAAATTGCATTTAACAGAATCATCCTTGCTCTGTGATGATTTTGTAAGTCTTCTTTTGAGCATCTGTTAATGCACTTCTAACAATCTTTTTGCCTTCAGAATCTACAGGGTAACTGTAGCCATCAACTACCAGATCCCATATATCTAAGTCAAAAGGCAGAAAGTAACTTTCAATTCTATCTTTCTAATAGTCAAATTTTTCCCCATCAAAGATAGGAGGTTTTGCACTATAAGAATCTCTTTCATTAGCAGTAACATTTGGCTCAGGTGCAGCTATTGTTTTTCACACTTGGATCGGTACTGAACACTATTAAGTGTTTGATAAAAATTCAACCTTTTTATCACCTCAGAACCGGGGCTCTGATGCCAATTGTAGGTGTGAAAAACACAAGAAATGGGGGTTTGAATTGGTTTTTCAAAATAAAATCGTTTCTTTATACTAACCTCTTTTTAACAACTTTCTAACTTATGAGTAAGAAGCTTAGAATGATATAACACAGTATGTTTATACTAGTTCACTTGAGAATTCCTCAAGTTAATCTAGTCCACCCGCCAAGGTGATTTTGCCTCTCTCAATCGAGGTCTTAATCCACTAATCAATCAGATTAATACAATGCACAAGCCAAACTGCTGGTGACTAACAACAACGTCTAAAACTCTCAAGTTCTAGACTTCTCAAGAAATCCAACCTCACCAGTCTTTCTCAAGAAACAATCCTCTAAGACAACACGTCTTAGACTTCTCAAGAAATCCAACCTTACAGGTCTTTCTTAAGGAATACAAACCTAAGTTTGAATGAATATCATTTACAGAATAGTGCTTCTAATATAAGCTGAAATGTAAGCAAGTTTTGTTTCTAAATGACTTAAGAAAGATATTAGTTAGAGAGTATTTTTTCTGTGAGCTTTCGTGTATCTTTCTTCAAGTCTTCAAGTCTTTATATAGCCGAGTAAAATATATCCGTTGAAAAGTAATCATAGATATTTAGACTGATGGTGACTTGATAGAGATGTGAGGACATATAATACTTTTGTGTCCTGTCTTGTCAAGATGTCTTCATTAGTATTGGTTGCACTGTTTCTAAGATATCTTCATTAGTATTGGTTGCACTGTTTCCAAGATATCTTCGTTTGTACCGTTGTACAGTTGTACTCTGTTGCTTAGTCTTCTAATCTTCTTAATTTCAGAGGCTTATGCGAGCATGAGTAAGAAGGAAAACGTAGCTTGGTTCTTAAGATCTTCAAGTCTTGGAGTCCTCAGAGCTGCGACTTCGGAGTCTTCAGCACTTGATCTTTAGAATCTTGTTCGCTTAGAATGTTGTCTTCATATCTTCAGAGGCTTCTGATGGTATTTAGTTGAAGCATGAGTAGAGACTATAGTTGGGTCTTCAGAACCTTTATCTAAAGAGCATAAGTCTTCAGTATTTGAACTTCATTCATCAGAACCTCAGTCTTCAGAACTTCAGAACTTGTTCTCTTTACATATTATATCAAAGTCTTACAATCTTCAGATTCTCCTGAAGTAATTTATGTTATATAGCACATCAAGTGTAACACGTAGGCGAAGTATTTTCTTTTAACAACATATTCACGCCATTTAACGGAAGCAGAACCTGTTTGTTAGATTCTCACAAATAACAAACATTAGACTTATAAAATTGTTCATACAAACATACCTTTTTGATATCATCAAAACTCAGAGGTATTAATGCAGAACCATCTCTTGTTCTCACAATAATTCCTTTCATACACTCTCAATTGTCTCGAAGCATAAGCGACAACTTGACCATTCTCCATCAATACTCCACCAAGGCCCATCTTCGACACATCACAATACACCACAAAAGATTCGTTCGGATTAGGCAAGATCAATACCGGAGTGGTCGTCAACTTCCTCTTCAATTCCACAAAACTCTTTTCACATGCAACATCCCACACATAAGCTTGACCCTTCCGAGTCAATTGAGTCAAAGGTAATGCCAACTTAGAAAAACCTTTAATAAACTTGCGATAATAACCTGCCAACCCAAGAAAACTTCGTATCTCAGTAGCAAACTTCGGAGTCTCCCACTGTAACACAACATCAATCTTAGAAGGATCAACAACAATTCCACCACTTGATATCACATGACCAAGAAAACTCACTTCTTCCAACCAAAACTCGCACTTCGACAATTTTGCATACAACTTCTTCTCTTTTGACACTTGCAACACAGTTCTCAAATGCTCAACATGCTCTTCTTCAGATTTAGAGTATATTAAAATATCATCAATGAAAACCACAACAAACTTATCCAAATACTCGTGAAAAATCTGATTCATATACTCCATAAACACACCTGGTGCATCGGATACACCAAATGGCATCATAGTGTATTCGTAATGACCATACCTCGTCCTGAAAGCTGTCTTCGGAATATCATCAGGCTTAACACGAATCTGATGATAACCAGACCTCAAATCAATCTTGCTAAACACATAAGCTCCCACTAGTTGATCCATCAAATCGTTGATTCTCGAAAGTGGATATTTATTCTTGACAGTCACTTTATTCAGCTGCCGATAATCAACACACAACCTCATACAACCGTCTTTCTTCTTAACTAACAACACAGGAGCACCCCACGGAGAAACACTCGATTGAACAACCTTCTTTTCAAGCAGTTCTTCCAATTATTTCTTCAATTCACTTAACTCAGAAGCGAACATCCAGTAAGGAGCCATTGACACCAGACTCGTTCCTGGTATCATGTCCACCGCAAACTCTACTTCACGCTCTGGAGGCAAATCACTTATGTCATCCGGAAACACGTCTAAAAATTCACATACAATAGGTAATTCGACACTATCAGCTTCATGATCAACCTGCAATGATACAAACAGTGCAAACATCGAAGTTTCGTCTTCTAGAAGGTTCGTCTACTTGCTTAGCAGACAAGAACATCTACTATCCATTATCACTAAACTCAAGAAACGGCACAGTCTTATTATAACAGTTGATATGAACATAGTTGAACTTAAACCAGTTCATTCCTAAGATTACATCAATTTGGTGCAAGGGTAAACACACCAAATCCATCACGAAACTCTTCCCAAAAATTGTCAAAGGACATCTCGAACACACAAAGGTAGTAGTAACAGAACCATTAGCATGAGTTTTTATTACCATACTACTATTCATATCAGATAATTTCAAACCCAACCTATGTTCACATTCAAGTGAAATAAACGAATGAGTAGCACCAGTATCAATAATAATGACTAACTCAACATTATTAATAAAACAAGTACCTCGAATCAAGTTATCCTTCTTGGGAACTTCTAAACCACTCAAAGCAAACACTCTGCCATTAGTCTGAGCAGCAGTAGCAGTCTTCTTTGTCTTCTGACACTAGGTACTAATGTGACCCTATTCACCATAGTTGAAACAAGTCGGACCCTCATCCTTGCAGTCGGTAGCTCTATGGCCCCTTTTACCACATCTGTAACACCTCAACACACTATTATTGCAAACCTCAGCATGATGGCCTTGCTCGCCATACCGTAACACTTAACAGAAGCGGGAGCTGCTCCCTCACTTGTCTTTTTCCCATCTGAAGCCTTCTGCTTCCCTTTGTCAGATGAAGTCACATATGGTTTTCCTCTAAACTTCCCATTCTCTTTCTTATCACTAAGGTGCTTATAGTGAGCAAATTGAGCTCGGCTATCCTCATCATAGGTTCTACTCTTATCCAC
The DNA here is from genome assembly GCA_022829125.1 of Lathyrus tuberosus. Classification (NCBI taxonomy): domain Eukaryota; kingdom Viridiplantae; phylum Streptophyta; class Magnoliopsida; order Fabales; family Fabaceae; genus Lathyrus; species Lathyrus tuberosus. The sequence continues at coordinate 8,772,352 of JALAZF010000078.1, forward strand.
CAGCTCAGCATACCTGCGAATCTGTTGGTATCCAATACTCTATTAGATCTTTGGTCTCAGCCCATTCTCAAACTTGAGACATTTAGACATCTCAACATCAGCACATTTGTAATGCGGACAAAACTTCACCAGCGCCTCGAATTTTGTAGCATACTCTACCACAGTCATGTTTCCTTGCTTCAATTCAAGGAATTCTATCTCCTTCTTGCCGCGAACATCTTCAGGAAAATACTTCTCCAAAAATTATCTCTTGAATACAACCCATGTTATATCATTACCAACATCCTCCAGCCTCTGACGTGTGTAATCCCACCAATCCTCAGCTTCTTCTAACAGCATATGAGTACCAAATTGAACCTGTTGAGCATCAGTACACGCCATCACTCGGAAGATCTTATCAATCACCTTGAGCCACTTCTGTGCACTATCTGGATCATGAGTGCCCACGAAAGTTGGTGGAATTTTCCTCTGGAACTTTCCCAAAATAAGAAACTCATCAGGAGCTTCTCTATTCTGATTATTCTGAGCCATCGCTTGAGCAAGTGATTCTAACGCGAGCGATAGGACGATCATTTCTTGCAGCCATTCGACACACTATCAACAACGTTAGAAGAAGTAACTCATCGACAGTATACACACACTCATCGACTGACAGGGATTGACATCATAAAAACTTGGCCAGACAGACCGATCTGCTCTGATACCACTAATGTAACACCCTTCTACCCCAAAGAATATTCACGATAAATATAAACAAGTATATCAGAGTACATCACCAAAAGGGTGCCACATTTTGTCATAAAACTTCATAATAATGTCCTACTCTGTAACACGAGTTCTATCATCATAAATTCAATCAAATACTACGCAGCGGAAAATCAATGGTATAACATAGTTCATAACTCAAAACGTCTTAAAAACAAGAAACTTATAGCATCATGATGTCAACAAGAAAAAGAACACAATGGTTCGACTCCAACATCCCGACTCGATGTTACATATTAGAGCAAGACCCTCTACTCAACAGAAATAACCAGAATACTTCAAGGCTAAATCTTCACGCACCAAGAGAGCTAATCCTGATCACCTGCACGTTACCCACGTGGAGGCAACATTCAAACAGGTGTCGCTCCCAGGATTTTCATCCAGGTACAAACGCGAGAGTGGCGCGGAAAACAGAGTCGCCAGCCGTGTAAATTTATCCCAAGAGAGGGAAAGGGAACACCACATAAACCTGAGGAAGAGGGAAAGGAATGGTCATCGCAACCATAACCTGGGTTCGGGAGTCGGTTACGCGAGGGGAAGGTGCTAGCACCCCACGCGTCCATCGTACTCGATGGGATCCACGCTTGTTGTCTAATCTAAGGGTGAGTTATACTATCATCTAGGGTTGTACTAAGACGGAGAGGGGAAAACAAGGACAGACTCGGTAGGACGTCAACGTCCTGGGCCTACGTACCCCTTTGTGCAATGGGGAATTCAGAGTCAACGTAGTTCGGACCAAGTTCTTTTTGTGTTTTTTATGAGCGACGTTAAGTTCGCGTCCGGCAGTTAGGGTCAATGCCTGTTTGCGACTCAGACGGAAAGTAACGTGCCCTTTCTGAAAATAGCCTTTAGTTTGACGATCCCGAAGGACAAAAAGGTTTGAAGTTTGTTTGTATTTTTTAGGACAGAAGTGACTTAAATTAGTTAATAACTTGCATTGCACCAAAGTCTAGGGCACAGGGGCGAATACTTAACGCATCGTCCCAAGACAGAACGCTCGCTAAGCACTCTAGAAAGATGAGAGGAAGCCCCTCATTTCTCATTCCCCACGCTTAAGGCTCATGCGCAATACACTTTATTCTTATTAAGTGTTTTCAAGAAGTTCTGAGATGAGAAGAGAGAAGACATAAAGGAAACTCTAAAGGGGAACTAAGAGTCCTAATGTTATCATGCATGGGTGACCTACGGTTAGTGAGGTTTGATGATGACCTAAGCCTAAATAAAAGAAAAGATGAGAGAAGGAAAGAGTAAGGGTGAATATGGATGATTATCCACACCCTTAAAGAACTTACCTCAGCCCCTGCATAAGAGGTTAGCACAAACAGACACAAGTAATATTAAGGCAAATGAAAACCAAACAATGACATATAATAGTGATTAAATGACCTACAACAATCCAAACATGAACTAAGAAGTCAAAGACACAATCCCAAAACAATGGTACAAGTGCCTTCTCAAACAAAAACTCAGGCATGATCAGAAATATGCACACAAGAAGATCTCACATAAAGAGCAGTCACATAATTAGTGAAACATATTATAAAATTTCCAAATTAATTATAAATATTGCTCCACCAGGAACAAACAGCATATCAAAAACTCCTGCAAAAATTCAAGATGTTAGTCACTCAAACAATCATGCAAATTCAGATGAGAGATATGGTTCAATGTGTAAAAAAGGAGGACTAAAATGCAATATGAGATGATTTTAAAAATGGTAGAAAAATATTTTAATGCATTTCAGTGTGTTGGTAAAATAATGCAAAAAGAATGAGTTCTAAATAATTTATGGATGCAGAGAAATAAAATAAACAAAGTTGAGTATGCATGATATGAATAAATCAAAAAAGAAAATAAACCAATATTTATTTCAGATGCTAAAAATAAAATAAAATAATAAAATAAAATTTGTGAAAATTTTATAAAATTATGAATATGATGCATGAACTTTTTGGGAATTTTTAAATGCATATAACTATTTTTAAAAATGAAAATGAATTAATGCAAATTAAATAAAATTAAAAATGAAGAAATTCCATGGGTCCACTTGATTCAAAGGCCAAAAATAGTCCTTATGGATTGTACTTTGATGTTGGAACATGTCTTGAAGCAATGGAATTGATTATAGGTCCATATGTCCCAAAATGCAAAAGGAACCATGAGAAAACCCTAAAAAACCATTTTGCCTTCCTTTGGTCATAACTTGAGTTTCACAAATGATATGGAAATCCACTAGTACTTGTTGGAAAGAGGAGAAAAATATATTCAACTTTCATGTTTGAGGAAAATTCATTTGAAGCTTTCTTAATGATGAAAAGTCAAGTTGAATGTAGTGTAAGAACTTGCCCAAAAAGGAAACTTTCAAATTATAGGTCATTTCCATATTTAGTAACTTTTGCACCAACTCCTGATTCTTGATAAATGGCATGAAACTTGACCCTTTAAGACCATATGAGGATGTGAGACCTTGAAAACCTTGGAGAGAACCTCAAAATTCCACAGTTGACTTCCCCTCTCACTGTTGACTTTTCCCCTGATTCTCCTGATTCCAAATCCATTGGCCAATTGAACTTCTCCTGAACCAAACTGGTGGACAATCTTCCATTCCTAGATACTTAGGGACCCAAGGGATACCATGGAATCAAGTCTTGCCCAAAAAATCAGAAATAAACTGACTTTATAGCAAACCCTAGTTTTGGTACCCTCAGTCTAGGAGGAAATAACACAGTCTCCAAATCCAAATTCCTCTAAATATGATGTGTATCCTCTCCAACAAAGATAAGATATGCCATTTGGTGATGATAAAAACCCAAGGAGCTTGCCCATTGGAGCAATAAACCCAAGAATCTCAAAACCTTAATTTCTGCACTGGTTAGGAGAAAGTGATCCACTTGAACTCTCTTGCTTGAACCTCTGAAGAACATCTTCTCCTCTTAAACTTGCCTCAGGTACCTTGACCCCATGCTAGAACCAATGATATGCACACATGATAATGCAAAAATGAAATGAAACATAAGCCAGTTAGTAATAAAGTAAGCAGGGCAAATTTTGGGGTGCAACAGCTGCCCCTATTCAATCAACTTGGTCCTGAGGGTATGATAGCGATGACTCTCAGACAATCAGGATGCACGGAGATTGAATACCAAAGGACCCAGAAATTTGCAATCCTCCACTGGAGAATTAGCCATAAATGCTGTACTGTCACAATACGGACGAGCGTCAGGTATGCTGGGTATAAAGTGAAACAAACTCTTCCAGGTTATGTCATCTCTGCTGATAAAGAGAACTGACAAAGGAATCTCGAAATATGCCATCCCTGCTGACAAAGGGAACTGACGAAAGAAAATCTCGAAAAGATTGCTATCCCTGCTGATAAAGAGAACTAGCCAAAATAAATGCCATCCCTGGTGATAAAGGGAACTGACGAAAAATCTTCAAAGGATTGCTATCTCTGCTGATAAAGAGAACTAGCAACATAAATGCCATCCCTGCTGATAAAGGGAACTGACGAAGAAAAATCTTCAAAAGATTGCTATCCCTGCTGATAAAGAGAACTAGCAAAACAAATGCCATCCCTGCTGATAAAGGGAACCGACGAAGAAAATATCCAAAAGATTGCTATCTCTGCTGATAAAGAGAACTAGCAACATAAATGCCATCCCTGCTGATAAAGGGAACTGACGAAGAAAATATCCAAAAGATTGCTATCTTTGTTGATAAAGAGAACTAGCAAAATAAGTGCCATCCCTGCTGATAAAGGGGGCTGACGAAAGAAAATATCCAAAAGATTGCTATCTCTGCTGATAAAGAGAACTAGCAACATAAATGCCATCCCTGCTGATAAAGGGAACTGACGAAGAAAATATCCAAAAGATTGCTATCTCTGCTGATGAAGAGAACTAGCAAAACAAATGCCATCCTTGCTGATAAAGGGAACTAGCTAAAGAAAATATCCCAAAGATTGCTATCTCTGCTGATAAAGAGAACTAGCAAAACAAATGCCATCCCTGCTGATAAAGGGAACTGATGAAGAAAATATCCAGAAGATTGCTATCTCTGCTGACAAAGAGAACTAGCAAAACAAATGTCATCCCTGCTGATAAAGGGAACTGACGAAGAAAATATCCAAAAGATTGCTATCTCTGCTGATAAAGAGAACTAGCAACACAAATGTCATCCCTGCTGATAAAGGGAACTGACGAAGAAAATCTTCAAAAGATTGCTATCTCTGATGATAAAGAGAACTAGCAAAATAAATGCCATCCCTGCTGATAAAGGGAACTAACGAAGAAAATCTTCAAAAGATTGCTATCTCTGCTGATAAAGAGAACTAGCAAAATAAATGCCATCCCTGCTGATAAAGGGAACTGACGAAGAAAATATCCAAAAGATTGCTATCTCTGCTGATAAAGAGAACTAGCAAAATAAATGCCATCCCTGCTGATAAAGGGAATTGACAAAGAAAATATCCAAAAGATTGTTATCTCTGCTGATAAAGAGAACTAGCAAAATAAATGCCATCCCTGCTGATAAAGGGAACTGACGAAGAAAATCTTCAAAAGATTGCTATCTCTGCTGATAAAGAGAACTAGCAAAATAAATGCCATCCCTGCTGATAAAGGGAACTGACGAAGAAAATATCCAAAAGATTGTTATCTCTGCTGATAAAGAGAACTAGCAAAATAAATGCCATCCCTGCTGATAAAGGGAACTGACGAAGAAAATCTTCAAAAGATTGTTATCTCTGCTGATAAAGAGAACTAGCAAAATAAATTCCATCCCTGCTGATAAAGGGAACTGACGAAGAAAATATCCAAAAGATTGCTATCTCTGCTGATAAAGAGAACTAGAAAAATAAATGCCATCCCTGCTGATAAAGGGAACTGACAAAGAAAATATCCCAAAGATTGCTATCTCTGCTGATAAAGAGAACTAGCAAAATAAATGCCATCCCTGCTGATAAAGGGAACTGACGAAGAAAATCTTCAAAAGATTGCTATCTCTGCTGATAAAGAGAACTAGCAAAATAAATGCCATCCCTGCTGATAAAGGGAACTGGCGAAGAAAATCTTCAAAAGATTGCTGCTGATAAAGAGAACTAGCAAAATAAATGCCATCCCTGCTGATAAAGGGAAATTGGCCAGTAAAATATGTCAAGTAAGAACTGACTACCAGGTGAGAACGGGATTTCACAAAAGATGAGGGCCAAACAAAGGCAAACTCCCAACCGTCTCAAAATCCACTGGCATGATGACTCCGCTGGGGAAGGAGAAGTCTAAATAAAAGACTCTGTCGGGGAGCACAAGTATGAGGAACGCATCCCTCCAAAATCTCCTGAGTTGTGCCATCTCTGCTGAGAAAGAGAACTGGCAAAGAAAGTATTAAACCTGACTTATGCTTCGAATGCAAATGTTTGAATAGTGGCGTAATGCTCCATACGAAATGGAAATGCTACGCGTTTGAGGATGTAATGCAAATGCTTATGATATGCAAAGGGGGTCCCTCCAGCAAAATAAATGCCGGAGAGAAAAGACTAATTCAGCTGGGGATGACAAAAATAAATTGCCTCTGAATCCAGGAACTCTGCCGAGAAGGATCACACTGATCGACTCTTCGGATCAACAACTTCTGCCGGGGATGAAATCCACAACATATACACTCTACCGGGGATTGCATATGTCCTTTACTGAATGTAACATCCAAAACCTGAGATTTCTCCTCTGCTGGGGGAGTTGAGAATGAATGCCAATGACAGAACCAGAAGTCAGTTGCGGAGGATTGCTAATAACCAATGGGCTTAGAACTTGCTGGGGGATGCCAGCCCATAATACCATCCTGCTTGGGGAAAACAGTCCATAATACCATCCTACTTGGGGATACTGCTGAACCTAGCCTGCTGGTGGAGAGAATGCCCTTACTCTCACCTTGTTGGGGATTAGAATATGACATCGTCGGTGAAAGCACGCTTCCTGACTGGATGGGGAAGGTGAACACCCTGATTCTGTGGGGGAAATAACGTCTTGATTCAGAGAAAATACTTTCCAGGTCTCCTGCTGGGGAAGGTCTGCTCTGCTGAGGAAAGTGCAATCTCAATGCTGGGGAGAGCAAGCTGCTGGGGAAATACAATCCTGTTGCCATCCAATCCTGACTTGTTTCTAAGGTCGTAAACGGCCCTTTGAACTTTCCACTTGCCCCAGACCACCAGGTCTAACGGAAGAAATCATCTCAAGAGGATTTTATAGAAGACCGGGCGTTCGCACTACCCCAGGGTCTTCAAACTTTTGGAGAGATTTATCATATCTCGACATAACTGCCCCAGTTTTCATAATCCATGAAGTACATTACCTCGGAAGGGATTGTAATGACTTGAAAATACTCTTTTTTAATACCTTGAACCTTGAGGAGGTGTTTTTAATTAACCATTTTCAGGAGTGGACAATCTCCCATGCTCTAGAGGTGGCCTGCCCCAATATGAACTTTGAAGTGATTTTGCCCCTGATCTTAGAATGAATGCCCCAGAATAACTGAAATTCGGAGAGATTTCTCGACGTGACTGCCCCAGATTGGCTACATCTTAACACGACTTACTGGGTAGAGCCCACTCTACACTGAGTCTCTTGGCAGCATGCCCTTTGATATGATTGTCCTTCAGAATTTCAAACATCCCAACTTGGCAGAATCAAGCTTCTTGACTGACTTTCACTGTGTAAGCTTCTTTTGACATCAAACACATGCAAGCAGAAAATGTTTATTATGAGAATGACAATTCTAATGCAACACTCATGTTAACCTTGAAGTTTTTTGAAAATACGTCGCCAAGCCTTGTGAACGAATCACTTGCTGGGACGCGACCTTGATTTTTGAATGGCAAAATAATGCGCACATGCAATACCAACAAATCTTATTAGCACAACTCTTAGGAGTCAGGAACGCTATCCTGTTGAAGTACGCTTTCGGAATAAACCCTGTTTTAATTAGGACTTTTAAGGATTGTAACGTGGTCTGGTTCACGGTTTCAGAAAAAGGATTTATGGCTCAAAATTTATCGGTACCCACCCACTCTTCGTGATGTTCTCCAGTCCTATGGTCAGTTAATTCGACACAAACGCTCGTCTCTCGAAAGGTTTATGATCTTTAAGGAACCCGTGCCACTAATGGTTTGACACCTAAAGAAGTTTTGGGGTGACAGTCACCCCTTTTGTCTTTTGTGTCTGTAATCACACGAATTTGTTCTTATCGAGGATTTTTTTTGTAATGCTTTTTGCTTTTTCTTTCTTTTGCTCTTTTTTTATCCTTAGTTTTTGCCTGGACTGATTCTTTTGAGTTTTTCGATTTTGAAGTCCAGCGGGATGCCCTAACTTTTTCAAGTTTCGACTTAGCGGGCTTTTTTTATTTTTTATTCCTCTTTTGAACAAAGCATGTGACACTGGTTGTCTTATTTGCTTAAAAGGGTTGTGACTGCCTCACTCCTTAGTTGTTGAAGGATAACCATTGTGGTTTCACATCTCTTGACCTCTTGATGGTGGGATAGAAGGTAATGGATCCTCAGATGCGCACTCTCCTTGAAATTTGAACGCTCGGTCAAACTAACTGCGCCTACCCTGCCCCTGGGTTAAGTATGAGGGTTTTTTCGTACGAAAGAAACTCCTACTTCAAGGCTCAAAGGGGTTAACGAGTGTCTATCTCCCTTATATCTCCAGTGTTTAGGGGTTTGAAACAATGCCTGTATATCCTCAATAGGGTTCTATCCTCGAACATACAACCAGAGATTTTACGTTTTCATCTCATCATCCTCCCTCGAGAGTTCTAGACAAGAAAATTGGTATTGCAGTGCATATAAACATTTAAGAGTGAACACGAATGGATTATTTCAAGGAAAACATGCTCATTGCATTAATATCATCATAAAAAAAAACAAGTCTTACATGCATACGATGCTTTAACAAGAAATAAAACTACAAATGAAAATGCAGTAAAGAATCTGATGACTGCCGCTGTTGAGAAGACTTGACTCCGCTTGGACTACTGGCTTTAGGAGACAACCCTTGAAGTCTTCAAACCGATGAAAGGTCGACATGCACAACCAAGTCTCCTTCTGGAAATGATATGTACCCTTTGTCAATCAATTGTTGCACTTTGGCTTGGAAGGCTTTGCAATCTTCGGTTGAGTGCCCCATAGATCCTCCATGATATCCAAATTGCACATGGGGATTGTACCCTGGAGGGTATGGTTCTGGGACAGGCTTCAGAGTCTTAGGCTCCACCAATGAGTTTCGAACCATGTGTGGCAAGAGTTAACTGTACGACATGGGAACTGGATGAAGAGGAGCATTCCTTCTTTCCAAGTTGTTGCGCGGCCTATGCTGATTCTGACGCTGATACTTCTGTTCTTGATGCTGATTCGGGCGCATAATCCTTTCAGGTACTTTTCTCTTCAGACTTGGTCGAGGCGTAGGCAGTATTTGCGGATGTGGGGATTCTAAGACCAAGAAATGCCCCTGACCTGATGTGGCTTTGGGAGAAGCAACGGGGATACCCACTTCTTTTTCAACAGCTAGAGTGGGACCACCTTGTATGCTTACGCCGCTTGGTGTGAATTCAATTTTCCTCGAATCAATCAGATCTTGGACAGTGTGCTGAAAGGCCCTACAGTTCTCCACAGTATGCCCTGGTGCCCCAGAATGGAAATCACAATGGGCTCTGGCCTCATAGCCTGTGGAGGGTTACCTGTGAGAGGAGCCAAAGTCCTTTTCTGTACCAGTTGCAACTGAAGGAGATGCTGTAATAGTTGAGAATATGGCATAGGGGGTAGATGAAAAACTCTTTCAGACTTCTCCTGTCTCTGTGTACACTTTTTATTCTTAGGCTTATCTTGGGAGACATGACCTGGTTGCGGTTGGGAAAGTCCTGGAACTTCAGCTTGTGGAAGAGATTCACGAGTCAATCCACGATCAAATCCCAAAGAGATGGGAGGAGCAAGGACCTCTGTTATGGAAGCGAGCACATGACTGTTTTCCTTCTTTAGCACTGTTTTCAAGATTTCCATGACCAAACCCATCTGAGTCTTCATTTGACTGACCTCCTCCCTCAGCATCTTCTGGTCTTGCATGAGAGTTTGCATATTCCCCATAAGCTGCCCCATCTGGCCTCGCATTTCCCTCAACTCAGCTTGAACTTGTTCTATGATCAACTCTTGAATGGCCTGAGGAGTTAAGTCTGCAATTCTGAAGAAAACCAGATCAAAATAAGAATAACCAGCCTTGAACACCTGTTATGCACAATGATTATGAATATGCAAATGCAAATGAACATGTTTGAATATTCGCAGGGCGATCCACCCCTTAATTCTAGTTTAACAACACGATAGAACGGAACTTCTGCTCATATATTAAGAAAACCAGAGAAAACCAAATATCAACAATCACAAATCCAAGATAACAAGTCTGAACATAATAATCACAGATCCCAACCAACAAGTCTGGCGGTGGTCCGAATAATGAAAGAAAATAGAAAACTATGGCATATCATCAAAGTTTACAAGTGTCAATCCTCCCCATCCATTATGCTTTCTGCTCCAGTCTTGAATTTCCTTGAACAACTTTTTGGTGTCGGGATGCTTCGGTCTCTGAATTAGCTCTTGAATGAGAACGTCTCTCCTATGCATGATCCCTTCCAAGTATCGGCAATGTAACTCCCAAGCGTCTTCTCCAGAAACACCATCCATGCTAGGTCCCTCACTTCTAGGTCTCTTCACTTCAGCTTGGACCTTCAGTTCCTCTATGGAGGCCATGGCTTCATTGAGTCGACCCTCGACTGCTTGTCTCTTGAATATCCCTGATAAGATCTCAGCGTCTTTCTTCTCGAGCTTCGACTTCAACTCATCAATCTGAGTTAAATAACCGTCTTCCTTTTGCTTATTCTCAGCCATTGCAGTTTCTCAGTGGGCATTGAACCTATGAATTTTCAACAAAGCCTTGTCCAATTCCTCCTTCTTAGACTTGAGAACCTTACTGATACCATCCAAAGCTTCGTTCGTCCTTTGTCTGGATGTGACCATGTCAGCTAGCTCTTTTTCTGCCTTAGCAAGAAGCTCTGTCTTCAACTTGGCGGTATGAACAACTTCACCCCGCTCATGTTTCAACTGATAAATCTCCCTTAGTAGCTCACTGTTTTCTTCTCGTAGCTTTTCCTTTTCAGCCCATAACTTGTCAAACTTCTCTATCTCAACTGTGGTAGGAGGCTCGATCATCAAAGGATACAAAGGTGGTTCCACCAGGAAGGGAAGAAGCTCATCTTCCGCTCTCTTCTTAATCCACTCTTTATAGGAAGGGAAGGCCCGGTTGTTACATTTCCCGAATGAAGTTTTTCCCTTCTTGGTCACCTGCTTCCAAGCATTCATAATCTTCCTTATCATCTCTTGATCCTCAGTACCATTGAAGAATAAGGACTCTTTGACATCTCGCTCTTCAGGTGGACCTTTCAAAGGATAACCAAACTGCCTGATAACAAGGGAAGGATTATAGTTAATTCCACCTCTTCTCCCTATCAAGGGTACATTAGGGAATTCTCCGCACTTGCAAATAATCTCCATTCCTAGCAAGTCATGATTGAACCAAACAATGTTGTCAGCAGTCAAGCCCATTAACCTCTTTGACCACTTCAGAGAATCTTTCGTATCAACGAAGGCGCCAGCTTCGGGGAGGTGGCTCAGAAACCAAGTAGATAAGAGCTGTGGACAACAACTCACAGTTTTTCCCCGCCTATTTTCATTCTTGTAGTGGACTGAGTGATACACATCACCTAGCAAGGTAGGTATAGGATTCTGACAGCATGCATATCCACCAGATCAGGAACATTGGGAAACAGCACAATCCCATAGATGCACATAGCCAGAATAGCTTGGAAAGCAGCCCAATTCTTCTCTTTAACATGTATGCAAGCTTGATCAAACAAGAACTTCAATAAGAAACCCTTAGCTCCTTGTTTTTCCTCAATATTACTGCTCAGAATGGATTCACCAATATGAAGAGCAATAGCCATCTCTTTTATCTCGGGGTGTTCTTCAGAAAAGAATCCTATGTCATGCCTGATGGGGATTCCCAAAATAAATGAGAACTCCTCCAACGTTGGGGCCAAGATGTAGTCTGGGAAAGTGAAGCAACGCAAGGACGGATCGTAAAACTGAAGAAGTGTATGAATGACATCCTTCTCATACTTGGAGATATTGTATACAAGCTTCAGAAGTCTCCCATACCCTCTTCTGAACTCTGTACGAACTTCGGGACCAGCCATACTAATCAGCTTATGAATCAATGTCAAGGTTGGATCTGGGAACGAATAGGCAACAGTCTTCTTTCTCTGGACATCCATGCCAAGGTAACCTCAGAAAACCAGAATCAAGAGTAAGATGCAAACCCTGAAAAATGTCAAACATGTCAGAATGTAAGAAAAATGATATGCTCATGCAAACATGGGATCAAGGCAACACTGCTGGATGTGCTGTGCAGTTAACTGAACGAGAACCACAACCCAGAAAACCAGAATACCGAACCACTGAGATAACCAGAAACCCAGATAATCAAACACTAATGAGAAATCTAGAAAACCGGGTAGGTTGAAAGTTTCGGTTACCTGCAAACCTGGAAACACCCATCCCCTCTCACGTGTGGGTACTAGGATGTTCAGTATCCCGGGCTCTCAGGTCGAGAAATGATGATACGTTCGCCATTTCTGGTTTGGCATCATCATCAATCGAGGATGCCTCAACTGATTCTCCAAAGCGGAAGGTCCTCAGCTTTGGCACTGAGGTCGAGAAACAATAGTACATTCGTCCCTCGGGGTACAGTACTATCGTCAATCGAGGAGTGCCTCCACTGATTCTCTTCAAAAGATAGGGGCCATCCTATGCGAGTTCCAAAGTGGGCCTTCGGGTGCGAATGGGTTTGCCACAGGATGTGGTCTGCCACTGTCACCACTAAAGAGGGATGTTTCTACTAAGGTCCTCGATGACTGGTCACCAGAGTCGACAGCTCTCTAGATTGACATCCTAACATGCGCAAGACACACGCGTCAGAATGCGTCCCAAGATAGCCTCGTCTGGTTGTGAATTTCGTGAACACACAAACGTACCAAGCGGGCACGTAGGTCCCACTACTCTCTACTCTAGTCCTAGGGTGTACTCAAGCCTGGGTACTGGGCTTATCTCTCAGAACAACCCAACCTGCAAAACAGAAACAGCCAGCACAACACAACAGTATGACAGTAATAAAAATGAAGTGCAATGCAGTAAAAGTCGTAAAAATAAAATACAACAAGTAAAGCAAAACAAAAAACAAAAACACCTAAAGAGAACAAAGACAAGCAAGCGCTAGGATTGACTCACTTAGGGATGGACCAGCATAGGTCAACCAGATTCCCCAGCAGAGTCGCCAGCTATCGCTCCCAGGATTTTCATCTAGGTACAAACGCGAGAGTGGCGCGGGAAACAGAGTCGTCAGCCGTGTAAATTTATCCCAAGAGAGGGAAAGGGAACACCACATAAACCTGAGGAAGAGGGAAAGGAATGCTCATCGCAACCATAACCTGGGTTCGGGAGTCGGTTACGTGAGGGGAAGGTGCTAGCACCCCACGTGTCCATCGTACTCGATGGGATCCACGCTTGTTGTCTAATCTAAGGGTGAGTTATACTATCATCTAGGGTTGTACTAAGACGGAGAGGGGAAAACAAGGACAGACTCGGTAGGACGTCAATGTCCTGGGCCTACGTACCCCCTTTGTGCAATGGGGAATTCAGAGTCAACGTAGTTCGAACCAAGTTCTTTTTGTGTTTTTTATGAGCGACGTTAAGTTCGCGTCCGGCAGTTAGGGTCAATGCCTGTTTGCGACTCAGACGGAAAATAACGTGCCCTTTCTGAAAATAGCCTTTAGTTTGACGATCCCGAAGGACAAAAAGTTTTGAAGTTTATTTGTATTTTTTAGGACAGAAGTGACTTAAATTAGTTCATAACTTGCATTGCACCAAAGTCTAGGGCACAGGGGCGAATACTTAACGCATCGTCCCAAGACAGGACGCTCGCTAAGCACTCTAGAAAGATGAGAGGAAGCCCCTCATTTCTCATTCCCCACGCTTAAGGCTCATGCGCAATACACTTTATTTTTATTAAGTGTTTTCAAGAAGTTCTGAGATGAGAAGAGAGAAGACACAAAGGAAACTCTAAAGGGGAACTAAGAGTCCTAATGTTATCATGCATGGGTGACCTAGGGTTAGTGAGGTTTGATGACGACCTAAGCCTAAAGAAAAGAAAAGATGAGAGAAGGAAAGAGTAAGGGTGAATATGGATGATTATCCACACCCTTAAAGAACTTACCTCAGCCCCTGCATAAGAGGTTAGCACAAACAGACACAAGTAATATTAAGGCAAATGAAAACCAAACAATGACTTATAATAGTGATTAAATAACCTACAACAATCCAAACATGAACTAAGAAGTCAAAGACACAATCCCAAAACAATGGCACAAGTGCCTTCTCAAACAAAAACTCAGGCATGATCAGAAATATGCACACAAGAAGATCTCACATAAAGAGCAGTCACATAATTAGTGAAACATCTTATAAAATTGCCAAATTAATTATCAATATTGCTCCACCAGGAACAAACAACATATCAAAAACTCCTGCAAAAATTCAAGATGTTAGTCACTCAAACAATCATGCAAATTCAGATGAGAGATATGGTTCAATGTGTAAAAAAGAGGACTAAAATGCAATATGAGATGATTTTAAAAATGGTAGAAAAATATTTTAATGTATTTCAGTGTGTTGGTAAAATAATGCAAAAAGAACGAGTTCTAAATAATTTATGGATGCAGAGAAATAAAATAAACAAAGTTGAGTATGCATGATATGAATAAATCAAAAAAGAAAATAAACCAATATTTATTTCAGATGCTAAAAATAAAATAAAATAATAAAATAAAATTTTTGAAAATTTTATAAAATTATGAATATGATGCATGAATTTTTTGGGAATTTTTAAATGCATATAACTATTTTTAAAAATGAAAATGAATTAATGCAAATTAAATAAAATTAAAAATGAAGAAATTCCATGGGTCCACTTGATTCAAAGGCCAAAAATAGTCCTTATGGATTGTACTTTGATGTTGGAACATGTCTTGAAGCAATGGAATTGATTATAGGTCCATATGTCCCAAAATGCAAAAGGAACCATGAGAAAACCCTAAAAAACCACTTTGCCTTCCTTTGGTCATAACTTGAGTTTCACAAATGATATGGAGACCCACTAGTACTTGTTGGAAAGAGGAGAAAAAGATATTCAACTTTCATGTTTGAGGAAAATTCATTTGAAGCTTTATTGATGATGAAAAGTCAAGTTGAATGTAGTGTAAGAACTTGCCCAAAAAGGAAACTTTCAAATTATAGATCATTTCCATATTTAGTAACTTTTGCACCAACTCCTGATTCTTGATAAATGGCATGAAACTTGACCCTTGAAGACCATATGAGGATGTGAGACCTTGAAAACCTTGGAGAGAACCTCAAAATTCCACAGTTGACTTCCCCTCTCACTGTTGACTTTTCCCCTGATTCTCCTGATTCCAAATCCATTGGCCAATTGAACTTCTCCTGAACCAAACTGATGGAAAATCTTCCATTCCTAGATACTTAGGGACCCAAGGGATACCATGGAATCAAGTCTTGCCCAAAAAATCAGAAATAAACTGACTTTATAGCAAACCCTAGTTTTGGTACCCTCAGTCTAGGAGGAAATAGCACAGTCTCCAAATCCAAATTCCTCTGAATATGATGTATATCCTCTCCAACAAAGATAAGATATGCCATTTTATGATGATAAAAACCCAAGGAGCTTGCCCATTGGAGCAATAAACCCAAGAATCTCAAAACCTTAATTTCTGCACTGGTTAGGAGAAAGTGATCCACTTGAACTCTCTTGCTTGAACCTCTGAAGAACATATTCTCGTCTTGAACTTGCCTCAGGCACCTTGACCCCATGCTAAGAACCAATTATATGCACGCATGATAATGCAAAAATGATATGAAACATAAGCCAGTTAGTAATAAAGTAAGGAGGGCAAATTTTGGGGTGCAACAAGAGGCAGGGTGTGTAATCACAAATCATTATACAAGATATAAAGATAAGATATATTAAGATAGCATTTATCATCATAACTTCAAGTAAAACCACACCACAGTATCGTCAATCACCATTAAACTCACAAATATGTCATGCCCCTTAGTATGAAATACGACAACAAAGAGTCATGCATGTGGTACCAATTCATCATTTTGATGGACACCGGGCCATCACCCTACAAAGATCCCCACCAATAGGATCGATTCTACAAAAGAACCAGAGCACGTCATAAACACCTCAATCCACACAATGGGATTGAATCCACCACTGGACCGAAGTCCTAACATCGTCACTGGACCAAAGTCCTAATTATGCTATGAATGCATGATGTAAAACGTCATATAGTTATCATCATAGAATCGTCAAAATTACATCATGATTCATAAGTATTCATCAAAACATCATAATATAGCTTTAATTACATACATCGTAATTCATCATAATGCTTCACGAGATTATAATCATTTAAAACACCATGCTTCAATAAACCCACGACACAAGACCAACACATAGACAACAAGACAATAATTCAGCACAAAAATATAAAATAAAATAAAATAAGCAGCTGCTTCTACTCGCCTGGTGTTTACCCAGGGAAGCAGTTCGCTCGCCTGGGTTTCGTCTGGAAAAGCAGGGGCGAATCCCCTCCCTCATGCAAAAACCAGTAGCACCCATTTTTCACCCTACACTTGCCTCTCATTTCGCCCGGCGACCTCCAAGCAAATACACTTCACCTGGCGAAACCATCCCTTCGCCCGACAATTCCCTGCAAAGAGCAACCCTGCTGCTGCATTTTCTGCATAACCCAGACCCTAAACCCTTTGTGATTTCACAACCACACAGTTCAAAAATGCATCTCAATCACAAGGAAAACATACTAAAACAACAATACATCACAGTAGACACATATACATCAATCCCTAATAGTTTTACACATCTCCAATTCACCAATTTCAGCATAGTCGTCATGTTATCATCAAATTCTCTCAAAACCCCAACTACCCACATATCTCTAACCCTATATCAAATATAATGGTAAGCGATACTCCCTGTCGCATCTACAAAAATCAACCGGCGGAAAAGAATAGAAGAGTCGCCATCGAACGTTATTTATCCCGATGCAGGGAAAGGAAACGATCAAAGAAAACCTCAACAAAAGGAAAGGAATGGTCATCGCAACCATAGCCTAGGTTCGGGAGTCGGTTACGCGAGAGGAAGGTGTTAGCACCCCTCGCGTCCATCGTACTCGATGGGATCCACGCTTGTTGTTATCGATCAAAGGGTGTAGGATTATCTGAAGCTCAACTGCTAACTAAAATGAAAAGGAGAAGAACGCGAGAAATGGGAAGGAAAAGAAAAAGAGGACTCGCAAGGATCGTCGCAATCCTATGCCTACATATCTTCGTGGACGAATGAAGAATCAGAGTCTCCGTAGTTCGACGGACTACAGATTTGTAGGGGAAGTTTATTCGCCAAGACATCGCGCCTCGTGCCTACGTATCCTCAATATTTCTGGAAGGAGGAAGTCAGAGCAGTCGTAGTTCGACCTACGGGTCGGTTTTGATTGTTTTAGTGAAAGAGTCTCGATTGCACTCGGGCAAGAGAAAATGGTTTGATTAACTGACTGGCTAATGTCTCGATCGTACGGGAGTGAGAGAAAAGGGAAGTTAGTTGTCAGTGTGCTCGCCGAGATATCGTATCTCGTGCCTACGTATCCTCAATCTAAAAAGAAAGAGGAATCAAAGCATCTGTAGTTCATGCTACTACGGGTGAAGGGGAAACAGTCTCGATCGTATGGGTGCGAGAGATGAGATGAGACTCACAGAAGGTCCAAGGGAAACTCGTCCCTACACGTCATCATGCAATGATGGTCCTAAGGTCGGGATCAGGGGGGAATCTATCTAATGTTGTCATACATGGATTAGTAACCTAATGTCTATCCTACTTTGAACCTAATCCAAAATTAGATTCAATCTAGGAGCCCTATGGGGAACATGCGAAACAAGTAGACATTATGTAACTCAATCCATAAACAAAAGGAACTACAATTAAATGAAAAAGTAAGCAGTGTCAATCAACGCTAACATCAAGCAATCAAAATAAGAAAAGGGGGAGCTTTAGCTAAGGGGTCATATCAACCGAGGCAAACAAGCTAGCTGTGGGAAGACGCAAGTGTCTCAACCAATGATACTGAAAATCATGGTGAGCGGAGTATGAAGGGGATGTGAATGAGATCACATAAGCATCAACACCGGCCTGATGTGAGCTAGAGACTAATCGTGGGGGTTTGATTGCTAAACCCTCCTTCCACTTGACCGACTCGATATGAGTAAGCTATGTTCAAAGCATCAACACGTAGTGTGAGCTAATGAACGACTCAACAGAAAGTGCGGGGACTGATTGCTAGTCCCTTCTTCGCATGCCTTCTTTTGAGGACTTATCATGGGGATAGGGAAAGGGATGCCTTATAGAGGACTTTAGCACAAATGTAAACAATCACAAACAAAGCCTCCTTTGAGGACTTCTAAAATTACCGGCCAAGTGGCACGGACTCCCAATCCTACTGTAGCGGCAAAATCGTGAGTGTAAGCTATTGATTAACTTAACTCGAAAAGCAAGAGTCGCCACCGCACTTTTATTTTATCCAAAAAAGGAAAGGAAAAAGAGCGAACAAAACCTACACAAGCTCTACAACAAGAACAAGTGAAGAGAGTCTAGATAAGGGGGGTTGGTTATGCAATGGGAAGGTGTTAGCACCCAAAACGTCTATAGTACTCTATAAGAACCCTTTGAAATATCTACGCTTTTTGGTCTGAAAAAGTTTGCTTGAAAAGTGATTGAGGAGATGAGAAGAGAAGTTGTTTTTTAGGTTTTTGTGTTTGGAGAGACTTGTCGCCTCATGCCTACGTACCCACGATGTGCAATGTAGGATCAAAACCCCGTAGTTCGTGGTAAAAAGAATGAAATTTGTTTGTTTTGGTTGTTTTTAAATGTAAAGACAAGTCGTCATTTCCAAGCGAATAATTCCGCTTAAAGAAATGAATCATGTCTAAACTTATGAAAAGGTTAAAGGAAAAGTGCACAAGGGCACAAAAAGAGAGTTTGATGAGTTTGATGTTTTTTAAAGTCTTTTGAAAAAGGTGTCAATATGCTTATGTAGTTTAGCATTTGTTAAGAAATGAAAGGAAAAGAGTAAAAATCACTTGACAAAGTCAAGGTTTGATTATGAAAAAGGTGATAGTTTGAAATCAAGAATGTTTTGAAAAAGAGAGAGAGTTTTGAAAATTGAAGAATGGGGAGGAGAAGAAGTGACTATCCTAGAGCATAAAGTAAAAGCTAAGGATAAGAATAGCCTAACCACACATGTAAGCTCCATAGTCTTCAAACCATAATTCCAAAGCAAAGGGAAAAGATCCTAGTTCTAAGTCCAAGGTTCCAAGAATTGCATTGGATGTCCAAGGTCTAGGTGCAAGGATTCAAGAATAGCATTGAAGTCCAAGGTCTAGGTGTAAAACTCCATGTCCATTGCAAAGGATAGTAACCATAGTCCAAGATTAGAAACACAAGTTTTTTAGAGGTTTTGGCCTTTATTAATGTTTTTGGTCCAAGTGGGCAAAGAGAAAAAGGCATAAGCATAAACATGTGTCCAACGGACAAAGGAAAAATTGCGGAAGCATAAACATGTGTCCAACGGACAAAGGAAAAATATGCGGAAGCATAAACATGTGTCCAACGGACAAAGGAAAAAATTGCATAAAAGTAAAAGAGAGATAGGGAGCGAGAAGGAATTGTAAAGAAGTTAGAAGTTAGTAATTAGTTGTTAGTTGTTAGAGTAAATGATCAATAATGATTGAATAGTGTACTTAGGTCAAATTTAATGAATACTTGTTAGAAGATTGATAGAATCAAAGCCTCTACAACAACAAGCTTCATAGATTTTGAACCTAATACAAAAGATCAATCAACATTGAGTGGTTTTCCGATAAGGGACATAATGTTGCGCTATGTTAAGCAATCGCCGAGTAATTTACGGAGTAATTACCCTAAAATGAGGCCGGTCAATAGCTTTTTGTGCTAATGCATGCTAGATGAACGATATGTAGATCATCATCCAAAAGCAATACCGCACAAAAAGAAAAGAAGGTAGCGATCTAGTCTTGATCAAAATTCAACAATGGAATTCTATGATCCATAAGACTTTGATCGATCAAAAGAAAAGAGAAATAGATGAAGAGAAAGCCAAAATAAACCACACAATTATGTGATCTAAGGCTAAGAACAAAAGTAAAGGGAACAAAATGGAAAAGGAACCAAAACAGCCCCAAAAAAAAGCAAAAAACACAATTCTACCTCTGTGCAATCGATTGCACAAAAGGTGCAATCGATTGCACTTGTACGAAATCAGCAAATCAGCACAAACTTTACACTGCGCAATCCATTGCACAAAAGGTGCAATCGATTACACCTGTTCAAAAAACAGAAAATCAGCATTTTAAGGGGCAAATCCTTGATCAATCATTTCATCAAACATCTATTGATCATGGATTCAATTGTGCACGAATTTTAAAGTAAAATAACAATAAAAACCTGCAATCAAACACAATTACAAGATTCAAAGGATCAAGTAACTTAAAGCAACCAAAGATCTACATGATGAATGATGGAGATGGAGCTTTAACAATGGTGTGAGATGAATTACCACTCCAAATCTGAAAATTCCTTCAAATTGCTTCAAGATCTACACTCCAAAGCCTTGATCTACTATAATTGAT
Organism: Lathyrus tuberosus; assembly: GCA_022829125.1. Taxonomy (NCBI): domain Eukaryota; kingdom Viridiplantae; phylum Streptophyta; class Magnoliopsida; order Fabales; family Fabaceae; genus Lathyrus; species Lathyrus tuberosus. The sequence continues at coordinate 8,793,068 of JALAZF010000078.1, forward strand.
GAACAAAAACAAGAATAGATGAAGGTTTAGCTCAAAGTTGAACAAGATTCAATGTGAATTCTTGTTAACTTTCAAAGGAAGAAATGTGAGCTTTGGTGAATTTTGTGGTTGGGGAGAGAATTTGCAAGAGGTTTTTTTGCTCTCAAAAGCTTGAATGAATGGATGAAATGAAGGCTCTATTTAAAGAGTTTAGGCTTGGGAATTTGGTGGTTTGGAATTTGGTTTGGAAGATCAAAATTAGGCTTGGAATTTAATTTTGGAGGGAAATTAACGAAAGAGTGGTGATTAGTAAAGGTGTATGGTGGGAATTAATTGTGATGAGGTAGGGGAATTATTTTTGGGTGATCTAGAATATTCTCATGTGATAAAATTGGTGCCAAATGCTTCAAAATTTGAAAATTGCTGAATTTTGCCAATTTTGCCTCTGTGCAATCGATTGCAGTGCTGACGCAATCCATTGCGCCTGTACAAAAATTCAAAAATTGGCACGAAATGTGAGGGGTGCAATCGATTGCTGTTTTAGTGCAATCGATTGCATCAGTGAAAAGTGGCAAAAATTGTCTTGTTTGACTGGATTGCTCCGGCTTTGGCTCGATTCTTTTGCTTGTCAAAGAAGGCATGGAAATAAACACATGAACCTTGGAGTCTCTTGAATAATAATCAATTAAATCTTGAAACTCTTGATCAGATGAATTTTGAATTGTTTGCAGATCAACTTTGACATTGTTCAGATGAAATTTATTTGAGCTGAGGGACTGTTTGATATCCTTGATTCCCTTCCTGAAAAAGTTGGTGAAGACAAAAACAAACATATTTTTGGATTTTGATTAAAGGTTAGTAAACATAAGCAAATAAAGGAAAATAAGAAATACACAGATGCTCAGTAAACCCTGCAAGGCATATGCCCAAAGAAGAAAGGAACAAGGGAACCAATGTGTGATCTTGTTTGTGGTAAAGATGCAAAATGAAATGTAAATGATATGTGGAATCTTAGGGGTCAAAATTTTAGGGTTCAACAGCTGCCCCTATTTAAGTTTCTTCTATCAGGAGATATGAAGGTTAAAAACTCCGTCTCGACAAGATTGAAGATACTTAAATACAGAAAACCAAATTTTTAGCCATAAGATGTCACAAGATGATATGAATGCAAAGAATGAGACAGACTGCGGGGAAACTTGAAACAAGAGAGTTAAGGTAAATTGAGAGAGATGACGTGAAAAGACACGCCGGGGAACACAAGCTATCTCTAGAGATCTGTCAAGGTGACAAGAAGTATCCATAAATAGTTGGAAAGAGAGGGACAAGACCCTGGAAGATGAGTAGTGACATCCAAGAATAGCATTGGATAGAAACTACAAACGAGACAAAGGTATGCCAACAGATGTCCAAGAATGGCATTGGACAGCAACAGGAAAGTTTCTGGTAAAAGCAGCAACTTCATCCAAGAATAGCATTGGATGGAGGTGAAAAACACTCTATTGGGGATAAGATATCCAAGAATGGTATTGGATGAAAGGAACTACAACATTCAAGAATGGCATTGAATGAGGCAACAACAAACATCAGAGTCATCCAAGAATAGCATTGGATATAAACAAAACTTCCATTTGAAAACTTTCACTGGGGACATCCAAGAATGGCATTGGGTGGCAAGGGTAAACATTAGAGATATCCAAGAATAGCATTGGACTTGGCTGGGGAAAAGGTGTCCAAGAATGGCATTGGACTAAAGGAATCTCAACATCCAAGAATGCCATTGAATGAAGTGAGAAAAGTTCTGGAAAATACATCAGGAGTATCCAAGAATGGCATTGGATAAAAAAGAGTTCACAATATCTAAGACTGGCATTGAATAAAGTGAGCAGAGACTTTCAGGAATGGCACTGAAAGGTAAAGGTAAATCACTACATTCAGGAATGGCACTGAATGGTAGTGAGAAAAAGCTTTCAGGAATGGCACTGAAAGGTAAAGGTAAATCACTACATTCAAGAATGGCATTGAATGATAGTGAGAAAGACATCCAGGAATGACACTGAATGCAAAGGAGAAAACTCATTCAGGAATGGCACTGAATGAACAGATAAGACTTTCAGGAATGGCACTGAAAGATATCCAAGCAGATATGATGGGGATTACAGAAGAGAGACAAAACTTCCAGGAATAGCACTGGGAGAAACAAGGTATCCAGGAATGGCACTGGAGATCAAAAGAGACAGACATCCAGGAATGGCACTGGAGTAAAAGAAAGCAAAGATCCAGGAAATAGCACTGGAATGGAAGAAGAAAAACATCTAACAACAGGACAAGATGCACAGGGAAACGACAACATCCAAGAATGGCACTGGAAAGAAAGAAGACAGGTAAACGACAACATTCAGGAATGGCACTGAATGAAAAGGCAGGTAAAAGTTTTGGTAGGTGCCAAGTAAGTTGGACTTTGATCTCAAGGTAAGATGTTGATAACAACAGGACCTCGAGAAATGCATATGAGCATGAAGCACGCTTCGAGCTATGAAAATCTTTCTATGTATGAAATGTGAATGATTTATGTATGCAATGCATATGATAGAGACAACTAAGATAAACTCCTTTGTGAGGGAAGAAAGGGAACTCTGATTCCTCAACACAAGGTACACTACCCACTCTGCTTGGAGAAAAGATGTTGAACACATCTCTGCCACACTTATGAATTGTATCAGGCTGATGGTCTATTAAGGAAAGACATCTTGAGGGTTCTTGAGGAAGATTGTCCCAGATTGATTGACTGATGAAAATAAACTGATCATAGCTTCAGTTTGATTGCTGCAGGGGAAGAATAAACTGATCATGGCTTTAATTCTTGAAATGATTGTTGAGAATAAACTGATCATAACTTCAGCTTGACTATTGTTGGGGATGAACTGATCATGGCTTCAGTTCTTGAAAAGACTTTTGAGAAGGCTAAACTTAGTATGGGTCTTGAAAGAGATATTCTAGCTAACCAAATATGAGAATAACTTGCACTGAGCAACAAATCTTGAACTGATTCACAACAGGATCTGGAAGTAATGTGCCCCTGATAGGATCACTGACCAAGTTTCTTAACTGTTTGAAAATTCTTGATGAGGAAAGTTTGCCTGCAAATAAGATCATTCAAACAAACATGGTAATTTTAATGCAGAGTTCATGCAATTTTGAAATCAAAAATCATTTTTGGAATGATATTATTGATGTAAAGTAAATGAAACACTTGTCAAGACACAGTGATTTAGACATGCAAAGTGAAATAGAAAGTAAAGGTAAGACATCAAAGCAAATGATTGGCAACAATCTTAGGAGTCAATTTACGCAACCTTGCTGTAGTATGCTTTCAAAAGAAACCTGGCTTCAATTAGGTCTTTTGAAGGTTGTAACATGGTCTGGTTCTCGGTTTTTGAATCAAAGGATATAGGCTCAAAGTTTATTTGTACCCAACCCATTCTTCGTGATGACCTTCAGTCCTATGCTCAGTTAATTCAAACTATGCATTCAGGTTCCAAGTGATTTTGGAATTGTAACACTGTTATGATGATGGTTCAAGAGATTTTTGAGATGGCAGACACTTTTTCTTACAACATTTTGATGTTTTTTGAAGAGGACCTCAGTCAACTCGTTTTGTCTTTGAGGATTTTGGTAACCTCTTGATTTTCTTTTGTTATCCCTAACTTTTGCCTGATCTGTGTCATTTGAGCTTACAGTCAGCGGGATGCCCCAATTTTTGCCTAAGTCTCCTTCATAGGTTTTGACTTAGCGGGCTTTTCTTTTGAATTTTTTTCATTTTTTTTGAAAGATAGTGACTGCCTGGCTTAATGATTGCGGTGAACCATCATTGGCATTTTACTTGAAAGACATCTTCGACACTTCTTTGATGTGTGCGAAGAAAAGCTTGTGATTGCAATGATTCTCTTGTGTTTAAATACACAATCAAATTAACTTAGAACTACCCATCCCCAGGTTAAGATTGTGGGTTTTTTCGTACAGAAAGAAACTCCAACTTCTAGGCTCAAAGGGGTTGACAAAGGATTAACTTCCTTATTTCTCCAGTGTTTAGGAGTTGAAACAATGCCTATACATCATCAGCCAAGTTTTAAATTGAAAGCATACAGTTCAGCAATTTTAGGTATTTTGTTTTCATCATCCTCCCTCCAATCTTTGCATAAACAAAAGCTTGATAAAGAAAGTGAACAGGAGATATAAATTTTTGTTTTGTGAAAAAGAAAGCATAAAGATGCACACAGTGGATATAAATGAATTTGAATCAAAACATTGCAATGCTCATTTCATTGAAATTACCATGAAAGTACAAATAAAGTTTAAAAGCAAACAGTCAATACAATCAAAGCAAGATGCAAACAGAAAGAAACAAGGCCTAGTGACTAATCAACAACAAGGATGGGTTGTCCTGTCTGAAACACTGGCTTTAGTAGATGATCCGTCTGAAATGACTCAAACTTCACTTGGCATGCTCTGGCAAAGGATTGTTGACAACATTGGGATTGTCATCAAGAAAAGTCAGAATCTTTGAGTTCACCAATTCTTGTACTCTAGCTTTCAATGCAAAGCAACCTTCCAAGTTATGGCCTGCCCCACCTCGATGGAACTCACAGTGAAGATCATCCCTATAGTCGACTGGGAGAGGATTTGGTTGAGGAGGTAGATCCCTCGTTGTGATCAAACTTTTCTGAACAAGACATGGATACAGCTCAATGTAGGACATCAGGATAGGATCAAAGTTAACCCTGTTGCGATTCTGATTTTGTCTAACAACCTGACGAGGAGCTTGAACTGGTTGAGCATTGACAACAGGAGCAAGTGCAGCTACATATTGTTGTTGTCTATTTCGAGGTTTCCCTTCGACTGAAACAGCATGGGTATCGCCATCCTTCTTCTTTTGAAAATTCCCAGCATACTTTTTAGCACCACTAAAGGCTTCAGTATTGGTAATCTTTCCTTTCTTGATACCCTTTTCTAGTCTTTCTCCGATAGTGACTAGGTCAGCAAAACCAGATGATACACTGCCTATCATATTTTCCCAAAAGAGTGGCTGAAGAGTGTCCATGAACAATCCAGTCAATTCCTTTTCAGCCAAAGGTGGCTCCACTTGAGCAGCTAGCTCTCTCCAGCGCTGAGCGTACTCCTTAAAGGATTATTTTTCTTTCTGAGACATATTCTGCAATTGACGGCGATCAGGCGCCATGTCCAGATTGTACTTATATTGCTTTAAGAAAGCATCACCCAAGTCCTTCCAGCTTTGGATACGGTTCTTATCAAGTCCCGTATACCATTTCATTGAAGCCCAACTCAAGCTGTCTTGGAAACAGTGAATGAGCAGTTTGTCATTTTTGGCATGAGCAGCCATCTTGCGGCAGTACATCACCAAGTGGGTTCTGGGACAGGTGTGCCACTTGTATTTCTCAAAATCAGGAGTTTTGAATTTTGCAGGTATAACCAAGTCGGAAACCAAACGCATGTCCATTGCGGCAGCACTAAAGACATCACTTCCTTCCACGGCTCTTATCCTTTTGTCCAGAGTTTGCCATTACTCTCTGACTTCTTCAATATATCCAAGTTCTCCCTGACATTCAGATTGTGGACCAGCAGCATGGTACACAAAAGGATTCTCAGGAATAGCTTGAGCAACAGAATGCACAACAGGCTGAGGTTCAGTGAACAATGGAGCTGAAGATACTGGCTGTACAGACGGGACAAACACAAGAGTAGTTGCAAAGGGTGGCGAGTAATTCGGAGGTAACCCAAATTCTGGCCAAGTAGAAGCTGGTTGCCGAGTCAGTGGAGGGTCAACAGTAGCAGGTGAAGTTTCAACAATCACAGTCCTCTGAGGTGGTTCACCTCTAGCAATCAGAACTTGCAGCATTTCTGTGAGCTTGGTCATGCCGGCCTTCAGCTCATCAATTTCCATTCTGACTTCAGCATTGTGTAGTTCTTGGTTTTCCATTCTTAATCTGACAGAAGCTCTAGTTTCGTAGTTGTGTTGAGGAAACAGCTTGACGGTGAACAGATAATTGGAGAAGGAGACAGTTGAAATGAGTTTCTGAGGCAACTCGGAAGAATGCATATGTATGCTCATGGATGCGAGAGTGTATGGATGCAACAACCACAAACAAGATCACTCAAAGCACACAGGTTTAAAGGTCTGAGTCATGGAGTCAAGGTTAAGAACCAATCCCATAAAGGTGTGTGCTAAGGGTATAACACCTGCCGAACAAGGTTCTAGAGAAGTTCCCAGAGTCTACAACCCATCTTTCGGATATTATTGATTTCCCAACTTTCTTGGTAGTCAATAATATTCTCAAGAGAGTCTCGTCTGAGTGTGGTATCGCGTAACAACTGATTCAAGTTTGCACGTGAATAGCCACCGCACCACGTCCTAATAAGGCCAAGATGGGTTAAAGGATTCTAAAGTTCTCAACTTCGGGTCCTCAGATCAAGAAGCATAACGGGTTTACCATTTATGGTCTGCCATTATTGCCTCTTGGGAGGAGTGCCTCAACTGAGTCCTCGGGAATGGTCACCAGAGTCGACAGCTCTCTAGATCAACACCCCGAAATGCGCAAGACACGCACGTCAGAATATCTCCCAAGAAAACCTCGTCTGGATGTGAATTTCGTGAACACCAAACGTACCAAGACAGCGCGTAGGTCCCACTACTTTCCACCCTAGTCTTAGGTGTACACTCAAGCCTGTGTATTGGGCTTATCTCACCACACAGAAGAATTCCCGAACAGAGCAAGCAAGTAACAAGCAAATCAGGCAAAAAGCAGTAAATAAATCAAAGTAGGCTAAACCCCTCAAGGGATGGACCAGCAAGAGGTCAATCTGTTCCCAGTAGAGTCGCCACTTTTTCTGTAGCGGCAAAATCGTGAGTGTAAGCTATTGATTAACTTAACTCGAAAAGCAAGAGTCGCCACCGCACTTTAATTTTATCCATAAAAGGAAAGAAAAAAGAGCGAACAAAACCTACACAAGCTCTACAACAAGAACAAGTGAAGAGAGTCTAGATAAGGGGGGTTGGTTACGCAATGGGAAGGTGTTAGCACCCAAAACGTCTATAGTACTCTATAGGAACCCTTTGAACTATCTACGCTTTTTGGTCTGAAAAAGTTTGCTTGAAAAGTGATTGAGGAGATGAGAAGATAAGTTGTTTTTTAGGTTTTTATGTTTGGAGAGACTTGTCTCCTCATGCCTACGTACCCACGATGTGCAATGTAGGATCAAAACCCCGTAGTTCATGGTAAAAAGAATGAAATTTGTTTGTTTTGGTTGTTTTTAAATGTAAAGACAAGTCGTCGTTTCCAAGCGAATAATTCCGCTTAAAGAAATGAATCATGTCTAAACTTATGAAAAGGTTAAAGGAAAAGTGCACAAGGGCACAAAAAGAGAGTTTGATGAGTTTGATGTTTTTTAAAGTCTTTTGAAAAAGGTGTCAATATGCTTATGTAGTTTAGCATTTGTTAAGAAATGAAAGGAAAAGAGTAAAAATCACTTGACAAAGTCAAGGTTTGATTATGAAAAAGGTGATAGTTTGAAATCAAGAATGTTTTGAAAAAGAGAGAGAGTTTTGAAAATTGAAGAATGGGGAGGAGATGAAGTGACTATCCTAGAGCATAAAGTAAAAGCTAAGGATAAGAATAGCCTAACCACACAAGTAAGCTTCATAGTCTTCGAACGATAATTCCAAAGCAAATGGAAAAGGTCCTAGTTCTAAGTCCAAGGTTCCAAGAATTGCATTGGATGTCTAAGGTCTAGGTGCAAGGATTCAAGAATAGCATTAAAGTCCAAGGTCTAGGTGTAAAACTCCATGTACATTGCAAAGGATAGTAACCATAGTCCAAGATTAGAAACACAATTTTTTTAGAGGTTTTTGCCTTTATTAATGTTTTTGGTCCAAGTGGACAAAGAGAAAAAGGCATAAGCATAAACATGTGTCCAACAGACAAAGGAAAAATTGTGGAAGCATAAACATGTGTCCAACGGACAAAGGAAAAATATACGGAAGCATAAACATGTGTCCAACGGACAAAGGAAAATATTGCATAAAAGTAAAAGAGAGATAGGGAGCGAGAAGGAATTGTAAAGAAGTTAGAAGTTAGTAATTAGTTGTTAGTTGTTAGAGTAAATGATCAATAATGATTGAATAGGGTACTTAGGTCAAGTTTAATGAAGACTTGTTAGAAGATTGATAGAATCAAAGCCTCTACAACAACAAGCTTCATAGATTTTGAACCTAATACAAAAGATCAATCAACATTGAGTGGTTTTCCGATAAGGGACATAATGTTGCGCTATGTTAAGCAATCGCCGAGTAATTTACGGAGTAATTACCCTAAAATGAGGCCGGTCAATAGCTCTTTGTGCTAGTGCATGCTAGATGAACGATATGTAGATCCTCATCCAAAAGCAATACCGCACGAAAAGAAAAGAAGGTAGCGATCTAGTCTTGATCAAAATTCAACAACGGAATTCTATGATCCATAAGACTTTGGTCGATCAAAAGAAAAGAGAAATAGATCATGAGAAAGCCAAATTAAACCACACAATTATGCGATCTAAGGCTAAGAACAAAAGGAAAGGGAAAAAAATGGAAAAGGAACCAAAACAGCCCCAAAAACAAGCAAATAACACAATTCTGCCTCTGTGCAATCGATTGTACAAAAGGTGAAATCGATTGCACCTGTACGAAATCAGCAAGTTAGCACAAATTTTACACTACGCAATCCATTGCGCAAAAGGTGCAATCTATTGCACCTGTTCAAAAAACAGAAAATCAGCATTTTAAGGGGCAAATCCTTGATCAATCATTTCATCAAACATCTATTGATCATGGATTCAATTGTGCACGAATTTTAAAGTAAAATAACAATAAAAACCTGCAATCAAACACAATTACAAGATCCAAATGATCAAGTAACACAAAGCAACCAAAGATCTACGTGATGAATGATGGAGATGAAGCTTTAACAATGGTGTGAGATGAATTACCACTCCAAATCTGAAAATTCCTTCAAATTGCTTCAAGATCTACACTCCAAAGCCTTGATCTACTATAATTGATGAACAAAAACAAGAATGGATGAAGTTTTAGCTCAAAGTTGAACAAGATTCAATGTGAATTCTTGTTAACTTTCAAAGGAAGAAATGTGAGCTTTGGTGAATTTTGTGGTTGGGGAGAGAATTTACAAGAGGTTTTTTGGCTCTCAAAAGCTTGAATGAATGAATGAAATGAAGGCTCTATTTAAAGAGTTTAGGCTTGGGAATTTGGTGGTTTGAAATTTGGTTTGGAAGATCAAAATTAGGCTTAGAATTTAATTTTGGAGGGAAATTAACAAAAGAGTGGTGATTAGTGAAGGTGTATGGTGAGACTTAATTGTGATGAGGTAGGGGAATTATTTTTGGGTGATCTAGAATATTCTCATGTGATAAAATTGGTGCCAAATGCTTCAAAATTTGAAAATTGCTGAATTTGGCCAATTTTGCCTTTGTGTAATCGATTGCAGTGCTGACGCAATCCATTGCGCCTGTACAAAAATTCAAAAATTGGCACGAAATGTGAGGGGTGCAATCGATTGTTGTTTTAGTGCAATCGATTGCATCAGTGAAAAATGGCAAAAATTGTCTTGTTTGACTGGATTGCTCCGGCTTTGGCTCGACTCTTTTGCTTGTCAAAGAAGGCATGAAAATAAACACATGAACCTTGGAGTCTCTTGAATAATAATCAATTAAATCTTGAAAACTCTTGATCATTTGAATTTTGAATTGTTTGCAGATCAACTTTGACATTGTTCAGATGAAATTCATTCGAGCTGAGGAACTGTTTGATATCCTTGATTCCCTTCCTGAAAAAGTTGGTGAAGACAAAAACAAACATATTTTTGGATTTTGATTAAAGGTTAGTAAACATAAGCAAATAAAGGCAAATAAGAAATACACAGATGCTCAGTAAACCCTGCAAGGCATATGCCCAAAGAAGAAAGGGACAAGGGAACCAATGTGTGATCTTGTTTGTGGTAAAGATTCAAAATGAAATGTAAATGATATGTGGAATCTTAGGGGTCAAAAATTTAGGGTTCAACACCTACTTCTCATGTTATTTGGAAAGGAAAAAGTGAGTAGAAGATACTACGAGCACTACCGGATAGCAACGTAAGCAAAGCAACGTAAGCGCTTGAAAGCCTCAAGCCTATTAACACCAATGAAAAAAAATGTTAGAAGTGGACTTAATTCACAAATGAAAGTGGAATGAACCAATCACACCACAATTTAAAGCCTCCTTGAGATGCCTTGCACAAGTCAACAAACACATTAGTAATACCAAGGCAATAGGCATGATGAAACATACATGAGAACAAAGGATATGTTACATGCACTCTTAGTCTCTATCTATGTTAAAGAGCCAAAATAAGTTGCACAATTACAAACTATGCACTAAGGCACCACACAATTACATGTTGTTCACAAACTTTGAGGGATAAGTGTCTAAGAGTCATGTAAATGGATTAGGACATAAATATTCATCAAAGTCAGAAGTTAACCTCATGTTAAATGTGGTTGAGAATGTGTAAATGGAATCATGGCATTCATATCTAAGCACTCTCAAAAGATCAAGACAATCTTTCTTAAGAACATGTCATTTGAAGTGAAACTACCACATGAAAAGGTATGACACACAAGTGAAGATGAAGTGGGCATACAATGGAACCAAGTCAGTATGTAAGCCATATTACAATTTCTAAACATGTCCTATAATCATCACATGAATCTCAAGTCATTACATGTTTAAGGGCTAAGACAAAGCAAGCGCAAAGCACAATCAACTAGTTCTCAAATGTTAGTAACTTGAAGTGCAAGTAAAAGTGAAACATCAATGATTCATACACATGTTAGACAAGCTTGGGTCAGTACCTAATAACTCCTAATAAGTCATATCTAAATCCTATAAGAGTTGGGAAAAAATGAGACCTAAAGAGTTAGACAAGTTAGGCAATCAATGATGCATTAGGATGATGTTGTTCAATGTCATGTCTCATGAGTTATGAAGTACAATTAGGTGTCATCAAGTCTTATGCAATTTAATGTACATGTATGAAATGCATTTAGGATGCACTTAAAAGTGTGTTAAAGTAGGCATAGCAAAGCACTCTTGAAAATCATACAAGCAAACACAAATTCTAATCTTAATGCAACATTTAGGAGCAAAACAAGTTCAAACATGTGAAATGGCGTTAGAAGTCAAGTGAGTATGGTTAGTAATGCTACAAGTCATTACCTATAACATTCCTTATTGGACTTTCAAGTTCCAAAATGAAATGGCAAAAGGAAGTGTTCAAGAAATCCTAAGAGAATGCATAAAGTTCATACACATTAATATTCACATTCAATAATATTTAAGTCAATCTACAAAGCACCAAAAATAACCTACAATTTGGGTTTTCAGGCCTTAAAGTGTATCCTAATATGTGCCTATAAATGACCTAAAAGATACCTAAAGATGACATGAATGCCTTACCAAAATCCCTAGAGATTAGTTCTATCAATCGAGCAAACAAGTATAGGATTAGGCATACATGAAAAATGGTTGTAGGTCTCCAAAAATTAATAGAATTGAGTCATAAAATCTCAATATTAGTATCCAAACACACCCAAAAGAGGTGTTTAAAATCATGCTTATTCCAAGCTCAAACCAATTCACACATTGCACACATTGTCAATCACTATACACTCACAAGAAGGCCTCAAAAGTACATCTAAAAGTGACTTAAAATTCCCAAGAAAAATGGAAAAAGTCCCCTAAGATATCCCTAATCCGATAGGTTGGTAGCACACCAAATATCAACACAAAACTAGTTGTAAAAAATTGTTTATGAAGCCTATTGCAAAAGATGTGATCATGAAAACCCCTTTCAATAAAAATTCATGAAAAAATATCAAACCAGTTCAAAAGTGAAATTAAAATTCAATAAAAATTAATTAGTATCTTCAGAAACACCCCTAAATTTATTTGGAATTTTTATCAAAATGGGGCTATTTTTAATATTGAGTTCTGGACCGTGTCAGTTTGAAAAGAAAATAAAATTCACAAAGCAAAGCAGGGTGCAGTTAGTAATTGCTCTCAGTACAAAAATCAATGGGCCACAGAAATATGGGGTGCGATAAGCAAAAATACCTGAGCCCAAGATGCTTACAAAGCCTAGGGTGCACGGTGGAACTCGGTCAACCCTATTGACTAAGAGACTAATCGTAACCGTTGAATTGCAAGAAGATCTAATCTAAGACTCATCTTCTGGTTATCCAAGGAGGGTGCATGGTAATTAATCATGGGGAGGCACACACCGTATCAATGAGAGAGGGAACCGGATGGTGACAAGTTTCCACCGTGGTTACACATGTCACCGTCGGAATGGCCGTGAAAAGCAAGCTTATCCTTATGTAAACTAACGGTGAGGGAGAATTAATAATCCACTTGCAATGTGAGACTTCATTCTCATGTTTACTCTCTCCACAATTTTCTTCTTCTTCTTTGAATAAAACACAAACTGAACCCTAGCTAGCCGTTGGAGAAGGCGGTGGTGCGCGGTGGCCACCGCCGTCCTCCTCCGGCCGACCTCCACCAAATGCAAAACTCTCCACACAAACCCCTACTCAAATTTCTCCCTCTTCAAGAATCCGACCTCCGTTTTTTCTAAATCCCACCCACACGACGAGATCAAAACATAGAAATTCAAGAAAACAAAATCAACCAAAACTCAAGGCATACATACTAAATCACAACGGATTATAAATCTGAGGCCGCAGCTACAGATGGAGATGAATTCGTACCTTGCAACGATGATGCTAGCGGCAAACCCTTGGTAATCCATTCTCTTTATTTCTCCTCTACTCTCTACGCGTGAGCTCTTTCTTTTTCCTCAATGTGCGAATTCGCTTCTTGACGTTCTTTTATGAATTTTGCAGATTCTCCTTTGAATTGGAACTGAAGATGGTGGAGACTGATGAAGTGGTTGCAGAAGGTTGAAGAGGGTATTGAAGGTTATTGTTTGGAGGTTATTTGTAGCGTTGATGGAGGAATCTGTTAAGACTTGAAGATGAGGATTAGAGAATTGGATGTCGCAGGGAATTCGTTGAATTACGTTGTGAATCTCAATTGAAAATTCTTGCAAGTTTTGTAGATTGATGAAGATGGAGAATTGAAGAATGTTAGAGGTTTGAGAAAACGGTTTCCGTAGATGAATTCAAGAGAGTTGAGGGTGATCGAGAGAGAGAGTTTTTTCTTAAGAGGTTTCTGTTAAACTTCCTTGAACGAATTCAGTTAGAAGTTCCAAGTTTTGTGAACTGAATTTTCTGTTATCAGTTGGGGTTTTTTTTTTGAAGTTGTTAGGATGTTGTTATTGAATTCTCCCTCTCAATTTCCGTTATGAGTTCTTGGGTTAGAGGAATTGGTTAGTTGGGATTAATTGTAAATGTTAGCTTGGTTTTTTCAGTTATGAACTTTGGAGATTTCTGTTATTTGTTAGTTTCCAATTTTTCTGGTTTTTTTTGTTATAAGTTAGTTCTGGAAGTTTTCTGTTATGTGAAAAGTTGTTATTGGAACTGTTGTCAGTTGTACCTTGCTACGAACTCTTATTAATTCACAAACCTGCCATGTAATCCGAGTTCCTCTGCGTATTTCATGTTAGTTTTTCTTCTGTGTAACTCCATGTTGTTACCTTTGTTATGTACATCTTTCTGGTGAATTTGGAAAACCGCTATGTATTTCTACCTTCCCCTCTTTTCTCAATTCCTGCAAGTGTAATGTTTCTGCTATAAAACTCTATTTTTGAGGTCCTCTTGTCGCCTCTTGTACAGGCTCAAGCTTCTGAACCAATATTATCATAGGAGCAGCAACCCTATTATCAGTGTTAGTGGGTAGTGTAACAGCAATAAATGACTTAAACCCCATAAGTGCTATTTGCCGAAGCTTGAGCGTATCAATTCTTGGAGGTAGTGGAGGACGTGTATAACGGGTAGGTTTGGTCGTATCAATTCTTACAAGTGCTTCTTCTGTATTAAACATGTAGGAAGCTTTCACCAATGATTGGTTTATTGGAAATGGGATGTGAATCAAAAGTGGTGTAATTGGACTAAAACTAAAAATGGATATCAAAATGATTATTTGGAATTAGATAAAATTGAAATGGATATGGACATGAGCTTGGGTAATTAGAAGGATGTGAAAGTGGGCAATGGATTAATGGATATGAAAGAAATAATGGATAAATGCTTAATTGGATTTTCAAATGGATGAATTTGGATATGCCTAAAACACTTTATCAATTGAACATCTTTAATTCCAAATCAAACTTTTAAATCTAACTCAAACTTGCATTCTTGATGAATCTTCATGAGTCCTTCTCACAGCCTGTATGCTTAAATATTGATGAATCCGAATCCAACTTCCCTTCTTCAAGAACCATATCAATTTTCTGATCCATAGCCAATTTTCATGACAAATATCCTCAATGACCTTGGCCACAGCATGAGTCTTTGATACCATGCTTTTATGACCAATGGCCTCCACACATGAACCATTCCCTGAAGAAATTTGAAAATGAAGGCAAGATATGCAGTAGGAAGAACATGACTAGACAGAGGTCTTTGACATGAAAATCTCAATTCAATGAACCTCAACTAATAAAAAAGTCCACCATCTGAGCCATGAGCAAGAAACTCTAAGTCTTCTTGTGATATACACTGATGAATTTTGAAGACGATGACTTGAACTGAGAGGGAATCAAATCCTGATTCACACCCAAGAAACCCTGACCTGATGCTTTTGGTGAATCCTCTGAATAAGAAAACCTCGGAGCTTGGTGAACCTCTTGAATAAGAAGATATTCCAGATAATATGAATTCAACCTTGGATGTAGACGAGAGCCTCACAACAATAGAGAAAGTCGAGCCTAGACATAAATCTCGATCCCACGCCTTAGGAACTCGATGCAAATGAATGAATGATGCAGTTATGACCTAGTGGATATGCAGATGAATGTGAAACAAAAGCCAGTTATTGGATATAAATAATAGGGCAAATTTTGAGGTGTTACACTCCCTATACCTTAAAATTCTCGGTTATTATCTTCCTCTCGAGTTCTTCAGAGTTTTCTCTGAGCCCTAGCCCCTTCTCCTTCTTTCTTCAGAGCTCTCTCTCCAAAAACATGATCTTTCAAAACTAAACTTCTCTCGTCTCTCTTTTCCTTTTTGTCACTCTTACCCCTTGGACCCTTATTATGATTTCCCAATTTCGTCCTCACTTATCCTCGCACAAATGACCAATATGCCCCTCCTTTTTATTTAAAATAATAATAATAGTCTAAATGATATTATTCACAATATTCCACTATTATTATTATCAAAATAATTCTAATAAATCATACACTCCCAAATATTCTCAACACCCTCTTAACATCATCAATACCCCACAACACAAATCATCAGGCATCAAAACATTTCACCAAAATTCACAGAAAATCGCGAATATTTATAATAAATAAACTAAATAAATATTCTAAGTATGTTAGGGTGTTACACTAATCTTGGCCCAGAACTCAAGGTTGAAGTAATCCAGCTTTTAAAGGAGTTTAAGGATTGCTTTGCTTGGGATTATGACGAAATGCCAGGATTGAGTAGGGAGTTGGTCGAACTAAACCTGCCCATCAAGCTTGGAAGGAAACCAATCAAGCAAAATCCAAGGAGATTTGCACCAGAGATTTTGTCGAAGATCAAGCAGTAAGTCGAAAGACTTCTCAAATGTAAGTTTAATCATACAATGAGATATGTTGAGTGGATTGCTAACATAGTCCCTGTTATTAAAAAAATGGGAATTTGAGGGTTTGCATTGACTTCAGGGATTTGAATGCGGTGACCCCAAAGGATGAGTACCTGATGCCTGTGGAAAAGATGCTTGCAGACTCCGCTGCAGGCCATGAGTATCTTAGTATGCTCGACGAGTATTCTGGTTATAATCAAATTTTCATTATTGACGAAGATGTCCCAAAAACAGAGTTTCGATGCCCTTGAGCCTTAGGCGCCTATGAATGGGTGGTAATGCCTTTTGGTTTAAAAAATGTTGGGGCAACTTATCAAAGGGCAATGCATTCGATTTTTCATGACTTCATAGAAACTTTTATGCAGATTTACATTGATGATATTGTTGTTAAGTCTGTTTCAAGAGTCAGTCACATAGACCATCTTCGACAAGCATTCGAAAGAATGAGGAAGCGTGGTCTAAAAATGAATCCACTAAAGTGTGTGTTTTGTGTACAGGATGGATACTTCTTAGGCTTTGTGGTTCATAAAAAGGGAATTGAAATAAAACAGAATAAGACAAAGGCTATTTTGGAGGCAAAGGTGCCATCGACGAAGAAGGAATTGCAGACGCTGCTTGGGAAGATTAATTTCTTAAGGAGATTTATTTCAAATTTGAGCGGCAAGAGTCAAGCCTTCTCTCCTCTACTTCGACTCAAGAATGGAGATTTTGAATTGGGGCAAGCACAACAAGAAGCTTTCAACAAAATCAAAGAGTATCTCGTTCGCCCTCCAATTCTGTCGCCACCTTGTAGGGATAGAAGTATGAAGTTGTATATTTCTGCGTTAGATATAACCATAGAGAGCATGTTGGCTCAAGAGGATGAAAATGATGTCGAAATAGCCATTTATTATCTTAGTCGAGTCCTTAATGATGCAGAAACTAGGTATAGTATGATTGAAAAATTATGTCTTTGTCTCTATTTCTCATGTACGAAATTAAAGTATTATATAAAACCAGTGGATATTTATGTTTCTTCCCATTGTGATGTTATTAAACACATGCTTTCTAAACCAATTCTTCATAGTCAAAATGGAAAATTGGAACTCACTTTAACGAAGTACTCATTAACTTATGTGCCTTTAAAGGCCATGAAGGGACAAGTGGTAGCAGACATTATAGTCGATCACTCTATAGTCGAAAGTTCCCAAAATTACCTTAAACTTGAACCTTGGAAATTATATTTTGATGGTTTGAGTCATAAAGATGGAATAGGAATTGGGATATTGATTATCTATCCTAATAAAATTCCAACAAGATTCAAGTATATAATTAAAGGGTCTTGTTCGAATAATGAGGCTGAATATGAAGCTCTAATAGCTGGTCTTCAAATTTTGTTAGAGTTGGGGGCAACTAGAGTCGAGATCGTTGACGACTCTGAATTGGTTGTGAAATAAATCACAAGAGAATATAAATGCATTAAAGAGAATTTAATAATGTATTTTGTAATCACCAATAGACTATTATGAAGCTTTGACATGGTGAATATCAAGCATATCCCTCGACTGAAGAACCAGGAGGCCAATGACTTGGCTCAGATTGCTTCTGGCTACAAGGTTTCGAAAGAGAAGTTAAAAGATGTGATCGAATTTCGAGGGAAAGTGATGGCAACAAGGTTGACTCCAACGGACTTAGAAACAACAAACTTGGGTTATGCAAATGACGAGAATTTTGAAATCTTGGCAATCGACGACCTAATAGACTCAGATTGGAGGAAGCCTATTGTGGACTATTTGAGAAATCCAATTGCGTATGTGGAACAAAGACTCAATTATAGATCTTTGAGTTATACTTTGATGGGGAATGAACTTTTTTAGAAAACACCTGAGGGAATCTTGCTTAAGTACCTTAGTGAGGCTGAAGCCTGTCTAGCTTTGTCGAATGTCCATAGCGGGGCATGTGGAGCTCACCAAATAGGCCATAAAATTAAATGGCTCTTTGTTTAGACAAGGGATGTATTGGCCTACTATGCTAGAAGATTTCATTGAGTTCACCAAGGGTTGCCAAGAATGTCAAAAGCATGTTGGTATACAACATGTTCTTGCAAGCAAGTTACACTCTATTGTGAAGCCTTGGCCTTTCAGGGATTGGACATTGGATTTAGTTGGTGAGATTCGACCAACATCATCAAAGAGTCACAAGTATATCTTAGTGGGTATTGATTATTTCACTAAGTGGATTGAAGTCATTCCTTTGGTGAATGTTGATCAAGATGCAGTAATCAAATTTATACAAAGGCATATAATATATAGGTTTGGGATCCCAGAGACAATTACAACTGACCAAAGATCAGTGTTTACTGGTCGAAAGGTCCAAGAGTTTGCCAAGGATATAGGGATCAAGTTGTTGACATCAACACCTTACTATGCTCAGGCGAATGGTCAGGTGGATGCAGCAAATAAGGTGGTTATTGGACTAATAAAGAAGCATGTGGGGAAAAAGCCAAGAAATTGGCATAAGACTTTAGACCAAATTTTATGGGCTTGTCGGACATCCCCTAAAGAGGCTACAAATGCTACACCTTTTCGACTGACTTTTGGACATGATACAGTGCTACCAGTCGAGGTTTATCTTTAATCAACTAGGATTCAAAGACATAGTGAACTTCCATCTGAAATTTATTGGAACATGATGTTGGATGAACTAGTTGATTTAGATGAAGAAAGGTTAAGTGCTTTGGAATTATTGAAGAGACAAAAAAAAGAGTAGAGAAGGCGTACAATAAGAAAGTAAAGGTCAAGTCTTTTCGACTGGAGACTTAGTTTGGAAAGTAATTTTGCCTATGGATAAGAAAGACAGAACTTTGGGTAAGTGGTTCCCAAAATGGGAGGTTCTGTTCCAAGTTGTGCAGTTATTTTCTAATAATGCGTATGAAATCAAAGAGTTAGCTGAGGATCGAAGGCTCTTGAGAGTAAATGGGAAATATCTGAAGAGATATAGGCCTATGTTACAGGAAGTTAAGATATTAACAGAATAATTTTGATGCAAAATTGATATGCAAAATGGTAATTTAAATTAAATTCCAAAATGGCTCAGTCATTACAAACCACAAAATCCAAATCAAAATAAACTTCAACAAATTACATCACAGATAAACAAGCAAGATTATCAAAAGGGTAAAGAGGCCTTCATGCGTTCGTACTTTGTTTTAGAGAGAAGTAGACGATGATCAATTAAAGATTTGTTCGAAGTGAGAGTGTCAATCTCTTATCCCAAAGCTTGAGCTCGATTGACATGGTGTACTCCGACTTGAATTTCTTTGTCGAGTTCTTGGCGGTCGAGTTTTCGAATTTCCTGTTCGCTCTCTTTTTCCTTCATGATTTTAGCGTGCAATTCTTTGATTTGTTTCTCCCAAGCGGCAATATTGTTAGATCAAGTTATGATTTCTTCTTGACTTTGTTTGAAATTTTGCTCCAACACATCAACTTTGTTAGTGGATTCAGTTGCAGCCTCCCATTCAACAGTCTGAGTGTTCACTTTGTTTTGAATTTTGGTGGTAATGCCTCTTCGACGATTTAGATATGCATTTACATGATCAATTAGCAGTCCAAGATCTAGGAGAACATCAGCAATTTCAGGAGGAGTGGTTAAGACATCAACTTGCTTCAGGAGACTTTTGATGTCGAAGGAAGCATAAAAATTGGCCTCTAAGAGTTGGAGCAAATCAACTTAAAAAACTTTCTCTTTTATCTTTTAAAGTAGATTGTCAATAGATGTGTTGCCAGCTTGATCTCCAGAAGCTGTCGAAGAACTGGAACATTTTTCGGTAGAACTGCCTCTTGTACTAAGGATAACCTTCAGGTATTCTGCAGGGTTATTTTTCTTCAAGCTAGTAATTCCTATGAGGAGAAGGCAGTGGTGGTTCCAGTTGACGAAGATTTAATGTCCTTGACAATTTTAGGAGGTCTGGTCTTGACTCATGCTCTGTTTCTTCATCTTTTTCTTTTTCTTCTTCTTTTTCTTCTTCGACTTCATCCTCTGGGGGTTGGATCCATAGTCAAACATGGAGTGTCATTCATCATGTTGTTGTTCTTCTTCTTCCTCTTCGTCTTCATCTTCACTTTGATTAGAAACTTGCGGTGAAGCGTCATCTGCTTCTTTTTCTGTGTCATCAATGTCCATGGTATCTTGGATTTCGGTAGTAAGAGTTTCTTCTTCCTTATCTTCTTTTTTGTTAGGGTCATTGGTTTGACTCTGTTGGGTAGTGCCTTTAGGAGGAGAAGTTTCTCGTTGTTCTTCAGCTGGTTCATTTGCTTTGCTGGCTAAACCTTTGTTTGGTTCCTCGTTAGGAGTGGGTTGGTTCGAAGGGGGATTGGTATCTGCAGGGATTGTGTGCTTGACACTTGATTGTGTTGTACCACCTGCGCCATCCTTCAAAAGAAATTGAATTATGATAAATTGAAAGAAGGAGAAGTCGAAAGGTAGTTAAATAATTCGAAGGGAAGTTCTACTACCTTAGGACCTTTGGCTCCTGGGCTAGAGTTATCACTTTCATCTTGTTCAGGAGTGCTTTTGGTGATAAGCTTAGAAATAACATTGGTTATTTTGGGAGTAATCAATGGTTTGTTTTTTGTTGTGGTGGATTTTGGTTGAGAAGTGGCATCAGAGACTTTTGCCTTCTTCTTTTTCTTAGGGATTTTAGAAGTGTCTGGTGAAAGATCTTCATTTGATTCGATTACTTGGACTTGAGGTTCTTTGGCCTTACGCTTTTTTGGAGTAGGTGGAGGTTTTCGACTAGCCTGGAAAATAATACAAATGTTAACATGTAAGGATGATATATTAGACGAAAATAAGGGGAACACAAAGTATACCTTTGTTGTGGGTGCCTTAACAGTGTTTTTGTCATTGCCTTTGTCCTTGGCTAGACTAGCAACTTTCTTTACTGGAGCTTTGACTGGTTGTTTTCAATCGACAGCTAGAAAGTGTGAGTAAAAACAGTTACCACAAACAGAAGAAATGTCAAGAAAACTGTTGGAGAAGAAAGTAAACTAAAAGAAGTTCTTCTATTCCACACCTTCAAGTATGGGAGGGAGTATTTGAACATCCTCTATGCCAATATTAAGATGCCCTTTGAAACTGTCCAAAGTGTGCTTAGTCGGAACCACCCGTTTTGCCAGCATTTGAGATTCTGTTCGAATGATTTTCACAAAGTCCCCACAGACGAACCAGTCGGGAAACAGAGGGCTAAAAGCCACACCGAAATCAATCGTTGACAGTCGAGGGAACCTTGGAGGATATAAGTTAAAAGCAAACTCATACCTCTGATCAGGTTTTATGTAAGAAGGTATTTTTAAATCTGGGAGTTTTTGCATAAACATTTATTTTAAAGTAACTGCTACTTCACAGATAGTTCGACTAAGATCATCAGGTCGATAGGCAGTTTCAAAGTATTTTTAAAATCTTTGAATCTCCTTTATGGTAGTTGAAGTACCTTTCTTGGTTTTGTCCTGTATAAGAGCAAAAGGAGACGTTATATGTTGAGTAAAAGCATTGACGTCGAACATTTCTGTAAGATAATATTGCCTCCACCAAGTGTCATATTCTTTGGAGCAGTAATAAGATGGTGAAAAAGGGATGGGAGTAAGTTAAGTAAGGCCAGAGTAACGAGCTATCTCTTTGATGCATTCAGCTTCTGTGTGGTGCATGTTGTAAAGAATGACTTTATTTTTCCTTGAAAAAATAGGTTTTGCTAAAATCTGGCTAATTCCAAATTGTTGAGAGACAGGGTTTGGCTGGTAGCTAAGAAGGAGTATTTGGTTTCTAGAGGGTCGAAGTCTGGTGGCAATTAATTTGGGTGTGAGGAAAACATCCCATATGGCTATGGATTCTGCTTCCTGGTCTTTCAATAGAGGAGGGAACTTTCGAGTGAACCATTTTGGGCCACATTTCCTTTTGGCGAAAGGAGCCATATAAGGAGTAAAGTTATAGCGCTTGGCATACATCATTAAATACTCAATATAGGCTTGCTGAAGATTTAAGTCTTCGTCACTGGTTGTGACATAGACAAGGCATATCCATTCGACCCGTATTTTCTTGATCGCATTGCTTTCTTCGTCAATAGTGTTGTGCCTCGACAGCAAGGGTTCGAAGGTGGCGTTAAGCCACAACTGAAGTAGTCATAATGGACCACCTAGATTCAAGTTTGAGTTTGATCCATTCTGAATACTTTTGAGGAGTGCCACACTTTCCCCTAAGGATTTGTACAGGAAAACAAGGATCATTTGGTTGAGGCAGAGTTTTTAACCAAAATGAAGTTGGTTAGCCATGGACATAAATTTTTTTGCAACCTGTAAAGACCTGGAGCAAAAGCACAGCAAGATAACCAGAGAGCTAAGAAAGCGATGTGCTCTTCGTTTGACACTTCTTCAATTTTTTATTGGTGATGATTAGAAATGTAGTTGGTGAAGGTAGCTCAGTTACGTCGAAGCCAATGGTATCTTCCGTCATCAGGGTTGGATCGAAAGAATCTCCTGTGGGTCGAAGGCCAGTAATGGCAGCTATGTCGAAGAGAGTGGGGGTTAACATTCCCCAGGGGAAGTGAAAGTTGTTGTGAGTGTTGTCCCAGAAGTATAAGGATGTGAGCAGTATAGGTTGGCAATATCCAGGACCATATTTCGACAGTTGGATCATGTTGAAAATCTCCATTTCCTTTTAAAAGTCAACTTTCTTCTTTTCTATCTTTGCCAGCCAAGTCAGATAGTTCTTAGGGTCTTTTGATAAGGGGCAATAGCGGAATGCTCTAAAAGAAGTTCTCATGTAATCTAAGCTAATAGTATTTTATTGAGGCTCAATCGAAGATATGGCCTGGGTTTCAGTTCTGTTTTGTGGTTCAGGGGTTTTGGTTCCAGTTGCAGGTTTAGTTTTTCTCCTACTTGCCATGGGTTTATACCTATGATAAGTTGGGAAGAATTCCCTAAGTTTCACAGGATCTGTGTCAACATCTGGTAAAGGACCAGGAAGAGCATACACTTTTTCAGAAACACAAATTGGAATCAGTACCTGGGATTAATAGATTCATCTTTTTTCTTCCTTAAGGGGAGGTTCTGCGACGTATTGTTGATTGCCTACCATTTGAGGGCCAAAGATTGTATTAATGGGACGGAGAACTGGTTGCTTCTTAGCATCTTTAGCAGGAGCTGATGTTTTCTAAGACTCCATTAATGATGAAGGTTGAGAGTACTTTGAGCTTGTTGAGTGTGTTTGTGAGAAGATGGACAGTTTTTCTTGTGCTTGAACGGAAGAAGAGAACTCAGAAAAGTGAAAAGAGAAATGGAGTAGAGCATTTATAAGGGAGCAACAAGACGTTTCATTTTAGCCATCATGAGTAGTGGTTGAGATCATGGGGCACGTGGTTGTCCGTTATGGCTGATAGGACGGTTGCAGAGGGTAGCCCACTACTTCCTAGTAAATAGGGGAGTGATGATTGCCTTTTGGTTTCCTGAACATCTTGATTAGACTACTGAAATAGCATGGTCATAATGATCGTCATGTCATACTAGTAACGGTACAGTAGTGTTGAAAAAGCTTCAAAAAATGTCTTTTTCTCTTTGCAATCGAAAATGACATTTTTTGGGGGAAATTTGTTGGCTGGGATTTCGACACTCATTAATGTTGGAAGTAAATGAAGAGGTTTCAAGGTCATATTCTGAAGAAGAGCATGACGAATTTGACAACAAGCAATGACAAGGGTGTTTTCGGCAGTAGTGAAGATTTGAAAGGGGTTGTTAGAGTTTAAAGAATCATTGCTTGAGAGGAACAATGTACGTTTCGATAGCAAAATGGTGGAGATTTAGTCAAAGAAGTCTTTTGCATAAGAGATTTTATAATCTAAAACTTAGAAATATTCTCACCCAGATTGGAGTTCAACGAAGTCCATTGGAAGAAGCGTTTTGACGGAGGGAGTTCAAATGAGACTGATAACTACCTCTTGGCCTTATTCGTTTAGGACACGTGGAGGATTAGAGGCGACGAAGTGCATGTAGTGGGGAACATGGTGCATTCTGGCAAAATAACTGTTAGGTGACGGTTATTTTTTATCTAGTATAAATAGGACATTTAGCATTTAGAATATGGTGTTCAACAATTGTACAAAACTCTACATTTTACTTCCAGTACCTGTGTGTGAGAAAATAGTGCTTTTGAGAGAATGTACGTTTGAACACTTTGCTTGCAATTTACTTCCTTGTTGTTTATCTTCAAGCCATTTATCTTTCAAATTATCTTTCTGCAATCTACACTTTTTTCTTGCCTAAGAGAATTCACAACTCTTTCTTAATAACTTTGGAGAAAACTTAAAGAACATTGTATAAATGTTCATGACCATTAAAACCAAAAATTAACTTAGCAACACATGTCCTAAGATCAATCTAGTTGATCCTGTAAGTGACCAAAGATTTAGTAACTTTGGAGGACAAGCGGTTGTTTGTCATTTTCACTGGTAAACAGGGGGTGAGTGAGTAATTGTGTAGAAATAGGTGGTGTGGAGAGTGAAACTAATTAGTAATATTAGTTATTAATTATTTATTTAAATAATATAAGGTGAATATTATTTAGATTAAATAACTAGTATTATTATTATTTGTTATTATTTTAATTATATGTGATTAATAATAATAATAATAATAATAATAATAATAATAATAATAATAATAATAATAATATAACAATAATAAGATATAAGAGAAGTGGAGGAATAGAATTGTCAAATACGTGTTTTGGAAGAAAAAGTGAAGAGGCTAGGGCTCTAGGAGAAAGAGGAGAATCACCATTGTTGAGGAACTTGCAAGAACTCTAAGGTAAGGGTGGGGTTTTAATTATCTAAGGGTTAACATGATGATGGTGGGTAGATTATGTATGTGCTTAGGTTATGTTTTTCTTCTCTCAGTACCATGATCATTGTTGCAAACTTGTAATTGTTGGATTGAATGAATTGCTTTATGAACTATGTGTCATATGTTGATGTTGTGACTGATGTTGGAATGGCTAATTGTTGTAATTGTTGTTGTTGGAATCATATAATTGATTGAAATGTATGATGTCGTGTTGTGTGGTTGATGTTGTTGCGAGTCAGATTCGGAACTCAAAGTTATGAGTATTTTTGTGAAAAAAGTTGAGATTTTGATGTTTAGAAAAGCGATTTCTTGGGTAAAAAATATGTTAATCGAATGGTATAAAAAATGGGGTTTTAGGTTGGCTTAAAAGTGATTTTGGTTTTAAAATTTTGCAGAAAAGTGCTTCTGTCAATAGTGTAATCGGTTACGAAAAATGGCATAATCGGTTACACTACTTAAAACTGCATTTTTGGGCATTTTGGGTAGGGTGTAATCGGTTACCTGAAAGGTGGTAATCGGTTACACTGTGTGTATTTTGCGTGTGTGACTGGTTGCAGGGGGTGTAACCGGTTACCTCATTTGGGGTAACCGATTACACTGGGACCATTGTTTAAAAATCTTTGAAAAATCATTTGTTTAGTTTCGGGAGCCCGATTCGGGTACCGTTTGAAGCATCGGGAAGCTGACGTGACGAACTCTATTCTAAAAATGGTTTTTGTACCTGAGGGTGTATAATTTGTTGTGTGATGGTGTGGAATACATTATAATGATTACGTTGTGATGATACATATTCATAAATACGTTGTAGTTGATTGCTATATCGTTGTGTTGCTGTTATTGAACTGTTATAGCATGTTTTTGGTGCATGGTCTCCAGTATTGGCAGAGTACATGACTATGGAGGTGTTGCTCATTGTATTTGATGTTGTTGTTGCATGTATAATATATTGCATGCATTAATAATGTTGGACATTGGTCTGTTGTTGTTAAGCCTCAATTCCAGGAGGTGGGGATTGAGTGTTGGTAGCTGATTTCAGAGGTGATGGAGTTAGTGAGGCGTTATCATAGGTGATGGTAACGAATTTGTAAGCTCTGATCCTAGGAGTTGAGGATCGGGCCATTGAACCTGAGTGTTCACGTATTGGTACCACATACATTGATTCGAGTTATAGAGTCTTATTGCATTGCATATTGGTTGTATTGTTATTGTGTTGGTTGGTTGATGTGTTTGGATAGTTGTTGCGCTGATGGTGTGGATGTGTGTTGTGGAATGGGTGATGTGCATGTAATAATTTGTTGCTTACTTATTATCATGCTTTCATTTATATAATTATGATATCTCACCCCTTCTGCTTAAATGTTGCCTTTACATATGCATCGTGCAGATAACTCGCAGTAGAGGAGTTGATGTGAGCGGAAGATGGAGTATTCCATTTATTTTTATAGAGTCGGTGTCTGCTCTGATGTGTAACACTGGGGAATGGAACGTTTATGTCTTTTATGTTTGTTGGAGATTTTTGGATATCTCTTGAGTTGTGGTTATTTATGTTTATTTTGAAAACATGATCATGTCTTGAATAATTAATTGACGTTGATTTTTCGTTACTTTAATATAGTTTATTTTCAGACAATGATTTATTATTATTATTACTATTAATAATTTTAAAGGTTGCATGTGTTACATATCTTAATGTATGAGCAGATGTTTGTTGATTTGTGACATCCTATATGTTGTTGATTTAAATTTTACTCTGATAATTTATTTAAATTACGCGGGGGATTTAGGGTGTTACATAGTGGTATCAGAGTAGGTGGTCTGTCCGGCCAAGTTGTTGAATCGTTGTGGTGTGACAGTTGGCTATTGTCGGTGTTGTCTTCTAACCATTATTGTTGCTATTGGTGGTGAAACAAAAAATGGCTGGAATGAGAGATGATGTTGTTGTTGTTGCTGCTTTACAAGTTGTTGCTCAGGTTGTTCAAAATCATCCTGATGCTGGTGGGAATTATGAATTATGTCATTTGGGGAAGTTCTAGAGGAACAATCCGCCTACTTTCAAGGGTAGGTATGATCCGGATGGAGCGCAGGCTTGGATCAAAGAGATTGAGAGGATCTTGTGTCTAGTGGATTATTCAGAAGAGCGAAAGGTATGGTTTGGTACTCATATGCTAGCAGAGGAGGTTGGTGACTGGTGGATCAACACTCGTCATGTGTTGGAGACTTCAAGTGAAGTTGTTACTTGGGCTATGTTCTGCATGGAATTTCTGAGGAAGTACTTTCCTGAGGATGTTCGTGGAAAGAAGGAGATTGAGTTCCTGGAGCTGAAGCAGGGTAACTTGAATGTTACTGAGTATGTGGCAAGGTTTGTGAAACTTGCTAAGTTTTACCCTCACTACAGTGAGGCAACTGCTGAGTTCTCAAAGTGTATCAAGTTTGAGAATGGTTTACGGCTTGAGATTAAGCAGGCGATTGGATACCAATAGATCAGGAGGTTTCCAGAGTTGGTGAACAGCTGTAGGGTCTTTGAAGATGACAGTAAAGCTTGGTCAGCTCAATATAAGAGTATGAGTAAGAAGAGGGGAAAGCAGAATGTGAACCGTGGGAAGCCTTACAGTGCTCCAGCTGATAAGGGTAAACATAGAGTTTCTGATGGTAAGAGTCTAAGTGGGGGAGGTGCTCTTACTCCTCTTAAGTTCTATAGATGTGGGGAGTTTAGTCATCGTATCAGTGAGTGCCTGAGTGACGTGAAGAAGTGTTACAAGTGTGGGCAAACAAGACATCTGGTTGTTGACTGTAAGAGCAATGTGGTGACTTGCTACAATTATGGAGAACCAGGACATATCAGTATTTGTTGCCAGAATCCAAAGCAAGCTTCAACAGGAGAAAAGGTGTTTGCCCTATCGGGGACTCAGACTTCCAGTGATAACAGGTTGACCAGAGGTATTTATTATATTAATAGTATGCCTTTGATTGCTATTATTGATACTGGCGGTACTCATTCTTTTATTGCTGTTGATTGTGTGAAAAGGTTAAGCCTTGTTGTTTCTTCTATGAAGGGAGAAATGGTTATCGAAACTCCTGCTAAGGGATCGGTGACTACTTCTCTGGTTTGTTTGAATTGTCCTCTGTCAATCTTTGATAGGGACTTTGGTGTTGATCTTATTTGTTTGCCATTGGGAAATCTTGATGTGATCTTGGGAATGAACCGGTTGGAGGTCAATCATGTTCACATTAACTTTTATAATAAGTCGGCGTGGTTTCTTGCTCCTAATGATGAGGAAGAAGCTGGTTTTCTGTCTGCTAGAGAGTTTAGAGAGATTTTGAAAGAGGAAGCTCACATGCTTGCGTTGTTTGCGTCCTTATCTGTGAAGAGTCAAGCTGTGAGTGACGAATTGCAGGTGGTGCGTGAATTTCCATATGTGTTTCCAGATGATATTTTAGATGTACCGCCAAAGAGAGAAGTGGAATTTTCTATTGATCTTATCCCTGTTACCAGCCATGTTTCTATGGCACCATACAGGATGTCAGCGGCGGAGTTAGCAGAGTTAAAGAAGCAATTAGAAGAATTGTTCGAAAAGAAATTTGTGAGACCAAGTGTGTCGCCTTGGGGAGTTCTGGTGTTGTTGGTAAAGAAGAAATACGGTAATATGAGGTTGTGTGTGGATTACCGAAAGTTGAATAAAGTGGCAATTAAGAACAAGTATCCGCTTCCAAGAATAGATGACTTGATAGATCAGTTGGTGGGTGCACGTGTATTTAGCAAAATTGACTTGAGATCGGGTTACCATCAGATTCTAGTGAAGGATGAAGATATTCAGAACACGACTTTCAGGACTCGGTATGGACACTATGAATACTTGGTGATTCCGCTTGGCGTTTCTAATGCACCTGGAGTGTTTATGAGGTATATGAATTGAATCTTTCACACATACTTGGATCAATTTGTGGTGGTATTTATTGATGACATTCTGATATATTCTAAATCAAAAGAAGAACATGTTGAGCATTTGTGGATTGTATTGCAAGTGTTGAAAGAGAAGAAGCTTTATGATAAGTTGTCGAAGTGTGAATTTTGGTTGCAAGAGGTGAGTTTTCTTTGTCACGTTATTTCAGGTGATGGTATTGCTGTGGATCCGTCCAAAGTAGATGCAGTTCTACAATGGGAGGCTCTGAAGTTGGTAACTGAGATTTGAAGCTTTTGGGCTTGACTGGTTATTATCGTAGATTTATTTAAGGCTTTTCCAAGTTAGCACTTTCGTTGACTTAGTTGACTTGCAAAGGTAAAGCATTTGTGTGGGACGTCTATTGTGAGAAGAGTTTCATTGAGCTGAAGAAGAGGTTGACTACAGCTTCAGTTTTGATTTTTCTTGAATCGTTTGTGGTGATTGTGATGTGTCCTTGATGGGTTTAGGTGGTGTGCTGATGCAAGATGGTAAAGTTGTGGCTTATGCTTCACGATAACTGAGTGTTCATGAGAGAAATTATCTTACTCATGATTTGGAGTTGGCTGTAGTGGTTTTTATGTTGAAGATTTGAGGTGTATAGTGATCATAAGAGTTTAAGGTATCTTTTTTATCAAAGGAATTAAATATGTGGCAGCGTATATGGCTAAATTTTTTGAAGGATTATGAATTTGGCTTGAATTATCATCCCAATAAAGCTAATTTCGTGGCTGATGCTTTAAGTCAGAAGCCTTTGCATCTGTCTGCTATGATGGTTAGAGAGGTTGAATTGATTGAGCAATTTAGAGACTTGAGTTTGGTCTGTGAGCTGACATCGCAGAGTGTGATGTTGGGTATGTCAAAGATCAATAATGATTTTCTTAATAATATTAAAGAGAGTTAGAAGTTGGATGTGAATTTGGTGGACTTGATGATTGGGAGTAATCAAACTGAGGATAGTGACTTTAGAGTGGATGGACAGGGTGTGCTGAGATTCTGAAACATAATTTGTATTCTTGATGATTCTGAGTTGAAAAAAGATGATTCTGGAAGAGATTCATAAGAGTAGCTTGAGTATCCATCCAAGAGCTACTAAGATATTCCAGGATCTGAATAAGATATTTTGGTGGCCTGGATTAAAGCGTGATGTGGCTCAGTTTGTGTATGCTTGTTTGACTTGTCAGAAGTCAAAAGTTGAGCATCAGAAACTTGTTGGTTTGATGCAACTGTTGGATATTCCAGAGTGGAAATGGGATAAAATTTCTATGGATTTTGTGACTGGTTTACCAATACTCTAAGAGGATATGATGCCATTTGGGTGATTGTTGATAGGTTGAAAAAGTCGGCGCATTTTATTCTGATTAACATCAGTTTTGCTTTGCAGAAGTTGGAAGAGATTTATATCCGTGTGATTGTAAAGTTACATGGAGTTTCGTTGAGTATTGTGTCGGATAGAGATCTGAGGTTCACTTCCATATTTTTGGAGAGTTTGCAGGAGGCTTTAGGTTTGAAGTTGAGGTTGAGTTCAGCTAATCATCCACAGACAGATGGTCAGACAGAGAGGACTATTATGTCTTTGGAGGATTTATTGAAGGTTTGTGTTCTTGAACAAGGAGGTGCTTGGGATAGTCATTTTCCGTTGATTGAGTTTACTTATAATAATAGTTAACATTCTAGTATTGGAATGACGCCTTTTGAAGCTTTGTATGGTCGGAGGTGTAGGACACCTCTGTGTTGGCATGAATCCGGTGAGAGTGTGGTGCTTAGACCTGAGATTGTCCAACAGACTATTGAAAATGTGAAGTTGATTCAGGAGAAGATGAAAGCTTCGAAGAGTATGCAGAAGAGTTACCATGATAAGAGGAGGAAGGATTTTGAGTTTCAAGAGGGAGACCATGTATTCTTGAGAGTCACTGTGTGACCAGTATCGGACGTGCTTTGAAGTCGAGGAAGCTTACTCCTCGGTTTATTGGTTTGTATCAGATATCAAAGAGGGTTGGAGTTGTTGCTTATAAAGTGGCGTTTCCACTAAATTTGTCGAATTTGCATGATGTGTTCCATGTTTCACAGCTTCAGAAGTATGTTCCGGATCCGTCGCATGTGATTCCGATGGATGATGTGCAGGTGAGAGATAACCTTACGGTGGAGGCTCTACCTGTGAGGATTGATGATCGTGAACTAAAAACACCGAGAGGCAAGAAGATTTATCTCGTGCAGGTAGTGTGGGGAGGCGCTGCCGGTGGAAATATGACTTTGGAGTTGGAGAGCAGGATACGTGAGGCATATCCTGAGTTGTTTGTATCAGGTAATTTTTTAGGACAAAAATATTCTAAGTGGGAAAAAATTGTAACGCCCCAACTTATTTTATTTATTTTTTCTGTAATTTAATTGTGATGATTGAGATTGTGTTGTGCTATTGGTTTGTTTGAACTACCTTAGTGTGGGGTAGTGACCTTAAGAAAAGACTTTAAGGTGTGGGGGTGAGTGAGTAATTGTGTAGAGATAGGTGGTGTGGAGAGTAAAACTAATTAGTAATATTAGTTAGTAATTATTTATTCAAATAATATAAGGTGAAAATTATTTAGATTAAATAATTAGTATTTTTATTATTATTATTTGTTATTATTTTAATTAGATAGGATTAGTAGTAATAATAATAATAATAATAATAATAATAATAATAATAATAATAATAATAATAATAATAATAATATAAGATATAAGAGAAGGGGAGGAATAGAATTGTCAGATACGTGTTTTGGGAGAAAAAGTGAAGAGGAGGCTAGGGCTCTAGGAGAAAGAGGAGAACCACCGTTGTTGAGGAACTTGCAAGAACTCTAAGGTAAGGGTGGGGTTCTAATTATCTAAGGGTAACATGATGATGGTGGGTAGATTATGTATGTGCTTAGGTTGTATTTTTCTTCTCTCAATACCATGATCATTGTTGCAAACTTTTAACTGTTGAATTGAATGAATTGCTTGATGAACTATGTGTCGTATGTTGATGTTGTGACTGATGTTGGAATGACTTATTGTTGTAATTGTTGTTGTTGGAATCATATAATTGATTGAATTGTGTGATGTCGTGTTTAGTGGTTTATGTTATTGCGAGTCAGAGTCTGAACTTAAAGTTATGAGCATTCTTGTGAAAGAGTTGACGTTTTGATGTTTAGAAAAATGATTTTTGGGGTAAAAATATGTGTTAATCGAATAGTATAAAAAATGAAGTTTTGGGTTGGTTTAAAAGTGATTTTGGTTTTGAAAAGTTGCAGAAAAGTGCTTTTGTCAACAGTGTAATCGATTACTAGAAAGGGCGTAATCGGTTACACTACTTAAAATTTTGTTTTTGGGCTTTTTGGGAAGGGTGTAATCGGTTACCTGAAAGGTGGTAACTGGTTACACTTTGTGTATTTTGCGTGTGTGACTGGTTGTAGGGGGTGTAACTGGTTACCTCATTCGGGGTAACCGATTAAACTGGGACCATTTATTAAAAATCTTTGAAAAATCATAACTTTAGTTTCGGGAGTCCAATTCGGGTGCCGTTTGAAGCGTCGGGAAGCTGACATGGCGAAATTTATTCTTAAAATGGTTTTTACAGCAGAGGGTGTATAATTTGATGTGTGATGGTGTGGAATGCATTATAATGCTTATGTTGTGATGTGACATATTTATAAAGGTGTGTTGTGGTTGATTTCTATATCATTGTGTTGCTGTTGTTGAAATGTTATAACATGTATTTGGTGCATGGTGGAAATTATTGACGGAGTACACGACTATGGAGGTGTTGGTCATTGTACTTGATGTTGTTGTTGCATGTATAATATGTTGCATGCATTCATGATGTTGGACATTGGTCCGTTGTTGTTGAGCCTCAATCCCAAGAGGTTGGGATTGAGTGTTGGTAGCTGATTTCAGAGGTGATGGAATCAGTGAAGTGTTATCGGAGGTGATGGTAACGAATTAGTGAGTTGTGATCCTAGGAGGTGAGGATCGGGGCGGTGAACCTGAGTGTTCACATAATGGTACCACATGAATTGAGTCGGGTTGTTGAGTCTTATTGCATTTCATATTGGTTGTATTATTATTGTGTTGGTTGGTTGATGTGTTTGTATAGTTGTTGCGTTGATGATGTGGATGTGTGTTATGGAATGGGTGGTGTGCATGTAATAATTTGTTGCTTACTTATTATCATGCTTTCCTTTATATAATTATGATATCTCACCTCTTCTATTTGAATGTTTCCTTTACATGGGCATCGTGCAGATAACTCACAGTAGAGGAGTTGATGTGAGTGGAATATGGAGTCTTCCATTTATTTTTATAGAGTCGGCATCTGCTCTGATGTGTAACATCGGGGAATGGAACGTTTATGTCTTTTATGTTTGTTGGAGATTTTTGGATATCTCTTGAGTTGTGGTTATTTATGTTTATTTTGAACACATGATTATGTCCTGAATAATTAATTGATGTTGATTTTCCGTTGTTTTAATATAGTTGATTTTAAGACATGATTTTTTTATTATTATTACTATTAATAATTTTAAAGGCTGCATGTGTTACATATCTTAATGTATGAGCAGGGGTTTGTTGATTTGTGACATCCTAAATGTTGTTGATTTAAATTTTACTCTGATAATTTATTTAAATTACGCGGGGGATTTAGGGTGTTACAGGAATCGACTTCTGATTCATATGATTTCCACGATTTTAGATCGAATTTTTGATTGACCAGTCTGTAACCTTCTTAAGTTATCGAGTTAAGATCAAATCAACTTTTGATTCCTACGTCTTCATCAAATCTAGAATCACCTTCCAGTTTCACCATTCACATCCCTCTCGGATCTCAAAATCGAGAAGCGCTCAGAAGTGTACACCTGATTCATCATAGCTAATTTGACCAATCATCTTCTCAATCGCGATTCTCTAAAATCTAGATCCTTGATCCTCTCGAAAACTCAACTGAAAAGCAAAAGAAAGGTCTCAGATCCAGCTCTAGGGTTACACCAGGTTCTAAAGGAAATTTCCATTAAGGTTGATCCATGGATTCGCAACTCACCTCTCGACCTGGCGGCCTCCTCACATTTCTCGCCGTTGTTAGGTTGTTTATGAGGGTGGCATCAGAATATACCATAAATTTTTAGTTAATGGCACCCGGATGCTACAAGTTCATACTTAATTTCAGTTTTAATCCAATACTGGGGTGAATCACCCTAGAATGAGAAAGAAGTAGGAAGGTTTCCGCCTTAATGATTAAGAAGTGCTCTACCAACGGCTAACGTCAAGCTACGTCCCTAGAGAAGTCGCCCGTTCAGCATAACATCAGCAAGCAAATGCAAAGCAGGGCACTTCTACACCCTGTCCAATCAAGGAAGGCGCTTGAAATAAGGAAGTACACTTAACCCTAAATCAAGGTAAAGGACAGCGTCCCGAGACCCCAGATATTGTCCATCCATGTCGGACTCTCTGACGAAGTTTACCTACCTCATCGTTTCGTTATTTATTTGTAACAAATTCAATTCATTATTTAAATTAAAATGTATATAACCAATCCAAGGGCGTGGGTGGTGGTTCCCAGAGACGTCTACCTCGATCTGAGCCAAGCCTCGGGGCAGGGAACGGTCCTATGTGATGTGGAGCATGGTCCAAAGTATGACCACGTGATGTTGACCTCGCCGATCTTAGGCCTCGTCCTGGGAAATGCAAGCAAATCACCAAACACGATATAAAAATCAATATACTACTACAGCACCATTAAAGACAACAAGCAAGTCTAGGAATCGAAAATGGTTGCTAACATTATTCAATGCACTAAGTTGCAAAAAGCAAGAAAATTCCATAGGCACTTTTGCCATTTCACTACAATCAAATACACAGTTTCCTTTGTAAAGAAAGTAGTTTAGGATTTAACGCCTAAAAATATATGATCCCCCATAGATAATGAACATCGATGATCCGAGTTAAACTCTAAAGTGAATAAAGGCTTTGCAGCCTAAAAGAGCAGGCCCGAAATTATAACAATTCGTAAACAACGACAATGTTAAAGCAAAATCCGACACAAAGCTCTGAAGTGAATGATACTTGAAGCATCAAGGTAAAATATTTCATTAAATATTATTGTTACAAACAAGAAATAAAATCTTGGGAAGTATTGTGGGAAGTAAAATAATACGTAAAAAAAAAATCAATTCGAAGCATATGAAGCCGAGGTACCAGGACCACCTCCTAGAGCCACCTTGGGGGCAGGCTTGAACGGATCCAACGCCTTGGAAGAAATTACAGCATCAGGGCAAAGCTTCCACTTTTGTTCCACAACTCACTCATGGACTCCGAACACATCCTTCATAATCCTCTCAAGAGAATCACAGAGCACCCACTTCAAATTAACCACCTCGTTTTAAATGGTTTTCAAGATCTTTGTGTTGGACTCGGTTTCCTGAAGAATGGCTTTCCAATGCTCATCCACCTGACGAGTCTTCTCTTTAACACAATCAAAAGCATCCTTATATTGCTTCTATGTATCCTCGGAATCTTTCAACTCAGTCACATGAATGGCCAAAGCAGTAGGAAGAACGTCTATGTTCGTAGCCTCTTTCAAAGAGTTATCAACTTTAACTTCCTTCTACAACGTAACAAGCTCCTTCTGGATATTAGTGCACCTCAACTTCATAGTGTCGGCCTTCATCTTACAATTATCCCTTTCTGGGAAGGATTACTAGGGGACAAGACATCATCCCTTCCTGTAGACACGAGAGAGAAAATAGTACTAGTTTTGAACATGTTGTGGGCAAGCTGAGAGGTTAGTTTCACCTTATCCCCATCATGGAGATTCTGGACGAAGGATAACTCCGACGTCGAAAAGATACCACATCCTCCATAAGAGTGTCTGGGAGCTAGGAAGAGAAGATATTCGGTATCTTTATCAAGGGATTTATCTCTCTAGAAAAATCGCCCTCAGTAACCTGAGTCCGTTTGGAGAACCTTCAGTCTGGGAGATTATTGTTCCTCATATTGGACCTTTTTTGTCGAAACTGAAGGCGGAGTTTATTGTCCCAGTAATAAAGTGGTCGCAACATCCGTGAGCTGATCCACCTTGGAAGCAGGAGTAGGCATCTCTACAATTAGGGCAGGAGAAGGAATCGGAGTTGTAACAATGGTGGTTGGAAGTGTCACACCCTAAATTTTATCCACCAATTTCATTAGATGTTTCTATTTCATACATCTTTTGTGTTATTTAATTATGTATGAGTCATTTGTGTCATTTGAGTCAGTTTAATTCATCTGAGCCATTTTTAGCTTTGTTTAGTCAAATGATTTTTCTAGCTCATTGAGCCAGTTATTTTATTTAAGTCTATAGGTCTTTGACTAAATCTCCTTGATTCATCTGAGTCACTTGGTTTTTATCATCATGTTTAGGACACTAACTTTATTCTGGACATTTCATCTTATCTGATATCAGTCCATTTCATTTGGGTCACTTTGTTTTCATCGGAGTCATCTAGATGGTTTGCTTTGGTCTAAGTCAAATGGTCAACCCAATTGACTAAAAAGCTAAAGGGGGCCATTTTTACTTTTTTTATCTATTTCTTTTTAATTTTGTTTATGCATATATATTTTTTATTTTTTCTCTTTTATTTTATTTATTCATAATACTGTTATTGTTATTAATTAATCCTTCTATTATTATTT
Organism: Lathyrus tuberosus; assembly: GCA_022829125.1. Taxonomy (NCBI): domain Eukaryota; kingdom Viridiplantae; phylum Streptophyta; class Magnoliopsida; order Fabales; family Fabaceae; genus Lathyrus; species Lathyrus tuberosus. Next base: position 8,829,400 of record JALAZF010000078.1, read on the forward strand.
TTTAAGTCATATAATCATTTTTATTTTTAATTAGAATAGTCTTTTAATTTTCTCTTTTAGTGTTTTTTTAAGTTTACTTTTTGTTCCAAATCTGTAAGTCCAAAAAATACGCAAACACCAAAGCTCCATCCAAATTTACCAAAACAAGATCAAATACAAAAACTAAAAAGAATCAGTGTCCATTACACGAATGTCTGTTACATTTTGAACCTGCAAAAACTACACAAACTTGAACCCAGAGTTGCAATTTGAATCTAAAACTTCCTAATTGAATCAAAGCATTGAATGTCTAGACCTAATTATTTTTCCTATATAAAGCCCTAATATTTGACATAGAAGGCCATCCATGATTTAAAGAAAAGAAACGTAAAAGGTTTTCCTTGACACTGAAGACAAACCTTATTCTAAAAAGCCCATAATCCCAGCTCCTTCAGAATCACAGCACCATCAATCTCCTGTGGTACCTCGCAGCAAGAGGAAAATGAAGAAGTTAGAAGAAGAAGAGGGAAATAAAGGCAAAAAGAAGAAGCAAAGAGAAAGGAAGGAGGCAACTTACCTTTGGTAACGGCACTTCAGGTTGGTGCCCCTTTCTTGAATCCCTGATTAACTTTAAACTTGCATTATTTTCATTTTTGTTTAGGATAATGAGGCTTTATTGTTCAAATTTGTGTTTGAATGTTTGTGTTGATTCGGATGGCATAACTAGGTTTTCTAGGGTTTTGATCTTTGTTGTTTTTTGTGTGTTGGCTTATATTTGTTGCCTATGATGTGAAGTAAGTTTGGGTTGGTGATGGTTGTAGTTAGTTTAAGTCAGACAGAGTTGAATTTAGGTTTTTAGGGTTTGATTTTGTTTGTATGACATCATGCTTTAGAGGCTTGATTTGTGTTTAGGGTGTTTAGATCCTTGTTTAAGAGCTTGATTTAGTGGATTTTGGGTAAGGGTTTGTTGGTTTTTGGGAAAATCTAAGGTTGGATGGAGGTAGGTGATGAAGTTTCTTCGTGTTCATGATGAACATGATGAAGGTTTGAAGGTTCTGGGTTGGAGGGTGAAGGTTGCATGGTGGTTGGACAGTGGTTTTAGGGCTTCTCCGGCGGGGGTTTAAGTTGTATGTCCAGTTAGGGCTAGGGTTCATGGTTAGTGTTAGGGTTCATGTAACACCCATTTTAATTATTTAGTCATCTTGTATTAATCCTTAAGCATGTCCTTGTTTGGGAGAGTGTCTGAGTGTGTTTACTTGTTGACCTTGGCTTAGAAGGTAGATTATTGGAATAAAACCTTAGACTAATAATAATAGAGACATAATTAAATAATAATCATAATTTCATTAATAATAGAAATATTATTATTATTATTATTATTATTATTATTATTATTACTTGGAATTAATTAAAATAAGAAATTATGGGATTAAAAGAGGTTTAGGGAATTAAGAGAACAGTTTCACGATTAACGAGAAGAGAGGACAAAGGAGAAGAGAAAGAACAAGTGCTAGGGCTTGAACCATCTTCCCCAATTTGTCAATTTTGCTGCAGAATTCGAGGTAAGGGGGGGACTGTTAAATATTGGTGATTTACTCATGATAGGGTAGTGGGAATTCCTTAATCCCGTAGGGTTTCATATCCATGATTGTGCTGTGATGAATTGTAGAGTATGTCTGATTTAATTCTGAATTCGTACATGTGTTGATATGTATTTTCTGAAATTCGTGTTGATAATGCTGTGGTGTTTGAATCTGATCTGGTATGTGGCATATTGTTCCTACTTTGGAAGAACGATTCGAAGTGTTGGATCCATAATTGATGTAGTAATCATAGGATGCAAGTTAAAGAAGAAGATTTGAACCTAAAATCAAAGTAGAAGAGATTATAGGACAGGTTGAGAGTGAACAAATGATGAAAACGCAGTAGAGAGCAGAAAGATGAACTCACTGGCCGTTCGCGTATGAGATCTGGCCGTACGCGTAACAAAGGAGGCCGTACGCATATGAGAACAAGGAGGAGGAAGCCTTACGCGTAAGAGAAGTGGGAAAGGAGGGAATTACACGGCCCTCTGCCCGTACGCGTATGGTTTGCGTATGCTAGGCAGGGCAATACGCGTATGGAGTAGTATACGCGTATGGGGATTTAAAAATGAGATTTTCTTGGAAAGAGAGCCCCTGCTCGTACGCGTATGATAATGGGTAGTACGCGTAGGGTAGAGTAGGGAAGGGTGAGCAATACGCGTATCAGATGGAACCTTACGCGTATGGATGAGCGAGGAAATGAGTCATATGCGTATGACCTGGGTCAGTACGGGTATGGATTGACAGTGTGCAGAATTTTACTGTTTAGCGGTTTCTTCCCCGTTTTCGCAACGGTTTCGATTTCTAATGGTTGGAGAGGTTGAGGGTAGAAGTCAGTTGTTGAGGAATAATGATTTGGTGACGAAAATAATGAGTTTAATAATTTTAAATTAATTAATTGATTAATTAAGTATGGTTGTATATGAAGTAGCATTGACCCTGATGATTGATGATATATGTGGATGTGATCAGTAGGATCGTGTGCATGTAAACATGCATGAATAGATGTGTTGTTGCGCATAATTGAGTCATGCATATTCATGGTGTTTTGGTGGGATGAATCATTGCTCAGGAGGAGTGTATGTGATTCATCCGTACTCCTTTAAGGAGAATGGTGGGGATAGATCATTGCCAAGTCGAGGTGTATGTGATCTATCCGGGTTCGATTAAATGAACCAATGAGTCGGTACCGCACTGCATGTGTTGAGTTACATACATTGTTGATAATGGGCAGTAGGCCGTGTTTGATGATTGATGGTGCTTGTGTATGATGACTACCTGTTTATCATGTATTTATTCACCTATAATATTTGAATGTGATTTCTCACCCCTTTGTTGTTGTTGTGTTTGTGCTTCTCCGGAAGTACAGATAATCCAGGTACTTAGGTAGCTTAGATATTGGTGTTGCTGATCGAGTCCATAGGAGTGCTCTGATACGTAACACGAGAATTATTTGGGGATTTTAAATCATCTGTTATTTGTTATTCTTTCATTTGTTACGTATCATGTTTTCATTGTATTTTTGGTGAACCACGATTTTATGTGGGATTTTTGTAAGTTGTTGGCAGGTGACCGTGGATTGAATGAATAAAATTATTTCCGCTATTTCATTTAATAAAGGAGTTTATTTGTTGGATTTTAATGTGGCATTCCACTTTTTGGTAAAAACTCTGTTTTATCTTTAATATTTTGTTTATTTTCAAAATGGGGAAAGTGGGGTGTTACAATTGGTATCAGAGCAGGTCGGTCCGTCCGGCCAGGTGTTATAGTTGAGTCTGTCCTTAAAATAGAAGTTGTTTGTGTGTTCTGACCTTGTGATGATTGTTGTCCAGTATGGCAGGAAGGAATGATGTTGCTGCTATGCAAGTCATGGCACAAGCTGTAGAGAATGCCAACTAGGGTGGAGGTGCTCAGTTTCGCGACTTAGCACAGTTTCAGAGCAATAAGCCGCCTACATATGAGGGAGGTATCTTAAACCCGGAGGCTGCACAGAAATGGCTGAAGGCTGTGGAGAAGATCTTCAGGACCATGGAATGCAGTGATGCTCAGAAGGTACGGTTTGGTACTCATATGCTGGAAGGAGAGGCTGAGGCTTGGTGGGACAACAGTCGTCAGAGATTGGAAGCTGCAGGTACTGAAATTACTTGGGTTGTGTTTCAAGCTGAGTTTCTAGAAAAGTATTTTCCGGAAGACATTCGTAGTGCGAAAGAGGTTGAATTTCTGGAGCTGAAGCAGGGTGATAAGACTGTGGCTGAGTATGCCGCTAAGTTTGAGGAGTTGGTTTAATATTGTGCTCATTATAATACTGAAGAAGCTATGACGTCGAAGTGTTTGAAGTTTGAGAACGGGCTGCGTCCCGAGATCAAATTGGGAATTGCTTGTCAGAAGATAAGAAACTATCCAGAGCTGGTAAGCAGAAGCAGAATTTATGATAATGACAACAGAGCCAGGATTGCTCATTACAAAGCTGTGAATGAGAAGAAAAATAAGCAGAGATTTGGAGGCACTCCTTACAGTGCTCCAGCTGATAAGGGGAAACAGAAAACTGATGGGGGAAGAAGCCAAAGGAGAAGGGAGTAGGTGTTATTACTCTCAAGTGCTTCAGATGTGGTGGCGCAGGTCACCGTGCTAACGACTGTCAGAAAGAGGTGAAGAAGTGTTTCAAGTGTGGCAAGGCAGGTCATGTTATAGATGATTGCAGAGCCACTATGCCTACTTGTTACAATTGTGGAGAGAAGGGTCACATCAGCTGGTAGGAGCTCGCGTTTTCAGTAAAATTGATCTGAGGTTGGGTTACCATCAGATTAGAGTAAAGGAAGGTGATATTCAGAAGACTGCTTTCAGAACTCGCTACGGACATTGCGAATATGCAGTGATGCCTTTCGGAGTGTCTAATGCGCCGGGTATATTTATGGAATATATGAATCGTATTTTCCATTCTTATCTGGATCAGTTTATTGTGGTATTTATTGATGATATACTGATCTATTCTAAGTCTGACGAAGAGCATGCAGGTCACTTAAGAATTGCATTGCAGGTGTTGAAAGATAATAAATTGTTTGCAAAGTTCTCGAAGTGTGAATTTTGGTTGAAGACCCTGAGTTTCTTGGGCCATGTGATTTCTGGTGATGGTATAGCGGTGGATCCCTCTAAAGTGAGTACAGTACTTCAGTGGGAAACTCCGAAGACCGCAACGGAGATTAGAAGCTTTTTGGGTTTGGCAGGTTACTATAGAAGGTTCATTGAAGGGTTTTCTAAATTGGCGTTGCCATTGACTCAGTTGACCAGGAAGAATCAAACTTTTGTCTGGGATGCTGCCTGTGAGGAAAGTTTTGAGGAACTAAAGAAGAAGTTGACGACAACACCAGTGTTGATTTTACCAAGTCCAAATGATTCTTTCGTAGTGTATTGTGATGCGTCTAAGATGGGATTAGGCGGTGTGTTGATGCAAGGTGGCAAGGTAGTGGCTTATGCTTCAAGACAGTTAAGGGTGCATGAGAGGAACTATCCTACTCATGATCTTGAATTAGCTGCAGTGGTGTTCATGTTAAAAATTTGGAGGCATTATTTGTATGGATCGAGATTTGAAGTGTTTAGTGATCACAAGAGTTTGAAATATTTGTTCGACCAGAAGGAATTAAATATGAGGCAGAGAAGGTGGCTAGAATTCTTGAAAGACTATGACTTTAATTTGAGTTACCATCCGGGAAAAGCTAATGTTGTGGCAGATGCTTTGAGTCGGAAGACAATCCATATGTCTGCGTTAATGGTGAAGGAAATGGAATTAATTGAACAGTTCAGAGATTTGAGCATGGTTTGTGAAACTACACCAGGAAGTATCAGATTGGGTATGCTGAAAGTGAATAATGACTTTTTGGATGTGATTAAGGAAAATCAAAAATTGTATGTGAAGTTGGTAGACTTGATGCCTACAGAAGGAAATGATCCTAATAGTGACTTTAAAGTCGATAATGTGGGTGTGTTGAGATTCCGGGGCAGAATTTGTGTACCGGATAATGAGGAATTGAAAAAGGCAATCTTAGAGGAAAGTCATCGGAGTAGCTTGAGTATTCATCCGGGAGCTACAAAGATGTACCATGATTTGAAGAAGTTGTTTTGGTGGTCCGGTATGAAGAGGGACATAGCTCAGTTTGTCTATGCTTGTTTGACGTGTCAGAAGTCGAAAGTGGAGCATCAGAAATCTTCTGGATTGATGCAACCGTTGGAAATTCCTGAGTGGAAATGGGACAGTATTGCTATGGATTTTGTGACTGGTTTGCCAAATACGGCGAGGGGCTTTGATGCTATTTGGGTAGTGGTGGATCGACTTATGAATTCTGCACATTTTATACCAATTAACATCAGTTTTCCGTTGTCGAAGCTAGCGGAGATTTATATTAGGATAATTGTGAAGTTGCACGGCGTTCCGTCGAGCATAGTGTCGGATAGAGATCCGAGGTTTACTTCAGAATTTTGGAGGAGTCTGCAGGAAGCCTTGGGTTCTAAGTTGAAGTTGAGCTCGACTTATCATCCACAGACCGTTGGTCAGTCAGAGAGGACCATTCAGTCGTTGGAAGATTTGTTGAGAGCCTGTGTATTGGAAAAAGGTGGTGCGTGGGATACTCATTTGCCATTGATCGAGTTCACGTATAATAACAGTCACCATTCTAGCATCGGAATGGCACCTTTTGAAGCTTTGTATGGACGGAAGTGTAGGACACCTCTGTGTTGGTATGAAACAGGTGAGAATGTGGTGCTTGGACCAGAAATTGTCCAACAGACTACTGAGACGATTCAAATGATCCGTGAGAAGATGAAGGCGTATCAGAGTAGGCAGAAAAGTTATCACGATAATCGAAGGAAGGAGTTGGAATTTAGTGAAGGTGATCACGTATTCCTAAGAGTTAACCTAGTGACCGGTGTGGGTCGTGCTCTTAAATCTAAGAAGTTGGATCCTAAGTTTATTGGACCGTATCAAATCTTGCAGAGAATTGGTGCAGTTGCTTATAGAGTGGCATTGCCACCGGAGCTTTCGAACTTGCATGATTGTTTCATGTGTCGCAACTTCAGAAGTATGTTTCAGATCCGTCTCATGTGATTCAGAGAGACGAGGTTCAGATAAGGGAGAATCTTACCGTAGAGACGATGCCGTTGAGGATCGAGGATCGTAAAATGAAACAACTCAGAGGAAAGGAGATACCTCTGGTGAGAGTAGCTTGGGGAGGTGCTGCAGGAGGCAGTGTGACTTGGGAATTGGAAAGCAGGATGCGAGAGTCGTATCCAGAATTGTTTCCATCAGGTAATTTTCGAGGACGAAAATAATTTAAGTGGGGGAGAGTTGTAACACCCATTTTAATTATTTAGTCATCTTGTATTAATCCTTAAGCGTGTCCTTGTTTGGGAGAGTGTCTGAGTGCGTTTACTTGTTGACCTTGGCTTAGAAGGTAGATTATTGGAATAAAACCTTAGACTAATAATAATAGAGACATAATTAAATAATAATCATAATTTCATTAATAATAGAAATATTATTATTATTATTATTATTACTTGGAATTAATTAAAATAATAAATTAAGGGATTAAGAGAGGTTTACGGAATTAAGAGAACAGTTTCACGATTAACGAGAAGAGAGAACAAAGGAGAAGAGAAAGAACAAGTGCTAGGGCTTGAACCATCTTCCCTAATTTGTCGATTTTGCTGCAGAATTCGAGGTAAGGGGGGAACTGTTAAATATTGGTGATTTACTCATGATAGGGTAGTGGGAATTCCTTAATCCCGTAGGGTTTCATATCCATGATTGTGCTGTGATGAATTGTAGAGTATGTCTGATTTAATTCTGAATTCGTACATGTGTTGATATGTATTTTCTGAAATTCTTGTTGATAATGCTGTGGTGTTTGAATCTGATCTGGTATGTGGCATATTGTTCCTACTTTGGAAGAATGATTCGAAGTGTTGGATCCATAATTGATGTAGTAATCATAGGATGCAAGTGAAAGAAGAAGATTTGAACCTAAAATCAAAGTAGAAGAGATTATAGGACTGGTTGAGAGTGAACAAGTGATGAAAACGCAGCAGAGAGCAGAAAGATGAACTCACTGGTCATTCGCGTATGAAATCTGGCCGTACGCGTAACAAAGGAGGCCGTACGCGTATGAGAACAAGGAGGAGGAAGCCTTACGCGTAAGAGAAGTGGGAAATGAGGGAATTACATGGCCCTCTGCCCGTACGCGTATGGTTTGCATATGCTAGGCAGGGCAATATGCGTATGGAGTAGCCATACGCGTATGGGGATTTAAAAATGAGATTTTCTTGGAAAGAGAGCCCCTGCTCGTACGCGTATGATAATGGGTAGTATGCGTAGGGTAGAGTAGGGAAGGGTGAGCAATACGCGTATCAGATGGAACCTTACGCGTATGGATGAGCGAGGAAATGAGTCATACGCGTATGACCTGGGTCAGTACGCGTATGGATTGGCAGTGTGCAGAATTTTACTATTTAGCGGTTTCTTCCCCGTTTTCGCAGCGGTTTCTATTTCTAATGGTTGGAGAGGTTGAGGGTAGAAGTCAGTTGTTGAGGAATAATGATTTGGTGACGAAAATAATGAGTTTAATAATTTTAAATTAATTAATTGATTAATTAAGTATGGTTGTATGTGAAGTAACATTGACCCTGATGATTGATGATATATATGGATGTGATCAGTAGGATCGTGTGCATGTAAACATGCTTGAATAGATGTGTTGTTGCACATAATTGAGCCATGCATATTCATGGTGTTTTGGTGGGATGAATCATTGCTCAGGAGGAGTGTATGTGATTCATCTATACTCCTTTAAGGAGAATGGTGGGGATAGATCATTGCCAAGTAGAGGTGTATGTGATCTATCCGGGTTCGATTGAATGAACCAATGAGTCGGTACCGCGTTGCATGTGTTGAGTTGTATACATTGTTGATAATGGGCAGTAGGCCGTGTTTGATGATTGATGGTGCTTGTGTATGATGACTACCTATTTATCATGTATTTATTCACCTATAATATTTGAATGTGATTTCTCACCCCTTTGTTGTTGTTGTGTCTGTGCTTCTCCGGAAGTACAGATAATCCAGGTACTTAGGTAGCTTGGATATTGGTGTTGCTAATCGAGTCCATAGGAGTGCTCTGATACGTAACACGGGAATTATTTGGGAATTTTAAATCATCTGTTATTTGTTATTCTTTCATTTGTTACGTATCATGTTTTCGTTGTATTTTTGGTGAACCACGATTTTATGTGGGATTTTTGTAAGTTGTTGGCAGGTGGCCATGGATTGAATGAATAAAATTATTTCCGCTATTTCATTTAATAAAGGAGTTTATTTGTTGGATTTTAATGTGGCATTCCACTTTTTGGTGAAAACTCTGATTTATCTTTAATATTTTGTTTATTTTCAAAATGGGGAAAGTGGGGTGTTACAGTTCACACGTTTAGGTTAGAGTTCTTCTGGGTTGCCTATGATTCTTAGGTTTAGGATAAATATGGGAGGACGGGTGGTCGTGAGTACGGTGGTTGAGGGATTCCAGTATGGTGGTTTTAAACATTCTGGTGGAAGGGTTTTAGAGAGAGGCAAGAGAATGGAGGTCTAGAGAGAGAGAGAGAGAGAGAGAGAGAGAGAGAGAGAGAGAGAAAGAGGGGAGAGAGAGAGGGGAGGGGGAGGGAGAGAAAGGAAATGAGGCACTTTTGAAGGAAGACGCCTTTTATTTGTTCTCCTTGCCCCCTTAGATAATGATAAATGGCCTTATCTGAGCACTCCACCTTGCATACTTTGATTGTTCACATACACACGCACCTATCGTGAGCTCACTTTTGACTCCCAATATTGTTCATTCTCTTGGATGACTTTACTCGGTAGTTAGATCTAACAACCCCCGTCTCATCAAGTTAATTGCCTAGTCAACTGATCTAAGGGTCCCAATGGAGAGTTAGCTTGGATTCTCCTGGGTTGACCGCCCTTCAGCCTTGGGCTTATTATGCTAGTGGGCATAGCCCACTGCTTTCCCCACCCCATCACTTAGCTCAATCAACATAAATTGCACCCCCTAACTTTATATTCCTTTGTATGTTTCTTTATTTAATTTTATTTTGTTTATTTTGTTTTTTATTTTATTTTATTAATAAAAATATCAAAATACAAAATTTCAATTTTTATATTTAGGTGGTTTTTAAATATTAGGTTTTTCCTTTTTATTAATTTAATTTGGGTTAGTCTTTTAATTATTAACATAAAATTAAAATACAAAAAGATGCTTCATTTATTTTATTAGGATATTTAGAAAAAAAAATCAAAATAAATAAATAAGACAAAAAAAATATTTATAACTAAAATCAACGTTCACTCATCAAATTATTTTGCCCTTGTGCATTTCATAAAAGAATAGTTTTGTCTGTTTAACGTGAATACAAACAAGGCATAAGTCTCCATCATGCGAGCATACAGGCAGAAATTTAACCGCTAAAATGCGATCTAACACTATTCTCTAAAATCAGCCAACCCACAAACATTTTTTACACGAACTACAAGACTCTGATTTTTCATTGCACATGGGAATACGTAGGCACGGGGTTTTGAAACCTTGGCTAGCACACTAATAAAAAAACTAACATTTTCCTCTTTTACCTTTTTTTGTAAATATTTTTTAACGAACAAACATTGCAAACATTCCTTAAACAAACACTTAACCCTAGCCTATTAGGAGGTTCCCGTTGAGTACAACGGATGTGAGAGATGCTAATATCTTCCCCTTACATAACCGACTGTTTTGTTCCATGACTATTGCTCAATAATTTTTTTTGTCTCCATCTCTTGATATATAATCACTTTTTATAGTATTAGGGAAATTGCTCAATCTCTTAAAGTTATTCACATCCAGATTATCGGAGTCTATTGAAAAGGGTTTTATAATATCCATTATATGACTTTCGACCTCCCTTGTCCCATGTATAACACGGACCAAATCATCAGGATGATGATATACCCTACTCGTGACATGAATGTTCATACAACTTCCACATAACCATTGTTCAACTGCTCTTAAAGATTCCTCAAATGTCGTAAACAAATTTCGATCATTTTCAATGGCTTTCCGTATTGCACTTTTCTAATCGTCGCTACATAGAAGTAGTTTCTTAAGATAAGACAACATACGAGAAATATATTTGCTTTCATCCTTGCCTTCAGAGGAACAACTGAATTCTCAAAATAGGCAATGCAAGTCTCATATATGAGAAAAAACCATTAAACAATACAAAATTGTGCTTCTCTCATATTCAATATGAAAGATGTCTAGATGAGGAATTTTAAGAAACATGTTGTAGGCAACCATGAAAAAGCATTTCACCATGGTTGTGTTGCTACCTTTCTCTATTCTATGACCATGTCAATAAAATTATAAGAATGAGAAGATGATTATATTCCATAATAAGCAGAAAGAACAACACTTTTTACTCAAAAAATTCCTTTTTGGAGTTTACAAACAAAAAAGCTTCAAACAATAGTAATGGGAGAGAAAAATAGAGATTGAAAGATGAAATGTGTTTGTATGTATTGAGAATGGAATATATGAATGGGAGCATAATGGTTTATGTTGTTTGGGCAATTTCAGGGAGAAGTATGCTTGCGTGCAGTGTGAAGTGGTCAATTTTGAGAAAATGGTGTCAAGAAAATTCATGAAGATTGAAAAAAAAATCTCTTTCTAAGAAAGAAGAAATCTAAAATTTGGTTCAGGAACCTTCTTATTCAAGAAGATGATAATTTTTTATTCTAAACTAAATTATCTACAAATCACCATCATTTAGTTACTAATTTTATTTTCATTATCTTAATCTACTAATCAAAATCATCGAATCACTGATTTTATATTCGATATCTTAATCTTCCTTATTTTTTTCACACAAAAATTTAGGTGAAATTCATATAAAGTAAACATGAAAGGCGCAAAATATATGAATTTTTTTTAATAATTTAATGTATATTAATTTTAATATTTAAATGAAAGAAAAATTTTATACATCCTCACACTTGTCATAAAAAGTTTGATAAAGTTATTTAAAGCATAATTATCAAGTGATGTTTGGGATTCCTACACTATTTTCAAAGATAATTATCAAGTGATGTTTGGGATTCCTACACTATTTTCAAAGAAACTGTGTCAACAGTTGATGGATAATCCACTTGTTTTTTCATTCCTCAACTTACCAATGTGCTCAATGTAAAGCACACTCATTAACTTTTATTTGGTCTTTTTTATTTATTTATTTTTAAAATTTACCAACAATACATGGGTTATAAGGTATATTGTGTGATTTAGTGGGATCCATTTTAAAGTTTTTAAAAGGATGTATGGATATATTAAAAATGTAGATGAGTTCTTTAAATAATTAAAAAGTATAAAAAATATAAAAAAATTGAACGGATTTCATTTAAAGAACTAAAATAAATTTGATGGACGTGGATGATTTTATAGAGTAAATTTATCATATAAAAACAAATTATGTTTTGGATTTCACCTAAACATCCTTTTGTCTTCTAAAGCTTCTACGTCGCCTTTTTTCTTATATGATAGGTTACTTTTTTTTATCTCACTTCGTTTTGTATTATTATTTCTCTCTCTTTTATCTTCTCTCTCGGAACGCATTTCATTTGATTCTCTCAACTTTCTTCATCTTCTTCTCTCTTTGATTTGAACCCTAACTTTCATTTCATCTTCATTTTTTCAACTTTCTTCATCATCTTCTCACAAAATCTATCATCTCTTTGCATTTCGGTGGCAGATCAACATTTTCGTGGGGTGATGGAGGTTGGAGCTGAAACACGGACGACGATACTTGTGTTTTCCAGTGATGGATTCTTCGTTGGTTTTGGTTCGCAGAGGCTGCCGGTGATTATTCTGAAACAGGATCAATTTCAACATTCTCTTTTTTTCCGATTTGCTCTGTTAATATGTTTGGTATTTTGTGGATTTAGAGGCTTTCCAACAAGAATGTTCTTTGGTGTTATTTGAAAAAGTTGTTGTTGTTAATGTCTGATGTTGTTTATATGTGAGATTTTTTGCAGGCGTTTTTTATATGTGTAAATTTTAGGGTTTCATATTATGAGATTCAATTTAAGAGTGGTTTGTCCGTCTAACTGGTAATTTAAACTGCATGTAATGCTTAATTTGTTAATGTTTGTCCTTTGTATTGTTTTTGAATAATAATTCATTTCACTTTAATAGAGTCCCTGTGAATGAATATTTTGTGTGAGGTTAGGGGTTAGAGATGAATCCTTTTGTCAACACTTCTATGATTGATTATTATACCAACAAAATATTGTAGTTTTGTTGAAGTTTTTTATTTTGAAATTTTATAAATATTATAGTGTTGTTGATGTTTTTCTGGATTTTTTTTTAATTGTGATGATGTTTAATGAAGAAGAAGTTGAATAAGAGGAAGAAGATGAAGAAACCTAAATATAAATTATAACTTTTAATTTTTAAAAATTAATTATAATTGTTAATTAATAATTATTAATGTATTATGTAAAACATATAAAAAGGTATTTTTCAAATTAAAAAAATTAATAAAAATTATTAGTTAATTAATTAAAATTAAATAAATAATAAATAATCATAGTCATCATTGTCAACTCATCAAAAATATTTTTTTTTCCAATCATCATTGTCACGTAAGTAAAATTGGAGGGGATCATCGAAATCTCAAGTGATATAAATTTCAGGGACCAAAAAGTTAGTTTTTAAAATGGAGGGGTTAAAAGTTAAAAAAAAACATCAAAGTATGAGGAGCAAAAAATGCATTTAAACTATATTTTTATAAAAAAATGTCAAATCAAAATTAATATTTATGTACGTGAAAATATATGGTTAATCCAAATATTTGTATATAATTATATTTATCTATAATATAAGAAAATTTATTGTTCTGGAAAACACATTTATACCCTTATCTCTTTTTCTGCCATGTCATCAATTTAGGGGCAATTTGTGTCCAAAATTTGCTTTTTGCAACCAATGATGTCACATTGTTGTAATCTAACTACATAGTTATTGTATTAAGCTTTTGTTGGTTACATTGATTCAAATGATGATGTCATTTGGTTCTATTACAATTATTTTATTTTTAAAATTTAACTTTATGGCATTTGATTTTTCTCTTTCTTCTCTCTATTGTCTTCCTTTCTTTACGTATTTTCACTCTTTCCCTTTCTCTCTCTCTCTCCGTCCTTTCTCCGTTTCTTCCTTCTTCTTCCTCTTCTTTCTTCTTCTTCTTCCTTCTTCCTCTGTTATCAACAATACCACTTTCGAAACCCTAACCGAAGTGATTCTAATTTTTTTTTGTTCTGTATCGATTTGTATAGATCTATCTCTAACGTTTTGATTTTTAGGTTTTTCGTAACAACTCTGAAGGTGGGTTATGCTCTGGATGTTCCATGGTATGTTAGCTTACTCCAATTGGATGTTCCATGGTATGTTAACATTTTAATTTTTAAGTTTTTTGTTCTATCTTCTTGTGTTCTTTTCTTCTCAGATATGTGGTTTTGGATTTTTTTGTTTTCAGAATTCAGATGGTGGTTATTCATCGATATGTTTACGTTTACGTTTCTTGGTCTGAGATATTTTTCAGAAATCGAACAATGATGGCGACGAGTTAAGAGCGTATGAACCGTGAAAGGGAAAAGAAATAAGCGCTTTTGAGAAGTGATAAGTGCTTCTGTTGTTTTAGTTTTTTCCCTTGCTGTTTCTTTTCTTTTATATTTTTTTTAAATTATAAGGGTTGTGTGGCTAGATCTGGGTTTTTTCTGTTTCTGTTTCTTTTCTTTTCTTTTGGGATGTGTTATGCAGATTACAAATGATTTTTTGGGATGTGTTGTGCAGATTACCGAAAGATGGTGGTAAAGTTATATGAATCCCCAAGGGCTACTGCTTAAACATCTTGTGAGTTTATCAATCAAGGTGTAAAAAAAACTCTTCTTTGTATGCTTCTATGAACAGAAAAGGATGGAAAATCCATCATTAGTTTTAGGAATTTCATTTCTTCTAGCAAATCTCTGTCTATTTTTAAATGCAAGTTAATAATATATTCATACAGCTTCTGTAACTGTGAATGTGGCTAATCGTTGTTGTAAATATTCATACATCCATTGCAGATGTAGCAACATATTATAATTTCAAGTTAGAAAAGGAAGCTTTTCGATAGCCGTCAGATGGTCCCGCTGCTGATGATGATTCAGCTACAATGTTTGATTCTGACTGTGATGATGATTACCAGAGTGTTCCGGATGGTATGATCCAATAGTTATAATTGATTGACACCTTAAAATATTTTTTCTCAGATGTACAGTCACAGATCCAAAGAATATGCGGAGAGATAACGGAGAGCCTAAACCATAATGATATACCTGCAGTTGATGAGTCTGACTTGTTCCCAAGAAGTTTGAGGAATATCAATCTAAGCTTCATGAACTTTAAAAGGAAAAGGTAATTTGGTTGTCATGCTTAAGTTTATATCAGTTAGTTTGCTGAATGAAAATCCCATTTGATTTCACTAACTAAGCATCAAGAATTTTGTTGCATTGTTTTGTTTGTCAGAGTGACAGATTGCAAAAGGTTTTTGAATTGGTGAGTCTTGTGCATTATCTTTGTGTTGTCCTTGGTATGGACTTTTTCAGTATTATAATTGAGGTTCATCCAAGCCTGAATGATTCGACTGACGTTCACTCCAAAAGTATAAGCAATGACACTCTAGTCGGGTTCGCTAACACAATCTTAATGCTGAAATAAGGTAAAAAGTAGAGGCTGCACAAGGTTGTTAACTATATGTTTTCAATTATTTGTAATTTTTGCATGCTAAGGTTTTTGTTTTACAAAATATGTCTATCACATGTTTTAAATATGATTCACAAAATATGTTTATCACATATTTTTAATATGTTTATCTCAAAATATGTTAATTCATACTTGGAAGTGAATATAGGTTTTTAGTCTATTGTATAATTTTTATTTTACTTCAACCTGTCCAACCATGCAGCTTCAAGAATTAGCTTCTCAGGTTAAATGATCGTTGGAATCTAATGGATATTCCTCAAGTGGAAAGGGAATTGTTTTGATCACCATGGATATTCCTCAAGTGGAAAGGAAACTGTTATGGAGCAAGTTTGGATCCCTGGTTTGTAACCTATACCGTCTCTCCGGTAAATTACAGTCGTTGGATTAATCTAACTTTCAGTTTAGAGTGGAGATTTCCTACCATTTGGTGTTAAATTGACACTGTCACATGTGCAACTCAGATTTATTTTGTGGTGACAGTAATAAGCATGTTATCGAAGTGATTCTTTTTCAAGCTGATATTTGACATATTGCAAGGAGATTTTCATCTTGCTATGAACAATTCGAAGCTGCTAAACAAAGTTTTCTCAAGATTCCTAATGCTCTCAAAGAAATGCCGAAAATGAATTCGGCAGGTTTGTTTTGATTATTTCTTGCTTCGGCATTTTCCTGTTTTATAAGAAATTGAATTGAATGATGTTTGTATGTATTACATTTTTAGGCATTTATGTGAATAAGAACTTGAGATTGGACAGATTGCAAGTTTACGGTTTCGATTACGATTACACATTGGCACAGATTGCAGACTTTGATATATGATCTTGCTAAGGAGTACATGGTTAATGAGGTTTATCATCTCATGTCATATAAGATTGTCATTCTACTGAGTAAGTGTGTCACAAAACTATATAGACAAATGATTGGCTTCCATTGACATATCGCCTTCAATTGTCGACTAAAATGGCTCACGATATCGGGGAGCTTCGCCCGGTGATCCACCACCCATACCTACTTGAGGCTCAAGCTTTTTAATACTGCTTATGCTGGTAATTTTAATACACTTTTTGAACGTATTATTGAGATATGATATTTGATATTCTCTACAAATGAAGGTATTCCAACTAATCAAAAGACCAAGTAGCAGATAAATCTTGATACAAGTGTCATATCTTTTTACAAGACCTCAGAGAAAATACAAGTGTCATATCTTTGAAAATAGAAGAGTTTTATCAATTCAATTCAGTTTTTTTTTAAATGTAAATTAGGGTGCAGAGCTATTGATGTTGTTCAAGAGGAGTATACCAGAAGCATTGCCTTTGGTGAAGTGGATTCTATGGATTCTGTCGTTCAGATTAGGGACAGTATTATTCTGTGGAACTTATTGCTTGCAGTGGAAGTGGCCTTTTGTTCTTAAATTCTCTGAGATTTCAGTGGAAAAGAGACAAGAGATTCTGAAGAATTGGTCGAATGCGTAACTTTGGTGGATGCCTCTAAGGGATGTGTTTGTGTTGTTGAAACTTACTTTCTTCTATACTTTGTTCTCAAGGGTAATCTTTCTCATTCTCTTTATGTTTTTTAATCTGTGGTTGAAAATTGAAATGCTTATAAGATGTTTGTTAGTTTGACTATGAGATGTAAAAATGTTATGTTTGAAGTTTAAGTCATAATGATAAAATTTTCTAAATGTAATTTCCCAAATTGCCGCAGACAGATGAAAATGGACATAATCCAATGTGGAAGGCAATAGGGTACAAGGTGGACATCAGGGAAAAGTGATCATCCTAGAGAAAGGAGAGTATTTTGTAAAATCAGGTCATAAAGTGATCGGCCTAGAGAAAGAAGAGTATTTTGTTTCTCAAGATTATTCTTCCTTGGAAAATTCATCTATGAGCGAGCCAATGCGACTTCAATTGCAGTAGCAGTTTAGTTTATGAAAATGTTTGACAGAGGTTACTGTGATTGGAAATTTCCTAATTAAGTGATTATATTGAAATTTTGTTAATTTTAGGAAGCAAGTCGACACTTTCCTACATTTCCATGAGTTGTCTTATCCCTTTTGCTTCTTGAGTTTTATTTGTACCTACACTCATGCTTTATTGTTTTCATTTGCTTATTGGAATTGTTTGCATTAGTTTTTGCTGGTTTGTAGAAAATGAGTAGGAGTTTATAAGTTGGTCATGAGAACACAACACTAAACTCTTCTAAGGCATTATAATTTGATGTTTTTGCAATTTGCAGTGATGGAACTACCTCCAATATTTCCACTTTCATCATCTGATTCTGAAAAGTCATGCATATCATCTTTTGATTTAGAATAGCTTGACATATTAATATTGTCTTTTCCCATTCTGCAGCCATTGCAACCTTTCTCTATATGTGTTAAGGCTCTGACCACCTAATAATAACAATATGTATATTAAGGCTTGGATTGAATTGTTATGTAAACTATAAAATGAAATGTTGCAGCTAGATTTTGACAGCAAGAAAGTCGAAATGTAGACTTACTGTGTTCATATCCAATCATTTGTGAGGATCTTTGTTCAGGTAGTTTCTGGCTAAACGGCTCAACCAAAAGAGTTGATGAGAGTCATGTGAATCAGTTATCCTTCCATCAACAAGTTTTTGACATATTGAATTGGACACTGATCGTGTCAATTTTATGAATCCTTGGGAAGCAAAGGAATACAGATTGATTGATGCGGTTATTGATGACGGAAAACCAGGATTAGTTGCTCAAATTGTAAATGCAACAACATGATCTCATGTAAATAACATTTGATTTTTTCATCTTATTTTTTTAGTCACCTTAAGATATTTGTTTGTTACTATTATTTTTGTTTTGTGGATGGTTTGCTTTTGTATGAAATGATGTAAATGATTTATGATTGTAGGCATACTTTAGTTGATACATGATGTCGATGTCTGAAGTTATTATATTCATTTTCTGATAAGTGATAAAAAGACTGGAGGAAGTTAGTTCAAGAGTTGAAAAGGTTTGTGCATTATCTATGTTATCATTTTTTTCATATATGAACTGTTTTTTTTTTTTTTTGCACATTTTGGTTATTGTGGTTACTGTGGTATTCATATATGAACTGATTTTTTTTTTGCTTTGCACATTTTGGCTTTTCATCTGGATTGGCATTCAATGATTTATTTCACATCATCAACTCTGTTAGTTTTTGAAATGAGAGTTTAATTGAGTTACCAATCAATGTATATATACAAAAATGATACTAGAAATTAAGTGTTGTTATGTCAATTCTTGGTGGAGTGGAATACTCATTACTCAATAAAATATTAAATGTTAATATTTCTTTCTTTTTCATTAATGTTTTGTATATTTCTTTCTGTTTACAATTAGGTGGTTATCAGTTAGTTATATCAATGGCTTAATAGCCTATGCTTTAGCCCTCACATCTATAAAGCCTTCATAAATATTTTGGCTTTTGTTTATGAATTGAATGGAGCTACATAGAGCCAGTAAAGAATGGAAACTAACCAATGTCTACAGAACTAGCCTTTGGAAATGGAAAGAAACAAAGCTTTTGTTGATTATGGTTGTTTTGCATAGACTCAACAGGCTGAGATTTTATGTTTTATGACACACTACTGATGTTTCAGTGCTTCTTAAAACCTGTAGTCCTGAAGTTGGAACAGTTACAACTGAAGCTCAGTTGTGAGATACAGTTCCTAATTAGCCTTGAATTAACATTGGAAGGAAATCATTATTGCTTCTAATGCACCTGTTTTGGTGATTTTTAATGACATTAATTTAGAAAAGCATTGGCATGATTTTTTTGTGAAGTAAGACATTAATAGCTAGAGTAAATTCATTATAAATACTATTAGTGTTTAAGCTAATACATATTTTGTCAATTGAATTTTAGATACTTGGCTGATATCTACCATATAAGAACATAAGATGTTCTATAAAAGACTATTCTGCCCCTTTGGCTTCTAAGCATGCCACGTGGATAGCCTAATTGTCCACGTTCTGGTTTGGCTAAATAGGGTTTGGTTAACAAAAAACATAAATTGGGTTTATAGAGTTAAATTTCTTCTCTCTCATTTGTAAACTTTTCATCTCTCTAATTTTCTTCACGCTCTCTCTATTCTCCAACCGTTTTTCTTTTTCTCTTCTCTCTCATTGCTTGCTGCTTCTCTCTCTCATTGTTCTTTATTTCTTTAATCTTCAAGTTCAATTATTTTTTCATCCATTCATATATCATCTTATTATATTCATCAATTTTTTACACTTTCATGATTTCTTTTTGGTTTTCTATTTTTTTTCTTCTCAGATTGTAGATCTACTGATACACACAGAAGCTGGTAGTAAAACAACATTAAAAATGTAAGTTTGAACATAAACTTTTGTTTTCTCTTTTTCATATCTTAACATCTTTAACATCTTTTTCACTTCTTTTATATTTTCAGGCGTTAGATCTATCGATAAAAATATGAAGATGGTAGTAAAATAACATCAACAATGTTTGTGAAAAACTTAAATTGTGGTTAGTAATTTTAGATAATATTTATTATTTTCATTTATGTTATTTTTAGATCTGTTATTTCTAATTTTGATGAAAAAATTTGTGTATACGAATTCCGACACGGCGGTTCTGCGACTTGTGACCAGAGCTAGGACTAATATGTGTAAAGAAAGATATGAAGTTAGGGAGAAGAAAATAACAACAAGGTAAATGGTTAATGGTGTTATATTTTTGTGTTTTAATTTTTAATTTGATTTTTGGGTTTTAGATGCAAAGCCTAAAATATTTTGGCAGATGGAAAAAGATAGTGATAATATTTTAAGATGATGATTCAAGTTTTTTTTAATTGATAAGTTGATAAGTTTTACTTTTCCTTATTAATTTTTTTTTTATTTTGTGCAGAAAATATTAGTTTTTACGTAAGAAGAAATAAAAATATGAATTTAAGTTTTACTTTCTTAAGATTTTTTTTTTTAATTTTCTTATGCATTTTTAGTTTTCATTTTTAATTTTTTTTGTTGCTTTTTTTATATGTAGGGGTCAATGCAGAAGAGATTGGAAATTAAAAAAGAAGAAGAAAAGGCATACCTTTCTCAGAAAGATGAAGGATGATAGGAATTTAAAAGTTATGAATATTAATTTATAAAAACACTATAATTAATTATGTCTCAAAATCAAGATTCATGGAGACTTTTGTTTATTTTGTATCTTTAAGTTATATATTATATTTTATTGATGTGTTTTATTGATTTTTTTTAAATGAATAGTTACTTTATTTGTTTATTTCTTTATTAGATCTTGCCATAGAAATACTCAATATATTTTTATCATTAAGAGGACAAAACCATGTGATATGTCAGAAGAAAAGGGGTTACCTCAATGACAGGCCTACAAAGGCTAAAATGCATTGAGACCCACAATTTGAACAATTAATTATGATTTATCTAAGGATATAATGCAGGCTAAAATGATTGTTGTTTTTTGTATCAATTTAATATTTTATTTATTTCTATTTAAAATTATAATAAATGTGATTTACTTTTTAGCATTAAATATTTATTTTATTAGAAATTCTTAATAAATATTTATTTTTTAATTCCAACTTTCCTCAACCAATTCTCCATTCTAACCTTATTGTAACCACATTTTGCTTCATTTACAAACTAAATACATGTCACGTCAATCTTTTAATTTTTCCATCACTTTTTTCTTCCAATAAGTGAAAATGGTGGAAATGATGTATTTATTTACTTTTTATCTTGCATATTTCTGTCTATTATTTTTTACTTTATTTTTTTCTTCTTATCTTCAATTATTTTTATTTGAACATTGATTGTTTGTAGATACATGTAAAAAGTGTCTTTTTGCTAACTTGAATCATAATAATACAATTAAATAAGTAAATAAAATTAAAATATTCAATCTTCGATATTATTTTTTTCTTATTTTTTATTTGGTAATGTGCTCTTTTATACTATAATTAAAATTTTTTATTAGAGATAGAATATTTGTTCTCTTTGTAAATAATTAATGTATTATCGATATATGGTATTTCAAATATATTTTTTATTCTTTTTTTATCAACTCATTATAAAATTTCAACACAATAATATTATCTATTTTCAATTTAACTTTAAGATCTAAAAAAATAGTTAGAAAAATTTTATTGGTTAATTTTAATTTGTTGATATTGATTTGTTTTATATTATATTTGATACATATTCTATCTAACAAATTATGTTATTATATTTCTTTAAATTTTCAAAATTATTATTATTATTAATATTGATTGTTTTGTATTAATGAATACACATTAATATTAATATCTCTGAATGGTCTGATGAGAAAGAAAATATGTATGGTTTGAC
This sequence comes from Lathyrus tuberosus, assembly GCA_022829125.1. NCBI lineage: Eukaryota > Viridiplantae > Streptophyta > Magnoliopsida > Fabales > Fabaceae > Lathyrus > Lathyrus tuberosus. The sequence goes on from JALAZF010000078.1 coordinate 8,851,188, forward strand.
TGAGGAGAGACAAAAGAGATATTAATATCTCTAATATCATATTAATTGAGACCTATACTATATTACACATTATGGAGAAAAAAAATACAATATTTATACAAGAAATGATATTACACATTAATGTAAATATGAAATTTATGTAGTTTCAATTTTCCTGAACAATTTCATTTTGATTTATTTACTATTTTATTTTAATACAACCATCATGCATTCATGTTTTATTAATGACACACTATTATCTAGAAATTAAATGTCATTTAAATCTTAGTTTTGAAATTACATTAATCTGAAATTGAATTTCTTCAAATATTTAATATTTTAATTGTTTGATTTTGAAATATCTTATAGATGCTCAAATCAATAAATGTGCACAAGTGAACCTGCACATGAGATAATGCTAAAATCATTATATGCTCAAATTGACTTGCTGCACTTCATATTAACTAATATGTAAGTTTAAAAGTGTTACTTTGCTGATATATCAAAACATAAAAAAAATATTGATTAATTTATAGTCAAAAAGAGATTTTTAAATAATATTTTAGTAACAAAAAAATTATAGTTCATACTTCTAAAAATATATGATATAATTTGTTATAAAAACGTAATTGTAAAATTAATTATTGATAAATTCGTATTTAAAAGAAAAAACTGGATTAAGAATTTGAAAGTTGAATTTTGAAAAAAAAAGTTAAAAAGAGATTTGATTTTTTTTATTCGTTTATGTTAAACCTAATATATATATATATATATATATATATATATATATATATATATATATATATATATATATATATATATATATATAATTCTTTATGTTTTAATGAATGAATTGTGAAACATTATTATATATATTTTATTAAAACACTACTTTAAATTTTTATATTACTCTATTTAAACATTATTGACCATTTGCATTTAAAATAAAAAATAAAAGACATTTAATGACAATTAAATTTGTTTGGTGTGAATCATTTTTTATTGATTTAAGGCAAAAATAATGGTTTTTTTCTATGATGGGTGAAAAAAAAATGAAATTATCTATTTTCTTCTCTAATGTATTTAATTGATGTGAAAATGTATTCTAAGCAAAGGAAAATTTAAAAATTTAAAATAAAATTAAATTGAATTGCATGTTACTATGCTGCTACTACTATGCTCTGCTATGAATCTAAACAATCAATTAAAAATAGATAAAATTTGAACACTTGAGTACATGAGTACATGCTGCTACTATCTACTATAGCTCTATGACTATGATAATGTTCTGCTATGGTTTTATGACTATGACAATGCTCTCCTATGACTTTATGACTATGGGTTTGTAATGTTAAACAATAGATAATTATTATTTGTTTTGTTTTAAAAAATATTAATTAATATCTTTTATTTTTTTAAATTTCACCAATCTCTATTACACGTATTTTGTTTAAAATAATTTGTGTGACTTGAGTTATTTTACAATAAAACTAATTTATTTTTTATGTGCATCTGTCAATTTTAATTATGTGCCAACTACACTATTTTCCTTGGTTAAATACTATGACTCTAATATATATAAACTACTATATTTAATTAATTTACCTTAAGTGTAATATATATATATATATATATATATATATATATATATATATATATATATATATATATATTGTCGTTATAAATATTTGTTGGACTACATTGAACATTGAGTCATTACATAGTAACGTGTGGCACATACTACATAGTAACTTGTGGCACATACTAGCTACTACAGAGCTAGATTTGATGGCTAAGCTAAAAAGAAATTATAAATTTTGGAAGATGAATCAGAATGTCAAAAGTTCACTCCATTTTCAAATCTATACCTCTGTTGTGTACTATCCTGACAATGAAGATATTCATAATTACCTCACGTATTTTCCATGTATAGGACTTTAGGTAGCTAAAAAGAGCTATAAGGTGAATTGCTATATATAAAGTACAGTATCTGACAATTTGTAACTAAAATTAACATAAGATACACATCTTTTTTCTATGCATTTCTCAACTATATAAACCAAACTCGCTAGCATATCAAGTTAATGGATAACCAATTTTGTTGTAAACCAACCTATTTTATAAAAAAAATTCACCTTTTTGTTAATACAAATATTTTTTTAAATTTTTATTACATAATGAATGTAAAAGTTTTAAATATATGGAGAACTTGACAGGTTTAGTTAGATATTTCTCAAAATATACAACATCATTTCTTTAAAACTGAATATTTATAATTGTGAGAGAAGATGGTAAAAAAATGAATAAATACATTAATTAACATTAATTAATAATATCTCTAACAATTTTAAATAGAAAAAATCTTACATTAATTAACATAAATATAATTGAAAGAATATGAATATGGTATTCAATTTTTTCAAATATATGGTACAATTTTATTTTATAAAGTTTGTACTATATTTATTATAATAAATATTATATTTTTTGTGCCATTAAAGAAAATAAAAATAAATTTATATTTAAACAATGTATGAAACCAAACACTGGAAAAAATGTTTTTTTTTAATTGATTATAATACTAATAAATAAATAAATACGACAAATATTTATATTTCTATTCTTTTATAAAGTATAATAAATATTTAGATCAAGAATAAATGATATTAAATAAAATGTATGATAATATAATTCACAAATAGTGAAATCTGGAATAAATAATATGAAATGAAATGTATGAACATATGATTCTTAAATATATAAGTAAAAAGATATTGAAATTATATGCTAATATAAACCATTCATAATTATTTTATGATCACCAAAACTAAATTATTATAAAATTATATTTTTAATTTTTTTACTAATTGTGTGAGTTGTATAATAATAAATCCTTTATATTTCTATCATTAGTAAATAAACAAAAAGAGTTTAATATTAAAATCTTCTTTTTTACAAATATGTTTAAAATCTTTTTATTTTAAACTCTTTTTTACAAATATTAAAATACTTTAAAATTCTAAATAAACAAAAAGAGTTTAATATTAAAATCCTTTATATTTCTATTAAACTTTTTTTTACAAATACTTTTTTTTTACTAATATTAAAATCTTTTTTACATATTAAAATTAAAATGTGTGAGTATTTCTTTTAAAAAAAATATTATGTAGAATTATAAATATTATATTATATTAAAATATAATCAATGGTATTAAATTTTATATTTATGGTAAGATGATATTATTATTATTATTATTATTGTGTATCATTTGTACTCTATGTTCACTAATATAATATTCATTATAAATTTTTGTGCAATTAAAACATGAAAACATGTGTTATTTTTAAATTAGTTAAACATGTTTCCACCATAATCTATATTATTAATTGTAATTTACATAATTAAATTGTATTAAAAATGTAAGATATATCAACAATTCATAATTACCACTTGATAAATGGAAAATATTTTACTGGGATTATTTATTGGAAAATACTATAATGGTACTCTCTATCTATAAAATTATTACTTTATTTATAAGAAAATACTAAAATTAATGATTTCTTTAATATATCATTAAATAAATTTTATTTTTAATTATCTTATTCATGACATTAATTACTCTTATTAAATACATTTTATTTTTTATTAAAATATCTATGAAAAAGATTAACAAACTCAACAATTCATTCTAAAAATGATACAAATATTTATACTTGAAATTTCAAAGTGAATTTCAAATATGAATGTTAGTTTATATACTAAAAAAAAGTTTATTATTGACATTTCATACAAATATATAACAAAAACAATTTTATTTGTATCTACGGGGAAAATATATTGTTGATATAAATATTTTAAAATACAGGAGTTAAAACAAAATTAATTTTTATATAGGTAAAAAAAATGTATTGTTGATATAAATATTTTAATAAATGGTGTTATTTTTATAAACGGGAAAAAATATATTGTTTACACTTTGGCATTGCAATGTAAATACTTTATTATTATTTTCGGGAATGTCAATATACTCTTCCATTTTAACTCATCCATACATACAACTACTAATATTCTTTATATTTTTACACTTTTGTCTATCACAAAATAAATTGTAAGAAATAATATACAAATAATTAATTACATTCATTCATTTTTTATATAATATTCCATTATAAATGATTGTTAATTTACATTTAAGATACATTAAATGGAAATACAAAATAATCATTTTTTTAAGAAAAATATATTCATAATCTGTATTAAATTTGAAATTTATGTTACTATTATATGGTGTTATTTATACCATATAGTCATTACACTATTAATAAATTTTAGTACTCTTTAAAAAAATTCATTATTTCTTTTAATAATGACGGATACATTTGTATTAGAAAAATACAAAAATAAATAAATTATGAGACAAATTTGTCTCATTGATAAATATTAAAAAATACTAAGAATATTTAAAAAAATATATATATAACAAAGTTATTATGGGTAAATAAATAAATGGAACGTCTACTGTGTCTAATATACGGGATCAAATTCGTTGTTGATTAAGTTCGTTGTCAAAATATACGAGATCAAATTCGTTGTTGATTAAATTCGTGTCAAAATATACGAGATCAAATTCGTTGTTGATTAATTTATTTATATATACGGGAAAAATATCATTGTTATAAATGAGAATAATTTTAGAATAAATAATTTTTTTTATTAAACAATTTAATTTTTTAAATATCATTTTTATTATATTTTAGAATAAATGCGCGTACAATGGTATATGTTATTGATGTAAATAACGAAAATATATATATCTACAGGGAAAACTGTACTACTTATCCAAAAATGAGAAAAATATTTTTCTTATAAATAAATTTAAATATCTAAATACGGGAAAAAATAAATGTCTTTTATAAATTAATTTAAAATATTTTTAAATTAATAAGTCAATGTTAATAGTATTTTTTTACGAGAACAAGTTTATTATTTATGAAAATACTGGAAAATATTTTGTCATTGACAAGTCAATACCCATGCGAACTCACGGGAAAAATAAACGATTGATCTAAATATTTGTATATATGAAAAAACTATATCTATGCTTCAAATATAAATAAAATATGTTCATTTTCTAAAAATATTTTTTTTTTGGTAAAATAATTTTGTCTTCTTTTTTAATTTTACTTTTTTTTTAAACAAATACACATCACCAACTAATATCTACGGCTATTTATTCTATTTTTTAAATATAATTTTTTTTTTTCATATTATTAATTTTTATTAATTCTATTTTTTAAAATTTTAAATATAAACAAATACGCGTCACCGACGGGTACCCGTGCGAAGGCACGGGTATCCCGCTAGTTGAACTTCGCACGGGTACCCCGCTAGTTGAAATAGAATGGGCTTTAAGCCCAAAAATATTTTATTTTATTTTATTTTATTTTAATTAATTAATTTTTAACCTGAATTATTTAGTGAAATTTGAACATACCATTATTTTGTACAATTTGCAATTGACAACACCAACCATTGCTTTCTATACCTGAGTTATCTCCCTGAGTCTTTGAACACAAAGATGAATTCATTGTTCTTTCTTTTGATAAAGTCTTACGAATAGACTAATTATAATTTAAATCAACGCATGGAATATGTGTGGATGCAGAATATGTTATTGCATCGGAAATGCGTTTTTTCATTGTCTATGTAATTAATACACATCGCATTTTCACTGCATCACAATAGTTTATAAATGGAGTTTGGTCGGAGCTTTTGATAAGATACCATTTGTCTCACATTTCATTGTTACTATTATTTATTATACGTTTCATTGCTTTTCATTATACAAAACGTTACATTTTAAATTTTTAACTTTTATTTTACAAATGTTCAATAATTTAATGTAATATAAAATTGAATTTTAAAGATCATTAATATAATTATTATTTTTAGATATTTGTTTAGTATAATTAAAGAAAAAAAGTGATGCAATGACAGTGTAAATTAATTTTACACTGTCAACCAATGACGACGATGCATCCCGCCAAGTCACCCTGTAAATTTTAAAATATTTGTATGATATGGCAAAATAATATATTTTCATTGGATGACAGTGTAAAATATTTTTACACTGTCAGTGCATCACCATTAAACCCATGCTTAAATCACAAAAAATTTAACATTTTTATATGTTTTAATAGTTTATGGGGATTTTAATTACTTAATTTTATGTTTTAATAATTTAATCTTGATTCAAATTATTTTATATGCGAAAAAAATACTATTGTTATAAACGGACACACCGTTACTTTTGATTCAAATTTTTTGATATATGAAAAAAATATTATTGTTATAAACAGACACAACTTTAATTTTGATTCAAATTTTATTATACACGAAAAAAAATACTATTGATATAAACCGGCACAACTTTAATTTTGATTCAAAAATTTTTATATAAGATAAAATACTACGGTTATAAACGGGGACAATTATAATTTTGATTCAAATATTTTTATATACGAAAAAATACTATTGTTATAAACGGACACAACTTTATTTTTGATTCAAAATTTTTTATATACAATAAAAATACTATTGTTATAAACAACCACAACTTTAATTTTGATTCAAATTATTTTATATATGAAGAAAATACTATTGTTATAAACGGATATAACTTTAATCTTGATTCAAATTATTTTATATACGAAAAAAAGACTATTGTTATAAACGGACACACCTTTACTTTTGATTCAAATTTTCTGATATACGAAGAAAAATGTTGTTGTTATAAACGGAGACAATTTTAATTTTGATTCAAATTTTTTTATATACGAAAAAAATACTATTGTTATAAACAGACACAACTTTTAATTAGATCCAAAAAAATTTATATACGAAAAAATACTATTGTTATAAACGGACACAACTTTAATCTTGATTAAAATTTTTTTATATACGTAAAAATACTATTGTTATAAACCGGCACACCTTTACTTTCTAATAGTTTTTTAATCATATTATTATTGATATTTTTGTTTACCTTTCATTTTCTACATGTATTATTATTTCAACTTAATTTTACTATTATTCTTAAGTTTTAATCATATTATTATTCTTAAATTTACTATTATTCTTTAGTTTCATTTGTTTTTGGTCTACCTATTGATTAATATTTTTTTGTTTAATATTTTCAATCAGCGTTGCATTATGTGAATTTATATCAATAATTAATTTAATTCCTTCTTTTACAACACACAATATTTTCTTATACTTACAAATACAAGTTTTTAATTTAATCATATCTATTTTTATATTTTTACCATTTTTCTTTTCAATTTGATTAACAATTACGCGTCCATAACATAAAATCATCGAACAGACCGGCCCGTGCGAACGCACGGGTTAGTTACTAGTTTTTAAAATATGAATAAAAAAATTTAAATAATAAATTTTTTTGGTTGAATAATTTTATCTTTTTATTTTTTTCATTTTTAATAAATTTTAAAAACAAATGTGTCACACATCAGTACCATTCATTTTGCATAAGACCATCTCTAACAGATGGAGTTTTCTATTTGTTCTCCAGCTGGACATGAAAAAGTAGTTTCAATATTGCGCCAGGTGGAGGTGGGTTGCATTGTAATGCAACGGTAATATTCATTATTAAATCAATATAATTATTTTTCAGCTTTTTCTCTTTCTTCCAAATGTTTAGTTTTAATTATTATTTTAAATTTTATGTTTAATTTTAATTGTATTTATTTATATTAATTAAAATTTAAATAATTTAAATTATTATTTTAAATAAAATAAAATTTAATATAAATAATATATTTAGTAAAATGGTGGGACTCAATATGAGTTCTTTAGAATTGTACCATTAAAGTGAAAATTGAATGAGTTGCTTGAAGATGATGTGTCTTGATGGGTCTCACAAAAAACTCAAAAGTAAGTTACACCATTAGAGATGCTCTAAGTATCCCACTATTTTGTTATCTTAAAATGAGTAACATTTTCTAAGACTATAAATTGTTATCTTAAAATGAATGTAACATTTTCTAAGAGTGGTCGGGATCCTAGTAGTACACATAAGAAAAGACACCTCCCATAATTGATTCTCTATCACACATAAATCTCACATTTTGTCAAAAATGAATCGATCAAGTTTTAGAGATAATGCATTAGTTACATACAGCAACGAACATGCTCCCACGCCTTTGTTGGTATCGAGTTAAATAAGCATAACATATGCCATTACATATAACTACATAACACTCTTACTATTTCCTACCGATAAGAACTTTGAGGCGAAGGCCCTTACTTAACAGCCCCTAAATTTACAGAACAGCCAGAACAGCAAAAATGGAACCTCAAATTGAACAAGAAACATCAAAATAGACGTCATATGGCGCATATGATATGCAAATAAAATATTGGAGTCCCTTGAGTTTAAAATTTAGCTTCTGGATCTCTTTTAAGGCTGTGGAAACTTTCAACACCGTATTTGAAATGGGATACAAAGCAACTACCCATCTAAGGTGTGCGTGTGTGGCTTAGTGGGGAAATGCTTGGGTCTTGAAAGTGTGTTCCTCTCAAGGTCTCAAGTTCGAATCCTGCTGGTACAAATTGCTTATTAAAAAAAAAAAAAAACTACCCATCTAAGGTTACAACCAGCAAACAACCACATAAGAGTTCCATTGACCAAGTTGAGGGGTAAAACCAGACTAGACACTATCACTTCAACATCTATCCGAAAATACACTTTTTGGCATCCATCTTCAAAGCTAATCCCGCTTCAAACCTTTTGTTTACGTGACAGGTAATGAACTATGTCAATATTAATGGTGCATTATCAATAATTAATTCATAGCTAACAACAACTTATTTCCAATAATCTTACCATGCCAGTTAGAAATAGTATTCCACAAAATTGTCTCGTAAACCATAATGCAGAGCAAGATTGAGCACAAATTCATCATATGTAGAACATAGTTACACATATGAATCAAAAAGAATAATATACAAAATTGTCTCGTAAACCATCTATGAATTGAAATAAGATTTCAAAACATACACAACTACGTCTCTCTTAAATTTATAACCAATACATACAAGCTCATAGAGAATGTAATCAACAAACTGAAAATAAATCAAAAACATAATATAACAGCTAACATTAATCCTTCATTTCAATTTCAACTTTAAATTTAGGGTAAAACTGGATATACACCAGCTTAATACAGCATTGAAGACTACAAATTAAACCTAACCATCGTCGCAAACCTCTAAAGAAATTCACATATTGAAAATACACATTCAATAAGAATAAGCATAAGGGAGCTTCTTCTTCTTACTCTTCAACCTCCGAAACCATACAAGGTTCTTCCCTGTCTCTTGAGAGCATAAACAACATCCATAGCGGTAACTGTCTTCCTCCTAGCGTGTTCGGTATATGTAACAGCATCACGAATCACATTCTCCAAAAAGATCTTCAAAACTCCTCTTGTTTCTTCATAGATCAATCCGCTGATTCTCTTCACACCTCCTCTTCTCGCCAATCTACGAATAGCTGGCTTTGTGATACCTTGGATGTTGTCTCGGAGAACCTTTCTGTGCCTCTTTGCACCTCCCTTTCCAAGTCCCTTGCCACCCTTACCACGACCTGACATTTTCGATGGAAAATTTGAGATTGAGAATTTGGGGTTTGATTTTGAATCTGAGATGGAAACGCAGAATGTGATCGCTCTATTTATTTATCTATTGCAGCGGGAGGAAGAAGGAGCATATGAGAATTCAATTTGATCTCTGTCGTTAAATTTGGGGTAATCGACGGCCTTTATTGGTGATCCGTGGATAGCTTGGTAACAACTTAAGAACCGTAGATAGAATTAAATCTAACGGTGAACTGCATCTTCTGTACACCAATAAAATGACAATAGTATTTTTTTTTATTGACAATGGTATTGAATATGGCGCTATTTCCGTAAATTGGCAAGCTGAGTAAAATTAGGCATTTTTTATCCAAATAACATACATTTTCAAATCATGATTTAGGTTTCAAAAAATTTTAAGGATGATACCAATTGAATTCGCAACTCCATCTAATCTAATCGATTCGTCTAGTGGTGGAGGTTTGAGTCTTAAGAATGTGTTTCTCTCAAGATCTCAGGTTCGAATGATTTTAAAAAAAAAATTCTAATCAATCTAATTAGCACTGGTATGCTAAACTTTAAGCGGTGACGCCAGTTAAATTGACATTTGTGTGCGTTGCTAAAATGTGGCGCCAATTCTATTGCATAATATTTTTTATAAAAATATAAATCATAAACCTTAATATTTAATTTAAAATACTTTTATAAACACTAATGATGACGAACGGGTTGGTAATACCGGCCACCGGTTTCACACCCCCAAACTATCCTGATTTGTTGCGCTCGTTGTTGATTCACTCCAAATGTTTGAGGATTTAAGGTCTTAGGAACATCGCCAGAATCCCTAAAAGTTCCTGCATTTCTAAAAAGTATTATGTATTGAGTGACACGCTGTCGTAACTGAGTTTGCGACCCATGTCAGAGTAGTTGGGATGTGTTTATGGGGTTTATTGGTGTGCGACTTGGACTGTTGAAGGGAGACATTGGTGTGAATAATTCATTGGAGAAATGTTGAAATGGTTATTGTGGTGTTTGATAACCATATGGCTGTTGTGATGTTTGGGCGTTTTGGTTATGCTAAGCGAAATAGGCTAATTTCAAATATGTTCAATAGAGAGAAAAACGCATAAAATCAAAGGTAGACATAGAAGGTGATGATTGTATCATTTCATGTGTAACTTGAGTTTCGTAAGTCTGTTTGAGGTGTCGGCAGTTGCATTAAAAAGTTAACACAATAATTTTTCTTTTGAAGTGGAAAATTTGGGTTTAGGACGCTACAACAGTAGTAGTCATCTAGTTTCTATATCAGAGGCGCAATCAAATTCAAGTCTTGTGTTGGTCATCGTGTTTCACGCGTAACCTAAGTTTCGTAGGTCCGTTTGAGGTGAAGTCTTAGAAATAGAGTATAACGATCTTTTAAATAGAGTATTTGGTAATTTTATCATAAGTCTATAATTTTTTATGCTATTTTGAAGTTAGGCATTATGTTTTATAGTTAGGTTTAGAGTTTTGGGAAACCCTTTAACAATTTAAGGAATTAAATATATTTATAAATAACTTTGATTTGAGTAGTTTGATATATTTAGAGTAGAGTTTGAGTTATTTGATATGTTTAGAGTTAGAGTTGAAGGTATTTATTATTTTAGAGTTGTATTAGAGTTATGTATAGTTAAAAGAGTTGACCTTTGAGTTTTTTAATATATTAGAGTTATTATAGATAATCAAATGAAATGAAAATGAGTTACATTGATGTGCTTTGAATGTCATATAAATCAATAATGTTGAAATTGAGTAATATGATGTGTTCAAAATAATGTTGATGAGTAGTGAGATAAGGCTAGAGTACGCCTATAAGCATTGTTGAGCACTTTTTAGCATATAATCTCTTTGACAATGTTAGAGTTGGAAATATTTATTACTTATAGTTATGGCGAGGAACCTTGCCAATTAAAAGATTTGTTGTAACTTTAGAGTTAGGGCAAGGGTTAAGGTAACACTTGCTAGAGACAAAAGGCTGTATTAGAATCAAAGGTAAATAATGATGTGTTGTAATAAGTTATTTGAAGTGTTATGAGTTGACCGTGTTGAGTGTTAGGGTTATAGAATATTGTTTTTACCCTATTGATGAGCTTACATAAGTAATAATATGTTTATTCTGTTGATGAGTGTTGTTGAGCACATACGTTAATATTTTTTTTGTTGGTGAGTGTTGTATATATAATTATATGTTGCGGTGTGATTACATATATATTGTCGATTTATAATTATATGCATATGTTGAGAAGTGTAGTTAGATAAGAACTAGTGTGGTGACCTTATTGGGCGATGATTTACGATTCGAAGAGGAGCCTGTGGCGATTATTGACCTATATGTTATTATTGCATATCATGCATGTGTATCGGTGAAATATGTACGGACCTCGATCCAGTGACGAGTCTCTGGTTCATAAGAGAGGACTAGTGACGATTCGGGGTTCGAAGGGGAACCCAGTTCGCGGGGGAACCATCGTTGAGTGGATGAAATCAGTAACATAACTCTAATGTCCAGGATTAATATTGTAACACCCTAAATCCCACACATAAAATTATCATAGAATTTGATTAAACATAATACAACCACTCAGGGTGTCACACACCACAAACAAATAACCTGCTCTGTAACACGGGTTACAATATAATAGTTTAATACACACATTTGTACCTAGGATTTTACATGACATCCAACTCATCTGATTTGTACTTGAGATGTTTTCACGACATCTAACTCATCTGATGTTTAAGGTGTCATCGCAACGGAATCATTAATAAAGGAATTAACAACAATATTGCAACTCACAACCTCTAGTCTCATAAACGTTAACTTCATGACATAAGCATAAAGGAGTTCATAACAATCAACTCAAAACAACTTAGAAATCTCAACAACATAAATAGTCTTGATTTCAAACATAAACGACATCAGAATCATTTCAAGCATTTATCCCTAACCTGAATTTACATAATCAGAGAAAGACACCATTATTTAAAGCGATAAACTAAAGAAATAACTTCAAGAGCTATTTGCCACTTACTTCAGCAAAGCTACTCCTGAGTATCTGCATGATGCCCATGTAAAGGCGACATTCAAATAGAAGGGGTGAGAAATACATTTAAATAATTAACGGTGCATAAACAAGCAGAGTAGATTAAATACAATACAGTTCAAACATAATCCATTATACACCACAACACGTGTATTCAAGTTTCACCCACTTCACATCAACACACAATCAATATACAATGTGACTCTCAAAAACATTATATACTCATATGCATATGGTACCGATCTCAACAATGGTTCTCATTACGAATCAGGTTACAATCAACCCATGGGCTTAACTCAGTAACCTTGAGCTCCAACACCGAGCTCCAAGCCTCAAAATCAAACTTGGGACAATTACCGTTCACCAACATCAAAACCTGTAATCACCTCTTTCACAACAACAACAACTTATGATGCATGAATGAATGAATGCATCAACATCACAATTTAACAACAATTAAAGTTATCACATCGAACCGTACGATTCTTGTACAACAACCACATGGTAGTTTCCACACTGAAACTATATATCTTTACTCAACATGTTATCATTATAAGTATAATAATTCATCTCATTATCACATCAACATTATCATAATAATTACAATAACACAAACGTTGTCGAATCGCATAATTTCCTGTACAACATCAACAAGATAGTTTCACATCGAAACCATGCATCTCAACTCGAGATGTCATCAAAACACAACAATCAAATAGCCTGCAATTATATTAGCAATTTACCACAACAATACATCAACAACGGAAACTCAACATTTCGCTAAACGGTTCATAACATCATCATGGAAACCACAACAACAGTACACATATAATCCTAGTTTAATCATCTCAACTCTCACTACCACGGTGTAGTTCAGCGTGTCATCTTTACAACATTTTGACTGGCATTTAAATCTTACCTACGAAATGAAAGTTATGACCAAAATCGTCTGGATATGTCAACTAATTTGAAAACAGACTTTTCTCAAAATTATATTGTGCAATCAATTGCAGTCAGAGTGCAATCTATTGTCACTGAAAGATTTTCCAAAAATTTACATTGTAAAATCGATTGCAGTAAGGGTGCAACCGGTTGCAATGAAAGATTTTTCAAAAATTGCACTAGTGTAATCTGGGTGCAATCAATTGCAGCTAAAGGATTTTCTAAAATAAATAGCTTTCTCTGTTACGATTGCAGAACCAGTTCCAACCCTTCAAACCTTATACCAGTCCCAAATTAATCCACCAAAAAATCTCAAAAACACATTCTAACATCACCAATGGATCAAACATAATTAAATCGACACAACTACAATTTTTCCTCAAGATTCCATCACCCAAAATTATACCCTAAAACACCAATTTTTTATCAAAACTCAAGAATACACCAATGTAACAATAACACACTATAGCAATTAAATTCAATCGTGTGAAAACATAATTATCATCATACAATTCATCAACGATCAATCAATATTCAACAACATCCATCAAGGTTCATCAAAATTCATCAAAACATTCATTTAAGAGCAAACCTTATTGGAGGTTAAGGAAACCTCTCTACCCTTTCATGATTTAGCACCCATAGATGAATAGTTTCTCCCCCTTACCTTAGATTTCAAAATTTCCAGCAAAAGCAAGGTGAATTGTGCTCTTCCCTCTAGTCTTTGCACTCCTCTTCAAGCTTTCTCTCCAAAACTCTTTTATATTTCACTTACTGATAGAATGAGCTATTTATCTCTAATTTTCTACTTTTATCACTAAATAATTATCTCTTTCTAATCACATATTTGCCCCAACTAACTAAACCACTTACTCTTTGCTCCCCTTTATTTCTATTAATTCACATTTTTCACCTCATTCTTTATCTCTATTATTTTAATTTAATTAACTCTACCCAACCAACTAATTAATTCACATAATTCACACAAAATATTTATTTAATTAATTTCACACCAATTAAATTAAATAAATAAGTAAAATAATCGATAATTTTTAATCGGGGTGTTACAACTCTCCCCCACTTAAAGAATTTTCGCCCTCGAAACTTACCTAAGGAAAACAGAGTCGGATATGACTCTCTCATCTGCTCCTCACGCTCCCTAGTCATGCTTCCACAACCTGGTCCTCCCCAAACTACCTTTAGCAATGCAATCTCCTTACCATGCAACTGCTTCACTTCATGGTCATCTATCCGCACGGGCGATGTCTCAACAATAAGGCTTTCCCTCGCCTATATATCGTCCACTTGGATCACATGAGACAGATCCGGAATGTATCTCCTCAATTGAGATACATGAAACATATCATTAAGATTAGCAAGCAGCGGTGGCAAGGTAATGCGATAGGCCACCTCTCATATCCTTTCTGAAATCTGGTATGGACCAACAAAATGCAGGGTGATCTTTCTAAATTTCAAAGCCCGACCAACCCTAATTACTACATAACTCTTAGGAACACGTGATCACCTTCGTCGAACTTAATGGCTTTCCTCCTCTTATTATGGTGGTTCTTTTGTCGACTCTGAGAAGCTCTCATCTTCTTTTGAATCAGTTTAATCTTTTCAGTCGTCTGTTGAACAATATCTGGTCTGATCATAGCACTTTCTCCCAATTTGTACCAACACAAAGGAGCTTTACATATCCTCCCATATAATGCCTCATACGGTGCTAATCTAATGCTAGAATGAAAACTGTTATTATAAGTGAACTCAATCGAAGGCAAGTGGCTATCCCAAGCACCTCTTTGTTCTAGCACACAACCTCTCAACAAATCCTCTAAAGACTGAATGCTCCTCTATGTTTGACCGTTTCTCTAAAAATGATAAGCAGAACTGAACCTCAACTGGGTACCCAATGCCTTCTACAAACTCTGCCAAATCTTGAGCTCAACCTCAGAGTTCAATCAAACACAATACTCAAAGGAATACCATGCAAATTGACAATCTTCTCAATATACAACTCGACCAACTTCTGCAATGGACAACTGATCTTAATCAAAATAAAATGAGCTGATTTAGTTAACATGTCCACAATCTCCCAAATAGAGTGGCATCCCTTTGTGGTCTTAGGTAGACTTGTCACAAAATCCATAGAAATACCATATTATTTCCACTTTGGAGTGCTCAACGGTTACATCAGACCCAACGACTATTAGAACAAGATTGGTTATGCGTCTGGCCTTAAGTTTTAATGATAACTTCACATGTTATATTAGAGAACAATTTGGTACTCTATGGTTTCTGTCTAGTGTGTAGCTTTTGCTAAACATGATCTGACTCTGATAGAAAGACGTGTGATGTCATCAGACTCTGAACTCAACACTCTAGAAGAAAACATCTGCTGGTTACATGTTATGATTCAGGAATACCTTCTAATGCAACGGTTTTGAAGAATGTTAGTACTAAAGCTTCTAATCATGACTTAGTATGTAAGCCTTGAAGGCTTTCTAAGAGATGTGATTCTATCGCTACAAGCTCTGAAGATTCTGAAGACAAGGTTCTGATGAACAAAGTTCTGAAGATTCTGAAGACATCATTTCTGAAGTTCAAGTTCTGAAGATTCTGAAGACAAGGTTCTGTTGAAAGAAGTTTTGAAGACTCTGAAGACAAGTATGTGCTGAATAAGTTCTGAAGATTTTGAATACGAGGTTCTAGTTGAACAAGCTCTGAAGTTTCTGAAGACATCACTTCTAAAGACCAAGTGCTGAAGACTCTTAAGACACGTTCTACTGAACGAAAATTTGAGGTTCTGAAGACTTTGATTCTGAAGTTACAAGTATTGATCTCTCTACACATGCTTCATAAAATATACATCTGAAGCCTTTGAAGAAGTTAGAAGACAGAAGATAAAAAATGATTGGATAATATGCTGAATGTAAAAGTACAAAGTACACTGTGACCTCTACCTCAATAAGGTGGCGCAATGACAGATTTTTGTACTATGATGTAGACCATTCATTCTAGTGACCATTGGGAACTTACTGTTGGAATATGTTTCCATATATACCCTCCAAAGGATCTATTCTCAAGCTCTATATATCAAAGATCTGAATGCTTGAAGAAAATTATAGAAAATAACAAAAGGAGAAGAATAAGAAGAAGAATAGAGAGAGCTGAAGGAAACACAAGAGTGTGTGTGTGAAGTAGAAGCAAAGCACCAAGCTATAAGCTCAAAAGGAAAATGCTTGTTGCTCAAACAAAAAGATAGAGTGTTGCTCTACAAGAAAAATAAAGAAGCATTAAAAGAAGATTTTAAGCAACAAAACTCATGCTGATACGATGCAAATCCCTTGGAGATTATTCTTAAGATAGTTTTGTATATTAGCAAGGAACTACTATTCATATCTTGCTAGGAAATAGTTTTGTGTTATTGTAGTTAAACTTGTGTAATCTGCTTGTTTAGAAGCATTTCTTTGTACACACATTTGTAATCCTTTTCAAAGTGATTATTCCTCAAGTGACTAATTCGTTAGTCTGTATACTTTAGAGGGCTAAGTTGTTTTCTAACACTTAGAGGTTGTGTTGATAGTAATCTTTCAAGATTATTGAATTAAGTCCTTTTCTAAGGCGAAATCACCTTGGTGGGTGGGCTGGAGTAACTTTGTTAATAGTGAACCAGGATAAAAATAATTGTGTCTATTTATTTTTATTCTCTGGTTAGCATTGAAGTTTGAATTTTGTGAAAAGATCACATTTGGTGAAACACAATTAAAACCCTCTATTTCTTGTGTTTCTCGCCCCTTCAGCGGCTTGTAATGTTCAATATTTGATTTCTTACATATCAAACAAGCATAGACAAACTCGGTTACCTCTTTCTTCATACCAGGCCACCAAAAACAATTTCTTCAAGTCTTGATACATCTTGGTAGCACCGCGATGAATACTCAACCCACTCATATGACCTTCTTCAAGAATACTCTTTTTAAGATTGGGTACATCCAGAACACAAACTCTGTTTCAGAATCTGATCACATTGTTCTCGTCGACTCTAAAGTCACCACCCTCACCCTGGTTAATTAATACTAACAGTTTAATCAATGTCAAGTCGGCCTGTTGACCTTTTCTGATTTCTTCCAGAATGCCACTTGTCAACTTCAACATACCCAACTTAACACTGTTAAGAGTTCCTTCACACACCAAACTCATATCTCCGAATTGCTTGATCAATTCAAATTCTCGCACCATAAGCATCGACATGTGTAAGGACTTCATGCTCAGCACATCAGTTACCACATTTGCTTTACCCGGATGGTAATTTAGACCAAAATCATAATCTTTCAGGAACTCGAGCCATCTCCTATGCCTCATATTCGATTCTTTTTTAACGAACAAATATTTCAAATTCTTGTAATCATTGAACACTTCAAATCTGGAACCAAAAAGGTAATGTCTCTTAATTTTAAGAACAAACACAATAGTTGTTAACTCTAATTTGTGTGTGGGATAATTCCTCTCATGAACATTCAATTGTCTATAAGCGTAAGCAACCACCTGGTCGTTCTGCATCAGTACACCTTATAGACCAATCTTTGAAGCATCACAATATACCATAAAAGGTTCAATCAGATTCAGAAAAATCAAAATTAGAGCAGTCGTCAATTTCTTCTTGAGCTCTACAAAACTCTTTTCACAAAAAACATCCCACACATAAGATTGACCCTTTCGAGTCAACTGATTCAAAGGAATTTCCAACTTCAAAAAACCTTATATGAACCTGCGATAATAACCAACTAACCTTAGGAAACTTCTAATCTCAGTAACAGACTTTGGAGTCTCCCACTGCAGCATAGAATCAACCTTCGATAGATCGACATCAATACCACCACTAGAAATCACGTGTCCTAGAAAACTCACTTTCTCCAACCATAAATCACACTTGGATAACTTAGCATATAACTTGTTATCTTTTAACTTCTACAACACCACCTTCAGATGTTCCTTATGTTTTTCATCAGACTTCAAATATATAAGGATGTCATCGATAACCACCACAACAAACAAATTTAAGTACGGACGAAAATTTTTGTTCATGTACTCCATGAAAACTCTAGGCGCATTAGACACTCCAAATGGCATTACAAAATATTCATAGTGACCGTATCTCATTCTTAATGCAATCTTCATAATATCTTCTGGTTTCACTCGAATCTGATGCTAACCCGACCTCAAATCAATTTTACTAAAAACAAGAGCATCGACTAATTGATCCATCAGATCATCGATTCCTGGAAGAGGATATTTATTCTTAATTGTCACTTTGTTCAACTGTCGACAGTGAAGACACAACCTCATGCTACCATTCTTCTTCTTCACCAACAATATCGGCTCACCCCAAGAAGAAACACTTGGTCGAATAAATTTCTTCTCAAGTAACACTTTTAACTGTTTCTTCATCCCGCTCAACTCTGAAGCATACATTCTATACGGACCTATTGAAACAGGACTAGTACTAGGTTCTAAGTCAATAGAAAACTAAATCTCTTGCTCTGGTGGCAAATCACAAACATCCACGGGAAAAATCAAGAAACTTATAACACAGGCATATCACTAGCCACAACATCGCCTTCCACTCTTAAGGAAGGGAACACCATGAGCTCCTGATCATCTTCCTGCAAGGACATGTCCACTTTACCGACGAACATGAATCTCAAATTTGTACTCCTCTCAGACTCAGTAAATAACACTACCTCAGCAATATTTACACCCATGCTACAATGGTGTGCTAAACCAACATCTCCACAGCTGCAACACCGCATAAAAGTAAAAGCCTCTCCCCCACTTGTTTCATTCCCGCTCCTGCACACGAGTGGTTAGAAAAACAAACAAGTATCGACAGTGTTTCACACATATGTCGCGTATAAAGGGACAAACAACATTACAAAACCTGGCCAGACGAACCGACCTGCTCTGATACAACTATGTAACACTATAAACCCCGCACATAAAATTGTCATGGAATTTGATTATACATAATACAACCACTCAGGGTGTCACACACCGCAAATACATAACCTGCTCTGTAACACGGGTTACAACAAAATAGTTTAATACACACATTTGTACATGGGTTGTTTACACAATATCCAACTCATATGATATGTACTTTGGATGTTTACACGACAGCCAACTCATATGATGTTTAAGGTGTCATCGCAACAGAATCATCAATAAAGAAATTAACAATAATATTGTAACTCACAACATCTAGTCTCATAAACGTTAAACTTCATAACATAAGCAAAAAGGAGTTCATAACGATCAACTCAAAACAACTTAGAAATCTCAACAAC
Source organism: Lathyrus tuberosus (assembly GCA_022829125.1). Classification (NCBI taxonomy): domain Eukaryota; kingdom Viridiplantae; phylum Streptophyta; class Magnoliopsida; order Fabales; family Fabaceae; genus Lathyrus; species Lathyrus tuberosus. The sequence continues at coordinate 8,871,199 of JALAZF010000078.1, forward strand.
ATAAATACTCTTGAATTCAAACATAGACGACATAAGAATCATTTCAAGCGTTTATCCCCAACCCGATGTTACATGATCATAGAAAGGCACCATTATTAAAAGTAATAAACTAAAGAAGTAACTCCAAGAGCTATTTTCCACTTACTTCAGCAAATCTACTCCTGAGTATCTGTATGATGCCCATGAAAAGGCAACATTCAAATAGAATGGGTGAAAAATACATTCAAATAATTAACGGTGCATAAACAATTAGAGTAGATTAAATACTACATTTCAAACATAATCCACTATACACCACAACACATGATTCATGTTTCACCCATTTCATATCAACACACAATCAATATGCAATGTGACTCTTAACAACATTATATAATCATATGCATGCGACACCGATCTCAACAATGGTTCTCATTATGAATCGGGTTCCAATCAACCCATGGGCTTAACTCAGCAACCCTGAGCTCTAACACTGAGCTCCAAGCCTCAACATCAAGCTTGGGACAATTACCGTTCACCAACATCAAAACCTGTAATCGCCTATTTGACAACAACAACAACAACAACAACAACTTATGATGCATGAATGAATGAATGCATCAACATCATAATTTAACAATAATTAACAATATCACATAGAACCGTATGATTCATGTACAACAACCACATGGTAGTTCCCATACTGAAACTACATATCTCAACTCAATATGTTATCATTATAAGTATAACAATTCATCTCATAATCACATCAACATTACCATAACAATTGAAATAACATAAACGGTATCGAACCGCATAGTTTTCTGTACAACATCAACAAGATAGTTTCACATTGAAAACATTCATCTCAACTCAACATGTCATCAAAACACGACAATTAAACATCTTGCGTTTATATTAGCAATTTACCACAACAATACATCAACAACGGAAACTCAACGTTTTGCTAAATGGTTCATAACATCATCATGGAAACCATAACAATAGCACACCTATAATCCTAATTTAATCATCTCAACTCTCACTACCACAGTGTAGTTCTGCGTATTAGCTTTACAATATTTCTAGCGACATATAAATCTGAAATACGTAATGAAAGTTATGACCAAAATCGTCAGGATGTGTCAACTAATTTGAAAACAGATTTTTCTCAAAATTATATTGTGCAATCGACTGTAGTTAGGGTGCAATCGATTGTCACTGAAATATTTTCCAAAAATTTACATTGTGCAATCGATTGTAGTAAGGGTGCAATCGATTGCACTGAAGGATTTTCCAAAAATTGCACTATTACAATTTGGGTGCAATCGATTGCAGCTGAAGGATTTTCTAAAAAAATAGTTTTCTCCGTTATGATTGCGGAAGAAGTTCCAACCCTTCAAACCTCATATCAGTCCAAAATTAATCCACCAAAAACTTTGAAAAACACATTCTAACATCACCAATGGATCAAACATAATTAAATCGACACAGCTACAATTTTTCCTCATGATTCCATCACAAAAAATTATACCCAAAAACACCAAATTTTCATCAAAACTCAAGAACACACCAATGTAACAACAACACACTATGCCAATTCAATTCAATCATGTGAAAACAGAATTATCAGCATACAATTCATCAACGATCAATCAATATTCAACAACATCCTGCAAGGTTCATCAAGTCCCTCAATGCATGGGAAGTGGTTGATCAATACCTATGTCATTGTAGGGGAGGCCAGTAGTCCTGAAAGAATAAAGATCTTTGGTTATGGCGTAGAGTCATCCTCTCATTATCGTTTTTGTTTTAACATGGCTTATTTTTTAGCTTGCAGTTAAGATGGCTTCCTTAAGGAAATATTTTGACCTAGCAAAAGAACACGAGGCTAGGGCCACATTTACCACTTCTTCTGCCCGAGCTCTTACTCCTCCCATTGAATCTGGTGTTCCTGCCACCACTAAAGCTTCCTCGGTCTCGTATGGTTGAGTAGGGGTGGCAAAACGGGTCATGGCCCGCCGGGCCGGCCCACGTACCCGCCAAAAAATGGTGGTTTGGTTTGGGATTTTAGGCCCGCCGCCCACCAAAGCCCGCCCCACTAATGACCGCCACCCGCCAAAACCTGCCGCCCGCGAAAGCCTGCCGTACCTATTCATTCAGCTTGTCCCACCTTAAACCCGCCATTTTTTAGTTAATTCTAGTAATTTCAATTCTTGATGGCTTTATTTTATGCATTTATTTGAGAATATATGCAATATTTTTTGAAGTAAAATTTGTTAAAAAGACGCTTTATAAAAAATTTTCTAAAAAATAAGTGAAAAATCTAATTGAAATGTAAAAACAAACCAATTAATCTATTTAAAAAATGAAAAGATAAATAAATAAAAAAGTAGGCGGACAAGCCCGCCGCCCTCCAATTCGCCACCTTGGTGGGGCGAGCTAGATTTTTATGCCCATTTCCACTTGACGGGCTTGCCCGCCCCGCTTTTTTTTTTGCGGGCTTAAGGTGGGGTGGGGCCGGGGGGGGGGGGGGGTGGAGGCCCATTTTGCCACCCCTATGGTTGAGGCTAGTCTTCTGTCGGGACTATTGACATAGATGTCGAAGGCTTGGTTTCTCCTTTTCATGCTAATAATAAAAAGGATCGGGTTTAGAACCACACCCCTCCTTATGAGGAAAGTTTGAACAAGTGGTCTCAACTATTCAGAGATACCTCTTTCGAACTTGTTTTAGCCAACATCAAGTCATCTTATCCTCTCCATAAGTTATCAGGAATTCTTCTGTCCTGAATTCCCCGTACCTCTCAAGAGGCACTTGCTTCTATATTTGAGAAAGATCTTGCATATCTTCATAATCTCCCCGAAGAATAGAAGACGAAACTTTTTTCTAAATCAACTTTCTACGCTCATTAGATGACTTCTCTACTCTCCTTAGATGTTGTTGCCTGGGGTGATGTTGTGTCTATGGGAAACCATTTAAAATAGAAGGATACTTAGAAGATTAAATGTGAAACGAATAAGCATGAGAGATCCCAAGTCCGGAAGAAAGTGTTGGCTCGTAAGGAAGAAATAGACAAGATAAAGCCTCTTCAAAGAGAGTACTTGTATGTTGATTGAGTGATAACCCTGTCAAGTTAAGTGCATATATGTGAGACAGGAGACAAGTTGAATACTTGTATGATCGAAAGAACTTTTTCGAGTTAATTGGACTAAAGCATGGAACTGCAAATTTGTTCACAATAAATAAAGGTGACATTCATTGGTAAGGGTGAATATTTTAATTATAACAAAATTTAGTTTATAGACAAGTTACTTTAGGACAAGCAACATATTAAGTTTATAGTTGTGATGACATACGTCATTACGTGATTTTTACGAGTGAATTATGATGTAATCGAAGGCATAGTGAGTAAACGTTATGTCAAATTGTGAAGAATTGAGCAAAAGTCTATCACTAGGAAGAAATAAAAACTTAGTGAAAATACTAAAGAAAAAATGAAGAAAACAAAGCTTTGGCCTCTAGAACTCTCGTGCTCACAATGTTGACATTGTGGGCGCGATGATACCACATCGTGGAGCAATGGAATAATATCGTGGCGTGAGGACACGCTTTTGCTGACACGCAAGAATGGCTATTTAAAGGTCTTTTTGCTAACTTTTTGAGGGGTTCTGAAACCTGGATATAAAGTGACGGCTAGTAATATTCAAAAGGAGAATTTTGAGAGCAATGGAGTCGTTGAAGAGCTATTTTCCATAGATTTTGATGATGAACACTTACCAACTTATTGTATTTGTTAATTTATCAATGAGTAGCTATGTTTCTCTAGATTATGTCTTTTTGAGATGAACCTTATTATTACTTTGTTGGATCATATGTCTGTTTGAGATTTATTGAGTATTTTTCATACTATTATATTATTGAATTGTTCTTAAAAGTTTAATGTTTTTTGTTAGTTTATGAGCGCACAAATCGATATTAGATACGTAGGGATTTCTGACTCTTAATCTACGAATCTGACTTACGGCAATTATTCAACTTCGTAATTAACTAGGAATAGGTAATTATAAGTTGTTGTTTTTGAATTAATGCACCTAGAATGACTAATTTAAATCTGAATTGGCCTAAGGAATTAAGAATTTATTGTGTAAATTAGTGGGTTGTACACCAAAGAATTAGATGCACTAGTTTTGTTAGTTCGCAGTAAGATAATAATTTAATTACAATTCAATAAATACACAGTTTATCAACAGGTAGAATAAGGGGATTCAATATAAAAAAAACATAATCGTTTTTCTCATATTGAATTTTATTCTTAGTTTTCTCGTTCTTGTTTTGGAACCAGATAAATCAAAAACTCCGTCAGTTGTTATTATTTTAATTAACGCATAACTACTTTGTTAAATTATAATCCTCGTGGAGACAGTCTTTTCAATTATTACTTTGACACTATCGGTACACCTGCCGAAAGGTCATCACCTACCGTTGAGATTGATCGCCTAAATTATTTCTTGAATTCCCATATTATTGATCCTAACCTTACCTAGGGTTCCAAAATATCTCGACCCCGTAATTAGGTTGTTGTATGTTTTGATATTCTGAGTCAGCCGGTAACTGCTTTATTGTTCCCCCCGGGTATTCTTTCCCACCAGAGGCCCAAGAACATATTCCTTTTCATCTATAATAGAAATGGATCTGGTCGGTATATCAACATTAGTAGAATGTTGGCCAATTTGTTGGACGCGTGAAGTTTTCTATTATCACCTTTTCCTCGGCTTGCACGCTCGTAACATACCTCAAAGTTCGTTTCGAGCTACATTTGGACCAGGCAAGATCCTATAGTAATTTAAACTTTCTAGAGTGTTCTGGCCTGTCACGATGGTAGGGATGTATTTCAAACTTTGCGTCAGAGGTTCATTTTCTCTGTCGTGACAATATCCATTCATAAATTCTTTTGATTTATCTTCCCGATAGGCTGAAATTTAGTAGTAGAAGACTGTTATTGTTGGATTGTTTCCTTCACGATCTCTTTAATTCCATTAATTTGAATCGATGTTGGATCAGGAGGTTTTAAGGAGTATCTTATTAAGATTCCATCGGGATCTGACTTTGGATCAAACAAGATTTTATTATGAAATTTCGTAGGAACCAATTGTCGATTCCCATAGATGGTGTCATTGTTTTGTAGTGGAATCAGAATTGTGAGCAATCATTGATGATGGGCTTCCAATGTGGTGGTTTGGAATTCCAATACAACAATGCATGGTGGACTTAGAAGGTTAGCACTCCAACACACAAGTCGGTTACAAAGTTCAAAATGAGTGAAGTGAAAGTATAAGATAAAAAAAATGTACTTTATGTCAAATCTATGTCAATTATATATGATAGATAATTTTAATGAACTCTGCATAGTTAAATTTTACACTTTAGTCCACACGTATTAGGCTTTTAGCCAGTCTAAAACATCTCTCACTACCAATAAAAGCTGGGAAGACGAAGTATTTAATTTCCTTAAACTTTCTAAAAAAAACAAAATGGCTTAGATAGATCCTTTTTCCAGAACATAAACATTGCTATTATAGGTTATAAGAATAATTAGTAGCAATTAATAGTTAGGCTAAATACTCTTTTTGGTCCCGTATATTTAGGGTGGGGTTCATTTTGGTCCCTCAAATTAAAAAATAACCATTTAGGTCCCTTATGTCTTCAAATAGCACCGCGTTAGTTATTTCCGTTGATTTTGTTAGTCAAAGTTAAAATAAAGTGTCACCTAGCATACACATGGCGTTGATGTGGTATATGCTTATTACCAAGTTACCAGGGTCATCAAAATTCCAAAAATAATTTCCAAAATCATGTATTCACCATGTTAAGGTTAGATGTTAGGCAAGATACTATTCCAATAGGCCAATTCACATTTTTGGATTTAATTTACAAATTAAATATATGAATGGTCAATTAGGAGAAAAGTAAAATGAACAAGTTCATGAAGATGAACAATGAACCAAATGTGAACCTTAGCTTGCCAACAATGTTTCAGCTTCTGGGTTATGAAATTGAAAATCTGAATCGAGTGAACATCATGTAACTGCTTCAGCTTTAAATTCTTTCCATGTAACAGATCTAAAGATCTACAAAAATAGATCCAAATTAATATATGTACAATTTCGATTTTGATTTCACGTTTTGGATTTCGATTTCATTTTTTGGATTTCAATTTCAGTTTCAATTTCGATTTCATTTTCAAAGTTTCGATTTCTGGGTTTCAAGGTTTTGTTTTCTGGGTTTTGATTCCTCCTCTCGATCAAAGCAAGTCTCATACTCAATTATTTTCTTCATAATAGTAATTTCTCCATTGCCGGAGTGGAATGAAAAAGATTTGGATGCATCAAATTCTCGTGTAGCTGAAAGTACTCCTTCGTTGGCAACAATAAAGTTTAAATCTGTGACCTAGAATAAACAAGATATCAAAAGGAAAGAATCTCCAAACACCTTCCCTAATAATGTCAGGAGCTTGATATCTACTGGTATGCTTGGTGGTGTTATGCCCGGGAGGTAAGGTTTGGTATTTGTTGTTGATTATTTCAAATACTTTGAAATACTACTTTATAAGTTCTACTTATCTTTGTGGGTATTAGTCATGTAACTATTCTAAGGTTAATAATTTCTTTGTAAGTGCAGTTATATAACTCTACTTTGCATGCAAACTTATTGGTCATACAAAGTCAGACATGAAATTAACACCAGCTTCATTTATCTAGCCTCCATTGCTTTCAAAGCAATTTCAAAGTATATAACGTGATGCCAGGATTAAGCAATACTTTGAAACGTCATGGCGTATAAACTTATGAAAAACCATGATGTCATTCATACTTTCGTCTATGAATGAATTTAGTATGGTATTTCCAAGAAACTTGTTTTTTTATAGAATTAAGTTTGGTTTGTTAGTCAATGAATTTAGAGTTTTATTGTGTTATGTGAGTCTGAAAAAAAAAAAAAAATGAAATATGCATAATGAATTTAGTGTTTGAGAATGGGAAGAAGAAGAGTGTGTTTACCAAAAATAGAAATGTAAATATATATCTCATTTGTAAACTAAATCATCAAGGGTGAAATGACTTAGTGGTAAATCCTGTAGTACCTCAACCAAAATGACTTTGGTTTGAATCCTAGCTCAAGGAATTTTTTTTGGAAATTTTCTTAAAATTTTGACGACCTTGAGAATGAATAGTTGCCATGTCAGATATCATAGTGCCGCGGTGAGAATTGGATATCAAGCTATTATATTAACTTAAATCACATTTCTTTTATTTCACCACCGTCTTTGATTTATCCAAAGGAAGGGAGAAAGATCGAATTACCCACAATGCAATGCAAATGCAAACTAAGAGTCTAAGGTTCGGGGGTTGGTTATACCTAGGGAAGGAATTAGCATCCTAGATATCTGTAGTACTCTACAGGAACCTCTTGTTTTACTTATGTTATTTGTTTTTTTGTTATCTGTTTGCTAAGGGTTATGGGGTAGGAAGACCTAAGGTTCTATTCCTAAGTGTGCTCGACAAGATATTGTATCTTGTGCCTACATATCCCGTCGGGAAGGAATCAGAGCACATGTAGTTCCTCCTGAAGGATGCTAAAGTTGTTTAAAGTTTAGGAGAAAAGATGAGTCATCATCTTAAGAAACCACCACCGTTTTTGAAAATTGTTTGTATTTGTGGGGTATGGGATTGCATGCCCCTTCTTTGAGATGATTCACATCTAATTCTCTTGTGTGGAGAATTAGGTGAAGATGTTTGATTTTATTTTAAGGGGGACTAACTTAGCAAGTCTATCCTAAGTTATCTAATTGACTTATCTTAAGGTGTCGATTATGATGCAAATGATGTGCACCATGCATAATAACATGGTTATCATGTATGGGATTTTCCCTTGGATATTAATGCAATCGATTATATTAGATTTAAGCGAACGTGCTAGCAAAGTGGTGCTAGTCTTGTGTCTAGTGACCAAAAGGTTGAATGCGATGCCTAAAGCCAATCGACTTACATGGGTAGAAAATGGGCTCGACGTTGGATCGAGAGTTTTAATTATTTTGAAAGGTTTAGAATACAAGAGACATGCATACATCACATATAATGATAAACAAACGAAAGCATAAGCAAGGCATATCAACTAAAGGTTCTAATCCACAACACTCAAGCATACGATTTATCGCGAGGAATTCTAACGGGTAGTGGTTTTATTAGGAAAAGAGCTTTGATTAATTTTAAAGAGAAATGATAAAAGGTTTATTTTTTTTTATTTTAGAATTTATGTTTAGAGATTATTAACTAATTTAAAAAAAAAGGTTTCTTATTAGTAAAAAAAAGGTTTTAATTTTATTAAAAGAGTCTTTATTATTATTAAAAAAACTTTAATTTTAGTGTTTTAGTAAAAGTTTTTATTATTGAAAAAAAAGGGTTTTACTAATTTAAAAGGGTTTTAACAAAAAGTTTTTAATTCATAGTTATATTTTAAAAAGGAGATTGATATTTTAAAAGAAAAAGAAGTTATATTCTTATTAAAAGGTTATTTAAAAAAGCTCTAAATGTTTATTATTTTAAGAATTAGTTACAAATAGATTTTAATTATTTAGAAAAAAAGAATTTAAGGTTAAATTAAAAAAACCAGATTATTAAATTAACGGAGGGATCCTGTGTTCGCAGAGGGAGAAAGGGTCCATCGCGAACCCTTAAATCATGATCGTTGGATGAGTAACCGTGATAACTCTCACGATCTAACGGAGGGTGCATGGTGTGTAACAGTGTGTGCGCGTGTACAACAAAAGGAAAACGAAACACAAGTGCCTCTCATCTCACTCTCGCACTCTATCTCTCTCGTTCTCCTTCCTCTCAAAATCAATTAGGGTTTTGGAAACCCTCAATGCGCCTTCGTCAACTCTCTCGTCTCTCTGATCAATCAAACAAACAACCCTAAACCCACACAGCCCAATACCCCAATTTCACTATATGATTTCAGAGTTTACATTTCACAACGATGATTAGAGCATGGAAAATAAAAATGTTGCAACGAAGAAGCACGGCCACGACCTCAAAATTCTTTGTCTAAAGATAAGTTTCTCCTTTCTGCGTATGTGTGGTTTGCTTGATGTTATTCTTCTCGCAATGAATCCTGTACGTGACGATTGGTACTGTGTATGTGTGTTTGCGATTCTGTTTCCTCTGGTGTGTATGTGCTTTCTGTGAACTTGTATGTCATGGGTGTTTGGTTGTGTAAGGATTTCGTCCTGATTTTATGAATGGTTTTCTGGTGTAATTGATGAATGGTTTGGTGGTTGATTTGATGAAACTGTGGGTTTGTTGGATTTTCTGGGTTTTTGAAGAATGGTTGTGTATTGCTTGAAATTTGGTCGTGGATGCGTGGTGAATTTGAACTCGTGGTTGCTGTGGTATGGGTGTATGTATTTGGTGTGTGTCTCCCTTTCCCTGATGCTTATGGGTTCTCCTTTTATAAGCATATACGCATTGAATTTGAGAAAATATGTTGTTGGTAATGATGAATGCTTATTCCTTTTTTAGCAGACATGTTTGTAGATGTTTTTTTGAAAATATTTGAATTTTGTCTAGGCTTGGTTTTGGAAAGATGTGATTGTGAACTAATGACCATGACAAATGCTCTTGATCCTATGTCCTTTTGACAATTTTACTCTCATTCCCAATTTTAATGACCATTGATTTGAAAAACGTTTATTTCCAACTTAATGTGTTGGATTATGAATTCTCGATTTCTTGCCATCTTCAACTTGATTACTTTCTGAATTTTCCTTACATCTCTAGCAAAATCACCATTGAATTAACAGTTGCCCTTTGTCATTTAGGAAATCCAACAGAGATCGACCAGTTTGAACTCACTAGCACATCGGATTTGCAAACTGATTCGTAAGGTACTCCGCGTTTGATTCATGGCCTGTTGCGTTAGTATCAACCTGGTGCGATGCCTTTTATTTTTTTAGTTGGAGCTGAAGTTTTTGTATGCAAGGTTTGTTATCTTAATTTGTTTTCTCTTGGAATGCAGGCACTCGTTTGCGACGATTAAAATAGCACAACTTTTGGCATGGTCTGTAAGTGCTGTAGTTGAAGATGGCGAGGTCCAGGGTGTCGCGATATCGTCGTCTAGACTCATGTAAAGCTAATGTCAGGTGAGCTAAAATTATCATACCCTGTACTTCAGAAATGCTTTCATGCTGAAAAACTGTGTCGCACTTGTTTATTGATGATCATTTGTTGTATGGAGCAATGTTCTATGGTGAGGATAGAATGTTACTGCTATAGATTGAGACTTGCGCTTTTTCAATAATGTGCCTTGCATCTAAGTTTTGAAAGCCTTTGTGTTATGAATATTTAATTTCCGTTTTGTTTCGAAAAGTTTCTGTTATTCACCATGATGATTGCGAATAATAACTTGATGTTGTTTTGTCTTTGGGCAAAGTTTATCAGGGTCATCATCAAGGATGCAGGGTGGAGTGTGGAATTCTACGACGAAAACCTCACAACATTGGTGGCGAGTAGCTTGATAATACGGCACACTCTTTTTCAAATAATTGTTTCCGTACGGGTGTGTAGCGAACAATCTATTCTTTGCCTATTTCTCAGTTGTTCATTCCATTCCAAAACATGTCCAGGTGGTGCAATGATGCGGCATTACGTGGGGAGGAAAATGGATCATCCAACCAACATTGAAGAATTGTACGGTTGTTGTTCAGAATAGTTTGGACTTGCATTTAAGGGATACTTTGCCATGCCATTTGTAAACATTGAATATGGAAAGAATGTGAACTACTTTTGAATGTCTGTAGCCTAACTTCTATCAGTTTTTTTTTGTTTGTCCAGGTTGCTCATTACTGCTAATGATACCTAGGCATGCTTCCGCCCTTGGAATTCAAACGGAACTTTCACGGTTTCTCCACAACATTGGAGCAGGTGCTTTAGTTTTCTTGGTATCGTCTTAATCTACCGATGAATGTAATTTGAGCTTACCGTTTCTTTGTCAGATTCAGCCTTTTAAAACTGCCTGCTTTTATTGGTATACAACAATCACCGTATTTGCTAAAGAAATATAGCATAAGGTTAATGCTTTTCTCTTGATCAGACATAACTTGTTAAGCATGGTATAACTTGCAGGTTGTGTAACGCCCCAGTTTTGTGAGTTTTTATTTAATCGAGTCGTTTTGATTATTTTATTATTATATTATTTTATTTCTGACTTTTATTTGAAAATATGTTATTTTTCAATGTTGTGATATTTTATCGCGTTTTGGGAACGTTTGCGAGATATTTGAGTGGAGGGGTATTTTGGGCATTTCACTCTATTTTCCTTAAGTTAGTAAAATAGAAATAGAAAAAGTAAAAAATAGAGAGAAAGAAAAAGAGAAGAAGGAAAAGGGGAAGAAAAGAGAAAGAAAGGAGAAAGAGAGAAAAACTTGGAAAAGAAGAAAATCGAAATAACCGACTTTCCAAACACGATTAAATTGGGTAAGGGTGCGAAACTTGATTATTATATACTTGTGTATGATTATGTATGTATGTTTTTGGTTGTTATTGGATTGAAATGGAAATATAGAGTAAAACCCATAAATGTTGAAAGTGTTAGAAGTTGATCCAAATGTGTCTGAAATCATGTTTTAGTGTTCCTTATTGTTGATACATGATAGATACATGTTGTTAGGCATTGTATTGGTAATTTTTCTAGTGTATAGGTGAAAATTGGGTTGATTTTGGGTTGAAAACGCAGAAAAAATTCTGCAGAAAATTCTGGTTTTTCCACTGCCCATACGCGTATCACTCAAGGCAATACGCGTATTGGTCAAGGCAATATGCGTATGGCATTGAAGAAATGTGGGAAATACGCGTATGGAGCTTCATTTTCTCGGCCATCTGCCCATTTGCGTAATGGTACGCGTAAGACCTTAGGGCAATACGCGTATGAAGTAGGGCACTACGCGTATTGGATTTTTAATGGGAATTTTGGGAAAAATTGGTCTCTGCCCATACGCGTATGACCTTGGGCAATACGCGTATGAAATGGGCGAGGGAGCAGGGCAATACGCGTATGGCTCAGGGCAATACGCATATGGCCAGGAAGATTGCAAAATGTCGTTTTTTTCGCGATGTCTTTTTCTTGTTTAGTTCGTAACTTGTGTTCCGATTATCCGTTTTTAACATTCTTGGTATCGTTGAGTAGCTATTGAATTGTACTTTCTTATGATGATGGTTTTGGGATTGTTGCCCGATTTAATTATGTCGGGAATTTGGAATAGTGTCGTTTTGTCGACTTTTGTCGTTATAATTGTGTGTAATTGATGTGTATCAAGCAATGTGCTGTTGATATGGATATGGTATGACTTGTGTGCGGTTGTATGGTATAAATGCATTGTTTTGGGCTTAAATTGCAAAGCATGATTAATGTTGAGTGAGATGATTACATATATGTATGCATTTGAATGTCATGAGTCATTGTATGCCAAGCATCATGATATGCATTCTTGTGATGTCGTGTGCCCGTGTGGGGTGTGAGCGACAAATCGATTCCAGAGGGAATCTGCTATAACTTTGTGTGCCTGTGTGGGGTGTGAGCGATGATTATAGACGATCGTGTGCCCGTGTGGGGTGTGAGCAATCGGGTCGTGTGCCCGTGTGGGGTGTGAGCGATCCATAAACGTCGTGTGCCCGTGTGGGGTGTGAGCGACAGGGAACATCGTATGCCCGACAGGGAGTTACATTAAGTAACGAGCGATGATTCCAATAGTTCCTGGGTGAACTAGTGATGAGAATGATGGATGGATGGTATTGCATATGCATTGCATAGAGTCGTTGTGTCGGTCTCTGTGCATTTGCATAAATCATGAATGGATTGATTTTGTGTGGAATTGTGATTGGAATTGATGAGTTGATATATATATATATATATATATATATATATATATATATATATATATATTGGTGTTAGTGATAATTGTATGGTGTATGATTGATATGCATTGGTGATGGATAAATGAGATATGTATTGTGTTGTGTGGTATTTGGATTCTGTTGTATGTTGTGGTGAGAATATATTACGTCTGTAATTTTGTGTTATTATATAATTATATGCAATTATATTATGATTGTGTTTCTCACCCTTCTGCTGTTTTAAATGCTCTATGAGGCATTGCAGATTAGATTGCTGGAGGTCTTTTTGTGAAGCTTAGGTCTTCATTCTTTTGTCGGTCGGCTCTGATATGTGGCACCGGGTAGTTAGGGAGACCGTTGGTGATTTGTGTGTATATGTACATGTTTCTTTTGGGATTGTACATGTATGATTGTATTTGATAGACAAACTTTTCATGATATATATATATATATATATATGAGATTTCAGTACAGATTTTCCGCTTGTATTCTGTATCTGAATTGTGGGTAGTAGGAACTAAGTTCCTCTGTTAATTGCTACCTGATTGTTGCATATCTTTATGAGCAGGTTTATGTGTATTTTGTTCCAAATTGATGTGACCCCTCGGTCTATGCCGTGAATGTTTTAAATATACTCTGATGAAATTTTGAATTTTATTTATCGCTTAATAGCTTGGGTGTATAGATTGGGGGTGTTACATTAAGTGGTATCAGAGCCAGTCCGTGTCAGTTTGTGTCAGTCCTTGTTGGTCGTTGTAGTTGGGTGAGTTGTTTGTTTAACCATAGTTACTGTTATTGGAAATGAACAAAATATGGCTGGTAGGAATGACGCTGCTTTGGCTGCTGCTATGCAAGCTATGGCTCGGGCTGTGCAGGGTGCACCTAATGCTGCAGGTAACGATGAGTTCATGAAGAACAAACCGCCTGTCTTCAAAGGAAGATATGATCCTGATGGTGCTCAGATTTGGCTGAAAGAGATTGAAAGAATCTCCCGAGTGATGGATTGTGTTGAGGATCAGAAGGTGAGACTGGGTACTCACATGTTACTGGAGGAAGCTGATGATTGGTGGGTTAGTACACATCATGTGTTGGAAGCTGCAGAGGAAGAGATCACTTGGGTTGTGTTTAGCATTGAATTTTTGAGGAAGTATTTTCCCGAAGATGTAAGAGGAAAGAAGGAAATTGAGTTCTTAGAATTGAAACAAGGTAATATGTCTGTTGTTGATTATACTCCTAAGTTTGTGGAGCTTGTGCAGTTTTATCCACATTATGCTGAAGCGACTGCGGAATTTTCTAAGTGTGTAAAGTTTGAGAACGGATTGCGTCCTGAGATAAAGCAGGCAATCGGTTACCAAAGGATTAGAAGGTTTTCTGATTTGGTAGATTACTGTAGGATTTTTGAAGAAGATAGCAAAGCTCGTTCTACTCACTATAAGAGTGTGAATGAGAGGAAAGGGAAACAACCGTTTCGCAGTAGTCCGTATGTAACACCAGCTGATAAGGGTAAACAAAGGGGTAATTTTGAGAAAAGGCCCAGTGGAGGAGGTATGTTTAATTCTCCGAGATGTTATAGATGTGGTGAATCGGGACATCGTCAGTTTGAATATAGGAAAGATATGAGGAAGTGTACCAATTGCGGAGGTTTAGGGCATGTAACGGCTGATTGTAAGAGGCAGAATATGGTAAAGTGTTTCAACTGTGGTGAACCTGGTCATATTAGTACAAAGTGTCCGAAACCAAAGCAAGCTCCAGCTGGTGGGAAGGTTTTTGCATTGGCGGGAACTCAGACTACTAATGCGGATCGTCTGATCAGAGGTACTTGTTTTATTAATAGTATGCCTTTAGTTGCTATTATTGATACTGAAGCGACTCATTCGTTTATTTCGTCTGAGTGCGCGATGCATTTGAATCTTGTGTTGTCTTCGATGGGTGGTGAGATGGTTATTGATACTCCAGCAATGGGGTCAGTAACTACTTCTTTGGTTTGTTTAAGTTATCCTTTGACCATTTATGGTAAAGACTTTGAGATGGATTTGGTGTGTTTACCGTTGGAGGGTTTAGATGTGGTTCTGGGAATGAATTGGTTGCAATTCAATCGGGTTCATATTGATTGTTATCATAAGCTGGTAAGATTTCCTTCTTTTGAGGAAGACGAAGACTCGAGTTTCTTATCTACCAAAGAGTTGAAGAAACTTTTGGCGGATGAAGCTCAGTTGTTTGGGTTGTTTGCATCGTTGACTGTGGATAGTCAAGTTTCACTTGATGTGTTTCCTGTTATGTGTGATTTTCCGGAAGTGTTTCCTGAGGATATTTCGGACTTGCCGCCAGAGAGAGAGAGATGGAGTTTTCTATAGATCTAGTTCCTGGTACTAGACCTGTATCTATGGCACCTTATCGTATGTCGGCATCTGAGTTGATTGAGTTAAAGAAGCAGTTGAATGAATTGCTAGAAAAGAGGTTTGTGAGACCAAGCGTTTCTCCCTGGGGTGCTCCAGTTTTATTGGTGAAAAAGAAAGATGGAAGTATGCGATTGTGTATTGATTATCGCCAGTTGAATAAGGTGACGATTAAGAATAAGTGTCCTCTTCCAAGGATTGATGATCTGATGGACCAGTTGGTTGGTGCGTGTGTGTTTAGTAAGATTGATTTGAGGTTAGGGTATCATCAGATTAGGGTGAAAGAGGAAGATATTCAGAAGACGGCTTTTAGGACACGTTACGGTCATTATGAATATTCGGTGATGCCGTTCGGGGTTTCTAATGCTCCAGGTGTGTTTATGGAGTACATGAATCGTATTTTCCACGAGCATTTGGATCGTTTTGTGGTTGTGTTTATTGATGATATCTTAATTTATTCTAAGTCTCTGGAGGAGCACGCGGAGCATTTGCGTATTGTGTTGCAGGTTTTGAAAGAAAGAAAGCTTTTTGCCAAATTATCCAAGTGTGAATTCTGGTTGTCGGAGGTGAGTTTTCTTGGGCACGTGATTTCAGGTACTGGTATTTCTGTGGATCCATCTAAAGTAGAAGCAGTTCTACAATGGGAGGCTCCGAGATCCGTTACTGAAATTCGAAGCTTTTTGGGTTTGGCCGGATATTATCGAAGGTTCATTGAGGGTTTTTCTAAGCTAGCACTTCCTTTGACCCAGTTGACTTGTAAAGGGCAAGCGTTCATTTGGGATATTCGGTGCGAGGAAAGTTTTAATGAACTGAAGAGAAGATTGACGACAGCTCCAATTTTGATTTTACCGAATCCTACTGAACCATTTGTGGTGTATTGTGATGCGTCTTTGATTGGTCTAGGTGGGGTGCTAATGCAAGAAGGTAATGTCGTGGCTTATGCTTCGAGGCAGTTGAGAGTGCATGAGAAAAATTACCCTACTCATGATCTTGAATTAGCGGCTGTGGTTTTTGTGTTGAAGATTTGGAGGAATTATCTCTACGGTGCAAGATTTGAAGTCTTTAGTGATCACAAAAGTTTGAAATATTTGTTTGATCAGAAAGAATTAAATATGAGGCAGCGGAGATGGTTGGAATTTTTGAAGGACTACGACTTTGGCTTGAATTACCATCCTGGTAAAGCGAATGTGGTAGCCGATGCGTTGAGTCGGAAATCGTTACATATGTCCTCTTTAATGGTTAAGGAGTGGGAGCTTTTGGAAGCTTTTAGGGACTTGAGTTTGGTGTGTGAGGTGACGTCCGACAGCGTGAGGCTGGGTATGCTAAAGGTTACTAATGATTTTCTGATGACGGTTAGTGAGAAACAGAAGCTGGATGTGAAATTTGTGGATTTGATGTTGGTTGGAGAAAGAGATGCGAATAGTGATTTTAAAGTGGGTGTTAATAGTGCTTTGAGATTTCGTGGTCGAATTTGTATTCCGGATGATTCGGATTTGAAAAGGATGATTTTAGAGGAAGGACACCGGAGTAATTTGAGTATACATCTGGGAGCTAATAAAATGTACCAAGATTTGAAAAAGATTTTCTGGTGGTCTGGATTGAAAGGAGATGTGGCTCAGTTTGTGTATGCGTGTTTGACGTGCCAAAAGTCGAAAGTGGAACATCAGAGACCTAGTGGTTTGTTGCAACCGTTGGATATTCCTGAGTGGAAATGGGATAACATTTCTATGGATTTTGTGACAGGGTTGCCGAATACACTGAGGGGGCATAATGCTATTTGGGTGGTGGTGGACCGACTGACTAAATCGGCGCATTTCATTCCGATTGACATCCGTTTTTCTTTGGAGAGGTTAGCTGAGATTTATATCAGTGTGATTGTGAAATTGCATGGGGTTCCGTTGAGTATTGTTTCGGATCGAGATCCGAGGTTTACCTCGAGATTTTGGGAAAGTTTACAGAAGGCGTTGGGTTCTAAATTGATATTGAGTTCGGCATATCATCCTCAGACGGATGGTCAGACCGAGAGAACGATTCAGTCGTTGGAAGACTTGTTGAGGGCTTATGTTCTTGAACAAGGTGGTGCGTGGGATAGTTATCTTGCGTTGGTGGAATTCACGTATAATAACAGTTTCCATTCTAGTATTGGAATGACACCTTTTGAAGCACTATATGGACGGAGATGTCGAACACCGTTGTGTTGGCATGAATCTGGTGAGAGTTCGGTGGTTGGACCAGAATTGATTCAATAGACTACAAACAAGGTGAAGCTTATTCGTGAGAATTGGAAGGCTTCTCAGAGTAGGCAAAAGAGTTATCATGATCGTAGAAAGAAGGATCTAGAGTTTCAAGGGGCGATCATGTATTTTTGAGAGTTACACCGGTGACGGGTGTGGGTCGTGCATTGAAGTCGAAGAAACTTACTTCTCGGTTTATTGGTCCTTACCAGATATCCGCGAGAGTGGGTGCTGTGGCTTATAGGGTGGCGTTGCCATCGAGTCTGTCGAATTTGCACGATGTGTTCCATGTTTCACAGCTTCAGAAGTATGTTCCGGATCCGTCGCATGTGATTCTGATGGATGAGGTAGAGGTAAGGGAGAACCTTACGGTTGAGGCATTACCAGTTAGGATTTTGGATCGCGAGTTGAAGCGGTTAAGGGGCAAGGATATTGCACTTGTGAAGGTAGCGTGGGGAGGCGCTGCTGAGGGCAATTTGACTTGGGAGTTGGAGAGTCGGATGCGGGAGTCATATCCAGAGTTGTTCGTCTCAGGTATATTTTCGAGGACGAAAATTTCTAAGTGGGGGAGAGTTGTAACGCCCTAGTTTTGTGAGTTTTTATTTAATTGAGTCGTTTTGATTATTTTATTATTATTTTATTTTATTTCTGACTTTTATTTGAAAATATGTTATTTTTCAATGTTGTGATATTTTATCGCGTTTTGGGAACGTTTGCGAGATATTTGAGTGGAGGGGTATTTTGGGCATTTCACTCTATTTTCCTTAAGTTAGTAAAATAGAAATAGAAAGAGAGAAAAATAGAGAGAAAGAAAAAAAGAAGAAGGAAAAGGGGAAGAAAAGAGAAAGAAAGGAGAAAGAGAGAAAAACTTGGAAAAGAAGAAAATCGAAACAACCGACTTTCCAAACACGATTAAATCAGGTAAGGATGTGAAACTTGATTATTATATACTTGTGTATGATTATGTATGTATGTTTTTGGTTGTTATTGGATTGAAATGGAAATATAGAGTAAAACCCATAAATGTTGAAAGTGTTAGAAATTGATCCAAATGTGTCTGAAATCATGTTTTAGTGTTCCTTATTGTTGATACATGATAGATACATGTTGTTAGGCATTGTATTGGTAATTTTTCTGGTGTATAGGTGAAAATTGGGTTGATTTTGGGTTGAAAACGCATAAATAATTCTGCAAAAAATTCTGGTTTTTCCACTGCCCATACGCGTATCACTCAAGGCAATACGCGTATTGGTCAAGGCAATACGCGTATGGCATTGAAGAAATGTGGGCAATACGCGTATGGAGCTTCATTTTCTCGGCCATCTGCCCATTTGCATAATGGTACACGTAAGACCTTAGGGCAATACGCGTATTGGATTTTTAATGGGAATTTTGGGAAAAATGGGTCTCTGCCCATACGCGTATGACCTTGGGCAATACGCGTATGGAATGGGCGAGGGAGCAGGGCAATACGTATATGGCTCAGGGCAATACGCATATGGCCAGGAAGATTGCAAAATGTCGTTTTTTTCGCGATGTCTTTTCTTGTTTAGTCCGTAACTTGTGTTCCGATTATCCGTTTTTAACATTCTTGGTATCGTTGAGTAGCTATTAAACTGTAATTTCTTATGATGATGGTTTTGGGATTGTTGCCCGATTTAATTATGTTGGGAATTTGGAATAGTGTTGTTTTGTCGACTTTTGTCGTTATAATTGTGTGTAATTGGTGTGTATCATGTAATGTGCTGTTGATATGGATATGGTATGACTTGTGTGCTGTTGTATGGTATAAATGCATTGTTTTGGGCTTGAATTGGAAAGCATGATTAATGTTGAGCGAGATGATTGCATATATGTATGCATTTGAATGTCATGAGTCATTGTATGCCAAGCATCATGATATGCATTCTTGTGATGTCGTGTGCCCGTGTGGGGTGTGAGCGACGAATCGATTCCAGAGGGAATCCGCTATAACGTCGTGTGCCCATGTGGCGTGTGAGCGATGATTATAGACGATCGTGTGCCCGTGTGGGGTGTGAGCGATCGGGTCGTGTGCCCGTGCGGGGTGTGAGCGATCCATAAACGTCGTGTGCCCGTGTGGGGTGTGAGCGACGGGGAACATCGTATGCCCGACGGGGAGTTACATTAAGTAACGAGCGATGATTCCAATAGTTCCTGAGTGAACTAGTGATGAGAATGATGGATGGATGGTACCGCATATGCATTGCATAGAGTCGTTGTGTCGGTCTCTGTGCATTTGCATAAATAATGAATGGATTGATTTTGTGTGGAGTTGTGATTGGAATTGATGAGTTGATATATATATATATATATATATATATATATATTGGTGTTAGTGATAATTGTATGGTGTATGATTGATATGCATTGGTGATGGATAAATGAGATATGTATTGTGTTGTGTGGTATTTGGATTCTGTTGTATGTTGTGGTGAGAATATATTACGTCTGTAATTTTGTGTTATTATATAATTATATGCAATTATATTATGATTGTGTTTCTCACCCTTCTGCTGTTTTAAATGCTCTATGAGGCATTGCAGATTAGATTGCTGGAGGTCTTTTTGTGAAGCTTAGGTCTTCATTCTTTTGTCGGTCGGCTCTGATATGTGGCACTGGGTAGTTAGGGAGACCGTTGGTGATTTGTGTGTATATGTACATGTTTCTTTTGGGATTGTACATGTATGATTGTATTTGATAGACAAACTTTTCATGATATATATATATATATATATATGAGATTTCAGTACAGATTTTCCGCTTGTATTCTGTATCTGAATTGTGGGTAGTAGGAACTAAGTTCCTCTGTTAATTGCTACCTGATTGTTGCATATCTTTATGAGCAGGTTTATGTGTATTTTGTTCCAAATTGATGTGACCCCTCGGTCTATGCCGTGAATGTTTTAAATATACTCTGATGAAATTTTGAATTTTATTTATCGCTTAATAGCTTGGGTGTATAGATTGGGGGTGTTACAGGTTGAGCAGGTCTTGGCAATTGTTGCTTCAAACATGTAGAAATGACAATGCCTCAGTACACACACAATACTCGTGAACAAGTCGATTAAGAAATGGGACATCCAATCTCACAATTCATTCTGAAATGCGAAAGGGCCTGTATATCTACCTCATTAAATGGCGGCACTTCATAATAACATGTCTTGTAGGTTTGTATGCGGGTCACGATCGAGTGCCGCCGTTCATTTTACTTTTAACTAGGGTACTGCTGAATCTTGCTGAGAATTCTGCCTTCTTGATTTTGTTTTGAGCAGGTTACGAATATGGTGACGGTACTAGCTGTGCCTTAGAGAAGTTCTTGCAATACTTATGGATGTGAATTTTGGACCTTGTAATGAACCTTGGTATTGAAATCCAATTGGACTTGTCTTGTGAATTGCTCCTTATTTCCCTTTTTGGTTTGTAACAGATTCTTCTTGAATGAAATAAGTTTGACTTTGAATTTGTAACATTGTACTCTCAATTTCGTATCCAAACTGGACTTGTGATCCCACATAATCCTAGCATTAGAACAAGTAGTATAGACTGATTGAGAAGCGTGCAAATAAAGTTGCATCATTAATCTCTTGACTTAAATCACCGACGAAATATATTGAAGTGCCCTGAGGTGTCCTCCCTACTGCTATTGGCATATGCTCCATTCGTCTTGGGTGCTTGACCACGCCATGTCCTTATTGCAAGTGTTTTATTTAACTTCACGTCCAGAATGTCAGACATGTGTAATTTATGAATCAACCCCTTAATTGAATGTTGAATTGAAACTTCTCGTATACTTTGAATTGATATGAATCCTTGAATGAATCAAAACTTGAAACTTGAATTTTGTGGAGAAACATGAACTAAAGTACCTTGAGCTTTAAGTGAATTTTGAATTGCTTATCACTTTATACTCTTGAATTTCTTGAATCTTAGTAGTAAAATTGACACAAATCAATGTGGAAATCTCCTTGAATAAGTTTTGACTTAAATGATCATCCAACTTGTGAAAGAATTTGGATGTGAGCATGAATTTTGAAACTTGAAATGTCTTGATCTTGTAAACTTAGACCAATCAAAGGACTTGAATTTTCATCTTGGAATTCCACCTCTTCTAATTCCTTCCAAATTTAGCCTTCATTACTTAAGAACATAACATCATGGAGCAAACGCGTCTTAAATCTTGAGGGGCTGACAGATGGGGGAAAGATGCCTCCTTGCAGTATAACCTTGCCACGTAACCGGTGACTAGCTTTTAGGGACTAGTCAGAGGATACAAAGATCTGATCTTCTGTAGGGAGAACTGAGGAATCTGGAGGAAGAAAAGGCTTGGTAGTGGCTTAGGCACCAGAAAAAGAAAGGGCACAATCTCACAAGAATCCACACACATCTTGCAAGGACCAAAGAACCTCTACAATCACACACACAGCACAACCTTCAAGTCTTTGAGCCTTCTGCAGCAGCACCTGTACTCATAAATGAAACAAACAGACAAGACTAGATAAAGCGGTTAGTTATGCACGGAAAAAATGACCTAACATGCTATGAAAAAAGAAAAGCGGGGATCTTAGGGTCAAAAATTAGGGTGCGACACATAGGTACAAAAAACAAACGCCGTTTGTGAAAATTGTATAGAAAAGAAAATTGGATAAAAAGGACTTAAATGACAATGTTTGAAGACATAAAGAATTACATTGATACTTTTAAAACTTAAGGGATCAAAATGGACCCCGAGATAAAGTTAAGAGACTAAAGAATATTTTGTCTAATAGATATATAACTTTTGTACTAGTAATCTTTATATAATAACAACAACACATTCTTTCAATATTTTCAATATATTATTACTTTTTCTTCCCTTCATAACTTCTATCAAGAATTATAAAATGGTATAGGGAGATAATTACTCCACTACATTGTTCCAATATTTTATTTGATTCTTGATCATTTTAATCAATATGTCTCAAACATCAAAACATCGCTCTCATTATGTTAGGTTTACACTAAGATTACAAATGAGATCTAAGTTGCATAAGAAGATAAAACACAAAAGAAATAACTTTTCAGATTTTCATTACTAACAACTCAAAACAACAAATAATTTATAGTTAGGATTTAGATAATAACCTGGATCATGGGCCCATAACCAACAATAACAAAAATTATAAACTTAGAAAATACTGCTAATAATACCTTCATCCTAATAATAAAAATCTTTTAGTAAGACCAACTCTTTCTTTTCTCTAATGGGCCTCTTCTTAACAATACTCAATTGGTCAATGAGAACTTTGTCCTCAAGGTTCATTGATGAAGTAACAGTAGATGGTGAATGAGTTGGGCCAGACTTGTTTAGGATGGGCAAGGGTTGGCTACAATAAGTTGATGAGGAGATGGCTAATGGAGAAAGACACTTGTCGTGATGAAGGTTGGTCGAGGGAGAGAGAGGGTTTTCAAGGCACATGGACCGAGGCAGCATGGGAAAAAGCGATTTGGACAACTGAGTAGTTGAGTGTGGTTTGAGAAAAAAGGGTAAAGTAAATGTGGGGCCTAGCTGAGTGAGGCCCATATGACTTGGAGAAGGGAAGTTAGTGGAATTAGGTGGGGAAAGTGCGTCTTGGGCAGTGCGCTTTGTTAATGTTGTAGTGGAAGCAGATAAAGTGGCATAAGTTGTCACAGGGGAATCACGTGGGTCTGCTAGGGAAACGTTTTTGGAATTGTGGTAAGTTTCTAGATTTTCCGCGTGGGCCCTCCTAGCATGTACGAAATTTGACCGTTGCTGAGCTTGGGAAACCATGTTTTGAGATAAAGGCACTTGAAGTGCATTTGTTACTTCAGATATATCATGCAATGCACTTAGTTTCTGTCCCTTAATATTTCCATCTACCCTTTGAAAAACACATTTTCAACTCTATCACTTCCTTTATTCACCGAAATGTCTCTCCGTTAGCCAAAAGATTTCAACCAAACATGAGAAATGAAGACATGGTGAAAAAGTCAAGCAAGTGGGTTGACGTCAGGAGAAAGGATAGTGAGGAAGCCAAAGCTGGGTCGACATAAGCGAATGGTGCGTCGGAAGGAAGAAGACGAACAAGGTCGTCGAAGGGCATTACTTGGTGGCCCGTGAAGCCAACACAAAGCTGATAAGTTTGAGCGGGAAAAGTTTGAAAGCCAAGGACATGGGAAGTTAGAAAGATAGTGGGGTGACATGTGTCATAGCCAGGATAAATCTTGGGAGATGATCAGTTATTTTTTCAGCCTATTTAAAGCAATAGTTATTTCCATTTTAGGGGGTCGCATTTGTAACATTGAAAAGGGAAAACACTTAAAGTACCAAACGTTAAGAGAAACAAGTTTACTCCCGCAGAAATGTATGATAACGTACACACTTGTTATTTTAATGCAATTTGTCTGATAAGTCTATTGTTTGTTCACTTTGTTTTATTTATCAATTCGAATCCCTTTTTATTTGTTCAAGTTTCCTACAACTCCTCTAAACAAAAAACTGTCATATCAACAAAACATACACTTCAGCCAATTGTCCTAGGATTATGTGGCAGATCCCGCGAGTAAACCTATGATAGGAGGCCAGCGGTTGTTTGCGCGAGGATCGCGTGCGAACAAATTGGTACACCTGGTGGGATGCGTTTGAGTTGAGTGTATGCATTTGCGCAGTGGTAAGATGGTGACACCACGTCTGAACGAAGAACTGTCTTCGATGGAAAGTATAGTTGTAACGCAAATAACTGACGTTGGCTCTGGGACCGTGTCTGCGGTTTCGACCACCCCTAGTAGGCCAACCGCGACATCACGTCGATCTGACGCGAGGCCGACAATGGCAGGGACTATAGGGTAACATGTGCCTAGTTTCACAATGCCCATCCCTCGATCCTTTAGCATGCCGACAGAATTCATGTCGAGTCTACATTCCAGTGGTCCGGTGTTTTGGGAAAGTTAGTCCCCAGTTTTCTCACCATACCATGGCTTAGGGCCTTTAGCAAACCAAGTTACTCGACCCCCGGGCTTTAGTCTGTTATCCCAATCAATACCAACGTTTACGTCAAGTTCTGTCGCGGTCATGAGGCAGCAGATGGATGAGAGTAATCATGAGATGGTTCATATATTGACTCAGCAAATGGGCACCATATTGAGACCATTAATACAAGATTCGACTCAGAGTTACCAACAATTGGCAACTCAGATGACACGGATAGGTGACTTCCTATGCGCCCCTAGGGCACAGGGTCGATAGACTCCTCCACCTCGACCGGAGACACTCATTCGTCAAGATGAGGTATTCGACGAGACAATTGACCAACCCCACGAGTTTCAACAAACCCCTGGAAGGGCCCAAAGGCCTCCTGTGGTGATGGTTCATAGGAACCAAGATCCCGGCTATGTGGTCAGACAAGTTCGACACGATGTTTTGGCTGGCGAACCAAACTTGGAAGCCATGGTAGAACGCATCATGGTCCGAAATGGGGCAAATCCAGGCCTTCAACGGCCAACGTACACGTCCCCATTACTAGATTTTGACTTGTAGACAGAATTACCTAGGGGTTGGTGTCGCTCCCGAGGATTTGCATCCATGGTACAAACGCGAAAGTGGCGCGGGAACAGAGTCGCCAACAATGTGTATTTATCCCAAGAGAGGGAAAGGAAACACTGCGTAAACCTGAGGGAAGGAAAAGAGCATGGTCTCGCGACCAAGAGAAATGGGTAAGGGAGTCGGTTACGCGAAGGGAATGTGTTAGCACCCCACGCGTCCATCGTACTCGATGGGATCCACGCTTGTTGTCTCGATCAAAGGGTGTCGTCGTCTGGAGCTCCACTGCTACTGGAAACGAGAAGGAACGGGAACGGAAGAGAACGAAGAAACGAAGAAGAAGAGAAAAAGAAATGACTTGATAGGACATCATAGTTGTCCTATGCCTACGTATTCCCTCGGGAGCGGTAAAGTCAGAGTCAACGTAGTTCGGACGCGAACCAAGGGGGGAGGTTGCTCGCCAAGACATCGTCGTCTTGTGCCTACGTATCCTCAATCGGACGAGAAAGAGGAAATCAGAGCAGTCGTAGTTTGACCTAACGAGGTCGGTTAGTGTTTTTTATAAGCAACGTTAGATTCGCGTCCGGCAGTTAGGGTCGATGCCTGTTTGCGAAGAGACGGAAGTAACGTGCCCTTTTCTGAAAATGATTTGAACTTGAACGATCCCGAAGGATGAAAAAGGTTTGAGTTTGTTTTTGTGTTTTTTAGACAGAAGTGGATTGAAGTTAGTTCGTAACTTGCATTGCACCCAAGTCTGTAACATAGGAACGAATACTTCGCGCATCGTCCCCAACAGGACGTACACTAAGTACCCTAGAAGAATGAAGGGAGGCCCCCCATACTTCACTTCCCATATGTAAGGCTCATGCGCAATACATGTTAATCTTTTATTAAGTGTTTTAGGGTTGTTATGAGATGAGAAGAGAAGACTTAAGGAAAAAGAAAACACTAAAAGGGAATTCTATCCTAATGTTGTCATGCAAAAGGTGGCCCTATAGTTGAGTTTGAAAGGGAAACTTCTACCTAAGTTAGCATGCAAAGGGAAGCCTAATGCTAATCCTACTTCAAGCTTAATCAAAAATTAAGTTGGACTAGGTAGCTCTAAGGGAGTGAATCCAAAACTTAAACAAGTCTTGAGATTCAAGGGAAGGAAAGAGTGAAAGAGATGAAGAAGGAAAGAAGAAAATGAGTAAAAACAGCAGCTACAACAGCGCATCTGCAACAATACAGCAGTAAATCCAACACCAAATACCAAACAACATTCTACAACTCATGTTCAGCACAAAAAGGAGGTGTAAAAGCCAAACAGCAGCACATATAACAGCACATATGCACATAAACAGCAGTAGAAATAGGGCAGCATGTGATACATTAATGATTCACTCATGGAAAAGCAAACATGCATCAAGCATTACATTTCACAATTAATCATGATCGCAATCACGTCATACACCATGGTACACAATACTTGAATTCATCATGAAAGAATGCACATCATTTGATAATGGACAAATTAATTCGAATATGCATTTCATGGAATGAAAAGCAAACTAGCACGCACAACACCATTCCAGCAACATAAGCAATAATCCATAATCAACATGCTCGAGAAGTGTGCGTAACGCGTTTATCGCACCAAGAACGCAACATCGCAAACATAAACATTTATCGAATGAAAACCAAAAGTCGCGTGTTAGAAAATTATGTTCATACAATGGTGTGAGGTGGAACAACTCAAGAATGATCCACAAATCATCATCATATCAATCCATAAAGTTTAGACATGCAAAGGATCTCAAACAAGCAAGAAAATGTAAGAAAATCATATTCTGCAGCAGTGGTAACCGGTTAGCAGTTACGCTGTAATCGGTTACACAGTTCAAAATAGCCTGAAAATACGCAAAAAAACAACATGTTAACCGGTTACAGCATAACTGCTAACCGGTTACACAACAACATGATTAAAAAAAACGGCTCCAAAAGCACTTTTCAGCAGCTTATCACTTCTCCAAACACCTGCATGTTAGGGCATCTCAATATGCACGGAAATTACATCTCAAGACCAGCAAACACACATCAATTAACAAACAACAACAGTCAAATCCACAATCCAATAGATCAAACACAACAAATTCAAGATCTACATCATGAACAAGCAAAATAAGCTAAAATGAAAAGTAGATCTGAAATTCACCAACCTACAAAGCTGATAATTGCTTTGGTGAGTGTTGATAAGCTGCAATAGATGAATCTATGCAAGAAAACCAGAGATCCAATGCTAACTTCACCAAGAAATGCAATGTGATGAACTTGCTTCAAGCTTCTCCAAAATCACTTCCAAGAACTTAGATCCAAAAGCAAAACAGTAGCAAAATTAGAAATCCTTCAAGAATTAGTGAATGAATGAAGGTTTAGTTCCAAGATCAACAAATTTCAATGCAAAATTTGTTGAACTTTGATGGTGGAACTTTGAGTGAGGGTTTTGGAATGAGAGAGACGTTGAGAGAAAATTGGAGTGAAATGTGTAGAAAATTTAGAAAATGGATCAAAGTTATGTGAGGTTTGGAATGAATTGATTTAAATAGAAGCTAGGTTAGGAGTTCAAATGTGGTTTGGAGTGAGGTTTAGTGGGTGGAAATTGGGGTGAAAAGTGGATTAGGAATGGAAATGAGGAATTAAAGTGGAAAATGTTGGAAGGAATTTGAATTTTGGGTGGAAAATGATGAAAATATCAAATCTAGATCCTTCCCCCACGTGCACATGCCAAGCACATGATCATAAATGATGCAAACAGAATTTCCCAAATTTTGCCCAGAGTAACCGGTTACAGCATATCTGCTAACCGGTTACTCAGTTCAAAAACTGAAGAAATGCGGAGAAAAACCAAAGGGTAACCGGTTATCAGATACGCTGTAACTGGTTACACAGTGCAAATTTTGAATTTTGGCGCCTTTTGGAGGGAAACTTGGAAAAGTGACTTCTGATAGCTGTTTTGAAACCATTAAGCCTCTGAACCCCAAAACTTGGCATTGCTACTGAGTAACATTGAAACACACTTGAAATATGCTATGAATTTTGTTTTGTGCTCGGAATACTGCTGAAAATAATCGTCTGGTGCTGAATCGCTGATCAAAAAATGACTGCCAGAGCTTCTGATTGTCAAAATGTCTAATGGGCAAAATAAATGCTCAAAAAGAATTTGAAAGCTATCTGCTTGGCTCTGAACATTGTTGGCAATGATACTGGAACTGATGACGCCGTGAGCTGCTGAAAGAATACCTTGATCCCATGCCCAAAAGAAATATGCAAATGCAGAAATGACGATGCAAATGAAATGAAGCATAAGCCAAAAAGAGTTAGAAACAAGGGGGCAAATTTTGAGGTGTTACAGCTGCCCCTATTCAAACTTCTTGGATCTGAGGGTATGGAAGCAAAGGCTTCCATACAGTCGAGATGCATGGAGGTTGAATACCAAAATAACCGCACAAATTTGCGTCCTACAAAAGGAGAGACGACTCCGCTGGGGAACAAGTAACAAAAGTGTAAGATCATAACACGGATGAGTGTCAGAGACCAATACGGACGAAGTATCAAAACAGATTGAAACAAATACGGACCAGTGTTGAATGTGCTGGGGATAAGCACAGATGAGTGCCGAACGAATGAAGATGAATCATCAAAGAAGTCAAAACCAACACGGACGAGTGTCTAAAGGGTTCAAACACGGACGGGTGCTAAAAAGACACAGACGGGTGTTAAAGGTCAATACGGACGGGTATTGAAATAAAGGTTCAAACACGGACGGGTGCTGAAAGAACACGGACGAGTGTCTAAAGGGTTCAAACACGGACGGGTGCTGAAAGGACACGGACGGGTGTTAAAGGTCAAAACGGACGGGTATTGAAATAAAGGTTCAAACACGGACGGGTGCTGAAAGGAACACGGACGAGTGTCAAAGGTTCAAACACGGATGGGTTATGAAAGAACACGGGGGTGTCAAAGGTTCAAACACGGACGGGTGATG
Source organism: Lathyrus tuberosus (assembly GCA_022829125.1). Lineage (NCBI taxonomy): Eukaryota > Viridiplantae > Streptophyta > Magnoliopsida > Fabales > Fabaceae > Lathyrus > Lathyrus tuberosus. The sequence continues at coordinate 8,900,335 of JALAZF010000078.1, forward strand.
AAAGAACACGGACGAGTGTCAAAGGTTCAAACATAGACGGGTGATGAAAGAACACGGACGGGTGTCAAAGGTTCAAACACGGACGGGTGATGAAAGAACACGGACGAGTGCCAAAGGTTTAAACACGAACGGGTGATGAAAGAACGCGGACGGGTGTCAAAGGTCATACGACGGGTATTGAAATAAAGGTTCAAAAGGCAACCTTACTGGGGATTGAAATGCTAAACCGAACACGGACGAGTGTCGAGAGAACACGGGCGAGTGTTTAAAATCAATACTGATGAAGTATTGAGGCAATGAAAAAGAACACGGACGAGTGTTAAAAGAACACGAACGGGTGCTGAAAGAACACGAACGAGTGTTTCACGCTAGCTGCTTTGAGGGGATGAACCAGAAGAGCGATGACGAAGACGGCCGAAGGCGGATTCGCAAAAGAAAGACCGGCCGAAGGCGGAATTTCAAGCCCAAGATTAGTAGAATCAACAGATCTACCAAGATGACTCCGCTGGGGAAGAGAGAAATCTAAACAGACAACCCTGCAGGGGAGTGTAGAAAGGACCAACAAGAAGGATGAATCCACTGGTTGTGGTGTAATGTCAAACAACATCTCCTGAATGACATCTCTTTCTGCTGGGGAAAGAAAACGGTAACAGATATCAAACCTGGTTTATGCTTCGAATGCATATGTTTGAATTTTTCTATGGTGTAATGCTCCATACCAAATGGAAATGCTACGTGTTTGGGAGGATGCCATGCAAAAATGCTTATGCAATACAAAAGAGACGCTCCAGCAAAATAAATGCTGAAGACAAAGGCAAATCCATCGGGGATGACAAACTAAGCTGTCCTCTGAAATAAGAGATCCTGCCGAGAAAAAACTTCACTCTGCTGAGGAAGATCCTGATCACAAACTCTGCTGGATATGAAAACTCCGAGAGAAGATCCACTCTGTTGGGGATGGATAAAAACAAATATTGAAGATGGAACCCAAAGAGAAATTCTCTCCGTTGGGGATTACTAATGACCTCCATCGAAGACAGAACTCAACACCTGGATTTGAAATATGCCAATAACCATTGGACTTAAGACCTGCCAGGGGTATCAACCGCTGTTGAAGAATCCACTGAGAAGATCACCACCAAACTCTGCTTGGGGAAATAAATCGATAATTCTGATCCTGCTTGGGGATACTACTGGGCTTAACCTGCTGGTAGGAGTCATCTATGTCTTTACCTGCTGGGGCGTATCTGCCATTACTAGCAATCTGCTTGAGAGACTATAATTGACGGCATCGACTCCGCTAGAGGACAACATCCAACTTACTCATCTGTGGGGATTAAATCATACCGTTGCTGATGAGAAAAATATCTTCTGACTGGCTGAGGAGAATGAGTGCTCAGGCCCTGTGGGGAAAATAACATCTTTGTCCCAAGAAGATATTCCATAAGTCTCCTGTTGGGGATGCAACAACGTCAACCTCCGATTGTTTGCTGAGAAAGTGATAAATCAATCACGACAATAGCTGGGGAATTAATCTTTTGTACTCTGCTGAGGAAGATAATACTCGACACCCTGGCTGGGGAAAATAACAACCTGCTGAGGAGGATGAACTTTTCAATGTCGAGGAGAGTAGCTTTACTGGGGAAGAACAAACTTGTTGCCATGCAAACAAAATCAACAGAAAGTTCTATATGCAAAAAGGCTACTTTGATTGCATCACAACGACCGTTGCCTAAGCAATTTCCACTGTTTTCTGATATGCTTCGCAAAGCTTAACATTTTCGCATGCAACGTTTTATCAAAATATCGGACGTTTTCACAAACAAAATAGCAAAAGTAAAAACACCAATGGAAAGCTTTTGAGTGAAATGAAAATTTTATTGAATGAATTGGCCTGTAAATAGGCATTTACATTCGGAAGCAATTCCTGAAAAAAGGTAATTGCACAAAAATAAAAGAAAATACATATATCGGCAATGTGGGGAACAAACATTCACCATGATTCAATTCAGCTATGACCCAATATGCCTTGCTCATCCGCAGATGCTTTGGCCTTCGAAAAGACTGACTGGACTGATTCCTTTCCTTCGAAATTTCCATGCATCCAAAGTGCTCACAGATCGAGCGCAGATCATAGCCATTTGCTTTTAAATCCCTAACTTTTGCCTGGATCGCCCTTTTCGGGTTTTCAATCCACCGGGATACCCATTTTTGCCAAAGTTGCCTTTTCAGGTTTTCAACTTTGCGGGTTTATTCTTTTTTCTTTTTATCCCTAACTTTTGCCCGAACCCTTTTCTTTTTATGGTTCGCTGGGATGCCCCTTTTTTGTCTGGACTTTCTTTTTGTGTCCAGCGGGTCTCTTTTATGCAAAGTATTTTTTGACTACGTCTGCGTTCACGGGGGACGTAAAATCCTCGCCATCCATAGTTGAGAGTAATAAGGCTCCACCAGAGAAAACCTGTCTTACTACATATGGCCCTTCGTAGTTTGGAGTCCATTTTCCCCTGTGATCTGTCTGAGGAGGAAGGATCATTTTCAAAACCAAATCACCAACCTGAAAACATCGAGGACACACTTTTTGATCAAAGGCTTTCTTTATCCTGCTCTGATACAACCGACCATGTGTAACGACTGCCAATCTTTTCTCTTCAATAAGGTTCAGCTAATTCGGTCTGGAATGTACCCACTCAGCTTCATCAAGCTTCAAGTCTGCCAGAATTCTTAAAGAAGGAATCTCAACCTCTAATGGTAGAACTGCTTCCATACCATATACCAATGAGAAATGAGTTGCCCCAGTTGATGTGCGTACTGAAGTACGATAACCGTGTAAAGCATAAGGCAACATCTCATGCCAGTCTTTATAGGTCACTACCATTTTCTGCACAATCTTCTTGATGTTCTTATTTGCCGCTTCAACAGCCCCATTCATCTTTGGGCGATAGGGAGAAGAATTGTGATGTTTAATCTTAAAGCTCTGACATAGATCCTTCATCATCTTGTTATTCAAATTTGAACCATTATCAATAATGATTCTCTACGGGACTCCATACCGGCAGATGATGTCCTTCTTAATAAACCGAGCTACCACTTGTCTGGTGACATTGGTAAATGAGGTTGCTTCCACCCACTTCGTGAAGTAATCGATGGCAACCAAAATGAAACGATGCCTATTGGAAGCAGTAGGTTCAATCTTTTTGATCATATCAATGCCCCACATAGCAAAGGGCCAAGGCGATGACAACACATTCAGAGGAGTAGGCGGTACATGCACCTTATCAGCATAAATCTGGCATTTATGACATTTTCGGGCGTATTTGAAACAATCAGATTCCATAGTCATCCAATAATACCCTGCTCTTAGCAGTTTTCTAGCCATAGCATGCCCATTGGCATGGGTACCGAAAGATTCTTTATGGATTTCTTCCATCAACAGGCTTGCCTCGTGTCCATCAACACAACGTAGCAAGACCATGTCAAAGTTAAGAAATTTCCTGCCAACCTCCTCAGAGTCTTCTTATCTTTGGTGGATGCACCCCTTGGATACTCTTGACTCTTCAGAAAAACCTTAATATCATGATACCAAGGTTTGCCATCTAATACATCTTCAATTGCAAACATAAAGGTTGGTCTATCCAAACGCATGATTCTGATCGAAGAAGTTTCATTCCAACGATTCACCTGATACATTGAAGATAGCGTTGCCAACGCATCTGCCATCTGATTCTCCACCCGACGTATATGATGGAAATCGACTCTGTCAAAGAACGGTAACAACCTTCTGGCATAGTTGTTATAAGGCACCAAGTTCGCTTGACGAGTTTCCCATTCACATGTAATCTAATTAACTACCAACGCGAAATCACCATAAACATCGAGGTTCTTGATTCTTAAATCAATTGCTTCTTCTAACCCCATGATGCATGCTTCATACTCCGCCTTATTGTTGGTGCATATGAATCCTAATCGGGCAGTGAAGGGTATATGAGACCCTTGTGGAGTCGTAATGATTGCCCCGATTCCGTTACCATATAAATTAACAGCTCCATCAAAGACCAATTTCCACTGGGATCCAATTTCTGGTCCTTCATCATGCAAAGGCTCTTCACAATCTTTCATCTTCAGATACATAATGTGTTCGTCAAGGAATTCAAACTTCATCGGTTGATAATCCTCAATTGGTTGTTCAGCGAGATATTCTGACAGAACACTTCCCTTAATGGCCTTTTGGGAAACATATTGAATATCGTATTCTGTCAGAACCATCTGCCAACGGGCTATTCTTCCAGAAAGCGCCTGCTTTTCAAACACATATTTGATCGGATCCATCTTCGAAATCAAGAGGGTTGTGTGGTTTAACATATACTGCCTCAAACGCTTAGCTGCCTAAGCGAGTGCACAACATGTTTTCTCCAGCATCGAGTACCTTGACTCACAATCAATGAATTTCTTACTCAGGTAGTAGATGGCATGCTCTTTTCTACCTGACTCGTCGTGTTGACCGAGCACACACCCCATTGAGTTCTCAAGAACCGTAAGATACATAATCAATGGCCTTTCTGGCACTGGCGGCATAAGGACCGGAGGTTCCTGCAAATACTCTTTTATTTTTTCGAACGCCTTTTGAAAATTTTTGTTCCACCTGACCTCTTGATCTTTTCTTAGAAACTTGATGTAATACCCCAAATTTTGACCACTTAGATTTCCCATCATTGTGAAAATCATCATCACAATATGGAGGAACCATCATACTTCATCAGTCTCCCCAAAGATGGGTGAGCATCCAATACAATCAAAATTAGGGTTTCAAGCCCTCTCTGAGTGCTTAGACAAAGGATCAATCAAGAAATGACATGATCTTCAACTTGTCTAATCTCTTAAATATCCACCATGGATCAAAAAGGACTCCCACTTCAAGGATTAAGCACAAGGCTGCTCCCTTCTAGGTGGATCAAGTCTCAAGATCGACAGTGTCACCAAATTAGGGTTTTGGTCGACCAGGGCCTCCAGATGGAAATTTTCATCTGGGCACAAGGCAATGATCCAAAACATAACCTAATATACTTCATGGAACCTCATGAACCCATGCATCAAGTCAATTTTGCCTCAGGGGATGCATTCATCAAAAATCAGGAATTAGGGTTTCTTGACCTAATTCACCCCTAAGTTGACTTTTGGGACAAACCATGAGCCAAGACCTCAAGACATGATTTGAGGGTCTCTAATATACCATATTGATCCATTTGGAACAATGGATTAATCCAAGAAGTTTGAGCAACAAGTCTCAATTTCATCTGCACCACAATTAAGGTTTTAAGAGAAAAGTCAACTGTAACTTTGACTTTTGACCAAGACATGCTCCCAAACCCTAATACATGATTAAATATACCCTATGACACCCATGGAACATGTCCATCAAGTTTGATTTAGGTCAAGGACATGATTTCCTGAAGAATTGCACAGTTTGGAATTCATCTGATAAAAAGTCAACTGTGCACAAAAGTCAACTTTGACTTTTTGATATTTTTCACCAAAATGGATTTTTAACCCTAAAATGATGTTAATGTATGATTTGAATCATCATTCATCAAGAAAAATCAAGAAAAGTGAGATAACTTGTAAAAGGGGTAACCATAAAACTTAGAAATTTTTCTAAGTTAAAAATAAAGTGGCAAAGGTACAAACTTTGGAGGGCCATAACTCCTAAACCACAAGGCCATTTTTTCTCATCCAAAGATGGATTTGTAGCCCTCATTATCACCTACAAAAACTTCAACTACAAGTCATTCCAATTCATTAAGGATTTTGAGTTATGGAGTGATCAAAGTGGCTGAAAAGTGAAAATGTCACTTTTTCCAACACTTAGTGAAATTTTCACTAAGTCAGAATTTGCCTTCACTTTTTGCCAAATGTAGGGGGATTTTTCACTTGGAATCAAAAGAGATCAAAACCAAACTTGTTCAAACAGTTGTTGTATCATGTAAGAGCTTTCCAAAATGGTCAAGAACATTGCCAAATTCAACCTACACCATGAGATACAACATTGCCAAGTTGCCTTGCTGAAATCTGTCAAGGCAAGGCAGAATTTGCAACTTTGGTCGATTTTCCAAAATCAGCCAAATTCAATTACTCCTATCCACTTGGACACCTCAGAGGATTGAATCTAAAGGGGACAATCACTGAGCCAAGCCTCCAAAGTCCATGGAACAAGAAATAGCATGTTGAACCTAGAATGGCCAAAATAGGGACAAGACTTCAAATTTGGAATGAGGCATTCAATGAAACCATCAAGGTGGCATGGACTGAGCCATTCTCATCTGAAATCAGTCAAGACTTATCCAAGACCAAGGGAACCAAAGCTCTGTGCCCTAACCTCTAGTCAATGGCTAGACGAGACTTGAATTCTCATTGGACAACATTGGCCAAACCTACTTACCAGCTGCCATGCACTATTCCTTGCAAAACAAACTTGCTCTACTATAAATAGAGCTCAATTGTGGTCAGTTTGAGTACACCAAAGCCATCTAACAGATGCTTTCCTCAAAATCTCTTCTTTCACTCCAATTTTGCCTTCTAAGGCAAGTCACTATCGGGTTTTGAGTTTGAGAGCAATTCCAATCAAACCAATCACTCACACACCTCACATACATCACATATGAGCTGATCAAACACTTAGATTACTTCTGAAACATCAATTTCACAAAATCACCAGCTGGTTGCTCAAATTTTCAACCAAAGTGCAGCTGAGATACCACAAAATGATCCAGCCAATTTCAATCAAGTCCAACCATCCAAACACAATCCATAGGGTGTAGGGAAGCTGTTCAGATCATCACCACTCATCTGTAACACCTCCAAATCAAAAATCACTTTGAACTTGCTGTCACGACTTGGAGGTAAGCACATACTTGGTCATCTCTCAATCTATGCATATTTCCTCGCACAATAATTTGGCCATATGTTCATAATCATGCATGGAATGTTTTCCCTCAATTAATTGCATTGTTTGAATCGTGTATCAAAAATCCTAGCCTTCATGCAGAAATTAGGATTCTTGAGGTCTCTTCGTGATTTCTTGTTGTATGTTTAATTTAAATGAAATTAAAGTACATAGACATGATCGTGAGGTTGAGGCGAGCATAATGATATGTGGATTGCATGATATGATTACGTATTCATGGAGATTGGATATAAAATGCAAATCTGAGAAACCAAGAACACGCGCGTGTTCTTCAGCTTGTTCTTGGCGCCATTTTTAGAAATTCAAATATTTGAATTTTGTGATTTTGTTTAATTGATTCAAAAATTAATTTCTCTATGAGTTTTAATGTTTTTGAGTTGATTCTTTTTTTAATAATTCACAAAAATGTTAAAATATTTTATTTTCACAAAAAATCCCAAAAATGTTATTTATTTCATATAATTGATATTTTTGCAAAGAATTAATATTTTAATTGTTTTGACATTTTAAATATTTTTTCTACATTGATTTTGCAACTTTTAATGCTTTCTAATTATTTTGTAGGTCAATACTTAATTTTTGAAGCATTAATCCAAGATCACAATTTGTTTTCCATGTGTTAAACAATTTTTGATCATTTTAATTGAATTTTTATTCAATTAAATACATTTTGAAAACAAATTAGGGTTTTGGATTAATTCAACCCTCATAAATCATTTTCAAAACTTTTTTGGGCCTCTTGAGAGAGTGTAAGACCCATCCCCCCTTGTACAAAAACTTTTTGGGCCTCAATCATTGTATAAGTCCCTCTGTACAAGTAAACGGCGTGATCGTCGCCCGTTTAAAAATAAAAATCATCTGGACCTCTCCTTGAGCTATAAGACCCATTCAAAACACTTTGGGCCTCTATTAGAGTGTAAGACCCAATCCCCCTTTTAACCAAAATATTTTGGACCTCACTTATTATATAAGTCCCTCTGCGTTAAAAGAAAACCTCGACGCGATCGCCATTTTTAAACGAAAAATCATTTGGGCCTACCCTCGTGTTATAAGCCCCTCTCTTTTCTTTAAACCTTTTTTGGGCCTCTTGAGAGAGTGTAAGACCCATCCCTTTGTACAGAAAACCTTTTTGGGCCCCAGTCACTTGTATAAGTCTCGCTGTACAAAGTCAAACAGTGTGCTCACTGATAAAACCCTGGGCCTCTCCTTGAGCTGTAAGCCCCAAATCTTTCTTTTTCAAAGCACTTTCTCCTTTGATTTTGAATATACTTTCAATCTTTCTTTGTTGAACAACTAACCAAACAGCATGGAAGCACTACAACCGAGTAAGTGGTTATCGCTTTCATTTACTGCTTTCATATTATAAACTGTATTGTGGGGCTGCTCACTGTAAGTCTCCTTTCATAAACTCATATCTACTGTGTAATAATAGTATAGATATTTCGAGTTTCCCCGGCAACTACGTCTAGAACTAGGTGACGCCATTTCGTTTATTCGTAGAAATAGACGCCTAGATCCCCAATAGGAGCACCAGATACAGTCTTCTCTTCGGCTGTCCTCCTTAGGAATCGTCAAGAAGCTCTACTCCCCAAGATGAATGTTTTCTCCGTGAATGGCATCTTTGAGTTTCTTCCAAATTCTCGAACTTTCCTGACTTGATCTATTCCTTGTGGATAGCTTGCCTTGAATGTCTCGGGGTTTGGGTACCCACTACGGTCATAATCTTGGACCTTAACTAAGGAACCCTCTTTAAAAGTTAAAAGTCGCTGGATAGTAAACCTCGCACGTTTACCAGTGGTTTTTATCTTTAAAAGAGTTATCTCTCCTAATGGAAAGGAGATGATAGACCCACGGGCTTCTTAAAAGCATCGGCCTCCTCTTGGGCATTATTCAAGGACACTACGACTTCTTAGAAGTATTCACAGCCTCCTCTTAGGCTTCGTATAATGATCTCTTCCTTCGGGAATGATAGCCTCCTCTTGGGCTTAGTACAAGGACCCGTCGGCTTCTTAAAAGTTTCCAGCCTCCTCTTGGGCTTCGTACAAATTGTCCCGACGACCTCATAGAGGTATAGGAACAGAACCTAGTCATCCTCATAGAACAGTCCTTTCATAGAGTCTACTACTGTTTCTCAAAGCATAGTACAAAAGAAAAAAACTCTAGACTTGGACAGTCTAACTTCCTTGAGTCTCAAAGACATTCTCAAGTGACCCCTTCGTTAAATAGGAAGGAAACCCGCAGACTCGGACAGTCTCAATACCCTTTGGATTTCCCGTTTCCTCAAAGAGAAGGAAATATCCTTGATCCTCAAATCAAACCCATGAGTACAGTGATGCTCATATAAGAACTGATTTTCTCTTTCAAAATCAGTATACTGGACCTGTCACTTAACTGACACAACAGCGTTTAGCCTCTCTCTCGGGCTTTGTACGAGACACATAAGAGACTCCCTCGTTGAGTCAATCCCCCTTTCGCCTCCATCTCGGGCTTTGTACGAGATACAAAAAGGTTCTTATTGAGCCAAACAAACAATCGCCTCCATCTCGGGCTTTATACGAGATACCAAAAGACTCCATCGTCGGGTCAAAAACTTTTAGCCTCTCTCTCGGGCTTTGTATGAGACACAAAATAGCCTCCTCTTAGGCTTTGTATAATGATTTTCCTAGCGAAAATTAGCCTCCTCTTAGGCTTTGTATAAGAAAACCACTGGTTGATCCAATCAACCTTTTAGCATCAAAGTTGTGCCTCGTTCACAGTACACAAACATCAACAACTCCTTTCCCTTCATCTAATCGCTGTAAGCGGCAAGCCTCTGGATCATCTATATCCATGCCACTGTCCCTCTTTTAGCATGAGAAATTCCTAAGGAAAGATGGCATTGCTCTACACTGAGTTAAAGTCTTCTCCTTCAGGTTAAAACCCTTTCTTCGGAAATTATGGCATTGCTCGGATCCGCGTATCCCAGTTAAAGTAATTCTCCTTCCCTCTCTTTAGAGATGACAAATTCTCTCTAAAGTCGAGGTCTTCCAGCTTCACATCTTGGGCTTTGAACAAGACACAAATAGACCTTTCAGCTTCACATCTTGGGCTTTGAACAAGATACAAATCACCTTTCGCTTCACGTCTTGGGCTTTGAACAAGACACCAAAAACCAATTTCCTCCCATAGAATAGGAGGAACTACGAACGCTCTGATTTCCCTGTTTTGGTAAACGGGAATACGTAGGCATAAGATCGAAAGAAAAGATCTTAGCGAGCGCACTAAACAAAAAACCCAAATCCCATATCTCCATCAATTAAAAGCAGTAATGCAAAAGCATCAGTCCTAACATCCTAATCCTTGTTCCCCGCCAGAAACCTTCTGCCCAGATAAAAAGAAAGAAACAGTATTGGCGAAAATACAAATAACCAGTACTAAGGCCCCCCCACATTGATAGCATCCGTAACCTAACAGACCGCTGTTTAAACTCAGTATGCAAAGCAGGGTTAATTGGAGACATCTATTTCCCTTCCTTATTCAGCTCACAATAGGATAAAAAATGAATCGACCTGTAGTTTTAAGCTCAACCGCAGAGAGCGACCAGCGCTTAAGAACCGCGTCCAAAATCGGTCGCTATAGAAAAGTGGCGCCCACCGTGGGGCCAGTTTCTTTCTTTCTACTTCTCTTGTGTGAAAGATTACACAAACGGCGACTCTGCTGGGGAGTCTCCTGTTCTTCCTTAGGGCATCATCCCTGTTTTCTACGGAAAATGGGAACTCTACCAAAGAGAAAGATTGACCTATGCTGGTCCATCTCTTAGGCAGGGAACCACAGATTGGGGCTTCCGCCGGGGAACCCATTTCTGTCAGGAACTTAGGATCCTTAGCTTCATTAGGTCTAGGATGTTTAAGACAAATATATATATATACTGCTTTTCCTAATTGCTATACGTGTTTATTTTTCTGCTACTGGGAATGCGTGTGATGCCGCATGTGGTGAGATTGAGTATACACTTAAGAAAAGCCAAACCCTTTCGTAGTGCGGAAACTATCGGAAATAGTTGTTACGCGATACTACCCTCATTTGAGGCTGGTGATCTATTCTCGGTGAATGGCACTTACTCTAAGATTGCACACAACTCGCTGGCGATCCGCTTGTTGTCTGCCTTCCTGGGAGGAGCTGATGATAATGAGTACAGGTACAAAAATCACCCTAGTATAAACCTTTGGGGATGGGTAGAGCCTTGACTTCATGACAACGACCCTCTGACCCAATGTTTTTTCTATGTTTTTGTGTGCTGCATTCATGCATCCATTTAATAAAACATTAAAACATTCAAAAAACTTTCTCTTCTAGTCTCTCTGTTTTTCAAATTAAACTAAGACTGTGATTGCAAATATCAGAGAAAAAGATTACGCTAATGGATTTCGGTAGAAGGAGAACTCGCCAGTATACCTTCAAGGTTCCAAAACTAGGGGATTTGAGAAGGTTAGCAAGGATGATCGTTAACCCAGAGCCTTTTAGAGCCAAGCATGGAGGTCCGCTACCACTGTTAAGAGTCCATGTGATTGAGGGAATCATGGATGCGCTCATTCAATTCTACGATCCAGTTTATCACTGTTTCACATTTCTGGATTACCAACTATCACCAACGCTGGAGGAGTATTCTCATCTGGCCGATCTACATATCACTGATCGAGCTCCATTTTCTGGACTGGAAGAAATTCCAAAGAATCAGACTATTGCAAGAGCAATTCATTTGGACGAGTCTGAAGTCAAGACTCACATGATTACTAAGGGTGGCATCCAAGGTTTTCCAGCCCAGTTCTTGACAAAAAAAAGGCTCTATACTTCGCTAGTATAGGGAACGGGACTGCTTTTGAAAGCATCTTTGTCTTGCTCACCTACGGATTATTTTTGTTTCCCAACATCAATAACTTTGTCGATATCAACGCTATTAAGGTTTTTCTCATTGGAAACCCTGTGCCAACTTTGCTCGCAGATGCGTATCATTCTGTACACTTAGGAAATTTGTACAGCGGAGGGGAGATCACATGCTGTGTACCTTTGCTCTACAAATGGTTTATCTCTCACTTGCCCAAGTCTGCTGCTTTTTGGGATTGCAAGAGTGTCTTACGTTGGTCGCAGAAGATCATGTCTCTCACCAATTCTGATATAGATTGGTGTAATAGGATTTATGAGGGAATCAGAATCATTGACCGTTGTGGAAACTTCCCCAGCGTACCCCTCATAGGAACTAAAGGAGGAATTAACTATCATCCAATATTGGTTCTTCGTCAATTTGGATACCCGATGAGACACATCCCATTGGGTGTTCATCTGGAAGGTCTTTTCTTCAAAGAAGGAGAAAATGACAGAGCACTAAAGATGGAAATAGTGCAAGCTTGGAAACAGGTTCATAAGAAAGGACGAGAGTCTCTTGGAAAACCGGACTGTGTCTCGGTGGAGCCTTATCTCCATTGGGTACAAACCAGAGCTCTCAAGCTAAAAATGCCTTATCCTCGTTACGGAATTCTTCCACCGAGGGAAACTGTCATGTACTTCATGACGGAAACTGAAAGGCTTCAGGTTACTCTCAACAAAGTTCAAAAGGAAAGAAGGTCTTGGAAGAACAAGTACCGCACCCTCGACGTAGAGTGTATCCAAATACAGCAACTATTAAAAGAGAAAGATGCTCTGATTGAAATTTTGGAGCAGCATGCTGTAGAGAATCAAGATGACCAAAGGAACTTGCTCACTCCTTTCACTTGGCAAAGGAATGACAACCCGACAACGGCCCAAGCGCCCCGGTCAAAGAAAAGGAAGATACCAGAATCAGCACCTGGTTTCTCCTCAGAGAGGACTCGGGACCCATTAGTTTAGGTTTCTGTTTCTGCACTTTGTAATCTACTATATTTCCATTTATGTAATCCTTTGGAATTCAATAAAAAGGGGTTTCCCCACTGTTTGATATTTGCAATCTAATTGTCGAAGTTTATTTTGATTAAACCAAAAAATAATTAATATAATCATTGCATTCATCATTCTCACATCGCGTATTCTTCTTCCCTACGAATCTCACGTTTGTATCTCGATTCTAGAGTCAAACTGTCTCATTCGTACAATACTCAGGCCAATCGTCAGAAAAAGATGGATGATCTTGAGGAAGAAAACAGAGAGTTGAAAGAAGAGATCGACGCTCTGAGAGAGGATATGAGAAAGCTTCGTAACGACATGCAAGCCATGGCAGAAGCTCAGCTACAAAGAACTGTGATCTCAGAGATCACCTCAACGCCCATTATAGAAAAGAATGATCCTAGGTATCAGATGCCAAAAGATCGTCCTTGGGGCATGCCTGTTAACTATATCCCGGAAGGATATGTTCCGCCGATCACTGAAGATCAGGGAATCGCAACAGAAGCCGCTGGGCCTGAAGGTTACAAACTTCGGGAGAGCGAAGATGCTAGGGGCATACTGAAGACTCCTGAAGGTTACAAACTTCGGGAGGCGCCAAGACTTACTGCCGTAGTCCAAAGGAGTGAATATAACATTGTTGATCGACTGTTACAGACTCCTTCAAAGATCTCAGTATTATCAGTGTTACTCAGTTCAGAAGCACACAGAGAGGCTCTACAGAAAGTCTTGGAGCAAGCCTTTGTGGAACAGGATGTAACAATCAGACAGTTCGATAGCATTGTCTCTAACATCACTTCCTACAATAATTTGGGATTTAGTGATGAGGAATTACCTGAAGAGGGTCGCCGTCATAACATGGCGCTCAATATCACAGTTAACTGCCAGGGCGATGCTTTAGCCAATGTACTGGTAGACACAGGGTCAGCCCTGAATGTTATGCCGAAGTCCACTTTGATGCAATTATCATTTAAGGGCCCTCCGATGAGAACCAGCGAGGTCGTCGTCAAAGCATTCGACGGATCCAGAAAAACAGTTATCGGCGAAGTTGATCTTCCTATAACTATTGGTCCTCACACTTTCTAAATCACTTTCCAGGTCATGGACATCCGGGCAACATACAGTTGTTTATTAGGAAGACCTTGGATACATCAGGCTGAAGCGGTTACTTCAACCCTCCACCAAAAGCTAAAGTTCGTCAAGAACGATCAACTTGTCACGGTTTATGGGGAACAAGCCTTGCTTGTGAGTAACCTATCATCACCTGCTTGTGTAGAACCCGAGGAGGTTATTGGAACTCAGTTCCAAGCACTATCGGTGAGCAAGAACGATCAATCCGAAGGAGGAACCTCGATTTCCTCATACAAAGATGCTATCAAAGCGGTCGAGAGTACCGATACAACCGGATGGGGACAGCTTGTCATTCCCACTGACAATAAAACAAAGAAGGGTCTTGGTTTTTCTGCGACCTGTACTCAGACAGCCGCCAACGATGAAAGTTTTCATCCCTTTCAAAACTTCTTCCACAGTGGAGGTTTTCTTCACCCAGTGTCTCAGACAGTTCATGCTATCAATGAGGAAGATCCCTCTGACACAGGTGAAGAATGGAAGTCCTACCTTAACAAGGACGGCTATATGTCTCAGGAAGAGGTGCCTATGCCTTTTTGCTTTCCTACAGAAAGTCCGAGATTTATACCAAGATCAGATGTCGAAATGATCTACGGAGATTGTGATCCGGAAGGATGCCATGCTCCGCCAAATTCATTAGAGGAAGACACTCTGATGAAAGAAAACTTTAATCACAATTACTATGGCCCGATGGATGGTCTGCCAATGTGGCAGCCTTACCCAGGAAACTTGGGGCAAGAAAGTCAGCCGAGTAATGAAACTCAGCTGAGCATCATTGAACAGAATACCTGTGTCCCCGCCGTGTCATGGGATCAACACTTAGGTCATTCAGAAACTACTCAACATGAAGATGAATTTGCAACGTTTGCAGGACTAGAATTCATCAACTATGCTTTTCCTGAGGTCAACGTCATCGAGAGGGATGACTTCTCCAGTTCCAAAGAAGTTTGGGACACTCTGGGACAACCAAGTGGAAAATATGACTTTATGGTCAAGTACACTTCTCCCGAAAGCTCTCGTATCAGGCTCGAAGATATCCAGTCAACTGGATGGGGAGATACAGCTGAGAGCTCCAATGCTATGCAAAATGCAACAGAGGAATCCTCCTACGACAATTCTGCTTGGGAGACAGATTCCAATGATCCTACTCCACCAAAAATCAGCGTTATTTTTGAAGACAAATCAAGGAAGGTGCCAGACTTTGTGATTCACCGAGGAGTTCGCCGCCAATGGGTTGCTGTCGAGGTTCCGAAGGTCGTTCATCAGTCAAAGTAATTGCCATCTTTAAACCTTTCACCCTGCCCAGGTGAAACGGATGTTTTGATAGGGCTCGCTTTTTGTAAATTTCCCTCTTCGCTTTGCCCAAAGCGACAGAGTTTTGTTTTATAGGGCTGTAGTTTCAAGATTCGACTTGTTCATTAATAAAATAACGTCGTTCTGTAATTTCCGCATTAATTGCTGTTTTCTCTTTTTGCTTTTTCGGAAAATGGTAATCCTAAAAAACATTCAAAAATAAAAACAAGCAGTAAAATAAATACACTGCACACACTTGCATTTTCTCTATCTCTTCTAAACACAAATCATCACGTCATGCAGATTGCTTGTTTTATACCCCGTTGAAACATACGATCCGATGCCTTCTCCTAACTTTGAGTTCCCGGTATTCGAGGCTGAAGAAGAAAATGACAACGAAATTCCAGAAGAGATCTCCCGACTACTCAGACAAGAGGAAAGGTCCATTGAACCTCACAAAGAGCCGTTGGAAACGGTAAACTTGGGTTCAGAAAAAGAGAGAAAAGAAATCAGGATCGGAGCACTGCTCAGTCCAACTGTCAAAGAAAGTTTGATAAAGCTTCTCAAAGAATTCCCCGATGTATTCGCTTGGTCCTATCAGGATATGCCAGGGTTGGATACCAGCATCGTGGAACATCACTTACCGCTAAGATCGGAATGTCCGCCAGTAAAGCAAAGGTTGAGACGGACTCACCCGGACATGGCCATCAAAATCAAAGAGGAGGTATAGAAACAGATCGACGCGGGTTTCCTCGCTACATCTGAATATCCTCAATGGTTAGCCAACATCGTACCCGTTCCCAAAAAGGATGGAAAGGTCAGAATGTGTGTTGATTACAGAGATCTAAACAAGGCAAGTCTAAAGGACGACTTTCCTTTACCACACATTGACATGCTGGTTGACAGCACAACAAAGTTCAAAGTATTCTCCTTCATGGATGGATTCTCGGGCTATAATCAGATCAAAATGGCGCCGAAAGACATGGAGAAAACTTCGTTCATTACCCCATGGGGTACCTTTTGTTACAAGGTAATGCCGTTCGGTTTGAAGAATGCCGGGGCAACCTATCAAAGGGCCATGACTACTCTGTTTCATGACATGATACACAAAGAAATCGAGGTATATGTCGATGATTTGATTGCAAAATCAAGAACAGAGGATGAGCACGTTGAACATCTGTCAAAATTGTTCGAACGTCTAAGAAAATTCAAGCTCCGCTTGAATCCTAACAAGTGCACCTTTGGTGTCCGTTCGGGGAAATTACTAGGGTTCATCGTCAGCCAGAAAGGAATTGAAGTTGATCCTGACAAGGTCAAGGCCATTCAAGAAATGCCTTCTCCGAAAACTGAAAAACAAGTCAGAGGATTCCTGGGACGTTTGAACTACATCTCCAGATTCATATTCCTTATGACCGCGACATGCGCGCCGATTTTCAAGTTACTCAAAAAGAACCAGGATTGCGTTTGGTCAGAAGATTGCCAAACCGCCTTCGACAGTATCAAGGAATATCTGTTGAATCCTCCGATTCTATCACCTCCAGTGGAAGGAAGACCACTGATCATTTACCTCACAGTCCTAGAGGACTCAATGGGATGTGTACTTGGCCAACAAGACGAAACTAAAAGGAAAGAGTCTGCCATCTACTATCTGAGCAGGAAGTTCACCGACTGCGAAACTCGGTACACAATGCTTGAGAAAACTTGTTGCGCTTTGGCTTGGGCAGCCAAACGTCTTCGCCAGTACATGATTCGTCATACTACTTGGTTGGTCTCCAAAATGGATCCAATCAAGTACGTTTTCGAAAAACCTGCTCTCACGGGAAGGATTGCCCGTTGGCAGATGCTACTATCAGAATATGACATAGAGTACCATGCTCAGAAAGCCGTTAAAGGAAGTATTTTAGCCGATCATTTGGCTCATCAACCGATTGACGATCAAGAATCAATCGAGTTTGACTTCCCAGACGAAGATGTCATGTATCTAAAGATGAAAGATTGCGATGAACCGCTACCCAGTGAAGGGCCAGAACCAGGTTCCCAGTGGGGACTTATCTTTGACGGAGCAGTCAATCATTGTGGAAACAGAATTGGAGCAATCATGGTTACCCCTCAGGGTTCCCACATTCCTTTCACTGCTAGACTTACGTTCAAATGTATGAACAACGAGGCCGAATACGAAGCATGTATCATGGGTCTCGAAGAAGCAATTGATTTAAGGATCAAAAACTTGGACGTATACGGCGATTTAGCCCTGGTTATTAACCAGATAAAAGGAGATTGGAACACATACCAATCAGGATTGATTCCTTACAAAGACTATGCAAGAAGGTTGTTACCCTTCTTCAATAGAGTCGACTTTCATCACATCCCTCGTGATGAGAATCACATGGCTGATGCATTAGCCACTCTCTCTTCCATGATTAGTGTAGGTCGATGGAATGACATACCTAAGATCGACATCATGCGCCTTGAACGGCCCGCTTACATCTTCGCGATTGAAGCAGTCATAGACGACAGACCTTGGTATCACGATATCAAATGCTTCCTTCAGAAACAAGAGTACCCATCTGGGGCACCCAGAAAAGACAGGAAAACCCTCAGAAGATTGGCTGGAAACTTCTTCCTGAGCGGTGACACTCTTTATAAGAGAAATTTTGACATGGTCTTGCTCCGATGTGTCGACAGACCAGAAGCAGACATGCTCAAGAAAGAAATTCATGAAGGATCCTTTGGCACTCATGCCAACGGACACACAATGGCGAGAAAAATTCTCAGGGCCGGGTATTATTGGTTGACCATGGAATCCGACTGCTACAAGTACATGAGGAGGTGTCACAAGTGTCAGATATACTCCGACAAAATTCATGTACCGCCATCACATCTCAAAGTTCTTTCTTCCCCGTGGCCTTTTTCCATATGGGGAATCGACATGATTGGTATGATTGAGCCCAAGGCTTCAAACGGACATCGGTTCATTCTGGTAGCCATTGACTATTTCACCAAGTGGGTCGAAGCAGCGTCATACGCCAATGTAACCCGACAAGTGGTGGCCCGATTTATCAAAAACAATATCATCTGCCGTTATGGTGTTCCAAGCGAGATCATTACTGATAATGGATCCAACTTGAACAATAAGATGATGAAAGAGTTGTGTGCAGAGTTCAAGATCGAACACCATAACTCATCTCCCTACCGACCCAAGATGAACGGAGCGGTAGAAGCGGCCAATAAGAACATCAAGAAGATCGTTCAAAAGATGGTTGTAACCTATAAAGATTGGCACGAAATGCTACCCTTTGCTCTTCACGGTTATCGAACATCTATCCGCACTTCAACAGGGGCAACCCCTTTCTCTCTAGTATATGGCATGAAAGCATTGCTTCCCATAGAAGTAGAGATCCCATCAATCCGGGTATTGATGGAAGCTCAGCTCACCGAAGCTGAATGGTGTCAAAGTCGACACGACGAACTGAACCTGATCGAAGAGAAGAGAATCACGGCACTATGCCACGGTCAGTTGTATCAACAGAGAATGAAAAGGGCGTTCGACAAAAAGGTCCGACCTCGTATTTTCAGAAAAGGAGACCTCGTGCTCAGGAAGATACAATCATTTCTCACTGACTCTCGGGGCAAATGGACCCCAAATTATGATGGCCCCTATGTGGTCACGAAAGCTTTCTCAGGCGGCGCCTTGAGACTTGCAACCATGGACGGAGAGGAATTTGCCTACCCCACGAATGTTGATGTAGTCAAGAAATACTTCGCCTAAAAAAAAAAAAAAAAAAAAAAAACGTCTTGGTGGATTGAAAACCCGAAAGGGCGGTCCAGGCAAAAGTTAGAGACATGAAAAAAAATCATCCCGATGGATTGGAAATCTCATAGTACAATCCAGGCAAAAATTAGGGATAATGGCAAGTAACTATGTTCAACAGAGGCAAGTCCCTCAGCAGCAGTTACAGCACCATCTATCGGAGGAAATCTCCAGTCAAAGGTCATCTTCGACGGAAGCTCAGGATGTCCCGAACTCAAAGTTGGTAGAAGGATAGTGGTCGTTATGTTTCAACGTAGCCCTTTTCCCTGTAAATTACCATTTTCTAACTTTGTATATACTCTTTGGAATCACGCGTTTGGCTGATCTCCATCTTATCAATAAAATTTGAGCCCTTGTGCTTTTGTTTGTAATTCTTTACTTGTTTTAGCTTTACAGAACGACGTTGTTTAAACTTAATCAGCGATTCTTGAAATAAAACGAAAATGAATTTACTTGTTAAAAACTTTTTCTGCTTTTAAATTAAAGATGGCATTTCTTTTGACTGTTGAACATCAGAAGAACATTGATCGCTTCTCCCGAAGTAAGCGAACTTCAAAGTGCAGAATCAAAGTACTCCTTCTAAACCAGTTCGCCTGAATGAAGGGATCAACTGTGTCAGAGACCTTGTTTCGCCTGACACGCCTCGGCCGAGTTCTCATCTCCTAAGCCCGATCAACATAGCTCCCAACGGGACTATCTCTCCTAAGCAAGGTGGAATTGCTATTTTGAATCAACGGTACTTCTTCGCCCCGCGATGGCCGAGTATCCAATTGTGTTCATCCATTAGTCTGTATGTCGCGTCTGTTTTGTCAGCATATACATACGTACTTCATGCATTTTTATTTGCATTCACATTTCATATTACATCACTATCACTCTAGTCGGTCCTGTCCCCTAGTGGTAGAAGTCCTCTCAATCGAGTTGTCAGTTCTTGCCTCGTCAGGAAATACTGTGTCTGAACAACCTCGCTTCCAGTTTAATTCTGGAAAGAAGTTGGTCCTTGCCCACTTTGATAACTTGAACCTCTGAAAAGCCAGAGAAAACTTTCAATAAGCATCACTCTTCGCCATCGAAGATGATATCCTTGCTTTCCCGGATTAAGGAAAATCCATAGAGAAAGCCTCGTGATCAGAGATTCGGCAGCACGCCAGTTTTGCTCCAAAAAACCACTGATGAGAAGGTCATTGGCACCTCCAAAATTGGATCCCAGCATATGGCATTTCTCCAGGAAGATCCCGAGAAAAGTATGATGTAACCCCAAACGAAAACATTCTCTCAAGAGACTCGCTTTCCCCAGTAGAATCGACAAATGGCGTCTCCAAAACAGAGAAGTTTGTGTACCTCTACAACTCAGACGAATGGGTTCCCCAGCAAGTCTGACATCAAAACTTTTTCCACTCAAATGGCATCTCCCCAGGAAAATTCGGCGAGAAGTTTGAAGGAAAGCCACTACGAATAGCGTCCCTTGTCAGTAAAGTTTATTGACAAAAGAAACTAAGACCAGTTCCTTGGTAGGAAACCAGGATCGAGGGGAAGTTTAAATCAGAAACTAAGACCAGTTCCTTGGTAGGAAACCAGGATCGAGGGGAAGTTTGTTTCCATAACTGAGACCAGTTCCTTGGTAGGAAACCAGGATCGAGGGGAAGTTTGTTTCAACAACTGAGACCAGTTCCTTGGTAGGAAACCAGGATCGAGGGGAAGTTTATTTCAAAAGAGACTGAGACCAGTTCTTGGTAGGAGACCAGGATCGAGGGGAAGTTTACCTTTTCTAAGCATCATTGCTTAGCTAAAGAAGATGAATGCGTAAGCTACCATTCATAACCACCATCAAAATTTCGGGTATTCCGATATTTAATCCTCTTGCACCCCGAATGCCCGAATCCCTTCGTCATTCACACCTTCGGGTCCAAGAAGATTAAATAGGGGCATCTGTAATACCCCAAATTTTGACCACTTGGATTTCCCATCATTGTGAAATCATCATCACAATATGGAGGAACCATCATACTTCATCAGTCTCCCCAAAGATGGGTGAGCATCCAATACAATCAAAATTAGGGTTTCAAGCCCTCTCTGAGTGCTTAGACAAAGGATCAATCAAGAAATGACATGATCTTCAACTTGTCTAATCTCTTAAATATCCACCATGGATCAAAAAGGACTCCCACTTCAAGGATTAAGCACAAGGCTGCTCCCTTCTAGGTGGATCAAGTCTCAAGATCGACAGTGTCACCAAATTAGGGTTTTGGTCGACCAGGGCCTCCAGATGGAAATTTTCATCTGGGCACAAGGCAATGATCCAAAACATAACCTAATATACTTCATGGAACCTCATGAACCCATGCATCAAGTCAATTTTGCCTCAGGGGATGCATTCATCAAAAATCAGGAATTAGGGTTTCTTGACCTAATTCACCCTAAGTTGACCTTTGGGACAAACCATGAGCCAAGACCTCAAGACATGATTTGAGGGTCTCTAATATACCATATTGATCCATTTGGAACAATGGATTAATCCAAGAAGTTTGAGCAACAAGTCTCAATTTCATCTGCACCACAATTAGGGTTTTAAGAGAAAAGTCAACTGTAACTTTGACTTTTGACCAAGACATGCTCCCAAACCCTAATACATGATTGAATATACCCTATGACACCCATGGAACATGTCCATCAAGTTTGATTTAGGTCAAGGACATGATTTCCTGAAGAATTGCACAGTTTGGAATTCATCTGATAAAAAGTCAACTGTGCACAAAAGTCAACTTTAACTTTTTGATATTTTTCACCAAAATGGATTTTTAACCCTAAAATGATGTTAATGTATGATTTGAATCATCATTCATCAAGAAAAATCAAGAAAAATGAGATAACTTGTAAAAGGGGTAACCATAAAACTTAGAAATTTTTCTAAGTTAAAAATAAAGTGGCAAAGGTACCAACTTTGGAGGGCCATAACTCCTAAACCACAAGGCCATTTTTTCTCATCCAAAGATGAATTTGTAGCCCTCATTATCACCTACAAAAACTTCAACTACAAGTCATTCCAATTCATTAAGGATTTTGAGTTATGGAGTGATCAAAGTGGCTGAAAAGTGAAAATGTCACTTTTTCCAACACTTAGTGAAATTTTCACTAAGTCAGAATTTTCCTTCACTTTTTGCCAAATGTAGGGGGATTTTTCACTTGGAATCAAAAGAGATCAAAACCAAACTTGTTCAAATAGTTGTTGTATCATGTAAGAGCTTTCCAAAATGGCCAAGAACATTGCCAAATTCAACCTACACCATGAGATACAACATTGCCAAGTTGCCTTGCTGAAATCTGTCAAGGCAAGGCAGAATTTGCAACTTTGGTCGATTTGCCAAAATCAGCCAAATTCAATTACTCCTATCCACTTGGACACCTCAGAGGATTGAATCTAAAGGGGACAATCACTGAGCCAAGCCTCCAAAGTCCATGGAACAAGAAATAGCATGTTGAACCTAGAATGGCCAAAATAGGGACAAGACTTCAAATTTGGAATGAGGCATTCAATGAAACCATCAAGGTGGCATGGACTGAGCCATTCTCATCTGAAATCAGTCAAGACTTATCCAAGACCAAGGGAACCAAAGCTCTGTGCCCTAACCTCTAGTCAATGGCTAGAGGAGACTTGAATTCTCATTGGACAACATTGGCCAAACCTACTTACCAGTTGCCATGCACTATTCCTTGCAAAACAAACTTCCTCTACTATAAATAGAGCTCAATTGTGGTCAGTTTGAGTACACCAAAGTCATCTAACAGATGCTTTCCTCAAAATCTCTTCTTTCACTCCAATTTTGCCTTCTAAGGCTAGTCACTATCGGGTTTTGAGTTTGAGAGCAATTCCAATCAAACCAATCACTCACACACCTCACATACATCACATATGAGCTGATCAAACACTTAGATTACTTCTGAAACATCAATTTCACAAAATCACCAGCTGGTTGCTCAAATTTTCAACCAAAGTGCAGCTGAGATACCACAAAATGATCCATCCAATTTCAATCAAGTCCAACCATCCAAACACAATCCATAGGGTGTAGGGAAGCTGTTCAGATCATCACCACTCATCTGTAACACCTCCAAATCAAAAATCACTTTGAACTTGCTGTCACGGCTTGGAGGTAAGCACATACTTGGTCATCTCTCAATCTATGCATATTTCCTCGCACAATAATTTAGCCATATGTTCATAATCATGCATGGAATGTTTTCCCTCAATTAATTGCATTGTTTGAATCGTGTATCAAAAATCCTAGCCTTCATGCAGAAATTAGGGTTCTTGAGGTCTCTTCGTGATTTCTTGTTGTATGTTTAATTTAAATGAAATTAAAGTACATCGACATGATCGTGAGGTTGAGGCGAGCATAATGATATGTGGATTGCATGATATGATTACGTATTCATGGAGATTGGATAGAAAATGCAAATCTGAGAAACCAAGAACACGCGCGTGTTCTTCAGCTTGTTCTTGGCGCCATTTTTAGAAATTCAAATATTTGAATTTTGTGATTTTGTTTAATTGATTCAAAAATTAATTTCTCTCTGAGTTTTAATGATTTTGAGTTGATTCTTTTTTTAATAATTCACAAAAATGTTAAAATATTTTATTTTCACAAAAAATCCCAAAAATGTTATTTATTTCATATAATTGATATTTTTGCAAAGAATTAATATTTTAATTGTTTTTGACATTTTAAATATTTTTTCTACATTGATTTTGCAACTTTTAATGCTTTCTAATTATTTTGTAGGTCAATACTTAATTTTTGAAGCATTAATCCAAGATCACAATTTGTTTTCCATGTGTTAAACAATTTTTGATCATTTTAATTGAATTTTTATTCAATTAAATACATTTTGAAAACAAATTAGGGTTTTGGATTAATTCAACCCTCATAAATCATTTTCAAAACTTTTTTGGGCCTCTTGAGAGAGTGTAAGACCCATCCCCCCTTGTACAAAAACTTTTTGGGCCTCACTCATTGTATAAGTCCCTCTGTACAAGTAAACGGCGCGATCGTCGCCCGTTTAAAAATAAAAATCATCTGGGCCTCTCCTTGAGCTATAAGACCCATTCAAAACGCTTTGGGCCTCTATTAGAGTGTAAGACCCAATCCCCCTTTTAACCAAAACATTTTGGACCTCACTTATTGTATAAGTCCCTCTGCGTTAAAAGAAAACCTCGGCGCGATCGCCATTTTTAAACGAAAAATCATTTGGACCTACCCTCATGTTATAAGCCCCTCTCTTTTCTTTAAACCTTTTTTGGGCCTCTTGAGAGAGTGTAAGACCCATCCCTTTGTACAGAAAACCTTTTTGGGCCCCAGTCACTTGTATAAGTCCCGCTGTACAAAGTCAAACAGTGTGCTCACTGATAAAACCCTGGGCCTCTCCTTGAGTTGTAAGCCCCAAATCTTTCTTTTTCAAAGCACTTTCTCCTTTGATTTTGCATATACTGTTGTCTTCAATCTTTCTTTGTTGAACAACTAACCAAACAGCATGGAAGCACTACAACCGAGTAAGTGGTTATCGCTTTCATTTATTGCTTTCATATTATAAACTGTATTGTGGGGCTGCTCACTGTAAGTCTCCTTTCATAAACTCATATCTACTGTGTAATAATAGTATAGATATTTCGAGTTTCCCCGGCAACTACGTCTAGAACTAGGTGACGCCGTTTCGTTTATTCGTAGAAATAGACGCCTAGATCCCCAATAGGAGCACCAGATACAGTCTTCTCTTCGGCTGTCCTCCTTAGGAATCGTCAAGAAGCTCTACTCCCCAAGATGAATGTATTCTCCGTGAATGGCATCTTTGAGTTTCTTCCAAATTCTCGAACTTTCCTGACTTGATCTATTCCTTGTGGATAGCTTGCCTTGAATGTCTCGGGGTTTGGGTACCCACTACGGTCATAATCTTGGACCTTAACTAAGGAACCCTCTTTAAAAGTTAAAAGTCGCTGGATAGTAAACCTCGCACGTTTACCAGTGGTTTTTATCTTTAAAAGAGTTATCTCTCCTAATGGAAAGGAGATGATAGACCCACGGGCTTCTTAAAAGCATCGGCCTCCTCTTGGGCATTATTCAAGGACACTACGGCTTCTTAGAAGTATTCACAACCTCCTCTTAGGCTTCGTATAATGATCTCTTCCTTCGGGAATGATAGCCTCCTCTTGGGCTTAGTACAAGGACCCGTCGGCTTCTTAAAAGTTTCCAGCCTCCTCTTGGGCTTCGTACAAATTGTCCCGACGACCTCCTAGAGGTATAGGAACAGAACCTAGTCATCCTCATAGAACAGTCCTTTCATAGAGTCTACTACTGTTTCTCAAAGCATAGTACAAAAGAAAAAAACTCTAGACTTGGACAGTCTAACTTCCTTGAGTCTCAAAGACATTCTCAAGTGACCCCTTCGTTAAATAGGAAGGAAACCCGCAGACTCGGACAGTCTCAATACCCTTTGGATTTCCCGTTTCCTCAAAGAGAAGGAAATATCCTTGATCCTCAAATCAAACCCATGAGTACAGTGATGCTCATATAAGAATTGATTTTCTCTTTCAAAATCAGTATACTAGACCTGTCACTTAACTGACACAACAGCGTTTAGCCTCTCTTTCGGGCTTTGTACGAGACATATAAGAGACTCCCTCGTTGAGTCAATCCCCCTTTCGCCTCCATCTCAGGCTTTGTACGAGATACAAAAAGGTTCTTATTGAGCCAAACAAACAATCGCCTCCATCTCGGGCTTTATACGAGATACCAAAAGACTCCATCGTCGGGTCAAAAACTTTTAGCCTCTCTCTCGGGCTTTGTACGAGACACAAAATAACCTCCTCTTAGGCTTTGTATAATGATTTTCCTAGCGGAAATTAGCCTCCTCTTAGGCTTTGTATAAGAAAACCACTGGTTGATCCAATCAACCTTTTAGCATCAAAGCTGTGCCTCGTTCACAGTACACAAACATCAACAACTCCTTTCCCTTCATATAATCGCTGTAAGCGGCAAGCCTCTGGATCATCTATATCCATGCCAATGTCCCTCTTTTAGCATGAGAAATTCCTAAGGAAAGATGGCATTGCTCTACACTGAGTTAAAGTCTTCTCCTTCAGGTTAAAACCCTTTCTTCGGAAATTATGGCATTGCTCGGATCCGCGTATCCCAGTTAAAGTAATTCTCCTTCCCCCTCTTTAGAGATGACAAACTCTCTCTAAAGTCGAGGTCTTCCAGCTTCACGTCTTGGGCTTTGAACAAGACACAAATAGACCTTTCAGCTTCACATCTTGGGCTTTGAACAAGATACAAATCACCTTTCGCTTCACGTCTTGGGCTTTGAACAAGACACCAAAAACCAATTTCCTCCCATAGAATAGGAGAAACTACGAACGCTCTGATTTCCCTGTTTCGGTAAACGGGAATACGTAGGCATAAGATCGAAAGAAAAGATCTTAGCGAGCGCACTAAACAAAAAACCCAAATCCCATATCTCCATAAATTAAAAGCAGTAATTCAAAAGCATCAGTCCTAACATCCTAATCCTTGTTCCCCGCCAGAAACCTTCTGCCCAGATAAAAAGAAAGAAACAGTATTGGCGAAAATACAAATAACCAGTACAAAGGCCCCCCCACATTGATAGCATCCATAACCTAACAGACCGCTGTTTAAACTCAGTATGCAAAGCAGGGTTAATTGGAGACATCTATTTCCCTTCCTTATTCAGCTCACAATAGGATAAAAAATGAATCGACCTGTAGTTTTAAGCTCAACCGCAGAGAGAGACCAGCGCTTAAGAACCGCGTCCAAAATCGCTCGCTACACTTGAATATCGGTTCACACGTGTCTATAAGATGAGAGATGAATCTAGCAATATAGTTCAACCTCCCTAAGTAACCACGAACCTCTTTTTCTGTTCTTGGTTCAGGCATTTCCTGTATAGCTTTTACTTTAGCAGGGTCAACCTCGATACCTTTTTCGCTGACAATAAAACCCAGTAACTTTCCAGATCTCACCCCAAAGGTGCACTTGTTCGGATTCAACCTCAGTCTGAACTTCCTCAATCTCTTAAAGAGTTTCTAAAGATTCACCAGATGCTCTTCCTCCATTTGTGACTTCGCAATCATATCATCAACATAGACCTCGATCTCTTTGTGAATCATATCATGAAAGAGAGTCACCATCGCCCGCTGATATGTTGCCCCAACATTTTTCAATCCAAAGGGCATCACTTTGTAATAGAAAGTCCCCCACGGTGTTATAAACGTCATCTTCTCCATGTCCTCTGGGGCCATCCATGAAGGAAAACACAGAATACTGAGCGGTATTGTCCACTAACACGTCAATGTGAGGAAGCGAGAAGTCGTCTTTTGGGCTTGCTCTATTCAGATCTCTGTAATCAACGCACATCCTGACCTTTCCATCTTTCTTAGGTACAGGTACAATATTAGCAACCCATGGAGGATAATTCGTTACAACAAGAAACCCAACATCTAACTGTTTCTGAACCTCTTCTTTAATCTTGACAGACATTTCCGGTTTCGTCCTTCTCAGCTTCTGCTTAACCGGAGCACATCCTTCTTTGAGCGGCAGCCGGTGTACCACGATGTCAGTGTCGAGCCCAGACATGTCTTGGTAAGACCATGCGAAGATATCCACATACTCTCGAAGCATTTCAATCAACCTTCCCTTGACAGTGTCTTCCAAAGCAGCCCCAATCCGTACCTCTTTCTTTGCGTCCTCGGTTCCCAAGTTAACAACCTCGATTTCCTCCTGATGAGGCAGAATGACATTTTCCTCCTGTTTTAACAGCCTGGTTAATTCCTCTAGTAAGGCACAATCTTCATCAGTCCCCTCTTCAGCCTGATATACGGGATTATCGAAGTCATATCGAGCCATAGCCAAATCATGATGGGTGGAATTTGAACAAGAAAACCTGCATGATTGATGATATATGTTTATTATGGATGCATCAAACAAAAACACATTGCCATTTTGCTGTGGTTTTAATGCAAAAAATAAAAACAGAAAAACAGGGATCAAAACATTTGAATGCGAAAACGTCCTTTATTAATGATAAAGAAAAAGCATACAAAAACATTCAAGCCCTACAAACAAGAATCACTACGTCTTGGGCAGAACGTAGGATTAACATAGATAACAAACAGGAGCAATTACTCTGGTCCGGTCACTTGAATGACTCTCTCTGACGACCAGTTGCAAAGACTTTGACCTGGGATACAGGGGCGGATCCAACTATCCATATCAAAATCACTATCCCCATCCTCCTCAATAGAATTGATTCTGTCAAAGACCACACCGACACTGGTGAAACGAACTGGACCATAGAACTTGGGAGGCTCTTCAAGACGCCTGGGTGGCTTATAACCCAGTCCATGAGTATTCCGCTTTTCCTGGACCTCAATAATCTGACCCCACTTTTGTGAGCTGCCGACTTCAACCACGGCCCGAGCATCCTTGAAGGAAGACATAGAAATCTCCGGCTGATGTACCACTATAGGCTGAACCACCACTTCAGGTTGGCTCACTCCCTTGAGAGATTCCTCAAGGATCTTCACTGCCTCAAAAGCCTAACATAAAGTTTCACGTATTTCGCCATCTACTTCCACATATTTGAAAGTAGATAGCTGGCTTATCATGATATCCTCTTCTCCACAAACCGTCACCACATGTCCGTCTACCATGTACTTTAACTTCTAATGCAATGTAGACGTCACAGCCCCAACACTGTGAATCCATGGACGACCCAGTAGATAGCTGTAAGCAGGCTGGATGTCCATGATATAAAAGGTAACATCGAAAACCTCTGGCCCAACCTTAATTAGTAGCACAATCTCTCAGAAAACAGATCTCTTCGAGCCGTCGAAAGCGCGCACCACCAAATCACTTGGTGTGCATATCAACCCACGAGTGTTCAGCTTCATCAAGGCTTTCTTAGGGAGAACATTCAAAGAGGATCCAGTATCCACAAGCACATGAGACATCAACGATCCACGGCACTCAACAGAAATATGCAGGGAATTATTATGGTTTCTCCCGCTGGGGTCAAGTCAACATCAGTAAAACCCAAACCATTGCCCGCATTAACATGGGCCACTACCCCCTCCAACTGATTAACTGAGATCTCCTGAGGTACGTAAGCAGCATTCAGTACTTTCAGCAGTGCGTTTCTGTGTGCCTCGGAACACAATAACAGGGACACGATAGAAATCTTGGACGGAGTCTGATGCAATTGATCAACAATTTTATAATCAATTTTACGAATCAGTCTCATAAACTCTTATACGTTTTCGGAGAAAGAATTATCAATTGGTTTTGCCGCGGAATCATTCACTACTGGCACTTGCACAGAATTATCTACAACCTGCTTTCCTTTGTCTTGTCTAGAACTACCAGCTTGATCATTAGAAGGGATAAAGACCCTACCACTTCTCGTGATAGCCCCTGCCTCATCACTGTTTTCAACGCAAGAGTTCACTACAGAAGTTCCCACCAGTTCTTGTTTCTGCCCGTTGACAAACACTTCAGCTCCATAGTTCCAAGGAATGGCCTTGGTGCTCTCATATGGCCCGGGTCCAGGAGTGGTGATAATGACCGACGCTGGTCTCGCCGGCGCTGAAATAGTTATCATCTTAAAAGGGATAGTAACAGTGGCAACCTCATTCTTTTTGCCGGTAACTTCCTTCTGTTGGTCACACCGGTCAAACTGCAATCGACCTTCATCTATCAACTTTTGAATTTCTGATTTCAACAAACCACACCCATTCATTTGCGACATACAATCTGAACAATTCTCATCACATCTGGGGGACACCCCACCCCTCAATAACCTCTCCCTTACCACCATCAAAGGAGTCTTTAATTCATTAACATCCATAACCAAATTCAAAGATTCAATCTCCTCTAACACAGCATTAACCCTTGGCCCACCGTGGTTCGGCATTGGGTTTTGAATGACATTGGGCACGTCATTTGAGAAGTTGATGGCCTTCGAATCCACCAAATCTTGGACTTTAAGCTGAAACGCCTTACACCTTTCGATTGTATGCCCCGGGGCACCGGAGTGAAAATTACAATGTGCGTTAGCATCATAGCCCGGAGGAAGCCTCCCTGTGGGTGGAGCCAGAGTGCGGAGCTCAACTAAACGCAGCTGTAACAAGTGTTGCAACAATTGAGCATAAGACATAGGCGGCTGATCAAAATGTCTTTTAGCGCTCCTTTGACGGTTTTGATACTGGCCGGGCTGCCTATTCTGGTACTGATTAGGGGTACTCCTCTGCTGCTGAGGTGCAACCGGAATAGTTACAGAGGCAACTTGCTGATTATAATCCTGGCGTTGCTTCCCCTTACCTCTGTAAGATGACACAAAATCTGCTTCCTCCTTCTTCTTATAATTCCCATAAGGTTTCTTCCCCTGACCAGAAGACGACCCATAATTACCTGGAACTTTCCCAGCTTTGATTCCACCCTCTAACATCTCCCCAACCATGATCAAATCAGCAAACTTGCCTGACATGCAAGGTAACCGTTTCTCATAATAACGTCCCGACAAAGTATCCATAAATAGATTCAGCATCTCCTTCTCCAACATGGGCGGTTGCACCCTTGCCGCTAGCTCACGCCATCTCTGCGCGTATTCTTTAAAGCTTTCACTGCCCTTTTGAGACATATTCTATAGCTGGGTCCGATTGGGAGTCATATCTATGTTATATTGGTAGTGCTTGATAAAGGCCTCAACCAATTCTCTCCAATTACGGACATGGCATCTCTCTAATTGCATATACCATTCTAAGGATGCCCCAGACAGGCTATCCTGGAAGAAATGCATCAGCAATTTCTCATCTTTAGAGTACGCGGCCATCTTTCTAGCGTATGCCCTGACACGCGTCTTGGGACAAGTGGTACCATTGTATTTCTCAAAAGTGGGCACCTGAAATTTGGGCGGAATTACAACTCTGGGAACCAACCCTAATTCCTCCAAATCCATTCCTACAGAATTCTGATTCACCACTCCTCTTAGTTGTTCTTCAATCAATCTGGACCTTTGATCATTATCGGCCTGAGGACCAGCATCCCCGCCTGGCATAGAGAAAACATCATCTTGTTGGTCTTCAAAACGACGACCATGAACAACACAAACACTTTCTCCTCCCACAACAGAAGGAATCACAAGTTGCTCTCCTCCGCTCGGAGGGATCACAACACCAGGAATGGGGTTCTCTACGCCCACAGGACCTCCCTGAGCACCATTACCAACAATGCCATTATGGACTCCGGCATGAAGAACCCCGTCTTCATCCACTCTTGCCACTAAGGGTTGGACCAGAGTCCTCAGTTGCTCTTGCCCTTGGGCAACACCTTGCATCAGCTCCATGAATTGGGCCATGTGAGCTTGCATGGCGGCCATCTCTGCTTGCATTTGCTCCATAATTCTCCTCTGGTTTGATCTAGTAGAATACCGGTGAATTGGCTGGCCTGCAATCCTGAACTGTAACCAAATAAAGGTTAGAAAAACCCGGGACGAGTACCTGCTATGCAAAAATGATTATGATTATGAAAATGCAAATGCAAAATGCAAGCAATCATATTTGAACAATTTCGGGACATATCCACTTTGATTCCAATCCATGAAACCGGGCAAGGGATCAGACACACTATCGGAAAATAAATCCAAACCCAGAAATACTACCGAATCAAGCCAAGGGGACTAACCCTCTCTGAAAACCAGAACTGCCAGGGCACAAATAGTTGAACCAAATATTCCATTATCGAAAATAAAGTAGTTCCTACAGACAAGTTCAAACATAATCGAAGATGACTCCATCAATAAACAACAATATCAAATACAACTCAATTCCAAACAAACTAGCCTCAACTTCTTCAAGAAGGTTTAAAGTGTCAGGATGTGCAGGTTGCTTTATCAGCCCTTTGATCAGCTTGTTTCTTTTGGCAATTTCTTGGTTCAATTTAGCAATCTGCTCTTCAGCGTTATTGTCTTCGTGCCTCGACTTCTTAACCCCGACTTGCAACTTGAGCTCTTCAATTTCCTTCTGGGCTTCTTTCCACTTGCCGGAGTAATGATCTTTCCTTGCTTTCACTTTCTGAAGTTCTTTTTTCAGTTCTCTACTCTCGATCTTGACCTCCTCCCACATCTCCTGATACGTGGTAAGCTTGTCATCTGCTTCAGTCAAAAGCTTCTTATTTTTCTTGCTAGCTTTACCTGATGATTCAACAGCCATACTGACCATTTTGAAGTGCTGAGCTCTGTCGGCAAAATCCTTCTCCCTTTTTTCTAAACGCTCTGTCATGTCTTGAACTTTCCATTTCAGCTCCAAGTTATCATGTAGAGCATTCTGTAGCTGACTACTCATATCAGAGTTTTCCACCCTCAGATCAAATACCAACTTTCGCTGCTTGTCGAATTCTTCGAGTGGTACAGTGAGTCTCTCTTCCACAATCTCTGGATACAAGGGAGGAGCCCAATAAAAAGGCAAATAGAACTCTTCTACCCTCTTCTTTATCCATTCAACATATGGAGCGAAAGCTTGATTATTGGGTTTACCCATAACAGTTTTACCTCTCTTCTGTCTACTGAGCCAAGCTTCAGAAGCTTTCTGTGCAATAGCCACCCCATCAGTCATATGAAAATACAAAGATTCTTCCAAATCCTTTTCAACTGGAGGATCCTTCAGGGCGTACGCAAACTGCCTAATAGCCAAAGACGGGTTGTAGTTAATACCTCATTTTCTTCCGATTAAGGGTACATTAGGATACCTTCCACAACTATGCAAAATGTCAGTCCCCAATAATCCCTTATCCACCCAAAGAATATCTTTAGCAGCTAGGCCCATCAGACGCCTACTCCAATCTAGAGAAGTCTTCGCATCCACAAAAGCACCTGAACGAGGTAAACGGTTGGCAAACCATTTGTAGAAAAGAGATGCACAACAGCAAACCACCCCACCTCGTCTTTTCTCATTCCTGTTGTACAGGGCGTAGTAAAGATCACCTAATAAAGTTGGTACCAGATTCTGAGCTGTAAATATCAGAATAGCACTCGTATCGACAAACTCAGACTCATTAGGGAATAACACAATGCCATATATACAGAGAGCCAATATTGCATTGAAAGCTATCCACCTCTTCTCCTTAGCTTCCTCTCGAGCCCTCTTTACCAAGTACTCTAAGTGATAGCCTCGGAATTTTCCTTTGCGAGAAAAATCAGCCTCTAATGTCAATTTGCTCAAATAAAGAACCTCAGCCAGCGCTTGGAAATCACATTCTCCTTGGGAACCACAGAAAGGAACACCTCCTTGGATAGGAATTCTCACGATGTTAGAGTACTCTTCTAGGGTAGGAACCAATACATAATTCGGCATCACAAAGCACCTTAAGGAAGGATCATAGAACTGCATCAAGGTGTGTATTCCATTGTATTCATACTCACTGAGGCTCCAAACCAGGGATAATATCCAACCATACTTCTCTTTAAAGACCCCCAATACTTCTGGACTAGCCATACTCTATAAACTGTCCAACGGACCAAGAGTGAGCTTCAGGAACTTGTAGATGATGATGTGCTTCTTACCCCTCTTAGTGTCCATCCCTATGAATGCCCTCTGACTGGAATCAAAAGACTGGATACTACCTGGAAATGCAAAAACATGAATGTCAGAAAAATGGAATGCAATGCGAAGCATGGGATCAAAGTTCCACACGAGCTGGATGCACTGTACTGAATGAACAATCAAAGCTCTGTACCAAAACCCAGAACAAAAGTAACCACAGTGATAAAACTAGCAAACTAGGTAAGTTGAAGGTCAAAGTCACCTGCAAACCTGCAAACGCCCATCCCCTCTCACATGTGGGTTCTAGAAAACGGGATCCTCAGTCTCGGATTCTCGATTTGAGAAGCAATAGTACATTTATACCTCAGGGTACAATACTATCGCCAAACAAAGAGGTCGTCCACTGATTCCCCAAAAAAAGGTCATCCTATAGCAAGTTCCCAGCATTGGGTCCTCGGGTCGAGAGTCGTAATGGATTTGCCATTTCTGGTCTGCCATTATCGTTCTCGGGAGGAGTACCGTTACTGAGTCCTCGGGAATGGTCACCAGAGTCGACAGTTCCTCAAGAGAATAACTACTGGCCTGTATCAACATACAGTAGCAGATATCTCCCGATAGAACCTCGTCTAATTGTGGGGATCGTGATCACCCACACATGGTCAACACCACGGGAGCGTCACGCCTGCCCTCGCTAATACCTATGTGTATGCTCAAGCCTGGGTAGTGGGCTTATCTTTCAGAACCTCCCAACCTGCCAAACAGAAAACCAGCACATCACAACACAATCCAGCATAATAATGAAATGCAGTGCAATAAATGCGGTAAAAACAGTACTACAGTAATATACAACAAAATAAAGCACCACAGTAAACACCCAATGAAAACAAACAAACAAGCACTAGGATTGACTCGTAAAAGGGATGGACCAATAAGAGGTCAACCAGTCCCCAGCAGAGTCACCAGCTGTCGCTCCCGAGGATTTGCATTCATGGTACAAACGCGAAAGTGGCGCGGAAACAGAGTCGTCAGCAATGTATATTTATCCCAAGAGAGGGAAAGGAAACACTGCGTAAACCTGAGGGAAGGAAAAGAGCATGGTCTCGCGACCAAGAGAAACGGGTAAGGGAGTCGGTTTCGTAAAGGGAAGGTGTTAGCACCCCCACACGTCCATCGTACTCGATGGGATCCACGCTTGTTGTCTCGATCAAAGGGTGTCGTTGTCTGGAGCTCCACTGCTACTGGAAACGAGAAGGAAAGGGAACGGAAGAGAACGAAGAAACGAAGAAGAAGAGAAAAAGAAATGACTCGATAGGACATCATCGTTGTCCTATGCCTACGTATTCCCTCGGGAGCGGGAAAGTCAGAGTCAACGTAGTTCGGACGCGAACCAAGGGGGGAGGTTGCTCGCCAAGACATCGTCGTCTTGTGCCTACGTATCCTCAATCGGACTAGAAAGAGGAAATCAGAGCAGTCATAGTTCGACCTAACGAGGTCGGTTAGTGTTTTTTATGAGCGACGTTAGATTCGCGTCCGGCAGTTAGGGTCGATGCCTGTTTGCGACGAGACGGAAGTAACATGCCCTTTTCTGAAAATGATTTAAACTTGAACGATCCCGAAGGATGAAAAAGGTTTGAGTTTGTTTTTGTGTTTTTTAGACAGAAGTGGATTGAAGTTTGTCCGTAACTTGCATTGCACCCAAGTCTGTAACATAGGAACGAATACTTCGCGCATCATCCCCAACAGGACGTACACTAAATACCCTAGAAGAATGAAGGAAGACCCCCCATACTTCACTTCCCATATGTAAGGCTCATGCGCAATACATGTTAATCTTTTATTAAGTGTTTTAGGATTGTTATGAGATGAGAAGAGAAGACTCAAGGAAAAAGAAAACACTAAAAGGGAGTTCTATCCTAATGTTGTCATGCAAAAGGTGGCCCTATAGTTGAGTTTGAAAGGGAAACTTCTACCTAAGTTAGCATGCAAAGGGAAGCCTAATGCTAGTCCTACTCCAAGCTTAATCGAAAATTAAGTTGGACTAGGTAGCTCTAAGGGAGTGAATCCAAAACTTAAGCAAGTCTTGAGATTCAAGGGAAGGAAAGAGTGAAAGAGATGAAGAAGGAAAGAAGAAAATGAGCAAAAACAGCAGCTACAACAGCATATCTGCAACAATACAGCAGTAAATCCAACACCAAATACCAAACAGCATTCTACAACTCGTGTTCAGCACAAAAAGGAGGTGTAAAAGGCAAACAACAGCACATATAACAGCACATATGCACATAAACAGCAGTAGAAACAGGGCAGCATGTGATACATTAATGATTCACTCACGGAAAAGCAAACATGCATCAAGCATTACATTTCACAATTAATCATGATCACAATCACGTCATACACCATGGTACACAATACTTGAATTCATCATGAAAGAATGCACATCATTTGATAATGGACAAATTAATTCGAATATGTATTTCATGGAATTAAAAGCAAACTAGCATGCACAACACCATTCTAGCAACATAAGCAATAATCCATAATCAACATGCTCGAGAAGTGTGCGTAACGCGTTTATCGCACCAAGAACGCAACATCGCAAACATAAACATTTATCGAATGAAAATCAAAAGTCACGTGTCGGAAAATTGTGTTCATATAATGGTGTGAGGTGCAACAGCTCAAGAATGATCCACAAATCATCATCATATCAATCCATAAAGTTTAGACATGCAAAGGATCTCAAACAAGCAAGAAAATGCAAGAAAATCACATTCTGCAGCAGTGGTAACCGGTTAGCAGTTACGCTGTAACCGGTTACACAGTTCAAAACAGCCTGAAAATACGTAAAAAAACAACATGTTAACCGGTTACAGCATAACTGCTAACCAGTTACACATCAACAGGATTAAAAAAAATAGCTCCAAAAGTACTTTTCAGCAGCTTATCACTTCTCCAAACACCTGCATGTTAGGGCATCTCAATATGCACAAAAATTACATCTCAAGACCAGCAAACACACATCAATTAACAAACAACAACAGTCAAATCCATAATCCAATGGATCAAACACAACAAATTCAAGATCTACATCATGAACAAGCAAAATAAGCTAAAATGAAAAGTAGATCTGAAATTCACCAACCTACAAAGCTGAGAATTGCTTTGGTGAGTGTTGATAAGCTGCAATAAATGAATCTAAGCAAGAAAACTAGAGATCCAATGCTAAATTCACCAAGAAATGCAATGTGATGAACTTGCTTCAAGCTTCTCCAAAATCACTTCCAAGAACTTAGATCCAAAATCAAACCAGTAGCAAAATCAGAAATCCTTCAAGAATTAGTGAATGGATGAAGGTTTAGTTCCAAGATCAACAAATTTCAATGCAAAATTTGTTGAACTTTGATGGTGGAACTTTGAGTGAGGGTTTTGGAATGAGAGAGAAGTTGAGTGAAAATTGGAGTGAAATGTGTAGAAAATTCAGAAAATGGATCAAAGTTATGTGAGGTTTGGAATGAATTGATTTAAATAGAAGCTAGGTTAGGAATTCAAATGTGGTTTGGAGTGAGGTTTAGTGGGTGGAAATTGGGGTGAAAAGTGGATTAGGAAAGGAAATGAGGAATTAGAGTGGAAAATGTTGGAAGGAATTTGAATTTTGGGTGGAAAATGATGAAAATATCAATTCTAGATCCTTCCCCCCCGTGCACATGCCAAGCACATGATCACAAATGATGCAAACAGAATTTCCCAAATTTTGCCCAGAGTAACCGGTTACAGCATATCTGCTAACCGGTTACACAGTTCAAAACAGCCTGAAAATACGCAAAAAAACAACATGTTAACCGGTTACAGCATAACTGCTAACCGGTTACACAACAACAGGATTAAAAAAAAAACGGCTCCAAAAGCACTTTTCAGCAGCTTATCACTTCTCCAAACACCTGTATGTTAGGGCATCTCAATATGCACGAAAATTACATCTCAAGACCAGCAAACACACATCAATTAACAAACAACAACAGTCAAATCCACAATCCAATGGATCAAACACAACAAATTCAAGATCTACATCATGAATAAGCAAAATAAGCTAAAATGAAAAGTAGATCTGAAATTCACCAACCTACAAAGCTGAGAATTGCTTTGGTGAGTGTTGATAAGCTACAATAGATGAATCTAAGCAAGAAAACCAGAGATCCAATGCTAACTTCACCAAGAAATGCAATGTGATGAACTTGCTTCAAGCTTCTCCAAAATCACTTCCAAGAACTTAGATCCAAAAGTAAAACAGTAGCAAAATCAGAAATCCTTCAAGAATTAGTGAATGGATGAAGGTTTAGTTCCAAGATCAACAAATTTCAATGCAAAATTTGTTGAACTTTGATGGTGAAACTTTGAGTGAGGGTTTTGGAATGAGAGAGAAGTTGAGAGAAAATTGGAGTGAAATGTGTAGAAAATTTAGAAAATGGATCAAAGTTATGTGAGGTTTGGAATGAATTGATTTAAATAGAAGCTAGGTTAGGAGTTCAAATGTGGTTTGGAGTGAGGTTTAGTGGGTGGAAATTGGGGTGAAAAGTGGATTAGGAAAGGAAATGAGGAATTAAAGTGGAAAATGTTGGAAGGAATTTGAATTTTGGGTGGAAAATGATGAAAATATCAAATCTAGATCCTTCCCCCACGTGCACATGCCAAACACATGATCACAAATGATGCAAACAGAATTTCCCAAGTTTTGCCCAGAGTAACCGGTTACAGCATATCTGCTAACCGGTTACTCAGTTCAAAAAATGAAGAAATGCGGAGAAAAACCAAAGGGTAACCGGTTATCAGATACGCTGTAACCGGTTACACAGTGCAAATTTTGAATTTTGGCGCCTTTTGGAGGGAAACTTGGAAAAGTGACTTCTGATAGCTGTTTTGAAACCATTAAGGCTTTGAACCCTAAAACTTGGCATTGCTACTGAGTAACACTGAAACACACTTGAAATATGCTATGAATTTCATTTTGTGCTTGGAATACTGCTGAAAATAATCGTCTGGTGCTGAATCGCTGATCAAAAAATGACTGCCAGAGCTTCTGATTGTCAAAATGTCTAATGGGCAAAATAAATGCTCAAAAAGACTTTGAAAGCTATCTGCTTGGCTCTGAACATTATTGGCAATGATACTGGAATTGATGATGTCGTGAGCTGCTGAAAGAATACCTTGATCCCATGCCCTAAAGAAATATGCAAATGCAGAAATGACGATGCAAATGAAATAAAGCATAAGCCAAAAAGAGTTAGAAACAAGGGAGCAAATTTTGAGGTGTTACAGTTGGAAAGTGCCGAAGTTCACCAAGTTCGCCGGTGAGACTGAGGAATCCACCGTCGAACACATCGCCAGGTATCAAACCGAAGCCGGTGACATAGCAAATAATGAGGACTTGAAAATGAAGTATTTCCCAAGTTCCCTCATGAAGAATGCATTTACATGGTTTACCACGCTGCCCCTTCAGTTTGTTCACACCTGGGCACAATTAGAAAGATTGTTTCACGAACAATTTTACATGGGACAATTGAAAATTAGTTTGAAAGAATTGGCTAGTGTCAAACGGAAGGCCATGGAGTCGGTGGACCAATATCTTAACAGGTTTAGACTTTTGAAAGCACAATGCTTTACTCAGGTCCCTGAACATGAGCTAGTCGAAATGGCAGCTGGCGGTTTAGACTATTCCATCAGGAAAAAGATGGAGACACAATATCTCAGGGATATGGTGTAGCTGGCTGACCAAGTCCGACAAGTTGAACGGTTGAAGGCTGAAAAAACTCAGACTAACAGATACCGTAAGAAAGAAAAAGTGTCGTATGTAGCCGCCGACGAATATTCTTCTGACGACGAAGAAATCGTCGACGAAAGCAAGGTTAACGTGGCTAAACTCAAGCCAGGGCCTCCATACACATGCAAATTACTAAAACCATCAAACGGGAAAAATTCCGTCGAAGCTGGAAAAACAGATAAATACGTTGCTAAAACTTATACGTTTGAAGTGTCTAAATATGACGAAATATTTGATTTACTGGTTAAAGATGGTCAAATAATTGTTCCTCTTGGTTTAAAGGAGCCTCCTTTAGAACAAAAGAAGAAAAGGGGATTTTGTAAATTTCAAAATTTCCTTGGTCATAAAATAGCTCAATGTGTTCTTTTCAGGGATTTAGTGCAAAAGGCTTTGAAGGAGGGTCGACTTCAATTTGGCGAAAGGCCAAAGATGCAGGTTGATACTGACCTGATGAAGGTCGAAGAGGCTTTGTATTCAGAGTTGTACGAGTGCATGATGGTTGAGGCTACTGAGGGTCTCAGCAAACAGTCGACAATTGAATTTGTGGAATGCATGATGGTCGAAGCCACTGAAGGTTCTGACAAAAAGGTTGAGGAAGAACTTGAGGCAGTTTACCCTCAAGCTGGCGAAAGTTTGGAAGATTTCCAAGAAAAATGCAGGGTAATTGGGTCGAAGGCGGTGTTATGCCCTAGGTACAATGTTGTTTTTTATGAGAAAGCTGCTGAAAAATACGAGGCGGGCAAGAAAGAAATTCCGCGAGGGGATAAGCCACCTGTCCCAAGGTTTGTATTCGACTGAACGGTGCCCCTCGTCGAAACGAGGAATATAGGAAGTTATTCTAAGAGGTATGACCCAAGACTTTTGTGCCACCGTAGGACACCTCACAGGAGAAATGGGTGGCACCAGTAAGCCAGAAAGTGAGCAAAAGACCGAAATAGAAAGTATTGGATTTGGAGAAGGAAGCGAAAGTCTCTGACAAAAGAGTTGAGCCTAGGGGTTATGTGGTGTCACCCAACTATAAAGGGAAGAACCATATGACCAGGACTCAATGGATATGCTATCATTGAAATAAGAAACCTGAGAAAGAGGCTTCTACTTCACAGCTGAAGCCTGTCGGAACTTCTGGACAAAAGCGACAGCACCCAAGAGGAAGATGGGTAGAAAAGGAAAAAGTTATGACAAATCAAACAATGGCAGTAACTGTGGAAGCCTTAGGAGAGAATGGGGTAGTTTTGACCCAGAGCTCAAAATGTACTTCTGTGATCGAAAGCAAGAAGGAACCAGAATACACTCCCCAGTCAGATGAGGAAGAGCCAAAGTATTCTCCTCAGTCGGACGAAGAGTATACCCCTTCACCAGACGGAGACTTCGACGAAGACATGTACGGTGACACCAATGATGACACCTATGGTGAATACTTCATCTTGAAATGTGGTATCGTGTCGATACTGCCAATTGAATATGATATGGTGTCGGAAGTCTTTGAAGCGGAAGAGGATTTCGTGCCAGATGAAAATGCGGAGGACAAACCGCTATGTTATTATGTGATAAACAGTGGTGTGGTCGAGGAACAGACGACCATGTTTGAGAGGCCCAGTCCTAGGACGATGTACCATTTGAAGTTGCTATTCATAAAAGTGAAGGTTGACGGAGTGGCGGTCAACAAAGTGTTTGTGGATGGAGGGGCGACTATCAATCTGATGCCTCACAGTTTGTTCAAAAAGATTGGAAAGACGGAGGCTGACCTCTGACAACATAACATGGTTCTATCAAACTACGAAGGAAAGACTAACAGCATCCTTGGAGTTGTCCAAGTGGACTTAGCAGTGGGTACTACCAATAGATCAACACTCTTTATGGTTATCAACTCAAAGGTAAATTTCAACTTGCTTTTGGCCCGGAAGTTGATTCATGGAATAGGAGCAATGCCGTCGACACTGCACCAGAGGTTAAGCATCTGGAGAAAAGATTCCATCATCGAAAACATCAAGGCTGATCAAAGTTATTATAAGATCGACGAAGCTAAGGGCAGTAAGAAGTCGTTTGATCAGCACTTAGTAAATATGGATCCTTGTGATGACGGGTCGGGGTCATATGCCTCCATCGACACGGGTTGCGTCCTGAACTTAGATCCTGACTATGGGTTTCTCTAGGATGCTGCCGACGAAACTATGGAACCTACAGAGAATAATCCACCCACGCGGTGGCCAGTAGTCGGGGAGAATGACTACTGAGTCAGAAAGCATGACTCAAATTTCAGCCTATCTGGCTGAAAACAAAAAAATGTCGGCACTAGAAGCAGAAGAACAACAAAAAATAGCTAGCAGAGCCGACTGCGACGCACAAGCAGATGGCCCACAAGGCTAGACATCAGCTTCAGAAAGCCGAAGGCTTGATTGTATCTATGACAATGAGCCTTTGGGGTTTGAGAAAGACCCAAATAGTGAGCTGCAAAGAATGCAAGCGCATGACCCACTCGAAGAGGTTGACTTAGGAGATGGGGTTACCAAAAGACCTACCTATGTGAGTACCAAAGTTGGGTCAAAAATGAAGGCTAAGCTAATTGAGGTATTAAAGGAATACAAGGATTGCTTCGCCTGGGATTATGGCTAAATGTCTGGTCTGAGTCGAAGTGTGGTGGAGCATCGACTTCCAATTCAGCCAGGTAAAAGACCAGTGAATCAGCAGCCTCGATGATTCGCTCCAGAGGTTACCTCGAAGATCAAGCAGGAAATTGAGAGATTGCTCAAAAGCTGGTTCATCAAAACTGCAAGGTACGTCGAATGGATAGCGAACATAGTGCTTGTTATAAAAAAAATGGAACCATTCGAATCTGTATAGACTTCAGGGATCTGAACAACGCTACCCCAAAAGATGAATATTTGATGCTTGTGGTGGAGATGCTCATTGACTCAGCGGCAGGTTTCAAATATTTGAGCATGCTCTACGGTTATTCTGGCTATAATCAAATTCTCATAGCTGAAGAGGATGTTCCCAAAACTGCATTTCGATACCCTGGGGCTTTAGGAACATACGAATGGGTTGTGATGCCATTTGGTTTAAAAAATGCTGGGGCAACCTATCAAAGAGCTATGAATGCTATATTCCATTACTTTATTGAGAATTTTATGCAGGTGTATATTGATGACATTGTGATAAAATCCTCATAGGAGAATGGTCACTTAGACCACCTTCGACACTCATTCGAGAGAATGAGAAAATATGGATTAAAGATGAATCCACTAAAATGTGCCTTTGGTGTTCATGCAGGGGATTTCCTGGAATTCGTGGTTCACAAGAAAGGCATCGAGATAAACCAGAACAAGACGAAAGCGATCTTGGATCTCAAGCCTCCTTCGACAAAGAAGCATCTCCAATCTTTGTTGGGGAAGATAAACTTCTTGAGAAGGTTCATATCGAATCTAAGTGGCAAGACGAAGGTATTCTCGCCATTACTCAAAGCTAAGAAGGAAAGTGAGTTCCATTGGGGACAGGAGCAGCAGGAGACTTTCGATGCTATCAAGGAATATCTTATAAAGCCTCCAATTCTATTGCCACCTAGTATAAATAAAAACATGAGGTTGTACATTGCAGCGTTGGATACAACCATAGTAAGCATGTTAGCACAAGAAGATAGTAGTGGTGTCGAAAGACCCATTTATTACCTTAGTAGAATGTTAATAGATGCTGATACTAGGTATACTATGATTGAAAAACTATGCATATGCCTGTACTTCTCATGTATGAAATTGAAGAAATATATTAAACTAGTTGATGTTTATGTTTTATTGCATTTTGATGTTATTAAGCATATGTTGTCCAAACCTATTCTGCATAGTCGAATTGGGAAATGGGCACTAGCATTGATTGAGTTTTCCCTGACATACGTTCCTCTAAGGGCTATGAAAGGTCAAATAGTGGCAGACTTTATTGTCGACCATGCAGTAGTCGAACCATCAGTATGTAGCATCGACATTGCCCCGTGGAAGTTATACTTCGATGGGTCGAGCCATAGAAACGGGGTAGGCATTGAGATTCTAATAGTATCCCCGCAGGGTATTCCAACTAAGTTCAAATGCAAGG
The DNA here is from genome assembly GCA_022829125.1 of Lathyrus tuberosus. NCBI lineage: Eukaryota > Viridiplantae > Streptophyta > Magnoliopsida > Fabales > Fabaceae > Lathyrus > Lathyrus tuberosus. The sequence goes on from JALAZF010000078.1 coordinate 8,943,923, forward strand.
TGGATGGGAAGTGCTCCAATAACGAGGCAGAGTATGAAGCCTTAATCACTGGACTCAAAATACTTAAGGACTTGGGGGCTAAGGAAGTCGAAATAAGAGGAGATTCGGAACTGGTGATTAAACAGATCACGAAAGAATATAAGTGCGTCAAAGAGCATCTTTTGATTTACTTCTCGATGGAAAAGTGCCTTTTGGAGCACTTTGAAGTTGTCAGCATTAGCACGTGCCCAGAATAGAAAACCAAGAGGCTAATGAGCTAGAACATATCGCCTCCGGTTACAAGGTGTTGGAAGAAAAGTTGAAGGACTTCATTGAAACTAGGGAGAAGATGGTGTCGAACATACGCCCACCATCAGGCTTGTCAATCTCAAAAGCAGTGGGGGCCAACACCTCGTCAGAAAGCGTGATCGAAGGGTTGGAAAGTTACGAGGTTTTCACTATCAGTAATTTTTCATCAACAGATTGGAGAAGATTAATCATCGAGTATCTGGAAAATTTGGTGGGCAGCGCTGATAGGAAGACTAAATATAGGGTGCTAAGTTATGTGCTGATGGGAAATGAGTTGCTAAAAAAGACTCCGAAAGGAGTATTGTTCAAGTGTCTAGGGGACACAGAGGCCTACTTGGTAATGTCTGAAGTTCATAGTGGGACATGTGGAACTCATCAAGCTGGCCACAAGATGAAATGATTACTATTTTGACAGGGCGTTTATTGGCCAAACGTGCTTAAAGATTGCATGGACTTTGTAAAGGGATGTCAAGACTTCCATAAATATGCAAATATTCAGCATGTGCCAGCCAGCGAGTTACACATCATCGTCAAACCATGGCCCTTTTGAGGTTGGGCATTGGATGTCATAGGGGAAATTCGACCAGCCTCGTCGAAATAACAAAAATTCATCCTCGTAGGTATAGACTATTTCACAAAATGGATAGAGGTTGTGCCCCTAGTGAAAGTAGATCAGGAGGCTATGATCGAGTTCATCCAGAATCATATTTTGTATAGATTCGGGATACCTGAAACCATCACGAAGGATCAAGGCTCTGTATTTGTTGGCCAAAAAATGCAAGAGTTTGTAGCAGAAACAGGCTTCAAGTTGGTTAGTTCGACACCATATTATGCTTAGGCAAATGTTCAGGTCGAAGCAGCTAATAAAGTGGTAATTGGGCTCATAAAAAAACACGGGCCAAAACACCAAAAAATTGGCACAAGACATTGAATCAATTTTGTGGGCTTGTTGAACCTCCCCCAAAGAGTCAACAAACTCGACTATGTTTCGTTTGGTTTTCGGGCACGACGCTGTGTTACCAGCAAAAATATCCCTGAAATCAGTTAGAGTGGAACGACAACATGAAATTCCATCGGAGCAATACTGGAATATGATGTTGGATGAAATCGTGGACTTAGACGAGGAAATAATGGCAGCGTTGAATGTGTTATTACGTCAGAAGGCACGAGTTGCCAAGGCATATAATAAGAAGGTAAGAAAGAAGACCTTCGCAGTTAACGACTATGTGTGGAAAGCAGTGTTGCCCATGGATCGACGAGATCGAATGCTAGGGAAATGGTCACCAAATTGGGAGGGACCATTCAAAGTGATCCAAGGTTTCAGCAATAATGCATACGAGGTTTAGGAATTAGGAATGAATCAACGAATCTTAAGGGTAAATGGGAAATATTTGAAAAAATATAAACCTATGCTACAAGAGATTCAAATTAAAAAGTAACTTTTTCATTGATAAGTGGCCAAAATAGGCTAGGGTTGCCAAGATGGCTTACAAAATATCTGACTAAAATTACAATAGTTCGACATGATAATTAAGAGAAAGTATGGAATCTAGACTTAAAGTTCTCAAAGATGGTATTCTCATGAACAACCTTACTTTCGAGGAGAGCTTTTCTTTTCTGCATTCGACCAATGGTATCTTTTATCTTGAAAGCAGCTTTGATGTGAGCAAGCCCTTGAGCGACTTCTTGATCGATTGCCTCTTGAGTGGGCAAGGGTTTAGCGGAATCCAAAGAGGCCTTTTGTTTTTCGACCTCAACGATTTTTCTGGTGAGTTCAGCTTTCTAAGCCTGGTAGTCAGATATCTGTTAGTCGAAAGCATGATACTTGTTGGAGCGCTCTTGCTTGGTGGCCTCGAAGTCCTTAAGTTTCTTCTCATAGAGTGAGCTGAGATACCACTTACGGCCCATTTCATTGCGTTTCTGCCTAATTTGAGCGTCGACTTGATTGCACCTAGTAAGGTCCTTGGCCAGTTGCATAAAGAAGGCTTCAAATTCAATTAAGTACAAGGCCATGGGGCTGGAATTTGAAATTCGGCAAGTTCATCCAATATCTTGAACACATCACAAGCCATAACAGACTCCTCTGCGACGGCCGCCAAAAATTCGTCCTCAAACAAGTATGTCTTCAATTGTTGGAGCTTAAGGGTGAAAGAAGCGTCTATTTCTGGGGTTGGTATGGACGTCGAACTCGTGGGCTGGACGTCCCCAGACTCTTGGTGAAGCTTGTGCAGTGCCTTCAAGCCTTCCACTGGATTTGTTTATCTTGTTGCCAGGATCTCCTCTGGGGTAAGAGTTTTGTCGACATTAGGCATTGGCAAGGTGCAACCACCTTCAGTAGAAGCTTTAGGGTTCACATCAACCTCAGCAGTGGCAGCAACAGTCGAAGGATTGTCATTATCACCAGGGGTTGCACTATCCTGCCTAGCCTCAGTGGTGGTTTGTTGAACTGGAGGCGTTGTCTTCACTAAGTCCTCTTTGGTCGAAGTCACTTGGAACTTGTCAACGGTTTGAGGACTAAGCATAGTTGTTGTCTCAGGCAAAATGACAATGGTGGCCGCTGCAGTGTCTTTCTCTTTAGCAGTGGTCGAAGGGGCCACGGTTTCTTGCAAGGAAAGTCCCGATAAGAAAATGCCCAAGTACCAGATAAATTAATAAGAGAAAAGAGGACAAATACATCAGCAGATGGTTTTGGAGGAGATACTTCAGCCTTGACGGGCTCGAAGATGTCAGCAAGGTTTCTGGGAACAACGGGCTTGATGGTCGAAGCGACCGTCTTTGAAGGTGTTTTCTTGATTGGGGATTTCTTTTTCCTCACCAACGAAGTAGCTGGAGGAGATGATGGAGCTTCAGTAGGAAAAATCTGGGATTGGGTACTTGTATCCGACCCGTCTCCCTCAGGAGAGGGTATCTTTTCAGAAGTCTGGCAAAACAACAAAGTCAGATAAACCGGCAAAAAGCATATGCGAAGTAACACTGCGACGGGTTATACCTGTTGTTTCGAAGTCTTTGGTTTCTTGGCAGGCCTGGTGGAGGTCGAAGCAGCAGCTGGTTCCCATTTTTGACCCTGAGAAAGAAGCACTAGTGATTAGTTAGAGACGATTAAGGAAATGAACTTAGAGTTAGGAGTTACCTTCTGTGGCACCGACTTCTTGGGCGTCCTCGACATGTACAACAATTGTCGGGTTGGGAACCTCGCCAGCAAGAGTGGCAAAAGCATCGACCACGTTTGACAGGAACAGGTCATGTTGGAAAATCTGATTCTGGTATTCTAACCACCAGACATCGAAGTCTTCCGTGGTAAAGGAGGAAGGTTGGAATGCAAAGACAGGCAACTCAAGATGTTGCGTCGACTTGATAAATCTGAGGCAAGTTTTATGTCCCGCCAAGTTCAGCCGCCTACCAGCCCGTACAATATCAGAAGGATGTTTCACCAGGGATTTTGGTAGCATCTGGCTCAAGCCAAATTGACGGGCCACCAAGTTAGGCTGGTAATTCATGAACCCATAACCTGTGTTCCCCATCGCAATCCGAAAGGATAACATGGTAGGGTCAGGAATGCCCTCCATATTGAGTTCGACTGCGCTGCCGCTTTGGGGGAAACACCAGGAAACATATTCTTGAACCATGTCGGACCAAATTGTCAAGCCACAAAGGGCGTCATGCTGGGGACGAAAGACGTGGTCTCCACAAACATATGGAGATACTTCATGAAGAGACTTTTGTAAGGAGTTTCTTGGGTGGTCATCCGGGAGAGTCGAAGGCCCTCTACGAAACGCTCTTTGTTCAGACGCTCCATTATGGCTGAGGTAGGATAGCCCAATTGGTGCTCAAAGGTAGTATTGATCCAATGTTACAACAACCACATAGGCCCTGAGACGTTTAAAGCTTTGGTGGTCGCATGCAAAAGTTTCAGCCGCAGGGCTGACAGACCAAGTGAATGATAAAGGGAGTCAAGCAAAAGCTTACCCAAAGACATCTGTCAACCTTTGTGAATCTGGATCACCAGGCTAATGCAACTTTTGGCTATTTGCAGAGAGCTAGGGCAGAATAGATAGTACGACAACCACACAGTTAAGAAAGCAATGTGTTCCTCGTCGGACACTTCCTTGGAAACTTTGTCGTGATGATCTTCGATGTAGTTTTGGAAACTGGCACGCTCAAAGTTGAAGGTGTGGTCTGTTTCTAGCGTCGGGTCGAAAGTCTCGCCCAAGGGTGACATACCAGTGATAACCGCCACATCGAAGAGTGTCGGCGTGAATATGCCACAAGGGAAGTGGAATGTATTGTTTGATCCCTCCCAAAAGTACATCGATGCAAGCAGCAAGCAAGGGTTGACCCTGTGAGAGTTTCTTGAGAGTTGAATGGCGTCGAAGATGCCAGTGTTTTGCCATTGCTCTTTGCGTTGGCCTTCGACCTTGCTGAGCCAAGAAATGTATTCTTTATTGCCAGGTGTAGGCATCTATCTAAAGACCCTAGCCTTGGGTGCCATGAATTTGAGGTCCAAAGTGCCACCTTTCTCAAAAGCTGGTGGTATGGTAGAAGCAAAACATTGGAAGAACTCTTGAAGCTCTCGATGACTTGGCTTTTTATCTGGATATGGGCCATGAAAAGCATGGAGTTTGCCAGCCACCGCGAAAGGGATGACCATCTGATGTCGCCAGTTTGCTACCACCGCTTCGTCAGCAGATGACGGTTGAGGGAGAGGCCTGAGTGATTCATTCTCAGAAAGAACGAAGGCGACAGGGTTGTTTCTGGTGGCGTGGGTAACGGAAGCCTCGCCAGTTGCAGAAGATGCCATTGAAATAGAGAGTTTTTAGGAGCAAGAAAACTTGAAAGAAGGAGAAGCGGTGAGAAAATGGCGAAAGAAACAAACGAATGAGTTATGGCATTATTTATAAGGAAGAATACATGCAACTGAAAAGCCAAAAAACTGTTCAAATTATGCATTTAGTGGGGGTGGCTTTGAGACCCATAACTTAGGATGAGACTAGCCATCATGACGTTTCTTGGAAATCGTGTTGCAGAAATGTGCCATCATCACGTCAGACTGCGGGTGACACGCGGCGAGGATTAGACAGAAGACAGAGCATTGGTTGTTGGGTCGAAACCAAAGCGTCGTCAAAATCTCGCATGAAATTAAAATGCTAGTTTTCTCAGTCGACGCATGGCTCAGTCAAAACTGGCCTTTTAGTGGGGCAATTTGTTTGCCAGGAGATTTCGACCAAACATGAGAAATGAAGACATGGTGAAAAATTCAAGCAAATGGGTCGACGCCAGGAAAAAGGATAGTGAGGAAGCCAAAGCTGGGTCGACATAAGCGAATGGTGCGTCAGAAGAAAGCATATGAACAAGGCCGTCGAAGGGCATTACTTGGTGGCCCGTGAAGCCAACACAAAGCTAATAAGTTTGAGCGGGAAAAGTTTGAAAGCCAAGAACATGGGAAGTTAGAAAGATAGTGAGGTGACACATTTCATAGCCAGGACAAATCTTGGGAGATGAGCAGTTATTTTTTCAGCCTATTTAAAGCAATAGTTATTTCCATTTTAGGGGGTCGCATTTGTAACATTGAAAAGAGAAAACACTCAAAGTACCAAGCGTTAAGAGAAACGAGTTTACTCCCGTAGAAATGTATGATAGCGTCCACACTTGTTATTTTTATGCAATTTATCTGATCAAAGCTTAAATCATTTTGTCATTTACTTGTCTGTTGTGTTTTCACTTTGTTTTATTTATCACTTCGAATCCCTTTTTATTTGTTCAAGTTTACTACAACTCCTCTAAACAAAAAACCATCATATCAACAAAAGGTACACTTCAGCCAATTGTTCTAGGATTCTATGGCCGATCCCGCGAGTAAACCTGCGATAGGAGGCCAGTGGTTGTTAGCGCGAGGATCGCGTGCGAACACTCTCTTTCTTAGTGAGTCATATAAAAAACTTATGCTTCTTGATACTACATGTTTTTGCTAAGATATTGAGCATGGTCATCAAAACACAATGTCCACTCATGAGGAATAGGGCAAAAATCAGAGGTCAGTTGGCAACCAAAGTATGGTTTTAGAAGGGAGACATGCACAACTGGACGAACCTTCGAAGATGATGGTAGATCCAACATAAAATTCTCCAACTTTTTTTATGATGAGGAAGGGACCATAGAAGCGTTTGGCCAACTTCTGAGAAGTTCTTTTTGTGATGGTCTATTGTCTGTATGGTTGAAGCTTCAAGAGAACAAGATTGCCTTCCTTGAAGGTAAAGTTTACTCTTTTTTTGTTCGCCTGTTTTCCATTTGGAAATGATTTTTTAAGTTCTCTTTTAACCATGTGAGGATATGATGTTGCTGTTGTAGGGAGCTCTCCAAGGACTCATCAGCAACTGGATCAGACAAATACTCTGAAATATTGGGAGGGTCTCGGCCGTACAACACTTTGAATAGCGTTATCTGAATCGTAGTATGAAACGAAGTATTATACTAAAACTCGGTAAGATGGATGAACTTGTACCACTGGCGAGGATGATCACTTGTAAAGCACCTAAGGTACATCTCAACAGATTTATTTACAACTTTGGTTTTCCCGTCAGTCTTTGGATGATAGGTGGTGTTGTATTTTAATGTAGTGCCTTAAAATTTGAAAAATTGTAGAGGATCTCGGCCCGGAACATTGGATTTGGGAATCCCATAAAGACGAGATATATCCACAGAGAAACATGAGGCAAGATCTTTGGCTGTGAATTTGGTGGGCATAACAATGAAGTGTGTGTACTTTGTGAGACAGTCACAAATGACCCAGATAACTGTGTGACCAAAAGAATTTGGTAAGTGTGTAATAAAGTCCATATTTAGCTTTTCCCGTACTTGATTAGGGATTGGAAGAGGTTGTAATAACCCCTTTTTCTTCTGTGTTTGATATTTGTTGTGTTGACAGGTTATATAATGCTTGACAAGATCTTTAACGGCAATGTATAAACCCGTCCATGAAAAGGATGCAGATACACAAGCTAGAGTAGCCTTAACCCCAGAATGACCTGCTGTAGGAGTAATATGAAACTCATGAAGAATAGTGTTACAAAGCCCTTGGAGATCATATATGAATAATCTATCTTTGTAGTATAATAAGCCTTTTGAAAACTTGTAGAATTTGTGTTCACTATTGTTTTCTATGATCCGCTTAACTAATGTTTGATCAACTGTGTCCTTTGCATAAAACTCACTGAGTTTAGATAAGAGATCAGGGATAGGAGAGGACAAAGCCAATAAGAGAGTATCTTTAGAGTGAAATTTCCTGCTTAAAGCATCAACAACCAGATTGGATTTTCCATGTTTGTAAAAGATTTCAAAATTAAATCCTTGCAATTTAGATGCCCATTTCTGTTGTTCTGGTGTTTGTATCTTCTGAAGTAAAAGGTTACGCAAACTCTTTTGACATGTATAAATGTCAAATTGTTATCCGATAAGGTATTGACACCATGTTTTACCGCTTCTGTAACAATAAACATTTCGCGCACATACACGGAGGCTAATTGCATACGGTGGCACAACTTTTTACTAAAGAAAGCAATAAGATGACCGCCTTGGGACAACACCGCACCAACCGCAACTTCTGAAGCATCTGTTTCTACAATAATTTTTTTTTTGTAAAATCTGGCAAAGCCAGGACCGACATGTCGGTCATTTATTTTTGTAATTCTGTAAAGGCTAAGGCTACCTCAGTACTCCATGAAAATTTAGTGGAACGTAACAAATCGGTGAGAGGAGCGGCAAGAGTGGCATAGTTGCATACGAATTGGCGATAAAAGCCTGTAAGACCCAAAAATCCGCATAGAGCTGTGAGTGAACGTGGTTGAGGCGAGTCCAAAATGGCCTGAACTTTGTCTGGATCTGGTGCAACACCACCCACTGAAATCACATGGCCTAAATAATGAACTTGATTCACTACAAAAACACACTTGGATAATTTCACAACAAAAGAATTTGACTTTAACAACTCCAAAATAACATGCAAATGAATTAAATGGGCATTGAGATTGACACTATAAATGAGTATGTCATCGAAGAAAACTAAAACAAAATTTTGCAAATGGGGGTGCAATAAATTTTTCATAGCCGACTGAAAAGTGGAAGGGGCGTTAGTGAGCCCGAAGGGCATAACGAGAAATTCGTAATGCCCATGAAAAGTCTGAAAAGATGTCATATGTGTTTCTTCCAATTCAACTCGGATCTGGTGATAACCTGAGCGTAAGTCTAACTTGGTGAAAAATTTGGCAGAATCCAATTCATCTAGGAGTTCATCTATGGTAGGGATTGGAAAAGGGTCTTTAATAGTAACAACATTGAGAGCATGATAGTCCACACAAAAATGCCAAGTTTTATCCTTTTTTTAACAAGTAATACGAGTGAGGAAAATGGGTTGTGACTAGGAATAATGACACATTGTTTTAACATATCTTGGATAATTGAGATCATTGCTTCCTTTGGTGAGTGTGGGTAACGATATGGTTTGACATTTATAGGTGGTGTGTTGGGTTAAAGAGGGATATGATGGTCATATGGTTGTTTAGGTGGAATGCTTGAGTGTTGTTGGAAGATTGTAGGGTAGTTATGGATCAAGTTATGAATTTTTGGGTGCAGGTTAGGTGGTAAGGATTCAAAGTTGGAGTTTATGGTAGAGCAAAAGGTTGGGGAGGAATCAATTGGTTGAAAGGTCGTTAAATGAAATGAGGAGACAAAGTTAGTGTGAATAAGATGGCGAAGTTGGTGGAATGTAATATGGATGGGGGTGAGATGTAGGGTCTCCTTTTAAAGTAATGGATTTGTCTTGATGGGTAAAAGGGATGGAGGGGATATAGAAATCTGTCTGAATTAGGCCCAAGGTGCGTAACCACGCTATACCCAAAACCACATCAATGCCTTCAATTGGCAATAAGTAAAAAGGGAGTTGGAAGGGTTTGTTTTGTAGAATAATTTGAACATTATTGCAGATTCCCTCGCATTGTAAATGTGATCCATTTCCCACAATTACTGAAAATTGAGGTATAGGGGTTGCCTTAAGGTTAAGATGGTGAGCAATTCGAGGTTGAAGAATATTATGAGTGTTGCTTGTATCAACAAGTACCATGATTGATAAGCCACCAATGAGGCATTTAAAACTTGAGTGTTTGGGAAAAAAATTAACCAGACAAGGCTTGAGTGGATAACTGAAAGTAAGTATCACTCTTATCTTGCTCATCTATTCCATGGTCAATGTTGTTTTGAATTTGATTATACTCTTCAAAAACTTCATCTTCAGCAAGAAGAAGAAGAAAACTATTAGTGGAACATTTGTTTCCAGTAATGAATTTTTCATCACAATTAAAACATAACCCTTGAGCATGACGCTCTTGTAGTTGGGCTTAAGAAAGGCATCAAATGGGAAGTTTGGGAGGAATAGTGGATGGTTGAGGTTTTAAAGTGATTTCCCTTTGTGGATTAGGAACATTGGGAAGTTTTGAGGGTAAAGGGTTGGGGATTGGGGTGTTAGATTTTGGGTATTGGCTAGTGAAAGGCTTGGAGAATTTGGGCTTTGCATCTTTGAGTTTGGATTCAATGAGTTTGACAAGCTTAATAGCTTGGGAAATTGAAATAGGTTTATGAATATCCATCTCATTTCGAATCACGAGTGTCAGGCTTGAAATAAAGCAATTCAAAATTGCATCGGGAGGTAAGCCAACAACTTGATTGCCTAATTTTTCAAACTTAGTTTGGTATTCCACAACAGAACCATCTTGTGTTAATTTGAATTACTCAGCTTGATGATTTTCATAAGAAGAAGGACCAAAACGTAATTCCAAAGCTTTATGAAAGAAACCCAAACTGTTAACAATAAATTCTAGCGCTTCCATTTAAACCAACCCAAAACATCATCTTTCATGTAAAGTGAAATTAATGATAATCTGTTTTCGGGGGGAAGATTATACAAATTAAAAAAGTGTTCAGCTTGGAACAACCATTCTAGTGGATTTGAACCATCAAACATAGCAAACTCAAGTTTAGGGGTACAGAAGGGCGGTAGTGGAGGCATGTGGGGGTAAGGATTTTGCTGGAAAATGAGAATATTATAATTAAGGGTGTGTGGAAAAGTTGTTTGGGACGGTATGTAAGGTGAGAAATGAGGTGGTGGCAGAGCAGATGTGTTTCTCATCATGGTTGCTACAGTGGTTAGTTGGGGTGTGTTAGAAAAGGTTGTTGGTTGTCTTAAAGGTGTATTGGTAGGGGAAGTACTATGGATAACAGGGGTGGAAACCATGGATGTAGATGAAAGGTGTTGAGCAATACCTGAAGAACTTGTCGTTGAATGAACATTAATAGTTTGTTGTTGCTCCTTTAGTGTAAGGAGTTTGTGGAGGGTGGACATGATGGATTCATACCTAAAATCAAAGATATGTTTGTCATTATCCATTCTGGTGTGGATATGTCAAATATGTTATTCCAAATCTGCATTAACCTTGTCATACCTTTCATCCATTTGTTGTTGAATTTGGGTCATAGCATTGTCAAGGTGAATGTGAGAAGTTTGGACAACTTCTTCTACAATTTCTCTAGAAGAAAGGTTAGGGGGTTTGGGAGGAGTCGTGAGAACAAGAGATGAAATCATCAAATGTTAGCTTTACACTAGAGTTACAAATTAGATCTAAGTTTCATAAGAAGATAAAACACAAAAGAAATAACTTTTCGGATTTTTCATTACCAACAACTCAAAACAACAAATAATTTATAGTAAGGATTTAAAAAATAACTTAGATCATGGGCCCATAACCAACAATAACAAAAATTATAAACTTAGAAAATACTGCTAAAAATACCCATTATTTATAGTGATGATCATGGGCTCATCCTAATAATAAAAATCTTTTAGTAAGACTGACTCTTTCTTTTCTTCAATAGGCCTCTTCTTAACACATTAGTTCTTCAGAAAACATGTTCACCCATACTACACTTCAAGTTGCTCATTTGATATTCATTTTTGTTAATCCAACTTCAAATATTTGCTAATCATTAGAAGTAATGTTGGGCTTTGGATGTTAAACTATACAAAGATCAAATCTCTAAGGTGAAAATGTTCTTGATGTTTAAAATGACGCTAGGGATTTTGGTATATCCAAACCAAATCGAAATCCAAGTCAAACCATGTTATTGGGGTCGGGCACTTTTTTAATTCAGACAAAAATCAAATTAAACCAATAAAATCTGATGTTAATTGGTTTGAGTAATAGATTTTCAAAATTCTATCAACTAGTTTGTCTACGTGAATCAACTATTTAATTCATATAATTTATAAATATTAAATTTTAAGAAGAAAAAGTGAAATATCATTTGTGACATTTACAACCTATATGAATAAATGAAAAAAATTATGAAAAATTAATTTATATAAATTATATTATTTTTAAAAATATTTTTGTACACTTATTTCTAATGTATCCTATCAATGCAATTCAAAAAAATTTGTTGTTTCTCAATTTTGTTCGATTTGAATTTTTTTTTAATGTGCAAATTCAATCTAAAGAAATTCATATATTTTTTATTTGTTTGGATATGAGATTCTCTTGAATCCTAGAATACCCTTAGGTCAAGCAATGAATCTCTAATTGGTTAAGTGTCTGTTTGGATACACGCTTGCACTCGTATTCGTGCGTTTCAAAGCCAATGCACCGTGAAAATTAAGAAACTAGAAAACAAAGCTTATGCACTACCGTGGAAATTCACCGCGCTTTTGACATTCCTACCGTGTAACGCATGTTTATTTAATTAAATATATTCGTCTATTCGGTGTTGATTATCGGAATTGTGTGGTGTTGAGTTGCTAAGTTGGTTTTAGCCGAATTAATTTGATTAAGTTGATTTGAGTCGTGTTGTGGTTGGTTGAACTAATTAAGCTGATTTGGGTTGTATGTTGTTATTATATTAGAATTATAAAAGAAGGTATGTGGGCTTGGTTGGTAGTAGCAATGTTGGGGGTGTAGTAAGTTGGCCCAATAGAAATAAGAGAATAAGTGGAGTTAGTGGGAAAAGGAAGTTACAGGAATATAAGAAGTTATTGGAAAAAGTCTTGGAAGAGAAAAATAGGGTTTTTGGAGAATACGAGAAGTTGCAGAGAAAGTAGAGCAAGGGGTTTTGGAAAATTACGTGGGAATTGTAGAACCGGAAAGCCAATCGAAGAGTAGAGCGACCTTCAATCCAAGGTAAGGGTGGGGTTCTGACTCTATAATTGGGTTTATGATAAATAGTATGTGGGATTGGATTTGTAGCATTGTTTCTGTCCATGTGTGTGTTGATTCGTTAAAGTTGATTGCCTAAATTGGTTGATGTGGTTAGATTAATCGTAGAATCATTTAATCGGTGTTATTTTGTGTGATTTTGTGGTATTGCGGTGGTACTGTGATGGTATGAGAATTGATACCAAAAATTGGAGGAATTGGTAGATGTCGTCAAATTAATCGGAGGATGATTAATTCACGTTGTTTGAGTAGAATTATCCATGTTGCTGTAGTATGATGTATTGGAAGAATTAGTTGAGGATGAGTATAAGAGAAGGAGAGAAGAGAGGAGAAGGATGAGAGAATATAGAGAACGCAGGTTTTGAGGTTTAACGCAGCTTTGGGAGCAATGAAGACTGTCAGGAAAGTGTGACGAGCGTCACACGGGTCACGACCGTCATGGAGCATGACGACCGTCATGCATACAGTTTCTGGGTGCTGTGTTGTTTCCTGCGTTGATGTTTGGTTTGGCTGCTTGTTATGGATGGGCGCTTTACCTTGTGAGAATTACTCGTGTAACCGGATGATAATCATGGCATAGAAGTGAATTCGGAATTTGTTGGCAGGATGTTAGTAACAATAGTATAATAATCATTTAGAAAGGAATTAATTGAGTAGGCAGTAACAAGATAAATTAGTGATACTTAAAGGGGAGTTATTTAAGTAGCAGTAGCAATGATAATTATTGACAGGAGTTGTCTAGTAGCAGTAGTGATAATAGGATGTATTAGGTAGTATTTTTGGTAGCAGTGACGTGATGATAAAGTAATATGTGGCGGGTGATATTCTATAGCAGAATTTAACCAATAATAGTATCAGAACAGTCTTAATAATTAATACAGAGTAGGAATACTAATAATCTTAGTAGAAGAGTTAGGCATTAGAGTGGCAGTGTAATTGAGTTGTTCTTTGTGCTGTGTTCCTTGTTGGAAGTTGCGAAGTTGTTGATATGAATCTGGTTGTTACGTTGTAGGCCTATGGCCAATGCTGATTTGTTGTTGATGTTGATAGTAGGCCTTGGCCAATGCTGATTTGTTGTTGATGTTGATAGTTATATGATGTTCACGTTGAGTCACATGGCATAGCATATTAAGTTGGTCTGGATTGGCAAAAATATTAAGTTAGCTTGGATTGGAAAAATATTAAGTTGGCCTGGATTGGCAAAATATTAAGCTGGCCTGGATTGGCAAAACATTAAGCGAAAGGCTTATGCCTTGTTGACGTCAATATTAATTGGCAATTTTTTAAGCTGGGAGTTCTGCTCCAATGGTACCACATGCATGAGCATATTGAGTCACATTTCATGTTGCATAGTTGTTGTTGTGTTGTTGATTAAAGTTGATTCCAAAGTTGATGTGTTGTTGATTAATGAGGATTTAAAAGTTGTGGTTGTGTTGCTGTTTTCTGTTGATTGGGATGTTGTGAAGTGGTGATTTTATAATCTGATCTAATATATTATTTATCATATATCCGATTATATTGTTTGATATCTCACCCCTTCTGTGTATGGTGATGGTCTATGCGCCATCCTGCAGGTAAACCAGAGTGAAGGCTGTCTACCTTCATTAGTTCGAGTCGGTGTCGTCGCTCTGATACGTAGCACTCGGGGGGGGGGGGGGGGGGGGGGAATGAACGCTATATGTAGTTGTTATTGTTTTGTTCCGTTGCTGAATTTTATGTTGATTTTATTAAGCCTTTGTATGTGAAGTTAATTTGAGTTAGACGAAGATGTTGATCTTTTGAATTGAAGCAAGAATTCCGCTGCTTGATTAATGAAGTCATTTGATTTTAAAGCCAAAAAGTTGATGCTGATGGTGTCTCCTATTATTTTAAAGTGTTATGTATATGTGTATCATGTGATTGAGGTGATGTTTAAAGTTGAAAATGTGACATCCTGTTTATGTTGAAATTTTGAAACTCTGATTTTATAATTATCCGCCGGGTAGAAATGGGGTGTTACATTAGTGGTATCAGAGTAGGTCGGTCCGTCTGGCCAAGTTGTTGAGTCGTAGTTGTTTGACAATCGAGTATTGTTAACTAGTTCTAGCATTTGTTTATGTTGTAGTGATAAGTTGAGATGGCTGGAAGGAACGATGCTGCAATTGCTGCTGCGATGCAAGCAATGGCTCAAGCCTTGCAGAATCAGCCGAACGCTGACGAGAATGCTGGATCTCGTAGTTTGGCAACTTTTCAGAGGGAGAATCCGCCTACCTTCAAGGGCAAGTATGATCCTGATGGAGCGTTGGATTGGTTGAAAGAGATGGAGAGAATCTTCCGTGTGATGGACTGCACTCTGGCGTAGAAGGTTTGGTACGGGACTCATATGCTAGCAGTCGAAGCTGATGACTGGTGGCTAGAGACTCGTCAGAGGTTAGAAGCTGCAGGTGAAGGTATCACTTGGGCTGTGTTCCGAAGGGAGTTCCTGAGGAAGTATTACCTAGAGGATGTTCGTGGTAAGAAGCAAATCGAGTTTCTTGAGCTGAAGCAAGGAAACGTGTCGGTTATTGATTATGCTGCAAAGTTTGTTGAGTTGGATAAGTTTTATCCGCACTACAACAAGGATGATGCTGAATTTTCAAAATGCATCAAGTTTGAGAGTGGGTTGCGCCCAGAGATCAAGAAGGCAGTTGGATATCAGAAGATTCATGTTTTTGCTGATTTGATTGATAGTTGCATAATTTTTGAAGAGGATAACAATGCTCATTATAAGATCATTAATGAGAGGAAGTGCAAGCACCAACAGAATCATGGCAAGCCTTATGATGCTCCGGCGGGAAAAGGTAAACAGAAAGTGGCTGATGGCAAGAGAACTAGTGGGGGAGATGCTCCTGCTGGCATAACTTGTTTCAAATGTGGGAAACCTGGTCATAAGAGTAATGTGTGTACTTCTGAGGTAAAGAGGTGTTTCTTTTGTGGTAAGACCGGGCATGCAATATCTGAGTGCAAGCATAAAGAGAGGATTTGCTTCAACTGTGGTGAAGAAGGACACATTGGTAGTCAGTTTCAAAAACCGAAGAAGGCGCAAACCGGTGGGAAAATGTTCGCGTTGGCTGGGACTCAGACAACTAGTGAGGACAGACTCATCAGAGGTACATGTTTCATTAATGGTACTCCTTTAATCGCTATGATTGATACTGGTGCTACTCATTGTTTTATTGCTGCTGATTGTGTTAAGAGATTGGGTCTTATGTTGTCTTCTATGAATGGAGAAATGGTCATCAAAATTCCAGCTAAAGGATCGGTGACTACTTCTCTTGTGTGTTTGAAGTGTCCTCTGTCGATCTTTGACAGAGACTTTGCTGTTGATTTTGTATGTTTGATGTTAAGCGGAATGGATGTAATCTTGGGTATGAACTGGTTAGAATATAACTATGTTCATATAAATTGTTATAACAAGACTTTGAGGTTTTCTACTCCTGAAGAGGAAACTGGTTTGTTGTCTGCTAGACAGTTGCAACGGTTGATGCAAGAAGAAGCTCAGGTGTTCTCGTTGATGGCAACGTTATCTATTGAGAACCAAGCTATAATTGATGAGTTGCAGGTGGTGCGTGAATTTCCTGAAGTTTTCCCTAATGAAATTCCTGAAGTACCGCCAGAAAGAGAAGTTGAATTTGCAATTGACTTTGTACCTGGCACCAGACCTGTTTCTATGGCACCGTACAGGATGTCTGCGTCTGAGTTGTCAGAATTAAAGAAACAATTGGAGGATTTGATTAAAAAGAAGTTTGTAAGGCCAAGTGTATCGCCGTGGGGAGCTTCAGTATTGTTGGTAAAGAAGAAAGATGGGAGTATGAGGCTCTGTGTTGATTATAGACAGTTGAACAGAGTGACGATTAAGAACAAGTATCTGCTTCCGAGAATAGATGACTTGATGGATCAGTTGGTAGGTGCTTGTGTATTTAGCAAGATTGATTTGAGGTCGGGCTATCACCAGATTAAAGTGAAAGATGATGATATTCAGAAGACGGCTTTTAGAACACGTTATGGACATTATGAGTATTTGGTGATGCCTTTCGGAGTTACTAATGCGCCGGGAGTATTCATGGAGTACATGAACCATATCTTTCATACTTATTTGGATCAGTTTGTAGTGGTGTTTATTGATGATATATTAATTTACTCTAAATCGGAAGAAGAGCATGCAGAACACTTAAGACTAGTGTTGCAAGTTCTGAAAGAGAAGAAGTTATATGCAAAGCTGTCTAAATGTGAATTTTGGTTAAAGGAGGTTAGTTTTCTCGATCATGTCATTTCAAGTAGTGGCATTGCTGTGGATCCATCTAAAGTAGACGCTGTGTTGCAATGGGAAACTCCAAGGTCGGCTACCGAGATAAGAAGCTTTTTGGGACTAGATGGTTACTATAGAAGGTTTATTGAAGGTTTTTCTAAGTTGGCACTTCCGTTAACTAAGTTGACGTGTAAAGGTAAAGCGTTTGTGTGGGATGTTCGATGTGAAGAAAATTTCACGGAATTGAAGAAGAGATTGACGTCGGCTCCGATTTTGACGTTACCTAACCCAAGAGAACCTTTTGTGGTATATTGTGATGCTTCCAAAATGGGTTTAGGAGGTGTAATTATGCAGGATAATAAGGTAGTTGCTTATGCGTCGAGGCAGTTGAGGCCTCATGAAAAGAATTATCCTACGCATGATTTAGAACTCGCCGCAGTTGTTTTTGTGCTGAAGATTTGGAGGCATTATCTTTATGGTTCTAGATTTGAAGTATTTAGTGACCATAAAAGTTTAAAGTATTTATTTGACCAGAAGGAGTTGAATATGAGACAGCGAAGGTGGTTGGAGTTATTAAAAGATTATGATTTCGGTTTGAATTATCACCCAGGTAAAGCTAATGTTGTGGCTGATGCTTTAAGCCGAAAGACTTTGCATATGTCGGCAATGATGGTTAAAGAGTTGGAATTAATTGAACAGTTCAGAGATATGAGTTTAGTTTGCGAAGTGACACCGCAGAGTGTTATGTTAGGAATGTTGAAGGTTAACAATGATTTTCTGGATAGTATCAGAGAAGCTCAGAAGTTAGATGTGAAACTGGTAGGTTCGATGGTTGGAATCGATCAGTCTGAGAATAGCAATTTTAAGATGGACGCACATGGTGTGTTAAGATTCCGTGATCGAATTTGTATTCCTGATGATGCGGAAATGAAGAAAGCGATTCTCGAAGAAAGTCATAAAAGTAAATTGAGTATTCATCCGGGGGCTACAAAGATGTATCAAGATTTGAAGAATTTGTTTTGGTGGCCTGGGATGAAGCGTGATGTAGCGCAGTTTGTGTATGCATGTTTAACTTGTCAGAAGTCAAAAGTTGAACATCAGAAGCCTGCGGGGTTGATGCAACCGTTAGAAGTTCCAGAATGGAAATGGGATAGCATTTCAATGGACTTTGTGACGGGATTACCTAATACTTCGAGAGGACACGATTCGATTTGGGTGATTGTTGATAGGCTTACGAAGTCGGCTCATTTTATTCCTATTAACATCACTTTTCCAGTATCGAAGTTGGCGAAGATTTATATTCGTGTGATTGTGAAGCTGCACGGTGTTCCTTTGTGTATTGTGTCGGATAGGGATCCGAGGTTTACTTATGATTTTTGGAAGAGTTTGCAAGAGGCGTTGGGTTCTAAGTTGAGGTTAAGTTCGGCGTATCACCCTCAGACGGATGGTCAAACTGAGAGGACTATTCAGTCGTTGGAGGATTTATTGAGAGCATGTGTTCTCGAGCAGGGAGGTTCGTGGGACACTCATTTACCGTTAATAGAGTTCACTTATAATAACAGTTATCATTCTAGTATCGGAATGTCACCTTTTGAAGCATTGTATGGTCGGAGATGTAGGACTCCCTTATGTTGGCATGAATCTGGAGAAAGTGTAGTGCTTGGACCAGAAGTTGTTCGAGAGACTACTGAAAAGGTGAAGTTAATCTGAGAAAGGATGAAAGCTTCCCAAAGTAGACAGAAGAGTTATCATGACAAGCGAAGGAAAGATTTGGAGTTTCAAGCTGGTGACCATGTATTTTTGAGAGTTACACCTGTGACCGGTGTTGGGCGTGCATTACAGTCTAAGAAGCTCACTCCTCGTTTTATTGGTCCGTATCAGATTTTGGACAGGGTTGGAAATGTTGCTTATAGAGTGGCTTTACCGCCTAATCTTTCGAATTTGCACGATGTGTTTCATGTATCACAACTGCAGAAGTACATTTCAGATCCATCTCATGTGATTCATATGGATGATGTGCAAGTACGGGATAATCTTACTATTGAGACAATGCCTGTGCAAATCGCAGATCATGAAATGAAGACCTTGAGAGGCCAGGAGATTGCTTTGGTGAAAGTAGTCTGGTTGGGAGCTGCCGGAGAAAGTATGACGTGGGAGTTGGAAAGCAAGATGCGGGAATCCTATCCCGAGTTGTTTGAACAAGGTAAATTTTCGAGGACGAAAATGTCCTAAGTGGGGGAGAGTTGTAACGCCTGTTTATTTAATTAATTATTTAATTAAATATATTCGTCTATTCGGTGTTGATTATCGGAATTGTGTGGTGTTGAGTTGCTAAGTTGGTTTTAGCCGAATTAATTTGATTAAGTTGATTTGAGTCGTGTTGTGGTTGGTTGAACTAATTAAGCTGATTTGGGTTGTATGTTGTTATTATATTAGAATTATAAAAGAAAGTATGTGGGCTTGGTTGGTAGTAGCAATGTTGGGGGTGTAGTAAGTTGGCCCAATAGAAATAAGAGAATAAGTGGAGTTAGTGGGAAAAGGAAGTTATAGGAATATAAGAAGTTATTGTAAAAAGTCATGGAAGAGAAAAATAGGGTTTTTGGAGAATACGAAAAGTTGCAGAGAAAGTAGAGCAAGGGGTTTTGGAAAATTACGTGGGAATTGCAGAACCGGAAAGCCAATCGAAGAGTAGAGCGACCTTCAATCCAAGGTAAGGATGGGGTTCTGACTCTATAATTGGGTTTATGATAAATAGTATGTGGGATTGGATTTGTAGCATTGCTTCTGTCCATGTGTATGTTGATTCGTTAAAGTTGATTGCCTAAATTGGTTGATGTGGTTAGATTAATCGTAGAATCATTTAATCGATGTTATTTTGTGTGATTTTGTGGTATTGTGGTGGTACTGTGATGGTATGAGAATTGATAGCGAAAATTGGAGGAATTGGTAGATGTCGTCAAATTAATCGGAGGATAATTAATTCACGTTGTTTGAGTAGAATTATCCATGTTGTTGTAGTATGATGTATTGGAAGAATTAGTTGAGGATGAGTATAAGAGAAGGAGAGAACAGAGGATAAGGATGAGAGAATAGAGAGAACACAGGTTTTGAGGTTGAACGCAGTTTTGGGAGCCATGACGACCGTCAGGGAAGTGTGACGAGCGTCACACGGGTCACGACCGTCATGGAGCGTGATGACCGTCATGCATACAGTTTCTGGGTGCTGTGTTGTTTCCTGCTTTGATGTTTGGTTTGGCTGCTTGTTATGGATGGGCCTGAGTGTAAATATGTTGTACCTTGTGAGAATTACTCGTGTAACCGGATGATAATCATGGCATAGAAGTGAATTCAGAATTTGTTGGCAGGATGTTAGTAACAATAGTATAATAATCATTTAGAAAGGAATTAATTGAGTAGGCAGTAACATGATAAATTAGTGATACTTAAAGGGGAGTTATTTAAGTAGCAGTAGCAATGATAATTATTGACAGGAGTTGTCTAGTAGCAGTAGTGATAATAGGATGCATTAGGTAGTATTTTTGGTAGCAGTGTCGTGATGATAAAGTAATATGTGGCGGGTGATATTCTATAGCAGAATTTAACCAATAATAGTATCGGAACAGTCTTAATAATTAATACAGAGTAGGAATACTAATAATCTTAGTAGAAGAGTCAGGCATTAGAGTGGCAGTGTAATTGAGTTGTTCTTTGTGTTGTGTTCCTTGTTGGAAGTTGCGAAGTTGTTGATATGAATCTGGTTGTTACGTTGTAGGCCTATGGCCAGTGTTGAGTTGTTGTTGATATTAAGTTGTAGGCCTCGAGCCAACGTGGATTTTTTGTTGTTATTAAGTTGTAGGCCTTGGCCAATGCTGATTTGTTGTTGATGTTGATAGTTATATGATGTTCACGTTGAGTCACATGGCATAGCATATTAAGTTGGTCTGGATTGGCAAAAATATTAAGTTGGCCTGGATTGGCAATATATTAAGTTGGCCTGGATTGGAAAAATATTAAGCTGGCCTGGATTGGCAAAACATTAAGCGGAAGGCTTATGCCTTGTTGACGTCAATATTAATTGGCAATTTTTAAGCTGGGAGTTCTGCTCAAATGGTACCACATGCATGAGCATATTGAGTCACATTTCATGTTGCATAGTTGTTGTTGTGTTGTTGATTAAAGTTGATCCCAAAGTTGATGTGTTGTTGACTAATGAGGATTTAAAAGCTGTGGTTGTGTTGCTGTTTTCTGTTGATTGGGATGTTGTGAAGTGGTGATTTTATAATCTGATCTAATATATTATTTATCATATATCCAATTATATTGTTTGATATCTCACCCCTTCTGTGTATGGTGATGGTCTATGTGCATCCTGCAGGTAAACCAGAATGAAGGCTGTCTACCTTCATTAGTTCGAGTCGGTGTCGTCGCTCTGATACGTAGCACTCGGGGGGGGGGGGAATGAACGTTATCTGCAGTTGTTATTGTTTTGTTCTGTTGCTGAATTTTATGTTGATTTTATTAAGCCTTTGTATGTGAAGTTAATTTGAGTTACACGAAGATGTTGCTCTTTTGAATTGAAGTAAGAATTCCGCTGCTTGATTAATGAAGTCATTTGATTTTAAAGACAAAAAGTTGATGCTGATGGTGTCTCCTATTATTTTAAAGTGTTATGTATCTGTGTATCATGTGATTGAGGTGATGTTTAAAGTTGAAAATGTGACATCCTGTTTATGTTGAAATTTTGAAACTCTGATTTTATAATTATCCGTCGGGTAGAAATGGGGTGTTACATACCGTATATCCAAACATGCTATAAGACTAGAATTCTGACCAGAGATGATCCACTTAAATAATTTGATGACAGATTTTAATACTGAGTGACTTTTAGAGTGTTTAAAGGATGGTTTATGGTTTATGATTCTCATGAATTAATTCTTGAGGATTTGTTCTTTATGGTTCCTTGCAATATGAGTTGCATTTAAGAAAAATCAAAAAGAGAAAGAAAAAAAAATCAAAAGACACAAAGATGCTATATAAAAGAAGTATATTATTAAGATTAGATCCTAACTTTACCTCTAATAATTGCAATTATGGATTCTCTCCTGTTCTTTTGGGGCTGCCATCTCTCCTTTTTCAATCCAATAGTTGATTAAACATGGAAAAATGAGACAAACAGCAGGAGAAGATCTAATTTAGACTTATAGCTTCTGCTTGTCTTTTGCGGATAGAGAAACTTTCTACCCAGGATAGCTAAAAAATTGTGCGTTTACATGAGGAAACCCATAAAGACCACTTGGGTAAAATGAGCAGCAAAGCCAGACTCGAACGTTATAATAGCCGTAACACATAACTACATTGCAGGGCAAGATTTACCCATGATTTCTCATGTTGAAAGTATTAACTATTAACCATCAAAATCACTACTTCATTTTGATTTCAACTTTAAATTTAGGGTAAACTGAATATCATACATCAATCTAATTCAGAATTATAAGAGTACAACATAAACCTAATCATAATCATCATAAACAAAAGAAAAAAAACTCATAATTCAAATTACATAGTCAATAAGAAAAGGCATAAGAGAGCTTCATCATGTTCATCTTCAACCTCCAAAACCATACAAGGTTCTTCCCTGTCTCTTGAGAGCATAGACAACATCCATAGCGGTAACCGTTTTCCTCCTAGCATGTTCGGTATATGTAACAGCATCACGAATCACATTCTCTAAAAATATCTTCAAAACTCCCCTTGTTTCTTCATAGATCAAACCGCTGATTCTCTTCACACCTCCTCTTCTCGCCAATCTACGAATAACTGGCTTTGTGATACCTTGGATGTTGTCTCTCAACACCTTTCTGTGCCTCTTTGCACCTCCCTTTCCAAGTCCCTTACCTCCCTTACCACGACCTGACATTTTCGATTGAAAATTTACGACTGAGAAATTAGGGTTTGATTTTGAATTGGATATGGAGATTGTGAATATGATCGCGCTATTTATTTATCTATTGCAGTGGAAGGAAGAAGAGGCTTGTAAAAATTCAATTTGATATCTACCATTAAAATATGAGGTAATCGACGGCTTTGGTCGCGACTTTCTGAGTCTAACGGTTACTAACTGCAAGCGCACAGCCTATCGCGTAGTAATAAAGATATCAATCCCACAGGGACTTGATAATCAACCTAGTGCTACGGTTTGCTACTGTGTTTAGCTAAGGCGAAGATGTTCTAGTTTTAAGTTCAAAAAGGGAAACTAAAGGGAATCTAAATTTTAGAATAAACTAGTTGATATTAGGATATCGGTACGTAACTTAGTGTACCATCGTGGATTCAATAAAACCTAAGCGTATAAAAATAAGTCACATTATATTTCTGTAGAAAATATCAGTTTAAAAGCCCTCACCTCACACTCTCGCGGTTATTGCTTCGGACTATACTCCTAAATCATAATGTCTGCTCTCGCTAGCCCATTTGAGTTTAAAAATACTTTTTGAAAACTAATACAGTCTAATTAACTTTAAAGCACTCTCGCTATTTTTAAAACCAATGCCCGATTTCAGCTATCCGGTTAAAATCTCACACTCTCGTGGTCTTAATCCTAACCTTTTCTACCTTTTTACTCTCGTAATAAAAGTCCAGTTTTAATTAAGAAATCGCGGCCATAAAATAAGTTGTTTATGGTTTTAGCTTAGAATTATCGAATCCATTCCAGTTACTTCATTACATACCGATAAATCGGATTTAGCTAGACATACTACTTAAAACAAACATGCATAAAAATAAATTACAAAACAGTAAAGTAGACATGGTAATGAGGAAACGATAATGCTATTATTAAGATAATGAATAAAAACCCGATAAATATGCAATATCTTGGTTCTAGCAATTCCTCCACAAGTCGGTAGGCTTTTGCTTGATCGTATCGGAATAACGAATGATGAAGGCCAGATTAAAAATAAATCCTAACTATGGTGCAATAGCTCCTCAATGTGAGAAACTATCACTATTTCAAGTAATGGTAAACAAGGAATGGGAAACGGGAAACAAACAAGGAATGCAAGGAAAGTAAAAAATTCGGAAATAAATTCTGCAGCAATTCAAGGTAAAATTCTCTAGGTTCTGTGTCTTTGGCTTTCCAATCCATGCTGTATTTATAGCTCAAGCCTTTGCCTTAACGTTAGAGAAATAGTAGGAGCATAACCCTTGGTGGTTGAGAAGTCTAAGGGAGACTGGCTCTCATGCAATTGGAATTGAGGGAGAGAATATAGGAGAAACTGCTCAACGTGCGTGTTCATTGGGCTTCTTTTTCCACGTCTGCGTTCTGAACATAATAACCACTTTGTAGCGTGTGACGGTCGTGATGAGTGCATGACGATCGTGGCAAACTTTGGGGGCGTGACGGTCGTGGTAGGTGTGTGACGGTCGTCACACACACCACTTTCCATTTTCTGCTCTTTTTCTTATTAATTCCTCCTGTTTTCTTCTCATTTCTTCATGTTTTCTATGCTTTGCTCCTTTTAGCTTGGACAATGAAATACCTGCGAAAACACTAGAATACTCGCGGAACAATCGTAACTTAAACTGAAATAACGTATTTATTAGTCGTAAATCAAGGCAAATATATGATACATTTTCATGTTATCAGGCTTATATTGGTGATCTGTGTATGGCCAGGTAATAGTTTAAGGACCGTAGATAGAATAATATTAACGGTGAGTTGCATCTTCCTATAGACCAACCTATTGGCAATATTTAATATGTGGCGAATGAATAATTTTTCAGATTTGTAACATCTTGGTTGTGTTGACTAATTGATTTTCGAAAAATCTTTTTTCTTTTGGATAGTTAACCTCCATGTAATATGAAGTTACTTGTATTAGTTGGTTATAACGAAGTAAAATATTTTTAGAGGTATAGTTAGGGTTGTTTGTGTGTGCGGATTGATTCATGAATATGTTTGTCCAAATATTATCAATTTATTAATCATTTGAACATATTTGTTTATGGGTATTTCTGATCGAACCAGCAACATTACGCATGACTTTGGTTCAGATATTGAATTTCAGTTTTCTATTTCATTGAGATGAAATTAGTGATATTTTTATTATTATTATTTTAAATATAAAGAATAAAATTAATCTATAACTACAAAACTATTTTCCCCCCTTAATTTTTCACTCCCCGTCAATATTTCTACTAGACAAATACTCGATCCAAGACGGAGCTACTCATCGAATTTTTTGGACCTATGTCCACTAATATCCCACACATACATGTACTAATATTAGTAATACATGTACTATTACTACACCCTCCTGTCACTATTATAAGTAATAAAAATATTTTTAAATTCATTAAAAAAATGATGTATCAGGACATTGTTATATATCAGATATATTAATTATTCAATAAATCTAAAAAAAATGTGTTACTTATAATAGTGACCAGAAGGTGTTCTTGACATATAAATTAACATTACACTCTATAAAATACTATGATTGATTTAATTTTTTTAATCATTCAACATTGAAATATGTGGTAAATACAATTAAAATCAATGATAACATACTAGTATATGATGTCATGAAATTGATATCAAATATTGTATTAAATGCTTATGTTGAATATTTCAAAGTTAAAATTCATTAGATAATATGAGAACAAAATATTTCTCACATGTGAGTAACTGTTTAAAAGTTATGATTTGCTAAAATATAAGCTTTGTTAGGGTTTGTCTGGAATATGAACCAATCACTAAGAGGGTTTGCTCTCGCAAGCCACTTGAATTCCTCGAAAGTTGATGATCTGAAGGAGGGAAGTACGAAACATGTCAAAGAAGGAAACACTGCTTTTTTAGTATTTTCATCTCATCTGATCATATACAATGAGATGGGATATGATTATGTGTCTGAAAATAAGATCTAAGATATGACTTTCAGTAAGGAAGGACAAGGAAGTAAAATTGGTTTAGAGGTGGGCAAAAGCCAACATGTTATTGTAGGAGATGGAGTAAGATCATAAAGAGATATTGTTGTAGGGCAGGGAGGGGAAAACAAATCTATTGAAAAGGAGGAGGAAGAAGAAGATGGGATATAAGTTTAGGAAGGAAGCAATGGTGTGATGGTGGAGGAAAGTTAAGTTAGAGGTTATGATTGTCCAACATTCATTTTATCGAAAGTGGAGGAGAAAGGTATACATCGACCTTGGAGAAGATGAGTGATAGTCAAACTACTAAGGAGTGCAGTCATCGTACTACTGACTCTAAACTTTGGAATGATATATCAAGGCTAGTCCCTAATGTTCTTAATTGTGCATGTTGGTATATTGGAGATGGCAAATAAATAGATCCTTGGAATGAATGTTGGATAATGTTCGGATTAGTGATCTAGGATATGAATCTGCATATTCCTCAGCATCTGAACGATGATAAATTTTTTGACTTGGTGGGGAACAATGGGGATTAGAGCTGCACAACCACTAAATATTGATTATTGAAGGGATGATTTAGTCAATTCTAGTACTAGTATCTTTGGCGTATCGGTAAAGGAGATGTATGTGAATTTGGTTAGAAAAGAGGACATGAATATCGATGGTATATAGAAGGAAATATGGATGTTGAACATGCAAGAGCATATCAAGAGTGTTATATGGTTGGTAGGACATGATATATTATCAACCAATCTTCCAAAAGGCTTGAAAAGATTAGGCGGTGCAGTGCGTAAGTTGTGTGGTTGTGCCTGTGAATCGACGTTGCATGTATTTAAGTGTTAGAACAAGATTTGTTCTTGACATTTTCTCTTTTAGTTTTGATGATAACAAAAGTATTAAAAGAACAATGGTTTATTTGATGTGTGTTTTATTTATGCAGGTTCTTGTTCTTGTACATAAATAATCAGAATCTGTTTTACTTAGACACACTTGAAGTTGCTTCATTACTAGCTTTTAGTGGCAGAGTCTGAAGAATAATTTCTAGTGTGGTTTGACGAAGACTCTGAACTGAAGGCCTCAATATTCAGACGAGTTTCTACACTTAGTAATTATAAATCAGCATCTGGTACCATTCAGAGTTGGTGATAAAGCTGTGGACTATCCGTACTACTAAAGGCAAGTTGTATTGTCTTATCAGCTTGTCAGCTCGAGTCTACAAGAATGCAAGGCTCAAGAAAAGCCGGTACGTTTTATGGATGTCTGCTCCCAACTGCTCTATTACTACAGAACCTCTTGAAGACTCAAAGGTTAAATGTGTTACACACTAGATTCAGAATCTGTTGTGCATCCATCTTTAACGTCTTTTGTACTATGGAGCAAAAGCAAAGACACTTGATCAAGTCACCTTCTCAACATCTAGTTTCTGGAAAGGCTATATATATGGATGAAGATTCAAGCTTGAATTTTAACAAGGATTCTTTTGTTGAAGGGGTAGCAAGATCAAGCAATTGTCAACTCTATGTAATATGCAGGTTTTCTGTTTTAGGTTGTAATTGTAAAAGCCTTATGATTTCTTACCCATGTATATATTAGAAATCTTAAGTGTTTTAGGTCTTTGTTATGGTGATCTACCGTACCTCTGATGCTTGCATCATGTACACCTTGTTCTCTATTCTGCTGAGCCTCTAGTAGTTTAGATTAAGTCTCATGCTATGTGCTTGAGCAAAAGTCTTGTCTCATTGGGATTCAAGCAACAAGTCTTGAGCCAAGATGCTTTAGCCATGTAAGTCTCATTTCTTAAGTGCTTGAGCTGTGAAAGTCCTATTCAGCTAGTCTGATTGAGAAAAAGGGAAGTCTCAGTCTGGATGGCCAGAAGAGCAGGTGGTTCGGCCAGAGGATGTGAGCAAAGGAAGTCTTAGACATGTGCTCTAAGCAAAAGGAAGTCTCAACCAGAAGACAGATGAGCAGGCGGCTCAGCCAGGTGGTATGAGCAAAGGTTAAGTCTTAGACACGTGCTATAAGTAAGGGAAGTCTCAGACAGTTGCTTTGAGCAGTTGTAAAAGTCTTATGCAGAAGCATAAATGATTCTAATCATGAAGTGGTTATAATGAAAAGCTCTTGTGAGGCAAGGGGACTGGACTACTCTAAGTTAGGGGAGGAACCGGTATAAATATTTTGTGTCTTCTGTTGTTATTTTATTTACTTCTGTTGTATCCGATACCAAACGAATTAACTCAGAATCTGAACATTAGTTCTAATTCTGAAACTCTGATCAGAAGCAAAATAATAAGAAAACGTGAAACACAATTCAACCCCACATTCTTGTGTATTTTTCACACCTTTATTAAGGACTGTCAAAAAGCTAGACATGTTTGGATGAATAGAATTTTGGATAACATACTGGTGGATTTTTTCACTATGGACTACAAGGAGTGGTTCCAGCTGAACCTTGACCAGAAGAACAAATGGAGTCGGTTTTAGGCAGTGAGATGTCATTGTTTACGATATTGGCGCAATTGAGAGTTGCATGAGGATCATGTTTAAATACATTTACATTTTTGTCTTGGACTATGGGTAGGTATGTTTATAGGAAGATAAAAGAATATGATGAAGCTAAGAGAAACAAAGATATATCCATGGGGAGAGAACTATCATCATGGTGGAATGGAAAACGCTAGAGAAAAATTGGGTTAAGCTTAATACAAATGCATATAGCAATATTTATAACAAAGCGGAGTGTGGAGGAATTATTCGTGACAATAAGAGAAGGTGTAAAGGTGGCTTCCACAAGGGCGTTGGGGTGTGTAGTGTCTTTAGGCGGAGCTTTGGGAGTATTTGAAGAATTAATTCTTACTAGACGGCTAAGTATCAGAAAAGTGGAGGTTAATGTTGACTAGTTATCGCTTGTTAAAGCATTATAGTTAGGTGTGTCAAGAGACATGGAAGGGTACACCCTGGTGCATTCATATAGGAAAGAAAACGCATGTGAGAACACTTTTACTAAAGAAATGATGGATAGTTTGCGACAAATATTATTTCAAGAAGAAGCGCCAATTTTCATCAGTTTTTTGATCGAAAGGAATACAAGAGGTACCATTTTTCCTAGAATGGTGGGGTAGTTTCCGTCTCTAACTCGACCAAAAAATTTATGTCATTTTTTTGGCTTAAATGTACTTTTGGTTCCCTTAATTACTTTTTTTATTCTTTTAGTCCCCCTATTTAATTTTCAGCTTTTAGGTCCCCCTATTCACCTTTGACTAGGTTTTTTTTGTCCCTTCACCCTTGGTCTATCTGGTAAGTGAAAAAGTTGAGTTGGCTCACAATAGTTGGCGTTAAGTCATTAATAGAAATTAAAAACTAAAAAAGTTAATTATTGTAATTCTAAATTTTTTAATAAGTTAAATAATAAAATTTTTATAAAAACAAATTAAAACATTAAATTGACCATGAAACCCTAAATCATCAGTTCATCCCCTTTCATTCATCAGTTTCCACCACCTCCTTCGTAACCCGGCTCATGAAACCCTAAATCTTTGCGTAATCGTTCTTAAAAAATACCAGAACCCCATTGTTTACACCATATTGTTCTCAATATTCAACCATGTCTAGATATTCCCAAGAAAGCAATTGCAGCAAATCTCATTTCATGCGTACCAAATGTATATGTGGCCTCAATGCACCATTGGTGACTGTTGCGGTGAGAATCAGATATCAAGCTATTAATTAACTTGAATTACAAATCATGAAGTTCACCACCGAGCTTTGATTTATCCAAAGGAAATGGTAAAGATCGAAGAAAACCCTAATTGCGCTATGTGAAGACACAGCTAAGAAATCGGGGATTGGGGGTTGGTTACACTAAGGGAAGGTATTAGTACCCTAAGTATTTGTAGTACTCTACAGGAGCCTCTTGTTTGTATTTGTGTTATGTTATGTTTGCTTGCTAAGGGATCTGCTAAGGTAAAGGCCTATGGGTATGTACACTAAGTATGCTCGCCAAGACGTCGCATCATGTGCCTACGTATCCTGACTAAAGAATCAGAGCAATCATAGTTCACCTCAATAAGGGTGAGGAACCATTGACTATGGCCAAAGTTCCAAGGGGAATGAGTATGAGCTCATACAGAGTCAAAGAACTCTCTAAGTCTAAGTTGTGATAGGTGAATGGCTATGAGGCCTATGAATGAGGTCAAGAGAAGATGGCTATGAGGCCTATGACTATGAGGTTAAGGGGATCCTATGACTATGAGGTCAAGGTAAGATGACTATGAGGTCAAGAGAGGATGGCTATGAGGCCAAGATGGCATCCTATGACTATGAGGTCAAGGTAAGATGGCTATGAGCCCAAGATGATATTTTATGACTATGAGGTCAAGGTAAGATGGCTATGAGGCCAAGATGATATCCTATGACTATGAGGTCAAGGTAAGATGGCTTTGAGGCCAATGATGGTATCCTATGACTATGAGGTCAAAGGTTGAAGATGACTATGAGGCCAAGATGGTAACCTGTGACTATGAGGTCAAGGGTGGAAGATGGCTGTGAGGCCAAGATGGTAAGCTATGACTATGAGGTCAAGGGTGGAAGATGGCTATGAGGCCAAGATGGGAAGATGGCCATGAGGCCAAGATGGGAAGATGGCTATGAGGCCAAGATGAGAAGATGGCTATAAGGCCAAGATGGGAAGATGGCTATGAGGCCAAGATGGGAAGATAGCTATGAGGCCAAGATGATAACCTATGACTATGAGGTCAAGGTGGAAGATGGCTATGAGGCCAAGATGGTATTGAGCTATCTATGATTTTGAGGTCAATAGAGAGACTTTCCTTTGGAAGGCGGGGAAAATAACTTCTTGTAAACAAGAGTTGAAGGGGGATTAATTTGAGTGATAAGGGATAAGAGTTCAAAAACTCAAGGGGATAAACAATCAAGAGAGACAATAGTATCAATCAAGTATGAACAACATCAAAATATTGAGATAAACATCCATGTATGAGCATGGCAAAGTATAATGAAATAGTTCACAACAATATGAACAAGTGACCATATAAGCAAGAGAAAGTACTCATGAACCATGAAGTTATGAGTGAAACAACTTTTCAACACAAATTCAACTTGCAAAACACTTTAAGAAGTGCCATAAAGAATTAGGTTAAAACAAGTTAGAAACAAGGCTTGTTACATTGGTGGGGTGCTCCAAAATTAGGAAGATGGACACACAAGTCCAAGACCAAAGATTAACTCAAGTTAAAACCTTTACAAATGATTATGTGGAGTGTCATAAAAAGATGGGCAAAAATAGCCCTCTCAAAGTCAAAACTTCAAGGTGAAGTAGTCAAAGGTATCGAGCCTTAGAATCGAGGGTTAAACAAAACAATCAAACCCTAATCAAAAGACCTTATTCAAGGTCAATAATCCAACCCAAACAAACTCTCAAAGTGTCCTAATACATCTTAGAAAATCATCTCAAAAGGTAGTGAGAAAATGTCTTTTTTCAAAAGAAGTTCAAAAAACTAGGTTAAAAGAAATGTTCTTAAGTTCACAAAATCAAAATAAATATTGAAATAATGTGAAAATAAAAATAAAAAAATTTATAAAATTAAATTAAACATTAAAATGTAAGTATGAATTTTTGGGGGATTTTTTATTAACAAAACTATTTTTTTATAAGTGAAATTGAGATGAAAAATAATAAAATAAATAAAGTTGAAATGAAACAAACAGGGGGGTGCATTGGTAAACTTAGCATGAACTAAGTTGGTTTGTTATGCGCTTAGGCCTTTCTGGGCAGGGGGTGTAAATGGCAAAACAAGATAAGCCCAAAGCTTAACAGCTTGTCCAATCCAGTAAGAAGAGCTCGACGAGACTCCACCAAAGGCCTGACTTAACAGCCATCAGATCTAAGATTTGATCAAGGCTCTAACAACGCACGACATCCAGTAGAAGGATCACCATGGACCCTCACGAGTGCACTGTATGTGAACCAGGGGAAGCTTGGAGACCTGTGACAAGTGTCACTAGTACAGCGAAACATGTTATGAGCAAAAATTCAGCAAAAGGACAGATAAACGGTGGAAAGACTTCATTCATCTTGACAACTTTCTCTCTCTGAAACTATCCCTCACCAAGTCAGCAACAAAGGAAACCCTAACTGAACGTCGTAGGCGACGATGGTGGTTGGCGACCAAACACGACAGCGCCACCACCTTCTTCGGCTAATCCACAGATGAAACAACCCTTCTTACTAAATAGAAACTCCCAAATTGAATATGAACCTAAACTTTCAAGATTCGTTTTCTAAACCTCGCCAATCACCTACACCTAAAAAAAAAACTAATCCACGAATCCGGTGGCATAAACAGACAATTCCAAAGGCGTTTAGATGAAGAACAATCTTTAAGCAAAGAAAAGCACAATGATAACAGTAAAAAAACAATGTGAACGAAGCAAGGTCAGAGAAAAAATGGCTACCTGAGCGAGATTCCTCTTTCTTAAAGCCCTACTCTGAAGAAGCCTCAACGATTAACAGATAAGTTTTCCTCCCTCTTAGAAAATGATGGTGTTGGGGCTTTCTTGGAACTTTCTCTGTTAGACCGAACTTAGGTTTTTTTTTAGTTACTGATATTCTCTTGATGTTTTCTCTCTTTTCAAAAAATTTCCTCCTCTTGAATGAGATAGGTTCAACCCTTTTATCTTTGAAATCCCTGAGATGCTTTGTTTGAACTTTTGACTTGATCTGTTTGTGCCATCTTGTTTTTTTTTCGATTGATTGTTAATATCCTTTCTGCTAAAATATGATGTCTTCAAAGCTACCTCTTTCATGTATCTCATATTACTTGTTGACCTGATATTTCATAACCTCTGCTCTGAATATCTTGTCCTCTTTCCACAATTATGTTAAGGCTTTGTCTGAGTAAATTATGCTGCTTTGAAATTTGCCTTTTTTATGAAATTCTGAAAATTGATGTATCGTCTATTCTCCCTGAACTTCTCTACATCTTTTCTGAAACTATCCATGTTCTAAAATCTCTGCTGCACCTTGACTTATTCTGCTGAGTGTGAATGTGACTTGTTATGTGTAAGTAAAACTCTGTAATGTGAATTTGGGGTGTGTATCTATGTTACATGATCACTGATGTAGGCTTTGTTTGACTAATGAATTGAAAGGCTTATGGTTTTGAAATTAGTTTAGGATTTGATTAAATCTGGAATGAGCTTGGTCCATGGAATTGGCTAAGACCTTAGAATTATGGTTTGTAATATTGGAAAGTTTATGGAATTGAATTGAAAATGTTTATGGATTTGCTTTCTTGTGGCAGGGGTATTGCAGAACAAAGTCAATGTTGAGCTGCCTTGAAACTTTGGGATATGAGCAGACATTTCTTGATTTGAAGTAGAGTTCTAATGGCTAACAAGAGGTGTAATGGTGCAGGACCATTTTGATGTATAAGGGTTGCAGCTATTCTCCTTCACATGACTCAGCAGGCACCAGTGTGCCTCAGCTTGTGTAAGGCTTGTTGCCTTGTGTTTTATTCATGACAGTAGGTCTCAATTGCCATAGCCTTAGATTAGAACCTTAGGGATATCACAAAACTTGGTTGTACTTGAAACAACTTATAATTCATTGTCATTTCTTGTGTAATACATTTCTTTGTGAATTATTCAACCCTTAATCAACGTAACCTCCTTTATTTATCATTGAAAGCTCATGATCGACACATTGATCATTTCTAAAAAAATATCATCTAGGTGACACAATCTTTGTGGAGCGGCAATTTGGGCTTAAAAAAATATAGCCTCAAAACTTGGACATGAACAAAGCTATCACCTTATGGTAATCAAAATCCATTTGCACTCTAAGCTCAAAAACTTCAAATTCCAAAATAACCTTGAAACGAACTCCAAGAGGCTAAATGGGCTTGATTTTGATTTTTTCATAGAATCCAAATACAGACTTTCACAAGATATTAGCAGTTAAAACCACCCTTAGGATCTTGAGATGTGACCAAAAGAAACATGAATTTCTTGAAGAGGAGAGACTTTTTTCTTTAATTAACCAACATAAATAATGAGCAAAAATGGTCAATGACTCACCCAAAATCTTAATTGACCGGTACTCACAATCTTCTGACTGAAATCTCCTCCACAAAATAAAGCCACAAAGCCTGATTAAATAGTTAGTGATGCAACAAGGTTGACCTACAAGGTTCATGCATTGTTTATGACATCTAAGGGGTCAAAATTTAGGATATAACAGTTACCCCTATTTAAATAACTTCACCGGATGGAGCGAGAGATGATAATTCTCGCGAAGTCAAGGTGAAAGGTATTTAAATATAGCAAACCAAAAATTTTGCCCTTAGATGGAATACACATGCTAAGGACAGGCAACAGACATGCAAATGTTGACATGCCATGAACTTCTAGTATGATGATATGATGTCATGATAGTGCAAAAGTGCAGACAAAACAAGACACCAAAGGTCAAAGAGAAAACAACCACAAGTGAGCCTCACTGGGGAAGTACATATGTTAGTATCCATAAGGAAGACTCACTGGGGATGCAGACTAACCTACAAAAGAGACTCACTGGGGAGACTCCATGGAAACACTGGGGATAAAAGGGAAACCCTACAGATCCTTACTGGAAATAGAAGTCAAGGAGATATTCTCCACTGGGGAAAGATCTAGGGAGATGGACGACAGGTTCATATATGACCGGACGACACTGGGGAAAATGAAAAAGGACACACTCTTTACTAGGCATGAAACTAGAAAGAAGACATGATCTCCACTAGGGATCAATTTGAAATGAAAGGAAAAACACCCAATCAAAATATTTTCTGGGGATTTCTTATACTGAAGAGTTCAAACGGGATCTTCAAGAAAAGCCAGAAAAGATGGAGGTAAAACACAAACTCTGCGTGTGCCAAATGACGATCAATCACAAGGACTTTCAAAGAGATATTTATAATGACTGAACCTCTGTTGGGAATAAGATTAAAGTACTAACAATGATTGGACTCAGAAATTACACGCTAGTAAACACTGGACTCACAGTATTAATATTTGAAATGACGCCAGTAAACACCAATTTGAGTTGGGCTGTCAATAAACACTGGACTTTAGACACCAATATGAGTTGGATAGGATACCAATATGAGTTGGATAAGATACCAATTTGAGTTGGCCTTGAGATACCAATTGGAGTTGGCTTGGATACCAATATGAGTTGGTGTAGATACCAATTTGAGTTGGCTTGGATACCAATATGAGTTGGTTTAGATACCAATTTGAGTTGGCTTAGATACCAATATGAGTTGGCTAGGATACCAATATGAGTTGGTTTGGATACCAATATGAGTTGGCCTGGATACCAATATGAGTAGGCCTGGATACCAATATGAGTTGGTTAGGATACCAATTTGAGTTGGCTTAGATACCAATTTGAGTTGGCTTAGATACCAATTTGAGTTGGTTTGGATACCAATATGAGTTGGCCTGGATACTGTAGCACCCCAAAATTTGCCCTACCTTTTTTCTGGCTTATGTTTCTTTTTCATTCGCATCTCATTTAGGTCATACTCATTCATTCATTTGTATTGGGCTCCTAAGGCGTGGGATCATGGTTTCTTATCTTCTGTGCGACTTGGTTGATATTCATTAATTGAAGATGGTGGTTAAGGTTCATCTTGATATTCACGAGGCATCTTGACATGAGATCCCGTTGTGGATTTATATTGTGGTCAGGGCAGTGTTATTCTTTCAGGTGCTTATTGTTGGTTTCTTGTAATACAAGTTGATTTGGATTCAAGATTGGGGTGGGGAGTTAATTAGGAGTACAAGATGATTTGGGATTAAGAATGAAGGTTGGTGTGGATTAACAAAAGAGAAGTTTTATTCGAGAAATTCCACAAGTTCAATTGGATAAAAATTGTCAAGGTGGTTGAATATCTTCAGAAGATCCTTGGTATTCAAACTCATCATTTCTCCATCCTTTTAAACTCAAATTCAAAACCATTTTTCCTATTCATTTCTTACGTCCATTTCAAGTCCATTTTCTTCTATATCCATAAACCAACCCCATGTCCATTTTGTTTAGAATTTAAATCCATTTCAATTCATTTTACTAATATCCATATCCTTTTTTCCCAAACCAATTTACCCACGTCATTTTTAATATCCATTTTTACCCATCAAAGTCCATAACCATTTTCAATATCAATATCCATTTTTAATCAATTTTTCATAATATTCATTTTTAGTCCACTTTTAATATCCAAACTAACCATTTAAAATCCTAAGTCACATACCTAAACCCACATTCTTATCCATTCATTAACCGTACTATCCACTTTAAATCTATTGTTCTAAATAAACCACATCCATCCAAGGTCCATTTTCAACTCACCTTTGGGTCCATAAACCATTTTCTAATCCACATCTATTCTTTTCATCCAATTCAAACCAAATTTCTATTTCAAATTCATGTCCTTACTTCTAATTCCAAATGCTCAACCATCATTCTCACAAACCGATATGTTGTTCCATACGGGAAATTCAAAGCACTAGATTGTTAGAATGGATACACCTGTTGTTGGTGTTGTTATCAAAGTTCAGATTGTAGATTAATATGCCCAAATTTTGACCGAGGTTATTGGAAATGGAAAAGAGGCACGAAGGTGTTGGTATCATGTTTCTTGAAAAAAAAAACAACGTTGGCTTTTGATTG
The DNA here is from genome assembly GCA_022829125.1 of Lathyrus tuberosus. Taxonomy (NCBI): domain Eukaryota; kingdom Viridiplantae; phylum Streptophyta; class Magnoliopsida; order Fabales; family Fabaceae; genus Lathyrus; species Lathyrus tuberosus. Next base: position 8,980,389 of record JALAZF010000078.1, read on the forward strand.
ATGAGGGTTGTGCACGTGAGTTAGTGCATTGTGAGAAGGTGTTTGCATCCTTGTTGTTGTAGCTGCGAAAGAATGGAGCCAAAGGAGTCACAATATATTTTGCTTGATGACGCTTGAAAGCTATGTCTCAAATGCCTTGACTCAACAATAAGGGATAGTCACAAATGCCAACCCTGAAATATCAAATTCTTATGAAGGTTTAAATATGAAATTGGAATAGCATGTTCCTATGCTCTTGGCCGAGAGATAACATCAACAATATAATAATGGCAGAAAACTTTAGCAGCCTAAAAAAGGGGAAATTCAGCAGAAAGAATTACAAAAAAAACTGACAGCAAAAACCAATTTTCATAGCAGCTTAATTTTCAAAATACATAAAATAGCAGCAGCGAGAATAAAAGAGGGGTTTTTTTTTCATTCACGAAGAAGGCTCACATAACAGTTCACAAACCACTTCTAACCATTTTTAACAGAGTTTCACAACTGACTCAAGGAGAACCTAACCAATCTTTAATCTCTAATCTCTCTCCATCTTCATCAATTCTCAAACTTGCAAAAGCCGAGAACATAACTTCCTAACCGAAATTCATTCACCATTTTTCTAACAGAAGAAAACCAGAACATTTCCTCTTTCAATTCACCATAAACACTCTACAAAATTCATCAAAGAACCAACGCAGATTCATCAATCATCATCAGAAGCCTGAAATTCGCAACCTGTAACAAGAATTCTCAAAACCAATTCCTCAACAGAAATCAACAATAACACCGTAACGGCATCAGAAGAAGATTGAAGAAGAATTAAGAAATTGTAAGAGAGCTTCAAACCTCAGGCTCTTCAATCTCTCGCTATCACCGAAAAATTGTTGAAACCGTAACAAATTTCAATCCAAAAGCTTCACCAACCGTTCTTCACCAACTCTCCATCTTCAAGAACCTGCAAATCATCAACGGCATCGCATCATCAATTCCGCCACAATAATTTCAGAGCAAATCGGAGTCGAAACAATAGCAACAACAAAGGATTGAATTCATACCTGAGCGAGATTCGCTTACAGGTAAACTTCGTCATTAATAACCGCTCTTCGTCATTCTCGTGGCAATAGGTTTCGAATCTTGTTTATGAGGGGGAGATTTGTGCGAATCAGATCCTAAGGTTGAAGGAGATGTTGTTTATGGTCGTGGTGAGGAGAAGTCGAAGATGAGAATCGGACGATGGTTTTCGTTGTTTGTTGTTGACGGATGAGAAGTCTGAAGGTCGCGATGGCGTATGGTGGATAGAGAGGAGCGAACGATGAGAAAGATGATGGTGATGGTGGTGGCCGCCGCCGTGTAGTGCGTCTTCTCCGGCGGTGATGTTAGGGTTTGGCCGTGTTGGTTTCGTGAGGGAAAGAAGGAGTTGTGAGAAAGAGAAAGGGACGTTTGAAGAGATTGTGAGATTCTTATGAAGATAAATGGAAGGAGATAAGATTTGTGGTGGTGGTCCACTCTGGCGGTGACACTTGTCATCGTTCGGTAGGGGCACCTACTTAATCTAATGCGCGTTATCCACGTTCTTACCATACATCCGCACGTCCAAGTCCTTTGATTAGTTCTCTCAGATTGATCCTACGGCGTGGATTGATTCCAAGATCATGAAGGACTACCATGCGCCCTCAAGACTTAAACTGCTTGGGCCTAATTGGAGTTTTCTGTGCGCACCCCTTTCTAAGCAGCCCAACGGAATTTGAACTGAAGCTTCTACTTAGTGCACCCCCCTTGGATTCTTGTGTATGTATACTTCATCCTTTGTACACGTTTCAAATGTGTTTACTAAAAATAGTTTCAGGCCTCTAAAAATTCCAATAAATTCATGTATGTCTTTAGAAGTGTTAATTAATTTTTGGATATTTTTAATTCCATTTTGGGGGCTGTTTGGTATTTTTCTGGAATTTTGGAACAGCATGTGTTCTTAATGGTGTATCTTGTGATGTAGGTCATAGAATGTGATTTTCCCTTGACAATTTGGAGCTGATTTTTTATGTACAGTTAGGCATTTGATTGTTTAACATCATGGTGATTGATTGGTGCATCGTACTTGAGTTTTGGGATACTTTTGAAGTTAATCTTTTGAGCCTTAATTCGTATGATCATCATTGACGATTGAGTCATGTTTGCAATTGATTGAGTATGTTTGGTGCATGTTTTGTACCATATATTTTGAATGTGATTACCTACTGGACTTGGAATGACTTGGTTGATTACCCCTAATTTTCAAGGGTATTTTACTATTTTTCACTCATTTTCCAATACGAACCGAACATGTTGATACATGCTTAGAAAGAGGTTATGTTTAGGACTTGTATGAGGGCACTTTGAGCCAACTTTGAATATGAGTTTTAGCACATTGTTAAGTGTATTTTGATGCACAATTGAGACATGCTTGAATATTTCCTTTGATCGTTTCACATGCTTTAAATGATGCCTCATTTGTGTGTATGTGAACTTGAATTTGTGTTTCATTTTGACCACTTCTTTTGATGCCGTTTGTATTCCATGTTCATGATTGTTTTTGGGATTCAATTAGGACATTTTATAGGTCATTTGCCTCTGGTGTGTGAGCTTTAACATTGCCTTACCATGTCATTTCACTTGCATTACTTGAGTGACAATTTTACATACTTGTATGAAAAGTTTAAATGTGATGTTGCTCATGGAATGAATTGACTTTGGAGAGAGAGTTTGATGCAAACCTTTGTGACACTTTGAGATTGGATTTAAGCATGTGTATAAGTTGTTTCACTTCTGACCGTGGTCCATCTTCATGTTTTAATTCAATTCATCTAACTTGTAATGGCTTTCTTTTGTTGGTTTACCTTTAACTTCAAAGTAGATTAGTCTTGTAGCATAGTTGTTACTTGACTTGTAATTTCATAATCCTTTTAGGTATTTCACTTTGACTAGTGTGACTCAAATGTACATAGCTATTAGACTTAGGTTTCATGTTGTACATACACTCTCTTGTTATTACTAATGTCTTTGGTTCACATGTGCAAGGTACATAAAGGAGACATTCCAAAGGTGGTGTGACCATTTCATTTTGTAAATAAAATCTTGTTTCTAACTTGGTTTGCTATATGTTTATAGGTGCTTTCGTGACTTACTTTCGTTGTGCTTTCGTTGCTTTGCTACGGATTCATATCCGTTTGGTAGGACCTCTTATCTCTTCACTTCTCTTTAATGCTTTCAAATGCCATGAGAAGTAGGAATAGTCGATGCCATGAGAAGTAAGAATAGTCGATGCCATGATAAGTAGGATTGTATGGAAATCCCTCAAGTGAGGCCATGATTGTGCTTGTTTGATATTGTGCTGAAGACCTCTAAGGAGGCAATTGACGGAAGGCAGGGTTTGCAATCGACCCCCGTTATTCTATTTGAGTCGTTCTTAGCTCTCATTACATGATTGAAGCTCTAAACATTACCTGCTCTTGTTGCCGAGTCCGTCAGTGGAAGAAAGGTTTAGTAATCAAACCCCCACGCCTTGTCTATAGCTCGCATTGACCAATGATAATGCTTATGTGATCTGATTCACATCTTCCCCTTTTGTTACTCTGCTCTCCATGGTTCGTGATACCATTGGGCGAGCACCCCTATTTCCCACACCTAGCTTGTTTGCCTCGGTTGATATGACCCCTTGGCTAAAGCTCCCTCTTTCTTATTGTGATTGTGTGATATTATTGTCGACTGACACTATTTACTCTTTAGTTGCTTTTAGTCCTTTTTGTGATTGATTTATCTTGTGTTTACTTGTCTGATGACATGATCCCGTAGGATTCCTAGCTCCACTTAATTTTTGATTAAGTCGGAGGTAGGAGAGACATTAGGATAGCAATCCATGCATGACAACATTAGGTAGACTTCCCTCTTGATCCTGACATTAGGGCCACCTTTGCATGATAACATTAGGAATAAATTAGATTCCCTTTAGTGTTTGAGTCATCTCATCTCATCTCATAATCTTTCTAAAAACACTTAATAAAGGTTAAACGAGTATTGCGCATGAGCCTTAAATGTGGGAAGTGAATAATGGGGGGGGGGGGGGGGGGGGGTTTCCCTTCATTCTTCTAGGGTACTTAGCGTACGTCCTATGTTGTAGACTTGGGTGCAATGCAAGTTACAAACAACTTCAAAAAACACTTCTGTCTAAAAAACACAAAACAAACTCAAACTTTTTTATCCTTCGGGATCGATAAGTTTCAAACCTCATTTTCAGAAAAGGGCACGTTACTTCCGTCTCATCGTAAACAGGCATCGACCCTAACTACCGGACGCGAACTTAACATCACTCATAAAAAACACATACTTGGTTAAGTCGAACTACGACTGCTCTGATTTCCTCCTTCTGGTTAGATTGAGGATATGTAGGCACAAGACAGCGATGTCTTGGCGAGCAACCTCCCCCCATAGTTCGTGTCCGAACTACGTTGACTCTGATTTTCCTGTGCCCGAGGGAATACGTAGGCCTAGGACTCCGAGGATGTCCTACCGAGTCACTTCTTTTTCTTTTCTTCTTCGTTTCTTCGTTCTTTTTCGTTCTTGTTCCTTTTCCTTTCCAGTCACAATGGAGCTCCAGATGACGACACCCTTTGATCAAGACAACAAGTGTGGATCCCATCGGGTACGATGGACGCGTTGGGTGCTAACACCTTCCCTTCGCGTAACCGACTCCCGAACCCAGTTCTCTTGGTCGTGAGACCATGCTTTTCCTTTCCCTCAGGTTTACGCAGTGTTTCCTTTCCCTCTCGTGGGATAAATACACATTGCTGGCGACTCTGTTTCCGCTCCACTTTCGCATTTGTACCTGGATGAAAATCCTGGGAGCGACAGCTGGCGACTCTGCTGGGGATATAGGAGACCAGAATCTCTGGTTCCTTAAGCAGGTCAATCCTAGCGCTTGTTTGTTTTCTTTCATTGGGTGTTTATTGTGGAGCTGTGTTGTGTTGTATTTACTATTTTTACTGTATTGTTGTTTACTGTATTACTGCTTTACTGTACATTACTGTATTTTTCGCATTTTAGCATTTCATTTCATATACTGTATTATACTATGCTGCGCTGTGCTGGTTTTTCTGTTTGGTGGGCAGGGTGTTCTGAGAGATAAGCCCACTACCCAGGCTTGAGTATACACATAGGTATTAGCGTGGGTGGACGTGTCGCTCCCGTGGTGCTTGGCCACGTGTGGGTGTTCACGAGACCTACAACCAGACGAGGTTCTATCCGGAGCTATCTGCTACTGTATGTTTGATACAGGCCAGTAGATATTCTCTGGAGGAATTGTCGACTCTGATGACCATTCTCGAGGACTCAGTTGCGGCACTCCTCCCGAGTTGTGATAGTGGCAGACCACACTTTGTGGCAAACCCATTGCACATTCTCGATCTGAGGACCCAATGCTGGGAACTTGCTGTAGGATATCCCTTTTGAAAGAGAATCAGTAGAGACACTCCTCGATTGGCGATAGTACTGTACCCCGAGGGATGAATGTACTATTGCTTCTCGACCTCAGTGCCAGAAGCTGAGGACCTTTCGTTTTTGAGGGAATTCAGTTGAGGCCTCCTCGATTGATGATGATACCAAACCAGAAATGGTGAACATATCATCATTTCTCGACCTGAGAGTCTGTGATATTGAGAATCCTCACCTTTCTAGTACCCACATGTGAGAGGGGCGGGTTGTTTACAGGTTTGCAGGTGACCGAAACCTTCAACCTACCTGGTATTCTGGTTCTCTTATCAGTGCAAACTTATCAGTCTGGTATTCTGGGATTCTGATTATGCCGATATTCTGGTATTTTGGTATTCTGATTATTCCGGCACCCTGGTATTCTGGGATTCTGATTATGCCGATATTCCGGTATTCCGATTATTCTGGTATTCTGGCATTCAGATATTCTGATTATGCGGATATTTTGGTATTCCAGTATTTTCTTCAGAACAGACCTATGAGCTTATTCAGTCGTCAGCACAACACAGTGATTATTCAGACTATATGGAAGCTTTGATCCCATGTCTTATTGCATTCATATTATTGCATTGCATTTGCATATTGCATCATTTTACATATCATTCTCCCGGCCAGGCCAGTGAGCTCATCCATCCTTTGCCTCGACCAATTGATTTCCCGACTTTTGTATTGGACATTGAATCAACCTCGAGAAAGATCATGAATTCAGGGGACCAGAATCAGTTTATGACACGGGCCGATGTTGAGTTGATAAAGAGTCAGTTGGACCAACTTGTGGAAGCTATGACAGCCATGACTAGGGGAGAGGCCAATGTTCAGAGGACTGCTGTGATTGGGAATATCGTCCCACCTCTAGTGAACAATGTTGCTCAAGCTCAGCCTGTGGGAGTCCCTGTTGAGGATCCTATTATACAAGAGCGTCCCATTGTCCTAGGCGGACATTTATCTTCTCTTGATGTCACTGATTATCCGAGTTTTGCTTCCTCTGTGCCAAGAGTCCAAGGGGTATTTCCAAAGATGAAGCCGAAGGGCCCATAATCTATTGAGTTTGACGAAAGATACCGTGCATGGGAAGAAAAGCTGAAAGCCCTGGAGAGACGTGATACTCTTGATCTGAATGCTTCGAGCATGTGTTTGGTGCCTGGCCTTGTAATGCCTCCGAAGTTTAAGACACCGAAGTTTGAGTAATACTAAGGGGATAGTTGTCCAAACTACATTTGGTGATGTTTTGCCGAAGAATGACTTCGTATACCCACAATGACAAGCTCATGACCCACTGTTTCCAAGACAGTCTAAGTGGGGCATCTTTGTACTGGTATATGCAGTTAGAAAGTGGTTGCATCCAATCATGGTCAGATCTAGCCAACGCCTTCGTGAAGCAATACAATTATAATCTTGACATGGCTCCCAGCCGAATGTATTTGCAAGACGTGTCTCAGGTGGATAATGAATCATTCAAAGGGTATGCTCAAGAGATGGAGAGAGTTAGCTACTCGTGTTCAACCACCACTTTTGGATAGAAAATTGGCAGATTTGTTCATGGATACCTTGCAAGGTTCGTACTCGAAAAAGATGATTGTCAATAGGGTGGAAAAATTTTCTGACCTGGTAATGGTGGGAGAACGTATCGAGAGCCTCTCAAGTATGGAAAGATGCAAGACGTCTCGAACTTCCAACCTAATGAAAGTGCATCAGTTGTCAATTCTCAAGTAGAATTCGATAGTTCCATCCAGGAATCTACAATACCTCATTCTCAACGTTCAAGCATGTCAACTGGTCAGACTCAACGATCTTCTGAGTCTTCATATCGAGGACAGTTTCCATCTCCAAATCAGGGACCTCCAAAGAATCAAAGATCATACTGTCATCAGCATGCCCGACAAAGGCCAAGGAAGCCAGAGAGGCATTTCACTCAGTTGCCAATGTCATACAGTCATATGTTGCCAGATTTGATCAGAGGTGGACTTATAGTGCCAAAGGAGATAGGGCTAGTGATTCCTCCGTTCCCACCAGTTTTGATGTCAACGCCCGTTGTGATTACCACGCTGGGGCATAGGGGCATTCAACTGAAGACCGTACGGTGCCCAAGAGCAAGGTTCAGACACTTCTTGACCCCAATATGTTCTCACACATGCCTCAGGGTATTCAGATCAACAATTCTTCTTCAGCCAGTCAGGTGGGTTCATCAGTCCAAGTTATGGAAGAAGGCACCGAGAGCAGTTGTGCAGATGGTTATCAGAGTGACTTCACAGAGAAATTCTAAAGATGGCTAGTGTAGCGAGCGATTTTGGACGCGGTTCTTAAGCGCTGGTCGCTCTCTGCGGTTGAGCTTAAAACTACAGGTCGATTCATTTTTTATCCTATTGTGAGCTGAATAAGGAAGGGAAATAGATGTCTCCAATTAACCCTGCTTTGCATACTGAGTTTAAACAGCGGTCTGTTAGGTTACGGATGCTATCAATGTGGGGGGGCCTTGTACTGGTTATTTGTATTTTCACCAATACTGTTTTCTTTCTTTTTACCTGGGCAGAAGGTTTCTGGCGGGGAATAAGGATTAGGATGTTAGGACTGATGCTTTTGAGTTACTGCTTTTAATTGATGGAGATATGGGATTTGGGTTTTTTGTTGATTGCGCTCGCTAAGATTTTTTTCTTTCGATCTTATGCCTACGTATTCCCGTTTACCGAAACAGGGAAATCAGAGCGTTCGTAGTTCCTCCTATTCTATGGGAGGAAATGGGTGTTTTTGGTGTCTTGTTTAAAGCCCAAGACGTGAAGCGAAAGGTGGTTTGTATCTTGTTCAAAGCCCAAGATGTGAAGCTGAAAGGTCTATTTGTGTCTTGTTCAAAGCCCAAGACGTGAAGCTGAAAGACCTCGACTTTAGAGAGAATTTGTCATCTCTAAAGAGGGGGAAGGAGAATTACTTTAACTGGGATACGCGGATCCGAGCAATGCCATAATTTCCGAAGAAAGGGTTTTAACCTGAAGGAGAAGACTTTAACTCAGTGTAGAGCAATGCCATCTTTCCTTAGGAATCTCTCATGCTAAAAGAGGGACAGTGGCATGGATATAGATGATCCAGAGGCTTGCAGCTTACAGCGATTAGATGAAAGGAAAGGAGTTGTTGATGTTTGTGTACTGTGAACGAGGCACAACTTTGATGCTAAAAGGTTGATTGGATCAACCAGTGGTTTTCTTATACAAAAGCCTAAGAGGAGGCTAATTTCCGCTAGGAAAATCATTATACAAAGCCTAAGAGGAGGCTATTTTGTGTCTCGTACAAAGCCCGAGAGAGAGGCTAAAAGTTTTTGACCCGACGATAGAGTCTTTGTGTCTCGTACGAAGCCCGAGATAGAGGCTATTGTTTGTTTGACTCTACGAGGGAGTCTTTGTGTCTCGTACGAAGCCCGAGATAGAGGCTAAAAGTTTGACTCAACAAGAGAGTCTTTGATACTCAACAAGAGAGTGTTTTTGTATCTCGTACGAAGCCCGAGATGGAGGCTAAAGGTTTGTTTTAGTTGAGTGACAGATCCAATATACTGACTTTAAAAGAGAAAATCAGTTCTTATATGAGCAACATTGTACTCAGGGATTTGATTTGAGGATCAGGGATATTTCCTTCTCTTTGAGGAAACGGGAAATCCAAAGGGTATTGAGATTGTCCGAGTCTGCGGGTTTCCTTCCTATTTAACGAAGGGGTCACTTGAGAATGTCTTTGAGACTCAAGGAAGTTAGACTGTCCAAGTCTAGAGTTTTTTTCTTTTGTACTATGCTTTGAGAAACAGTAGTAGACTCTATGAAAGTACTGTTCTATGAGGATGACTAGGTTCTGTTCCTATACCTCTAGGACGTCGTCGGGACAATTTGTACGAAGCCCAAGAGGAGGCTGGAAACTTTTAAGAAGCCTACGGGTCCTTGTACGAAGCCCAAGAGGAGGCTATCATTCCCGGAGGAAGAGATCATTATACGAAGCCTAAGAGAAGGCTGTGAATACTTCTAAGAAGTCGTAGTGTCCTTGAATAATGCCCAAGAGGAGGCCGATGCTTTTAAGAAGCCCGTGGGTCTATCATCTCCTTTCCATTAGGAGAGATAACTCTTTTAAAGATAAAAACCACTGGTAAACGTGCGAGGTTTACTATCCAGCGAATTTTAGCTTTTAAAGAGGGTTCCTTAGTTAAGGTCTAAGATTATGACCGTAGTGGGTACCCAAACCCCGAGACATTCAAGGCAAGCTATCCACAAGGAATAGATCAAGTCAGGAAAGTTCGAGAATTTGGAAGAAACTCAAAGATGCCATTCACAGAGAATACATTCATCTTGGGGAGTAGAGCTTCTTGACGATTCCTAAGGAGGACAGCCGAAGAGAAGACTGTATCTGGTGCTCCTATTGGGGATCTAGGCATCTATTTCTACGAATAAATGAAATGGCGTCACCTAGTTCTAGACGTAGTTGCCGGGGAAACTCGAAATATCTATACTATTATTACACAGTAGATATGAGTTTATGAAAGGAGACTTACAGTGAGCAGCCCCACAATACAGTTTATAATATGAAAGCAGTAAATGAAAGCGATAACCACTTACTCGGTTGTAGTGCTTCCATGTTGTTTGGTTAGTTGTTCAACAAAGAAAGATTGAAAACAACAGTATATTCAAAATCAAAGGAGAAAGTGCTTTGAAAAAGAAAGACTTGGGGCTTACAGCTCAAGGAGAGGCCCAGGGTTTTATCAGTGAGCGCACTGTTTGACTTTGTACAGCGGGACTTATACAAGTGACTGGGGCCCAAAAAGGTTTTCTGTACAAAGGGATGGGTCTTACACTCTCTCAAGAGGCCCAAAAAGGTTTTAAAAAAAGAGTGGGGCTTATAACACGAGGGTAGGCCCAAATGATTTTTCGTTTAAAAATGGCGATCGCGCCGAGGTTTTCTTTTAACGCAGAGGGACTTATACAATAAGTGAGGCCCAAAATTGTTTTGGTTAAAAGGGGGATTGGGTCTTACACTCTAATAGAGGCCCAGAGTGTTTTGAATGGGTCTTATAGCTCAAGGAGAGGCCCAGATGATTTTTTTTATTTTTTTTATTTTTAAACGGGTGACGATCGCGCCGTTTACTTGTACAGAGGGACTTATACAATGAGTGAGGCCCAAAAAGTTTTTGTACAAGGGGGGATGGGTCTTACACTCTCTCAAGAGGCCCAAAGAGTTTTGAAAATGATTTATGAGGGTTGAATTAATCCAAAACCCTAATTTGTTTTCAAAATGTATTTAATTGAATAAAAATTCAATTAAAATGATCAAAAATTGTTTAACACATGGAAAACAAATTGTGATATTGGATTAATGCTTCAAAAATTAAGTATTGACCTACAAAATAATTAGAAAGCATTAAAAGTTGCAAAATCAATGTAGAAAAAATATTTAAAATGTCAAAAACAATTAAAATATTAATTCTTAGCAAAAATATCAATTATATGAAATAAATAATATTTTTGGGATTTTTTGTGAAAATAAAATATTTTAACATTTTTGTGAATTATTAAAAAAAGAATCAACTCAAAATCATTAAAACTCAGAGAGAAATTAATTTTTGAATCAATTAAACAAAATCACAAAATTCAAATATTTGAATTTCTAAAAATGGCGCCAAGAACAAGCTGAAGAACACGCGCGTGTTCTTGGTTTCTCAGATTTGCATTTTCTATCCAATCTCCATGAATACGTAATCATATCATGCAATCCACATATCATTATGCTCGCCTCAACCTCACGATCATGTCTATGTACTTTAATTTCATTTAAATTAAACATACAACAAGAAATCACGAAGAGACCTCAAGAACCCTAATTTCTGCATGAAGGCTAGGATTTTTGATACACGATTTAAACAATGCAATTAATTGAGGGAAAACATTCCATGCATGATTATGAACATATGGCCAAATTATTGTGCGAGGAAATATGCATAGATTGAGAGATGACCAAGTATGTGCTTACCTCCAAGTCGTGACAGCAAGTTCAAAGTGATTTTTGATTTGGAGGTGTTACAGATGAGTGGTGATGATCTGAACAGCTTCCCTACACCCTATGGATTGTGTTTGGATGGTTGGACTTGATTGAAATTGGCTGGATCATTTTGTGGTACCTCAGCTGCACTTTGGTTAAAACCTTGAGCAACCAGCTGGTGATCTTGTGAAATTGATGTTTCAGAAGTAATCTAAGTGTTTGATCAGCTCATATGTGATGTATGTGAGGTGTGTGAGTGATTGGTTTGATTGGAATTGCTCTCAAACTCAAAACCCGATAGTGACTTGCCTTAGAAGGCAAAATTGGAGTGAAAGAAGAGATTTTGAGGAAAGCATCTGTTAGATGGCTTTGGTGTACTCAAACTGACCACAATTGAGCTCTATTTATAGTAGAGCAAGTTTGTTTTGCAAGGAATAATGCATGGCAGCTGGTAAGTAGGTTTGGCCAATGTTGGCAAATGAAAATCCAAGTCTCCTCTAGCCATTGACTAGAGGTTAGGGCACAGAGCTTTAGTTCCCTTGGTCTTGGATAAGTCTTGACTGATTTCAGATGAGAATGGCTCAGTCCATGCCACCTTGATGGTTTCATTGAATGCCTCATTCCAAATTTGAAGTCTTGTCCCTATTTTGGCCATTCTAGGTTCAACATGCTATTTCTTGTTCCATGGACTTTGGAGGCTTGGCTCAGTGATTGTCCTCTTTAGATTCAATCCTCTGATGTGTCCAAGTGGATAGGAGCAATTGAATTTGGCTGATTTTGGAAAATCGACCAAAGTTGCAAATTCTGCCTTGCCTTGACAGATTTCAGCAAGGCAACTTGGCAATGTTGTATCTCATGGTGTAGGTTGAATTTGGCAATGTTCTTGGCCATTTTGGAAAGCTCTTACATGATACAACAACTGTTTGAACAAGTTTGGTTTTGATCTCTTTTGATTCCAAGTGAAAAATCCCCCTACATTTGGCAAAAAGTGAGGCAGAATCTGACTTAGTGAAAATTTCACTAAGTGTTGGAAAAAGTGACATTTTCACTTTTCAGCCACTTTGATCACTCCATAACTCAAAATCCTTAATGAATTGGAATGACTTGTAGTTGAAGTTTTTGTAGGTGATAATGAGGGCTACAAATCCATCTTTGGATGAGAAAAAATGGCCTTGTGGTTTAGGAGTTATGGTCCTTCAAAGTTGGTACCCTTGCCACTTTATTTTTAACTTAGAAAAATTTCTAAGTTTTATGGTTACCCCTTTTACAAGTTATCTCACTTTTCTTGATTTTTCTTGATGAATGATGATTCAAATCATACATTAACATCATTTTAGGGTTAAAAATCCATTTTGGTGAAAAATCTCAAAAAGTCAAAGTTGACTTTTGTGCACAGTTGACTTTTTATCAGATGAATTCCAAACTGTGCAATTCTTCAGGAAATCATGTCCTTGACCTAAATCAAACTTGATGGACATGTTCCTTGGGTGTCATAGGGTATATTCAATCATGTATTAGGGTTTGGGAGCATGTCTTGGTCAAAAGTCAAAGTTAGAGTTGACTTTTCTCTTAAAACCCTAATTGTGGTGCAGATGAAATTGAGACTTGTTGCTCAAGCTTCTTGGATCAATCCATTGTTCCAAATGGATCAATATGGTATATTAGAGACCCTCAAATCATGTCTTGAGGTCTTGGCTCATGGTTTGTCCCAAAAGTCAACTTAGGGGTGAATTAGGTCAAGAAACCCTAATTCCTGATTTTTGATGAATGCATCCCCTGAGGCAAAATTGACTTGATGCATGGGTTCATGAGGTTCCATGAAGTATATTAGGTTATGTTTTGGATCATTGCCTTGTGCCCAGATGAAAATTTCCATCTGGAGGCCCTGGTCGACCAAAACCCTAATTTGGTGACACTGTCGATCTTGAGACTTGATCCACCTAGAAGGGAGCAGCCTTGTGCTTAATCCTTGAAGTGGGAGTCCTTTTTGATCCATTGTGGATATTTAAGAGATTAGACAAGTTGAAGATCATGTCATTTCTTGATTGATCCTTTGTCTAAGCACTCAGAGAGGGCTTGAAACCCTAATTTTGATTGTATTGGATGCTCACCCATCTTTGGGGAGACTGATGAAGCATGATGGTTCATCCATATTGTGATGATGATTTTCACAATGATGGGAAATCTAAGTGGTCAAAATTTGGGGTATTACAGCTAGCTCAGTAGCAAATCAAGCTTGGAAAGTCCAGTTCCACAAAGCTGGCAATCATTATATCACATCATTTCTTTGCATTTGTAGTTTCTTTCCTGTTAAATTGCAAACTCATTTGTAAAACTTGCCTGTTTTTAATTGATAATGGTAATGAAATGAATATGCATGTTTTGATTAAATCCATTCGTGTTCACTCATACTTTTTTATCGATGTCATATGCTTGTTTAAGCAGGAGCCTAGGGAGGATGATGAGGGAAAAATGCAAAATCTTTGATTGTGTGCTTTCGGATAAAACCCTGTTGAGGAGATACAGGCATTGTTTCAATCCCTAAACACTGGAGATATAAGGGAGATAGACCCTCGTTAACCCCTTTGAGCGTTGAAGTAGGAGTTTCTTTTCGTGTGAAAAAACCCTCACAGTTAACCCAGGGGCAGGGTAGGCGTCAGTTAATTTGACCGAGCGTTCAAATTTCAAAAGGAGTGTGCATCTGAGGATCCATTACCTTCTATTCCACCGTTAAGAGGTCAAGAGATGTGAAACCACAATGGTTATCCATCAACAATCAAGGAGTGAGGCAGTCACGACCCGTTCAACAAAGTCAAGACAAGCCAGTGTCACACGATTTATTCAGAAAAATAATAATAATAAAAAAAAGCCCGCTAAGTCGAAGTTGAAAACAAGTGACTTAGGCAAAAGTTAATACATCCCGCTGGACTTCAAAATCGAAAGATTATAAAAGAATCAGTCCAGGCAAAAATCAGGGAAATCAAAAGAACGGAAAAGCGAAAAGAAAAAAGGATTACAAAAAGAAAAATCCTCGAGCAAAGAACAAGTCGTGTGATTACAGACACCAAAGAAAAAGGGGTGACTATCACTCCAAAAACCGTGTGGGTTCCTTTTATCCTCCTACCATGCAATAAGCTTTTTGAAAGATGAGCGCTCGTGTCAAATTAGTTGAACGTAGGACTGGGGAACATCAAGGAGAATGGGTTAAAATAAAACTTTGAGCCTTATATCCTTTCTTTCTCAAACCGTGAACCAGGCCACGTTACAACCTCCAAAAGACCTAATTGAAGCAGGGTTGCTTCGAAAGCATATTTCGGTTAATATCGTGTCAGTTCTGACTCCTAAAAGGCTTTTCTTACCATTCATGTTGGTATCGATGTGACATTCTGATAAGTGATTCGTTCGCTATATGTCACCACATTTTCCAGTGAACAGACTTGGATTTCAAAACTGTCATATGCATTGCATTAAAAGTGTCATTTTTAAAACGCATTGTTTTACTTGCGAGTAAGCACTTGACATCAGGAGAGTATCTACGGTGGAAAGGTTGATCAAGATAAGATGCAAATGCCAGAAGGTTTCGTTAAGCAGGGGCAAGTCACTAAAGGTTCATGCCAAATGAGCAATTTATTCCAAGATTCAGCTAATCTGGGGCAGTCATGTTGAGAAGATTTCTTCAAAGTTCAGACAAACTGGGGCAATCATGTCGAGATTCAATCAATCTCTCCACAAGCACTTAATATGGGGCAGTCAGGTCGATTTGACAAATCTCTGTAAGATCAGTCAGGGGCAAAGTTTCTTCAAGACTCGGGGTAGGCCACCTCTAAAGCAGGAGAAGTTGTCCACTCCAGAAGACAGTTAATTGAAAGCACCTCTTCAAAGTTCAGAATACTTGGGCAGGGTATTTTCAAGTCATTACAAATCCTTTCAAGGTAACCTACTTCATGGAATATGCAGTCTGGGGCAGTTATGTCGAGATCTGATAAATCTCTCCAAGAGTGTGAAGACCCTGGGCCAGTGTGAATGCCCGGTCTTCTATAAAATCCTCTTGAGATGATTTCTTCCTTTAGACCTGGGTGTCTGGGGCAAGTGGAGAGTTCAAAGGGCCATTTATGACCGTAGAGACAGGTAAGGCTGGGTAACAAGTTTGTTTTTCCCCAGTAGTGTTACTCTCCCCAGCACTGAAAGGTCGTCGTCCTCAACAGATCTTACTCTCCCCAGCAAGAGTACAGAGGATTGTGTTCCCCAACCGAAGTTATGGCTGGTTTATTACTCCCCAGCAAGCAGTCAAAAGTGGATTGCTCTGAGGTGAATATGGTTGTATCTCCCACAGGAGAGGTGGCAGATGTCTTTGAAAAGACTTTATTTTCCCCACAGAGCCTGGTACTCACTTTCCTCAGTAGGTCAGAAAGTGTATTTCCGTCAGCAACGGCATGCTCTAATCCCCAGCAGGGTAAAAACTTTCCTCCCAAGCAGAGTTGAGGTTTCATCACCTTCATTAGACTATCACTCTCCCCAATTAGAGTACAAAAGATTGTTCCTCAGCCAGCATCTAAAGTGGATTGCTTTAGGATGGATGATCATTTTATTACCACAGGAGAGTTGTGGAACATATTCCCGAGACAAAGATGTTGTCTTCCCCGCAGAGTATTGGTGTCTACTCCCCTCGGCCAGTCAGGAAACGTGTTTTCACCAACAACAACAGGATAAGGGCGAAGTCATTTCCCCAACAGCGGGTTCAGCTCAATGGTGTCCCCAACAGGTCTAGTACTTGTGATGTGTCTCCCCAAGCAGAGTTTGGTGGCAATCCTCGCAGGTTTGTTCAACGATGGTTGACATCCCCAGCAGGTTTTAAGTCCAAGTAATATTTGGCACTCTTCTGATTCAGGTCTTGGTTTCCTTTTCAAAGAGTTATGTATAATCCCCAGTAGAGTGGATGTTCTTTTGGGATTTCATCTCCAGCAGAAGTTATTGATCAAAGGGGTTGCTCAGTGTGATCCTTCTCGGCGGAGTCCTTGGACTCAGAGGACAATTTATTTTGTCTTCCTCGGTGGAGTTGCCTTCGTTTTCAACATTTATTTTGCTGGAGCATTCCTTTTTGCATTGCATAAGCATCATTTGCATGGCATCCTCCCAAACGCGTAGCATTTCCATTTCGTATGGAGCATTACGCCATAGAAAAATTCAAACATATGCATTCGAATCATAAGCCAGGTTTGATATTTTCTTTGCCAGTTCTCTTTCTCAGCAGAGATGGCATAACTCAGGAGATTTTGTTTGCCAGTTCTCTTTCTCAGCAGAGATGGCATAATTCCGGATATTTGGTTTGCCAGTTTTCTTTCTCAGCAGAGATGGCATAATTCAGGATATTTTGTTTGCCAGTTCTCTTTCTCAGCAGAGATGGCATAACTCATGGTATTTTCTTTGCCAATTCACTGTCTCAGCAGAGATGGCATAATTCAGGATATTTTGTTTGCCAGTTCTCTTTCTCAGCAGAGATGGCATAACTCATGATATTTTCTTTGCCAGTTCACTGTCTCAGCAGAGATGGCATGATTCAAGATATTTTGTTTGCTAGTTCTCTTTCTCAGCAGAGATGGCATAACTCAGGAGATTTTAGTTTATTCTCGGCGATATCACCGAGGGATGTGTTCATCCTACCTGTACTCCCTGGAAGAGTCTTTTATTTAGACTTCTCCTTTCCCCAGCGGAATCATCTTATCCGTGGGTTGTAGGTCCGTTGATTTTACCTCTCACCCTCCCAGTTCACGACCGTATATTTGCTAGGAGTTCGCCTTTGATTGGCCAATCTCTTTGGTGAAATCCAGTTCTCGCCTGGTAGTCAGTTCTCGTCTGACTTATTTGGTGAAATCCAGTTCTCGTCTGGTAGTCAGTTCTTGTCTGACTTATTGGTGAAATCCAGTTCTCGCCTGGTAGTCAGTTCTCGTCTGACTTATTTGGTGAAAGCCAGTTCTTGCCTGGTGGTCAGTTCTCGTCTGACTTATTTGGTGAAATCCAGTTCTCGCCTGGTGGTCAGTTCTCATCTGACTTATTTGGTGAAATCCAGTTCTCGCCTGGTAGTCAGTTCTCGTCTAACTTATTTCGTGAAACCCAGTTCTCTTTCTCAGCAGAGATGGCATAACTCAAGAGAGTTTATTTCACTTTATCCCCAGTGAAGTTCATATTCGGCTTGGTCTTCCTTTTCGAGTTCATCTTCGGCCGTCCTCGTATTATTTTGTTCAGTAGAGTTATCCTATGGTATATCCTTTCTTTGAAATTCCGCTTTCGGTCGGTCTTTCTTTTCGAGTCTGCTTTCGGTCGTACTCGTTTGCTGTTGAAATTCCGGTCTTTCTTTTCGAGTCCGCTTTCGGTCGTACTCGTTTGCTGTTGAAACTCCACTTTGGGTCGGTCTTTCTTTTCGAGTCCGCTTTCGGTCGTACTCACTTGTTGTTGAAATTCCACTTTCGGTCAGTCTTTCTTTTCGAGTCCGCTTTCGGTCGTACTCGCTTGTTGTTGAAATTCCGCTTTCGGTCGGTCTTTCTTTTCGAGTCCGCTTTCGGTCGTACTCGCTTGCTGTTGAAATTCCGCTTTCGGTCGATCTTTCTTTTCGAGTCCGCTTTCGGTCGTACTCGTTTGTTGTTGAAATTCCGCTTTCAGTCGGTCTTTCTTTTCGAGTCGCTTTCGGTCGTACTCGTTTCCTGTTGAAACTCCGCTTTCGGTCAGTCTTTCTTTTCGAGTCCGCTTTCGGTCATACTCGCTTGTTGTTAAAATTCCGCTTTCGGTCGGTCTTTCTTTTCGAGTCCGCTTTCGGTCGTACTCGCTTGTTGTTGAAATTTCGCTTTTGGTCGGTCTTTCTTTTCGAGTCCGCTTTCGGTCGTACTCGTTTGCTGTTGAAATTTCGCTTTCGGTCGGTCTTTCTTTTCGAGTCCACTTTCGATCGTACTCGTTTGCTGTTGAAATTCCGCTTTCGGTCGGTCTTTCTTTTCGAGTCCGCTTTCGGTCGTACTCGTGTTATTTTGTTTCTCCCCAACGTAGTCTGCCTTCGGTCGGTCTACCTTTTCGAGCTCGTCTGCGGTCGTCCTCATTTTATTTCTTGTTGGGTAGCCCGTCTGTGGCCGGTCTTCTTTTTCAAGTTCGTCTTCGGCCGTCCTCGTTAATAATTCTATTTCGTTATCCCCACAGTTCGCAAATTTCAGGGTTCTTTTGGTATTCAATCTCCGTGTATCCTTGAAGGTCTGAAGGCCGTTGCTATCATACCTTCAGGACCAAGTTGATTGAATAGGGGCAGCTGTTGCACCCCAAAATTTGCCCTACCTTTTTTCTGGCTTATGTTTCTTTTTCATTCGCATCTCATTTAGGTCATACTCATTCATTCATTTGTATTGGGCTCCTGAGGCGTGGGATCATGGTTTCTTATCTTCTGTGCGACTTGGTTTATATTCATCAATTAAAGATCGTGGTTAAGGTTCATCTTGATATTCACGAGGCATCTTGACATGAGTTCCCGTTGTGGATTTATATTGTGGTCATGGCAGTGTTATTATTTCAGGTGCTTATTGTTGGTTGCTTGTAATACAAGTTAATTTGGATTCAAGATTGGGGTGGGGAGTTTATTAGGAGTACAAGATGATTTGGGATTAAGAATGAAGGTTGGTGTGGATTAACAGAAGAGAATTTTTATTCGAGAAATTCCACAAGTTCAATTGGATAAAAATTGTCAAGGTGGTTGAATGTCTTCAGAAGATCCTTGGTATTCAAACTCATCATTTCTCCATCCTTTTAAACTCAAATTCAAAACCATTTTTCCTATTCATTTCTTATGTCCATTTCAAGTCCATTTTCTTCTATATCCATAAACCAACCCCATGTCCATTTTGTTTAGAATTTAAATCCATTTCAATTCATTTTACTAATATCCATATCCTTTTTTCCCAAACCAATTTACCCACGTCATTTTTAATATCCATTTTTACCCATCAAAGTCCATAACCATTTTCAATATCAATATCCATTTTTAATCAATTTTTCATAATATTCATTTTTAGTCCACTTTTAATATTCAAACTAACCATTTCAAATCCTAAGTCACATACCTAAACCCACATTCTTATCCATTCATTAACCGTACTATCCACTTTAAATCTATTGTTCTAAATAAACCACATCCATCCAAGGTCCATTTTCAACTCACTTTTGGGTCCATAAACCATTTTCTAATCCACATCTATTCTTTTCATCCAATTCAAACCAAATTTCTATTTCAAATTCATGTCCTTACTTCTAATTCCAAATGCTCAACCATCATTCTCACAAACCGATATGTTGTTCCATACGAGAAATTCAAAGCACTAGATTGTTAGAATGGATACACATGTTGTTGGTGTTGTTATCAAAGTTCAGATTGTAGGTTAATATGCCCAAATTTTGACCGAGGTTATTGGAAATGGAAAAGAGGCATGAAGGTGTTGGTATCATGTTTCTTGAAAAAAAAATGTTGGCTTTTGATTGATGAGGGCTGTGCACGTGAGTTAGTGCATTGTGAAAAGGTGTTTGCATCCTTGTTGTTGTAGCTACGAAAGAATGGAGCCAAAGGAGTCACAATATATTTTGCTTGATGATGCTTGAAAGCTATGTCTCAAATGCCTTGACTCAACAATAAGGGATAGTCACGAATGCCAACCCTGAAATATCAAATTCTTATGAAGGTTTAAATATGAAATTGGAATAGCATGTTCCTATGCTCTTGGCCGAGAGATAACAGCAACAATATAATAATGGCAGAAAACTTTAGCAGCCTAAAAAAGGGGAAATTCAGCAGAAAGAATTACAAAAAAAACTGACAGCAAAAACCAATTTTCATAGCAGCTTAATTTTCAAAATACATAAAATAGCAGCAGCGAGAATAAAAGAGGAGTTTTCTTTTCATTCACGAAGAAGGCTCACATAACAGTTCACAAACCACTTCTAACCGTTTTTAACAGAGTTTCACAACTGACTCAAGGAGAACCTAACAAATCTTCAATCTCTAATCTCTCTCCATCTTCATCAATTCTCTAACTTGCAGAAGCTGAGAACATAAATTCCTAACCGAAATTCATTCACCATTTTTCTAACAGAAGAAAACCAGAACATTTCCTCTTTCAATTCACCATAAACACTCTGCAAAATTCATCAAAGAACCAACGCAGATTCATCAATCATCATCAGAAGCCTGAAATTTGCAACCTGCAACAAGAATTATCAAAACCAATTTCTCAACAGAAATCAACAATAACACCGTAACGGCATCAGAAGAAGATTGAAGAAGAATTAAGAAATTGTAAGAGAGCTTCAAACCTCAGGATCTTCAATCTCTCGCTATCACCGGCAAATCGTTGAAACCGCAACAAATTTCAATCCAAAATCTTCACCAACCGTTCTTCACCAACTCTCCATCTTCAAGAACCTGAAAATCATCAACGGCATCGCATCATCAATTCCGCCACAATAATTTCAGAGCAAATCGGAGTCGAAACAATAGCAACAACAAAGGATTGAATTCATACCTGAGCGAGATTTGCTTCCAGGTAAACTTCGTTGTTAACAACCGCTCTTCGTCGTTCTCGTGGCAATAGGTTTTGAATCTTGTTTATGAGGGGGAGATTTGTGCGAATTAGATCGTAAGGTTGAAGGAGATGTTGTTTATGGTCGTGGTGAGGAGAAGTCGAAGATGAGAATCGGACGGTGGTTTTCGTTGTTTGTTGTTGACGGATGAGAAGTCCGAAGGTCGCGACGGGGTATGGAGGATAGAAAGGAGAGAACGATGAGAAAGACGATGGTGATGGTGGCGGCCACCTCTGTGTAGAGCGTCTTCTCCGGCGGTGATGTTAGGGTTTGGCCGTGTTGGTTTCGTGAGGGAAAGTAGGAGTTGGGAGAAAGAGAAAGGGACGTTTGAAGAGATTGTGAGATTCTTATGAAGATAAATGGAAGGAGATAAGATTTGTGGTGGTGGTCCACTCCGGCGGTGACACTTGTCATCGTCCGATAGGGGCACCTACTTAATCTAATGTGCGTCATCCACGTTCTTACCATACATCCGCACGTCCAAGTCCTTTGATTAGTTCTCTCAGATTGAGCCTACGGCGTGGATTAATTCCAAGATCATGAAGGACTACCATGCACCCTCAAGACTTAAACTGCTTGGGCCTAATTGGAGTTTGTTGTGCGCACCCCTTTCTAAGCAGCCCAACGGAAATTGAACTGAAGCTTCTACTTTGTGCACCCCCCTTGGATTCTTGTGTATGTTTACTTCATCCTTTGTACACGTTTCAAATGTGTTTACTAAAAATAGTTTCAAGCCTATAAAAATTCCAATAAAATTCATGTATGTCTTTAGAAGTATTAATTAATTTTTGGATATTTTTAATTCCATTTTGGGGACTTTTGGTATTTTTCTGGAATTTTGGAACAGCATGTGTTCTTAATGGTGTATCTTGTGATGTAGGTCATAGAATATGATTTTCCTTTGACAATTTGGAGATAATTTTTTATTTAAAGTTAGGAATTTGATTGTTTAACATCATGGTGATTGATTGGTGCATCGTACTTGAGTTTTGGGATACTTTTGAAGTTAATCTTTTGAGCCTTAATTCGTATGATCATCATTGACGATTGAGCCATGTTTGCAATTGATTGAGTATGTTTGGTGCATGTTTTCTACCATATCTTTTGCATGTGATTACCTACTGGACTTGGAATGACTTGGTTGATTACCCCTAATTTTCAAGGACATTTTACTATTTTTAACTCATTTTGCAATGCGAACCAAACATGTTGATACATGCTTAGAAAGAGGTTATGTCCAGGACTTGTATGAGGGAACTTTGAGCCAACTTTGAATATGAGTTTTAGCACATTGTTAAGTGTATTTTGATGCACAATTGAGACATGCTTGAGTATTGCCTTTGATCGTTTCACATGCTTTAAATGATGCCTCCTTTGTGTGTATGTGAACTTGAATTTGTGTTTCATTTTGACCACTTCTTTTGATGCCGTTTGTATGCCATGTTCATGATTGTTTTTGGGATTCAATTAGGACATTTTATAGGTCATTTGCCTCTGGTGTGTGAGCTTTAACATTGCCTTACCATGTCATTTCACTTGCATTACTTGAGTGACAATTTTACATACTTGTATGAAAAGTTTAAATGTGATGTTGCTCATGGAATGAATTGACTTTGGAGAGAGAGTTTGATGCAAACCTTTGTGACACTTTGAGATTGGATTTAAGCATGTGTATAAGTTATTTCACTTCTGACCTTAGTCCATCTTCATGTTTTAATTCAATTCATCTAACTTGTAATGGCTTTCTTTTGTTGGTTTACCTTTAACTTCAAAGTAGATTAGTCTTGTAGCATAGTTGTGACTTGACTTGTAATTTCATAATCCTTTTAGGTCTTTCACTTTGACTAGTGTGACTCAAATGTACATAGCCATTAGACTTAGGTTTCATGTTGTACATACACTCTCTTGTTATTACTAATGTCTTTGGTTCACATGTGCAAGGTATATAAAGGACACATTCCAAAGGTGGTGTGACCATTTCATTTTGTAAATAAAAGCTTGTTTCTAACTTGGTTTGCTATATGTTTATAGGTGCTTTAGTGACTTGCTTTCTTTGCACTTTCGCTGCTTTGCTACGGATTCATATCCGTTTGGTAGGACCTCTTATCTCTTCACTTCTCTTTAATGCTTTCAAATGCCATGAGAAGTAGGAATAGTCGATGCCATGAGAAGTAGGAATAGTCGATGCCATGATAAGTAGGATTGTATGGAAAGCCCTCAAGTAAGGCCATGATTGTGCTTGTTTGATATTGTGCTGAAGACCTCTAAGGAGGCAATTGACGGAAGGCAGGGTTTGCAATCGACCCCCGTTATTCTATTTGAGTCGTTCTTAGCTCTCATTACATGATTGAAGCTCTGAACATTACCTGCTCTTGTTGTCGAGTCCGTCAGTGGAAGAAAGGTTTAGTAATCAAACCCCCACGCCTTGTCTATAGCTCGCATTGACCAATGCTGATGCTTATGTGATCTGATTCACATCTTCCCCTTTCTTACTCTACTCTCCATGGTTCGTGATACCATTGGGCGAACACCCCTATTTCCCACACCTAGCTTGTTTGCCTTGGTTGATATGACCCTTGGCTAAAGCTCCCTCTTTCTTATTGTGATTGTGTGATATTATTGTCGACTGGCACTGTTTACTCTTTCGTTGCTTTTAGTCCATTTTGTGATTGATTCATCTTGTGTTTACCTGTCTGATGACATGATCCCGTAGGATTCCTAGCTCCACTTAATTTTCGATTAAGTCGGAGGTAGGAGAGACATTAGGATAGCAATCCATGCATGACAACATTAGGTAGACTTCCCTCTTGATCCTGACATTAGGGCCACCTTTGCATGATAACATTAGGAACAAATTAGATTCCCTTTAGTGTTTGAGTCTTCTCTTCTCATCTCATAATCTTTCTAAAAACACTTAATAAAGGTTAAACGAGTATTGCGCATGAGCCTTAAATGTGGGAAGTGAATAATAGGGGGGGTTCCCTTCATTCTTCTAGGGTACTTAGCATACGTCCTATTGGGGACGATACACGACGTATTCGATCCTATGTTGTAGACTTGGGTGCAATGCAAGTTACAAACAACTTCAAAAAACACTTCTGTCTAAAAAACACAAAACAAACTCAAACTTTTTTATCCTTCGGGATCGATGTTTCAAACCTCATTTTCAGAAAAGGGCGCGTTACTTCCGTCTCGTCGCAAACAGGCATCGACCCAAACTGCCGGACACGAACTTAATGTCGCTCATAAAAAACATAGACTTAGTTAAGTCAAACTACGACTGCTCTGATTTCCTCCTTCTGGTTAGATTGAGGATACGTAGGCACAAGACAGCGATGTCTTGGCGAGCAACCTCCCTCCATAGTTCGTGTCTGAACTATGTTTACTCTGATTTTCCTGTGCCCGAGGGAATACGTAGGCCTAGGACTCCGAGGATGTCCTACCGAGTCACTTCTTTTTCTTTTCTTCTTCATTTCTTCGTTCTTTTCCGTTCTTGTTCCTTTTCCTTTCCAGTCACAATGGAGCTCCAGATGATGACACCCTTTGATCGAGACAACAAGTGTGGATCCCATCGGGTACGATGGACGCGTTGGGTGCTAACACCTTCCATTCGCGTAACCGACTCCCGAACCCAGTTCTCTTGGTCGTGAGGTCATGCTTTTCCTTTCCCTCAGGTTTACGCAGTGTTTCCTTTCCCTCTCGTGGGATAAATACACATTGCTGGCGACTCTGTTTCCACGCCACTTTCGCGTTTGTACCTGGATGAAAATCCTGAGAGCGACAGATACCAATATGAGTTGGCCTGGATACCAATATGAGTTGGCTTGGATACCAATATGAGTTAGCCTGGATACCAATATGAGTTGGCTAAGATACCAATATGAGTTGGTTAGGATACCAATATGAGTTAGTTTGGATACCAATATGAGTTGGCCTGGATACCAAATTGAGTTGGTTAGGATACCAATATGAGTTGGTTTGGATACCAATATAAGTTGGCCGGGATACCAATTTGAGTTGGCCTAGATACCAATATGAGTTGGTGTAGATACCAATTTGAGTTGGATAGGATACCAATATGAGTTGGCTTAGATACCAATTTGAGTTGGCTTGCCAGTAATCACTGAACTTTAGGTTCATATCTGACCTGTGTTTAGGTTCATATTTAACCTGGTTTTAAGTTCATATTTGACCTGAGTTCAGGTTCATATCTAACCTGATGTTAGGTTCATATCTGACCTGAGTTTAGGTTCATATCTGACCTTCTTTAGACAATGCCATCAATCACTGGACTTTAGGTTCATATTTGACCTGGTTTTAAGTTCATATTTGACCTGAGTTTAGGTTCATATCTGACCTTCTTCAAATAATGCCAGCAATCACTGGACTTTAGGTTGATATCTGACCTGATGACAAATCGTCACTTGTAATAAAATCCTTGTAAATAGGGTAACTCATTTGTAAGGTCTTCAACAAAATTCTTCTGGCAAACTTCTAGGGGAATACCAATTGTATTTGCAGAAGTTCGAATAACATCAAAGACGGATAAGCTTCTCGGAAGAGACTGCCACTTATCGCTGTAGAAAACAAGCTTCTCCAAGAGATTGCCACTTGTTGTCTGAGTATGAATTCCAAGGAGATGTCGTCATCACAACACTGATGGAGAATGAATCATGTCTTCAATGAGGATCTTGTAATAGATTTTTCCTGTGAAACACAGTGCAAAATAAATGCACGTTCAAACTAGGTTCTGCAACCCGATCAGGCTCAAAAGCACACTTGCCAGGGACCAAAGTTCAATCTAGGAACGAGCTAGAAAGATACGATCAAACAAGACTCCAACCATTGAGGAATGAACTCAAACGGGGATTTAACTTATCCAAATGTGGAAAAGATAACTGAACCAACTATCATCCACGAGAATCAAACTCTATGGGGAATTCAGAAAGAATGGGCACTTTATGCCTAACGGCTAACAATTCTATTAGAAGGAATAGACGAACCCAGTCACTTGGAGAAATAAACGCCAAAGTGAACCAAAACAGGTAAACACCAGAAAGGTAGCAAAATGCTCGGATGTCATGCATATATGCCATGCTTATGCTTATGCTTATGTTGACAAAACAGACAAAGGGAAGCGAGACTGAAGATGAAATAAACATCTTGACAAGGAAACACATCCAACCTCATCAGATTGGACCATTGTCACACCCTAATTTTTGACCCTAAGATCCCCACCTTGTTCTTTGCATAACATATTAGGCCAATCATTCGTGCATAACTAACCGCTTTATCTAGCTTTGTCTGTTTGTTTCTCTTTTAAGGACAGGTGCTACTGCAGAAGATTCAAGGTCCTGAAGGCTGTGTTGTGTGTGTGATTGTGGAGGTTCTCTGGTCCTGTGAGATTGTGCCCTCACCTTTTTTGATCCCTAAACCACTACCAAGCCTTTCCCCCCACAAAGATTAAGTCTTATACCCTCTGGATACGGAATTTGGCACCCAAAAGACTGGTCACTGATTGTGTGGTAAAATTATATTACTAGTTGGTATCTTCCCCCTCTGTCAAGCTCCTCAAGATTCAAGAGATGTGTTTGCTCTATGATGCCATGTTCTTAAGTAATGAAAGTTCAGTTTAGGAGGAAGTAGAAGGTTGATTTCCAAATGCAAATTCAAGTTCATGGTTGTCATAAATTTACAAGATCAAATTTGAAAACCACCACATCATTCTTGAGTTCTAATTCACATGTGGTTCCAGTATGAAGCTCATGCCCTCTGATTCAAGAGGAATTTTATATTCTTGAAGTTGACAAGCATACTTCAAGCAATTTTGAAGATCAATGGGAGATTGAAAGGTTCAAGACGTTTTGACCATTTGTAGAAAGTTTGAGTAATCCTTGCAAATTCTTAAAGTTTTGCTTGTTAACGTTGTTGTTAAAGAGGTGAAATGCTATAGTCGGTTTGGTTGAGGAATCTTAGTCTTTATTTCTGTTACAAAGGCCTATGTCTTATACTTTCCAAAACTCATGGAAATATATAAATGTTGTTTACAAAATTCAAGTTCATGTTGAAGTACAAGCTATATTTACAAGGCATCTTCTCATGAAAACTCAATTGGATTCAAGGCTTTTGTTTTAGTTTAAGTTTGCAAGACTTAGTTTCATTTCAAGTTCTAAATCATTTTAGACCCATTCGGTTTGTAACTTTGGTTTCAAGTTTGCTTCAAAGAGGATCAAGTTATTTCAAGGCCACTTTGAAAGGTTTATATTCAAAGCATACAAGGTTCCAAAAATGAGTTCAATTCTATGATGAAATCCCAAAGTACAAGTTCAAAGCTTCAAATTAATTATCCAAGATTCAAGGGTGATTCTTAAGAGTTTCAAAATAATTGGAAGATTTGAAAGTCTACGTGCATTTCAAAGTTCGAAAATCGTTGAAGATACAAGAAATTTGTTCAAAGGGCACCATGAGGAAGTTCATTATTCAAATTTTAAAGTCAACCTCAAATGGCGATTTTCATTAAATGAGGCCCAAGATTCAACACCAAGCCATTTCAAATTTTGAAGGTTCAATATGATTCTAAGATTCAAGCTTACAGAAATCGGGAATTCACGTTAAAAAATGTTTTTTCACAAAGTTCACATATGCATACTAATCTCATAAAAGTCTCATTGCATGTACAAGTATTAACACAGCTCATTACTACAAAAATTCACATAATGGAATCTATAAGTCACTCCTGACAGCCTTGTAATTCAAGTGACGAATAACAACATTTTCGGCCCAGCCAATATTATCAAGACACAAGGTGTTGCTCCTTGTTGGATTTACAAGTGGATACTATCCTGCAGTGGCTAGGTTGACGGCAGTGGACTAGAAAGCAACGGTGCAGGATACTTCACTAAACTCTTAGAAAAAGCAATGGCGGTGTGGAGCAGAGCTCAAGGCGTATAATCCAGATGCATCTACAAAACATTACTGCTCAATTCAGAGTTCTATCACAATCCAAGCTAAACAGGGTTCTAAACATGATAAATACATTATAAGAGAAGATCAAGAGGTTTTGGTAAGCATGAAAAGACATTATCAGACATAACGATAGCGAAACAGAAATTTTTGTCACATATTCATGAAGGAGGATCCACAATTCTCAAACAAGAACCAAACAATTCTAATAAAAACACTTCAAAATACATGACAATTCGAAATAGCATGCTACACAAGTGTGTCATCCATACAAATAAATTTCGGTTTCAAAGTACAAATAAGCTAACAATGATATGGTGTCTCAAAAGGTCGAAGTCTACAGTGGTAAGGCAATTACGATGTTCTCACTGCTTGTTCCAACAGTCACGTTAATAATACAAGTCAAGGACAAGTCTCTGGTGTTTCTAAAAAAACCTTACTCATAGAGCTGAACCATCTCGAATCCATGACGGCATGGCAGTATTGTACATTATAAATGTGAAGAAGTGGATAATGACATTCAAGACGTAGAATAATGGCACCATTAGCGTACATACCTTGAGTCCTCAAGACTATGAAGAGTAACATACCAATTCAAAAAGTGAAAATTCGATCGCAATGCTAAAATATTAATCTGCAATACACACCATCGTTGACCAAGTTTGTGCATCAAGAGTGAAAGTCGTAACCATACTACAGTTGCTGCTGGTGTGAATATCGCAAGGTTGAAACCTGCAAGCAGACACAAACGGACGTCAACAAAATGATACAATAGACGCATGTATCTAAATTTTTGTAGAATTATACTCAAAAGACGTTGTTTTGCAGGGGCACTGAAGTCTGTTATGAAAGGAATGTTGATACTCAGAACACCATTACACATGAGCTTCGCTACGCTGCTCTCTACGTCTAACACGGACGGGATGAAATTCTGCTAAGTGGGAGGTTTGCTGAAGAAATAATGATGAAGAAACAAGTACTGAAACTTCTAGCCATGAATTTTCAAGTACAATCAGACTTGTTAAGACAACAGAATTATCATCAACTACACATGTTTGAGACAAGATCGCATTAGAATAAACTTTCCAAAGCAACCATCATTAACAAAATTAACATGTCTCAACAACTTAAAGTATTTCCAATACAAAATTCAAAACACGATCAAACAGGATCAACTGAAAAAGGAAATTCATCAACCACTTCGAAACCTTCCAAAACATGTTCATCCCAGAATGGAAACGCAATAACTTCACACCAATTGGAAAGTTCACACAGAGAGCCATATAAAAGGGAGAGGACATTCTCACAGAGGGGGGGACACGAACCAACAAATCCACACAGACCACACAGGCAAGATTCACATTACCACACAAAGTTCAGAAAGTATTATAACAGCAAAAGGAAAAATCACCTTACCTACAACAAATACACACTTCCAAAAACCAAAAAAACTACGCCCATAACAGTAGGAGGAGATCATACCATATACACAAACAACATCAAAACATTGCAGATACACATGACTAGAGAAGAGGGAAGCGACAGCGCACCACGTACCTTAGATCACCGCCATTGACATCGCTCCACAACCGCCACGCCGCTCAAACTGACGACCATTGCTGGTGATTCCCTTGGCCGCGAAACAGACGGAGTTCGGTGCATCCACCGGCTTTCCCTTTTTTCATTCTGTTTTAATTCCTTGTAAATGTAATCTTCAAAGCAAATAATGAATTGGGGTATGGGATCGTTGGGGTTAGGGTTTCTATTTTTTGTCGTTAGGGTTCGCGAGAGAGAGACTACCGAGAGAGATGAGGGTGGTGGCGAGTGGCTGTTAGGGTTTTGAGACCCATTCTGAGAGACGGAAAGAGAGAGTATCATGAGAGATTAGAGAGGATGAGAGGATCCTTCTTCTTTTTTTTTCTTTTTTTTTTCTTAATTGTGTACACACACACACCGTGCTATCGTACTCCCTCAAGCTTTTTGCGTTGGATCTTAAAGATCCTGATCATGTGGCCATGATCTGAGGGTCTACGGAAGACCTTCCCCTGCTGCGCCTATTTTCTTTATTTTTTTCCTTTTTTTCAAAAGCTTTTTTAATTTAATTAATTAAAACCCTTTTAATAAAAAAAAAAAACTTTCTTTTAGGTAATAAACCTTTTTTAACTAAAAAAAAAAGAAAACTTTTTCTAAATTAATAAAAGCCCTTTTAAATTAATAAAACTTTTCTTGATAAAACCTTTTTAAAATTAATAAAACCTTTTATTTATTTAAAATTAACCTTTCTTCTCTTTTATTAAAATATTAAAGTCAACCTTTTTCTAATTAATAAGAAAAAACCTTTAATATAACTTTTTTTTCTTTTCTTTAAATTAACGATAACTTTTTTTTATTATAATATAACTTTTAAAAATAAAAAATGTAACAAACCTTTTATTTTCCCTTAAAATTATCCAAATTTCTTAATAAATTGTTCCTTATTAAAATCCCTCATCATGCATTTAATCATACGTTTGTGATAGTAATAAGTTTAGAACCTTAGTCTTGTTTTATATTATGCCATATGCTTACGCATTGTCTGTTTGTCATTATACTTGATGTATGCACCCTCTTTGTTTGTCTGTTTTTGTTCTAAACCCCTTTCAAAAAATATAAAATTCTCGATCCAACGTCGATCCATCTTTTCTAGCCATGTAAGTCGATTGCTTTTAAGCATCTCTATCAACCTTTCGGTCACTATACACAAGACTAGCCCACTTTGCTAGTGCACACGTTTAAATCTTATATATTGCTTGCATTATTTCCAAGGGAAAATCCCATGCATGATAATCATTTGTCGTGCATGGTGCATATTCATTTGCATCTCATATTCCCCTTAGTGGCTTTACATCCCTTTAAGATAAGCTTTTCTTAGACAACTTTAGGATAGATTCTCCTAAGTTAGTCCCCCTTAATCTTGATTAGACAATCAAACAACTTTAGCTCACCTAATTCTCCACACAAGAGAATTAGATGTGAATCATCTCAAAGAAGAGACATACAATCTCATACCCTACAATACAAACAAGATGTGGATTCCTTTTCCACTTAGGAGAGGTATGTGGCATACTCGTCGATCTTATATCCGAGTTGGAGCCCTTCTCCTAAGATGAAGCAAAGGTCCATTCTCATTACAAAAATGTGGTGGTTTCTTAAGATGACGACACATCTTTTCTCCTAGACCATTTTTCAAACAACCTTTAGTATCCCTCAAAGAGGAATTACAAGTGCTCTGATTCCACTCCCGACAGGATATGTAGGCACAAGATACAATATCTTGTCGAGCACACTTAGGAATAGAACTTTAGGTCTTTCTATCTCTTAACCCTTAGCAAACAGATAACAATCAACAGATAACATAAGTATAAAACAAGAGGTTCCTGTAAAGTACTACAAATATCTAGAATGCTAACACATTCCCTAGGTATAACCAACCCCTGAACCTTAGACTCTTAGTTTTAAATTTGCATTGCATACTGTGGGATATTCGATCTTTCTCCCTTTCCTTGGACAAATCAAAGACCGGTGGTGAATAAGCGATTTGCGATTCAAGTTAATATAATAGCTTGATATCCAATTCTCACCGCGACAACCATCACTAGGGATTGTCATACCCCAAATTTTGACCACTAAGATTTCCCATCATTGTGAAAATCATCATCACAATATGGAGGAACCATCATACTTCATCAGTCTCCCCAAAGATGGGTGAGCATCCAATACAATCAAAATTAGGGTTTCAAGCCCTCTCTGAGTGCTTAGACAAAGGATCAATCAAGAAATGACATGATCTTCAACTTGTCTAATATCTTAAATATCCACAATGGATCAAAAAGGACTCCCACTTCAAGGATTAAGCACAAGGCTGCTCCCTTCTAGGTGGATCAAGTCTCAAGATCGACAGTGTCACCAAATTAGGGTTTTGGTCGACCAGGGCCTCCAGATGGAAATTTTCATCTGGGCACAAGGCAATGATCCAAAACATGACCTAATATACTTCATGGAACCTCATGAACCCATTCATCAAGTCAATTTTGCCTCAGGGGATGCATTCATCAAAAATCAGGAATTAGGGTTTCTTGACCTAATTCACCCCTAAGTTGACTTTTGGGACAAACCATGAGCCAAGACCTCAAGAGATGATTTGAGGGTCTCTAATATACCATATTGATCCATTTGGAACAATGGATTGATCCAAGAAGCTTGATCAACAAGTCTCAATTTCATCTGCACCACAATTAGGGTTTTAAGAGAAAAGTCAACTGTAACTTTGACTTTTGACCAAGACATGCTCCCAAACCCTAATACATGATTTAATATACCCTATGACACCCATGGAACATGTCCATCAAGTTTGATTTAGGTCAAGGACATGATTTCCTGAAGAATTGCACAGTTTGGAATTCATCTGATAAAAAGTCAACTGTGCACAAAAGTCAACTTTGACTTTTTGAGATTTTTCACCAAAATGGATTTTTAACCCTAAAATGATGTTAATGTATGATTTGAATCATCATTCATCAAGAAAAATCAAGAAAAGTGAGATAACTTGTAAAAGGGGTAACCATAAAACTTAGAAATTTTTCTAAGTTAAAAATAAAGTGGCAAAGGTACCAACTTTGGAGGACCATAACTCCTAAACCACAAGGCCATTTTTTCTCATCCAAAGATGGATTTGTAGCCCTCATTATCACCTACAAAAACTTCAACTACAAGTCATTCCAATTCATTAAGGATTTTGAGTTATGGAGTGATCAAAGTGGTTGAAAAGTGAAAATGTCACTTTTTCCAACACTTAGTGAAATTTTCACTGAGTCAGAATTTGCCTTCACTTTTTGCCAAATGTAGGGGGATTTTTCACTTGGAATCAAAAGAGATCAAAACCAAACTTGTTCAAACAGTTGTTGTATCATGTAAGAGCTTTCCAAAATGGCCAAGAACATTGCCAAATTCAACCTACACCATGAGATACAACATTGCCAAGTTGCCTTGCTGAAATCTGTCAAGGCAAGGCAGAATTTGCAACTTTGGTCGATTTGCCAAAATCAGCCAAATTCAATTGCTCCTATCCACTTGGACACCTCAGAGGATTGAATCTAAAGGGGACAATCACTGAGCCAAGCCTCCAAAGTCCATGGAACAAAAAATAGCATGTTGAACCTAGAATGGCCAAAATAGGGACAAGACTTCAAATTTGGAATGAGGCATTCAATGAAACCATCAAGGTGGCATGGACTGAGCCATTCTCATCTGAAATCAGTCAAGACTTATCCAAGACCAAGGGGACCAAAGCTCTGTGCCCTAACCTCTAGTCAATGGCTAGAGGAGACTTGGATTTTCATTTGCCAACATTGGCCAAACCTACTTACCAGCTGCCATGCATTATTCCTTGCAAAACAAACTTGCTCTACTATAAATAGAGCTCAATTGTGGTCAGTTTGAGTACACCAAAGCCATCTAACAGATGCTTTCCTCAAAATCTCTTCTTTCACTCCAATTTTGCCTTCTAAGGCAAGTCACTATCGGGTTTTGAGTTTGAGAGCAATTCTAATCAAACCAATCACTCACACACCTCACATACATCATATAGAAGTGATCCAAACACTTAGATTACTTCTGAAACATCAATTTCACAAAATCACCAGCTGGTTGCTCAAATTTTCAATCAAGTTGCAGCTGAGGTACCACAAAGTGATCCAGCCAATTTCAATCAAGTCCAACCATCCAAACACAATCCATAGGGTGTAGGGAAGCTGTTCAGATCATCACCACTCATCTGTAACACCTCCAAATCAAAAATCACTTTGGACTTGCTGTCACGACTTGGAGGTAAGCACATACTTGGTCATCTCTCAATCTATGCATATTTCCTCGCACAATAATTTGGCCATATGTTCATAATCATGCATGGAATGTTTTCCCTCAATTAATTGCATTGTTTGAATCGTGTATCAAAAATCCTAGCCTTCATGCAGAAATTAGGGTTCTTGAGGTTT
Source organism: Lathyrus tuberosus (assembly GCA_022829125.1). Classification (NCBI taxonomy): domain Eukaryota; kingdom Viridiplantae; phylum Streptophyta; class Magnoliopsida; order Fabales; family Fabaceae; genus Lathyrus; species Lathyrus tuberosus. The sequence goes on from JALAZF010000078.1 coordinate 9,014,489, forward strand.
CTTCGTGATTTCTTGTTGTATGTTTAATTTAAATGAAATTAAAGTACATAGACATGATCGTGAGGTTGAGGCGAGCATAATGATATGTGGATTGCATGATATGATTACGTATTCATGGAGATTGGATAGAAAATGCAAATCTGAGAAACCAAGAACACGCGCGTGTTCTTCAGCTTGTTCTTGGCGCCATTTTTGAATAATTCAAATATTTAAATTTTGTGATTTTGTTTAATTGATTCAAAAATTAATTTCTCTCTGAGTTTTAATGATTTTGAGTTGATTCTTTTTTTAATAATTCACAAAAATGTTAAAATATTTTATTTTCACAAAAAATCCCAAAAATGTTATTTATTTCATATAATTGATATTTTTGCAAAGAATTAATATTTTAATTGTTTTTGACATTTTAAATATTTTTTCTACATTGATTTTGCAACTTTTAATGCTTTCTAATTATTTTGTAGGTCAATACTTAATTTTTGAAGCATTAATCCAAGATCACAATTTGTTTTCCATGTGTTAAACAATTTTTGATCATTTTAATTGAATTTTTATTCAATTAAATACATTTTGAGAACAAATTAGGGTTTTGGATTAATTCAACCCTCATAAATCATTTTTAAACCTTTTTTGGGCCTCTTGAGAGAGTGTAAGACCCATCCCCCCTTGTACAAAAACTTTTTGGGCCTCACTCATTGTATAAGTCCCTCTGTACAAGTAAACGGCGCGATCGTCGCCCGTTTAAAAATAAAAATCATCTGGGCCTCTCCTTGAGCTATAAGACCCATTCAAAACACTTTGGGCCTCTATTAGAGTGTAAGACCCAAACCCCCTTTTAACCAAAACATTTTGGGCCTCACTTATTGTATAAGTCCCTCTGCGTTAAAAGAAAACCTCGGCGCGATCGCCATTTTTAAACGAAAAATCATTTGGGCCTACCCTCGTGTTATAAGCCCCTCTCTTTTCTTTAAACCTTTTTTGGGCCTCTTGAGAGAGTGTAAGACCCATCCCTTTGTACAGAAAACCTTTTTGGGCCCCAGTCACTTGTATAAGTCCCGCTGTACAAAGTCAAACAGTGTGTTCACTGATAAAACCCTGGGTCTCTCCTTGAGCTGTAAGCCCCAAATCTTTCTTTTTCAAAGCACTTTCTCCTTTGATTTTGAATATACTGTTGTTTTCAATCTTTCTTTGTTGAACAACTAACCAAACAGCATGGAAGCACTACAACCGAGTAAGTGGTTATCGCTTTCATTTACTGCTTTCATATTATAAACTGTATTGTGGGGCTGCTCACTGTAAGTCTCCTTTCATAAACTCATATCTACTGTGTAATAATAGTATAGATATTTCGAGTTTCCCCGACAACTACGTCTAGAACTAGGTGACGCCGTTTCATTTATTCGTAGAAATAGACGCCTAGATCCCCAATAGGAGCACCAGATACAGTCTTCTCTTCGGCTGTCCTCCTTAGGAATCGTCAAGAAGCTCTATTCCCCAAGATGAATGTATTCTCCGTGAATGGCATCTTTGAGTTTCTTCCAAATTCTCAAACTTTCCTGACTTAATCTATTCCTTGTGGATACCTTGCCTTGAATGTCTCGGGGTTTGGGTACCCACTACGGTCATAATCTTGAACCTTAACTAAGGAACCCTCTTTAAAAGTTAAAAGTCGCTGGATAGTAAACCTCGCACGTTTACCAGTGGTTTTTATCTTTAAAAGAGTTATCTCTCCTAATGGAAAGGAGATGATAGACCCACGGGCTTCTTAAAAGCATCGGCCTCCTCTTGGGCATTATTCATGGACACTACGGCTTCTTAGAAGTATTCACAGCCTCCTCTTAGGCTTCGTATAATGATCTCTTTCTTCGGGAATGATAGCCTCCTCTTGGGCTTAGTACAAGGACCCGTCGGCTTCTTAAAAGTTTCCAGCCTCCTCTTGGGCTTCGTACAAATTGTCCCGACGACCTCCTAGAGGTATAGGAACAGAACCTAGTCATCCTCATAGAACAGTCCTTTCATAGAGTCTACTACTGTTTCTCAAAGCATAGTACGAAAGATAAAACTCTAGACATGGACAGTCTAATCTTCCTTGAGTCTCAAAGACATTCTCAAGTGACCCCTTCGTTAAATAGGAAGGAAACCCGCAGACTCGGACAGTCTCAATACCCTTTGGATTTCCAGTTTCCCCAAAGAAAAGGAAACAACCCCGATCCTCAGATCTAACCCATGAGTACAGTGATGCTCATATAAGAACTGATTTTCTCTTTCAAAATCAGTATATTGGACCTGTCACTTAACTGACACAACAGCGTTTAGCCTCTCTCTCGGGCTTTGTACGAGACACATAAGAGACTCCCTCGTTGAGTCAATCCCCCTTTCGCCTCCATCTCGGGCTTTGTACGAGATACAAAAAGGTTCTTATTGATCCAAACAAACAATCGCCTCCATCTCGGGCTTTATACGAGATACCAAAAGACTCCATCGTCGGGTCAAAAACTTTTAGCCTCTCTCTCGGGCTTTGTACGAGACACAAAATAGCCTCCTCTTAGGCTTTGTATAATGATTTTCCTAGCGGAAATTAGCCTCCTCTTAGGCTTTTGTATAAGAAAACCACTGGTTGATCCAATCAACCTTTTAGAATCAAAGATGTGCCTCGTTCACAGTACACAAACATCAACAACTCCTTTCCCTTCATCTAATCGCTGTAAGCGGCAAGCCTCTGGATCATCTATATCCACGCCACTGTCCCTCTTTTAGCATGAGAAATTCCTAAGGAAAGATGGCATTGCTCTACACTGAGTTAAAGTCTTCTCCTTCAGGTTAAAACCCTTTCTTCGGAAATTATGGCATTGCTCGGATCCGCGTATCCCAGTTAAAGTAATTCTCCTTCTCCCCTCTTTAGAGATGACAAATTTTCTCTAAAGCCGAGGTCTTTCAGCTTCACGTCTTGGGCTTTGAACAAGACACAAATAGACCTTTCAGCTTCACATCTTGGGCTTTAAACAAGATACAAACCACCTTTCGCTTCACGTCTTGGGCTTTGAACAAGACACCAAAACACCCATTTCCTCCCATAGAATAGGAGGAACTACGAACGCTCTGATTTCCCTATTTCGGTAAATGGGAATACGTAGGCATAAGATCGAAAGAAAAGATCTTAGCGAGCACACTAAACAAAAAACCCAAATCCCATATCTCCATCAATCAAAAGCAGTATTTCAAAAGCATCAGTCCTAACATCCTAATCCTTGTTCCCCGCCAGAAACCTTCTACCCAGGTAAAAAGAAAGAAAACAGTATTGGCGAAAATACAAATAACCAGTACAAAGGCCCCCCCACATTGATAGCATCCATAACCTAACAGACCGCTGTTTAAACTCAGTATGCAAGCAGGGTTAATTGGAGACATCTGTTTCCCTTCCTTATTCAGCTCACAATAGGATAAAAAATGAATCGACCTGTAGTTTCAAGCTCAAACCGCAGAGAGCGACCAGCGCTTAAGAACCGCGTCCAAAATCGCTCGCTACAGAAAAGTGGCGCCCACCGTGGGGCCAGTTTATTTCTTTCTACTTCTCTTGTGTGAAAGATTACACAAACGGCGACTCTGCTGGGGAGTCTCCTGTTCTGCCTTAGGGCATCATCCCTGTTTTCTACGAAAAATGGGAACTCTACCGAAGAGAAAGATTGACCTATGCTGGTCCATCTCTTAGGCAGGGAACCACAGATTGGGGCTTCCGCCGGGGAACCCATTTCTGTTAGGAACTTAGGATCCTTAGCTTCATTAGGTCTAGGATGTTTAAGACAAATATATATATACTGCTTTTCCTAATTGCTATACGTGTTTATTTTTCTGCTACTGGGAATGCGTGTGATGCCGCATGTGGTGAGATTGAGTATACACTTAAGAAAAGCCAAACCCTTTCGTAGTGCGGAAACTATCGGAAATAGTTGTTACGCGATACTACCCTCATTTGAGGCTGGTGATCTATTCTCGGTGAATGGCACTTACTCTAAGATTGCACACAACTCTCTGGTGATCTGCTTGTTATTTTGTTTTCCTGGGAGGAGCTGATGATAATGAGTACAGGTACAAAAATCACCCTAGTATAAACCTTTGGGGATGGGTAGAGCCTTGGCTTCATGACAACGACCCTCTGACCCCATGTTTTTTCTATGTTTTTGTGTGCTGCATTCATGCATCCATTTAATAAAACATTAAAACATTCAAAAAACTTTCTCTTCTAGTCTCTCTGTTTTTCAAATTAAACTAAGACTGTGATTGTAAATATCAGAGAAAAAGATTACGCTAATGGATTTCGGTAGAAGGAGAACTCATAAGTATACCTTCAAGGTTCCAAAACTATGGGATTTGAGAAGGTTAGCAAGGATGATCGTTAACCCAGAGGCTTTTAGAGCCAAGCACGGAGGTCTGCTACCACTGTTAAGAGTCCATGTGATTGAGGGAATCATGGACGCGCTCATTCAATTCTACGATCCGGTTTATCACTGTTTCACATTCCCGGATTACCAGCTATCACCAACGCTGGAGGAGTATTCTCATCTGGCTGATTTACATATCACTGATCGAGCTCCATTTTCTGGACTGGAAGAAATTCCAAAGAATCAGATTATTGCAAGAGCAATTCATTTGGACGAGTCTGAGGTCGAGACTCACATGATTACTAAGGGTGGCATCCAAGGTTTGTCAGCCCAGTTCTTGACAAAGAAAGCTCTGTACTTCGCTAGTATAGGGAACGGGACTGCTTTTGAAAGCATCTTTGTCTTGCTCACCTACGGGTTATTTTTGTTTCCCAACATCAATAACTTCGTCGATATCAACGCTATTAAGGTTTTTCTCATTGGAAACCCTGTGCCGACTTTGCTCGCAGATGCGTATCATTCTGTACACTTGGGAAATTTGTACAGCGGAGGGGAGATCACATGTTGTGTACCTTTGCTCTACAAATGGTTTATCTCTCACTTGCCCAAGTCTGCTGCTTTTTGGGATTGCAAGAGTGTCTTACGTTGGTCGCAGAAGATCATGTCTCTCACCAATTCCGATATAGATTGGTGTAATAGGATTTATGAGGGAATCAGAATCATTGACCGTTGTGGAAACTTCCCCAGCGTACCCCTCATAGGAACTAAAGGAGGAATCAACTATCATCCGATATTGGTTCTTCGTCAATTTGGATACCCGATGAGACACATCCCACTGGGTGTTCATCTGGAAGGTCTTTTCTTTAAAGAAGGAGAAAATGACAGAGCACTAAAGATGGAAATAGTGCAAGCTTGGAAACAGGTTCATAAGAAAGGACGAGAGTCTCTGGGAAAATCGGATTGTGTCTCGGTGGAGCCTTATCTCCATTGGGTACAAACCAGAGCTCTCAAGCTAAAAATGCCTTATCCTCGTTACGGAATTCTTCCACCGAGGGAAACTGTCATGTACTTCATGACGGAAACTGAAAGGCTTCAGGTTACTCTCAACAAAGTTCAAAAGGAAAGAAGATCTTGGAAGAACAAGTACCGCACCCTCGACGTAGAGTGTATCCAAATACAGCAACTACTAAAAGAGAAAGATGCTCTGATTGAAATTTTGGAGCAGCATGCTGTAGAGAATCAAGATGACCAAAGGAATTTGTTCACTCCTTTCACTTGGCAAAGGAATGACAACCCGACAACGGCCCAAGCGCCCCGGTCAAAGAAAAGGAAGATACCAGAATCAGCACCCGGTTTCTCCTCAGAGAGGACTAGGGACCCATTAGTTTAGGTTTCTGTTTCTGCACTTTGTAATCTACTATATTTCCATTTCTGTAATCCTTTGGAATTCAATAAAAAGGGGTTTCCCCACTGTTTGATATTTGCAATCTAATTGTCGAAGTTTATTTTGATTAAACCAAAAAACAATTAATATAATCATTGCATTCATCATTCTCACATCGCGTATTCTTCTTCCCTACGAATCTCACGTTTGTGTCTCGATTCTAGAGTCAAACTGTCTCATTCGTATAATACTCGGGCCAATCGTCAGAAAAAGATGGATGATCTTGAGGAAGAAAACAGAGAGTTGAAAGAAGAGATCGACGCTCTGAGAGAGGATATGAGAAAGCTTCGTAACGACATGCAAGCCATGGCAGAAGCTCAGCTACAAAGGACTGTGATCTCAGAGATCACCTCAACGCCCATCATAGAAAAGTATGATCCTAGGTATCAGATGCCGAAAGATCGTCCTTGGGGCATGCCTGTTAACTATATCCCGGAAGGATATGTTCCGCCGATCACTGAAGATCAGGGAATCGCAACAGAAGCCGCTGGGCCTGAAGGTTACAAACTTTGGGAAAGCGAAGATGCTAGGGGCATACTGAAGACTCCTGAAGGTTACAAACTTCGGGAGGCGCCAAGAATTACTGCCGTAGTCACGGTACCACCCCCTGTGGTGCATACTGTCCCGGAAGGACAGATTCCACAGACACCTTCTGGTAAGAAGGAAACTATGTTTGACAGAATGGATGAATTCCAGGAGCAGTTCTTGGAAATGCAAAAAGAGCTGCAAGCCATTCGCGGTCAGGATCTATTTGGAAAGGACGCCGCAGACCTCTGCTTGGTCCCAAATGTGAAAGTCCCGCACAAGTTCCAAGTGCCCGACTTTGAAAAATACAAGGGTAACTCTTGCCCTCAGAGCCATCTGGTGATGTACGCTCGGCGGATGTCAGCTCAGACGGAGAATTAGGACCTGCTGATTCACTACTTCCAGGATAGTTTAACCGGTGCCGCACTCAAATGGTACATGGGTTTAAACTGTACTACGATCAGTACATTCAGAGATCTTGGTACTGCCTTCGTCCAACAATACAAGTACAATTTGGACATGGCACCCGACAGAGATCAACTCAGATCAATGTCGCAAAAGGAAAAGGAAACCTTTAAGGAGTATGCTCAAAGGTGGCGTGAAATTGCCGCTCAAATTTGTCCACCTCTTGAGGAAAAAGAGATGACAAAAATTTTCTTAAAGACCTTAAGCTCATTTTACTATGACCGAATGATTGCCAGTGCACCCAGTGATTTCACCGAAATGGTCGGCATGGGTGTACGTCTTGAGGAAGCCGTCCGAGAAGGACGTTTGGTAAAAGACACTAGATCAACGAGCGGTACTAAAAAATACGGTAGTGCTCTCCCTAAGAAAAAAGAGCAAGATATTGGGAATATCTCTCTCGGGAAGCAAAGGCGACGTTATCAGCCAGTAGCAGCTGTTACTCCTGCTATCGGCCCCGCGCCTATTCCTACGTATCAACCTCAGGTTGCGCAGAGCCAACCTGACCAACAAATGGCACAACAGCCTCTTCAGCAGGCTCGTCCTCCATATAACAACAACCGTACAACACGGCCACCAGGATTTGATCCTATACCCGTAACGTACGCAGAGCTGTTTCCGTTACTGCTGGCTAAGGGGCACATCCAGACTAAGTCTCCCCTTTCAGTTTCGGAAAATCCGCCTTTTTGGTTTAAAGCGGATCAAACATGCCCTTATCATCAAGGAGGTTCAGGGCATAAAATTGAGACTTGTCTCAATTTCAAATCCGACGTGCAAAAGCTTGTTAGGAGCGGGCTCTTATCTTTCAAAGATACGAATCCTAAAGTTCTTACGAACCCGCTGCCTCAACACGAGAAAGCTGCAGTCAACCTGATTGAGAAAGAATTTAACAATGGCTATCAAATTCATGATGTACTCTTGTTGAAAACCAATTTGGTCAAGATGCATTGTAGACAGAGTGGATATGGCCATGTGCCACCTCATAACTATCACCAGTGTGATATCTGCTCTAAAGACAACCAGGGGTGTTCTGTAGTTCAAGCGGCTCTACAGGAACAAATGGATCTTGGATGGATCCAAGAGCACCGAGTTCATGGAGTTAACATGGTTTACACGAATTCCAACGTCATTCAAAACCACGACATCCGTGCGATGAATGTCAACTTGGTGGCGATGCACTCAAGGCAAAGTCAGTATCATAATCTGCCGCGGCACGATTACAGTTCCTGTCTGATTTGCTCAGTAAACAAACAGGGATGCTCTTTCATACAAGAGGCCCTCTAGCGTCAGATGGATCTTGGATGGATCCAAGACTACCATGATAAGAACTCCTATCAAATCAACATGGTTCAGATCTTCGACATCCGCGTAATGGATACCAACCTGGTAGAGTTACATGCTGAGCAGGTCCGACTTGGATTCTTAATATCACATGACTATCAAAATTGTAAAGCGGGTTGCAAAAACGATCGAGGTTGTACCCTTGTCTAGGAGGCACTTCAGCACTTGTTAAATCACTGGTGGATGCCAATCTATATGGACGAAGATACTCAGCAGATTAGTATCAATAACAGGAATCCTACTCGTCGTCAAAGTCAGGATGTCCGATCAATGGAAGATAACCTAGTGAGGTTACATTACATTCAAAGTGGGCGTGGCCAGGTGCCACCACACAACTATGACAGTTGTAGCGTCTGTTCGAAAAGTAACCAAGGGTGTTACCTTGTGAGAGCAGCTCTTCAGGGTCAGGTCGATCATGGAGAAATTCATCCATATCCCGGTTCAGGACCCATTATTTGGTCGCCGAACTACCTTGTCGAGCAAGTTGAGGATGTTGTCACGATCTCTGGTCATCACAGGACCAGGGATGTTTTTGCCATCATCCCTCTACTTGACGAATCTAGAGTTCCCAACCGGGAACGGATCAAGGTTACTTATGATGGTCAGAAAAATCAGAAGGTTCCCATAGTCATCTATCTACCGGGGCCACTACCGTATGAATCAGCTAAGGCAATCCCTCACAAATACGGTGCAACAATAATCGAGAATGGAAAGGAAATTCCATTACCCTCCGTCGTGAATATTGCAGACATCAGTCGTGTAACACGGAGCGGTCGAATCTTCAACCGAGGGGTTGGAGAATCCAACAAAGAAAAGGAACTTCAGGCAGAAATTCCTGATCCACCAGTCGGTCAATCTGGTAATCCCGACTTTTCAAAAGACAAAGATGAGATGTTAAAGCTCATCCAAAGGAGTGAATATAACATTGTTGATCAACTGTTACAGACTCCTTCAAAGATCTCAGTATTATCACTGCTACTCAGTTCAGAAGCACACAGAGAGGCTCTACAGAAAGTCTTGGAGCAAGCCTTTGTGGAACAGGATGTAACAATCAGACAGTTCGATAGCATTGTCTCTAACATCACTTCCTGCAATAATTTGGAATTTAGTGATGAGGAATTACCTGAAGAGGGTCGCCGTCATAACATGGCGCTCAATATCACAGTTAACTGCCAGGGCGATGCTTTAGCCAACGTACTGGTAGACACAGGGTCAGCCCTGAATGTTATGCCGAAGTCCACCTTGATGCAATTATCATTTAAGGGCCCTCCGATGAGAGTCAGCGAGGTCGTCGTCAAAGCATTCGACGGATCCAGAAAAATAGTTATCGACGAAGTTGATATTCCCATAACTATTGGTCCTCACACTTTCCGAATCACTTTCCAGGTCATGGACATCCGGGCAACATACAGTTGTTTATTAGGAAGACCTTGGATACATCAGGCTGGAGCGGTTACTTCAACCCTCCACCAAAAGCTAAAGTTCGTCAAGAACGATCAACTTATCACGGTTTGTGGGGAACAAGCCTTGCTTGTGAGTAACCTATCATCATCTGCTTGTGTAGAACCCGAGGAGGTTATTGGAACTCAGTTCCAAGCGCTATCGGTGAGCAAGGACGGTCAATCCGAAGAAGGAACTTCAATTTCTTCATACAAAGATGCTATCAAAGCGGTCGAGAGTACCGATACAAAAGGATGGGGACAGCTTGTCATTCCCATTGACAATAAAACAAAGAAGGGTCTTGGTTTTTCTGCGACTTGTACTCAGACAGCCGCCAACGATGAAAGTCTTCATCCCCTTCAAAACTTCTTCCACAGTGGAGGTTTTATTCACCCAGTGTCTCAGACAGTTCATGCTATCAATGAGGAAGATCCCTCTGACACAGATGAAGAATGGAAGTCCTACCTTAACAAGGACGGCTATATGTCTCAGGAAGAGGTGCCTATGCCTTTTTGCTTTCCTACAGAAAGTCTGAGATTTATACCAAGATCAGATGTCGAAATGATCTACAGAGATTGTGATCTGGAAGGATGTCGTGCTCCGCCAAATTCATTAGAGGAAGACACTCTGATGAAAGAAAACTTTGATCACAATTACTATGGCCCGATGGATGGTCTGCCAATGTGGCAGCCTTACCCAGGAAACTTGGGGCAAGAAAGTCAGTCGAGTAATGAAACTCAGCTGAGCGTCATTGAACAGAATACCTGTGTCCCCGCCATGTCATGGGATCAACACTCAGGTCATTCGGAAATTACTCAACATGACAATGAATTCGCAACGTTTGCAGGACTAGAATTCATCAATTATGCTTTTCCCGAGGTCAACGTCATCGAGAGGAATGACTTCTCCAATTCCAAAGAAGTTTGGGACACTCTGGGACAACCAAGTGGAAAATACGACTTTATGGTCAAGTACACTGCTCCCGAAAGCTCTCGTATCAGGCTCGAAGATATCCAGTCAACTGGATGGGGAGATACAGCTGAGAGCTCCAATGCTATGCAAAATACAACAGAGGAATCCTCCTACGACAATTCTGCTTGGGAGACAGATTCCAATGATCCTACTCCACCAGAAATCAGCGTCATTTCTGAAGACAAATCAAGGAAGGTGCCAGACTTTGTGATTCACCGAGGAGTTCGCCGCCAGTGGGTTGATGTCGAGGTTCCGAAGGTCGTTCATCAGTCAAAGTAATTGTCATCTTTAAGCCTTTCACCCTGCCCAGGTGAAACGGATGTTTTGATAGGGATCGCTTTCTGTAAATTTCCCTCTTCGCTCTGCCCAAAGCGACAGAGTTTTGTTTTATAGGGCTGTAGTTTCAAGATTCGACTTGTTCATTAATAAAATAACGTCGTTCTATAATTTCCGCATTAATTATTGTTTTCTCTTTTTGCTTTTTCGGAAAATGGTAATCCTAAAAAACATTCAATAATAAAAACAAGCAGTAAAATAAATACACTGCACACACTTGCATTTTCTCTATCTCTTCTAAACACGAATCATCACGTCATGCAGATTGCTTGTTTTATACCCCGTTGAAACATACGATCCGATGCCTTCTCCCAACTTTGAGTTCCCGGTATTCGAGGCTGAAGAAGAAAATGACAACGAAATTCCAAAAGAGATCTCCCGACTACTCAGACAAGAGGAAATGTCCATTGAACCTCACAAAGAGCCATTGGAAACGGTAAACTTGGGTTCAGAAAAAGAGAGAAAAGAAATCAGGATCGGAGCACTGCTCAGTCCAACTGTCAAAGAAAGTTTGATAAAGCTTCTCAAAGAATTCCCCGATGTATTCGCTTGGTCCTATCAGGATATGCCAGGGTTGGATACCAGCATCGTGGAACATCACTTACCGCTAAGATCGGAATGTCTGCCAGTAAAGTAAAGGTTGAGACGGACTCACCCGGACATGGCCATCAAAATCAAAGAGGAGGTACAGAAACAGATCGACGCGGGTTTCCTCGCTACATCTGAATATCCTCAATGGTTAGCCAACATCGTACCCGTTCCCAAAAAGGACGGAAAGGTCAGAATGTGTGTTGATTACAGAGATCTAAACAAGGCAAGTCCAAAGGACGACTTTCCTTTACCACACATTGACATGCTGGTTGACAGCACAGCAAAGTTCAAAGTATTCTCCTTCATGGATGGATTCTCGGGCTATAATCAGATCAAAATGGCGCCGAAAGACATGGAGAAAACTTCGTTCATTACCCCGTGGGGTACCTTTTGTTACAAGGTAATGCCGTTCGGTTTGAAGAATGCCGGGGCAACCTATCAAAGGGCCATGACTACTCTATTTCATGACATGATACACAAAGAAATTGAGGTATATATCGATGATTTGATTGCAAAATCAAGAACAGAGGATGAGCACGTTGAACATCTGTCAAAATTGTTCGAACGTCTAAGAGAATTCAAGCTCCGCTTGAATCCCAACAAGTACACCTTCGGTGTCCGTTCGGGGAAATTACTAGGGTTCATCGTCAGCCAGAAAGGAATTGAAGTTGATCCTGACAAGGTCAAGGCCATTCAAGAAATGCCTTCTCCGAAAACTGAAAAACAAGTCAGAGGATTCCTGGGACGTTTGAACTACATCTCCAGATTCATATTCCTTATGACCGCGACATGCGCGCCGATTTTCAAGTTACTCAAAAAGAACCAGGATTGCGTTTGGTCAGAAGATTGCCAAACCGCCTTCGACAGTATCAAGGAATATCTGTTGAATCCTCCGATTCTATCGCCTCCAGTGGAAGGAAGACCACTGATCATTTACCTCACAGTCCTAGAGGACTCAATGGGATGTGTACTTGGCCAACAAGACGAAACTAAAAGGAAAGAGTCTGTCATTTACTATCTAAACAAGAAATTCACCGACTGCGAGACTCGGTACATAATGCTTGAGAAAACTTGTTGCGCTTTGGCTTGGGCAGCCAAACGTCTTCGCCAGTACATGATTCGTCATACTACTTGGCTGGTCTCCGAAATGGATCCAATCAAGTACGTTTTTGAAAAACCTGCTCTCACGGGAAGGATTGCCCGTTGGCAGATGTTACTATCAGAATATGACATAGAGTACCATGCTCAGAAAGCCATTAAAGGAAGTATTTTAGCCGATCATTTGGCTCATCAACCGATTGACGATCAAGAATCAATCGAGCTTGACTTCCCAGACGAAGATGTCATGTATCTAAAGATGAAAGATTGCGATGAACCGCTTCCCAGTGAAGGGCCAGAACCAGGTTCCCAGTGGGGACTTATCTTTGACGGAGCAGTCAATCATTGTGGAAACAGAATTGGGGCAATCATGGTTACCCCTCAGGGTTCCCACATTCCTTTCACTGCTAGACTTACGTTCAAATGTACGAACAACGAGGCCGAATACGAAGCATATATCATGGGTCTCGAAGAAGCAATTGATTTAAGGATCAAAAACTTGGACGTATACGGCGATTCAGCCCTGGTTATTAACCAGATAAAAGGAGATTGGAACACATACCAATCAGGATTGATTCCTTACAAAGACTATGCAATAAGGTTTTTACCCTTCTTCAACAGAGCCGACTTTCATCACATCCCTCGTGATGAGAATCACATGGCTGATGCATTAGCCACTCTCTCTTCCATGATTAGTGTAGGTCGATGGAATGACATACCTAAGATCGACATCATGCGCCTTGAACGGCACGCTTACATCTTCGCGATTGAAGCAATCATAGACGACAGACCTTGGTATCACGATATCAAATGCTTCCTTCAGAAACAAGAGTACCCATCTGGGGCACTCAGAAAAGACAGGAAAACCCTCAGAAGATTGGCTGGAAACTTCTTCCTGAGCGGTGACACTCTTTATAAGAGAAATTTTGACATGGTCTTGCTCCGATGTGTCGACAGACCAGAAGCAGACATGCTCATGAAAGAAATTTATGAAGGATCCTTTGGCACTCATGCCAACGGACACACAATGGCGAGAAAAATTCTCAGGGCCGGGTATCATTGGTTGACCATGGAATCCGACTGCTACAAGTACATGAGGAGGTGTCACAAGTGTCAGATATACTCCGACAAAATTCATGTACCGCCATCACATCTCAAAGTTCTTTCTTCCCCGTGGCCATTTTCCATATGGGGAATCGACATGATTGGTTTGATCGAACCTAAGGCTTCAAACGGACATCGGTTCATCCTGGTAGCCATTGATTATTTCACCAAGTGGGTCGAAGCAGCGTCATTCGCCAATGTAACCCGACAAGTGGTGGTCCGATTTATCAAAAACAATATCATCTGCCGTTATGGTGTTCCAAGCGAGATCATTACTGATAATGGATCTAACTTGAACAATAAGATGATGAAAGAGTTGTGTGCAGAGTTCAAGATCGAACACCATAACTTATCTCCCTACCGACCCAAGATGAACGGAGCGGTAGAAGCGGCTAACAAGAACATCAAGAAGATCGTTCAAAAGATGGTTGTAACCTATAAAGATTGGCACGAAATGCTACCCTTTGCTCTTCACGGTTATCGAACATCTATCCGCACTTCAACAGGGGCAACCCCTTTCTCTCTAGTATATGGCATGGAAGCAGTGCTCCCCATAGAAGTAGAGATCCCATCAATCCGGGTATTGATGGAAGCTCAGCTCACCGAAGCTGAATGGTGTCAAAGTCGACACGACGAACTGAACCTGATCGAAGAAAAGAGAATCACGGCACTATGCCACGGTCAGTTATATCAACAGAGAATGAAAAGGGCGTTCGACAAAAAGGTCCGACCTCGTATTTTCAGAAAAGGAGACCTTGTGCTCCATAAGATACAATCATTTCTCACTGATTCTCGGGGCAAATGGACCCCAAATTATGATGGCCCCTATGTGGTCACGAAAGCTTTCTCAGGCGGCGCCTTGAGACTTGCAACCATGGACGGAGAGGAATTTGCCTACCCCACGAATGTTGATGTAGTCAAGAAATACTTCGCCTAAAAATATAAAAAAAAAATGTCTCGGTGGATTGAAAACCCGAAAGGGCGGTCCAGGCAAAAGTTAGAGACATGAAAAAAAATCATCCCGATGGATTGGAAATCTCATAGTACAATCCAGGCAAAAATTAGGGATAATGGCAAATAACTATGTTCAACAGAGGCAAGTCCTTCAGCAGCAGCAACAGTTGCATCACCCATCGGAGGAAATCTCCAGTCAAAGGTCATCTTCGACAGAAGCTCAGGATGTCCCGAACTCAAAGTTGGTAGAAGGATAGTGGTCGTTATGTTTCAACGTAACCCTTTTCCCTGTAAATTACCATTTTCTAACTTTGTATATACTCTTTGGAATCACGCGTTTGGCTGATCTCCATCTTATCAATAAAATTTGAGCCCTTGTGCTTTTGTTTGTAATTCTTTACTTATTTTAGCTTTACAGAACGACGTTGTTTACACTTAATCAGCGATTCTTGAAATAAAACAAAAATAAATTTACTTGTTAAACTTTTTCTGCTTTTAAATTAAAGATGGCATTTCTTTTTACTGTTGAACGTCAGAAGAACATCGATCGCTTCTCCCGAAGTAAGCTAACTTCAAAGTGCAGAATCGAAGTACTCCTTCTAAACCAGTTCGCCTGAATAAAGGGATCAACTGTGTCAAAGACCTTGTTTCGTCTGACATCCTCGGCCGAGTTCTCATCTCCTAAGCCCGATCAACATAGCTCCCAACGGGACTATCTCTCCTAAGCAAGGTGGAATTGCTATTTTGAATCAACGGTACTTCTTCGCCCCGCGATGGCCGAGTATCCAATTGTGTTCATCTCTTAGTCTGTATGTTGCGTCTGTTTTGTCAGCACATACATACATACATCATGCATTTTTTATTTGCATTCACATTTCATATTGCATCACTATCACTCTAGTCGGTCCTGTCCCCTAGTGGTAGAAGTCCCCTCAATCGAGTTGTCAGTTCTTGCCTCGTCAGGAAATACTGTGTCTGAACAACCTCGCTTCCAGTTTAATTCTGGAAAGAAGTTGGTCCTTGACCACTTTGATAACTTGAACCTCTGAAAAGCCAGAGAAAACTTTCAATAAGCATCACTCTTCGCCATCGAAGATGATATCCTTGCTTTCCCGGATTAAGGAAAATCCACAGAGAAAGCCTCGTGATCAGAGATTCGGCAGCACGCCAGTTTTGCTCCGAAAAACCACTGATGAGAAGGTCATTGGCACCTCCAAAATTGGATCCCATCATATGGCATTTCTCCGAGAAGATCCCGAGAAAAGTATGATGTAACCCCAAACGAAAACAGTCTCTCAAGAGACTCGCTTTCCCCAGTAGAATCGACAAATGGCGTCTCCAAAACAGAGAAGTTTGTGTACCTCTACAACTCAGACGAATGGGTTCCCCAGCAAGTCTGACATCAAAACTTTTTCCACTCAAATGGTATCTCCCCAGGAAAATTCGGCGAGAAGTTTGAAGGAAAGCCGCTACGAATAGTGTCCCTTGTCAGTAAAGTTTATTAACAAAAGAAACTAAGACCAGTTCCTTGGTAGGAAACCAGGATCGAGGGGAAGTTTAAATCAGAAACTAAGACCAGTTCCTTGGTAGGAAACCAGGATCGAGGGGAAGTTTGTATCAGAAACTAAGACCAGTTCCTTGGTAGGAAACCAGGATCGAGGGGAAGTTTATTTCCACAACTGAGACCAGTTCCTTGGTAGGAAACCAGGATCGAGGGGAAGTTTATTTCAAAAGAGACTGAGACCAGTTCTTGGTAGGAGACCAGGACCGAGGGGAAGTTTACCTTTTCTAAGCATCATTGCTTAGCTAAAGAAGATGAATGCGTAAGCTACCATTCATAACCACCATCAAAATTTCGGATATTCCGATATTTAATCCTCTTGCACCCCGAATGCCCGAATCCCTTCGTCATTCACACCTTCGTGTCCAAGAAGATTAAATAGGGGCATCTGTCATACCCCAAATTTTGACCACTAAGATTTCCCATCATTGTGAAAATCATCATCACAATATGGACGAACCATCATACTTCATCAGTCTCCCCAAAGATGGGTGAGCATCCAATACAATCAAAATTAGGGTTTCAAGCCCTCTCTGAGTGCTTAGATAAAGGATCAATCAAGAAATGACATGATCTTCAACTTGTCTAATCTCTTAAATATCCACAATGGATCAAAAAGTACTCCCACTTCAAGGATTAAGCACAAGGCTGCTCCCTTCTAGGTGGATCAAGTCTCAAGATCGACAGTGTCACCAAATTAGGGTTTTGGTCGACCAGGGCCTCCAGATGGAAATTTTCATCTGGGCACAAGGCAATGATCCAAAACATGACCTAATATACTTCATGGAACCTCATGAACCCATGCATCAAGTCAATTTTGCCTCAGGGGATGCATTCATCAAAAATCAGGAATTAGGGTTTCTTGACCTAATTCACCCCTAAGTTGACTTTTGGGACAAACCATGAGCCAAGACCTCAAGAGATGATTTTAGGGTCTCTAATATACCATATTGATCCATTTGGAACAATGGATTGATCCAAGAAGCTTGAGCAACAAGTCTCAATTTCATCTGCACCACAATTAGGGTTTTAAGAGAAAAGTCAACTGTAACTTTGACTTTTGACCAAGACATGCTCCCAAACCCTAATACATGATTGAATATACCCTATGACACCCAAGGAACATGTCCATCAAGTTTTATTTAGGTCAAGGACATGATTTCCTGAAGAATTGCACAGTTTGGAATTCATCTGATAAAAAGTCAACTGTGCACAAAAGTCAACTTTGACTTTTTGAGATTTTTCACCAAAATGGATTTTTAACCCTAAAATGATGTTAATGTATGATTTGAATCATCATTCATCAAGAAAAATCAAGAAAAGTGAGATAACTTGTAAAAGGGGTAACCATAAAACTTAGAAATTTTTCTAAGTTAAAAATAAAGTGGCAAAGGTACCAACTTTGGAGGACCATAACTCCTAAACCACAAGGCCATTTTTTCTCATCCAAAGATGGATTTGTAGCCCTCATTATCACCTACAAAAACTTCAACTACAAGTCATTCCAATTCATTAAGGATTTTGAGTTATGGAGTGATCAAAGTGGCTGAAAAGTGAAAATGTCACTTTTTCCAACACTTAGTGAAATTTTCACTGAGTCAGAATTTGCCTTCACTTTTTGCCAAATGTAGGGGGATTTTTCACTTGGAATGAAAAGAGATCAAAACCAAACTTGTTCAAATAGTTGTTGTATCATGTAAGAGCTTTCCAAAATGGCCAAGAACATTGCCAAATTCAACCTACACCATGAGATACAACATTGCCAAGTTGCCTTGCTGAAATCTGTCAAGGCAAGGCAGAATTTGCAACTTTGGTCGATTTGCCAAAATCAGCCAAATTCAATTGCTCCTATCCACTTGGACACCTCATAGGATTGAATCTAAAGGGGACAATCACTGAGCCAAGCCTCCAAAGTCCATGGAACAAAAAATAGCATGTTGAACTTAGAATGGCCAAAATAGGGACAAGACTTCAAATTTGGAATGAGGCATTCAATGAAACCATCAAGGTGGCATGGACTGAGCCATTCTCATCTGAAATCAGTCAAGACTTATCCAAGACCAAGGGGACCAAAGCTCTGTGCCCTAACCTCTAGTCAATGGCTAGAGGAGACTTGGATTTTCATTTGCCAACATTGGCCAAACCTACTTACCAGCTGCCATGCACTATTCCTTGCAAAACAAACTTGCTCTACTATAAATAGAGCTCAATTGTGGTCAGTTTGAGTACACCAAAGTTATCTAACAGATGCTTTCCTCAAAATCTCTTCTTTCACTCCAATTTTGCCTTCTAAGGCAAGTCACTATCGGGTTTTGAGTTTGAGAGCAATTCTAATCAAACCAATCACTCACACACCTCACATACATCATATAGAAGTGATCCAAACACTTAGATTACTTCTGAAACATCAATTTCACAAAATCACCAGCTGGTTGCTCAAATTTTCAATCAAGTTGCAGCTGAGGTGCCACAAAGTGATCCAGCCAATTTCAATCAAGTCCAACCATCCAAACACAATCCATAGGGTGTAGGGAAGCTGTTCAGATCATCACCACTCATCTGTAACACCTCCAAATCAAAAATCACTTTGAACTTGCTGTCACGACTTGGAGGTAAGCACATACTTGGTCATCTCTCAATCTATGCATATTTCCTCGCACAATAATTTGGCCATATGTTCATAATCATGCATGGAATGTTTTCCCTCAATTAATTGCATTGTTTGAATCGTGTATCAAAAATCCTAGCCTTCATGCAGAAATTAGGGTTCTTGAGATTTCTTCGTGATTTCTTGTTGTATGTTTAATTTAAATGAAATTAAAGTACATAGACATGATCGTGAGGTTGAGGCGAGCATAATGATATGTGGATTGCATGATATGATTACGTATTCATGGAGATTGGATAGAAAATGCAAATCTGAGAAACCAAGAACACGCGCGTGTTCTTTAGCTTGTTCTTGGCGCCATTTTTGAATAATTCAAATATTTAAATTTTGTGATTTTGTTTAATTGATTCAAAAATTAATTTCTCTCTGAGTTTTAATGATTTTGAGTTGATTCTTTTTTTAATAATTCACAAAAATGTTAAAATATTTTTTTTTCACAAAAAATCCCAAAAATGTTATTTATTTCATATAATTGATATTTTTGCAAAGAATTAATATTTTAATTGTTTTTGACATTTTAAATATTTTTTCTACATTGATTTTGCAACTTTTAATGCTTTCTAATTATTTTGTAGGTCAATACTTAATTTTTGAAGCATTAATCCAAGATCACAATTTGTTTTCCATGTGTTAAACAATTTTTGATCATTTTAATTGAATTTTTATTCAATTAAATACATTTTGAGAACAAATTAGGGTTTTGGATTAATTCAACACTCATAAATCATCTTTAAACCTTTTTTGGGCCTCTTGAGAGAGTGTAAGACCCATCCCCCCTTGTACAAAAACTTTTTGGGCCTCACTCATTGTATAAGTCCCTCGTATAAGTAAACGGCGCGATCGTCGCCCGTTTAAAAATAAAAATCATCTGGGTCTCTCCTTGAGCTATAAGACCCATTCAAAACACTTTGGGCCTCTATTAGAGTGTAAGACCCAATCCCCCTTTTAACCAAAACATTTTGGGCCTCACTTATTGTATAAGTCCCTCTGCGTTAAAAGAAAACCTCGGCGCGATCGCCATTTTTAAACGAAAAATCATTTGGGCCTACCCTCGTGTTATAAGCCCCTCTCTTTTCTTTAAACCTTTTTTGGGCCTCTTGAGAGAGTGTAAGACCCATCCCTTTGTACAGAAAACCTTTTTGGGCCCCAGTCACTTGTATAAGTCCCGCTGTACAAAGTCAAACAGTGTGCTCACTGATAAAACCCTGGGCCTCTCCTTGAGCTGTAAGCCCCAAATCTTTCTTTTTCAAAGCACTTTCTCCTTTGATTTTGAATATACTGTTGTTTTCAATCTTTCTTTGTTGAACAACTAACCAAACAGCATGGAAGCACTATAACCGAGTAAGTGGTTATCGCTTTCATTTACTGCTTTCATATTATAAACTGTATTGTGGGGCTGCTCACTGTAAGTCTCCTTTCATAAACTCATATCTACTGTGTAATAATAGTATAGATATTTCGAGTTTCCCCGGCAACTACGTCTAGAACTAGGTGACGCCGTTTCATTTATTCGTAGAAATAGACGCCTAGATCCCCAATAGGAGCACCAGATACAGTCTTCTCTTCGGCTGTCCTCCTTAGGAATCGTCAAGAAGCTCTATTCCCCAAGATGAATGTATTCTCCGTGAATAGCACCTTTGAGTTTCTTCCAAATTCTCGAACTTTCCTGACTTGATCTATTCCTTGTGGATAGCTTGCCTTGAATGTCTCGGGGTTTGGGCACCCACTACGGTCATAATCTTGGACCTTAACTAAGGAACTCTCTTTAAAAGTTAAAAGTCGCTGGATAGTAAACCTCGCACGTTTACCAGTGGTTTTTATCTTTAAAAGAGTTATCTCTCCTAATGGAAAGGAGATGATAGACCCACGGGCTTCTTAAAAGCATCGGCCTCCTCTTGGGCATTATTCAAGGACACTACGGCTTCTTAAAAGTATTCACAGCCTCCTCTTAGGCTTCGTATAATGATCTCTTCCTTCGGGAATGATAGCCTCCTCTTGGGCTTAGTACAAGGACCCGTCGGCTTCTTAAAAGTTTACAGCCTCCTCTTGGGCTTCGTACAAATTGTCCCAACGACCTCCTAGAGGTATAGGAACAGAACCTAGTCATCCTCATAGAATAGTCCTTTCATAGAGTCTACTACTGTTTCTCAAAGCATAGTACGAAAGATAAAACTCTAGACATGGACAGTCTAATCTTCCTTGAATCTCAAAGACATTCTCAAGTGACCCCTTCATTAAATAGGAAGGAAACCCGCAGACTCGGACAGTCTCAATACCCTTTGGATTTCCAGTTTCCCCAAAGAAAAGGAAACAACCCCGATCCTCAGATCTAACCCATGAGTACAGTGATGCTCATATAAGAACTGATTTTCTCTTTCAAAATCAGTATACTGGACCTGTCACTTAACTGACACAACAGCGTTTAGCCTCTCTCTCGGGCTTTGTACGAGACACATAAGAGACTCCCTCGTTGAGTCAATCCCCCTTTCGCCTCCATCTCGGGCTTTGTACGAGATACAAAAAGGTTCTTATTGAGCCAAACAAACAATCGCCTCCATCTCGGGCTTTATACGAGATACCAAAAGACTCCATCGTCGGGTCAAAAACTTTTAGCCTCTCTCTCGGGATTTGTACGAGACACAAAATAGCCTCCTCTTAGGCTTTGTATAATGATTTTCCTAGCGGAAATTAGCCTCCTCTTAGGCTTTTGTATAAGAAAACCACTGGTTGATCCAATCAACCTTTTAGCATCAAAGTTGTGCCTCGTTCACAGTACACAAACATCAACAACTCCTTTCCCTTCATCTAATCGCTGTAAGCGGCAAGCCTCTGGATCATCTATATCCACGCCACTGTCCCTCTTTTAGCATGAGAAATTCCTAAGGAAAGATGGCATTGCTCTACACTGAGTTAAAGTCTTCTCCTTCAGGTTAAAACCCTTTCTTCGGAAATTATGGCATTGCTCGGATCCGCGTATCCCAGTTAAAGTAATTCTCCTTCTCCCCTCTTTAGAGATGACAAATTTTCTCTAAAGCCGAGGCCTTTCAGCTTCACGTCTTGGGCTTTGAACAAGACACAAATAGACCTTTCAGCTTCACATCTTGGGCTTTAAACAAGATACAAACCACCTTTCGCTTCACGTCTTGGGCTTTGAACAAGACACCAAAACACCCATTTCCTCCCATAGAATAGGAGGAACTACGAACGCTCTGATTTCCCTGTTTCGGTAAACGGGAATACGTAGGCATAAGATCGAAAGAAAAGATCTTAGCGAGCACACTAAACAAAAAACCCAAATCCCATATCTCCATCAATCAAAAGCAGTATTTCAAAAGCATCAGTCCTAACATCCTAATCCTTGTTCCCCGCCAGAAACCTTCTACCCAGGTAAAAAGAAAGAAAACAGTATTGGCGAAAATACAAATAACCAGTACAAAGGCCCCCCCACATTGATAGCATCCATAACCTAACAGACCGCTGTTTAAACTCAGTATGCAAGCAGGGTTAATTGGAGACATCTGTTTCCCTTCCTTATTCAGCTCACAATAGGATAAAAAATGAATCGACCTGTAGTTTCAAGCTCAAACCGCAGAGAGCGACCAGCGCTTAAGAACCGCGTCCAAAATCGCTCGCTACAGAAAAGTGGCGCCCACCGTGGGGCCAGTTTATTTCTTTCTACTTCTCTTGTGTGAAAGATTACACAAACGGCGACTCTGCTGGGGAGTCTCCTGTTCTGCCTTAGGGCATCATCCCTGTTTTCTACGAAAAATGGGAACTCTACCGAAGAGAAAGATTGAGCTATGCTGGTCCATCTCTTAGGCAGGGAACCACAGATTGGGGCTTCCGCCGGGGAACCCATTTCTGTTAGGAACTTAGGATCCTTAGCTTCATTAGGTCTAGGATGTTTAAGACAAATATATATATACTGCTTTTCCTAATTGCTATACGTGTTTATTTTTCTGCTACTGGGAATGCGTGTGATGCCGCATGTGGTGAGATTGAGTATACACTTAAGAAAAGCCAAACCCTTTCGTAGTGCGGAAACTATCGGAAATAGTTGTTACGCGATACTACCCTCATTTGAGGCTGGTGATCTATTCTCGGTGAATGGCACTTACTCTAAGATTGCACACAACTCTCTGGTGATCTGCTTGTTGTTTTGCTTTCCTGGGAGGAGCTGATGATAATGAGTACAGGTACAAAAATCACCCTAGTATAAACCTTTGGGGATGGGTAGAGCCTTGGCTTCATGACAACGACCCTCTGACCCCATGTTTTTTCTATGTTTTTGTGTGCTGCATTCATGCATCCATTTAATAAAACATTAAAACATTCAAAAAACTTTCTCTTCTAGTCTCTCTGTTTTTCAAATTAAACTAAGACTGTGATTGTAAATATCAGAGAAAAAGATTACGCTAATGGATTTCGGTAGAAGGAGAACTCATAAGTATACCTTCAAGGTTCCAAAACTATGGGATTTGAGAAGGTTAGCAAGGATGATCGTTAACCCAGAGGCTTTTAGAGCCAAGCACGGAGGTCTGCTACCACTGTTAAGAGTCCATGTGATTGAGGGAATCATGGACGCGCTCATTCAATTCTACGATCCGGTTTATCACTGTTTCACATTCCCGGATTACCAGCTATCACCAACGCTGGAGGAGTATTCTCATCTGGCTGATTTACATATCACTGATCGAGCTCCATTTTCTGGACTGGAAGAAATTCCAAAGAATCAGATTATTGCAAGAGCAATTCATTTGGACGAGTCTGAGGTCGAGACTCACATGATTACTAAGGGTGGCATCCAAGGTTTGTCAGCCCAGTTCTTGACAAAGAAAGCTCTGTACTTCGCTAGTATAGGGAACGGGACTGCTTTTGAAAGCATCTTTGTCTTGCTCACCTACGGGTTATTTTTGTTTCCCAACATCAATAACTTCGTCGATATCAACGCTATTAAGGTTTTTCTCATTGGAAACCCTGTGCCGACTTTGCTCGCAGATGCGTATCATTCTGTACACTTGGGAAATTTGTACAGCGGAGGGGAGATCACATGTTGTGTACCTTTGCTCTACAAATGGTTTATCTCTCACTTGCCCAAGTCTGCTGCTTTTTGGGATTGCAAGAGTGTCTTACGTTGGTCGCAGAAGATCATGTCTCTCACCAATTCCGATATAGATTGGTGTAATAGGATTTATGAGGGAATCAGAATCATTGACCGTTGTGGAAACTTCCCCAGCGTACCCCTCATAGGAACTAAAGGAGGAATCAACTATCATCCGATATTGGTTCTTCGTCAATTTGGATACCCGATGAGACACATCCCACTGGGTGTTCATCTGGAAGGTCTTTTCTTTAAAGAAGGAGAAAATGACAGAGCACTAAAGATGGAAATAGTGCAAGCTTGGAAACAGGTTCATAAGAAAGGACGAGAGTCTCTGGGAAAATCGGATTGTGTCTCGGTGGAGCCTTATCTCCATTGGGTACAAACCAGAGCTCTCAAGCTAAAAATGCCTTATCCTCGTTACGGAATTCTTCCACCGAGGGAAACTGTCATGTACTTCATGACGGAAACTGAAAGGCTTCAGGTTACTCTCAACAAAGTTCAAAAGGAAAGAAGATCTTGGAAGAACAATTAACTTAGGCTATACATTTAGGCTCCTATATGCTATGAAGTGAACTGATTATAGTTGACGAAGATTCAGACACCTAGGGTAGTCATTACTCCCTTACAACATTTGATTGTCCTTTATTGTTGAGGATTTGATGACCTCTTCTCGTTTCTGTTGAGGTTTTGAAACCTCTTCTTTTTGGCTGAGGTTTTGAGACCTCTTCTTGTCTTTGCAGAGGTTTTGAGACCTCTTCTTGTCTTTGTTGAGGTTTTGAGACCTCTTCTTCTTGGTTGTCATACAAGCCCTTTTGCATAAGGCGATGATTATGAGCTTCCCATCTTTCTTAGCTTTTACCTTGAAAGGGACTCGGCTCATTCTTCGGGTAAGGATTTCATAACGATCCTTCCTTATTTGTCACTTCGGGGATAACTTGTATAACATTTATTCATTTGATTTGAGAGAGTTGACTGGTGTCTTGCATGAAGCGCTTGCATTAGAATGCATACCCAAGTTAAACTGAGAACTACCCTGCCCCAGGTTTTGAGTTTTAAGGGTTTCTTGGAAGGAAATAAAAACTCCTACTTCTAGGCTCGAAGGGGTTAGCAAGGGATTATCTTCCTTATTTCTCCAGTGTTTCGAAATTGAAACAATGCCTTACATCATCGGCAAGGTTTAATTGGTAGCATACCACAGCAGTTATGGATATGATGTTTTCATCATCCTCCCCAATCTTTGCTTAAACAAACAGCTTGATAAAGATACGCGGATGGAAAAATATAAATATTTTTGTTTTTTATGAAAATAATAGTAAATGAGTGAATACGAATGGAATTAATAAAAAGATGCATAAACATTTCATTAATCTTGTCAATTTGAAAAAACAACAGCTTATAAGCCAATACAAATTCATCATGCAAAGAAAATACAACAAAATACAGCCAGCTTTGGCGAATTGACTTCAAAAAACTTCAGTTTCCGGGACCAGACAAGGGAACACCTTCATCCTTGACCACTCGCTCCTTATGATACAGAACCTTAAGAGGCCTCAAAAGTCCTTTGTCTTTAGCTTTGGGAGTTGGGACATTGGTATCTGACCCACCTTCCTGAGGTTTTAGCAGCTTTAGAAAACTTAGCAGTCACTCTTCGAAGTCTTTGCATTCATTGTAACACCCCCAATCTATACCCCACGCAATTAAAGCGATAACAAATAATCAGAGTAGAATTAAAATATTCATGGCATAGACGGAGCATCACATCACGATGATGAAATAAAATAACCTGCTCAAATAGATATGCAACAATCAGGTAGCAACATAAACAGAGGAACTCAGTTCCTAACACCCACAATTCAGATACAGAATAAAAGCGGAAAATCTGCAACTGAAATCTCATATATATAAACATCGAAGTTTGTCTATCATACACAGAGTCATACATGTAAAATCCAAAAAGATATATACATAAAGTCACATAACGATCTCCCTGACTACCCGGTGCTATATATCAGAGTCGACTGACAAAAGAATGAAGACATTAGCTTCACAAAAAGACCTCCAGCATCTAATCTGCAATGCCTCGTAGAGCATTCAAAATAGCAGAAGGGTGAGAAACACAATTATAATATAGTTGCATACAATTATGTAACAACACAAAATACACAATGTAAAACATTCTCACCGCAACTTACACCATAATTCAAATACAAAACAACACATTTCATATCTCATACATCCTTCACAAAGGCATATCAATCATGCTTAATACATTTATCACCAACATATATATATCAACTCATCAATTCCATTCCCAATTCTCACACATAATCAATCCATTCATGACTTATGCAAATGCACAGAGACCGACACAACGACTCTATGCAATGCAATGCGGTACCGTTCCATCCATCATCTCATCATTAATTCACTCAGGAATTATTGGAATCATCGCTTGTTACTTAGTGTAACTCCCCGTCGGGAAAACGATGTTCCCCGTCGCTTTAGGTCCTCTGGGTATAAGGCTCACGACGTTTATGGATCGCTTTAGGTCCTCTTTGTATAAGGCTCATGATCCGATCGCTTTAGTTCCTCTTTGTATAAGGCTCACGATCGTCTATAACGTTGCTTTCGGTCCTCTTTGTATAAGGCTCACGACCATTATAGCAGATTCTCTCGGGAATCATTTCGTCGCTCACACCCACTAGGGCACACGACATCACAAGAATACATATCATGATGCTTGGCATACAATGACTCATGACAATCAAATGCATACACATATACAACCATGTGAACCATTTCAACATCCATAATTATGCATATACAATCAAACATAACACAATGCATTTACTTGCCCTAAGGCCACAAACCATCATCATAACCTTCACATCATATGCATTCACATCACATAACAGCACACAAGCCATACGTTATATATCAAAAGCATATCGCATGATAACACATCAATCGCACACAATTACGACGATAAAAGTCGACAAAATGACACGTTTTCAATTACCCAACACAATTAAATCGGCCACCAATCTCCAAACCATTTTTATAAGAAAGAACATCTCATTAGCTTCCCAACGATACTAGGAACGTCCCGATCCGAAGTACGGATCAAAAGTTATGCATTTTCAAAGAAAACAAATTTATTGAAAAATCCCCAGGAGCGCCCGGCGCAACAAATTGTCGCCCGGCGGTGCCCCCTTCGCCTCTGCATCGCCCGGCGAAGCAGTGGCGTACATTCCCCAACCAAAACTTAAAAGAGTCAGGAGCGTGACATACTGCCCCTCTTGGGCATCGCCAGGCGGGGCAGCGGCGCAACCAAAGCGTCGCCCGGCCCTCAAAGTACCGCCCGGCGGTCTACACCAGAAACAGAAAATTCTGGTTGCGTTTTACACTGTTCCACACCACCAAAATCCCACTTTCTCCAACCAAAACATTTTCAATCAATCAAAATAGGTATCAACAATGTTCATACATATAATACGATCTTTCAACACAGTTTATATCGATTTCCGACCGTGAAAAAATCGATTTCGATTCATTTTTCTCATTTCAACCTAAAATGGAAAAACTAGGAAAGGCAAGAGAACATTCAAACACACACATACATATTCATACACAAGCATAGAATAACCGAGTTTCGCACCCTTACCCGATTAATCGCGCTTCAAAGTGTCGGTTGAATCGATTTCTTACACTCCAAGTTTTCCTCTTTTTCTTCTTCTCACTCTCCTTTTCTCTTCTCTTCTTTTCTTTCTATTTTTCTCTCTATGTTCCATTTTAAATGAAAAACAATATCTAACCACGTCAAAAAGACCAAAATACCCCTACACTCGATTTTCTCGCAAACGTTCCCAAAACGCGATAAAACATAATAACCAAGAATAAAATAATATAAAGACCAAAAATAATTAAATCGACTCGATTAAATAAATCTAACAAAAACTGGGGCGTTACAACTCTCCCCCACTTAGAAATTGTCGTCCTCGAAAATATTACTTGAGACGAACAACTCTGAATACGATTCCCGCATCCGACTCTCCAACTCCCAAGTCAAATTGCCCTCAGCAGCGCCCCCCCCCCCCCCCCCACACTACTTTCACAAGCGCAATATCCTTGCCTCTTAACCGCTCTAACTCGCGATCCAAAACCCTCACCGATAATGCCTCCACTGTAAGGTTCTCCCTTACCTCAACCTCATCCATTGGAATCACATGCGACGGATCCCGAACATACTTCCGAAGTTGTGAAACATGGAACACATCATGCAAATTCGAAAGATTCGGTGGCAACGCCACCCGATAAGCTACAACACCCACTCTCGCAGATATCTAATAAGGACCAATAAACCGAGAAGTAAACTTCTTCGACTTCAATGCACGACCAACCCCCGTCACCGGTGTAACTCTCAAAAATACACGATCGCCTTCTTGAAACTCAAGATCTTCCTCCTTTGATCATGATAACTCTTCTGCCTACTCTGAGAAGCTTTCATTTTCTCACGAATAAGTTTCACCTTTTCCGTAGTTTGTTGAATTAACTCCGGTCCAACCACCGAACTCTCACCAGATTCATGCCAACACAAAGGTGTTCGACATCTTCTTCCATACAACGCTTCAAAAGGTGCCATTCCAATACTCGAATGGAAATTGTTGTTATACGTGAATTCAACCAATGAAAGATAACTATCCCAAGCGCCACCTTGCTCAAGAACACAAGCTCTCAGCAAATCTTCCAATGATTGAATAGTTCTCTCGGTCTAACCATCCATCTGAGGATGATAAGCAAAACTCAATCTCAACTTGGAACCTAACGCCTTTTGCAAACTTCCCCAAAATTTGGAAGTAAACCTCAGATCTCGATCTGAAACAATACACAACGGAACACCATGTAGCTTCACAATCACACAGATATAAATCTCAGCCAACCTCTCCAAAGAAAAACTGATGTCAATCAGAATAAAATGCGCCGATTTAATCCGTCTATCCACAACCACCCAAATGGCATTATGTCCCCTCTGAGTATTCGGCAACCCTGTCACAAAATCCATAGAAATGTTGTCCCATTTCCACTCGAGAATATCCAACGGTTGCAATAATCCACTAGGCTTCTGATGTTCTACCTTTGACTTCTGACACGTCAAACACGCATAAACAAACTGAGCCACATCCCTCTTCAATCCGGACCACCAAAAGATCTTCTTCAAATCTTGATACATTTTATTAGCTCTCGGATGTATACTCAAACTACTCTGGTGTCCTTCCTCTAAAATCATCTTTTTCAATTTCGAATCATCAGGAATACAAATTCTACCACGGAATCTCAAAACACCCTTATCATCCACTTTAAAGTCACCATTCACAACTTTATCTCCAACCGTCATCAAATCAACAAATTTCACATCCAGCCTCTGTTTCTCGCTAACGGTCAACAGAAAATCATTAGTGACCCTTAACATACCAAGCCTCACGCTGTCAGATGTCAACTCACACACCAAACTCAAATCTCTAAATGCTTCCAAAAGTTTCCACTCTTTAACCATCAAAGCGGACATATGCAAAGATTTTCGGCTTAACGTATCGGCTACCACATTAGCTTTACCAGGATGGTAATTCAAGTTAAAATTGTAGTCCTTAAAAAATTCCAACCATCTCCGTTGCCTCATATTCAACTCTTTCTGATCAAACAAGTATTTCAAACTCTTATGATCACTAAAGACTTCGAATCTTGTACCATAAAGATAATGCCTCCAAATTTTCAACACAAAAACCACCGCCGCTAATTCCAAATCATGCGTAGGGTAATTTTTCTCATGATCCCTTAATTGCCTCGACGCATAAGCCACAACCTTACCTTCTTGCATCAACACTCCACCTAAACCAATCAAAGATGCATCGTAATACACCACAAACGGTTCACTAGGATTCGGTAAGATCAAAATCGGAGCTGTAGTCAATCTTCTCTTCAGCTCACTAAAACTTTCCTCACACTGAATATCCCAAATGAACGCTTTACCTTTACAAGTCAGTTGGGTCAAAGGAAGTGCTAACTTGGAAAAGCCTTCAATGAATCTTCGATAATATCCAGCTAAACCCAAAAAGCTTCTAATTTCAGTAACAGATCTAGGAGCCTCCCATTGTAGAACTGCATCTACTTTGGATGGATCCACAGCAATACCATTACCTGAAATCACATGCCCAAGAAAACTCACTTCTGACAACCAGAACCCACACTTGGACAACTTGGCATAAAGTCTCTTCTCCTTCAAAATTTGCAATACAATACGTAAATGCCCCGCATGTTCCTCCCGAGACTTAGAATAAATCAAGATGTCATCGATAAACACAACAACAAATTGATCCAAATGCTCATGGAAAATGTGATTCATATACTCCATAGACACTCCCGGCGCATTAGAAACCCCGAACGACATCATGGAATTCGTAATGTCTGTATCGTGTCCTAAAAGCCGTCTTTTGAATATCTTCCTCTTTCACTCTAATCTGATGATAACCTGACCTCAAATCAATTTTACTAAACACACACGCACCTACCAACTGGTCCATCAAATCATCAATTCTCGGAAGAGGATACTTATTCTTAATCGTCACCTTATTCAGCTGGCAATAATCAATACATAATCGCATACTTCCGTCTTTCTTTTCACCAATAAAACTGGAGCACCCCAAGGCGATACACTCGGCCTCACAAACCTCTTTTCTAACAATTCATTCAACTGCTTCTTCAACTCAACCAACTTAGATGTCGACATACGATAAGGTGCCATAGATACAGGTCTAGTACCAGGAACTAGATCTATAGAAAACTCCACCTCCCTCGCTGGCGGTACATCAGAAATATCCTCCGGAAACACCTCTGGAAAATCACACACGACTGGAAACACATCAATTGCAACTGGACTATCCATGGTTAACGATGCGAACAACCCGAACAACTAAGCTTCATCCACCAAAAGTTTCTTCAACTTTTTGGTAGATAAGAAACTCGATTCCTCGTCTTCTTCAAGAGAAGGAAATCTTACCAACTTATGATAACAATCGATATGAACTCGATTGAACTGCAACTAATTCATTCCCAGAACCACGCTAAACCCTCCAACAGCAGACACACCAAATCCATATCAAAATCCTTACCATAAATGGTCAAAGGACAACTTAAACAAACCAAAGAAGTAGTTACCGACCCCATTGTTGGAGTATCGATAACCATCTCTCCATCCATCGATGACAACAAAAGATTCAAACGCTGCACACACTCAGACGAAATAAACGAATGAGTCGCTCCGGTATCAATAATAGCAACTAAAGGCGTACTATTAATAAAACAAGTACCTCTGATCAGACGATCTGCACTAGTAGTCTGAGTTCTTGCCAATGCAAATACTTTCCCTCCAGCTTGAGCTTGCTTTGGTTTCGGACACTTCGTACTAATATGACCAGGTTCACCACAGTTGAAACACTTCACCACATTCTTCTTGCACTCAGTTGTTGCATGTCCTATACCTCCACAATTGGAACACTTCCTCATATCCTTTCTACATTCGAACTGACGATGTCCTAAGTCACCATACCTAAAACATCTCAGAGGATTATACGTACCTCCCCCACTTGGCCTTTTATCAAAATTAGCCCTTTGCTTACCCTTGTCCGCTGGTAACACATAAGGACCCCCACGAAATGGTTGCTTTCCTTTCCTTTCGTTCACACTCTTATAATGAGTAGAACGAGCTTTGCTATCCACCTCATAAATTCTACAACAATCCACCAAATCCGAAAACCTCCTAATTCTTTGATAACCAATTGCCTGCTTGATCTCAGGATGCAACCCGTTCTCAAACTTCACACTTTTGGAAAACTCCGCAGTTGCTTCAGCATAATGTGGATAAAACTGAACAAGCTCCAGAAACTTAGCAGTGTAATCAATAACAGACATGTAACCCTGTTTCAACGCCAAAAACTCTATTTCCTTCTTTCCTCTAACATCTTCAGGAAAATACTTCCTCAAAAACTCCCTGCTAAACAAACCCCAAGTGACCTCTTCACCTGTAGCTTCCCACACATAACGCGCACTAACCCACCAATCATCAGCCTCCTCCTGCAACATGTGAGTACCCAATCTCACCTTATGTTCCTCAGCACAGTCCATCACTCGAAAGATTCTTTCAATCTCCTTAAGCCAAATCAGAGCACCATCAGGATCATGTATTCCTTTGAAGACAGGCGGTTTGTTCTTCCTGAACTCATCATTCCCACCAGCATTAGGTGCACCCCGCACAGCCTGAGCCATAGCTTGCATCGCAGCAGCAAGAGCAGCATCATTCCTTCCAGCCATATTCTGTTCATATCCAATAATAGTAACTATGGTTAAACAATCCGCTCGCCAAAGCATAACTGACGCACAACAAACAACTTCGTCCAAACGACCAACACGGACTGGCACGGACTGACACAAACTGGCTCTGATACCACTTAATGTAACACCCCTAATCTATACCCCACGCAATTAAAGCGATAACAAATAATCAGAGTAGAATTAAAACATTCATGGCATAGACGGAGCATCACATCACGATGATGAAATAAAATAACCTGCTCAAATAGATATGCAATAATCACGTAGCAACATAAACAGAGGAACTCAGTTCCTAACACCCACAATTCAGATACAGAATAAAAGCCGAAAATCTGCAACTGAAATCTCATATATATATAAACATCAAAGTTTGTCTGTCATACACAGAGTCATACATGTAAAATCCAAAAAGATATATACATAAAGTCACATAACGATCTCCCCGACTACCCGGTGCTACATATCAGAGCCGACCGACAAAAGAATGAAGACATAAGCTTCACAAAAAGACCTCCAGCATCTAATCTGCAATGCCTCGTAGAGCATTCAAAATAGCAGAAGGGTGAGAAACACAATTATAATATAGTTGCATACAATTATGTGACAACACAAAATACACAATGTAAAACATTCTCACCGCAACTTACACCATAATTCAAATACAAAACAACACATTTCATATCTCATACATCCCTCACAAAGGCATATCAATCATGCTCAATACATTTATCACCAACATATATATATATCAACTCATCAATTCCATTCACAATTCTCACACATAATCAATCCATTCATGACTTATGCAAATGCACAGAGACCGACACAACGACTCTATGCAATGCAATGCGGTACCGTTCCATCCATCATCTCATCATTAATTCACTCAGGAATTATTGGAATCATCGCTTGTTACTTAGTGTAACTCCCCATCGGGTAAACGATGTTCCCCGTCACTTTAGGTCCTCTGGGTATAAGGCTCACGACATTTATGGATCGCTTTAGGTCCTCTTTGTATAAGGCTCATGATCCGATCGCTTTAGGTCCTCTTTGTATAAGGCTCACGATCGTCTATAACGTCGCTTTCGGTCCTCTTTGTATAAGGCTCACGACCGTTATAGCAGATTCCCGAGGGAATCGCTTCGTCGCTCACACCCACTAGGGCACACGACATCACAAGAATGCATATCATGATGCTTGGCATACAATGACTCATGACAATCAAATGCATACACATATACAACCATGTGAACCATTTCAACATCCATAATCATGCATATACAATCAAACACAACACAATGCATTTACTTGCCCTAAGGCCACAAACCATCATCATAACCTTCACATCACATGCATTCACATCACATAACAGCACACAAGCCATACGTTATATATCAAATGCATATCGCATGATAACACATCAATCGCACACAATTACGACGATAAAAGTCGACAAAATGACATATTTTCAATTACCCAACACAATTAAATCGTCCACCAATCTCCAAACCATTTTTATAAGAAAGAACATCTTATTAGCTTCCCAACGATACTAGGAACGTCCCGATCCAAAGTACGGATCAAAATTTATGCATTCTCAAAGAAAACAAATTTATTGAAAAATCCCCAGGAGCGCCCGGCGCAACAAATTGTAGCTCGGCGGTGCCCCCTTCGCCTCTGCATCGCCCGACGAAGCAACGGCGTACATTCCCCAACCAAAACTTAAAAGAGTCAGGAGCGTGACATGCTGCGCCTCTTGGGCATCACCCGGCGGGGCAGCGGCGCAACCAAATCGTCGCCCGACGCTCAAAGTACAGCCCGGCGGTCTACACTAGAAACAGAAAATTCTGATTGCATTTTACACTATTCCACACAACCAAAATCCCACTTTCTCCAAGCAAAACATTTTCAATCAATCAAAACAGGTATCAACAATGTTCATACATATAATACGATCATTCAACACAGTTTATATCGATTTCCGACCGTGAAAACATCGATTTCGATTCATTTTTCTCATTTCAACCTAAAATGGAAAAACTAGGAAAGGCAAGAGAACATTCAAACACACACATACATATTCATACACAAGCATAGAATAACCGAGTTTCGCACCCTTACCCGATTAATCGCGCTTCGAAGTGTCGGTTGAATCGATTTCTTACACTCCAAGTTTTCCTCTTTTTCTTCTTCTCACTCTCCTTTTCTCTTCTCTTCTTTTCTTTCTATTTTTCTCTCTATGTTCCATTTTAAATGCAAAACAATATCTAACCACGTCAAAAAGACCAAAATACCCCTACACTCGATTTTCTCGCAAACGTTCCCAAAACGCGATGAAACATAATAACCAAGAATAAAATAATATAAAGACCAAAAATAATTAAATCAACTCGGTTAAATAAATCTAACAAAAATCGGGGCGTTACATTCTTCAACTGGATACCCCATGGTACCAGTATGGAATTTGCATTCAACCTCTGGGTGATCCTCTTCGAGTATCAGATCCTTGTCATGGATCAGCTTTTCCACAATGGCTTCCAAGACCAAGCAACCATCCAAGGCATGGCCTTCCGCCCCTTTGTGGAAGTCACAAATCAAATTTGCATTATGCCAAGGTCCTGGCACAGGATTTTGAGGTTGAGTAGTCACCAACGCATTCTGAATCAGCAGTGGGAAAAGTTTGCTCAGTGGCACAGGAATTGACTGGTAGTGAGCCTTGTCCCTTTTGACAGAGTACCTCTTCTTGTTCTGACTTCGAGAACCTCGAGGAGAAACAACTGTTGGAGGTTGAAATGCTCTTTTGTTAAACACCTGATGGGAATGACATCTAGGTGCATGACCAAAGGTTGGTTGATGCGAGTTTCCCTCAAAGGCATGTCCTTGGTGGGGAAGAACCACAGGAGATGATGAAGTGAAGACTTCTCTGGGTGTGATAGGGTGAGCGTGCCCTTTCTTCCTCATCAAGTTTTACAAGGTCCCTAAGACCCAATTCATCTGACTTTTGAGGATTCTGATATCCTCCTTCAAGGTTTCCTGATCCTTCAAAATCTCCTTCATCGTTGCCATTGGTCCAGAACGGGTGCTAGGTATCCTTCAAGATAGAAAAAGAGACTCAAGACTGAGAAATGCAAATGAGATGCGAATGCGCATGAGATGCAAATGTAAAATGCAGTTGGTTTTAAGAAACTCAAGAGAGGCAGTTTTCAAAATAAGCTTCATTTCATTGAATATTGAGAAAAGTTACACTTTCAGAGTACATTTTAAAGAAGCTCAAAATACAAAGAGATAAGAACAACAACTAGGCCTAAAAGTAACCCTATCTAGCAAGGCTCCTCTCCACGCGTCCTCTTCTGTCTCTTCAGCTTGTCATTCTCTAGAATCAACTTGTCGATGATCCCTTTCCAAGCGCCAGATGTCGAAGGGATGCTTGAATACTCATGAGTGCTAGAAGTAGGTTGCATGCTAGAGAAAAATAAATTCTCTTGCGCCACCGGTCTGTCAATCACACGTCTCTCAAGCCATTCGATCAAATCATCCTTCTTCTTCATCTTCTTCTTCATCTCCACCAGTTCAGCATAGAGAGTATGGTACTTTCCTTTCCACGTGTCTCTCTCAAGTTTCATCCCCGCCAGAGTTTCCTGATACTCTTACATGCGCTCAATAGGAATGACAGAGGAGATACAATAGTAGGCTGCAGAGGTCTCTTGGGGAGATATGGCATCTTAAGGTCACGAGCTCGAGCTTGAACCCACTGAAGGAAAGGTTCCAAGGCCACACAGTTCCTCTTTCCTAGATCATTCTTGGCTCTTTTGTGGAGTTTTTCCCATGCATGCCAAACTCCATATTTGGTTTCTGCACTGGCCTCCTCGTTGAGATAAAAGAATCTGGATAAGTGGATGCTCTTAGGCTTTTCTTTAATTGGAAATCCAAATTGAAGTCTAGCAAGGACGGGGTTGTAGCTAATCCCACCTCGGATACCAAGGAGTGGTACGTTGGGGAAAGGGCCACAACTATCAATGATTACTCCTTTGTCGTAAGCTGAATCATACCAAAAGATGTCATTATGGGTGAGAGATATGAGTCTCTGAGACCAACGAAGCTTGTTAAGATTATCTTGGAATTGTGATGTTTGAGGCAAATGCGTCATGAACCACTTGTAGAGCAAAGGTGCACAACATGAAATGGTACCCTTTCCTTGGAGAGTCCTAGTGATAAGTATCACCAAGTAGTGTAGGTACAGGATTCCCACTAATAAAGATCTGAAAGGCGTTGACATCCACAAACTCCTTAACATTAGAAAATAATACCAAACCATAGACGAGTAAAGCAAAAACTGCTTCAAAGGTATCCACACTGTTCATCTTAGCTAGGTATATGGCTTTATCAAACAAGAACTTGGAAGGTAGACCCTTGATCCCATTCTTGGTGGTGAGGTGAGGCTTAACTTCTGGCATCTCTAAGTGGATAGAATCAGCAATTTCTTTTGGTGAAGGAATCTTCTCTTGACCACTGAAAGGCTCTTGCTCCTTTACAGGTAGACCAGACCAATAAGAATACTCCTCTAAGGTTGGAACAAGTTGGTAATTGGGAAAGGTGAAGCAATGGTAAAGAGGGTCATAAAACTGCACCAACGTGTCGAGAACACCTTCTTCCATCTTGGTTCTGAGAATACCAATCAACCTTCCATAACGCTTTCTGAAGACTTCAGGGCAAGATACCAAGGTTGCTAGCTTCTTCAACTCTACCAAATTTGGCTTCTTGAAATTGTACTTCTTAGTGTTCCTTTTCTCAATATCCATGATACCTATGATTTACAAAGGAAAAGACGACTGAGTTCCTTAAAACAAACAAATGGATGAAATGAGATATATGCAATGCATAAAACACACAAGCACAAACATATGTACACACAACAAAGCACACAGGGCCTATGTTTAGGGGTCACATGAGTGGAGCCATGGTCTACCCATCCCAATAGGTGTGTACTAAGGGTTTATCAACTACAGAACAGGGTTCTAAAAGTTCTCAGAGTCACGGATAAATCTTTCGAATATTATCGGCCTACGTG
Source organism: Lathyrus tuberosus (assembly GCA_022829125.1). Lineage (NCBI taxonomy): Eukaryota > Viridiplantae > Streptophyta > Magnoliopsida > Fabales > Fabaceae > Lathyrus > Lathyrus tuberosus. The sequence continues at coordinate 9,051,921 of JALAZF010000078.1, forward strand.
ACTTCTCACGCGGGTTAATAATATTCTCAAGATAAACTCGTCTGAGTGTAGTATCGCGTATAAACCATTTGGGACTACTCCCTCATAGCCATCGCACTACGTCCTAAGAAGGCCAAGTGGGGGTAAAGGTAACTACGGTCCTTAGTATCACGGGCTCCTAGGTCGGAAAGAGTGACATCAATATGACTACTCACATCAGACATCAATAATCCCAAAGGGGCCTCCACTAAGCGTGGTCATCATATGCCAAACTTGTTAGGACTACTCCCAATAGCCGACTATTGATTACACCATAATCCTATCATATATGCTCTCAAGTCCGGGTTAGGACTTATCTCACCACTCAAAAGTAGCACCCTGCCAAACAGAAGAACCCAACAGACATACAGATATATAGATATGTACAATCAAGCAAGAAAAACATAAATAACACAAACACAACAAGGTGGGCTTAACCCTCAAATATGCTCCCCAGTAAAGTCGCCATTTCTGTTGCGGTGAGAATTGGATATCAAGCTATTAATTAACTTGAATCACAAATCATGAAATTCACCACCGGGCTTTGATTTATCCAAAGGAAAGGGTAAAGATCGAAGAAAACCCTAATTGCGCTATGTGAAGACACAACTAAGAGATCGGGGATCGGGGGTTGGTTATACTAAGGGAAGGTATTAGCACCCTAAGTATCTGTAGTACTCTACAGGAACCTCTTGTTTGTATTTGTGTTATGTTATGTTTACTTGCTAAGGGATCTGCTAAGGTAAAGGCCTATGGGTATGTATACTAAGTATGCTCGCCAAGATGTCGCATCCTGTGCCTACGTATCCTGACTAAAGAATCAGAGCAATCGTAGTTCACCTCAATAAAGGTGAGGAACCATTGACTATGGTGAAAGTTCTAAGGGGAATGAGTATGAGCTCATATAGAGTCAAAGAACTCTCTAAGTCTAAGTTGTGATAGGTGAATGGCTATGAGGCTTATGACTATGAGGTCAAGAGAAGATGGCTATGAGGCCTATGACTATGAGGTCAAGAGAAGATGGCTATGAGGCCTATGACTATGAGGTCAAGGGGATCCTATGACTATGAGGTCAAGGTAAGATGGCTATGAGGTCAATGACTATGAGCTCAAGAGAGGATGGCTATGAGGCCAAGATGACATCCTATGACTATGAGGTCAAGGTAAAATGGCTATGAGGCCAAGATGATATCCTATGACTATGAGGTAAAGGTAAGATGGCTATGAGGTCAAGATGATATCTTATGACTATGAGGTCAAGGTAAGATGTCAATGAGGCCAATGGTGGTATCCTATGACTATGAGGTCAAAGGTTGAAGATGGCTATGAGGCCAAGATGGTAACCTGTGACTATGAGGTCAAGGGTGGAAGATGGCTGTGAGGCCAAGATGGTAACCTATGACTATGAGGTCAAGGGTGGAAGATGGCTATGTGGCCAAGATGGGAAGATGGCTATGAGGCCAAGATGGGAAGATGGCTATGAGGCCAAGATGGGAAGATGGTTATGAGGCCAAGATGGGAAGATGGTTATGAGGCCAAGATGGGAAGATGGCTATGAGGCCAAGATGATAACCTATGACTATGGGGTCAAGGTGGAAGATGGCTATGAGGCCAAGATGGTATTGAGCTATATATGATTTTGAGGTCAATAGAGAGACTTTCCTTTGGAAGGTGGGGAAAACAACTTCTTGTAAACAAGAGTTGAAGGGGGATTAATTTGAGTGATAAGGGATAAGAGTTCAAGAACTCAAGGGGATAAACAATCAAGAGAGACAATAGTATCAATCAAGTATGAACAACATCAAAATATTGAGATAAACATTCATGTATGAGCATGGCAAAGTATAATGAAATAGTTCACAACAATATGAACAAGTGACCATATAAGCAAGACAGCGTACTCATGAACCATGAAGTTATGAGTGAAACAACTTTTCAACACAAATTCAACTTGCAAAACACTTTAAGAAGTGTCATAAAGAATTAGGTCAAAACAAGTTAGAAAGTAGGCTTGTTACATTGGTGGGGTGCTCTAAAATTAAGAAGATGGACACACAAGTCCAAGAACAAAGATTAACTCAAGTTAAAACCTTTACAAATGAGTATGTGGAGTGTCATAAAAAGATGGGCAAAAATAGCCCTCTCAAAGTCAAAACTTCAAGGTGAAGTAGTCAAAGGTATCGGGCCTTAGAATCGAGGGTTAAACAAAACAATCAAACCCTAATCAAAAGACCTTATTCAAGGTCAATAATCCAACCCAAAAAAAACTCTCAAAGTGTACTAATACATATTAGAAAATCATCTCAAAAGGTAGTGAGAAAATGTCTTTTTTCAAAAGAAGTTCAAAGAACTAGGTTAAAAGAAATGTTCTTAAGTTCACAAAATAAAAATAAATATTGAAATAATGTAAAAATAAAAATAAAAATATTAGAAAATTAAATTAAACATTAAAACGTAAGTATGATTTTTTTGGGGATTTTTTATTAACAAAACTATTTTTTTTATAAGTGAAATTGAGATGAAAAATAATAAAATAAATAAAGTTGAAATGAAACAAACAGGGGGGGGTGCATTGGTAAACTTATCATGAACTAAGTTGGTTTGTTAAGCGCTTGGGCCTTTCTGGACAGGGGGTGTAAATGGCAAAACAAGATGAGCCCAAAGCTTAACAGCTTGTCCAATCCAGTAAGAAGAGCTCGATGAGACTCCACCAAAGGCCTGACTTAACAGCCATCAGATCTAAGATTTGATCAAGGCTCTAGCAACGCACGGCATCCAGCAGAAGGATCACCATGGACCCTCATGAGTGCACTATATGTGAACCAGGGCAAGCTTGGAGACCGATGACAAGTGACACTAGTACAACGAAACACGTTATGAGCAAAAATGCAGCAAAAGGACAGATAAACGGTGGAAAGACTTTATTCATCTTGACAAATTTCTCTCTCTGAACCTATCCCTCACCAAGTCAACGACAAAAGAAACCCTAACTGAACTTCGTAGGTGACGATGGTGGTTGGCGACCAAAAACGACAGCGCCACCACCTTCTTCGGCTAATCCATAGATGAAACAACCCTTCTTACTAAACAGTCACTCCCAAATTGAATATGAACCTAAACTTTCAAGATTCATTTTCTAAACCTCTCCAATCACCTACACCTAAAAAAAAACCTAATCCACAAATCTGGTGGCATAAACACACAATTCCAAAGGCGTTTATATGAAGAACAATCTTTAAGCAAAGAAAAGCACAATGATAACAGTAAAAAAATAATGTGAACGAAGCAAAGTCAGAGAAAAAATGGCTACCTGAGCGGGATTCCTCTTTCTTGAAGCCCTACTCTAAAGAAGCCTCAACGATTAACAGATAAGTTTTCCTCCCTCTTAGAAAATGATGGTGTTGGGGCTTTCTTGGAACTTTCTCTGTTAGACCGAACTTAGGTTTTTTTTTAGTTGCTGATATTCTCTTGATGTTTTCTCTTTTTTTCAAAAAATTTCCTCCTCTTGAATGAGATAGGTTCAACCCTTTTATCTTTGAAATCCCTGAGATGCTTTGTTTGAACTTTTGACTTGCTCTGTTTGTGCTATCTTGTTTTTTTTCGATTGATTGTATCCTTTCTGCTAAAATCTGTTGTCTTCAAAGCTACCTCTTTCATGTATCTCAAATTACTTGTTGACCTGATATTTCATAACCTTTGCTCTGAATATCTTGTCCTCTTTCCACAATTGAGTTAAGGCTTTGTCTGAGTAAATTATGCTGCTTTGAAATTTTCCTTTTTTATGAAATTATGAAAATTGATGTGTTGTCTATTCTCCCTGAACTTCTCTGCATCTTTTCTGAAACTATCCATGTTCTGAAATCTCTGCTGCACCTTAACTTATTCTGCTGAGTGTGAATGTGACTTGTTATGTGTAAGCAAAACTCTATAATGTGAATTTGGGGTGTGTATCTATGTTACATGATCACTAATGTAGGCTTTGTTTGACTGATGAATTGAAAGGCTTATGGTTTTGAAATTAGTTTAGGATTTGATTAAATCTGGAATAAGCTTGGTCCATGGAATTTGCTAAGACCTTAGAATTATGTTTTATAATATTGGAAAGTTTGTGGAATTGAATTGAAAATGTTTATGGTTTTGCTTTCTTGTGGCAGTGGTATTGCAGAACAAAGTCAATGTTGAGCTGCCTTGAAACTTTGGGATAGGAGCAGGCATTTCTTGATTTGGAGTAAAGTTCTAATGGCTAACAAGAGGTGTAATGGTGCAGGACCATTTTGATGTATAAGGGTTGTAGTTATTCTCCTTCACATGACTCAGCAGGCGGCAGTGTACCTCAGCTTGTGTAAGGCTTGTTGCCTTGTGTTTTGTTCATGACAGTAGGTCTCAATTGCCATAGCCTTAGGTTAGAACCGTAGGGATATCACAAAACCTGGTTGTACTTGAAACAACTTGTAATTATTTGTCATTTCTTGTGTAATACATTTCTTTGTGAATCATTCAACCCTTAATCAACGTAACCTCCTTTATTTATCATTGAAAGCTCATGATCGACACATTGATCATTTCTAAAAAAATATCATCTAGGTGACACAATCTTTGTGGAGCAGCAATTTGGGCTTCAAAAAAAATATAGCCTCAAAACTTGGACATGAACAAAGCTATCACATTATGGTAATCAAAATCCATTTGCACTCTAAGCTCAAAAACATCAAATTCGAAAATAACCTTGAAACGAACTCCAAGAGGCTAAATGGGATTGATTTTGATTTTTTCATCGAATCCAAATACAGACTTCCACAAGATATTAGCAGTTAAAACCACCATTAGGATCTTGAGATGTGACCAAAAGAAACATGAATTTCTTGAAGAGGAGAGACTTTTTTCTTTAATTGACCAACAAAAATGATGAACAAAAATGGTCAATGACTCACCCAAAATTTTAATTGACCGGTGCTCACAATCTTCTGAATGAAATCTCCTCCACAAAATAAAGCCACAAAGCCACAAAACCTGATTAAATAGTTAGTGATGCAACAAGGTTGACCTACAAGGTTCATGCAATGTTTATGACATCTAAGGGGTTAAAATTTGGGGTATAATAGTGACATCATGGACTGATGCTAACCCAGGACGTCGTTTTTATGGATGTGGAATGTATAAGGTATTAAAGTTATGTAACTCATTTCATTTAAATTTTTGTTTGTTATAATAGAAACTCATTAAAACTATATTTCTTCTGCATTCTTTGTAGCTTCAGGGACACAAAAGGTGTAATTATTTCGTTTGGTATGATGAGGAGATGACTCCAAGATCAAAAGAGTTGATGTCTTCATTGAATGAAAAATCTGGTCTAGGGAAGTTTAAAGTCAATGAATGCAAGCACAAAGAGGATGAATTAAAGATGAAGATCAAGTTTCTGAAAATCCAGTTGAAGTTTATAAATGGGATGATCATTGTGTTGTTAATAGGACTAGTTGTTACAAGTGTTACGAATTAGGAATTACCAATGTTCTTTGGTTTTTGAACCAACCATGTTGTGGTGTTATTATTTAGTTGATGAGGTTTTGAAACAACTCTGTTGTAAACCATGTATCCAGAAATTATGAATGGAAAAATTTTGTTCCAATTTTGTGACAGTAAACTTGTGTAATAGAAATATGCAATATGCAAGCAAATTTTGTGCAATATGCAAGAAAATTTTGTGCAATGTACAATCTGTTTAATATGTTACCTTGTAAGCCATTTGTTTAAAAACTATGCATGCAATATGCACATACAACCCATAAATTGATAGTACAATATAAATTTGACAGGCCAATATGCAGTATATAAATTTGACAGACCAATATGCACCCATAATAAGCATTGTCATAACATCAAAATAACCATTATCATTACATAGAAATAACCATTGTTATAATAGGACATTATAGGAAATTACATCAAAATAACCATTGTAATTACATCAAAATAAACATTGCCATTACATCAGACTAGCCATTACAACAAAATAACTACTATAATAACAGACCATTACAACAAGATAACTAATGTCATAACATGAACAAAATGTCATAAGAGGATGAGGTGCAAAATAACTATTGTTGAGATGGTTGTGTAGGCTAAGGTGCTTGTGATAAGCTTCCAACTTCTCATGCATTTGTCTATGTACTATTCTTCTTGTTGTTATTTCCACCATTTGCCTTCTTGTTATTTCCAACTTCTGATGCATTTCTACCATTTGCTTTCTTTGTATTTCCACCTTTTGGAATAGCCCTGTCAACAACTCTCTTTCCTCTACAACTTCTCTTATTATGACCCATTGCTTTACACTTATGGCAAGTAATAGTTGACAACTTCCTAGGAAGAACGTGTGGGTTTTAAGGCTCATCATTGAATTTGTTGCACATCTTTTTGGGGCGACCAATTGCCCTTCTCATCATTGGTGGGTTGATTGCTACTTGGTCATCAAGAGGCCACAATTGTGGCCCATTGGTAGGGAAGATTATGTCTGAGTATGTTTTCTTAAAAGTAGTTTTCCTACAAAAATAATGACAATAATCAATACACACTTTATGCATAAAATGACAATAATCAATACACATTTTATGCCACAAACCTGTAATATTTTGTGGGCAAAATACCCATTTTAGTCCTTTAACTATACCTTTGGGTTCAGATTGGTCCCTTAATTTTTTTGTGTCAGATTGATCCCTTAACTCTTTAAAACATGTCATGTTAGTCCTTTTTTGTCTAATTAGCGACGAAAAAATTCAAAAGGTGGTCGTTAAATTCTTAACTAATTAGACAAAAAGGACTAATACGACACGTTTAAAGAGTTAAGGGACCAATCTGACACGAAAAAAAATTAAGGGACCAATCTGAAACCAAGGGTATAGTAAAGGACCAAAATGGTATTTTGCCTATTTTGAGACATATTCTTTTGGTTGTTTCTTGTTTTGCCATATGCAAGTTATGGCATGAAACATGGGATTCCAATTAAATCCCATTTCCTATAAGGACATTTCTCATGTTTTAGATTAACAACATATGTTTCATTTCCATTTGTCACGCCATATATGGCCAAATCATCATCACCATGTCATGTAGGTGTCCAACTTTTAGCAACCTTCTTGTTCTTTTCAAGCTCCAATTATATTCTAGGGAAAATATCACCATTATACGTATCTAATGCATCCTTCTGACTAGTTATCCTCTTAGTCAAATAATGTTTAATCCCTTCTAACATAGTTATGATTGGTTTATCTCTATACTCTAGAATTTCCCTGTTAAAAGCCCCACACATGTTATTTAACTGTAGGTCACATTTATAATAAGTCCTGAAATATGACCTACTCCAGTGTTGTGCAGGAATATCTTTCATTTCCTTCCAAGCATCTTCATTCAAGATTTTCATTCTTGACATTGTCCTCTCCCATGATGCACTGTTGTAGCCCTTCCAGCTGCATATAGGACATATAGTCCACATCCTACTTCCAATTCATTTTGGATACTACTCCATTAATGTACGACTTGACATGTGTTTCTACTAGTTTTCCCATATGATGATTTCTTAACCTAATTGTACAATTTTGAGATTGCATTGAAAACAAATTAAAATGAACAATCATAACTTATACCCATAAATGACATACATATTACAGTAACCCCTAAACCCAGAAAAAAAAAACATTTCACATACCTCAAACAAAATTTCACCTCTTCTTTGTTTTTCGACAAATTGGGGGGGTGGGGGGTGGGGGGGGGGGGGGAGGGGGGGAGGGGGTTATTCATCTTCTGAATACCTTGAACAACAAAATTGGATGAACGTCTTTGCTTGTGCTGAACAACGAAACTGAAAGACGATGTGGGTGGACAAAGGTGAAGAATGAAAGGGGATGAACAAGATTTAGGGTTTCTGATTTTGTTTTAAGGTTTTAATTTTTTTTATAAATTAAAATACTATATCTTATTAAAAAACTATTTCAGAAAATAAATCAAAGGTTTCTTTTAGTTTTTAATTTCTATTAATGACGTGGCGCCAACTACTGTGTACCAACTCAGCTTTTTCACTTGTCAAATAGACTAAAGTGTGGAGGGACTGAAAAAAACCAGTCAAAGTTGAATAGAGGGGCCGAAAAGCTGAAAAATTAAATGGGAGGCTAAAAGATTAAAAAATAAGTAAATAGGAGGTCAAAAATGTATTTAAGCCTTAATATTAAGTATGGTTGCTTATTTACTTTTATATCATTTTCAACTTATGGATTTTACAAAAATGATGTATTTTGTGGAATTTGATAGTATTATATAGGTAAGTGTTAAGACATATGGATGAAATTTATTTTATATTATATGATGTGTCTCATTCAATATTTTTTTTTGAAAAATCATCAAATTGTATTGAAATGTGTCACAAAATTTTGAGAATTAGAAAAAAATCATCAAAAAATTATTATTTTTATTTTATATACAACTCTGTAAACCCAACTCAACTTAACTTGTAAATAATCAATTTGATTCAAGTCGATTTTATTTGTGAAATTGCGGTGTACTAGTCAAAAATTACAGAAGTCGGTGATTTTAAAAACTCAAAGCTCAATGGTATGAATTATGTTTTTCTTCTTATTCTCAAGCGCTATTAACAATATACTCTGAATTTGTTGGTCACCTTTTTTTAATATGTTTCAATGACGTCAAACGATTGTGGTCACAGAGATGAAATAAAAACTTTAAGTATTATACCCTATCCAATCTCTTTCTTACTAAGGACGATTATTTGCTGCAAAGTATTTTATACATTTTGATGATTTGCAATGCTTATTTGTTCACTAGGACTTTGTGAATTATTATTTTGTTAATTATTCGATGTGGTTAATCTTGTAAATACTCATGAATAAGCATTTGTCTTTGTGAAATATGAGGCAAGTAACGTAGGCAATACTAAAATTGGATAGCCGATAATCAATACTATTATATCCCATATATGATGGGTTAATAAATATTGAATAAAGTATAATAGGGCTTTATAGTCCGTGTATCACAATACTTATACAATTCTTTAGTTTAATTATGCCTATGACGATTTATGTTACCATCCATGATTAAATTTAATTAGGTCAAGTGTTTTAGTCATACAATTTATGGATAAAAATAACGCTGAGACTGATGCGAGAGAGCTGTATAGCAACATATTGTTGTAAAAAAGTACACATAAATATTAGGAGAAGTGGATTGTGTCAAACCAAGCATAAATATGTCTCCCTCCCCAGAAATAAGCTCGGAAGTTATTTTTTAACTCAAAACTATATTTATAACGTAGTTGTGAAGGGAATGGTAATTATGTCTCACAACCATAAATATAATACTTGATCTTATCAAAGTATACCTTAATTTGATCATAATGTAGGATCATAAATAATAAAACCCTACAGCAATTTGATATTCCACTCATCCACTTTATGCATGTATATTATGTTATTATTGAACATCAATGACAATATGAATAACTAAATGCATATCTTGATGTATTATTTATGACTCGACGAGCTAATCAACAAGTAGAGGCGATGTGCTAATTTGGCAGACAAGGCTGGTCATATGATCGTTCACAAAGAGGCAAAATGTATCAAGATGCATCATGAGTATCAAAGTATCAGTTGACAGAACTAAACTTGAAAGTATTAGGCATGGCAGACAGACCCAAACCCGCGGGGCCCACCCACACCCGAACCCGAGTCAACGGGTGAAAACCCTAGTTGATCGGGTTCGAGTTCGGGTGCCACCCGATATTTCGGGTGCTGGTTTGGGTAGTGTGAAACCCACACCCGAAACCCAAAACCACACCCGCTTAGACATGAAATTACATAAGTGCCCCTAAATATATATGTAGACTTTAATTTTAATTGTAATGTTAAGATGTTGAAGACCTTAATTTTAATTATAATGTTACCAAACTTGATGGAAATTTGTAATTTAATTCCTTAATTTCTTTGAGAGACCTTGATGGAATTCTTGTGTTTCAAATTTCAATGTTGCAATTGTATTTTTGTGTTTTTGCTACGGGTTCGGGTTTGAGTGGAAAAACCCGAACCCAACGGGTGTGGGCGTGGGTGTTATTTTGCCACCCGAATAGCCTTTGGGTTCGGGTTTGGGTTCGGGTGGTGATTTCGGGTGCGGGTTTGGGTAGTGTGAAACCCGCACCCGACCCGACCCGTTTCCATCCCTAGAAAGTATGCTCCTATCAAGTGAGACTGGGCAGACACTCCTCTACGTGGGTAGGGTTTTCAATGAGGCATCCCTCTTTATTTTGTTTTAGTTTTTCCAGAGCCACATCATGAAAAGAACAAGTGGAACCTTGAAGTAAATGTTGGACTTCCACCAGAAGATCCTTGCAGCCTGTTAGGCGAATATAAATGTTGGACTTATGCTAGAAGATCTTTGTCGCCCTACGAGGCAATTATATGTTGATTTCCATAGGATGATCATTGTTGCAATACGAGGCAGTTATATGTTGGACTTCCAAAGGAAGATCCTTGACGCCTCTCACGACGATAGATAAATGTTGAACTTCCACCGAAAGATCCTTGTTTCCATACGAGGAAATTATATGTTGGATTTTTATAAGAAGATCCCTGTCGCCCTACGAGGCAATTATATGCTTGACTTCCAATAGAACATCATTGTCGCCCCTCAAGGCAACACATGAACGTTGTACTTCCACCTAAAGATCATTGTCGCCTCTCAAGGTAATATATGATCGTGGGACCCCGCAGGAAGGTCCTCGCCGCCTCTCAAGTCAATATACAGATATTGTACTTCCACAAGAATATCCTTTCTGCCCCTAGGAGCAATACAAATAAAGTTCATTTAAATTCTTTGTTCGAGGGACTTAGAGTTTACTCAGGTGGGACCAAGACATACAAATATCACCCAATAGGCATAACTGGAGTCTTACCTAAGCTAATTAGTCTTAAATCTTGTCTGAGGGCTTGATAGAAGTCCCCCCAGAGAAGGGTCAAAGCCACGCGTGAGAGACTTATAATCTCATCAGCCAGACTACATGATACTTCGCCTGAGGGACTTAGAATTCCCGGGATATTTAAACTCTCTGCCTAAGAGACTTAGTATTTCCTCAGGCGGGATCAAGACATACAAATCTCTCCTAAGAGGCGTGACTAGAGTCTTTCCTATAATACTTAGTCTTAAGTCTTGTTTGAAGGCTTAATGGAAGTCCTGCCCGAGAAGGGTTAATGCCTCGCTTGAGGGACTTATAGTCACGTTAGCTAGGCTACATGCTATTTCGCCTAAGGGACTTAGAATTCTCATGTTATTTAAACCATTTGTCTGAGGGACTTGGAGTTTCCTCGGGGCGGGACCAAGACATACAAGTCTCACCCAAGAGGTGCGGTCCTGCCTAAAAGACTTAGTCTTAAATCTTGTCTGAGGGTTTGATGGAAGTCCCACCCGAGAAGGTTCAATGCACCGCCTTAAGGACTTATAGTATCTTCAGTCAGGCTCTATATATAACTCAACCCGAGGGACTGAGAGTCCCCTCGAACAAGCTTTAACAAACTATTCGCCTGAGGGATTTAGAGTTTCCACATGAGGGATCCAACATAAAGTCTCGCATTAGGGACTCAACTTAAAATCTCACCTAAGAGACTTGACATAAAGTCTCAAATGAGGGTCTCGGCGTAAAGTCTTGCCTGACGGATTCAACTTATAGTCTCTCCTAAGGGACTCAACATAAAGTATCGTATGATGGGGCGACATAAAGTCTCGCGTAAGATACTCGACATTATAGTTTAAGTGCTTTAATGTTATCTCACTTCACAGTAAAACTTGACTACAGATACTTTAAGAATAATGTCCTTATGTTTAATGGGATCTCATGATTAAGTCACACTTAACATTTCATTAAATCGACCTAGTTATTCTAGGGACTTTATTATTTTGGAAAAACAAACATACTAAAGAGATGCCTTTTGATTTTTAATAAATAATTCAATACAAGTACCAAGTTCTAATAAAACTATTAACCTTTAGGGCTTACAGCAACACGTGGTATATATGTGAAGAAGGATACAAATGAAGTGGTGATAATCCTTTGTGTAACACCCTAAATTTATTAGAATATTTATTTAATTTATTTAAATATAATATTTGTGAATTTTCGGTGAATTTTGGTGGTTTGTGTCGATGTCGGTATTTTGGTGGAGTTTTGGTTATTTTAATTAAATAATAATATGTAATATGAATATATTAGTATTATTATTAATTTAAATAATATCGATGGACTTTTGAGGAGGATTAGTGAAGGTATTATGGGGAAAGCCCATTTTTGAGAGCCCAAGGATTTAACAAAAAGGAATTGGGAAGGAATAGGATTCATTTTGTTAGATCGTGAAGATAAGGAGAAAGTGCACAACTCTAAGGAAAAGAAGGAAAAGGCGAGGATTCGAGAAGGTTTCCGAAGAATCGGTAGAGAAAGCCCCGGATCGACAATCTAAGGTATGGGAAGTATTGTCTTTCATTGTTTTCAATATAGGAGTGATGTGTTTAAAATGGACCTTGAGGGTTTTGGGGTTTTTGAAGGGTTTGTGAGTTATTGATGATTTAGGGGTATTTCTAAGGATCGATGATGGGTTATTAAGGGTTGAATTGATTCGGGTAAAAATAAGCCTTCGAGGGAAAACCTTTTGATGATATGTGGGATCTTGTATGAGAAAGGGATTTATGGGGTTTATGGGAACCTTGAAAGTTTATGAAGGTTTAGGTGATTTTGAGTTAGGATAGTGGAATTAACTGACCTAATATTCGTAGGTTTTATGCCTTTGATTGCCTTGATGTTTCAGGGCTGTTTTAGGAGTGTTTTGGGGTGAATTGAGGTTGGAATCGCAAAGGTTTTTGGGGCTGGGATGCTACTGGAGTGTAGCAGCAATTGCAGGAATCGCTAGTTCGCAAAGCGAAAAAATCATTCGTAAGGAGAATGTTCGCCCAGGCTCACAAAGTGAGCAATGCAGTGAATGCGCGATAAATTATGTGATGATACTGGGATGAATTCTAAGATGTGATTTTATGGGCTCGCACATCGAATGTCCCAGCGAAGGGCTTCGCACAGCGAATAGAGGAGCGAGGAGAGGCAGACTGAGGAACTCTCTGGTTTTTGTATGGGATTGGGGCTTCACTGCCAGCTTCGCAAAGCGAAGGTTCTAGCGAGCAGGTTCACACAGCGAACTCAGTAGCGAACCTTATTGTTCGCAAAATTTTGTTTATGATTTCTGTGATGTTCTGATGTTTGATGTTGTGATCTTTCTGATGGTTTACTATGATGTTACTGATGATTATGAGATGATGAATTGTGATGTTTTGATGAATATATGATGACATGATTAACATGATGTTTTGGTGAATGATGATGCATATGATGATATTTTTTGATGATGATGATTCTTGACGTTGTGTATCATGCATTCATAGCATATTCTGGTGATGATGTTAGGACTTCGGTCCAGTGATGATGATGTTAGACTTCGGTCTATTTGTGGCTTCCATCCCATTGTATGGATGTGAAGTGGTTTATGACGTGCTCCGGTTCTTGTGTGGAACCGATCCTATTTGACGGGGATCTTTGGAGGTGATGGCCTAAGTGTCCATCGATTGTGACGATTGGTACAACATGCATGAGTCCTGTTGTGCATTGCATTTATGTGGCATTTGTTGTGATTTATGATGACGTGTTTTGATGTTTGCCTTGTGATGACTCTGACGATGTTGTATATGATTATGACTCCATTTTTATGCATATCTTATTTTATATTGATTATAATGAATTGTATTACTCACCCTGCCTGTTTGAATGTTGCCTCCACGTGGGTAACATGAAGGTGATCAGGATTAGATGTGGATGCTTTTGAGTACTTTTGAAGTTATTTGCATTTTGGTTGATGTAGAGGGTGTTGCTCTGATAGTGTAACATCGGGTTGGGTCGTTGAGTCGAACCATGTTGAGTTTTATTTGGCTGTTATTTTATTGATTATTTGATGATTATGGTTTATGTTAATAAACCCCTTTGTGGGATTTTTGTGGTTATGGTGGTTCTGCTGCCCTTTGAAGGCATTTTGAGTTATTTTGAGGAAAACCCGTTGTTTACAGAGCAATTTTGTGGATTTGAATTTATTGAGAAATGTGCACCCTTTGAGGTGATTCCGATTTATTTAATGATTTTATGTTTAATCCGATGCGATATTTGTGGGGTAGAAAAGGGTGTTACATTAGTGGTATCAGAGCAGGTCGGTCCGTCCGGCCAGGTTTTTACATGATGGCAGTCCCCTGTCAGTCGACAAATGTGTGTACACTATCAATGTTTTAGTTCTTCTAACCTTGTTGGTGGTGTGCAGGATGGCTGGAAGAAATGATCGTACTATTGTTGATGCTTTGAAATCAGTTGCTAATGTGGTGGCGCAACTCAGTCCTAATGGTGGAGTTCCAGATGAGTTTCGTGCTTTGGGGGAGTTCAAGAGGAACAATCTGCCGGAGTTTGAGGGTACTCACGATCTAGTAACTGCACACAAGTGGCTGAAGGTGACCGAGAAGATCTTCCAAGGAATGGGATGTACTGATACGCAGCAAGTTCAGTTTGGAACTCATATGCTGTCAGAGGAGGCTGAGGATTGGTGGGATAACACCCGTCAGAGACTGGAAGATGTTGGCACTATGATAACCTGGGCTGTGATCAAGCAGGAATTTCTGGGAAAGTATTATCCAGAGGATGCTCATGGTAAGAGAGAGGTGGATATCCTTGAGCTGAAGCAAGGAGACATGACTGTTGTAGAGTATGCCGCGAAGTTTGAGAAGCTGGTGAAGTTTTGTCCTCACTACAACCGTGTTGATGCTGAGATGTCCAAGTGCCTCAAGTTCGAGAATGGGCTGAGACCAGAGATTAAGCAAGATATTGGGTATCAATAGATCTGCGGGTATGCTGAGTTGGTGGATAAGAGCAGAATCTACATGAGGATAACCGAGCTCGATCTGCTCACTACAAGCAGTTGAGTGAGAAGAAAGGGTAGTATAGGGGGAAACCTTATACGACTTCAGCTGACAAGGGGAAACAGAAGGCTTCAGAGGGGAAAAAACAAGTGGGGGAGCAGCTCCCGCTTCGGGGAAGTGTTATAGGTGTGGCGAGCAAGGTCACCGTGCTGATGTTTGTACTAATAATGTGTTGAGGTGCTACAAGTATGGTAAGAAGGGTCATAGAGCTAATGATTGCAAGGATGAGGGTCCAACTTGTTTCAATTATGGTGAGAAGGGTCACATCAGTACCAAATGTTAGAAACTGAAGAAGACGGCTACTGCTGCTCAGACCAGTGGCAGAGTGTTTGCTTTGAGTGGTGCAGAAGTGTCATAGAAGGACAACCTGATTCGAGGTACTTGTTTTATTAATGATATTGAGTTGGTTGCTATGATTGATATTGGTGCTACTCATTATTTTTTTCGCTTAAATGTGCTAATAGATTGAGTTTGAAGTTATCTGATATGAATGGTAGTATGCTAATAGAGACTCCTACTAATGGTTCTGTTGCTACTACTTTTGTGTGTTTGAGATGTCCTTTGACGATTTTTGGGAGGAGTTTTGTGATGGATTTAGTGTGCTTACCCTTGCACCAAATTGATGTAATCCTTGGAATGAATTGGTTGGAGTTCAACCATGTTCATATCAACTGTTATACTATGACAGTAGAGTTTCCTGAGTTTGGTGATAGTGGAGAGTTGATGTTCTTGTCAACGAAGCAAGTAGACGAACTTGTGGAAGATGAAGCCTTGGTGTTTGCAATGTTTGCATCATTGCAGATTAATCGTGAAGCTGCAAGTGTTGACTTACCTGTCGTATGTGAATTTCCAGATGTGTTTCCGGATGACATCAGTGATTTGCCTCCAGAGCGTGAAGTGGAGTTTGCAGTGGACTTAATACCAGGTACGAGTCCAGTGTCAATGGCTCCTTATCGGATGTCAGCTTTTGAGTTAAGTGAATTGAAGAAACAACTGGAAGAATTGCTCGAGAAGTGGTTTGTTCGACCAAGTGTTTCTCCGTGGGGTGCTCATGTGCTGTTAGTGAAGAAGAAAGACGGAAGTATGAGGTTGTGCATTGATTATCGACAGTTGAATAAAGTGACTATCAAGAATAAATATCCACTTACGAGAATCGACAACTTGATGGATCAGTTAGTAGGTGCTTGTGTGTTTAGTAAAATTGATTTGAGGTCTGGTTATCATTAGATTCGTGTTAAGCCTGATGACATTCCAAAGACAGCTTTCAGAACAAGGTATGGTAACTATGAGTACATTGTGATGCCGTTTGGTGTGTCCAATGCACCTGGTGTGTTCATGGAGTATATGAACCGGATTTTTCATGAGTATTTGGATCAGTTTGTGGTGGTTTTCATTGATGACATCCTGATATATTCTAAGTCTGAAGAAGAACATGCCAAGCATTTGAGAACTGTGTTGCAAGTATTGAAGGAAAAAAAGTTGTATGCAAAGCTGTTAAAGTGTGAGTTTTGGTTGAAGGAAGTGAGTTTCCTTGGTGTAGATCCTTCCAAGATTGATGCGGTGTTGCAGTGGGAGACTCCGAAGTCTGCTACGGAGATACGAAGTTTTCTGGGATTGGCGGGTTATTACCGCAAGTTTATCGAGGGCTTTTCTAAGTTGGCATTACCTTTAACTCAGTTGACTCGAAAGGGTCAAGCTTTTGTGTGGGATGTAGCTTGTGAAGAGAGTTTTGTGGAATTGAAGAAGAGATTAAAGACCGCTTTAGTGCTGATTTTGCCTAATTCGAGTGAATCTTTTGTGGTGTATTGTGATGCGTCGAAGATGGGTCTTGGTGGAGTATTGATGCAGAACGGTCAAGTTGTTGCCTATGCTTCGAGACAGTTGCGAGTTCATGAGAGGAATTACCCTACGCATGACTTGGAATTGGCCGTGTGGTGTTTGTGTTGAAGATTTGGAGACATTATCTGTTTGGCTCTAAGTTTGAAGTGTTCAGTGATCATAAAAGTCTGAAGTACTTATTTGATCAGAAAGAATTAAATATGAGGCAGAGAAGGTGGTTAGAGCTGTTGAAGGATTTCGATTTTGAATTGAGTTATCATCCAGGCAAAGCAAATGTAGTGGCTGATGCATTGAGCAGAAAGTCATTGCATATGTCGATGCTTATGGTGAAAGAATTGGAATTAATTGAGCAATTCAGAGATTTGAGTTTGGTATGTGAAGAGACTCCTGACAGTGTAAAGTTGGGAATGTTGAAGTTGACTAGTGGCATTCTGGAAGAGATCAGAGTGGGACAATAATCTGACTTGAAGTTAGTTGACCAGTTGACTTTGACCAACCAAGGTAACAGAGGAGAATTCTGAGTTGACGAGAATGGTGTGATGATGTTCAGAGACAGGGTGTGTGTTCCAGATGTCCCAGATATTAAGAAGAGCATTCTTGAGGAAGGACATCGAAGTAGGTTGAGTATTCATCCCGGTGCTACGAAGATGTACAAAGATTTGAAAAAGTTATTTTGGTGGCCAGGTATGAAGAAGGATGTTGCGGAGTTTGTTTATGCGTGTTTGACTTGTCAGAAGTCGAAGATTGAGCATCAGAAGCCTTTAGGTATGATGCAGCCGTTGAGAATTCCAGAATGGAAGTGGGATAGTATTTCCATGTATTTTGTGGTGGTATTGCCGAAGACTGATAAGGGAAATTATTCCATTTGGGTGATTGTGGATATATTAACTAAATCGGCTTATTTCTTGCCGATGAAGATTAATCATTCTATGCAGATGTTAGCCGAGATGTACATTGAGGAGATTGTGAAGTTGCATGGGATACCTTCGAGTATTGTGTCGGATAGAGATCCGAGATTTACATCGAGGTTCTGGAAGAGTTTTCAAGATGCTTTGGGTACTAAGTTGAGGATGAGTTATGCCTATCATCCGCGGACGGACGGTCAAACTGAAATGACTATCCAATCCTTAGAGGATTTGTTGAGAGCTTGTGTGTTGGATCTTGGGATAGCCATTTGTCGTTGATTGAGTTCACGTACAATAACAGTTTTCATGCTAGTATTGGGATGACGCCCTATGAAGCTTTGTATGGGAGGAGGTGTAGGACTCCTTTGTGTTGGTATGAATTGGGCCAGAGTGTTGTACTCGGACCTGAGATTGTGCAAGAGACGACCGAGAAGATTAAGATGATCCAAGAAAGGATGAGAGCGTCGCAGAGTCGCCAGAAGAGCTACCATGATAAGAGGAGGAAAACACTCGAATTCCAAGAGGGATATCACGTGTTTTTGAGGGTGACGCCAGTGAATGGTGTGGGTCGAGCTTTGAAGTCTAGGAAGCTCACTCCACGTTTTGTTGGTCCATACCAAATCTCGCAGAGGATAGGAGAGGTAGCCTATCGAATTGCTTTACCGCCTTCACTTGCGAATTTGCATGACGTGTTCCATGTGTCTCAGTTGAGGAAGTACATTCCGGATGCGTCGCATGTGATTCAGATGGATGATGTACAAGTGAGGGATAATCTGACAGTGGAAGCTTTACCGGTGCGGATTGACGGTCGAGAGATGAAGCAACTGCGGGGTAAAGACATAACTTTGGTAAAGGTGTTGTGGGGCGGATCGACTGGCGAAATTTGGACTTGGGAACGTGAAGATCAGATGAGGGAGTCGTATCCGACTTTATTCCTTTGAGGTAATATTCGAGGGCGAAAATTCTGTAAGTGGGGGAGGGTTGTAACACCCTAAATTTATTAGAATATTTATTTAATTTATTTAAATATAATATTTGTGAATTTTCGGTGAATTTTGGTGGTTTGTGTCGATGTCGATATTTTGGTGGAGTTTTGGTTATTTTAATTAAATAATAGTATGTAATATGAATATATTAGTATTATTATTAATTTAAATAATATTGGAGGAATTAAGGGCAAGATGGACTTTTGAGGAGGATTAGTGAGGGTATTATGGGGAAAGCCCATTTTTGAGAGCCCAAGGATTTAACAAAAAGGAATTAGGAAGGAATAGGATTCATTTTGTTAGATCGTGAAGATAAGGAGAAAGTGCAGAGCTCTGAGGAAAAGAAGGAAAAAGCGAGGATTCGAGAAGGTTTCTGAAGAATCGGTAGAGAAAGCTCCGGATCAACAATCTAAGGTATGGGCAGTATTTCTTTTCATTGTTTTCAATATTGGAGTGATGTGTTTAAAATGGATTTTGAGGTTTTTTGGGTTTTTGAAGGGTTTGTGAGTTATTGATGATTTAGGGGTATTTCTGAGGATCGATGATGGATTATTAAGGGTTGAATTAATTCGGATAAAAATAAGCCTTCGAGGCAAAACCTTTTGATGATATGTAGGATCTTGTATGAGAAAGGGATTTATGGGGTTTATGGGAACCTTGAGAGTTTGTGAAGATTTAGGTGATTTTGAGTTAGGATAGTGGAATTAACCGACCTAATAGTTGTAGGTTTTATGTCTTTGATTGCCTTGATGTTTCAGGACTGTTTTGGGAGTGTTTTTGGGTGAATTGAGGTTGAAATCACAAAGGTTTTTGGGGCTGGGATGTTACTGGCGCGTGGCAGCGATTGCAGGAATCGCTAGTTCGCAAAGCGAACAAATCATTCGCAAGGCGAATGTTCGCCCAGGCTCGCAAAGCGAGCAGCGCATCGAATACGCGATAAATTGTGTGATGATACTGGGATGAATTCTGAGATGTGATTTCGTGGGCTCGCACAGCGAATATCTCAGCGAAGGGTTTCGCACAGCGAATAGAGGAGCGAGGAGAGGCGTACTGAGGAACTCTCTGGTTTTTGTATGGAATTAGGGCTTCGCTGCCAGCTTCGCAAAGCGAAGGTTCCAGCGAGCAGGTTCGCACAGTGAATTCAGTAGCGAACCCTGCTGTTCGCGAAATTTTGCTTATGATTTCTATGATGTTCTGATGTTTGATGTTGTGATATTTCTGATGGTTTACTGTGATGTTACAGATGATTATGAGATGATGAATTGTGATGTTTTGATGAATATATGATGACATGATTAACATGATGTTTTGGTGAATGATGATGCACATGATGATATTTTTAATGATGATAATTCTTGACGTTGTGTATCATGCATTCATAGCATATTCTGGTGATGATGTTAGGACTTCGGTCCAGTGATGATGATGTTAGACTTCGGTCTATTTGTGGCTTTCGTCCCATTGTGTGGATGTGAAGTGGTTTATGACGTGCTTCGGTTCTTGTGTGGAACCGATCCTATTTGACGGGGATCTTTGGAGGGTGATGGCCTAAGTATCCATCGATTGTGACGATTGGTACCACATGCATGAGTCTTGTTGTGTATTGCATTTATGTGGCATTTGTTGTGATTTATGATTACGTGTTTTGATGTTTACCTTGTGATGACTCTGACGATGTTGTATATGATGATGATGCCATTTTTATGTATATCTTATTTTATATTGATTATAATGAATTGTAGTACTCACCCTGCCTGTTTGAATGTTGCCTCCACGTGGGTAACGTGTAGGTGATCAGGATTAGCTGTGGATGCTTTTGAGGAGTTTTGAAGTTATTTGCATTTTGGTCGATGTAGAGGGTCTTGCTCTGATAGTGTAACATAGGGTTGGGTCGTTGAGTCGAACCATGTTGAGTTTTATTTGGTTGTTATTTTATTGATTATTTGATGATTATGGTTTATGTTAATAAACCTCTTTGTGGTTATGGTGGTTCTGCTGCCCTTTGAAGGCATTTTGAGTTATTTTGAGGAAAACCCGTTGTTTACGAAGCAATTTTGTGGATTTGAATTTATTGAGAAATGTGCACGCTTTGAGGTGATTCCGATTTATTTAATGATTTTATGTTTAATCCGCTGCGATATTTGTGAGGTAGAAAAGGGTGTTACACTTTGTCTATACGTAGGCAATTTATTGATTACAGGAAGTGACAAATAGTGCATTTATAATTTCAAATGTGAGCTTATGAAAGAGTTTGAGATGATCGACCTTAGCCTCATGAAATACTTCTTTGGCATTGAGTTCCACAAGTCCAAGAAGGGACTGCTCATGCACCAAAGAAGGTATGCGCTTGGGATTTTGAAGTTTGAAATGGAGCATTGTAATGCTCCTACTACTTCGGTTGAACCAACGTTGCAGTTTTTAAAGAATGAGGATGAGCAAGATGTTAATCCAACTCAATATAGGAGGCTGATTATATCCTTGCGTTACTTGTGCAACACGCGGCTAGATTTGACGTTTAGTGTCGGTATTGTGAGTAGATTCATGGAGAGACTAAAAATGTCTCACTTGGAAACAGTTTATAGGATTCTAAGCTACGTCAAAGGATTTATTGGTTGTGGAATTCTTTTTCACGCAATGGACATGGGTAGAAAATGCAATTTGCTCTATTTTACCGATTTCAATTGTGCGGAGATAAAGCTGAAAGAAAATCTACAATTGAATACATATTTATGTTCGGTGAAACACCAATCTTATGGTGGTCGAAGAAAGAACTGATAATAGCATTTTCTTCTTGTGAAGCCAAGTACATTACCATTTCGTTATATGTGTGTCAAGTTGTGTGGTTGATGAATCTGTTGAAGGAGTTTGGTAGCAAAGAGGGTGATTATGTAAATTTCATGGTTGATAAAGTTTCTGCTATAAAATGTGCTAAGAATACCATTGCATGTGGGAGGAGCACACATATTTAGATGAAGTTTCATTGCTTGAGAGAACTTCTTGGTAATCGATTATATGGTTTTGGTAATCGATTACTGTGTTTTGGTAACCGATTACCACATAATTGAAAATTTATTTGTTGAAACAGCTATAATCAATTATAGGTTCGCAATTATCGGTTGCATTCAATTAGTTTTAATTTTTCTATTATTTCAGTGTTACTTTTGCCGAAAGTTTCAGTTTTTCTTATTTAAGCTTGTTAGTTGTATAGGTATGATTGTGTAGTTAAAAATGAAAATATTGTATGAGCATATATTCCCCCTCAATTAATCTCTTTAATTATCTCTCATTTTCACCCGTCTCCATATTCATTTATTCCATTCCATTTTGGTTGTTCCAATTTCCAACACTTACAAGGATAGTGAAACTTCTTACTAATAATATCTAGAATGGGATACAAAGGATTTGTGTCTAAGGTCAAACAACAAGCAACCACAAGATCAACACCATCATTAACCAACATTTTGCATTTGAAGAAGTAAAACACAAGAGTTAACATGACCAAATTGAATGGAAACACTTCTATTTTATAATCATATACACCTTCAAAAGATTGCCCTTTTAAACCTTTAGTTTACAGGTCAGGTAGTGAACTATGTCAGTATCAATGGCTGCATTAGCCACAATCAACCTACCGCTAACAGAAGCATATTGCAACTCATAAAAAGACAGTAATTAATAATCATATCTAAGAGTTTTTCACTTAGTATTATAACAAATAAACTTCATTGCGAAACAAGATTTATCAAAGATCTCTCAAGATAAGAATATTGTAACAATTAGGATCACAGAAATAATAAAACATTTGTACTTGAGAAAAGGCTCCCAGCTAGGAATACATCTAACATTGGCTCCAAGCTATTTCAAAACAGCAGATAGAATAAAACATAAAACTAAATGTATAAATTAAAACAAGTATTAACCATCAATATCAGTCCTTCATTTTGATTTAAACTTCAAATATAGGGTAAAGTGAATATAATACATCAATCTCATTCAGAATTGCAAAAGTACCGCTCAAAACCTAATAATCATCACAAACTACTAAAGAAATTTCACATATTAAAATTACACAGTTCACGAAAAAAAAGCATGAGAGCTTCATCTACTTCTTCAACCTCCGAAACCGTACAAGGTTCTTCCCTGTCTCTTGAGAGCATAAACAACATCCATAGCGGTAACCGTTTTCCTCCTTGCGTGTTCGGTATATGTAACAGCATCACGAATCACATTCTCCAAAAAGATCTTCAAAACTCCTCTTGTTTCTTCATAGATCAAACCGCTGATTCTCTTCACACCTCCTCTTCTCGCCAACCTACGAATAGCTGGCTTTGTGATACCTTGAATGTTGTCTCTCAACACCTTCCTGTGTCTCTTTGCACCTCCCTTTCCAAGTCCCTTACCTCCCTTACCACGACCTGACATTTTCGATTGAAAATTTGTGACTGGGAATTTAGGATTTGAATTTGAATTCGAGATGACAAATGCGAATGTGATCGCACTATTTATTTATCTGTTGCAGCGGGAGGAAGAAGAGGCTTGTAAGAATTCAGTTTGATCTCTGTCGTTAAATTTGGGGTAATCGACGGTTTATATTGGCGATCCGTGTATAGCAAGGTAATAACTTAGGGACTGTAGATAGAATAAAATCTAACGGTTAGCTGCATCTCTATACACCAACCTATTGACAAGGCGCTATTTCCGTAAATAGGCAAGAAAACTAGATGAGGGTCCAATCCACTAATTAATGTGTTAAATATATTATAAATATATAAGTAACTCCTCTGGCTGATTCTATTCTAATACAAAGGTTAAAATTGACTAAGTATAAAATGGAAGCTTTATATTGATTTAGTATTAATTAAATTTGAGGTAGCAAGACCAGAATTTTTGTTGCTTTTTTTTTTTTGGTTAATACATATTTTGCCCAATCATATGAGCGAAATCCCAAAAATAACCATGTTAAAAAAAATACAGATTTCCCCTGTCATTTTAAGATTCCCTTCTTTTAGTCCTTGAGTGGATCTGGTCACTTAAAACGCTTATGTGGCAATGACATGTTGGCAATTTTTGTTTGAGTCAACTCCCACGTGACATTTTTTATTATTTTTTATTTTTTAAATTCTATGTCATTTTTAAATTTTTTTATTATTTTTTTAGATTAATTTTTAATTCTATTTTTTTTCGTATTATTTTTTATTTTTAATTTAATTCTATTTTTTTTCAAATTAATAATTTAAAATTTATTTTATTTGGGCCAAGCACATATTCCACTTTTTTTTTAGCCCAAGTATTTTTCCATTTAAAATCCATTACACAAGTATTTAATATAAACACTATATTTTTTCCTGCATCAAACGATGTGGGACAACTACACTTCTCTTCATCATCAATTTTTCACTTGCAGTAACACTGTTTCTTCTTTAATATGCCATTCACCATTTTTCGCCCACTAAGCTCAACCATACAAATAACAACACACTGTTTCTTCTTCAATATGCCATTTCACCATTTTTCCTTGAATTTGTATTCATCACCAAAACAGATGTTTTTCAAGTCTTATAAGGAATATCTTGGCAATAAAACAAGCAGCACCCATTATCTAGTAGCAACACCTTTCTGCAGAAAACTCACCAACAGAACCTTCAACACAAACAACAATTAATCACCACAAATCCTTCAACTACCATCTTCGACCTTCAACTTTATTCTATTCATAACCTGCATTTCAATTTCCAGATTCAAAACAAAAACCAAAAAACCTTTCACAATTTGTAAATTTCACCTTCACCAATCTTCAACCATAACCTTGTTCCTCAACACACAACAACACTGAAGCAGAGATGAAAAACAAGATGAAGAGAGATTGAGATCGGAATCTCACCTGTGTTTGGAAGGATTGTGATCGTACCTGGATCAGACAGTTTCTGGTGGCCAACAACGTCGTCTGGACTTCAGCTCCGGTGAGGTTGAAAGACGGCTGGGGGGTGTACCTGCAAGGTACTCCGACGTTTAAGTAAGGTAACAGTCAGAGAATAATAGCAAGCACAAGGTTAGAGTAAGAAAGTGTGTGTAACCTGACCCTCTCAAGTGAGAGGGTATTTATAGAGAGCCCCCAGCGCGGGGCCAACGGTTACTCGTATTGGGCTGGATTGTCAGGCCCAATCCAAGTAACTGCCAGGGCTTACGTGGCGTAGTGAAGTCCAGCACGTGGTCTTCGCCCTGGGGTAACCGTTCCTAGATCTCCGGAATTAGGGCAGACCGATTCCATCGGGAGTGGGTGGTTACGTGAGAACGTGTCCTCGCGGGGAGGAGTCTTGCGTGTCGGGGAGAGACGTGTCCTCGCGGGGAGGACTCTTGTGTGAGAAGGAGGTGGCTCCTCGCAGGGAGGAGCACCTGAGTGTCGAGGAGAAACGAGCCCGGGGAGGTCTAGCGACTTGCCCGACGCTCCATGCCATGCGTGTACCCGACAACGTGGAGAAGGAGCAAGTGCCCGACATTGGTCGCGCTAAAAAGCCCTTGTTGGGCCATCCCAGGGCGTGTGGGTTGGGCCTGCTCGACTGAGGAGCAGACCCCGACCCAGTCCAGAACAGGAGCCCCCCAAGTCGTTGCTCCGAAGTGTCGGAGCGATGACTTAAGGGCCAACAAGCATGTCGGGGGAGTATCGATCGCGTGACCGCGAGGAGGAACTTGTTTGGGATCCACTGGTCGTATCACCGGGGAGAGAGCAGCGGGGGCGGACTCGAGCGTGGTAGTTCGCAGATGGAGAGACGCGCGTGTTAGGGAGCGAACGGTCGCATGTACGCCACGTGTCAGACGCCATTATTGCCTAGGGCGGCTAGGCTAAGGTAGTGTACTCTAGTAGTCTAAACTCTTCGAATTCCGTGAGGATTCTATAAATAGGCCTCACCTCGTTTCATTTGCACTATTTGCTCTTTTCCTCTCAAACTCTCTCTCTCTCTTCTTCTCCGTTCTTCCGCCGCTACCTTCCACCGTTCTCCACCGATGATCGCCGTGCCGGAAACCCAAAATACATATTTCAAGTAAGTTTCTTTCTTCTTTTTCCTCTTTTCGTTTGTATTTATAGGGCGAATCTTATGGTGAACTGGTGAAGTTATCCTGGAATTCATGAAATATCCGGCGAAAACGGCGGAATTTCATAGTTTAGACGTTGAATCTCGCGGGGAGGGATGATGAAATCCCCGAGGACATGAAGAATATCCCGGGGTCCTGAGATGAACGTTTCTTAGTTCGTTTGTTGAATGTCTCGGGGAATAAGGACGGGATCCCCGGGGAACCGAAGTTTGTCTCGGGGACATGGGTCGAATATCTCGGGGTCCTGCCCAACATCGCTCCTCGCGGAATCGAGGGTGATTGCGGGATCATGTTCCCCGACGTTCCCTCCTTGCCCTTTCACTTGATCAGCGGTGGAGGGGTGGATTTGATACGGGTCATCGAATTCACCATTTCCTTCTGCTTTTCAGGTAAATGGACGTGTTTCCCGTGGCTGAGGGATTTTTGGATAGTTACGATGGGCCTGACTCCCCTATGGCAGAGATAACCAGTGGCGGGGAGAGATCACCCGATGGGGACGAGGACGACATCTTCTGCACCGTCGAGCATCGTCTGGTGGGCTCGTCGAAGTCATGGAATGTATTCAGGCCGAAGGCCCATCATCGGATCTGCTCGACGTACAGCGGGATGCGGTTTCCCGTCTATGAGTTTATGTTCGACGAGGCGGGGTGGCGTCTGCCTTTCACGGATTTCCAGCAGGCCGTATTTACCTGGTTGCGCTTGGCCCCTTCCCAGCTCCACGCCAACTCTCTTGCTTTCATTAGGGCCTTCGAGCTAGTGTGCAAATATCTACAGATCGGGGCGACGGTGCCCTTGTTTTTCCGCATTTTCCACCTTCAGCGTCAGGCCGTCGACGGTAGGCACGGTTGGGTGTCCTTCAAACAGGAGAACAACCTGTTTCACACTTACCTGGACTCCGTGCGAGACTTCAAATACCGGTATTACCTCATGAGGCCGGTCACACTTGAGGCCGTAAATACAGTGTACCGCCGGGAGGTCGAGGAGGTAGATAGGCGGCGAAAGGAGGCCCTCGTGCCCAGGTTTCTGTTGTTCTGGACCGAAGAACACTTCAAGTAAGAAACAGACAGCTACAAAGTCAGGCCTAGCCGTCTCGACGAGGGGGGATCGCTTGGCGTACGAGCAGATAGTTGCGTTCGTCAACAGTTTTAATAGGGGCAAGTTCGTGACGATGGACGGGCAACTCGTCCGGGGGGACGACGGGCAGGTGTTGACGAAACGTCGTTTGATTAATACGAGGGCCCTCCTCGAGACGTTCTCCGATGAGGATGCTCTCGAGCTGCTAGGTGGTGCCATCCTCTTCGACTTACCCTTTTCTTCGTATATTGACCTCCGGTTTACTGACATGTTTATTTTCTTTTTGCAGGAAAGATGTCGAATGTTGAGGAGCGCTTCAAAAAGCTGAAGGCTAACCGTGCTGCGAAGAAAGGAGGTAAGAGTCGTGTCGAGCAGCTTCGGGCACATATCCCCGCTCTCCCTCAGACTGTCGGGGGTTCCTCTGGCTCTCACCAGGACAGTGATTCTCCCAGCCCTCAGGGTTCCCCAAAGAGATGGCGTGTTGCGGACTCAGTGGCCATCGACCTTACCGAGAACGAGAGTCCTCCTTCCGTAAAATTTGTGCTCCCGCCTTGTCACTCGAGGCCTAACTTTTTCACGGGGAACAACTCCTTGTGCGTGGGCACCCCCGAAGCTCAGGCAATCTTAGGCATCAACAAGGTCTCTCAGAGGAGGGCGCTGGTGGATGATGTGTCCGCCGTGATGCGGGTTTGTGCGGCTGCACTGGTGCTGAACGATGAGGTGTGCCCCGAAGGCGAGCTGAACAAGTTACGAGAGAGTTTCCAGTCCATCTCGGCCGAAATGGAGAAGGTGGGCAAAGAGTTGGCTGACTGTAAAAGCCAAAACCAGGCCCAGGTCGAGCTTCAACAGAGATTGGAGGAAAAGTCAAAGAGTGCCGAGGAGGAGCGGAAACGTCTCGTCGGCATTGAAGATGAGAGGGATCGTCTCTTGGCGAGGAACGCTGAATTGGAGGAGGCTGTCCGCCCCGCTGTGGAGGAAACCGAGGAGGACAGGTTACTGACTTCGCGGGCAGCGCTGATAGCGAAGCTCCGGGAAGCTGAGGAAGACAATCTCGCTGTAGTTGGCATAGGTTTCAAGAACACCGTGGAGCAGCTTCAGGTCCTCAACCCCGACCTTTCGACCGAGGGGATCGACCCCGACTATGAGGTGGTCGACGGTCAGATCGTGAACCTGATGCGAGTCGACGAGGTTCACGATCCCGAGCAGCCTGAAGGGACCGTCGCTGAGTAGGATTTCTTTCCTGTTTTGTTCAGCCTGCGAGCCATTTTTACTTATTGTGATATTTCTGCACGGCCTGTGTGCCAGGGGCTTTTTGACATTTGTTTGTAATATTTGTACACTGGGCTTCTGCCCGTTTTAATGTACTTTTGTTTATCTGCTAGTGTTGTTTGCATGTTTTTAATTGTGTGCGATGTTAATGCATTTACTATACGTTGTTTTTTGTCTAAGTATTAAAGACTTTGGGATTTTCTCGACCTTGATAGTCCCCGACCACGTGGAGAGTCGGTCGGGTGGTCGGAGACGCGTTCCGACCTTCAACGAGGCTAAGAGCTCGGTCGAGGTCTTAGCTTCATGGCGTGAACTTCTCATCGCGAGCTGGGTGTTCTGCCTAATCGGTACAACAACGGCGGAGCTCGATCGAGGTATCCCCGTCGGATCAAAGGTCCTCGCGCACACACAACTCGGTCTCTGATCATCGTGTTCTGTATGGGGGTGTCGCGCTCGTACCTTAGTGCGTCCCCGTAAGCGCGATACTAGTGAGTCGCGGGCAGTGCTTAACTGTAGTATTGTTTGAGCTTCTCAACATTCCATGGTCGAGCAAGTTCTTCCCCGTGTAGATTTTCGAGGAAGTAGGCTCATGTCCCCGTTTTCACGCGGACGCGGTACGGGCCCTCCCAGTTCGCGGTGAGTTTTCCTTCTCGCGAGTCTTTCTGGTTCCTTCGTAGGACGAGGGTGCCCACCTGAAAATCACGTTTGATAACTTTGTCGTTATAGCGTAGTGTTATTTTCTGCTTAAGTGAAGCTTCTCGGAGAGAAGCGCCCGAACGTATCTCCTCGACAAAATCGAGCTCTTCCCTCAAGGCTTCATCGTTCGCGTCCCCATCGAGGGGGGCTTCTGTCCTCCTCGAGGGTTCCTTGATCTCCACGGGGATCACCGCTTCGGTTTCGTAGGTCAGACGGAAGGGGGTCTCCCCGGTTGTGGAGTGCAGGGTCGTCTGGTAGGCCCAGAGGACGTTGTGTAGCTCCTTGACCCACAGTTGTTTGGCGTCGCCCTCAATGATTACGGGGACGAAGAAGTCCTCGGGTCGGGTGACGCTGAGGGCGACCTGAAGCTGACTCTCGTCGGGAGGAGGTGTCGTCTCCTCGACGTTCTGGGCTTCCCGGGAGCTGGGGCGTGGAGCATCGTTCTTCTGGGCGTACTTCTTTAAGTGCCCTTCCTTGATCAGAATTTCAATCGCATCTTTGAGATGGATGCAATCTTCTGTGACATGCCCGTGGCTCCGGTGGAACCTGCAGTATTTTGACTTGTCAACGTTTGGTTTGGGGGCAGTGGGCTTCGAAAAACGGACCCCTCCTTTCACAAATTCTGAGTTCTGGCACTCGGAGAGGATACGCGCGCGGGGAGCGTTTAGCGGGGTGTACTCCGTGAACCGGCCAGCTGGTCCGCGCGGTTCACGAGGATCACGGGGGTGATTTTATTTCTTTCTTTCTCCTCCTCGTTGGGGAGTAGAGTCTTCATCTTTGTGGCCGAGGGGGCCTTTTTTGCGCCTCGACTCAGGGGCGATCTGCGCTGCCTCGAACTCCTCGAGCTTGATATACAACTGAGCTTGTTGGAGGAGGTCCTCGAGACGGCGGGGTCTCCGGAGACCCGCGGACATGGCGAAATCAGATCCAAAACGTAGTCCATGGATGATCAGATACTTCTTCATGTCGTCGGTCGTATGGACCTCGACAGCTTCTCTGTTGAATCTCTCGATGTAGTTCCGGAGAGATTCATTCTTCCCTTGGAATATGCTTTCTAGGGCATCCTTCGTCTTCGGGTGTCGGCGAGACGCAGTAAAGTGTTTGGTGAAGCATTGTCTTAGCTTCTTCCAGGATGTGATCGACCCAGGTTCCAAACCCTTGTACTAGGTCATCGCGCCCTTCTGCAAGGTGGTGGGGAAAAGCCTGCACCTGATGGCCCATCTGACGTTTGGGAAGTCGAGCATTGCTTCGAAACTCTCGACGTGATCGTCGGGGTCAGCCAGACCATCGTAGGTCCCCAGTGGTGGGGGTTTCTCCATGCCCGCAGGAATTGGGGCGTTCATGATCTCCCACGACAGAGGGGTCCTCTGGTCATCGTCGTCGCTCCCGGCCGGGGACCCCGAAGGGGATCGATGATGTCGTGGAGGGGAGTTCCTCGAACAGTTCTTCGGTCCCTCTTCGGTGGGCTTGGACTTCTTGGTGACTGCGGCGGGCCTGGGTTCCTTCCGAGGTGGGGAGCGATGGCGCTTTTGGGAGATCGCTGGCTGGGGGCGCTCCAGGCGCGGCCGACGGCCCCCGCGCACCGGCGAGGGGGTTCGAGATTCTTCGAAAGGGGTCCTTCGCGGGGAAGGAGAACGACGAGGTGACGGCGGATGACGATGTCTTCGCGAGGAAGATCGCCGTGCCCGCCCTTGCTCCAGTGCTTCGATTCTGGTGTTCTGATGTGCGATCAGCTGATTGGTCTGATTGATAAGGGCAAATAAGGCCACGGTGCTTGAATCTGCATTGGGCAGAGGAGCAACTGGCTGGAAGATGGCTTGCTGATCGTCTTGGTGGGTGGCGTTGTAAGCCACATCTTGGGAGTCTGGGGAGGCGGTCTGCCCGTCTCTTACGTCACCTTCTTTGACGTGGAGGGCAGCGACGTCTTCGCGGTGGTTCCCGTTCTCGAGTTGTGCGAGGACGGTGTCCAGAGCTTTGTTAGCGGACAGATTGTCGGCCATGACGATGATGAATAGGAGTTGCTTTGGTTTATCGGAGGAAAAATGGGGAAGCAAAGGGTTCTCACAGACGGCGCCACTGATCGTACGTGGATCAGACAGTTTCTGGTGGCCAACAACGTCATCTGGACTTCAGCTCCGGTGAGGTTGAAAGACGGCGGGGGGGGGGGGGGGGGGGGGGGGGGGTGTGTACCTGCAAGGTACTCTGACGCTCAAGTAAGGTAACAGTCAGAGAATAATAGCAAGCACAAGGTTAGAGTAAGAAAGTGTGTAACCTGACCCTCTCAAGTGAGAGGGTATTTATAGAGAGCCCTCAGCGCGGGGCCAACGGTTACTCGTATTGGGCTGGATTGCCAGGCCCAATCCAAGTAACTGCCAGGGCTTACGTGGCGTAGTGAAGTCCAGCACATGGTCTTCGCCCTGGGGTAACCGTTCCTAGATCTCTGGAATTAGGGCAGACCGATTCCATCGGGAGTGGGTGGTTACGTGAGAACGTGTCCTCGCGGGGAGGAGTCTTGTGTGTCGGGGAGAGATGTGTCCTCGCGGGGAGGACTCTTGTGTGAGAAGGAGGTGGCTCCTCGCAGGGAGGAGCACCTGAGTGTCGAGGAGAAACGAGCCCGGAGAGGTCTAGTGACTTGCCCGACGCTCCATGCCATGCGTGTACCCGACAACATGGAGAAGGAGCAAGTGCCCGACATTGGTCGCGCTAAAAGGCCCTTGTTGGGCCATCCCAGGGCGTGTGGGTTGGGCCTGCTCGACTGAGGAGCAGACCCCGGCCCAGTCCAGAACAAATTGTATTGTGAGTTTTTTCAGATAAGCAAGAGTCCCACATCGTTTGGGACAAAAATGATATTAGTGTTTATATTAGAATAGTGGTTCATTGAATTACAAGTGAAAGCATACATGGGCCTAGAAGAGTGGAGAAGATAATGGGCTTATATGTATTTGATCTTGGCCCTATTAAAATAATAATTTAAAAAAATAGAATTAAATTAAAAATAAAAATAATATGAAAAAAATAAAATAGAATTAAAAATATATATTAAAAAAAAGTAAAAATACCACATGGAATTTAAAAAATAAATAATAATAAAAAATGCCAATTAATATTCCACGTAATTAAAAATAATAATAAAAAAATAAAAAAAGGATTGTCACGTCACAGATTCTCTTGACTGGATTGCAAGACGGATCAAAATAGTGGAATCTTCAAATGACAAGGGGGGAATTCGTGTTTTTTTTTACATGGTTGTTTTTAGGATTTCGCCCATATGGCAGGGGGCAAAAGTTGTATTAACCCTTTTTTTAATCTATTAATCTACTATTATTTAATTTAACAATTCAACACTAGGATACATGAAAGGTTTAACCGCAATTATTTTGCTATTGGAACGTTAAACCCTTTTACAAGATTAACTGAGTCCCTAAAATAATATTTATTAAAGTTCATCTACACGATTCACTTTTTGATGGGTTCAACTACCAATACACAACTTCCATTATACCAAATCAATAAACCTTTTATGTTTCGGTTGCTGGAGAAACTAAACCATAAATATGAATGGGAAACGAAATTCAACCCTAAACCCTTCTTCCTCCAAACTGCAAGTGAAAAATATTCAGGTATCATCCAAGTTCGTCTAAACCCTTCTTCTTCTAAACTCTGATTTTCGTCTTTTGAAGTTATGTCATATTTGTTATTCTTACATTGCTTTGGTTACATCATTCACTTTAGGTTGAGGGTTTAGGGTATTCGTGTTGTTGATTCCTTCCATGCGTTTTATAATAGATTTGTTGATTATCTGATTTTCGTGTTGTTGTTACAGTCAATGCGTTTTATTATTCATTTTCCCCTCTGATTATTTGTGCATTGTGTTGTTGTTTCAGCTTATAAGGTGTATCTATGGCTCGCCCCATTGAAGTTGTCAAGGATATTGGTGAGTCAAAGGATTTATGGAAGATTGTCGTTAGGTGTAAATCTGGTTTGTGACAAGTGCTTCAAAAAAAGAACACATTGAGATGATTTTGGTTGATTCAAATGTATGGTAATTGGGTCATTTTTGTATTTGTATTTGCAATGTCTTTGTCTGTAATATAAATCCTTATTATATTCATTTTTTTTAGCTTTCAATGATTCAAGTGATTGTGCCGTCTTTTTTGGTTTCAAAATTCAGGGAACAACTTGCAGCTGGAAGTTCTTATATAATGCAGAATTTCAAAGTGTCAAAGAATGATTTCTCTTTTAAGTCGACTAACCATGGTTTCAAATTGGTATTCTGTGGATCAACTTCGGTTAAGAAGACAGAACTCCCTGACATTCCTGTTAATTTCCTAAACATACTTGGATTGGAAGCCATAGTTGAGGGAAAATTTCAGTCTAATGTATTAGTTGGTAAGTTAGTCATGTATTTTAGATTACTTTCTCAAAATGTGTAAAAAAAATTATTGTATGAAACATGCTTTTTTTAGATTTTGTTGGAGGGGTAACAAAGATTTCTCAATCCCAAATCAATGGTAATAACAACAAGAACAAGGTTGTTTTTACAATAACTGATATGAGGTATGTTTCTTGCTCTTGCATGTTCATAATATTGTAGACCATAATATTGCACTCACGAATCTATGAGAGAAACATATTAATGATATTGTAAATGTTTTTGAAAACAACAAATCTGTCGTACAGTGTACTTTGTGGGGTGACCTTGTCGTACAACTTTACGAATATCATACAAGTCATAAGGAAGATGGCAATATAGTGATTCTGTTGATTAATGCAAGGATTAAAGAGGCTCAAGGTATTACTATATGATTTTTTTGCGAATAGAATGTGAGACCAAATACAAAATACACGATGTGTTATTTCAGGTAGTTGTTTACATCTAATGAATAAAAAAAATTATGAAAAATTGCAGGAGGTTTTCCTTTGAACATCTCAAATGCTTGGAACGGCACAAAGTTATTGATTAATGATATTAACATTATGGAAGTTAGCAAGCTCAAAGAAAGGTAATTGGTGAAGTCATTTTAGTGATCATGTTGTTGTATTTGGTTTTATTATCGCATACGTTCTAAGTCTGATTATTATAGTTTGTTTTGTAATTAAAACAGTCTGAATGGTGAATTGCCATTATTATCTTCTTCAAGTCTGCAAGTAGACGCAAGTCAGAACTCATATTATTCTGAGTTTGATAAGTTTGTGTGGAAGGCTGAAATATTGAGTCTTGCTGAAATAACAAGTCTGCAACATGTAAGATAGTTTTGCATATATATTTACATCATGAATATGTGACATGTGTTGAACATTTGTAACATTCACCGCTTCCATAGGAGACTACTTGTGTTACTGTTGCTACGTTGGATAAATTTGAGGCTGGCCAGTCAGGTTGGTATTATGATGGATGTGTTGATTGCACAAAAAGTGTGTCTCTAAAGGATGGAAAGCTGATTTGTTATGCCAAACACATAAGTGCAGAGCTCGTGCCAAGGTATTGTGTGTATCATGCTGTATGGTTCAAAGTGTTTTGTATTTTGTGGCATTACATACATGAATATACACACTTATGATGTTATAACTTATGCTATAGGTATAAACTCGAAGTTTTGGTTGTTGATGGTAAATTCAAGTCCAGGTTCATTTTTTGGGACAGCGATTGCGTGAAGTTGATTGGAAAGTATGCTCTTCAAATGAAAAATGATTTGATAAAGGTAGATAAAGACACTTTGTTAAGTTTGTGTATTTTAGAAAAATGTTTAATAGAGTTCTTTGTATTGATGTAGGCCGGTGAAGATAATCCGCTCGAATTCCCTTATGCACTTGATGCAATACTAAAAAAGGAGTTGGCTATTAGAGCAGTTTTTCAGCCTAAATATGGGCGACTATCTGTCATTGGCTTTAAAATTGATGACTATACCCGTAACAAAATAAGGGAGAATTTCAAATCGGAAGAGGTAATCTTACTGTACTTCTTAATTGTAGAACAATATTTACTAAACTGGACTAATATTATTATGTGATTTGGCAGCCTACGTCAAAGCTTCTAACACCGGATCCTTCATCACAAGATGAACCGATAAGTGTTTCTGTGAGTTATTCAATGTAACCCGAACTCATTATACTGTACATATCTCATCCTATATTATAAGGCTTATAATTGTTTCTCCATTATCATGGCAGGAACATTTATCTGTCTCTGCGGATTATGACCCTGCTGTTGGAAATTCAAGCCTAACTCCGTCTAAGAGGTCTTTAACTGATGCAGTAGAGGATATTGAGAGTGTCCAACTTTTCTCAACCAAGCTAAACAAAGATATAAAGAAGAAGAAATAGTTACCTTCGCCTTTTTTATATGCTAAGTTATTGTTATTTTTTAACAAAATAATCTGATTGTTTGTTATTTAGTGATTTTGTTACATTGGAACTGGTCCTCTAATTTCGATTCCCTTTCATTATTTATTCTCAATATTTATGTATCTCCAACTTATATTGTGTTTAATTTCTGGAAAGTTTATCGATATGATGCACAAATTATATCTCTATCATATCTGGAATATTACTTGAGTAAAATCTAAAGCTATGAAGACTTTCTATTTTAACTCAACGAATGATCAAAATCATTTATAAGAAGAATGAGTTCATTTCTTCTATTTTAGAGTAATGTGTTTTTATAGTTTATATCATATTTGATGCAACTAAATTATATAAATAACATGTCGTGTGTGCATACTATGGTGGCATTTAATAAGTTACTTTTTTTATTTATGTTAAAGATTTATGTATCTTCAACAAATAATTCTCTATCATTTACTGTCATATTACTTGAATATAAAAAAAAAAGGCTATCAAGAATTTGTGTTTTTTGCTGCAATCCTTTATCAAATAGCATTTTCATGTGTGCACACTTTGATTGAATATGTATCCTAATTGTTTTGGGAAAATTGTTTTTGCAAATTATTAGAAGAAAGGTGTGTGGCAACACAACTGCATTTTCTCCAAGATACATAAGTTTCTAAATGTATCATTATTAGACTTTTTTCAAATCACAACCAGGTACGTGCCCTAATTGTAAAAAATATACTTTTTTAGCATTGCTTTCACCCAGGGGAATAAAACAACAATGGTTTAGTTATATGTCATATGTGGTTTTATATAACTTATGGAATAATAATTAGTATGAAAAAATAGTTGGAAACAAACGCAAACATATTTATAATAATATACCATAATGGGAAATTACATATTGATGGTACCAATAATGATATAGTTTCAGACTTAATAACCTCAAAATACAACTTACTAACAACAATATAAACTTAGCATTACGGATGACTCATGAAAAGTCTAAATGCAAAACTAAACATAACATCAAAAGTTTGATCAAAACATAGAACCAAACATATTACATAGATGATAGCTTCCACTTCAAGTATGCTTTTTTTGACCACGTCTTTGTACCTTGACGTTCAGAACTTCAATCTCTGAATTATAGTGACAAATCAGTTTATCTCCAACCTTCAATTTTTTGTGCTTAGCAAACGAATACCATTTGTGCCCAAGATACATTTCCACATTCTGCCTTTTTGATTTCATGATTGTACATTCATATTCGTCATATGTTTCGAGATTCAGCATAATACACAAAGTTATGTCCGGACGAAGACCCTTTTTTATGACTTCTGTTCTGGACTGGACCAATGGATAGAATTGGCCCAATAAGCCTCTGCTACAGAGCGGCCCAAATCGCCTAAGTCCAACCCACAGAAGGGTGAAAGTTACCTTTCTGCCCCTCCTACCGGGCAAGGAACATAACGTCCCCCCCGGACATTCTGCCCAACACGCGCAGCTTCAGTGCTCCCCGAGCAGCCATGGGCAGATGCCCGAAACTAAGCATATGCCCGACATAACGGCTAGTTTTGGACACCCTGCCCGTCGTAACGGCTAGTTTGGGCAGCGACCGATTCTTTAGGGAAAACGGTTATTTCGCCCCGAAAATAGGACCGTTAGCCACACGCTTAGAGCCCTATATAAACCCTCTCACTTGAGAGGGTCAGGTATCAAATATTCACCCTACGAACTAATACTTTGTACTTGCCCCTTTCTTCTGACCCTTTCTTACTTGAGCGTCGGAGTGCCTTGCAGGTACACCACCACCTCTCCTCAATCACTTACCGGACAGCCAGTACGACCAACACCCATCCTGACACCTCCATAACGACCAGCCCGCGTGGACCCGTTCGAGCACATCGGATCAGTGGCGCCGTCTGTGGGAACTCCTTGTTCTCCCCTTCTTTCATTCCTCCTCGGAAACCAAAAGATCAAAACATATTCTCTTTGATCCGCCCACGTATGGCTGCCCAGAATTCCGCGATAGGTGCGGACACCACTGTTCTCGTCCCCGTCAACAAGATGGACGTTGACGGCCATTCTTCGTTACTCTCTGACCCCCGTTTCCGTCGGGACGGGGCTACTGCATCTCCAACTCCTCCTCCCACCGGACAAGGAGACGTGCAGATCCCATCGGAAGACCGGCCAGTTCCCGGTCCGCCCAGCGCCGACTTGGTTGTGGCAGCCCTTCTAGAAGCTGTTAACCGCACCAACCTCCTCATCCTACAACAAGGAGAAAGGATAGGAGCTCTTGAGGAGGCATCTTTCCCAAGATCCTCTCCTCCCCAGAATAAAGCCCGAAGATCCAAAAGCCCGCCACCTAGGTGCGGAGAAGACCGCGCGGTTAGGCACGGGCCTGAGATACGACCCACTCGCAAGCGCGACCAGATCTCCCCGCGAGATCGATCCCCGTCGAGACGCAAAAGTACGAGGCAAGATAGGCCCTCCCCGCCGGGCAGACCTCATGACCGGTCCCGTTCACCCTCACCTCGCAGAAACCGTCGCCGCGAGCGCAGACGACGGTCACCATCAGAGCCAAGTTCAGATAGCAACGACGAACCTCGCGGCCCGTTGTCCCGGGAGATCCTAGCAACCCGCCTTTCTAAGGGGCTGGAGAAACCTCCGTCGCTAGGGACGTACGACGGAACCACCGACCCGGACGAGCATATAGAGAACATCGACGCTCTCTTGGATTACAGAGGGGTACGGGGAGCCATCAAGTGCCGCCTGTTCCCGACCACGCTCCGTAAAGGAGCAATGACGTGGTACAAGCAGCTGCCCGAGGAATCCATCACGTCATGGAGACAGCTGGGGAGGATCTTCTCCCGTCATTTCACTGCTTCACGACGCCACTCCAAGACCGAGGCGTCCCTGGGAGCCGTCGTACAAGGCAAAGAGGAGCCTCTCCGGGCTTATATCGAGCGCTTCAACAAGGAGGCTGTCCAAGTACCAACGACCGACGCCATGAAGAAATTCTTGCTCGAGCAAGGGTTACGTCCTGGTTCCGATTTTGCGAAAGCCATCGGCCTCGACCCACCGAGGAATCTCAATGCACTTCTCCACCAGGCCCAGTCACATATACAGTACGAGGAGAAAGTCGCTGCCCACTCGGTCCGGACATCTCGCAACCAAGAAGGTGCCCGGACGTCCAGAGTTGAAGAGCCCTCGACGTCCCGTCGAGGAGACAAGAGACGCGACGATCGACCTCGCGATACACGCGAGCAGAGAGCACCCTCCGGGCAATTCCACGATTATACCCCCCTCACTGCCTCGAGGGAGAAAATACTGTCCGAGTGCGCCAACTCGGAGTTCAAACAGGCGGGAGTCCGCTTCCCCAAGCAGCTGTCGGTCAGACCAGGGATGGACAAGTCCAAGTACTGCCGTTTCCACAAGAGTCACGACCATACAACGGAAGAGTGCATCCACCTCAGAGATGCCATAGAGATCCTCATTCGCGACGGCCATCTGAAGCAGTTCGCAAAAAAGAAGGACGCTCCCCGGCAAGAGTCCCAGGAAAGCAAAAAGGTCGCAGAGGAAATTCCGCCCTCCGACGACGCCAACGTCCAGGTCGCAATGTTCGTGACTCGACCAGAAGACTTTCGCATCCCGGACGATCTGCTCGTCTCCACATACCTCACTGCCAGCAGCCCATGGGAGGCCTTCCCGTCGGCCATGGTGATCTCTGGGGGTGGATTCAACAAAGTCACAGTTGGCTCGGTCAAAAGGAGATTCGACCAACTGATCAGCAAAAGCTCCAACGAGGTCACCACGCTGGACACCACGCACAAAGGGTCCGCTCCCATTTCCTTCTATAAGGAAGAACTCCTCGGCGGGGCACCGAATTCGAACATCCCACTGCTTATCCGGGCAAGGATGGCGAATTTCGATGTCCGAAGGATACTCGTGGACCAGGGCTGTTCGGTTGACATAATGTACAACCACCTGTTCGAGACATTGCAGCTGAACGACTCTCACCTCACTCCATACGTCGGATCCGACCTGCAAGGGTTCAACGGAGCGGTGACAAAGCCCCGAGGTTACGTAGAGCTCATCGTAACCTTCGGTTCAGGAAAGACAACCCGAGCAATCAAGGCACAGTTTCTGGTAATCGATTGCCCGTCACTATACCAGTGCATCTTCGGAAGGCCAACCCTGGCAGAGTTGATTGCAGTACCTTCCACCGTACATCTCAAAATGAAGTACTACACTTCTGAAGGGATGGTCGCCACCCTCCACGGCGACATCGAGGCTGCCCGCCGCTGCTTTGAAGCAGCGTCAAAGGGACTTAACACCATCTCGGCGAAGCCAAGAGCATCTGGTCGTCCCCCCTGCCCAGCAGCTCCGAGCAGCCAAGACCACTTCCCCAGGTCGAATTAATCGATCTAGACAGCCGGTTCAACGAAGAAGATCGCGCCAAGGTTCCAACGCCGTCGGGCAGTGAGTCCGACAACAGCGGCCACCTCCTACGACCTGTCCCAGATGGCAACTTCGAGATCGTTCCGTTCGGAGAAGACCCCCAACGGGGAGTGAAGATCGGAGCAGATCTGCCCGACCTGGCCAGAAGACAACTGAAAGCGTGCCTCCGCGAAAACGCAGACCTGTTCGCGTGGAGCGCTGCTGAGATGCCCGAATTGGACCCCTCCGTCGCCTGCCACCAGCTCACGATCGACCCGACCATCAAAGTCGTTGCCCAGCGCAGAAGGAAGCAATCCCCGGAGAAAACAGAAGCCGCGGAGAAAGCTGTCAAAGACCTTCTAGAAGCTAGGTTTATTTCCGAGGCCAAATATACTACATGGCTCTCTAATGTTGTACTTGTACGAAAAAATAATGGCAAATGGAGGATGTGCATTGATTATACTGATGTTAATAAGGCCTGTCCGAAGGACGCCTACCCCCTCCCCAATATAGACAAACTCGTAGATAATTCGGCCGGTTTTAAACTGTTATCGTTCCTCGACGCCTACTCGGGCTACAACCAAATACCAATGGCCGCGAGCGATAAAACTTACACAGCCTTCATGACCGAATCGGGCAACTATTACTACAACGTAATGCCCTTCGGACTGAAGAACGCCGGCGCTACATACCAACGAATGATGAACAAAGTCTTCCGCGAACAGATAGGCGACATGCTCGAGGTATACATGGACGACATGATCGTCAAATCCCACGAGGAACTAGACCATGTTGCCCACCTCCGCAAAATTTTTGAGCAGGCAAGGAAATACCAAATGCGTTTCAACCCGGAGAAGTGCACGTTCGGGGTACGAGCAGGTAAGTTCCTCGGTTTCTACCTAACGGAACGAGGAATAGAGGCTAACCCCGATAAATGTTGGACATTCTCCGAGTTCCCAACGCCCACGTCTAAAAAGAACATCCAATCCCTCAACGGAGTACTGACCTCGCTATCCCGCTTCGTCGCAAAGTCCGCCCAGCACGCCCTCCCTTTCTTTAAGCTCTTGCGGAAAGAAGCAGCGTTTGAATAGACCGAAGAATGCGAGGCGTCCCTCCTCCACTTGAAGCAAGCTCTATCGGAACCGCCCGTGTTGTCACGACCAGATACTGGGGAGGTTTTGTTCCTGTACCTCGCCGTCTCAGCCGAGGCCGTTAGCGCCGTTCTTATCCGCGAAAACCCTAGCGGGCAAAAGCCGGTATATTTCACGAGCAAGGCATTACAGGACACAGAATTGAGGTATCAACAGATAGAGAAGATGGCGTTGGCCCTCGTCAACGCTGCCAGACGACTAAGACACTATTTCTTGGCCCACACGATCGTGGTAAGGACCGATCAACCCATCAAGCAGCTACTGGGACGACCAGACATGGCCGGGCGAATGCTCAGATGGTCGCTAGAACTGTCCAAATTCGACGTCCAGTACGAAAGCAGGAAACCTCTTAAAGCCCAGGCCCTGGCCGATTTCGTAGCAGAAGTGACCTTTTCAAACTCCTCGTCCCACGTGACAAATAGATGGACCATCTATGTGGACGGGGCATCCAGCTCGAGCGGCAGCGGGGCAGGCGTAATTCTGGAAAACGACGAAGGGACCATAGTCGAGGCTTCTCTCACATTGTCTTTTCCCACGTCAAACAACCAGGCCGAGTACGAAGCCTTCCTCGCCGGGCTACGCCTAGCCGAAGACCTGGAGGCCGAGGAAGTCATCATCTGCACGGATTCGCAGCTCGTAGCCAACCAGGTGTCCGGGGAATATCAAGCCAAAAACGACAGTCTCTCCAAATACCTCACCCTCGTCAGAGAAAAGATGTCGAAATTCAGAACAGTAGAAGTAAGACACGTTCCACGCGAACACAACGTACGAGCAGACGTATTGTCAAAACTGGCAAGCACCAAGAGGAAAGGCGGAAACAGGTCAGTCATCCAAGAGATACTTCCCCGGTCCAGCATCACTAAGGGATCTTCGACCCTACACGTACACGCGATCGGGGATAGCGATTGCTGGATGACGCCCGTTTACAACTACCTCACCAGGGACGAACTTCCAGAGGATCCCAAGGAGGCCAGCACCATTAAACGAAGGGCCTGCTCGTACGTTATCCTCGAAAACAAACTCTACCGGAGGGGCTTCTCCATCCCACTTCTTAAATGCATAGAAGAGGAGGTCGTCCCCCACGTATTGCGAGAAATCCATGAAGGCATCAACGCCCAACACCTCGGAGGAAAGTCCCTTGCCCGTAAGGCCCTCCGAGCAGGGTACTATTGGCCGACCATGCAACAAGACGCCAAGGAGCATGTGAAGAAATGCGACAAATGCCAACGACACGGGGATATGCACCTAGCTCCGCCAAACGAACTAAAAAGCATGACCTCCCCGTGGCCATTCGCCTGGTGGGGCCTGGACATCCTAGGACCCTTCGTGACGGGGTCCAGCCAAAACAAATACCTGATAGTGGGCGTAGATTACTTCACAAAGTGGATAGAAGCAGAAGCTTTAGCCAAGATAACAGCGCTCAACATTCTGCGCTTCTACAAGCGGAACATCCTTGCCCGGTTTGGGATCCCCCAAGCAATTGTCACGGACAATAGAACACAATTCACAGACAAAAAATTCCAAGACTTTGTCGCACACCTCGGAACGAGGCAACACTTCGCTTCCGTGGAGCATCCCCAAACCAACGGGCAGGCAGAGGCGGCCAATCGTGTCATACTGCGCGGCCTCAAGCGAAGACTGGACGAAACAAAGAAAGCCTGGGTCGAGGAGCTTCACAGTGTCCTATGGGCATACCGCACCACTCCCCAGTCCACCACCGGGGAAACACCTTTCCGTTTGGCATATGGCACCGAGGCGGTCATACCCATCAAAATCCACGTACCGTCC
This sequence comes from Lathyrus tuberosus, assembly GCA_022829125.1. Taxonomy (NCBI): domain Eukaryota; kingdom Viridiplantae; phylum Streptophyta; class Magnoliopsida; order Fabales; family Fabaceae; genus Lathyrus; species Lathyrus tuberosus. The sequence continues at coordinate 9,094,560 of JALAZF010000078.1, forward strand.
AGGAGGACGAAATCACCCCTGGACGAGGAAATGAACGACGAAGCGATAAGAGAGGAGCTCGACCTCGTCGAGGAAATCCGAACAGGAGCAGCCCTCCGCGAGGCATCTCTCAAGCAAAAAATAGCGATCAGGCACAACGCCAAAGTCTTGCGACGGGAATTCGACGTGGGCAGCCTCGTCCTGCTAAGAAACCACAAGGACTCCCGCGAAGGTAAACTGGCGCCCAACTGGGAAGGACCATACCGAGTCCGCGCCAAAACGAGGAACGGCGCATACTTCCTCGAAAACCTCAACGGGGAAACGCTCCCTCGACCATGGAACGCTGAAAAACTTAAGCAATACTACAGCTAAAAGGCACAAGAAGCTTCCTCGCGTCACAAGGCCGTCTAACGGCCATCACGCTCGTTCAGGTACAAACGACGCGTACGTACAAAGCGGAATCCCGCTCAAATAAATGACCCGGAGCTCCGCTCGTCGACGGTCCTTGATCGAGCACCGCCTTCGCCCAAGTACCATGATTGGCAGAACCCCAGCTCGCGATGGGACGTTCACGCCGCGACCTCAGGCCTCAATCGCGACCTGAGATTTGCAACCTCGCCAGGATCTTCCCCGGCTGTTCGACCAGTTCCCCGCACTGGCGAATTCATAACGCAACGAGAAATCTGTCAAAAATAAGCCTTGTTGACAAACACACCCTCCGACGGGCAGTCACACATGCACAACTAAAACAAAGTACAACAGTATAAACAGAAGTTGTATAAATTAACCGGGCATTAAATTAAAAGGCCGCAAGGGGCAAAGAGTGTGCTTGTTACATTAAAAAGGGGGCCACGCCCCAGAACAAAAATAAGATTACAACGAGTTCAACGGCACGCAGGCCGGACAAGATACAGCTAAGCAACAAAAACTCTTCAGTCTTCCACACGCTCGGTTGACGCTGCTTCAGGCCTCGGCTCCTCCACGGGCTGCTCCTCGATATGTTCCTCGGGAGTATCGAGAACAAGACCCTCGGGCAGGACAATGCGGCCACCCTCCACACGAGCTAGGTAGTGAGTACCCCCGGTCGAAATCTCGAGCCCAGGGTTCACCGCTCGCAACTGGGCCACCGCACTATCAAAAGACTCCGCGGCCACAACAATACCATCATCCTCGGCCTGCAGAATGCCAGCGACCAGCTCTGCCCGAGTCTTCAACACTCTTATCTCCTCTGGTTCATCATCACCTGGGGCATTGGCCGCCATCAACTCCGCGTTTAACTCCTCGGACGCCTTCTTCTCCGACTTTAGCTTGGTAACTTCCTCCCTCAGCGTTGTCGCCTCTTCCTCGGCTTTCTTCTTCGCCTCACGGGCATTCCGGACCTCCTCCTTCAGCGTCGCTTCGGAGGCCCGAGCAGCAGTAAGCTCAGCCTCGAGCACGTGGTCCCCCTCAGCGTACACAGCTGCCATCTCGAGCATCCTCACGAGGGCAGAAGCATCCCTGGGCACCATCGCCCTTTTGCCCGCGCGATCTATGTTCCCCAGGCTAAGAGATTCAGCCCGAGGAACAACCAAGGTATTACCCTCAAAGAACCTCATATCGTTGATGCACGAAGGAAGTTTGAACTTCCCCTTCTCAACTGCCCCCCTCAGATCCACCGTATATGTTGTCCGGAGGCGCTTCTGTCGCCCGACCAAAGGCAGCGGAGAATCCCGCAGACAGGGAGTGGGAGAACAGGAGGTCCCCGGAGCAGTTTGAACAGGGGGAGGCGCACGAGCACCAGCAGCAGTCTGGGTCTTGGAGGGGGTCGCTCTAGCCTTACCCCTCGCCATGGCGTTCCTCACCACATGGTCACGGGCTTGAGGCATCTCACCTGCACAAAGAAAACAAGCGCGTCAGAAACGAGGAAGAAAGAATAGCAAATAAAGTCTAAGTAACTAAATCTACCGAGCAGCGCCGTGACATCCGCAGAAGTCTTGCACTCCAGCAGTGCCTTGACGGGGATAAACCGGCGCTCGACCCTTTGACTGCCATCCTCCTCGAAGATAGGATTACCCTTGCTCGTCCAACAGGTCGCGAGCTGAAAGGAGTTGACCCACTTCACCAGGGTCTCGTAAGACGCGGCATCCTGCCCGCGTAAAGCACTCGGCTCAAAAACATATGCACCGGGCTTCTTTGAGAAGTGGGGTCGGGTGTCCAGCGGATTGGAAACTTATACACCCTCTCCCCGACGTACTTCCCCTCCTCGGTGAGAAGCTCCTCTCCGTTCTCGTCACACTCTAACTCCCAGGCATACACGCTGTCCTGAGCAGCTTCGGACAGAGGCTCGACGATGTAGTACCGTCTCTTGAAGTTTCGGATGGACTCCGAGAACGGCTTGAACAGTTTTTTGGGCTGCTTCAAAGAGACCCATCCGTACCTCTTCCCCGTCAGCTGCCGCTGTAGGTGGAAAATAGCAAAGAACAGAGGGATGGTGAGCCCCAAAGTAAGGTGCTCGCACACCAACTCAAAAGCCCGTATAAAGGCCAGCGAATTGGGGTGGAGTTGGGAAGGCGCCAGCTTCAGATGATGGAACACCGACCGCTGGAAGTCAGTGAAGGGCAACCTCAGCCCCAGTTCTTTGAAGACGTATTCGTACATCCCGACGCAGTCCCTGAAGCTCGAGCATATCCGCTCGCCCACGCTAGGCAGAAGCACCCTCCATTCACCTGAGGGCCCCACCTCAGTAAAAGCGTCCGCCGCAAACCTCGCAAACGTGGAAGTGTGTTCGGAAGGCTCGGCCACCTCCCACTCTTCCGGGTAGAACGCGTCTACGTCCTCTTCCATTACATCTTCCTCCACGACCCCCAGGTCATCTCCCTCCTCGGCATCACTCGCTTCCCCCTCGACATCGCTCGAGGAATTCGAAGTCGACGAACTCGAGGACGCAGAACTCGAGGCCGTTGCACTGCTGCTCTCATCGGAGATAGTTTCTTCGGACGTAACGGGTATAACCTCCCTCTCGGGCTCCATCGCCACTATGGTCACCTGAAAAAGTAGAGAAAGGCAGTGAATTCGACAGGAAATTAAATCCACCCTTCCACCGCTAAGACAAGTGAAAGGGCGCGCGAAAGGCTAGGAACTACGTCCCCGGCCTAAGCCCTAACATCAAACAAAGAAGGACAAAATATCCCCGCGCCTGTACCCAGATTCCGTCGAAACTCTACCGGAATCTGGAAACGTCCTAACGGGAAACTCACCAAATCCATCAACGGATGATAGGACGCGATGGTCACGACTCGCAACCACCACGCGGGCCACCCGACCACCTAACGTGCTACCTAATCCGGCGAGACATTTGGTACAGAAAAAAAGGCAGAACCTCCGCCCACCACCAACACTCGCCGGAAATCTACTTATTTTGCCGTCTAGAACTAACCCTAGCCGCATGAAATCTACCACTTACAACAAAAGGAAGCAAAGCAAGCAAAAAAATCAGGATACTTACTTGATTTTACTAGAAGAAAGTGGAAGAAAACGGTTGCTCGAAACTTGTCACGGTGGTCGGCTGCTTGAAGAAGGTGACGGGCAAACGCACTGGTGACGAGGAAGAATCAGAAGAAGGAAAAGTGGAAAATGGGACGGTTTCCCCCATTTTATACCAAGGGGCACGTACACACACGCGCCCGTAGGCAATAATGACGACCCACTAGCCATAATTGTCTAGGTAACTGCTACACAGGTCTCGATGCACACGTGGCGACCCAACGTTTCCCATTCCATCTGACGCGTCACCTCCCCGATTACCGGGCAAGATGGAATCGACCACGAATATCGCGGACACGGAGAATCACGAGCACCTCAAGGCAGTCGTCCTCGTATACAACGGCGGCTTCGTGATAGTTCCCCGGGACAACGAGGAGTCCTTAAGTCATCACTCCCATGCTCGGGAGCAACGACTTGGGGGGCTCCTGTTCTGGACTGGACCAATGGATAGAATTGGCCCAATAAGCCTCTGCTACAGAGCGGCCCAAATCGCCTAAGTCCAACCCACAGAAGGGTGAAAGTTACCTTTCTGCCCCTCCTACCGGGCAAGGAACATAACGTCCCCCCCGGACATTCTGCCCAACACGCGCAACTTCAGTGCTCCCCGAGCAGCCATGGGCAGATGCCCGAAACTAAGCATATGCCCGACATAACTGCTAGTTTTGGACACCCTGCCCGTCGTAACGGCTAGTTTGGGCAGCGACCGATTCTTTAGGGAAAACGGTTATTTTGCCCCGAAAATAGGACCGTTAGCCACACGCTTAGAGCCCTATATAAACCCTCTCAATTGAGAGGGTCAGGTATCAAATATTCACCCTACGAACTAATACTTTGTACTTGCCCCTTTCTTCTGACCCTTTCTTACTTGAGCGTCGGAGTGCCTTGCAGGTACACCACCACCTCTCCTCAATCACTTACCGGACAGCCAGTACGACCAGCACCCATCCGGACACCTCCATAACGACCAGCCCGCGTGGACCCGTTCGAGCACATCGGATCAACTTCTGCTGGAAATTGCTGCACAAACACATTTAATTAGTTAATCACATTGTTAACAGTACACTTACACGTAATACATCATTTATCAAGATGAGTTGTTAATTAAATCATTAGTTAAGGAAATTGCTTACCAAAACTTGATTTCCTTTATTTCCTGCCTTGCTGATATTTTTCTGCCAAAAGATGTCTTTCTGCAAGCATGCACTTATGTTATTAGCATTAGAATGTTCTCCAACTTCTATCTCTTTTTTTACTTCCTTCAGTGTAACCTCATGTTTCCCTCCTTTAGCTCGGTTCACCTCATCAACATTGGATTTGGTACCAATGACATTAATCTCCGGAAACAAGTCTTTAGGTTCAACATTGTTGGTTGGCGCTTTTGCTTCTTCCACCATAGTTTCAAGAATCCCATATAGTTCATTGGTGTCAAGTGGCACAAATCTGCACAACAATAGAAATCAACATCAGTATAACACTACTTCAACAAAATACATGCAACATAAAAACTAACCGTACAAATACTAATTTGAATCCTTATAAGAACTTTACCCTTTCAAAGTTGGAGAAGACATCTTCAACTAACTTTAAGATATCACAATGTATATGAGGAATATTTTATAAGAGTTATGAACCAATTGCAATGAAATGAATAAATCTTCTATATAACTCTTCATATAAATAATAAAATCAATGGACATGCAAATACATTGAGTCTCAAAATGGGCAAAAATCGCAGGTTGATTTGATGTCACACAAGGTAATAATGATGAAAATCTTTAGACCATACCTATGTCATGAATGGAAGCAAATGTGTCATGTATTCAAGTACCCAGCCGTTGATGTTTACTTATTAGTATTCTAATTCAAATTTACTTTTCCCTATGATAGAGTTATTACAATATAGTATCTAATAATTATCTTACAGGTTTCAATACATTGTATGAGTGTCTCTATGCAAATTGTTTTTATAATCATCACATCTATTAATCTATTAATATCTATTAAGCTATTAATCTATTAATATTACAAATTACAAAAGAAAGTTGTTGCATTGGAACGACATACAAGATGCATGTGTTCATACAACCATTAATTATTTAGTTAATTAGTTACTTTAGCCCCACTTTAACTGTAAATAAATAAAGTAAATAAAGTAATATAAAACGTTAAAATATGAGATTTTTTAACTTTTAATTATGCATAGCTTTGGTAATAGATTAAATTAAACATTATATTTAATATATTATTGTAATTCATGAGTTAAACATTAACTTGGCCAATAGTAGGACAAAGAACAACATACATAGCTCTGATGGAATGAAAATTAGTAATTTCCAAAAGACATACAAGGCTACTGACAGTAAATACATATACCAATTAGAAAATGCAAACATTTTCAATAATAACTGTTGCTAAAAGGGAATTTGGATTTACATTTTTCCGTGGATTTGATTTCTCCAACAACTATGGAATCACATACTTTGGACAGGAAAAATGTTGCAGCATTGGCAAGACACAAAAGGAAGCAACTTCTTAAAGCAAGAAGATCGAAAAGGAATAGAGTTGATGAGAACGGAATGAACAACGACATATCTTTTAATAGGTACAATCCTCCATCCAGTGTTCATGTCAGAACCCCACTATCTAATATCAACTTTGCAGTGAATAATGAGAGAAACCACACTTGTAGTGCAAAAGCAATTGGATCGGTTATTTCAAATTCACAAAGATTGAACGTGGGTGTGAATCAGTGTGTGTCGTTCAATCTTTTTAAGCATTTTGGTTTGGAGAATCAACAATATTGTTCTTCATCAATATCTAATCTCACAACACCTGACTCTGCATCAGGAAGCTCCAAATCAACCATTACACTTGATGTTTTCTCTCCAAAACATGTTGCTGCCTCAGCACGGCAGAGAAGGAAGACAATTATTCAACAGAAGATGTCACAGACAGCCAACCATCGTAACAATAGCGTTAACAAAACTGGTGGTCACATGTTGTTCAATTCTCCAGTCAGTTTCAATACAATTACACCTCTAAGTGGTTTAACCTCCTCATTGCCTAATCAAATGTACAAGAATTCAAATGCACAGCCCAGTGGATCCGTCTTTTTGTCTAAAAAATAGTTGAATGTTAGCGTTATTCAATCTATGATGGCCAATCTATTCAATACCTTTTCAAACATTAATCATGAACGTGCCTCTTTATCCACAAGCAATTTACCTATTAATACAAATCCTAACATTGAAAGTGACGAACCATTTGAAGAAGATTTAACAGATGGAGATCTTAGCGATAGTTCGTGTGAATTCATAAATGAAAAGGCAGACTATGACACAACTTCAAATGTTGATGACGAAGAAGAATATGACCCTAATTCTACACTGTTGAATTGTCCCAATGCTGGTATGTCACTTTGTAACAATTTTAAATTATTCATTACACGTAATTTATCACCCATAAAGAGCTGCATCAATAACACTTTCACTTGGCAGTCACACAACATGTAAATTTGTTGTTAGTATGAGTGTATTATTTACAATGACATTATGCTTCATTGGAATTGCTTTAAATAGGTTACAAAGATATTGGTGATCCTACCATTGAATGCACACAATGTGGAGCACTTATGTGGTATCAAGAGAAGATCGACAAACAAAAACATATTGCAGTTCCTAAGTTTCAATTATGTTGTGGAAACGGTAAGGTTGTGTTGCCACTTTTGAAACCACCACCACTATTATTCAAGCATCTATTGTTTGATACCAATGACACAGAGTGTCGAAATTATCAACAGTATTGCAGATTATACAACATTATGTTTGCCTTTACTTCTCCTGGAATGAAGTTTAACAATAAATTCCAAACGGGAAGAGGGCCACCTAACATTCGAATACATGGACAGTCTTGCCATAGAATTGGGAGCATGATTCCTTTGCTTGGACAATCACCAAAATTTGCTCAGCTATAAATTTACGACACTGACAATAAGATTCAACATAGGATTGAAGGAATAAGGTAATTATTCAAATCTTACAAACCTTTATGGCCTTATTTTTTTTCTAAATATTTTGGGTAATCATATTACCACATGTACATTTATTCAATCAATTGCATACTAACTGTTTCATTATATTATGCAGTAACAAACCAAATATAATTCAAGAAACTGTTACCGGATTGAAACTTATGCTGGACGAGTTCAACACACACGCTAAATATTTTAGAATGGCAGCAGATAGACTGAAGGATTGTCCTGTTCCTAATCTCAAACTGAAGCTATTAGCTGATAAATCAAAAGATGGAAGAATTTACAACCAACCGACTGTTTCTGAGGTTGCTGCACTTATCGTTGGTGATGTTGATACAGGTTCTAAGAGGGACATTATTCTTGAGAGACAGAGCGGAAGGCTGAAAAGAATAAGTGAGTTTCATCCAAGTTATCTTGCATTACAGTATCCACTTTTGTTTCCATATGGGGAAGATGGTTTTAGACTTGGTGTGCTACACAAGGAAACAAATGCAAAGAAAAAGTTTAAGAAAAATAAGCTTACCATTAGAGAATGGTTCACTTTTAGGATTCAAACCCGACAAACCAAAGCACATACACTTTTAAGGTCAAGGAGGTTGTTTCAGTAATTTTTGGTTGATGGATTTGCTATGATGGAGTCTCAAAGATTGAATTATATCCGCAAGCATCATAAAAAACTTAGAGTTTCGAAGTACTGCAATTTGACTGGTCCCGAACAACAATCAAGCACTCAAGGAGCAAACAAAGGTAAAAGAGTTGTTTTACCTTCAACTTATGTTGGAAGTCGGAGGTACATGGAACAATTATATTTTGATGGAATGGCAATTTGTAGCCATATTAGATTTCTGGACCTTTTTATCACATTTACTTACAATCCAAATTGGCCAGAAGTTCAAAGGTTACTTAACAAAATTAATTTGCAACCTCATGATCATCCAGATATCATCTCAACAGTGTTTAAAATTAAGTTAAACGAGTTGTTGTGTGATCTAACAAAATGACATGTCTTGGGGAGAGTTATTGCATGTAAGTTATATTAACTTAATTTGACTCATGTTCCCATTCCATTTATTTAACTATTTTGAATCTTTTATATTTATATCACTTATTTCATATATATATACACAATTGAGTTCCAAAAGCGAGGTTTACCACATGCACATATTCTGCTATTCATGCATCCGTCGAGAAAGTATCCCACTCTAGATGACATAAACAATATCATTTCAGCAGAGATACCATCCGAAGAAGATGATAGGCAATTGTATCATTTGGTTAAGACACATATGATTCATGGGCCATGTGGTGTAGCAAATAGGTCTTCACCTTGCATGAAAAATGGGAAGTGCTCTAAATTCTTTCCCAAAAAATATCAGTCTCAAACCATAGTTGATCAGGAAGGTTATCCTTTGTACAGAAGAAGGGAAACTGAAAATACATTGATGAAGAAGAACGTTGTTCTCGATAACAGATATATCGTTCCTTATAATCCATACTTGTTGAAGAAATTTCAAGCTCACATCAATATGGAGTAGTGTAATTAAAGTACTTCGGTTAAGTACTTATTCAAGTATATTAACAAGGGGTATGATAGAATTACTGCAGCGGTTGTCGAAACTAACACCGGCGAAACTTCTCTTATTAGAAATATCGATGAAATCAAGCAATACCTTGATTGTAGATATGTATCGCCAAGTGAAGCATGTTGGAGGATCTTTTCATTTCTTATTCATGGGAGATCTCCTGCAGTTGAAAGGTTGTATTTTTATCTTGAGAGCGACAATTCAGTTTACTACACTGATTATGAACTGATAGACGAAGTGCTTGAGAAACCAAGTGTGAAATAATCAATGTTTGCCGCATGGATGGAAGCAAACAAGATATATGCAGAGGCAAGGAATTTGACATACTCTAATTTTCTTACCAAGTTTGTTTATGATAAAAGATACCGACGTTGGAGACCACGTAAAAGAGGCCATACCATTGGAAGACTAATTTGGGTTCCTCCAAGTACCGGTGAGCTGTATTACCTTAGAATGATGCTGACAGTTGTCAAGGGACCAACATGCTATGAGGATATAAATAATGTGGGTGGAATAGTTCGGAATAACTTTAGGGATGCATGTTTCAAAATGGGATTTCTTAATGATGACAAGGAATATGTTGCAGCCATAAATGAGGCCAAGAATTGGGGTTCCAGACATTTTTAAGAAAGTTATTTGTCACTATGCTACTATCCAGTACAATTAACAGACCACGACATGTTTGGGAAACAACTTGGCGGACTTTATCTAACGGTATTCTTTATCAACAAAGATAAGCGACAAATAGAAAACATACATATCATTAATTTAATCTTTTTAAGTACATGAATATAAATTTTAATTGTTGACCAATTAGTGTTGCTATTAAACTTATATATCACCATGAGTAATAGTTTCAACATCATGATACTGTTGTTAAGTACCATATCATTTTTTATGGTTGTATATAATTGTATGGTGTAATAAAAATTTCATCTATATGTATGTAGTAAGAACATCACATGAAGCAGTATGTTAATAGATTCATCTTGTCGTAGTTAACAATATTTTATTGTGCTGATGTTGTACTATTATTTGATCGTGCTATATACATTGCTAATTTTTACAACATTGATTTATTATGATTTTTTGTCATGTATACAATAAAATTAGTAATATATCTTGCAGTATCATATTCATACAGCTGCAACATTACCAAATGTTGCCTGGAAACACATGTTGTATGTATTTCCTGTATCTATATGTAGTAATAACGATGAATTCTAATGCTGTGTATTAAAAAAACACATGTTGCTGCAGTATATACAATAAAAAATTAACAAAATGGTGTCCTATAAGATACATGGTAATGCAACATTATCAAACGAATTATCATTGAATTTAACGTTTCGACTTTGCCGTTTAATTCACTAATTTGTACGTTATTGTAAACTACCTGCTATATGAAGTATTAATCTCTATGTTTTTTATAGATATGCAATTGACAAACAATGAGTTGAAAAATTTGACACTCATTGAGATTGAGAATATGATGCAATCCAACTGAAGAAGTTTGCATGAATTTAAAGATATGCCTTATTGTCATACCCCAAATTTTGACCACCAAGATTTCCCATCATTGTGAGGATCATTACCACAATATGGATGTACCATCATACCTCATCAATCTCCTCAAGGATTGTTGAGCATTCACTACAATCAAGAATCAGGGTTTTTGAGCCCTCTCAGAACACTTAGACAAGGGATCAATCAAGAAATGACATAATCTTCAACTTGTCTAACCTCTTAAAACATCCACAAAGGATCAATAGGACCCTCACATCAAAAATCAAGCACACAATTGTGACATTCCAAGTGTTTTGAGCCCCGAAACACCCGATGTCGCCAAATTAGGGTTTTGGACGACTGGGACTTCCAGAGTGAGATTTTCATAAGAGGATGAGCCAAGACTTCAACACGTGACTCAATATGCTCAAAATAACCCTAAGAAACCATTTGCAAAGCTAAATTACCCTCAGAGGATGCATTCCCCGAAAGTCGGGAATTAGGGTTTTTACGCGTCGAACCGCTCCGAAGCCAAAAGTCAAAACATGACTTTTTTTGGCAAAAATGATACTTATGACTCGTATTTTCATAAAATATGACTTATAATGTCATTTGAATAAGAATTGATCAAGAAACCAAGATAACTTGTAAAAGGGGTAATCTTGAAAAATTGAAAATTTTTCTAAGTTACTAAATTTGAATGATTTTGGTACCAACTTCCAAGGATCATAACTTGTGATCCAAGCAACCATTTTGAGTGATCCAAAGCCTGATTTGTAGGTTTTCCTACATTCTACAAAAGCTTCAACTACATCAAACTCCAATTCTTCATGGATTTTTAGTTATGGAGTGATCAAAATGACAAAAATGAAGAAAATGACACTTTTTCAACACTTAGTGAAAATCTGCCTATGTTACCAGCCTTGAACATCAAAGTTCATGGGGTTTTTTCAGTTGGATTCAAATAGTTTCAAGACCAACTATGATCATACATGTATTATACCATATGAGGGCTCTTTAAAAAGTACAAGAGCCTCCCATAACTCAACTTGAGCAAGAAGATATGATCCATTGAAAATGGCATTTTTTTACTGATTTTTTCAAGGCAGATTTATGCATTGTTGCTCGAATTGATCAGTTTGTGCAATAACAAGCATGGTTATCCATCTGCACACCTGAAGGAGGGACAACCAAGGGACAAACACTGATTCACCAGCCTCACAAGTCCATGGATCTATGTTTAGGCATGACACTCCTAAAATTCAAGATGCTTCAAATGGTCAATTTTGTTTCCAAGCATTTAACTGATACATAGAGGTGGCATTCATCAAGACAATGTTATCCAAGTTCAGTCAAGCCTTATCTCTGCCACAGAAGACTCATAGCCTGTGCTCTAACCTTAAGTCAATGGCTAGAGGAGACTTGAGATTCCATTTGATCACCATTTGCCACAGACCTGCTGCAGTTGCCATTCACTATTGCAGCCAAAACAAACTTGCTCAACTATAAATAAAGCTCATTTGTGATCAGTTTGAGTACAGCAAAGCACCCAAACTGACGCTTTACTCAAAATCTCCATTTCACTCCAATTTTGCCTTCTAACTCAAGTCATTATCGGGTTTTGAGATTGAGAGTGATTCCAACAAAACCAATCACACACACACCTTATAAACATCATATGTGAGTGATCTAAACACTAACGCAACATCTGGATCATCAAATTCATCAAATCACAAGCCAATTGCTCAAGTTCTTGACAGAGTTGCAGTTGAGGTACCACAACCAGTTCTAGCTCATTTCAATCCACTCTAAGCATTCAAACACACTCCTTGACACCTAAGGAAGTTGTCCAGATCATTGGAACCTATCTACAACACCTCCATCATCAGACTCGATCACCAGCTGCAAGAGGTAAGCCTGAATCCTTCAAACTCTATGATCCATGCATCATGAATGAATTTTGTAGTTATCATCTTGTTTATGCATGTATGTAGAGTGATAACCCTCAATCAATTGCCATGAATCAATCTTGTATAAAATTTCATTGTGTTCATGCTGAAATTAGGGTTCTTGAGGTTTTCCATTGATTTCTTCCTCCATACTTAATATAAATGCAATTAATCTATATGGTTGTGATCCTTGTTCAAAAACGAACAAGATTGATACTTGAATCGTGCAAAACCATTGAGTAATCATGGAGAAAAGTGAGAAAACATAAATCTGCAGAAACAGGGTGCACGCGTGTTCTTCTTTGACCGTTGACGCCCTTTTTCAAAATTTGAATTTTTGAATATTTTGATATTTTTGTTAATTGATTCAAAATTAATTTCTCTCTAAATATTTGTGTTTTTGAATTGATTCTTTTTCTCAAAATTCATAAAAATATTAAATTATTTTATTTTACAAAAAAATCCAACTTATATTGTTTATTTAATATAGTTAAGATTTTTGTAACTAATTTCATTTTAATTGTTTTAAACATTTTTAAATGAAATTTTCACTTTGATTTTTCAAAATCAATTGGATTTCAAGCTTTCATGTGATTAAACATGATTTTTCAAAACATTTTTCAAAGTGTACAACTTGTTTTTGAATATATTTTGATATTTTATATCATTTTTTATTTAATTTCCTTTGAAAATTATATCTTTTAAATTCAAAGTTAGGGTTTTCTCTAAATTTTGATTTTTCAAAACACTTTGGGCCTCTAATAGAGTGTAAGACCCAACCCCCTTTGTACATAAATAAATTTTGGGCCTCAGTCATTGTATAAGTCCCACTGTGTTTTCTAAAACCACGGCGCGATCGTCGCCTTTTAAACAAAAACCATCTGGGCCTACCCTTGTGTTGTAAGTCACATTTTTCTTTTAAAAATAAACTTTGGGCCTATAATAGAGTGTAAGACCCAACCATCTTTTAAACAAAATAAATTTGGGCCTACCCTTGTGTTGTAAGTCCCGTTTCTTTTCTTTTTTCAAATTCTTTGGGCCTCTCCTTGAGTTGTAAGACCCATCTCTTTGTACAGAAAACCTTTTTGGGCCTCAGTCATCGTATAAGTCCCGATACAATTTTCAGATCAACGGTACAATTACTGTTTTTTATTTGGGCCTCTCTTTGAGTTGTAAGACCCAACCCTTTTTGTAAATAAACAATTCTTTGGGTATCTCCTTAAGTGTAAGCCCCAATCTTTTCAAAACAACTTCCCTTTTGATTTAGATTCAAATTCATAGTTGTTATAAAAAATTTCTTTAATTTCTTGAACAACTAACCATACAGCTGTTACAATGGAAGCTTGCTCACCTGTAAGTTTTAAACATCTTTCTTTTACATACTTGCATATATATATATATATATATATATATATATATATATATATATATATATATATATATATATATATTTGTTTGTGCTGGAAGCTTGTTCACCTGTAAGTCCTCCTACCCTCTTTTACTTGTATATATTTCATCTGTATATATATGTTTGTATATATCTGCTTAGAGTTTTCCCCGAAAATTAGGTCTAGGATTAGATAAAGCCAGTGGTCACTCTTTCAACACAGTCAAAACTAGTTCCCCATAGGAATTCTAGATACAGTCTTGCCTCCTCTTGGGCTTATATAATATGGAACAAAGAGAAAGGTATTATTCTCGGTGAAACTTTTCTCAGACTGTCATGTCGCGGTGAGAATTGGATACCAAGCTATTATGTTAACTTGAATCACATTTCTTTTTATTTCACCACCGTCTTTGATTTATCCAAGGGAAGGGAGAAAGATCGAATTACCCACAATGCAATGCAAATGCAAACTAAGATTCTAAAGTTCGGGGGTTGGTTATACCTAGGGAAGGTGTTAGCATCCTAGATATCTGTAGTACTCTATAGGAACCTCTTGTTTTATTATGTTATTTGTTTTTTTTTGTTTGCTAAGGGTTAAGGGTAGGGAGACCTAAGATTCTATTCCCAAGTGTGCTCGACAAGATATTGCATCTTGTGCCTACATATCCTGTCGGGAAGGAATCAGAGCATATGTAGTTCCTCTTGAAGGATGCTAAAGTTGTTTAAAGTTTAGGAGAAAAGATGAGTCATCATCTTAAGAAACCACCACAGTTTTTTAGAATTGTTTGTATTTGTGGGGTATGGGATTGTATGTCCCTTCTTTGAGATGATTCACATCTAATTCTCTTGCGTGGAGAATTAGGTGAGCTAAAGTTTGATTGTAAAAATCAAAATTAAGGGGGGACTAACTTAGGAAGTCTATCCTAAAGTTGTCTAATAAACTTATCTTAAGGGTATAAAAGCTATAGGGAGGTATGATGCAAATGAAATACACCATGCACAATAATTTGATTATCATGCATGAGATTTTCCCTTGGATATTAATGCAATCAGTTATTAACGTTTAAACGAGAGTGCTAGCAAAGTGGTGTTAGTCTTGTGTCTAGTGACCAAAGGTTGATGGCGATGCCCGAAGGCGATCGACTAACAAGGTGGAAAATGGCTCGACGTTGGATCGAGAATTTTTACATTTTTTGAAAAGGTTTAGAATAACAAAAGCAATGCATACATCACATACAATAGTAAACACACAAACGCATAAGTAAAGCATGATATCATACAAGACTAAACCTATTACCACCCAAACGTATGATTAAGCGCGAGAGGGATTCTAACGGGGAACGGCTTATTGAGAAAAGAGTTTTGATTAATTTTAAAGAGAAATGATAAAAGGTTTTATTACTTTAAGAATTTTATGTTAAAGATTATTAATTAATTTGAAAAGGTTTTCTTATTAATAAAAGATTTTAATTTTAATATTTTAGCAAAAAAAAAATTTAATTATTTTTAAAAGGTCTTAAGAAAAGGTTTAATCAAAAGTTTTTAATTTATTTTAAGTTATATTTTATAAAAAAGAAAGAAGAAGTTATTTTATTTTTTATAAAGGGTTAGAAAAAGTTCTATATTTGAATTTAGTTATGTAAGAAACAAATTTTAATTATTTGAGAAAAATGTGAAATTACTTATTAAAAAAGGTTAAATTAATTGAAACAGATTTTAATTAATTAAAACGGAGGGATTATGCGCTGCAAGGGAGAGAGGGTCCATCGTGGACCCTCAAATCTCAACCTTATGATGGAAGCAGGGCATGATCTAACGGATAAAACAAAAGGTGTACGAGATGTGGTGTGTGTGCATGCGTACAGGATTATTCGCTTAAAAACAAAAGAGAAAAAAGAACACTCTCTCGTGCCTCTCAGATTCTCTCTCGTCTCTCCCTCTTTCTTTTTTCTCAAATTTAGGGTTTTGAAACCCTAAACTCCTCGCCGCCGCCACTCTCGTTCTCTCTCGATCAATCAAGCAATGACCCTAACCCCACACAGCCCAATACCCCAATCCACTATATTTTTGGGTTACATATTACATTTTTGAGATCAAAGCATGAAAAAGTAAAAAGGCTGTCAATCCTTGATTTGTTCTTCGACCAGGTACTCACTCTTCGAATACTCTTTCCCTTATGCTGTGTGTAGATCGATTCCTTGAGCTGTGTGTACATCTGGTCTTGAATTGCGGTTGATTTGTATACCTATTTGAATGAGTCGGTTGCTGTATTGGTATTTTGGGTTGATAGGGATACGATGAATTGTTTTGGTATAATTTTCTGATGAAATGGTTCTGTGATTGGTTTTTGAATCTTGATATGCGTTTGTGAATGTTTTTATGAATTTGGTCGAATTTCTGGTTGTGTATTGATTTGGTTTATGCTGGGTTTCTTTGAAATTTTGTATGTTTCTGGGAGTGGTTTTGGCTTGATGAATTTGGCTGTACGAGATATGTTTTTGAATTTTGGTTGTGTGAAGGTTTGAATTTTTTTTGCTCTCCCCTGATGCGTGTTGTGTATGTATGTTTATATAGGCTGCTAGAAAATAAGGATTTAACTTCCAAATAACTTTGTTGGAACATGTTTGTATTGTTTTGGCAATTGTTGAACTTTGTCTGAATAATCTTGGAAGTAAACGATGCTGGTCTGCTTGTTTCTTTGTCTTGACAGTGACATATGGTTTAATAACCTTCCATTTTCAGTCCAGGCATGTTAGAGGTAGGTTTAGGAAAGAAAATAACCAATGTCTGAACATGTTTTGGAAAGTTTTTGAAACTTTCACTGCTGCCTTGAAACCGTGATTTCAACTTTGATGATTTTGATTCTTGTCCAATTCTGTTTTGGGAATAAATATCTCATGAAATAGTGTCCTCTCTGGTTTAGGAGAAAGGAACCAGTAATCATTGTGACATTATTTTGTAATTACTATTTTGGAAATGATGAGAAGAACGTTCTGATTAGAAATACTCTTTGATCCACAATAAGGTTGCTTTTGACATTGTCTTGCGCATTATTCTTCTTCACTTAATGCTTGTAACTTTTGATATAGAAATTTCTGAGGCCTATGATCTTGAAATGAATTATGTTGGAAATTGGTTTTGGAAATAGACAATGATGATAACATTTCTGATTTTTGATTGATTCATCTCTAAATGTTTGATTGGTTACTGATATGGAAGTTAATGGATGTTTGGAAGCATTTGAATTGTGTCTGATCTTTTTTTAAAAAACATTGCTGAACCTTATGAAGGACTTCCCATTTTCGTTTCAAACATGCTGGTAGTTTTTCTCACACGCCTTTGACACTCTTCTAGACAAGCTTCCCACACAAGGATTATGAATTTTAATGCACAATGCTTGGTATGATATGATCAACAGCTACAACATTTATTCGTCAAACTCGTAGTTTGGAAAATAGTAAGAGTGTTCTCCCCACCTCTGAGCATTTAGAAAGTCACTCTTTTTGTTTTATGTTGTAATCAATGGCTGTTAGTAATTACATTCCAGTGTAATAAACATCTTATGTATCCCTCTTGCAGGTGCGTTAGTTTTGCCTGTGGATCCAATTACATCTTTTTTCAGATGGTCTTGTTTTAATTATTTGATCTGTGCAGGCTTTGGTCTACTCTCTCCGCCCTCAAGTTTGGACACCCGGCCTTTGCACATGCTTAAAGAAGACTCGAAGGCTGACATCCTCAATAAAGACTTCTCGAGACGGCAGCGTATTATCACGTTGATGACGACAATTTTGTTCTACTACAGTGACTGCTGGAGTCAGCGTATCCCCACAATTTTGATGAATTGTTGGCTGCTTGACTCTGCAGACTAAGGCGACGGCTCCGACAGGGTATACTCATGAAGATCATTGCCTGCTTTTTGTCGTGTAATAGAAATAGGCATATTTTGTAGTGTGCTCAAAATGTACTATGGTTATGTATTTTCATGTACAAGTAGCTAAACCTTGGGACTGTTATAGATTGCTGGAAGATATGCCTTGTTAACACAATTTCCATGTTTTCCAAAAATTTCAGTGAATTATATATTTTCGAGTATGATCTTGGTGCCTCCAATACGGTCACAATTCAATAGCCTCCTCATTGTTTGTAATTCCTACAATGTTCCGGAAAATAACATCACGGCTTGGGTTTCTCCTTGTAAAGCGATGTATTGTTGACCAATAACCAAAAGAACTTAACATTTTCATAAGTTATCCTTTTTTATGGTGCCAACACTGGCCACTTGATGAATAAAATAGGAAGGACAAAGCTTGTAGCTTAATCACGTGGAAAAAGAAGTGAAAAGAAAATTAAATGTATAAGCCTCCTTGAATTTTGTAACTTGAATGATATGAACCTTGATGCACATTGAATCCTGGAATCTAATCTTGCAAAACTTCAAAATTTGAACTTTCACGATAACTTGAAATGATGTCTTGAATTTGAAAACCAACTTTATAACCAAATTATGTACTTCCACGAGTCATAGAAATTATAACCAAATTTTATAATCGAATTTGGCTCTGGATTAAGCTTTGGTGATAGCTTGAGATAATGATGGACTAAAAGAATAACCAACCAAACCGATTATAACATTTCAATCCTTTATTGGCAAAACTTAAGGATTCAATCTTTCACAACGGTCAAAACATCTTAATCCTTTAATTTCCCATCGATCTTCAAAATTGCTTGAAGAACTTGACAGCTTCAAGAATACAAATATCCTTTAAAACTATGGCATGGGCTTCATATTTGAATCATATGTGGATTTGAAACATTGAGATGATGGACGGAACTTCAAACTTGAGCTTGTAAGCTTGTGACAACAAAGGTCTTGAAATTGCATCCTGTAATTCAAACTTCTACTTCCTTCATAGATTTTAACCTTCATTACTTAAGAACATAACATCATCGAGCAAACACGTCTCCTAAATCTTGAGGAGATGACAAAGGGGAAGATACCGACTTGTAAAGTAACTTGCCACGTAACCAGTGACTAGCTTTTAGGGACCCTCCTTCACATCAAAGGGTATGAGGGCCTAATCTTTGTGGGGGAAAAACTGAGGAGTCTTGAGGGAGAAAAGGATTGGTAGTGGTTTAGGGATCAACAAGGGTGAGGGCACAATCTCACAGGAATCAGAGAACCTCCACAATCACAAATACATCACAACCTTCAGGGCCTTGGATCTTCTGCAGCAGCACCTGTACTCATAAATGAAACAAACGGACAACAACTAGGTAAAGCGGTTAGTTATGCACAAATGATGACCTAATATGCTATGCAAAGAGCAAAGCGGGGATCTTAGGGTCAAAAATTAGGGTGTGACATGTCACTATTAGAAAATTGTCAAAGAAATTCACTCCCCCAGAGAGGATTAATTCCCGGTGAAACCTCTCTTGAATTTCTTCAATCCCTAGAACTGTTCACTAAAGAAAAGATTATTCCCGGTGAAACTTTTCTTGAACTTTTCTTAAGTTTGGACCCACAGGCTTCTTAAAAGCATCCCAGCCTCCTCTTGGGCTTTGTACAAGGACCCGCAGGCTTCTTAGAAGTTCTCATGCCTCCTCTTGGGCTTGGTACAAGGACCCGAGACCTCTTAAAGGTATAAGACAAAACTTAGTCATCCTTTGTTAGAGCAGTCTTTCCAAAGAGTCAAGACCTCAGACCAATTTAGGGTTGATTCTCATCCCTTAAAGCACCAGTCTCCTCTTGGGCATCATACAAAGATAAACCTTTCATACCAGTAGACTTAGATAGTCTAATCTCCTCTTGGATCTTAAAGACATTCTCAAGCTCCCTACAAACACCGGAGAAACCCTGGTCATTTGATCAATTTCCATCAGAGTTAAAAACTCCGTAGGTTCTAAAACTCAGTCTTTCATCCTAAATTTCCCCAGCTAAGGCTCAACTTATCATCAATATAACACTATCCCAAATCAGAACCTCAAGGCATCTGATACCTCAACTCTTCTGTAATCCTCGGCAAGAGTTAATTCCCCACTTTGGACCTGCCTCTGAATCTCAATAATCCTTAGCAGAAGACAGCCTCCTCTTAGGCTTTGTATAATGATTTTCCTCAGCAAAGTTAACCCTTTTTAGCCTAAATCTTGGGCTTTGTACAAGACAAACAAAATTACTCTCTTGTTGAGTCAATCACCTTTTCAGCACTCTCTTGTTAAGTCAATCTTCTTTCTTAAAACACTCTCTTGTTGAGTCAACCTCTTTAGCCTAAATCTTGGGCTTTGTACAAGACAGATAAAAACACTCTCTTGTTGAGTCAAATAAAAAACACTATCTTATTGAGTCAATCAGTTCTTTTCAGCCTCAATCTTGGGCTTTGTACAAGACACCTGAAATATCCTCAGCTGAGTCATCCACTTTTAACCTCAATCTTGGCCTTTATACAAGACACATATAAACTTTCTCCAATAAAGTTAAATTTTTCTAAACCTTCTCTTAAATTATGTATAAGTATCTCTCCAGCGGAATCAATTCCTCCCAGCCTTCTTTTAGGTTTTGTGAATTAATCTCCCTAAAGCAGAGTCAATCTCTTTTTTAGCCTCAATCTTGGGCTTTGTACAAGACACCCCAAATATATCCCCAGTGGACTAGTGGAGTTAATAAGTTCTTTTAGCCTCAATCTTGGGCTTTGTACAAGACAGACAAAATATTTCCCCGAAAAAGTCAACCTTCAGCCTCCTCTTAGGCTTTATATAATGATATTCCCCAAAAGAATCAATCTCTTTTCAGCCTCAATCTTGGGCTTTGTACAAGACAGATAAACACTCTCTTGTTGTGTCAACCTTTTCCAGCCTCCTCTTAGGCTTTGTATAAGGACATCCCCAGTGGAGTCAATCAATCTCTTAGCTTCAACCTTGGGCTTTGATCAAGGCACATACAAAAAAAACTAAATCCCCTAAGAGGAAATCAAAAACCTCTCTGTATGAGGACATTTCTCTGTATATCACAAAAATCAAACAAACCTTAATTCCAGATAACTGCTATACGTGGCACACTTGTTGATTCAAAAATCCAAGCTGTAGTCGATCTTTTATCCTGGTAAATCCTCTCTTTCATCTAATTACTATAAGCGGTAAGCCTCTGGATTATTTACATCCACGCCACTGTCCCTCTCTTAGCATGAAAGATTCCTAAGGAAAAATGGCATTGCTCAACACTGAGTTAAAGTTTTCTCCTTCAAGACAAATCCCTTATAAAGGAAATTATGGCATTGCTGGATTCTCATATCCCAGTTCAAGTAATCCTCCTTTATAATCAGTCACCCAACAGTTGTGATAAATAGACGAGATGTCTCCCTTTAGAGATGACAAATTCTCTCTCAAAAAACCTTTTAGCTTTAATCTTGGGCTTTGAACAAGACACAAATAACCTTTAGCTTCAATCTTGGGCTTTAAATAAGACACCAAAACATCTCTTTCCTCCCATAGAAATAGGAGGAACTACGATTGCTTTGATTTCCCTGTTTATCTTTAACTGGAATACATAGGCATAAGATTGCGAAATCTTAGCGAGCACACCAATAAAAAACTTTAGGTCCAGTACCTTGACACCAATCAAAAACTTTAGGTCCAGTACCTTACCAAAAACATCGAAAAAAACCCGAAATCAACAAAAACTCTCTCTCTCAAACACTCCCAAAGGAGAAACTTTCCCAATCAACAGACAAACACCAGTATATAGAAAACAGTATAATTGCTAACAACCTGTGGATAACCACATATAGGATGGGTAATTGACAACTCCCCATTGTATAACCTGACCCCGGCCCCCAATCTCTTAAGCATTTGTTAAAAAAAACATTTACATGCAAGGTTAGTTTGAGATAGCTTCCTTTTCCTTTCCAGCTTCACAGGATAAATAAGAAATCAGAAAGTAGCACCCAATCCCTACCATTGCGGTGAGGAAAAACCCATGGCGATAAGGTGGTCGCGTCATCGACAAAAATCGCACGCTACACTTATCCAGATTCATATGTCACACGACACATTGGCAATAGACTGATTTATGACGAACAAGATTACAATGCCGACACTGAACGACAAAATTTTGATAATCTCTTTCGCACCCTTACAGGTCATTATTTTATCTGTATTATGAATTTGTGACATGTCATTGTTTTTTATTATTCATAGACTATTAATTGTTTACATTATAATTGATAGATGAACAACGTTCAATCTTTGAAAAAATCATGGAAGCTGTCAACTAACAAAGAGGATGGGTGTTTTTTTTACATGGTTATGGAGGGACCGGTAAAACTTTCATGTGGAAAACAATATCAAGTGCACTTCGTTCACAGAAAAAAATTGTTCTTACTGTTGCTTCAAGTGGCATAGCTTCGTTATTATTGTCGGGTGAAAGAACTGGCCATTCAAAGTTCAAAATTCCTGTGCCAACACTTGACAACTCTACTTGCAATATTGACAAAGACACCAAACATTCATGTGAGGGAAAGTTGTCTCTATACTCGGTTTTTGCTCAGTTTTAATGATGTCAAAACATTTACATCTAGAATGGTATATCATGTCAAGCATATATAGAATGTAGGTTCATATAGAAGTGCATACTATGTGTTTTTAAATGTGTTTGATCAAGGTGATAACGTTGTATGTGCATTAGGTGTTGTTAGGAACCTTTAGAAATATCAAAATGTTGAGTTTTGTAAGTTTCAAGGGTTTGAGTCCCTGTTCTGGTCGACTCAAAGATGTTGCATTTCTAAGGATTTGCAGCTGGAGGGCTCGCGTCGACCCTCCGGTCGACTCATACTGATTGCATTTCTCATTATCAAAAACTGGGAGGTTTGCGTCGATGCAATGTCCTATTCCGGTCGACGCAGACATGTTTTTTCTATGTAGTCTTGGTAACGGGTTAGTTCAGGTCGACCCCCATTTGTATAGGTCTACCGTTCGCTCGTTGTGCACTATTTTTCTGCTGTGTTTTGATTTCAAATGTTTGTTATTCTTGTTACTTGGTTCTAGCATTGTGTATATATATATATATATATATATATATATATATATATATATATATATATATATATATATATATATATTGCTTTTGGCTCATTTTTACAACAGGAACAAGAAACGTGAAATAGGCACTGATTTTTCTCTTCATCTTCATCTTCAATCTTACATTCTCTAACAACTACACATAACCATTTATGTTAGTGTTGTGTATTTTGTGAAGTGATAATGTCCAGACTTAGGTGTGTTGTATCTAGGGCTGTGTGTGGGCCTCTAAAACCGGGAACCGGTCCGGTAGAGCCGGCCCAAAGACCCGGCCGAAATGACCCTTGGTATGGTATTAGATATTATTTGTATCCGTATCCAGCAGAAATAACCGTATCCATGTATCCAACGAGTATCCGGTTCACTATGCATATAAATTCTAAAATTTTAGGGTTTTCTCATTTTTTTCCTCTCTCTTTTCCCAGACGCTCTCAGTCTCTCTCTCTCTCTCTCGTCTCTCACTCTCTCGCGAGTCTCACCCACCTCACATGCTCTGTTATTTCTCTTCCATTCGTCTCTCTCTCCTAGGGCTTCAAGTTTGATCATCATTCCGTTGTGTTGTGATTGTTGGTGAACCGTGGAAAGCATTCAAGACAAATATTTAACTTGTGTAATGTATCCAAACTCTATACACATTATTTTGTTTTATGTTGTTCTATTTCAGTACATAGTTTGCATGTTTGACTGTTTGAGGTATGAAGTATTGTTATACAACTTGTATAAATTTTGACCTAAAATGCGTAGATTTGAAACATAATTTTGACCTAGGGTTTTTATTTGAGGGTTTGTTTTGAAAATTTTGAGGCTGAGCTGAGGTTGTATTTTCGGTCTAGGGTTTTGATTTGAGGCTGTATCTTGTAAATTTTGGAACTGTGGTTCTATGTTGGTAACTTGGCATAATAATAAATTGTGTTGCTGAGGTTGTATTAAGTGACTCAGTTTTGTTTTGTTTCGTATTCTATTATTGTTTGATTGATATATTTTTTCTTGTAATTTCTTTTCAAGATTCTTCATTGACTCCAACCATGGATGATCTGATTGATATCAACATGTTGCTTGATGGGGAAGAGGAGACAATGGATGGAGGCAATATAGAGATTGGTGAGATGATTAACTTGGGAGTTCCAGTTTCAATTCCAACTGATGCAACCACTCAAAATACATCTACCACACAAAATACAAATATAACTCACAATACAACTTCTGCTGATGAGCCAACCCCTCCAATTGACCCAGCTCAGAGTTCACAGAGCCAGATTAATGCTTTTGGTAAAGCTCCTCGTCCTAAGAAATCTGTTGTTCATACTGAGATGGTACTTATTGAGATGCCTAATGGTGCCAAGAAATGGAAATGCAAATGGTGTGGTAAGCTTTATACTTATGATGTGAAATGGAAAAGTACTTCTAATGGTAAAAAACATTTAGAAAATTGTATGCAAAGAAGGCTGAGGTTGAGAGGTAATACTGACAAAGAAGTTGCACAGTCTAGGTTAAATGTAGGTGCTGAATCTGATAGTACTCCTAGTTTGGCAACTTGGACATATAACCATGCTAGGGTTAGAGAAGTTGCAACTCATATGATTCTAGGTCATGAATTTCCTTTTTCTGTTATGGAAGGTGTTATTTTTAATGAATTTCTTAAAGAAATTTATCCATGGTACAAAAAGATTAGTAGACAACAGGTTAAGTTGGATTGTGAGACATTTTATGAGGCTGAGAGAGTTAAGATGAAAAGGTCTATGTCTATAATTAACAGGATCAGTCTTACAACTGACCTGTGGTGGTCTGGTGAACAAAAAATTGGTTATATGACTGTGACTGGCCATTTCATTGATTCAAAATGGCAGCTTCACAAAAGAGTTTTATCTTTTAAAAATGTGCCACCACCACATTCTGGTGAAGTTTTGTGTAGGGAATTAATTAAGGTGATGGATGATTGGGGAATAAGGGATAAGGTTGTTTCTATTTCAGTTGACAATGCTAGTGCCAATGATAACTGCATCTCTAGATTGAAGAGTGATTATTCTGGTAGGAGAAATCTACCATTGGATGGTAAACTGTTTCATGTTAGATGTTGTGCACACATCTTAAATTTGTTGGTTCAGGATGGCCTTGATATGATTAAGGTGACTGTTGATAAGATTAGGAATGGTGTCAAATATTTGCTGAATTCTGAAACTAGGTGCAAGGCATTCAAGAAATTTGTTGATGAGATGCAACTTGAAGGCAGAATGCAAGTGTTGGATACTAAGACAAGATGGAACTCAACTTGGTTGATGTTGTCCACTGCTTACCATTACATAGAAGTATGGCCTAGATATGCTGAAGAAAATGAAGTCTTTCTCAGTCATTTGCCTGATGCAAATGATTGGGAAGATGTTCATGACATTTGCAAATTCTTGGAGGTTTTTGCTGATGTAACATCAATTATCAGTGGCACATCTTACCCTACTGCTAATTTGTTTTTGTCTGAGCTTTACAGGGTGAAGGTTTTACTTGATAAACCCTCAAGCATCTCAAATAATCCTCAGTTGCAGGCCCTTGCTAATGAAATGAAGTTGAAGTATGACAAGTATTGGTCAGAGTCTAATACATTGATTTCTATTGGTGCAGTTCTTGATCCAAGGTATGTACATCTTCCAAGTAGTTAAATAAGTTGCCAATGTTTATACTTTAGGTAGCTACTATTCTGCTTGGTGTTGCCTTGTGATTAATTGTTGTTGCCTTTTGATTAATTGGTGTTGCCTATGATGAATTTGAGGCTTGTAATGCTTGTATGCTCTGTCTAGTTTATATGATACCCTGCT
The DNA here is from genome assembly GCA_022829125.1 of Lathyrus tuberosus. Taxonomy (NCBI): domain Eukaryota; kingdom Viridiplantae; phylum Streptophyta; class Magnoliopsida; order Fabales; family Fabaceae; genus Lathyrus; species Lathyrus tuberosus. The sequence continues at coordinate 9,120,395 of JALAZF010000078.1, forward strand.
GTTGCCTCATTTTATAGTTACTTGCCTATGATGAATTTGAGGCTTGTAATGCTTGTATGCTCTGTCTAGTTTATATGATACCTTGCTGTTGCCTCATTTTATAGTTACTTGCCTATGATGAATTTGAGGCTTGTAATGCTTGTATGCCCTGTCTAGTTTATATGATACCCTGTTGTTGCCTCATTTTATAGTTACTTGCCTATGATGAATTTGAGGCTTGTAATGCTTGTATGCTCTGTCTAGTTTATATGATACCCTGTTGTTGCCTCATTTTATAGTTACTTGCCTATGATGAATTTGAGGCTTGTAATGCTTGTATGCTCTGTCTGGTTTATATGATACCCTGCTGTTGCCTCATTTTATAGTTACTTGCCTATGATGAATTTGAGGCTTGTAATGCTTGTATGCTCTGTCTGGTTTATATGATACCCTGCTGTTGCCTCATTTTATAGTTACTTGCCTATGATGAATTTGAGGCTTGTAATGCTTGTATGCTCTGTCTGGTTTATATGATACCCTGCTGTTGCCTCATTTTATAGTTACTTGCCTATGATGAATTTGAGGCTTGTAATGCTTGTATGCTCTGTCTGGTTTAAATGATACCCTGCTGTTGCCTCATTTTATAGTTACTTGCCTTTGCCTATGATGAATTTGAGGCTTGTAATTCTTGTAAGGCTAGTAAGGCTTGCCTATGATGAATTTGTCTGAGTCCAATTATGTCACCTCTTTGTGTGACATTAGCTGTCTCTGAGTCTGCATTCTGTTACCTCTTTGTGTGAGTGTGACATTAGTTGTTGTCTCTGAGTCCAATTATGTTACCTCTTTGTGTGACATTACTTGTCTCAGATTCTGAGGCTTGCAAATACTTTAGTTGGTTGACAACTCTTCTTGTTCAAATAGGTATAAAATGATCTTCATCAAATGGGTATATCCCTTCTTGTATCCAAATCCTACTCAAGCCATTGCTTATGAACAAGAGTTGACAACCAACTTAAAAACTCTATTCCAAATGTATCAAGATACTTATGGAGTTAATGATGCCCCTGTAACTGAAACTCCTAAAATAGGAACTAGTTCTGGGTTGGGAAGGAGGAGTTTTGAGATGTTTTTAGAAACTGTTGTTGGTAGTTCTAATTCAAAATCTGATCTTGAATTATATCTTGAGGAGTCTCCCTTGAAGGTCCCCCCAAACACTAAGTTTGATGTTTTAACTTGGTGGATGGGGAATGAAGCCAAGTATCCTGTTCTTAGTAAATTAGCAAAGGATATCCTAACTGTTCCAATTACAACTGTTGCTTCAGGAGCAACTTTTAGTGCTGGTAAAAGGGTTATTGATCCGAAACGATCTTCTATGAAAACTAAGACAGTTGAAATGGTACTTTGTGGGGGTGATTGGGTGAAGGAGAAATATGGTATTAAAAAGGGCTGCACTGCAAGTATTGTAAGTATCTCTTGGTTTATGTTGTATTTATATTGAGTATTACATTTAAGTTGCCTTGTTTAACTTATATTTTTTATTTTGTAGCTTGAAGAACCTCAAGATGAACCTCTAACATATGACTTTGGTCAGGAATAAGATCCGCATGTCGCTTCTTTTTTATTTTATAGTTACTTGCCATTTGCCAATGATGAAATTGTTCTGAGGCATATATCATTCACAAATGTATTTGTGATGTTGTTTTCTTGTAATCTTGTTATGAATATGATGATTTGAGAAGTTTGTAATGCTTGTTAAAAAAATTTATGTTTTTGTTGTAATTTTGTTGTAAACTTAGTGTTTGATGAAGTTTGTAATTATAACTTTGAACAAATGTATTTGTAAAGTTTGTAATCTTGTTAAAAAAACTTATGTTTTTTTTTAAAAAAAAAAATCCAAAATTTGCATTTTTATTGGATGGTCCGGGTACCCGAACCGAAAACACTGGTTCGGTTCCAGTTTTCACTTCCAAATAACCGGTTAACCGGTCCGGTTTCGGTTTACCCGAAAATTCTGGACCAGTAACGGTTCTGTAATTTGGTCCATCACTGTTTCGGACCGGTCCGATTTTACCCGATAGGGGTATCGGTCCAACATCCGGTTCCTTAGTTACCCGGTCCGGACCGGACCGAAAACAACCGTAGTTGTATCATCCGTGTTGGGTTGAGAATCAGTGGGTGTTTCTTGAATAAAACCCTAGGGTTTTATCCTCCAAGAATCTTGGTGATTTTGGGGGTTTTTGCACAAATCATTTCTCTACAAGGATTAAGCCGTGCGAAGGTGATTGAAGAACGGAGTGTTCGGTCAGTCTAGTAGCAGCAATCGGAGGATCGTAGGAGAAAGATTTGGGATCGTATTGTGGAAGATCGAAATCGACCGAGTGAAGGGGATTGAAGAGCTGCAGGTTCTTGTAATCGAGTAGCGTGAGACGGTGATTTGTTCGACCAAATTCGAGGCACTTGATTCATCTTGAATCAAGGGGAGAGAAGACTTTGCATCGACATCAAAGACGTTTAAGGGTTTGGTGTATCTGTTTTCTCTTGTACAAACAATTTGCAACCGTAATATATACATATCTCAATTCCATTTTCGGAATTGGGGGCAGAGGTACCCTTAGCCAGGACGAAAGGGGAACTGCCTAAACAAATCGTGTTTGTTCTCTCTTTCCCTATCCTTTTACTTTTTTGATATTGATTAAACTTGTGAATTATCAATTGATTGAAAATTTATGGTGTAGTGTAGTATAGAGCTGAATAATTGATTTGTAAAAACACTACAATCCTTTGGATTATATTTAGATTAGCTCTACACTTACATTGCTTTGAAATTTACACTTGGAGTGCCTCGCATGCCAAGTGTTTGATAAATTGATTAAGCACAAGCCTCTAAAGCGCTTTGTGAATTAAGTTTGTTGTATTCACCCGTTGGTGATTGGATAATATCAAGTGCATATATTTGAGTTGATTACATTGTGTATTATTGATTCTGTTGTATTTTTCTCCTCCATCACATCATTCTTAGTGGCTTTACGCATATCTGATTTTTCTAGTAGCGGTTCATTGTAGACGAATTGATTCAGTGGTTGCTTCCGCATTAAATTTTAAAACCAATTTTTTGGAACACCATAAACGTGTAATAAATTGTGGGATCTATTCAACCCCCCTTCTAGATCCAAGTCATCGTCTAACAAGTGGTATCACGAGCTTCGGTTTATCTGGTGCTTCAATATAATTTCTTAGAAAATGGCAAACGAACCTAAAGGGGCTTATAATAGAGCTCCAGTTTTTACAGGTGAGAACTATAGCTACTGGAAATATTGTATGCACGTGCATATAAATTCCATTGATCGAAAGGTTTGGAATGTTATTTTAAACGGTCCTATGGTAATAATCATGACCGATGAAAATAATGTTGTTGTGCCTAAGCCGGAAGCACAATGGAATGATGAGGATGAGAAAAAGTACAGCTATGACTGGAAGGCTCAGAATATTCTGATCTCCTCTTTGGGAGTTGACGAATATTATCGAGTCTCTCACTGTACAACGGCCAAAGCAATGTGGGATGCTTTACAAGTATCCCACGAGGGCACTAATGATGTGAAATTGGCCCGAATCAACACATTAATGCAAAAGTTCGATCTCTTTTACATGAATCAAGGGGAAACCATTGCCGACATGCAAAAGCGATTCACTCATATAATCAACAAATTGCATACACTTGGTAAACTAGTTCCCAACGAGGTTGCTACTAATAAAATCTTGAGGTGTCTTAACAGGGAGTGGCAACCAAAGGTCAGCGCGATCAAGGAGGCCAATGATCTAACTACTCTAGACCTCACGACATTATTTGGCAAACTCGACGAACATGAGCAAGTGCTCATCAACTTGGAAAAACATGAGAAAAATGTGAAGAAAGAGAAAACAAAGGAAATGGAAAAGAAGTCGATAGCTCTTAAGGCTTCTTGTTTAAATTCCACATCTCAAGAGAAAAGTGAAAATGAAACCAACTATGACGAAGATGATGACTCGAGTGATGATATGGGGCTGTTTGTGAAAAGATGCAATAGGTACATTATAAAGAATGAAATTCAGCACTCAGATAAAAATCTCGTCAAATTTAGAAGGCAATCAAGATATGAAAGCAATAAGAGTGGCAAGTCAAGAGGTTCTTGTTTCAATTGTGGAAAGTCTGGGCATTACAAGCCAGATTATCCATCACTCAAGAAAGACAAGGATAAGGATAAGAGTCGTCAACACAAAAAGTCAAATAAATCTAGATGAGCATACATTGCTTGGGAGACCGATAGTTGTAGTACCTCAAAATTTTCCCTCTTATTTTTCTCCAATAATTGGCTTATGTTTCATTCATTTGCATTTCATAATAGGTCATATAAGATCATACATCATTGGTTGCACACAAGGCATGTGATCAGTTGTCTTAAGGCATGGACATTTCAAATCCAGAGGACAAGAGTCAATTTTTTCCAAACAAGTCACAAGGGATTCTCATATGTCAATTCATCTCATTTGATCCCTCAAGTCCTCAAGAGAAGGGAATTCAACAAAGGATTGAAGCAGTTCATCATCTCCTAGCAAATATTGACAAATTAGGGTTTTGGGGAAAGTCAGTGCAAGTATGATTTTTGATCAAGAGCTTGATTTCAAGGTTTACCATATGGTTTCAATTGTCCAAGGATGAAGTATTGCCCATTGGTTCCTTTCAGAAGATCTTCAACTGATCAATTGATTCAAAATCAAGAGATTTGGGGAAAAGTCAACTGTGCAGAGGAAAAAGTCAACTCTTGACTTTTGAGGTCAAATTCATGTTCCTTAGCTCAAGTATGATCCTTGGTGAAGGTTTGATCAAGAATTATCAAGAGATTCATTAAAAATCAAGAAATGTGCAAAGTTGCCAAAAATAGTAATGAAGGGTTTCCATTTATGGCAAGTTTTGTCAAGTTGAAGGGCCATCTTTGGAGCATTATTTCTTCATGCTCCAAGCACCAAATTGAAAGTTTATGGAGGCCTATCAAAAGTTCATATTTCAAGCTTCAAAACCATACCAAGAACATCCTCATTGGATCAAAATTGAGAGAGATATGATCAATCAAAGTTGAGGCAAATCAAGGCAAGTTGGCAAGTCATGACCAGTCAGCACACAGTAATTTCAACAAACACCTTATGTGCATGTTGTGTCCAAGTTAAAGGGCAAATTTCCCCAAGATAGAAGCTTCAGATGAAAAATTGTTCAACATGGTTTTTATTCCTCTTGATCTCCTCTTCAACTTTGGTGTTGGAGGAATTTTCATTTGATCAAGGTATAAGGAGATATAATGAGGCAAAGTGGTGATCTCAAACTAGTTCTTCTCAAATGCACATGGCTGGGCACGAGGAAGGATTATGACATGCACAAGATAGTTGTATTCTCCTATGTTCATCATCATTTTTATGCATGTTTCAAGTCTCATTTCCCTTTGCTTTGAACACCAATCTTGTTCTCCTTCATCTCCCCTTTCCAAAGACCCCAAGATCAACCATTTTCATCCTATGACCATAGAGATTTATTCCTCCAAAGTTTCTATAACATCGTCTGTTTCTTCCATGCTAAGTAAACCCAAATCAAGGCAAACCTTGTGCTCTTCTTGTGCAGCATGCGCATTTTGCCATTTTTAGCTAAACATATCCCTTATACATCACATGCTCATGTGTACATTGCCATGTATGTTCAAACCAAAAATAAAACTTGCACAAGAAGCTTGTATAAGAAGCTCAGCATCACATAACCATCACCCTTCATCTTAATCACCACCATAACATGTCATGCTCTCCTCCACACATGAGCAAAACACCATAACCCGTGCACACTTCCTTCTCCTACTTCTCACTCTCATTTCAATATTCTATCTCACTACACCTTTCATTCTCAATTCACCTTGCATTAACCATGGTTCTAACTGTTAACCAAGGTGGTTAATAGTTAACCACACTTATATAAGCTTTCCCTAACAGAAATCTAAAAACCTTCATCATTCTTCACTTTTCACCAAACTTTCACTCTCTATTTCTCTGAGTTTTCTCTCTCGAATCTTCATCTTCATTCAAGAATTCTCTGCATTCTCTTTTCTCTTCATCAGCAAGCATCAAGAGAATGAAGCAGTAGATCGTGTAGCATCATTTTCAACTTCTATTTCAGTTTTCTTCCTCTGAATTTACAAGCATAAAGCATCATCCATAGCCTTTATTTGGCCAACTTGAAGCTCAAGGAAGCTAGGAACCTCTTCTCTAGTTTTCTCTTGCATCAAAGAAAGCTTCAAAGTACAGGTTTCATTTAATCGTTCCTCTGCAACTTTACCTGATTTGAGTTTGTTTTTGCATGTTTTGGAGCTTAATAGAAGTTCTGGTGGATCTGGCTAGTTGATAGGCACCATAGGTGAATAGTTTCAAAATCCTAGGGCAAGCTTATTCTCTTCGATTCTCTTTGTACGTGAGTTGTTTGTGCTTTTTGATGATGGATTCATGATCTACTAAGCCTGAGGATCATTTTGGTATAAGCCTTGTTCATTTCTGGTAACATGTAAGTTTTGGCACAGTGGAGGTTGGCCGGAGAAGATGAACAGAGCCTTCTCCGGCCGGTGGTGTTCATCCACCTTCAAACCCTAGGGCAAATCCTCAGTTTAAACACAGCCATACGATTGGTTTTAATCCAACGCTCCTGGTGATGCCAACGCATTAATGAGACGTGCTCCCTTGCACGTGCTTCTTTTTTCTGAATTATTGTGAATTTTTTGATCATGTGTGTACGTTTCATATTATCTTATCATGAGCATGCGTTTTAATCCGTTTGATTGCTGGACTTCTTTGATCATCATATGTGGATTAGATCCAAGGGCTCTGATTAAGTCAAATGTGTTGACTGAATTCCACCATGTGCACTGCAGGTTAGTCAGCGCCTTGGGTCTGACCTTTTGATATGTGTACCCCTTTGTTTTAAGCCCAATGCATGTTTTAACTGGCCTTTTACTTGCGCTACACCCCCTGCTTCATTTCCTTGGTTTCTTTGTTTTCTTTTTGATACATGTTTGGTTTTAATTTTGTAAAATATCTTTTAAGCGTGATAAATTTCCCAATAAATTCATGAGGTATCCTAATGAATTTAAATAATTTTTGCATATTTTTATTTCTTATTTTGATATGTTTTAATAGTTTTTCCGTGATTTCCTTTTATTTTCTTTTTGTATGATCATATGTTCATATGCATGCATTGTTTTGGATGTATTTGAAATAGTTCCAAAGTGAATTTGCTTCTAAGACTTGGTGCATGATATTATGATATCTTGAGGAATTTCATTTATTTTTTGTGGATTTTTATAAGTATTGTAGCTTAGGGTTTGAATGCCATCTTAGAGCCATTTGTTAGTGTGGTTTGTATGACATGGTGAAGCATCTTTGAACATGTTTGGAAATGAATTTTGATCCACACTTTTGATACATGTTTTCACACTGTGTGAACTTAAAGTGACTTGTATATTCCAATTTTCTAATCCTTTTAACATGATTTGTGGATTGCATAAATGCATCTTTGCATGTGTGTTTGTTAGAGGAATTATGTTAGGGTTTTGGTATGCTTTGGACATGTCTCATTGGGATGATTATTGAGATGCTTTGACATCATTTGCTGGGCATTATAGGTCCTTTTTTATCATGTTATAGGTCATTTCTTGTCCATCTTGAATTGACTTGTATGCCCTTATTCAAACTTGAAATGTTGTGTGGATTTGTATTCCTCTCCTTGCATGTCTTTGATGCTTTGTTTTCATTAATGCTTGTGTGATCTTAAGTGCACATTTAAACTTGATTCATGTTCTGTTTGTGATCATTTTCAATCATATAACATGACTTGTAATTGCATTTTTGCATCTTGCATAAGTTCATAAACATGTGGCACTTGTTTGAACTTGTTAGGACCTAATTTGTTTCTTCTCTTTTTAACTTGTTAATGTGAGTTGTGTATGAACTTCATATGTCATTCTTGCATTATTAATTGCATCTTATACATCATATACTACTGGTTTGTATCCATTAGACATGTATGATCTCATTTCATCTTCATTCTTTACTTGTGGTACAAGTATGCATCATTGTTGAACTTAAATTGTTGTTTGTTCACTTCTTCTTGCTTCACTTTTTAAATGCTTGTATCCATGACTTGTATGTTCATTCAATGACATCCATATGCATTCATAAATTTCATTTAATTCTGACCTTGACTTATGATCATGCATTAATACATGTTTACCTTTCATAAGCATTCATCCTTCATAAGTAATGCATAATTTGCATTTGTGTGAGCTTTTGATGCATAGTTTGATTTTGTTTGTTTTCATTTGGCATGCTAACTTTAGTAGGATACATTGACATGTACCTACCGACCTTGGGTGTTCCTTAACCCTTAATACTCATTTCTTTTTGGTTTAAGCTTTGTTTCCTTCTTAAGTTGTCTCCTTAAGGCAACTAGCATTGTTTGGTTTACTTTCTAGCACTTGTATTTAATACTTGTGATATTCTTGTGCTAACCTTTTGTGTAGGGGCAGAGGTAAGACACTTGAGCATGTGGATGCTTATCCATGCTCATTCCCTCTTTCATCTCTCTTTTACTTCTCATTCTCTTTCTCTTTTGTGTGGATTACATGATATAATGTTTGATTGTGTAGAACTTTCTCACATCCCTCTGGGAACCTAGCTCATCCTTAATTTTGGATTAAGGTGAGGTAGGATAAGCATTAGATAGCACTATCCCTCTCTCTTCTTTAGACTTAGGTGGTTCTTATACCCCACATAACCATAGGACATCCATGCATGACAACATTAGGATTATTAATCTTCCCCATTTAGACTTTTGCCTTTCTTAGCACCTTTGAGTCTCTCTTTCTCATCTCAAAACAAAAATCAAAACATGTAATAAAAACAATAAGTGTTGTATGCCATGAGCCTTAAGTACGTGGGAAATGGAAGGAGGAGGGTTTCCCTCCGTCTTTCTAGAGTGTTAGCATACGTCCTGTTAGGATGATTATGCGACGCATTCGTTCCTATGTCATAGACTTTAGTGTAATACTTGTTATAAACACACAATAATCAAAACACTTCTTCTTAAAATACAAAAACAAGCAGTTCTCTTCTCATCTTCCTCATTCCGTTCATAAAGGATTCGTCACGTTCGTTCTACCGCAAACAGGTAAATGCCTAAGACTCCGTACAACGAGCCATGACACCTAACTGCTAGAACGCGAACCTTGGCGTACTCCACTTAAAAAACATAAACAAAGCAAAGTCATCCCTAGTGAGGGGAACTATGTCGCTCTGATTCTCGCGTGCGAGCGAGATACATAGGCAGGAGATCGTGCGAGATATCTCCGAGCATAATCCTTTCACCTTCCCCCTAACCCGTAGTCCAAACTACGTTGACTCTGACTTTCCCATTGCACGAGGGAATACGTAGGCCTAGGGCGCGATGTCGTATCAAGTCATTTCTTTTCTTTTTCTCCCCCGTTTCTTCGTTCTTTCCCGTTCCAGTTCCTTCTTCTTTCCAGTAGCAGCGGAGTTCCAAATGACGACACCTGTTGATCGAGATAACAAGTGTGGATCCCATCGAGTATGATGGATGCGTGGGGGTGCTAATACCTTCCCCTCGCGTAACCGACTTCCTTACCTATTTCTCTTGGTCGCGATGACCATGCTCTTTCCTTTCCCTCAGGTTTACGCAGTGTTTCCTTTACCTCTCTTGGGATAAATACACATTGCTGGCGACTATGTTTCCGCGCCACTTTCGCGTTTGTACTTGGATGAAAATCCCAGGAGCGACAGCTGGCGACTCTTCTGGGGACAGGTTGACCTCTTGCTGGTCCATCCCTAAGCGATTCAATCCTAGCGCTTGTTTGTTTTTGATTTTAGGGTGTTTATCTGTTTACTTTACTCGTTTTATTTATGGCATTGTTGCATGTTTAATGTTTTATTGCATTTACATGCTTTTCATTTACTATTGTCATATATTATACTGTGCTGGACTGTGCTGGATTTTTCTGTTTGGTGGGCAGGGTGTTCTGAGAGATAAGCCCACTTCCCAGCCTTGAGCATACACATAGGATTTAGAGTGGATAGTCGATTGCTTGCGTAGTGTTATCACGTTAAGTCTTCCCGAGATCCACAGCCAGAAGAGGCCCATATAGGTGGTATCTGATACTGTATGTTATGTAGGCCATTAGATATCCCTGTATGAGCTGTCGACTCTGGTGACCATTCCCGAGGACTCAGTAGAGGTACTCCTCCCAATAACGATAATGGCAGACCAGAAATGGAAAAACCCATTACGATTCTCGACCCGAGGACCCGAAACTGGGGACTTGCATATGATTGCCTTATTTTTTGGGGAATCAGTGGACGACCTCTTTGTTTGGCGATAGTATTGTACCCCGAGGGATGAATGTACTATTGCTTCTCAAATTGAGAATCCGAGACTGAGGAACCATGGTTTTAGTACCCACATGTGAGAATGGGCGGGTGTTTACAGGTTTGCAGGTGACTTAAACCTCCCACATACCTGGTGTTTTGGGTCTTCTGGTTCATATTATTATGTTCAGATGGTTATTGTTCATAGTCCGGCACTATCCACAAATATACTAATGTCACTATCTGCACAGTCCAGCACAGACACTGGACACTCTGATCACATGCCTTTGCATTGCATTTTCATATCTTAACATACATGTTTTTTCATTTCCAGGGCAATATTATACCTTCGATTCTAGTCAGGGGTTTCTTTTCCAATGGATGTTGAGAGAAAGAAAAATAATATCATTACCTACAAATTTCTGAAGCCAGGACTAGGAGGTTTTATCAGCAGTCTAAAGGCTATGGCTAGCTCAGAGGTGTTGGAAGCATTCAGAGAAAAGTACGAGCGGATTTTGTCATTTGTATGCAACCTCAATGAGTATGAATGGGTGGGCCTTCACACATTAATGCAATTCTATGATCCTTCTCTACGGTGCTTTGTGTTTCAGGATTATGTCTTGGTCCCGACTTTGGAAGAATATTCGAATATCTTGGGGATCTCCATTAAGGAAGAGGTACCATTTTTTAGTTCGAAGACAGATACCGATTTTGAGGTCGTGGCTGCTGCTCTTTATTTGAGCAAATCAACGGTGGAGGCCAACATCACCAAAAAGGGAGAATTTCGAGGGTACTCTCTGATATACCTGACCAAGATTGCTAGAAAGCCGCTAAAGACAAAGAATGGAATGTCTTCTGTGCTGTGTTAGCTCTTTACGTATACGGCATTATTCTGTTCCCAAATGTGCCAGAATTTGTTGATATGGACGCCATCAAAATATTCACCACTCAAAATCTGATACCTACTCTATTGGGTGATCTTTATCATTCAGTCCATAATAGGAATGAAAATAAAAGAGGGGGATATGTCAATTGCTGTGCACCTTTATTCTACAAATGGTTTTCACATTGGTTACCACCCAAAGGAGCATTCGTGGATACCAAGAGTTCATTGGAATGGCATCATAGAATGATGGTTTGTCTGCCAAAGATATCATCTGGATAGATCAGGGGTTACTTGGTGGGGATATTATTTATAGCTGTGGTGGATTCCCCAATGTCCCGTTAATATGGAGGAAGGGAGGCATCAATTATAATCCCTATCTAGCCATTAGACAATTCGGCTATGCTCTGGAAAATCCCCCTACCGAGAGGAGTGTGGAAGAGTCCTTGTACTTTCAAGTAGGTGACGATCAAGCAATAGTCTGAAAAGCCTCGGAAGCCTGGAATGGCATCCAAAGAAAGGGCAAAGGAGTTCTTGGAAAACCCAATAATCGAACTTATCCTCCTTATGAGAACTGGATAAGGAAAAGGGTGGAAGATTTCTATCTACCTTTTGATCCCGTACCTCCTTTATACCCTGAGGTTGTAGAAGAGAGGGATACTGTCGCTATTGAGGAGTTTAACAAATTGCAGACATTGGTGAAGAACCTTTGGGTAGAGAACTCTGATCTGAGCAGTCGTCTGCAGGGTGCTCTGCATACCAACAAAGATCTAGAATGGAAAATTCAAGGTTCATTGAAGACTTTGGTAGATAAAGAAAAAGATTTTGCTGAAAGGGCCCGACATTACCAAAAAGTTAATATGGCCGCCGAAACTTCCGCTCAAACTTACAGGCAGACTAAAAAATCTTTGGCCCAAGAAAAAGCCAAGCTCATTAAACTTCAGCAAGCATGGTACGAAGTTAGAATTGAGAATGCAGAGCTACAAGAGCAATTAAAAACCAGAGACGGTGAACTTCAGAGAGCGCATGAACAACGAAGAAAGCATCGCGAAGACTTCAGTAAAAGCCAAGAGCAGTTGAAGAATGCTAGAGATGAGTTGAAAGCTTCCAAGAAAGAACTTGAAGATGCTATGGCAGAGATGGAAGAGCTCAAAATACGAGTTGGTGTGAAAAAGCCTAAGCAGGTGAGAAATGACGAGGCTCTTTTGATGCACATGGATTCATTAGCCGAAGCTCTGAAGAAGAGGGGTGTTTTGATCAAAGAAATGATTGAAAGACCAGGCCATCAGCGCACCAGAATACTCTTTGAAGAAGTCAGGCATTCTAGCGAGAAGCTGAAAGATGTGGAGTTATCTGATTGACAGTTCTTTTCCCCATTTTCCTAATGTAGCTTTTGTTGATGTACTGTGGTTACCATCAGGCCTGTTGATGGATCCGCTCTCTTGATGTATTTCCAATTTATGAACTCATTGTAGAATGCTTCAATGCGTACTAGTTTTCTGTTAAATTCAAATGAATGGTTTATTCAGAAATGGTTCCTTGGCAGCGCTCTATTCACAAGCACATTATCACAACACGTTATCACAACACAGTTCTTCTCAACGAATTTCTCTCAACAATATCTGCTTCATGTGATTAAGACTGGAATCAGGGTGTAAAACGCCTTGGGAATAAAAACATGTCATATGCATACATTTCATAACATATCATTTTGCATAGCAGGTACTCGTCCCGGGATTTTCTAACCTTTATTTGGTTACAGGAAGAATAGCGGATTTCCACATTCATCGTTACGCGACCCGACGAAATCAGGCCAAAATCATGGAACAGATGCAGGCTGAACTTACGGAACTAAGGACCCGTATGGAGCAATTCATGAACCTCATGCAGGGTGTCGCCCAGGGGCAGCAAGATTTGAGAACTGCAGTTCAAAGGTTGGAAGTGGAAATCCCCAGTGGTAATCCTCCTGGCGGAGCAGCAGTTAATCCTCCTGGCGGAGCAGCAGTTAACCCTCCTGGCGGAGCAACAGTTAATCCTCCTGGCGGAGTGGCAGTTGATCCTCCTGGCGGAGCTCCTGGTGGCGTTGGCCATATTAATCATCAACATGTGGAGGACCATCAAGATGATCAGTTCTCTGTGCTGAATGCTGACATGGGGGTTCATAATGATGGTAATGACAGAAGGTATGAAGAGTTGGCTGAAAAGGTAAGAGCCATGGAATGTCAAAACTCCATGGGAATTGATGTTGTTAACATGGGGTTGGTACAAGGGGTGAGGATCCCTCCAAAGTTTAAGCCTCACATTCAGGCATATTTCAGGAAGATTTCTGCATATTCTGACAATGAAAAGTTGTGGATGTATTTCTTTCAGGATAGTCTATCAGGAGCTTCATTGGAATGGTACATGAAGCTAGAGAGAGCCTATATCAGGAACTGGAAGGACTTGGGTGATGCTTTCTTGAAACAATACCAGTATAACATTGACATGGCCCCTAATCATACCCAATTGCAGAATATGACACAGGATCCGAAGGAAGGTCTCAAATAATACGCCCAAAGGTGGCGTGAGCTAGCAGCTCGAGTACAACCCTCGCTGATGGAAAGGGAAATGGCTGATATGTTTATGAATACCTTACAGGGCCCATATCTGGATCGCTTGGCTGGATGTCCATCCACTGGTTTCTCTGACATCGTGATAGCAGGAGAAAGAATTGAAAATCTTTTGAAATCAGGGAAAATTCAAGATGGAAGTGGGACAGGTCCTTCCAATACAAAAAGGCTTTTCGGGAATGGCTCGAAGAAACGTGAAGATGAGACTAGTGCCACCTATGAACAAGGGGGCAAGGGAAAAAGACGCCAGGGCCCATACCATCAAGAAGCAGCTGTAACTATTCCGGTTCCAGTTGCTGAATCTCAGCTACAGTCTCAGAGACAATACCAACCGAGACAAAGAATGAGTGATCGCCAGTTTGACACTTTACCAATGACGTATGCCCAGATGTTGCAGAATCTGCTCCGCTTAAAGCTGGTACAATTGAGAACTCTGGCACCACCAGCCGGCAAATTGCCTTATGGCTATGATGCAAATGTGAAGTGTGAATTCCATTCAGGTGCGCCCGACTACCATATAGAGAACTGCAAAGCTTTTAAGCACGTAGTTTAGGACCTGGTTGATTCGAAAGCTATCAACTTCGCTCCTAATCCTAATGTGATTCAAAACCCCATTCCCCCGCATGGCAGACCAAAGGTTAATGCAATAGAGGAAGACATAGGCCTGAACTTGGTGATAGATGTTAATCATGTCAGAACATCTTTGGCGGTGGTGAAAGGGCGTTTGTTGAAAGGGGGCGTGTTCCCTGGTTGTCTGGAAAATTGTTCAGAATGTTTGACTGCGGTGAACGGCTGTGATGAATTGAGGAAGTGCCTTCAGTTGATGATGAATGAGGGTCATTTATAGTTTGATCAGATAGGGAAAAAGGATGATGCAGTATCGACAATTACTATCTACTTAATCCAGCAGAGATTCCTGTACCTGCACCTATACAGACCCCTGCGCCTGAACAAGTAGCCCCTGTGACTATAACTATTCTGGGTCCTATGCCATACGAAAGTACAAAAGCGATCTCATGGCACTACGGAGCTGATGTTTATTACCAAGAGCAGAAACAGGAAGTAGAGGCTCCCTAGGAAACTGGTGCAAGTGTGAGGAATATAGGAGGAATGGGTGGTTTTACCTGTAGTGGAAGGCTCTTTACTCCACAGACGCTCCGAAACGATGATGCTGAAGCTTTGGAAAAAGCTAAAGGCAAGCAGGTAGTAAACGAAGAACCCGTACAAAGGGCGGAGCCCGGTAATTCCTTTGAAAAAGACGTTGAAGAGTTTATGAGGATTATCCGAAAGAGCGATTATAAAATAGTGGATCACCTGCATCAAACTCCCTCCAAGATTTCTATCTTGCCACTAATGTTATGTTTCGAGGCACATCGTAATGCTTTGCTGAAGATTTTAAACACGGCGTATGTTCCACAAGAGATATCGGTGAACCAGCTCGAGGGTGTTATTGCCCATGTCAATGCCAGTAGCGGGTTAGGGTTTACTGATTTTGATCTAACGCCGGAGGGAAGAAATCATAACAAAGCTCTCCACATCTCCATAGAGTGCAAGGATGCAGTCTTGTCCCATGTGTTGGTGGATACGGGCTAGTCTTTGAATGTACTGCCGAAGAAAGCTTTGGCAAAGTTGGATGTTGAAGGGGTTGTGCTCCGACCATGTGATTTAGGTGTGCGCGCTTTTGATGGCTCCAAAAGATCAGTTTTCGGGGAGGTAGAGTTGCCTGTGAAGATTAAACCCCAGGTGTTTAATACGATTTTCTACGTGATGGATATCCAGCCGGCTTATAGCTGCTTATTAGGGCGCCCATGGATACATGCTGCAGGGGCCGTATAGTCAACGCTCCATCAGAAGATAAAGTTTGTCATGAACGGTCAGGTGGTCACAATATATGGAGAGGAGGACATATTTGTCAGTCATCTGTCGTCATTCAAATATGTGGAAATGGAAGGCGAGATTTATGAAACTCTTTGTCAGGCATTCGAAATAGTGAGTATTATGAAAGACTATCCTTCCAGTGAAGCAAAAGCAGGGACTTCTTTAGTTTCTTATAAGCAGGATCTTGAAGTAATACAGTCAGGCCGTGCTGAAGGTTGGGGTCAGTTGATTGAGTTGCCTTTCAAAGAAGACAAGTATGGAATTGGTTACCAGCCTCCTCAAACTTCCCTGCCAGAAGGTCAAGAGCATCAGGGTCCTGTCATTTTTTCTAGTAGGGGAATCATCGACCATGGTCAAGTCTTTGCTATGAATGAAGATGATGTGGACAACGACTATGATATGGACAATTGGGTGCGCCCATGTGTCCCGGGGCAGAAGCTGAACAATTGGCTTTCTGAAGACCTCATCCAAGTTACCCTGCAGAAAGAAAACAATCCTCCAGATTCTGTTGATAACGGTCCTGCTATGGTTCAATATAATTTCGATAATCCAATTTACCAAGCTGAAGAGGGGGGTGAGAAAGACTGCTAACTTCCCGAAGAATTGGCCAGATTGTTGAAACAGGAGGAAAGAGCTATTCAGCCTCATCAAGAGTCATTAGAAGTTATCAACCTTGGCACCGAGGATGCGAGAAAAGAAGTCAAGATAGGGGCAAGCCTAGCAGATAATGTGAAGAAAGAGCTGATTGATATGCTACGTGAATATGTTGATATCTTTGCCTGGTCTTATCAAGATATGCCAAGATTAGATACCAATATTGTTGTGCACAGGTTGCCTCTCAAAGAAGGTTGCTCCCCCGTCAAATAGAAGCTCAGAAGAACTAAACCAGAAATGGCCATTAAAATCAAAGAGGAGGTGCAAAAACAGTTAGATGCGGGTTTCTTAGCCGTCACCAGCTATCCACCATGGGTTGCGAATATTGTCCCGGTACCTAAGAAATATGGTAAGGTCCGGATGTGTGTTGACTACCGTGATTTAAATCGAGCAAGTCCGGAAGATGATTTTCCATTACCTCACATTGATGTGTTGGTAGATAATACAGCTCAATTCTCGGTATTTTCCTTCATGGATGGCCTTTCCGGTTATAATCAAATTAAAATGGCGCCGGAAGACATGGAGAAAACAATGTTTATTACCCCATAGGGCACGTTCTGCTATAAAGTGATGCCTTTTGGTTTGAAAAATGCAGGGGCAACTTATCAGCGTGCTATAGTGACACTCTTTCATGACATGATTCATAAAGAGATTGAGGTTTATGTTGATGATATGATTGCTAAGTCTCAGACTGAGGAAGAACACTTGGTGAATCTGAAAAAGCTTTTTGAACGGTTGAGACAATTCAGACTGAGGCTGAACCCGAATAAGTGTACTTTCGGGGTGAGATCTGGTAAGCTGTTGGGCTTTATTGTCAGTGAAAGAGGAATCAAGGTTGATCCAGCGAAAGTAAAAGCAATACAAGATATGCCCGAGCCAAGAACAGAAAAGCCAGTTCGTGGTTTCTTAGGGAGATTGAACTACATTGCTAGATTCATCTCTCATCTAACAGCCACTTGCGAGCCAATATTCAAATTATTGAGAAAAGATCAATCAATTAGTTGGAATAATGATTGCCAAAGGGAATTTGATAAAATAAAAGAGTATTTGTAGAAGCCTCCGATTCTTATGCCTCCAGTTCCAGGGAGACCACTGATAATGTATTTGTCGGTACGTGAAAATTCAATGGGTTGTGTTCTTGGTCAACACGACGAGACAGGTAGGAAAGAACACACCATATACTACCTGAGCAAGAAGTTTACAGATTGCGAGTCTAGATACTCAATGCTTGAAAAGACATGTTGTGCACTTGCATGGGCTGCTAAGCGTTTGAGACAATATATGCCGACTCACACAACTCTGTTAATATCAAAGATGGATCCAGTCAAGAACATTTTTGAAAAGCCAGCTCTCACCGGAAGGGTTGCCCGTTGGCAGATGGTGTTGACAGAGTATGACATACAATATACTTCCTAGAAAGCCATAAAGGGTAGTATTCTGTCTGATTATCTTGCTGAGCAACCAATTGATGATTATCAGCCAATGAAGTTTGAGTTCCCTGATGAAGACATCGTGTATTTGAAAATGAAAGATTGTGACGAGCCACCAGTTGATGAAGGACCAGATCCTGATGACAAGTGGAAGTTGATATTTGATGGGGCTGTTAATGTGAATGGTAGTGGCGTTGGGGCAGTTCTCATAACTCTGAAAGGTTCCCATATACCTTTCACTGCCAGGCTGACTTTTGATGTCACCAACAATGAAGCCGAATATGAAGCTTGCATTATGGGTATTGAAGAAGCCGTTGATTTAAGGGTTAAGACTCTTGATGTATTTGGGGACTCTACTCTAGTGATCAATCAGGTCAACGGAGATTGGCACACCCATCAACCCAACTTGATCCCTTACAGAGATTATACGAGAAGACTGTTGACTTTCTTCAAAACAGTAAAACTGTATCATGTACCTCGTGATGAGAATTAGATGGCAGACGCTTTGACAACGTTATCTTCAATGATTCAAGTGAATTGGTGGAATCATATACCCAAAATTGATGTGATGCGGGTTGATAGACCCGCTCATGTGTTTGTAGCCGATACAACGACCGATGATAAACCTTGGTATCATGATATCAAGCATTTTTTGACAAGTCAAGAGTATCCGACTGGGGCATCCAATAATGATAAGAAGACTCTGAGAAGGTTAGCGGGCAGTTTCTTCTTGAATGAAGATGGTGTATTGTACAAAAGAAATTTTGACATGGTCTTGCTCAGATGCGTGGATAGACACGAAGCAGACATGTTAATGCAAGAAGTGAACGAAGGTTCTTTTGGTACCCATGCGGGTGGACACGCCATGGCAAAGAAATTGTTGCGAGCTGGTTATTACTGGATGACCATGGAGGCTGACTGTTTTAAATATGCTCAAAAGTGCCACAAGTTCCAGATTTATGCTGATAAAGTGCATGTGGCACTGAATCCTTTAAACGTGATGAGTTCTCCTTAGCCCTTTGCCATGTGGGGCATTGATATGATTGGGAAGATTGAGCCCACCGCCTCTAATGGACATCGTTTTATTATGGTGGCCATTGATTACTTCACCAAGTGGGTGGAGGCTGCTTCGTTTGCAAATGTCACCAAGCAGGTGGTTGCCCGATTTATCAAGAAAGAGATTATTTGTCGATACGGGGTGCCCGAGAGGATCATCACTGATAATGGTTCTAATCTTAATAATAAAATGATGCAAGAGTTGTGCCAGAGCTTCAGATTGAACATCACAATTCTTCTCCGTATCGTCCAAAGATGAATGGTGCCGTTGAGGCAGCCAATAAAAACATCAAGAAGATTGTGCAAAATATGGTCGTGACATACAAGGATTGGCATGAGATGTTGCCTTTCGCTTTGCATGGGTACCGTACCTCAGTACGTACATCTACTGGGGCAACCCCATTTTCTCTTGTGTATGGTATGGAAGCGGTCTTACCGGTTGAGGTTGAGATTCCTTCTCTAAGGGTTATGATGGATGTCAAGCTTGATGAGGCTGAATGGGTTCGAACGAGGTTCAACGAGTTGAGTCTCATATAAGAAAGGAGATTGGCAGCAGTGTGCCATGGGCAACTGTATCAGAGAAGGATGAAACGGGCATTCGATCAGAAAGTGCGTCCTCGGAATTATCAGACGGGTGACTTGGTGTTGAAAAGGATTCTTCCTCCTAATACAGATCACATGGGCAAATGGACTCCAAATTATGAAGGTCCATATGTTGTCAAGAAGGTTTTCTCGGGCCGAGCCTTGATGCTTACAACTATGGATGGTGAGGATTTTCCGTCGCTTGTGAACTCAGACACAGTCAAAAAATACTTCGCATAAATGGACCCGCTGGACAGTAAAAAAAGAGTCCAGGCAAAAAAGGGCATCCCGGCGAACCACAAAAGGAAAAAGAAAAAAAAGGAAAAAGGTTCGGGCAAAAATTAGGGATAAAATAAAAAAATGAGTACACCCGGTAAGTTGAAAACCCGAAAGGGCAACTTAGGCAAAAATGGGTATCCCGGTGGATTGAAAACCCGAAAAGGGCGATCCAGGCAAAAAAGGGATTTAAAAGCGGAAGGCTGCGATCTGAGTAACCTGTATCCCATCTCGTTTCAACAAGAGTCATTCCGAAGGATAGGAATCGATCCAGTCATCCCCCTCGGAAAGCAAAGTACTTGGAGACTCTTGAAGACATAGGATTGAGACTCAATGGATTTCCGTTTTCCACATTGCCATTAGGATAGTTTCTTTTCTCTTTTAAGCAGTTACCTCTTTCTAGGAATTGCCTCTTGATGTAAGTGCCTGTTTTTGGGCTTTTCAATCAATCAATAAAAAATTTCGTTATTCAGAATACTTGTCTTTTTTTGTTTTCTTTTATAGTCTGTTTTGTTTGCAAAAATGTCAGAATTTTTTATAAACATTGCATTTGAAACATCGAGGTTTTACAATGACATGCGTGCAAAAGAAAACAATTAAAATTGCTTTAAATGTCAGGTGTTCTTGGGTGGTGAATTCAAAACCCATGATACCCTGGGGCATGTGTGTACGCCCTTTTGTTTGCAGGTGTTAATGTTCACTGGTTAGCCCATCAATAACAGGTGATGTCTTCAGTTTCTTTTCCAGCAAGACTCGAATAGTAGTTCTCCCCAAGCAGAAGTGGCTTCCTCAACAGGAAAATTCTTCCTTAAGGTTGTCATCCCCAGCAGAGTTCTACGATCCTTCCCAAGCAGATTGGTTCAGATGATACCTCCCCAGCAAGGTCATCATTCCTTACAATAATTCTCAGCAAGTTTGGAAGCTCAAAGCCCAGATTGGGTCAATGTCCTCCCCAGCTGAGTTGATATTTCCCTACAGAATGTTGGAAGAACAGATCAATGGTTGGTTCCTCAGCACGGTTTGCGATCACAAGGACAATCCGGTTTGTTATCCCCGGCAGAGTTGGCTTTATTTTCCTCAGCATTTATTTTGCTGAGGAACCTCTTTGCATTTTGCATATAGTAATCATTGCATCCTCAAAAATACGTAGCATTTCCATCAGAGATGGAGCATTACGCCATGGAAAAATTCAAACATATGCATGTGAAGCATAAGCCAGTTTTGGTACCTCGTGCGAGAGCCCAAAATTGTTTCCCTTCTATCATATTGACAAAGCCAAAAAGAATGCCTCGTTCATTCCCCACCAGACATTTCAAAGCAATACCAGGGTTTCACCACTTTTCTCCCCACAGAGTCCTATTCCTCGGTTTGTAAATCTTTTGGGTTTTGGGGAATGTCAGTGCAAGTATGATTTTTGAACTTTAGCCATTCCCGATAGGCACCTTCTAGGTTTTGAGCTTTAGTCATACCCGATATACGTATAGGTCAACCTCATGTCTTAGGAACCATTCCCGATAGGATTCCTTTAGTCGTTCCCGACAGGCGACCGTTAAAAACCTAGCCATTCCCGACAGGCCCATTTACCATTCTCGATAGGTAAGCCATAGGTTTTCAACTTTAACCATTCCCGATAGGATTCCTTTAGCCATTCCCGACAAGCGACCCTTTAAGTTTTAGGCCTAGCCATTCCCGACAGGCCCATTTACCATTCCCGATAGGTAACTCATAGGTTCTCAACTTTAGCCATTCCCGATAGGCACCCTTTAAGTTTTAGGCCTAGCCGTTCCCGACTGGCCCATTTACCATTCCCGATAGGTAACCCATAGGTTTACAACTTTAGCCGTTCCCGACAGGCGCCCTTTAGACCTAGCCGTTCCCGACAGGCCCATTTACCATTCCCGATAGGTAGACCATAGGTTTTCAACTTTAACCATTCCCGACAGGCAACCTTTGAGTATAAGCTTAACCGTTCCCGACAGACATACTAAGCTTTAGACTTTAGCCATTCCCGACAGACGTCCTTTGGGTTTCAATGGTTCCAGACTTGTCCCACAAAACTCTTCATCACAATTGCTTTGTTGGTCATATATCTTTCCCTTTTACCCACAGAGTACAAATTTTCTGGTTATTTTGTATTCAATCCCTATGTACCTTGAATTTCTGACAGTCGTTGCTTTCATCCATTCAGGTCCACAGTTGATTGAATAGGGGCAGCTGTAGTACCTCAAAATTTTCCCTCTTATTTTTCTCCAATAATTGGCTCATGCTTCATTCATTTGCATTTCATAATAGGTCATATAAAATCATACATCATTGGTTGCACACAAGGCATGTGATCAGTTGTCTCAAGGCATGGATAGTTCAAAGCCAGAGGACAAGAGTCAATTTTTTCCAAACAAGTCAAAAGGGCTTCTCATATGTCAATTCATCTCATTTGAGACCTCAAGTCCTCAAGAGAAGGGAATTCAACAAAGGATTAAAGCAGTTCATCATCTCCTAGCAAATATTGACAAATTAGGGTTTTGGGGAAAGTCAGTGCAAGTATCATTTTTGATCAAGAGCTTGATTTCAAGGTTTACCATATGGTTTCAATTGTCCAAGGATGAAGTATTGCCCATTGGTTCCTTTCATAAGATCTTCAACTGATCAATTGATTCAAAATTAGGAAATTTGGGGAAAAGTCAACTATGCAGAGGAAAAAGTCAACTCTTGACTTTTTGAGGTCAAATTCATGTTCCTTAGCTCAAGTATGATCCTTGGTGAAGGTTTGATCAAGAATTATCAAGAGGTTCATTAAAAATCAAGAAATGTGCAAAGTTGCCAAAAATAGTAATGAAGGGTTTCCATTTATGGCAAGTTTTGTCAAGTTGAAGGGCCATCTTTGAAGCATTATTTCTTCATGCTCCAAGCACCAAATTGAAAGTTTATGGAGGCCTATCAAAAGTTCATATTTCAAGCTTCAAAACTATACCAAGAACATCCTCATTGGATCAAAATTGAGAGAGATATGATCAATCAAAGTTGAGGCAAATCAAGGCAAGTTGGCAAGTCATGACCAGTCAGCACGCAGTAATTTCAACAAACACCTTATGTGCATGTTGTGTCCAAGTTCAAGGGAAAATTTCCCCAAGATAGAAGCTTCAGATGAAAAATTATCCAACATGGTTTTTGTTCCTCTTGATCTCCTCTTCAACTTTGGCGTTGGAGGAATTTTCATTTGATCAAGGTATAAGGAGATATAATGAGGCAAAGTGGTGATCTCAAACTGGTTCTTCTCAAATGCACATGGTTGGGCACGAGGAAGGATTATGACATGCACAAGAAAGTTGTATTCTCCTATGTTCATCATCATTTTTATGCATGTTTCAAGTCTCATTTCCCTTTGCTTTGAACACCAATCTTGTTCTCCTTCATCTCCCCTTTCCAAAGACCCCAAGATCAACCATTTTCATCCTATGACCATGGAGATTTATTCCTCCAAAGTTCCTATCATACCATCTATTTCTTCCATACTAAGTAAACCCAAATCAAGGCAAACCTTGTGCTCTTCTTGTGCAGCATGCACATTTTTCCATTTTTAGCTAAACATATCCCTTACACATCACATGCTCATGTGTACATTGCCATGTATGTTCAAAACAAAAAGAAAACTTGCACAAGAAGCTTGTACAAGAAGCTCAGCATCACATAACCATCACCCTTCATCTTAATCACCACCATAACATGTCATGCTCTCCTCCACACATGAGCAAAACACCATAACCCGTGCACACTTCCTTCTCCCACTTCTCACTCTCATTTCAATATTCTATCTCACTACACCTTTCATTCTCCATTCACCTTGCATTAACCATGGTTCTAACTGTTAACCAAGGTGGTTAACAGTAAACCAAACTTATATAAGCTTTCCCTAACAAAAATCTAAAAAACTTCATCATTCTTCACTTTTCAACAAACTTTCACTCTCTCTTTCTCCGAGTTTTCTCTCTAGAATCTTCATCTTCATTCAAGAATTCTCTGCATTCTCTTTTCTCTTCATCAGCAAGCATCAAGAGAATGAAGCAGTAGATTATGTAGCATCATTTTCAACTTCAATTTTAGTTTTCTTCCTATGAATTTACAAGCATAAAGCATCATCCATAGCCTTTATTTGGCCAGCTTGAAGCTCAAGGAAGCTAGGAACCTCCTCTTTGGTTTTCTCTTGCATCAAAGAAAGCTTCAAAGTACAGGTTTCATTTAATCATTCCTCTGCAACTTTACCTGATTTGAGTTTGTTTTTGTATGTTTTGGAGCTTAATAGAAGTTCTGGTGGATCTGGCTAGTTGATAGGCACCATAGGTGCATAGTTTCAAAATCCTAGGGCAAGCTTATTCTCTTCGATTCTCTTTGTACGTGAGTTGTTTATGCTTTTTGATGATGGATTCATGATCTACTAAGCCTGAGGATCATTTTGGTATAAGCCTTGTTCATTTCTAGTAACATGTAAGTTTTGGCATGGTGGAGGTTGGCCAGAGAAGATGACCAGAGCCTTCTCCGGCTGGTGGTGTTCATCCACCTTCAAACCCTAGGGCAAATCCTCAGTTTAAAATACAGCCACACGATTAGTTTTAATCCAACGCTCCTGGTGATGCCAACGCATTAATGCGACGTGATCCCTTGCACGTGCTTCTTTTTTCTGAATTATTGTGAATTGTTTGATCATGTGTGTACATTGCATATTATCTTATCATGAGCATGCGTTTTAATCTGTTTGATTGCTGGACTTCTTTGATCATCATATGTGGACTAGATCCAAGGGCTCTGATTAAGTCAAATGTGTTGAATGAATTCCACCATGTGCACTGCAGGTTAGTCAGCGCCTTGGGCCTGACCTTTTGATATGTGCAACCCTTTATTTTAAGCCCAATTCATGTTTTAACTGGCCTTTTACTTGCGCTACACCCCCTGCCTCATTTCCTTGGTTTCTTTGTTTTCTTTTTGATACATGTTTGGTTTTAATTTTGTAAAATTACTTTTAAGCGTGATAAATTTCCAATAAATTCATGAGGCATCCTAATGAATTTAACTAATTTTTGCATATTTTTATTTCTGATTTTGATATGTTTTAATAGTTTTTCCATGATTTCCTTTTATTTTCTTTTTGTATGATCATATGTTCATATGCATGCATTGTTTTGGATGTATTTGACATAGTTACAAAGTGAATTTTCTTCTAAGACTTGGTACATGATATTATGATATCTTGAGACATTTCATTTAATTTTTGTGGATTTTTATAAGCATTGTAGCTTAGGGTTTGAATGCCATCTTAGAGCCATTTGTTAGTGTGGTTTGTATGACATGGTGAAGCATCTTTGAACATGTTTGGTAATGAATTTTGATCCACAATTTTGATACATGTTTGCAAACTGTTTGAACTTCAAATGACTTTCATATTCAAATTTTCTCATCCTTCTAACATGACTTAGTGGATTGCATAAATGCATCTTTGCATGTGTGTTTGTTAGAGGAATTATGTTAGAGTTTTGGTATGATTTGAACATGTCTCATTGGGATGATTATTGAGATGCTTTGACATCATTTTTTGGGCATTATAGGTCCTTTTTTTATCATGTTATAGGTCATTGCTTGTCCATCTTGAATTGACTTGTATGCCCTTATTCAAACTTGAAATGTTGTGTGGATTTGTATTCCTCTCCTTGTATGTCTTTGATGCTTTGTTTTCATTAATGCTTGTGTGATCTTAAGTGCACATTTAAACTTGATTCATGTTCTGTTTGTGATCAGTTTCAATCATATAACATGACTTGTAATTGCATTTTTGCATCTTGCATAAGTTCATAAACATGTGGCACTTGTTTGAACTTGTTAGGACCTAATTTGTTTCTTCTCTTTTTAACTTGTTAATGTGAGTTGTGTATGAACTTCATATGTCATTCTTGCATTCTTAATTGCATATTATACATCATATACTACTGGTTTGTATCCATTAGACATGTATGATCTCATTTCATCTTCATTCTTTACTTGTGGTACAAGTATGCATCATTGTTGAACTTAAATTGTTGTTTGTTCACTTCTTCTTGCTTCATTTTTTAAATGCTTGCATCCATGACTTGTATGTTCATTCAATGACATCCATATGCATTCATAAATGTCATTTAATTCTGACCTTGACTTATGATCATGCATTAATACATGTTTACCTTTCATAAGCATTCATCCTTCATAAGTAATGCATAATTTGCATTTGTGTGAGCTTTTGATGCATAGTTTGATTTTGTTTATTTTCATTTGGCATGCTAACTTTAGTAGGATACATTTACATGTACCTAATGACCTTGGGTGTTCCTTAACCCTTAAGACTCATTTATTTTTGGTTTAAGCTTTGTTTCCTTCTTAAGTTGTCTCGTTAAGGCAACTAGCATTGTTTGGTTTACTTTCTAGCACGTGTATTCAATACTTGTGATATTCTTGTGCTAAACTTTTGTGTAGGGGCAGAGGTAAGACACTTGAGCATGTGGATGCTTATCCATTCTCATTCCCTCTTTCATCTCTCTTTTACTTCTCATTCTCTTTCTCTTTTGTGCGGATTACATGATATAATGTTTGATTGTGTAGAACTTTCTCACATCCCTTTGGGATCCAAGCTCATCCTTAATTTTGGATTAAGGTGAGGTAGGATAAGCATTAAATAGTGCTATACCTCTCTCTTCTTTAGACTTAGGTGGTTCTTATACCCCACATAACCATAGGACATCCATGCATGACAACATTAGGATTATTAATCTTCCCCATTTAGACTTTTGCCTTTCTTAGCACCTTTGAGTCTCTCTTTCTCATCTCAAAACAAAAATCAAAACATGTAATAAAAAAACAAGTGTTGTATGCCATGAGCCTTAAGTACATGGGAAATGGAAGGAGGAGGGTTTCCCTCCGTCTTTCTAGAGTGTTAGCATACGTCCTGTTAGGACAACTATACGACGCATTCGTTCCTATATCATAGACTTTAGTGCAATACTTGTTATAAACACAAAATAATCAAAACACTTCTTCTTAAAATACAAAAACAAGTAATTCTCTTCCCATCTTCCTCATTTCGTTCATAAAGGATTCGTCACGTCCGTTCTACCGCAAACAGGTAAATGCCTAAGACTCCGTACAACGAGCCGCGACACCTAACTGCTAGAACGCGAACCTTGGCGTACTCCACTTAAAAAACATAAACAAAGCAAAGTCATCCCTAGTGAGGGGAACTACGTCACTCTGATTCTCGCGTGCGAGCGAGATACGTAGGCACGAGATCGTGCGAGATCTCTTTGAGCATAATCCTTTCACCTTCCCCCCAACCCGTAGTCCGAACTACGTTGACTCTGACTTTCCCATTGCACGAGGGAATACGTAGGCCCAGGGCGCGATGTCCTATAGAGTCATTTCTTTTCTTTTTCTCCCCCATTTCTTCGTTTTTTCCCGTTCCTATTCCTTCTTTTTTCCAGTAGTAGCGGAGTTCCAGATGACGACACCCATTGATTGAGACAACAAGCGTGGATTCCATCGAGTACGATGGACGCGTGGGGGTGCTAATACCTTCCCCTCGTGTAACCGACTCCCTTACCCATTTCTCTTGGTTGCGATGGCCATGCTCTTTCCTTTCCCTCAGGTTTACGCAATGTTTCCTTTCCCTCTCTTGGGATAAATACACATTGCTGACGACTCTGTTTCCGCGCCACTTTAGCGTTTGTACTTGGATGAAAATCCCGGGAGCGACAATAGCGACTCGGATAAAAATGACAGCTCAAGTGACGAAAGTGAATCCGTCAATATTTGTCTTATGGCACATCAAAACAAGAAGAAAGAGGTAAAACACTCTAAATACAATCACTCTAATAATATGTCTCATTTAGAATTACAAAAAGCTTTTGATATGTTACACCAAGAGGCCAAGGAAGCTTTTCAATGCTTAGCCTCAAACAAAAAGATTTTTTCATATTTGGAGAAAAAGATTTCCGATTCCGAAAAGGAATTGGAAGCTCTTAAAAACTCTATGGTGGATACATCAAAAACTGAGATTGAAGAGGACAAGTCTCCTTGGTTCAATTGGGGCTGTGATACTTGTCATATTTGGCAAAAAGAGGTGAGAACCCTTAAGGCCAAATTAGACAAGGCTCTAAAGCCTAAAGTTACTTTTGCTATTGATCGATCACACTGTCGAGGAAGTATGAATAATCCGTATCAAAGGTATACGTATGTGTTTCGAGATAAAGATAGCAAAGGTAAATCTCAACTGAACCTAAATTGCCTATACTGTTGCAAACGGGGTCATACTATTGCTAAATGTCGTTTTAGAAGATTTCTTGTTCCAAAAGGCATTTATCATTGGTTGCCCAAATGCAATCTTGGTTTCACTCACAACAAAGGACCCAATAAGAATTGGGTACCTACTTTCCCTTGATTGACTATGTAGGTACAACGCCTTGAGACCACCGAAAGAAGATGGGCTCTGGATAGTGGCTGCTCAAGACATATTGTAGCGAGCAATTTTGGACGCGGTTCTTAAGCGCTGCCTCTCTTTGGGTTTGTTTACTACAGGTCAATTCATTTTTTATCCTATTAAAGCTTATGAAGGAAGGGAAATAGATGTCTCCAATTAACCCTGCTTGCAAACAGAGGTTAAACAGCGGTCTGTTAGGTTACGGATGCGATCAATGTGGTGGGGCCTTTCTTATGTTATTTTGACAGAATGACGGGCTTCTGGCGGGGAACAATGATTAGGATGTTAGGACTGATGCTTTTTGATAGATATGTGAGAGTATGGGATTTAGGGTTTTTTATTAGTGTGCTCGCTAAGATATTTTCTTTCAATCTTATGCCTACGTATTCCCGTTTACCGAAACAGGGAAATCAGAGCGTTTGTAGTTCCTCCTATTCTATGGGAGGAAATGGTTGTTTTGGTGTCTTGTTCAAAGCCCAAGACGTGAAGCGAAATAGGTTGTTTGTATCTTGTTTAAAGCCCAAGATGTGAAGCTGAAGGGTCTATTTGTATCTTGTTCAAAGCCCAAGATGTGAAGCTAAAAGGGTTTGACTTTAGAGAGAATTTGTCGTCTCTAAAGAGGGGGTTGTATGTCACAACTGTTTATAAAGGAGAATTACTTTAACCGGGATGTGTGAATCCGACAATGCCATAATTTCCTTTATAGGGGATTTTTACCCTGAAGGAGAAGACTTTAACTCAGTGTAGAGCAATGCCATCTTTCCTTAGGAATTTCTCATGCTAAAAGAGGGACATTGGCATGGATATAGATGATCCAGAGGCTTGCCGCTTACAGCAATTAGATGAAGGGGAAGGAGTTGTTGATGTTTGTGTACTGTGAACGAGGCACAACTTTGATGCTAAAAGGTTGATTGGATCAACCAGTGGTTTTCTTATACAAAGCCTAAGAGGAGGCTAAAAGGTTTTCCTTATACAAAGCCTAAGAGGAGGCTAATATGTGTCTCGTACAAAAGCCCGAGAGAGAGGCTAAAAGGGAAGTGACTCGACAAGAGAGTCTTCTATGGTATCTCGTACGAAGCCCGAGATGGAGGATAAAATTTGTTTGGCTCAATAAGAACCTTTTTGTATCTCGTATAAAGCCCGAGATGGAGGCGAAAGGGTGATTGACTCAACGAGGGAGTCTCTTATGTGTCTCGTACAAAGCCCGAGAGAGAGGCTAAACGTTGTTTGACTCCGCTGGGGAGAATCATTGTACAAAGCCCAAGAGGAGGCTATGGTGCTGTTTTAGTTGAGTGACAGGTCCAGTATACTGATTTTAAAAGAGAAAATCAGTTCTTATATGAGCAATGCTGTACTCAAGGATTTGATTCGATGATCAGGGATATTTCCTTATCTTTGAGGAAATGGGAAATCCAAAGAGTATTGAGACTGTCCGAGTCTACGGGTTTCCTTCCTATTTAACGAAGGGGTCACTTGAGAATGTCTTTGAGACTCAAGGATATTAGACTGTCCGTGTCTAGAGTTTCATCTTTTGTACTATGCTTTGAGAAACAGTAGTAGACTCTTTGAAAGGAATGTTCTATGAAGATGACTAAGTTCTGTTCCTATGCCTCTAGGAGGTCGTCGGGACAAGAGGAGGCTATCATTCCCGAAGGAAGAGATCATTATACGAAGCCTAAGAGGAGGCTGTGAATACTTCTAAGAAGCCGATGGGTCCTTGTACTAAGCCCAAGAGGAGGCGGGGTTGCTTTTAGGAAGCCGGTGGGTCCTTGAACGATGCCCAAGAGGAGGCCGATGCTTTTAAGAAGCCCGTGGGTCCCCAAACCCCGAGAAATTCATGACAGACTATTCACAAGGAATAGATCAAGCCAAGAAAGTTCGAGAATTTGGAAGAAACTCAAAGACGCCATTCATGGAGAATACATTCATCTCTGGGAGTAGAGTTTCTTGACAATTCCTAATGAGGACAGCCGAAGAGAAGACTGTATCTGGTGATCCTATTGAGGATCTAGTTGTCTATTTCTACGAATAAACGAAACGACTTTTCCTAGTTCTAGACGTAGTTGCCGGGGAAACTCTAAATATCTATACTATTATTACACAGTTGATATGAGTTTATGAAAGAAGACTTACAGCGAAACAGCCCCACAATACAGTTATATGTATATGAAAGCGGTAAATGAAAGCAATAACCACTTACTCGGTTGTAGAGCTTCCATGCTGTTTGGTTAGTTGTTCAACAAAGAAAGATTGAAAACAACAGTATATTTCAAAATCAAAGGAGAAAGTGCTTTGAAAAAGAAGGATTTGGGGCTAACAGCTCAAGGAGAGGCCCAGGGTTTTATCAGTGAGCACACTGTTGAATTTGTACAGAGGGAATTATACAAGTGACTGAGGCCCAAAAAGGTTTTCTGTACAAAGGGATGGGTCTTACACTCTCTCAAGAGGCCCAAAAAGGTTTAAAGAAAAAGAGTGGGGCTTATAACACGAGGGTAGGCCCAGATGATTTTTCGTTAAAAATGGCGATCGCGCCGAGGTTTTCTTTTAACGCAGAGGGACTTATACAATAAGTGAGGCCTAAAATTATTTTGGTTAAAAGGGGGTTGGGTCTTACACTCTATTAGAGGCCCAAAAGTTTTGAATGAGTCTTATAGCTCGAGGGGAGGCACAATTGTTTTTTTTCAAAAGGCGACGATCGCGCCGTTTGTTTTTGACGGTATCGGGACTTATACAATATCTGAGGCCCAAAAATGATTTGGTCAAAAAAGGATTGGGTCTTACACTCTATTAGAGGCCCAAAGTGTTTTGAAAATGATTTATGAGGGTTGAATTAATCCAAAAACCTTAATTTGTTTTCAAAATGTGTTTTAATTGAATAAAAATTCAATTAAAATGATCAAAATTGTTTAACATATGGAAAACAAATTGTGATCTTGGATTAATGCTTCAAAAATTAAGTATTGACCTATAAAATAATTAGAAGGCATTAAAAGTTGCAAAATCAAGGTGGAAAAAATATTTTAAATGTTAAAAACAATTAAAACATTAATTCTTTAGAAAAATATCAATTATATGAAATAAATAATATTTTTGGGATTTTTTGGGAAAATAAAATATTTTAACATTTTTGTGAATTATTAAAAAAAGAATAAACTCAAAATCATTAAAACTCAGAGAGAAATTAATTTTTGAATTAATTAAATAAAATCTCAAAATTCAAATATTTGAATTTGAAAGAAATGGCGCCAAGAACAGCTGAAGAACACACGCGTGTTCTGGGTTTGGCTGATTTGCATTTTCTATCCAATCTCACTGAATACTTGATTATATCATGCAATCCACATATCAATATGCTCGTCTCAACCTCACGATCATGTTTATGACAATTAATTTCATTTAAATTAAGCATAAAAAAGAAATCACGATAAATCTTTAAGAACCCTAATTTCTGCATGAAGACTGGGATTTTTAATACACGATTCAAACAAAGCAATTACTTGAGGGGAAACATTCCATGCATGATTATGAACATTTGGCAAAAGTATTGTGCTAGGAAATATGCATAGATTGAGAGATGACCAAGTTTAAGCTTACCTCTAGGTCGTGACTGCAAGAGCAAATTGATTTCTGAGTAGTAGGTGTTACAGATGAATTGTAATGATCTGAACAGCTTTCCTACACCCTATGGAGTGTGTTTGAATGCTTGGACTTGACTGAGAATGGCTGGATCACTTCATGGCATCTCAACTGCAACTTGGTTAAAACCTTGAGCAATTGACTGGTGATTCTGAGAAATCAGTGTTCCAGTTGCTGTTTAAGTGTTTGATCAGTTCATATGTGATGTATATGAGGTGTGTGTGTGATTGGTTTGAGTGGAATTGCTCTCTAATGAAAAACCCGATAGTGACTTGCTAAGAAAGGCATTTTTGAGAGTGAGAAGTGGTTTTTGAGAAAGGCAAGTGTTGTAGGCCTTTGGTGTACTTAAACTGATCACAATTGAGCTCTATTTATAGTAGAGCAGGTTTGTTTTGCAAGGAATAGTGAATGGCGACTGTTGAGTAGGTTTGGCCAATGTTGACAAATGAAAATCCAAGTCTCCTCTAGCCATTGACTAGAGGTTAGGGCACAGGCTGCTGGTCCCCTTGGTCTTGGATAAGTCTTGATTGAATTCAGTTGCTAAGAGCTCAGTTTATGCCACCTTGATGCTTCCATTGAATGCTCTAATCCAAAATTGGAGTCTTGTCCCTATTTTGGCAATTCTAGGTTCAACATGCTATTTCTTGTTCCAAAGACTTTGGAGGCTTGGCTCAGTGATTGTCCCCTTTAGATTCAATCCTCAGAGGTGTCCAAGTGGATAGGAGCATTTGAATTTGGCTGATTTTGGCAAATCGACCAAAAGTGCAAAAATCTGCCTTGCCTTGGCAGATTTCAGCAAGGCAACTTGCCAATGTCATATCTCATAGCTCAAATCGAATTTGGTAATGTTCTTGGCCATTTTGAAAAGCCCTTACATGATACAACAACTGTTTGAACATGTTTGGTTTTGATCTCTTTTGAATCCAAGTGAAAAATCCCCCTACATTTGGAAAAAAGTAAAGGCAGATTCTGACTTAGTGAAATTTTCACTAAGTGTTGGAACAAAGTGACTTTTCTTGATTTTGATCACTCCATAACTCAAAATCCATGAGGAATTTGGACATAGGTCAGTATGAAGCTTTTGTAGAGGGCAATGTGATCTACAAATCAAACTTTTAATGGGGAACAATGGCCTTGTGGTTTAGGAGTTATGGTCCTCCAAAGTTGGCACATTAGTGTCACTTTTTCCATAACTTAGAAATTTTTCTAAGTTTTTATGGTTACCCCTTTTACAAGTTATCCCACTTTCTTTGATTTTTCTTGATGAATGATGATTCAAATCATACATTAACATCATTTTAGGGTTAAAAATCCATTTTGGTGAAAAATCTCAAAAAGTCAAAGTTGACTTTTGTGCACAGTTGACTTTTTATCAGATGAATTCTAAACTGTGCA
This sequence comes from Lathyrus tuberosus, assembly GCA_022829125.1. Classification (NCBI taxonomy): domain Eukaryota; kingdom Viridiplantae; phylum Streptophyta; class Magnoliopsida; order Fabales; family Fabaceae; genus Lathyrus; species Lathyrus tuberosus. Next base: position 9,153,704 of record JALAZF010000078.1, read on the forward strand.
ATTCTTCAGGAAATCATGTCCTTGACCTAAATCAAACTTGATGGACATGTTCCATGGGTGTCATAGGGTATATTGAATCATGTCTTAGGGTTTGGGAGCATGTCCTGGTCAAAAGTCAAAGTTACAGTTGACTTTCCTCGCGAAACCCTAATTGTGGTGTAGATGAAATTGAGACTTGTTGCTCAAGCTTCTTGGATTAATCCATTGTTCCAAATGGATCAATATGGTATATTAGAGACCCTCAAATCATATCTTGAGGTCTTGGTTCATGATTTGTCCCAAAAGTCAACTTAGGAGTGAATTAGGTCAAGAAACCCTAATTCCTGTTTTTTGATGTATGCATCCCCTGAGGCAAAATTGACTTGATGATTGGGTCCATGAGGTTCCATGGAGTATATTAGGTTATGTTTTGGATCTTTGGCTCATGCCCAGAGGAAAATTTCCAACTGGAGGCCCTGGTCGACCAAAACCCTAATTTGGTGATACTGGCGATCTTGAGGCTTGATCCACCTAGAAGGGAGCATCCTTGTGCTTAATCCTTGAAGTGGGAGTCCTTTTGATCCATTGTGGATATTTTAGAGGTTAGACAAGTTGAAGATCATGTCAATCCTTGATTGATCCTTTGTCTAAGGCTCTGAGAGGGCTTAAAACCCTAATTTTGATTGTAGTGAATGCTCAACAACCCTTGAGGCATTTGATGAGGCATGATGGTTCATCCATATTGTGATGATGATTTGCACAATGATGGGAAATCTTAGTGGTCAAAATTTAGGGTATGACAGATGCCCCTATTTAATCTTCTTGGACCCGAAGGTGTGAATGATGAAGGTATTCGGGCATTCGGGGTGCAAGAGGATTAAATATCGGAATACCCGAAATTTTGATGGTGGTTATGAATGGTAGCTTACGCATTCATCTTCTTTAGCTAAGCGATGATGCTTAGAAAAGGTAAACTTCCCCTCGATCCTGGTCTTCAGCCAAGGAGCTGGTCTCAGTTTTCTTTTGGAATAAACCTCCCCTCGATCCTGGTTTCCTACCAAGGAACTGGTCTCAGTTGCTGTTGTAAACTTCCCCTCAATCCTGGTTTCCTACCAAGGAACTGGTCTAAGTTTCTTTTGTCAATAAACTTTATTGACAAGGGACGCTATTTGTAGCGGCTTTCCTCAAACTCCTCGCCGGATTTTCCTGGGGAGAAGCCATTTGACAGAAAAAGTTGACGTCAGACTTGCTAGGGAGCCCAACTGTCTGAGTTGTAGAGGTGCACAAACTTCTCTGTTGGAGACGCCATTTGTTTCTACTGGGAAAAATGAGTCTCTTGAGAGACTGCTTCTGCTTGGGGTCTTACATCATACTTTTCTCAGGATCTTCCCGGAGAAACGCCATATGATGGGATCTAATTTTGAGGTGCCGATGACCTTTTCATCAGTGGTCTTTCGGAGAAAGGCAACTGTAATGCCAAATCTCTGCTTAGGAGGCTTTCTCTGGGGATTCTTGTTAAATCTGGGAAAGCAAGGATATCATCTTCAATGGCGAAAAGTGACATTTGTAGAAAGCTTCTCTGACTTTTCAGAGGTTCAAATTATCAAAGTGGTCGAGTGTCGACTCTAATCCAGAGATACACTGAAGGAGAGAGGTAGTGCAGATGCAACATTTCCTGACGAGGAAAGAACTGACAACTCGATTGAGAGGACTGTTATCACTAGGGGATAAGACCGACAAGATTGATAGTGATGCAATATGAATATGAATGCAAATCAAATGCATGATGTATGTATATATGCTGATAAAACTGACATGACATACAGACTGACGAGTGAACCCGACTGGATACTCTGCCATCGCGGGGCGAAGAAGTACCATTGGTAAAAAAAGTAGCAATTCTACCTGCTTAGGAGAGATAGTCCCTGTGGGGAATACCGTTGATCGGGCTTAGGAGATAAGAACTCGGCCGAAGATGTCAGATGGAATAATCGCATCCGACACTGTTGATCCTTCATTCAGTGGCTAAGGCATCAGCCATGTGATTCTCATTACGAGGGACGTGATGAAACTCGACTCTGTTGAAGAAAGGTAACAACCTTATTGTATAGTCTTTGTAAGAAATCAGTCCTAATTGGTATGTGTTTCAATCTCCTTTTATCTGATTGATAACCAAGGCTGAATCGTCGTATACGCCCAAGTTTTTGATCCTTAAATCAATCGCTTCCTCGAGACCCATAATACAAGCTTCGTATTCGGCCTCGTTGTTCGTACATTTGAACGTAAGTCTGGAAGTGAAAGGAATGTGGGTACCCTGAGGGGTAACAATGATTGCCCCAATTCCATTTCCATAATGATTAACTGCTCCGTCAAAGATAAGTCCCCACTGGGAACCTAGTTATGGCCCTTCACTGGGTAACGGTTCATCGCAATCTTTCATTTTTAGATACATGACATCTTCGTCTGGGAAGTCAAACCCAATTGGTTCTTGATCGTCAATCGGTTGATGAGCCAAATGATCGGCTAAAATACTTCCTTTAATGGCTTTCTGAGCGTGGTACTCTATGTCATATTCTGATAGCAACATCTGCCAACGGGCAATCCTTCCCGTGAGAGCAGGCTTTTCGAAGACGTACTTGATTGGATCCATTTCGGAGATTAACCAAGTAGTGTGACGAATCATGTATTGGCGAAGACGTTTGGCTGCCCAAGCCAAAGCGAAACAAGTTTTCTCAAGCGTCGTGTACCGAGTCTCAAAGTCGGTGAATTTCTTGCTCAGATAGTAGATGGCAGACTCTTTCCGTTTGGTTTCGTCTTGTTGGCCAAGTACACATCCCATTGAGTCCTCTAGGTCTGTGAGGTAGATAATCAGTGGTCTTCCTTCCACTGGAGGTGATAGAATCGGCAGATTCAACAGGTATTCCTTAATACTGTCGAAGGCGGTTTGGCAATCTTCTGACCAAACACAATCCTGGTTCTTTTTTAGTAATTTGAAAATCGGCGCACACGTGGCGGTCATAAGGAATATGAATCTGGAGATGTAGTTCAAACGTCCCAAGAATCCTCTGACTTGTTTTTCAGTTTTCGGAGAAGGCATTTCTCGAATGGCCTTGACCTTGTCAGGATCAACCTCAATTCCTTTCTGGCTGACGATGAACCCTAAGAGTTTCCCTGAACGGACACCGAAGGTGCACTTGTTGGGATTCAAGCAGAGTTTGTACTTCCTCAAACGTTCGAATAGTTTCGACAGGTGGGTCACATGCTCCTCTTCTGTCTTAGATTTTGCAATCATGTCATCGACATATACCTCTATCTCTTTGTGTATCATGTCATGAAACAGAGTAGTCATGGCCCTTTGATAGGTTGCCCCGGCGTTCTTCAAACCGAATGGCATCACCTTGTAATAAAAGGTACCCCATGGGGTAATGAACGAAGTTTTCTCCATGTCTTTCGGCGCCATTTTGATCTGGTTATAGCCCGAGAATCCATCCATGAAGGAGAAAATTTTGAACTTTGTTGTGCTGTCTACCAGCATGTCAATGTGTGGTAAAGGAAAGTCGTTCTTTGGACTTGCCTTGTTCAGATCCCTGTAATCAACACACATTCTGGCCTTTCCGTCCTTTTTGGGAACAGGTACGATATTGGCTAACCATTGAGGATATTCAGATGTAGCGAGGAAACCTGCGTCGATCTGTTTCTGTACCCCTCTTTGATTTTGATGACCATGCCCGGGTGAGTCTGTCTCAACCTTTGCTTTACTGGCGGATATTCCGATCTTAACGGCAAGTGATGTTCCACGATGCTGGTATCCAACCCTGGCATATCCTGATAGGACCAAGCGAATACATCGGGGAATTCTTTGAGAAGCTTTATCAAACCCTCTCTGGCAGTTGGACTAAGCAGTGCCCCAATCCTGATTTCTTTTCTCTCTTTTTTTGAACCCAATTTTACCATTTCCAACGACTCTTTGTGAGGTTCAATGGACCTTTCCTCCTGTCTGAGTAGTCGAGAGATCTCTTCTGGAATTTCGTTGTCAACTTCTTCTTCAGCCCCAAATACCGGGAACTCAAAGTTGGGAGAAGGCATCAGATCGTATGTTTCAACTGGGTTTAAAACAAGCAATCTGCATGACGTGATAATTCGTGTTTAGAAGAGATAGAGAAAATGCGAGTGTGTGCAGTGTATTTATTTTACTGCTTGTTTTTATTATTGAATTGTTTTTTAGGATTACCATTTTCTGAGAAAAGCGAAAAGAGAAAACAGCAATTGATGCGGAAATTATAGAACGACGTTATTTTATTAATGAACAAGTTGATCCTTGAAACTACAACCCTATAAAACAAAACTCTGTCGCTTTGGGCGAAGCGAAGAGGGAAAATTTACAGAAAGCGAGCCCTATCGAAACATCCGTTTCACCTGGGCAGGGTGAAAGGTTAAAGATGGCAATTAATTTGACTGATGAACGATCTTCGGAACCTCGACGACAACCCATTGGCGGCGAACTCCTCGGTGAATCACAAAGTCTGGCACCTTCCTTGATTTGTCTTCAGAAATGACGCTGATTTCTGGTGGAGTAAGATCATTGGAATCTGTCTCCCAAGTAGAATTGTTGTAGGAGAATTCCTCTGTTGTATTTTACATAGCATTTATGCTCTCAGCTGTATCTCCCCATCCAGTTGGCTGGATATCTTCGAGCTTGATACGAGAGCTTTCGGGAGCGGTGTACTTGACCATAAAGTCGTATTTTCCACTCGGTTGTCCCAAGGTGTCCCACACTTCTTTGGAACTGGAGGAGTCATTCCTCTCGATGACGTTGACATCGGGAAAAGCATAGTTGATGAATTCTAGTCCTGTAAATGTTGCAAATTCATCGTCATGTTGAGTAGTTTCTGAATGACCTGAGTGTTGATCCCATGACATGGTGGGGACACAGGTATTCTGTTCAATGACGGTCAGCTAATTTTCATTGTTCGGCTGACTCTCTTGCCCCAAGTCTCCTGGATAAGGTTGCCACATTAGAAGACTACCCATTGGTCCATAGTAGTTGTGGTCAAAGTTGTCTTTCATCGGAGTGTCTTCCTCTAATGAATTTGGCGGAGCACGACATCCTTCCGGGTCACAACCTCCGTATACCATTTCGACATCTGATCGTGGTATAAATCTAGGACTCTGTGCGGGATAGCAAAATGGCGTAGGCACCTCTTCCTGAGACATATAACCATCCTCGTTAAGATAGGACTTCCACTCTTCCTCTGTGTCAGAGGGATCTTCCTCATTGATAGCATGGACTGCTTGAGGGACTGGGTGAAGAAAACCTCCACTGTGGAAGAAGTTCTGAATGTGATAAAGACTTCCATTGCTGGCAGCTGTCTGGGTACAGGTTGCAGAAAAACCAAGAGCCTTCTTTGTTTTATTGTCAATAGGAATGACAAGCTGTCCCCATCCCGTTGTATCGGTACTCTCGACTGCTTTAATAACATCTTTGTATGAGGAAATCGAAGTTCCTTCTTGGGATTGATTGTCCTTGCCAACCGACAGCACTTGGAACTGGGTTCCGATTATCCCTTCTGGTTCCACATAAGTGGATGACGATAAATTGCTGACGAGCAAGGCCTGTTCCCCACAGACTGTGATGAGTCGGCCGTTCTGGACGAACTTTAGCTTTTGGTGGAGGGTTGAAGTGACCGCTCCAGCCTGGTGTATCCAAGGTCTTCCTAATAAACAACTGTACGTTGCCCGGATGTCCATGACCTGGAAAGTGACTTGGAAAGTGTGAGGACCGATAGTTATGGGAAGGTCAACTTCGCCGATAACTATTTTTCTGGATCTGTCGAACGCTTTGACGACGACCTTGTTGATTCTCATTGGAGGGCCTTTGAATGATAATTGCATCAAAGTGGACTTCGGCATAACATTCAGGGCTGACCCTGTGTCTACCAGTACGTTGGCTAAAGCATCGTCCTGGCAGTTAACTGTAATGTTGAGCGCCATGTTATGACGACGACCCTCTTCGGGTAATTCCTTATCACTAAATCCCAAATTATTGCAGGAAGTGATGTTAGAGACAATACTATCGAACTGTCTGATTGTTACATCCTGTTCCACAAAGGCTTGCTCCAAGACTTTCTGTAGAGCCTCCCTGTGGGCTTCTGAACTGAGTAATAGTGATAATACCAAGATCTTTGAAGGAGTCTGTAATAGCTGATTAACAATGTTGTATTCACTCCTTTGGATGAGCTTCAACATCTCATCATTGTTTTTCAAAAGGTCGGGATTACTGGATTGACCGACTGATGGATCCGGAGCTTCCGTCTGAAGTTCCTTTTCCTTGTTAGGTTCTCCAACTCCTCAGTTGAAGATTCGACCGCTCCGTGTTACACGACTGATGTCTGCAATATTCACGACGGAGGGTAATGGAATTTCCTTTCCATTTTCAATTGTCGTTGCACCGTATTTGTAAGGGATAACCTTAGTTGATTCATACGGTAGTGGTCCCGGTAGATAGATGACTATGGGAACCTTCTGATTTTTCTGACCATCATAAGTAATCTCGATCCGTTCCCGGTTGGGAATTCTTGATTCATCAAGCAGAGGGGTGATGGCAAAAACATCCCTGGTCTGGTGACGACCAGAGATTGTGACAACATCCTCGACTTGATTGGCAAGGTAGCTCGGCGTCCAGTTGATGGGTCCAGAACCCGGATATGGGCAAATCTCTCCACGATCCACCTGACCCTGAAGAGCTGCTCTCACAAGGTAACACCCTTGGTTACTTTCTGAACAGACACTACAATGGTCATAATTGTGTGGTGGCACCTGGCCACGCCCACTTTGAATACAATGTAACCTCACTAGGTTAGCTTCCATAGATCGGACATCCTGACTTTGACGTCGAGCGGGGTTCCTGTTACTGATACTAATCTGCTGAGTATCTTCATCCATATAGATTGGCATCCACCAGTGATTTAACAAGTGCTAAAGTGCCTCCTGGACAAGGGTACATCCTCGATCATTTTCGCAACCTGCTTTACAGCTTTGATAGTCGTGTGATATTAAGAATCTGAGTCGGACCTGCTCAGCATATAACTCTACCAAGTTGGTATTCATCACACGAATATCAAAGATCTGAACCATGTTGATCTGATAAGGGTTCCTATCATGGTAGTCTTGGATCCATCCAAGATCCATCTGACGCTGGAGGGTCTCTTGTATGAAAGAGCATCCCTGTTTGTTTACCGAGCAAGTCAGACAGGAACTGTAATCGTGTCGTGGCAGATTATGATACTGGCTTTGCCTTGAGTGCATTACCACCAAGTTGACATTCATCGCACAGATATCGTGGTTCTGAATGACGTTGGAATTCATGTAGACCATGTTAACTCCACGAACTCGGTGCTCTTGGATCCATCCGAGATCCATCTGTTCCTGTAAAGCTGATTGTACTACCAAACATCCTTGATTGCTTTTAGAGCAGACATCACATTGATGATAATTATGAGGTGGCACATGGCCATATCCACTCTGTCTACAACGCATCTTGACCAAATTGGTCCTCAATAAGAGTACATTGTGAATTTGATAGACATTGTTAGACTCTCAATCAGGTTGACTGCAACTTTCTCGTGTTGAGGCAGCGGGTTCGTGAGAACATTGGGATTCGTATCTTTGAAAGATAAGAGCCCGCTCCTAACAAGCTTTTGCACGTCGGATTTGAAATTGAGACAGTTCTCTATGTTATGCCTCGATCCTCCTTGATGATAAGGGCATGTTTGATCCACCTTAAACCAAAAAGGCGGATTTTCTGGTACTGTAAGAGGAGACTTAGTCTGAATGTGCCCCTTAGCCAGTAGTAACGGAAATAGTTCTGCGTACAACATGGGTATAGGATCAAACCCTGATGGTCGTGTTGTACGGTTGTTATTGTATGGAGGACGAGCCTGCTGAAGAGGCTGTTGTGTCCTTTGCTGATTAGGTTGGCTCTACGCAACCTGAGGTTGATACGTAGGAATAGGCGCATGGCTGATAGCAGGAGTTACAGCTGCTACTGGCTGATAACGTCGCCTTTGCTTTCCGAGAGAGATATTCCCAATATCCTGCTCTTTTTTCTTAGGGAGAGCACTACCGTATCGTTTTGTACTACTCGATGATCCAGCGTCTTTTGCCAAACGTCCTTCTCGGACGACTTCCTCAAGATGAACTCCCATGCCCACCATCTCGGTGAAATCACTGGGCGCAATGGCAACCATTCTGTCGTAATAAAATGAGCTTTTAAGAAGATCTTTGTCATCTCTTTTTCCTCAAGAGGCGGACAATCTGAGCGACAATTTCGCGCCATCTCTGGGAGTACTCCTTAAAGGTTTCCTTGTCCTTTTGTGACATTGATCTGAGTTGATCTCTGTCCGGTGCCATGTCCAAATTGTATTTGTATTGTTGGACGAAGGCAGTACCAAGATCTCTGAATGTACCGATCGTAGTACGGTTTAAACCCATGTACCATTTGAGTGTGGCACCGGTTAGACTATCCTGAAAGTAGTGAATCAGCATGTCCTGATTCTCCGTCTGAGCTGACATTCGCCGAGCGTACATCACTAGATGACTCTGAGGGCAAGAGTTACCCTTGTACTTTTCAAAGTCGGGCACTTGGAACTTATGCAGGACTTTCACATTGGGGACCAAGCAGAGGTCTGCGGCGTCCTTTCCAAATAGATCCTGACCGCGAATGGCTTGCAGTTCCTTCTACATTTCCAAGAACTGTTCCTGGAATTCATCCATCCGGTCAAACATAGTTTCCTTTTTACCAGAAGGTATATGTGGAATCTGTCCTTCCGGGACAGTGTGCACCACAGGGGGTGGTACCGTGACTACGGCAGTAAATCTTGGCGTTTCCCGAAGTTTGTAACCTTCAGGAGTCTTCAATATGCCTCTGGCATCTTCGCTTTCCCGAAGTTTGTAACCTTCAGGCCCAATGGCATCTGTCGTGATTCCCTGATCTTCAGGGATTGGCGAAACATATCCTTCCGGGATATAGTTTGCAGGCATGCCCCAAGGACGATCTTTCGGCATTTGATACCTAGGATCATACTTCTCCATTATGGGCGTTGACGTGATCTCTGAGATCACAGTTCTTTGTAGCTGAGCTTCTGCCATGGCTTGCATGTCGTTACGAAGCTTTCTCATATCCTCTCTTAGAGCGTCGATCTCTTCTTTCAACTCTCTGTTTTCTTCCTCAAGATCATCCATCTTTTTTTGACGATTGGCCCGAGTATTATACGAATGAGATAGTTTGACTCTAGAACCGAGACACAAACGTGAGATTCGTAGGTAAGAAGAATACGCGATGTGAGAATGATGAATGCAATGATTATATTAATTGTTTTTTGGTTTAATCAAATAAACTTCGACAATTAGATTGCAAATATCAAACAGTGGGGAAACCCCTTTTTATTGAAATTCAAAGGATTACGGAAACGAAAATACAGTAGATTACAAGGTGCAGAAATAGAAACCTAAGCTAATGGGTCCCGAGAGAACTCGGGTGCTGATTCTGGTATCTTCCTTTTCTTTGACCGGGGCTCTTGGGCCATTGTCGGGTTGTCATTCCTTTGCCAAGCGAAAGGAGCGAGCAAATTCCTTTGGTCATTCTGATTTTCTACAGTATGTTGCTCTAAAATCTCGATCAGAGCATCCTTATCTTTCAGTAATTGTTGTATTTTGATGCACTCTATGTCAAGGGTGCGGTACTTGTTCTTCCAAGACCTCCTCTCCCGTTGAACTTTGTTGAGAGTAACCTGAAGCTTTTCAGTTTCCGTCATGAAGTACATGACAGATTCCCTCGGCGGAAGAATTTCGTAACGAGGATAAGGCATCTTTAGCTTGAGAGCTCTTGTTTGTACCCAGTGGAGATAAGGCTCCACCGAGACACAGTCCGGTTTTCCTAGAGACTCTCGTCCTTTCTTATGAACATGTTTCCAAGCGTGCACTATTTCCGTCTTTAGTGCTCTGTCACTTTCTCCTTCCTTGAAGAAAAGACCTTCCAGATGAGCATTCCGTGGGACGTGCCTCACCGGGTATCCAAACTGACGGCGAACCAATATCGGATGATAGTTGATTCCTCCCTTAGTTCCTATAAGGGGTACGTTAGGGAAGTTTCCACAACGGTCAATGATCCTGATTCCATCATAAATCCTATTGCACCAATCTATATCAGAGTTGGTGAGAGACATGATCTTCTGCGACCAGCGCAAGGCACTCTTATGATCCCAAAAAGTAGAAGACTTAGGTAAATGGGAGATAAACCATTTGTAAAGCAAAGGTACACAACATGTGATCTCCCCTCCGCTGTACAAATTGCCTAAGTGTACAGAATGATACGCATCTGCGAGCAAAGTCGGCACAGGGTTTCCAATGAGAAAAACCTTAATAGCGTTGATATCGACGAAATTATTAATGTTGGGCAACAGAAATAGCCCGTAGGTGAGTAAAACAAAGATGCTTTCAAAGCAGTCACGTTCCCTATACTAGCGAAGTACAGAGCTTTCTTTGTCAGAAACTGGGCTGGCAAACCTTGTATGCCACCCTTGGTAGTCATGTGAGTCCTGACCTCTGACTCGTCCAAATGAATTTCTCTTATAATGGACTGATGCTTTGGAATTTCTTCTAGTCCAGAAAATGGAGCTCGATCAGTGATATGTAAATCGATCAAATGAGAATAATCCTCCAGCGTTGGTTCGAGCTGGTAATCCGGGAATGTGAAGCAGTGATAAACTGGATCGTAGAATTGAACGAGCGCGTCCATGATTCCCTCAATCACATGGACCCTTAACAGAGGTAGCAAACCTCCGTACTTGGCTCTGAAGGCCTCTTGGTTTGTGATCATTCTCGCCAAACCTCTCAAATCCTCTAGTTTTGGAACCTTGAAGGTGTACTTATGAGTTCTCCTTCTACCGAAATCCATTAGCGCAGTCCTTTTCTCTGATATTTGCAATCACAGTCTTAGTTTAATTTGAAAAACAGAGAGACTAGAAGAGAATTTTTTTGAATGTTTTAATATTTTTTAAATGAATGCATGAATGCAGCACAAAAAAACATAGAAAAAAACATGGGGTCAAAGGGTCGTTGTCATGAAGTCAAGGCTCTACCCATCCCCAAAGGTTTATACTAGGGTGATTTTTGTACCTATACTCAAAATCATCAGCTCCTCCCAGGAAAGCAGAACAACAAGCGGATCGCCAGCGAGTTGTAGAGCAATCTTAGAGTAAGTGCCATTCACCGATAATAGATCACCAGCCTCAAATGAGGGTAGTATCGCGTAACAACTATTTCCGATAGTTTCCGCACTACAAAAGGGTTTGGCTCCTCAGCTTCTCAGGCATCGCAACCGACCCATTGTCTAGGTGAGAGAATGGTTACATTAGGATGCCTCCACTGAGGTTGATGGTCGACCTTGTCGCCATCACTTATCTTAAGTGTATACTCAATCTTTCCACATGCGGCATCACACGCATTCCCATTAGCAGAAAAATAAACAGGTATAGCAATTAGGAAAAGCAGTATATATATTCGTCCTAAAGTCCTAGACCTTTTAAAGCTATGAATCCTATGTTCCTGACAGAAAATGGGTTCCCCGGCAGAAGCCCCAATCTGTGGTTTTCACACAAGAGAAGAGAAAAAAGGTTAGAATGGCCCCACGGTGGGCGCCACTTTTCTGTAGCGAGCGATTTTGGATGCGGTTCTTAAGCGCTGCCGCTCTTTGGGTTTGTTTACTACAGGTCGATTCATTTTTTATCCTATTAAAGCTGATGAAGGAAGGGAAATAGACGTCTCCAATTAACCCTGCTTGCAAACTGAGGTTAAACATCGGTCTGTTAGGTTACAGATGCGATCAATGTGGTGGGGCCTTTCTTGTGTTATTTTGACAGAATGACGGGCTTCTGGCGGGGAACAAGGATTAGGATGTTAGGACTGATGCTTTTTGATAGATATGTGAGAGTATGGGATTTAGGGTTTCTGATTAGTGTGCTCGCTAAGATCTTTTCTTTCAATCTTATGCCTACGTATTCCCGTTTACCGAAACAGGGAAATCAGAGCGTTCGTAGTTCCTCCTATTCTATGGGAGGAAATGGTTGTTTTGGTGTCTTGTTCAAAGCCCAAGACGTGAAGTGAAATAGGTTGTTTGTATCTTGTTCAAAGCCCAAGATGTGAAGCTGAAGGGTCTATTTGTATCTTGTTCAAAGCCCAAGATGTGAAGCTAAAAGGGTTTGACTTTAGAGAGAATTTGTCGTCTCTAAAGAGGGGGTTGTATGTCACAACTGTTTATAAAGGAGAATTAATTTAACCGGGATGTGTGAATCCGACAATGCCATAATTTCCTTTATAGGGGATTTTTAACCTGAAGGAGAAGACTTTAACTCAGTGTAGAGCAATGCCATCTTTCCTTAGGAATTTCTCATTCTAAAAGAGGGACAGTGGCATGGATATAGATAATCTAGAGACTTGCCGCTTACAGCAATTAGATGAAGGGGAAGGAGTTGTTGATGTTTATGTACTGTGAACGAGGCACAACTTTGATGCTAAAAGGTTGATTGGATCAACCAGTGGTTTTCTTATACAAAGCCTAAGAGGAGGCTAAAAGGTTTTCCTTATACAAAGCCTAAGAGGAGGCTAATATGTGTCTCGTACAAAAGCCCGAGAGAGAGGCTAAAAGGGAAGTGACTCGACAAGAGAGTCTTCTATGGTATCTCGTACGAAGCCCGAGATGGAGGCTAAAATTTGTTTGGCTCAATAAGAACCTTTTTATATCTCGTATAAAGCCCGAGATGGAGGCAAAAGGGTGATTGACTCAACGAGGGAGTCTCTTATGTGTCTCGTACAAAGCCCGAGAGAGAGGCTAAACGTTGTTTGACTCCGCTGGGGAGAATCATTGTACAAAGCCCAAGAGGAGGCTATGGTGCTGTTTCAATTGAGTGACAGGTCCAGTATACTGATTTTAAAAGAGAAAATCAGTTCTTATATGAGCAATGCTGTACTCAAGGATTTAATTCGATGATCAGGGATATTTCCTTGTCTTTGAGGAAATGGGAAATCCAAAGAGTATTAAGACTGTCCGAGTCTACGGGTTTCCTTCCTATTTAACGAAGGGGTCACTTGAGAATGTCTTTGAGACTCAAGGATATTAGACTGTCCGTGTCTAGAGTTTCATCTTTTGTACTATGCTTTGAGAAATAGTAGTAGACTCTTTGAAAGGACTGTTCTATGAAGATGACTAAGTTCTGTTCCTATACCTCTAGGAGGTCGTCTGGACAATTTGTACGAAGCCCAAGAGGAGGCTGGAAACTTTTGAGAAGCCGACGGGTCCTTGTACTAAGCCCAAGAGGAGGCTATCATTCCCGGAGGAAGAGATCATTATACGAAGCCTAAGAGGAGGCTGTGAATACTTCTAAGAAGCTGATGGGTCCTTGTACTAAGCCAAAGAGGAGGCGGGGTTGCTTTTAGGAAGCTGGTGGGTCCTTGAACGATGCCCAAGAGGAGGCCGATGCTTTTAAGAAGCCCGTGGGTCCCCAAACCCCGAGAAATTCAAGACAGGCTATTCACAAGGAATAGATCAAGCCAGGAAAGTTCGAGAATTTGGAAGAAACTCAAAGATGCCATTCACGGAGAATACATTCATCTCTGGGAGTAAAGTTTCTTGACAATTCCTAATGAGGAGAGCCGAAGAGAAGACTGTATCTGGTGATCCTATTGGGGATCTAGTTGTCTATTTCTACGAATAAACGAAACGACTTTTCCTAGTTCTAGACGTAGTTGCCGGGGAAACTCTAAATATCTATACTATTATTACACTGTTGATATGAGTTTATGAAAGAATACTTACAACGAAATAGCCCCACAATACAGTTATATGTATATGAAAGCGGTAAATGAAAGCAATAACCACTTACTCGGTTGTAGAGCTTCCATGCTGTTTGGTTAGTTGTTCAACAAAGAAAGATTGAAAACAACAGTATATTTCAAAATCAAAGGAGAAAGTGCTTTGAAAAAGAAGGATTTGGGGCTTACAACTCAAGGAGAGGCCCAGGGTTTTATCAGTGAGCGCACTGTTGAATTTGTACAGAGGGACTTATACAAGTGACTGAGGCCCAAAAAGGTTTTCTGTACAAAGGGATGGGTCTTACACTATCTCAAGAGGCCCAAAAAGGTTTAAAGAAAAAGAGTGGGGCTTATAACACGAGGGTAGGCCCAGATGATTTTTCGTTAAAAATGGCGATCGCGCCGAGGTTTTCTTTTAAACCAGAGAGACTTATACAATAAGTGAGGTCCAAAATTATTTTGGTTAAAAGGGGGTTGAGTCTTACACTCTATTAGAGGCCCAAAAGTTTTGAATGGGTCTTATAGCTCGAGGGGAGGCCCAATTGTTATTTTTCAAAAGGCGACGATCGCGCCGTTTGTTTTTGACGGTATCGGGACTTATACAATATCTGAGACCCAAAAATGATTTGGTCAAAAAAGGATTGGGTCTTACACTCTATTAGAGGCCCAAAGTGTTTTGAAAATGATTTATGAGGGTTGAATTAATCCAAAAACCCTAATTTGTTTTCAAAATGTGTTTTAATTGAATAAAAATTCAATTAAAATGATCAAAATTGTTTAACATATGGAAAACAAATTGTGATCTTGGATTAATGCTTCAAAAATTAAGTATTGACCTACAAAATAATTAGAAGGCATTAAAAGTTGCAAAATCAAGGTGGAAAAAATATTTTAAATGTTAAAAACAATTAAAACATTAATTCTTTGGAAAAATATCAATTATATGAAATAAATAATATTTTTGGGATTTTTTGGGAAAATAAAATATTTTAACATTTTTGTGAATTATTAAAAAAAGAATCAACTCAAAATCATTAAAACTTAGAGAGAAATTAATTTTTGAATCAATTAAATAAAATCACAAAATTCAAATATTTGAATTTGAAAGAAATGGCACCAAGAACAGCTGAAGAACACGCGCGTGTTCTGGGTTTGGCTGATTTGCATTTTCTATCCAATCTCACTGAATACTTGATTATATCATGCAATCCACATATCAATATGCTCGTCTCAACCTCACGATCATGTTTATGACAATTAATTTCATTTAAATTAAGCATAAAACAAGAAATCACGATAAATCCTTAAGAACCCTAATTTTTGCATGAAGGCTGGGATTTTTAATACACGATTCAAACAAAGCAATTACTTGAGGGGAAACATTCCATGCATGATTATGAACATTTGGCAAAAGTATTGTGCGAGGAAATATGCATAGATTGAGAGATGACCAAGTTTAAGCTTACCTCTAGGTCGTGACTGCAAGAGCAAATTGATTTCTGAGTAGGAGGTGTTACAGATGAATTGTAATGATCTGAATAGCTTCCCTACACCCTATGGAGTGTGTTTGAATGCTTGGACTTGACTGAGAATGGCTGGATCACTTCATGGCATCTCAACTGCAACTTGGTTAAAACCTTGAGCAATTGACTGATGATTCTGAGAAATCAGTGTTCCAGTTGTTGTTTAAGTGTTTGATCAGCTCATATGTGATGTATATGAGGTGTGTGTGTGATTGGTTTGAGTGGAATTGCTCTCTAATGAAAAACCCGATAGTGACTTGCTAAGAAAGGCATTTTTGAGAGTGAGAAGTGGTTTTTGATAAAGGCAAGTGTTGTAGGACTTTGGTGTACTTAAACTGATCACAATTGAGCTCTATTTATAGTAGAGTAAGTTTGTTTTGCAAGGAATAGTGAATGGCAACTGCTGAGTAGGTTTGGCCAATGTTGGCAAATGAAAATCCAAGTCTCCTCTAGCCATTGACTAGAAGTTAGGGCACAGGCTGCTGGTCCCCTTGGTCTTGGATAAGTCTTAACTGAATTCAGTTGCTAAGAGCTCAGTTCATGCCACCTTGATGCTTCCATTAAATGCTTTAATCCAAAATTGGAGTCTTGTCCCTATTTTGGCAATTCTAGGTTCAACATGCTATTTCTTGTTCCAAAGACTTTGGAGGCTTGGCTCAGTGATTGTCCCCTTTAGATTTAATCCTCAGAGGTGTCCAAGTGGATAGGAGCATTTGAATTTGGCTGATTTTGGGAAATCAACCAAAAGTGCAAAAATCTGCCTTGCCTTGGCAGATTTTAGCAAGGCAACTTGCCAATGTCATATCTCATAGCTCAAATCGAATTTGGTAATGTTCTTGGCCATTTTGGAAAGCCCTTACATGATACAACAACTGTTTGAACATGTTTGGTTTTGATCTCTTTTGAATCCAAGTGAAAAATCCCCCTACATTTGGAAAAAAGTAAAGGCAGATTCTGACTTAGTGAAATTTTCACCAAGTGTTGGAACAAATTGACTTTTCTTGATTTTGATCACTCCATAACTCAAAATCCATGAGGAATTTGGACATAGGTCAGTATGAAGCTTTTGTAGAGGGCAATGTGATCTACAAATCAAGATTTGAATGGGAACAATGGCCTTGTGGTTTAGGAGTTATGGTCCTCCATAGTTGGCACATTAGTGTCACTTTTTCCATAACTTAGAAATTTTTCTAAGTTTTTATGGTTACCCCTTTTACAAGTTATCCCACTTTCTTTGATTTTTCTTGATGAATGATGATTCAAATCATACATTAACATCATTTTAGGGTTAAAAATCCATTTTGGTGAAAAATCTCAAAAAGTCAAAGTTGACTTTTGTGCACAGTTGACTTTTTATCAGATGAATTCTAAACTGTGCAATTCTTCAGGAAATCATGTCCTTGACCTAAATCAAACTTGATGGACATGTTCCATGGGTGTCATAGGGTATATTGAATCATGTCTTAGGGTTTGGGAGCATGTCCTGGTCAAAAGTCAAAGTTACAGTTGACTTTCCTAGCGAAACCCTAATTATGGTGCAGATGAAATTGAGACTTGTTGTTCAAGCTTCTTGGATTAATCTATTGTTCCAAATGGATCAATATGGTATATTAGAGACCCTCAAATCATCTCTTGAGGTCTTGGTTCATGATTTGTCCCAAAAGTCAACTTAGGAGTGAATTAGGTCAAGAAACCCTAATTCCTGTTTTTTGATGTATGCATCCCCTGAGGCAAAATTGACTTGATGATTGGGTCCATGGGGTTCCATGGAGTATATTAGGTTATGTTTTGGATCTTTGGCTCATGGCCAGAGGAAAATTTCCAACTGGAGGCCCTGGTCGACCAAAACCCTAATTTGGTGATACTGGCGATCTTGAGGCTTGATCCACCTAGAAGGGAGCATCCTTGTGCTTAATCCTTGAAGTAGGAGTCCTTTTGATCCATTGTGGATATTTTAGAGGTTAGACAAGTTGAAGATCATGTCAATCCTTGATTGATCCTTTGTCTAAGGCTCTGAGAGGGCTTAAAACCCTAATTTTGATTGTAGTGAATGCTCAACAACCCTTGAGGCATTTGATGAGGCATGATGGCTCATCCATATTGTGATGATGATTTGCACAATGATGGGAAATCTTAGTGGTCAAAATTTGGGGTATGACACATATGACAGGAGACATATCTCTTTTCATAAACTTTGTGGCGAAGAAAAAGGGGTTTGTTACCTACGGAGACAACAACAAGGGAAAAATTCTTGGCAAAGGTAGTGTAGGTAACCCCTCATTTACTACTATCTTTGATGTGCTTCTAGTTGAAGGCCTTAAGCATAACCTTTTAAGCATTAGTCAACTATGCGACAAGAATTATAAAGTATCTTTTTCTAAGGATTGTTGCATAATTGAGAATAGTGATAAAAAAGGATGTGTTTAAGGGCTTGAGGGTGAATAACGTGTATATGCTAGACTTAAATGAGGTATCGTTGAATAACGACAAGTGTCTAGTCACCATGAGTGAAGATTCATGGTTATGGCATAGACGGTTGGCGCATATCAATTTTGATTTGCTAAATAAAATAGTCTCTAAAGACCTAGTGATTGACTTGCCCAAAATCAAATTCAGAAAAGATCACTTATGTGATGCTTGTCAAATGGGGAAGCAGACAAGGATCTCATTCAAGTCTAAAAACATTGTTTCAACTATGAGACCCCTTGAGCTCCTCCATATGGACCTCTTTGGACCATCTAGGATCAAAAGCCTAGGTGGTAACTATTATGGTTTTGTGATAGTCGATGACTTTTCTCGGTTTTGCTGGACTATTTTCTTAGCAAACAAGAGTGATACTTTTTCGGCCTTTGAAAGATTTGCCAAGTTATCCCAAAACAAATTAAACACGAACATTATATCAATTAGAAGTGATCATAGGGGTGAGTTCGAATATCATCTTTTTGAAACATTTTGTGAAAGCCATGGGATTGATCATAATTTTTCCGCATAACGTACCCCTCAACAAAACGGGGTTGTGGAATGCAAAAATAGAATTTTGGAAGAATTAGGAAGGACTATGATCAATGAGAGTGGACTTCCAAAATACTTTTGGGCCGACGCCATAAGTACGACTTGTTACGTCTTGAATAGGGTGCTCATCCGGCCTATTCTAAACAAGACACCGTATGAACTTCTAAAAGGGAGAAAACCAAACGTATCTCACCTTCACGTTTTTGGTTGTAAGTGTTTTGTGTTAAATAATGGTAAAGAGACACTTGGTAAGTTTGATGCTAAGGCTGACGAAGGTATCTTTCTTGGATACTCTCAGTCAAGTAAGGCATATAGGATTTATAATAAGAGGTTACATACTGTTGAGGAGTCGGTACACGTTACTTTTGACGAGTCTTATCCGAAAAATGTCAGAAAAGGTAGTTATTTTCATGGTGCAGGTGTATCTTCAGAAGACATACTCAAGGACACTAATAAAGGGATTGTTCAACCTGAAGCAGTGCATATTGAGGAGGAAAAAGATCACCAACCTATGAAGAGTGAGGAGGATCACCCGTCTAATAAAGATGACCTTCCCCCAGCTTGGAAGTCTTCTAAAGACCATCCCATCGACAAAATTCTCGGTGACATCTCTATGGGAGTAACAACTCGCTCCAAGCTAAGTAACTTCTGTTATTACTCCGCTTTCGTTTCGCAAGTTGAGCCTAAAAACTCTAAAAAGGCCTTACTCGATGAGCATTGGTTTTTATCAATGCAAGAAGAACTAAATCAATTCAGGAGAAATGAGGTTTGGGACCTTGTCCCCCCCTCCACGAGGCCATTGAGTAATCGGCACCCAATGGGTGTTTAGGAACAAGCTCGACGAAAATGGAGTTATAACTCAAAATAAAGCGTAGCTTGTAGTGCAAGGGTATAACCAAGAGGAAGGAATTGACTATGAGGAAACTTATGCGCCGGTTGCCCAACTCGAGGCTATATGCCTTTTACTTGCTTAGGTTTGCACTAAAAATTTAAAATTATTTCAAATGGATGTGAAAAGTGCTTTCCTTAACGGATACATCAATGAAGAGGTTTATGTAGCCCAACCTCCGGGTTTTGAATCCCATGAATATCCTAATTATGTTTACAAACTTAAACGTGCTTTGTACGGACTTAAACAAGCCCCTAGGGCTTGGTATGAACGTCTTAGCAAATTTCTACTTGATCAAGGGTATTCAAGAGGCAAGGTTGACACAACCCTCTTTATTAAACGTCAAGGAAAACATTTAATTTTGGTACAAATTTATGTTGATGATATCATTTTCGGGTCTAGTAACATTAGTTTGGTCAAGGAGTTTTCTAGTTTGATGCAGGGTGAGTTTGAGATGAGCATGATGGGGGAGCTTAACTATTTCCTTGGATTTCAAATCAAATAACTCGAAGAAGGCACGTTTGTGAGTCATTCGAAATATTATCTTGAGCTTCTCAAACATTTTGACATGGTAAACCGCAATGCAATCGATACTCCGATGCCTACTTATGCTAACCTTGATCGTGAAGAGAATGGTAAGGATGTAGAGGTAAAAAGTATAGAGGTATGATTGGTTCTCTCCTCTATCTTACCGCATCTCGACCTGACATTATGTTCAGTGTTTGCATGTGTGCAAGGTATCAATCATGTCCCAAGGAATCTCACTTGAAAGTCGTTAAGCGCATACTTAGATACCTCTCTGGTACTCCAAAGTATGGGCTTTGGTATTCCAAGGGTAGTGATTGTTCCTTGGTTGGCTATTCCGATTCCGACTTTGCCGGGTGCAAATCGGATAGGAAAAGCACTAGTGGCACATGTCATATTTTCTCAAATTCCTTAGTGAGTTGGCATAGTAAAAAGCAAGTTTTCGTTGCTTTGTCAATAGCCGAGGCAGAATACGTTGCAGTCGCAGTTGTTGTGCTCAAGTCTTATGGCTTAAGCAACAATTGCTCGACTTCAATTTAAAACTTGAGCGTATTCCTATTTTATGCGATAACACAAGTGCCATTAATCTAACCAAGAACCCCATATTGCATTCACGCACCAAGCATATCAAAATACGTCATCACTTCCTTAGGGATCATGTAGAGAAAGGTGATGTGGTCTTTGAGCATGTTGACATTAAAAATTAACTTGCTGACATTTTTACAAAACCACTCTCTACAGAACCTTTCTTTCACATCCGTAGGAAACTAGGCGTTCTCAACATCTCGGATTGTGCTTGAAAATTCCTAAATATACTGGCTCTCTATATATATGTGCTTGTTTATGTCTTTGACTAACAATATGAAAAATTATTGAGCCATATGTGAGGGATTTCATCGTCAGTCGTGATTAAGGTAATATCGTTCCTCTTAACAAGTTTCTTTTAAGTGGATGTACCATGTTGAGTGTTGAAACTGATATTTATTGCACAATTAAGCATATTTTATCCATTTAAATGTTTGATATTTGTGTTGGCTTCTTATTTATCCAAAATTGTTGCATAAATAACACACACACATATATATATATATATATACTTTTTACAATGTTTCACTGGTTGAGTCAACCTAAACAGGACTCCGGTCGACTCACCAAAATGGAAATTGTTTATGTTTAGAATCTGGGAAGCTCAGGCCGACCCTTTGGTCGACTCTGTAGCACCCCAAAATTTTCCATATCTTTTTCTGACTTTTTCTGGCTTTTGTTTCGCATTTACCTGCATATCCATTAGGTCATACTCATACTTATTCATTTGCATTGGGCTCCTGAGGCGTGGGATCATGGTTTCTAATCTTCTGTGCAACTTGGTTGATATTCATCAATTGAAGATGGTGGTTAGGGTTCATGGCAAAGACATCTTGACATGAGATCCAGTTGTGGGTTTATATTGTGGTCAGGACAGTGCTACTCTCTCAGTTGCTTATTGTTCATTGTGTATAATACAAGTTAATGAGGGAGGAGATTAAAGTTGATTCGAGATGGAGTTCATGGAGTATTTGAGTTTGAATTTGGATTGGGAAAGCGCTTTAAGATATTTGGAATTCAAGATACAAGTTCGTAAATTCGTATCCACCCCATATCATAAACCATAATCCACTTTTGATATCCATTTCAACCGTAAACCATGATCCAATTCCTAATATCCATTTTTAGTCCAATTGTCCGTTTTAATATCCATATCCAAAGTTAAATCCACTCCACATTCTTGATATTCATATATCATCTTTAACCATTTTTCAAACCATTTATGTTTAGAGTCATTCTTAGTCTATATCCATATTTCCAATTTTCCATTCTTTTTCTAAAACAAATTTTTTTTAGTCCATTTTCTTCCAAATACCAATATCCATTAATCTCTTCAAAAACCTTTTCATATATCCATTTCAATCCACTTTCAATTTTAGATCCATATCCAAAATTCCTAACACCATTTTTTTTGTCTAAATAAATTTCAAATAAAACCATAATCCATTACCAAATTAACAAAGCCCTTGTCATCAATTTCAATTGAGCGCTGGTTTATAAAAAAATTTGATCTCAGTCTTGGACACACACTTGAATTCGGCATGAAGGAGTTCTTCCATATTTGAGCATGCCACAGAAGACGTGGATGCATAAGAATGGCCTCCCTCCCTGTAAGGTTGTTTTCATGGATAAACCTTCACTTGATGATAGTCTTAAGCCTATACACTGTGTTGCTGCTAGCGAAGATCTTCAGAAGGGGGATGTTGCATTCTCAATTCCAAGTTCGTTGGTTGTGACTCTCGAGCGTGTATTGGGAAACGAGACTATCACTAAGCTATTGACCACAAACAAGTTTTCTGAATTGGCATGCTTGGCCTTGTATCTGATGTATGAGAAAAAAGAGGGGAAGAAATCTTTCTGGTATCCATACATTAGGGAGCTTGATCGGCAACAAATAACATGGCAGCAAAAGGAGGTTGTATAACAGCTTTAGCAGGAAAAAGAGTTCTTAACAGAAAAAATAATAGAACCAAAAAAGGGAATAAATGTTTGGATTCGAATTGATTTTGACGAATTCATAACTAGGGTTGTTAAATGTTTGGATTCGAATTGATTTTGAAATTGAGAACAAGAAGCTGAGTGAGTAGCAAGAGCGATACAGAGGTGGAGGCGAACAGAGGTAGTTTGTAGAACGGCGCATGAGCGCTTCCGGCGAGGGTTGGAGGGTGAGAGTGGCAGTGTTAAACAGAGAGAGTGAGGTCTGAGAGGTAAAGTTTGAGAGGTCTTAAATTATTAGGTTAAGATGCAGCAATGTGTGATCCAGATCTTGGATTTCAGGTTGGGGTTTTCTCCATAGGTTTTTTCCTTTCCACGTGTCCCAATTTCACTCGTGCACCCCCCGAGTGCATAGTAAGGAGATCTTGGGCCATTGAACTTCTATTTACACTCTCACTTCAGTTTTTCACCTCCCTGGAATATTGGATTGAGGCTGATGGGCTTGGAATCAGGACCTAAGCCTGATTTATTATTACTGCTTTCATTTTTCTTAGTGCACCCCTTAGTTCTAGTTTTATTAGTTTTCTAGATTTTTAGGTTTTTGGTTTAATTAGATTGTAATATTAACTTTATATTAGAAGTTTTTTTAGAAGTAAATTTGAAGTTAATTTTTTATTTTAGTCTAGTTTTCAATTAGAAATTAACAGTGTTTTTAATTGACTTTTTTACATGGTTTATTGGATGTAATTGTGACTAATTAGGTTTATATTTTGTTAATGGTTTTTGAATAATTGATTTGTTAACTAGTTGCTCACTAATCGTTTTTAGCCTAATTGTTCATTAATTGATTTTTTGCTTAAGTGTACTAATCGTCTCTAGCTTAATTGTTCCCTAATTGTTTTTGGCTTAATTGGCCACTAATTGTTCTTTAGACTTAGAAATTAATTTTGGAACCAATGGATTTTGACATAGTTTGATTTGACTTTGTTTTAACGTTGACTATACTTGGATTTTAATACTAACATCGATTAATCTTCATTGTAGTTTCATTTGTTAACTTCATTAATGGTTTTTAAATGTTAGTTTTGACTAATTATTGCTTACATTTTGGTATCAATTTCACTTAATTCTTGTTGATATTTCCCATTTGAATTTTGGTTGCTAACCTTGGTTATTTTTGTTGATTGCTTAGACTAATTGTTGAGTTATTTTGTAGTGATTCACACTTGATTTGCTAAGTTGTTTAAAGGTAGGAAGTGCTGCTGCATACATAGCTGTTGTGCACAAGGTGAGTTGTTGAATGTTACAATTTTGTCCAGAGTTTCTTACATATATTCTATTCTAAAAATAGGTGCTGTTGAAAGCTGTTCTAGCTTGTGGTTAGATTTTATAGCTGTACAGGTGCTGAAGCGCTGTTGTTGCTGCTGTTTTTAGTTTATTTTCTTGGTTTTGGTTTGCTTTTGCATGCTAACGTTAGGATATAATTTCCTTTCTCATCCTCCACCTTATGACCATCGTTGTATGCTGACTTATAGGGACGAGTTTCCCTTGGACCTTCTGTATGTCCCTTGCTCTCGCCTTAGGGTGATCGAGATTCTGTTTTCCCGTAGTAGCGTGAACTACGGATGCTCTGATTCCTCTTTCTTTTTAGATTGATGATGCGTAGGCACGAGATGCGATATCTCGGCGAGCACACTAACAACGAACTTCCCCTTTTCTCTCGCACCCGTGCGATCGAGACGATAACCAACTAGGTAATCAACCGTTTTCTCTCGCACCCGTGCGATCGAGACTCTTTCACCAATCAAAACTGACCCGTAGGTCGAACTACGACTGCTCTGACTTCCTCTTTCCGGTTAGATTGAGGATACGTAGGCACGAGACGTGATGTCTTGGGGAGCAACCTTCCCCCTCAAATAGCGTAGTCCGTCGAACTACATTGACTCTGATTCTTCGTTCGTCCACGAAGATACGTAGGCATTGGATTACGATAATCCTTGCGAGTCCGTTTTTGTTTTCCCCTTTCTCGTTTCCGTTTAGCCGTAGATTTTAGGATAACTCACCCTTTAGACATAGACAACAAGTGCGGATCCCATCGAGTACGATGGACGCGAGGAGGTGCTAATACCTTCCTCTCGCATAACTGACTCCTGAACCCAGGCTATGGTTGCGATGACCATTCCTTTCCCTTCATTGAGGTTTTCTTGGATCGTTTCCTTTCCCTGCGTCGGGATAAATAACGTTCGGTGACGACTCTTTTGTTCATTTTTGCCAGTTGATTTTCGCAGATGCGACAGCTGGCGACTCTGCTGGGGACAGATTGACCTCTTGCTGGTCCATCCCCTATGCGAGTCAATCCTAGCACTTGTGTGTTTATTGTAACACCCCCTTCTATACCCCCAAATAAATAACATATTAATCATTTAGGCATATATTAAAAATTTCATCAGAGTATAATTACAAAGCATGGCATAAAAGAAGCATGTCACATTATACTTGAAATTAAAACAATCAACACCTGCTCAACAGAGATATGCAACAGTGGGGTAACTTGCACAGAGGAACTTCGTCCTTACACCCACATCATACAAGGCATACACATTAATATCAATGCCACATTGTATGTTACACAACCAATATACACATTTAAAACGACAAAAGTCGGTAAATGACACTATTCCCAAATTCTTGACTTTATTTAATCGGCTAACAATTTCAAAATTATCATCATAAGAAAGTACATTTCATAAGCTTTCCAACGATATAAAGAACGTCCCGATCCGAGTTACGGATCAAAAGTTATGCATTTTTAAAGAAAAGAATTTAGTGAGAAACAGCCAGATTCGCCTGGCCACTTCAGAATTCGCCTGGCCAAACCTCTTTCGCCAGCACTTCGCCTGGCCAATCACCATTCGCCAACACTTCGCCAGCACTTCGCCTGGCGAATCACCATTCGCCAGCAGTTCGCCTGGCGAGCTAGTGACGAGTCACCAAATTAGAAAAACCCCAAGAGTTACAGAAGCTACCCCATTTCTGTCATTCCAAATTCGCCTGGCGACTTACAATTTCGCCTGGCGAATCACCCTTCGCCAGCACTTCGGCTGGCGAACGAGTGACGAGTCCTAATCCGCCTGGCGAATTCCCAATTCGCCTGGCGAATCGCACCAGGACCAGAAAAATGCTGTTACGGGTTACACTATTCCAAAACCCCCAAAAACCTCATTTTTCATTCCAAATCAATTCCAACAACAAAACAATTACCAGCAATGATTCATAAACACATGGTAATCATATAACGCAAATTATATCGATTTCCGACCGTAAAAACATCGATTCCTAATCATTTTATCGTTTTCGACCTAAAATTCAAAAACCATGGAAAGGCAAGAAACATCCAAGCAAACACATACATAATCATACACAATCATACAATAATCGAGTTTCGCACCCTTACCCGATTAAATCGATTCCTAGAAGTTGTTTTTCTTTGATTTCCAAGCTTTTTCTTCTTTTCTCTCTTTTTCCCCTTCTCTTCTTTTTCCTTCTTCCTATTTCTTTCTCTCTATTTTCTCTCTTCCCCTTATATTTCTATTTTCTTTCTTTTCTAACTTAGTAAATTATTAGGAAAAGACTAAAATACCCTTACTCTCAATTGTCCCGCAAACGTTCCCAAAACGCGATAAAATATAATAACAATGCAAAACAACATATTATCACACCAAAGTCATAAGTAAAAATAATATAATACTCAAAATATTTAAATCGACTCGATTAAATAAAACGATCAAAACTGGGGCGTTACAACTCTCCCCCACTTGGAAATTTTCGTCCTCGAAAATATAACCGATCCCAACAACTCCAAACACGGCCCTCGCATCCGACCAAACAAACATAGACCGATGAAAGGCACACCATGAATAACACAACTGACAAACCACCTAGCTAACAGCAACAACCACGACAACACGACCACGATGACAATAACGACAAGATGCAAAGCCCATACAATGCACTTGACGACCGACTCGCAACTCAAAGAATACACAAACACGACTTACAGGTTCACTCTTGAACCGAAACACAACAAGATCGTTACCATCGCCGTAGGTAACACAACACTAATTCCTCACACAGGAATTAACCACTCGCACTCGAACCAATTCAATGGAGACGAGGCAACAACACAAACAAGGACAGGAAGTTCCATGACACAACATCGTTCACGAACTCCTACATAGCCACAAGAACAACCTCTTTGTTCACATATCTATGCTATGATTCACCAATCGAACATATCACCAACACATCCATCTACATTGTAGTATACGAAATAAATTTAAACATTTTACTTAACACTTCCATTCCGGAACGTCCAATAATTTCATCATTCCAACATGTCTCCAATGTCTAACTTACGTACTCTTACAAGTATCACACATTCATACAAAATGGATCACATCACGCTTCCACTGTGCACTCTGATTGCTCAAAACTATCGAGTCCATCAATCTCGCTTCCAAAGTCTAACCCTCTCTCACTAGATACAAGTCTCTGAACTGCTCAACGATTCTAGCTCTCTTGCCATCAAAACCGACATACATAAAGATTTTCGACTTACACACTAGGCCTAACAACTGCCTCTCCCAAAACCAAACCAAATCCATAACTCGCCATGAATCTTAATCGTCTTTGTTGTCTCATACTCTATTCCTTCGGACCAAACAAGTACTCAATACTCTCGAAATCACTAAACACTTCGAATTTCAAAATTATAAAGATAATACTTCCAATACTCCAACACAACACAACCGTAACCAATTCCAACTCCACAATAGCACTAATCCTTTCATGAATTCTCCGCTTCCTAACATACTAAAACTTCTAATCTGCCTCGTCTTCAAATATGAAAATCTTCATCAACTCATCAAAATCAATCCATAATCCTTCATTAATTCTGAATAATGTATTCCATTTCACTATTAAAGCCGGAAAGATACGTCTATCCCATCCAACATAATTCCCTTCTGCTATCAACAATAGATTAAGGGTGATCAGTTCCTCAATTTGTCAATAGACAGCCGACAACTATGATGGGGCATAAACCATCTTCACTAAACTATAATAGCCTTTCTTGCATCCCGTGCACAAAACTACCTAAGGCACAAATCCTTAGTCGACATAAATTTTACCTCTGTATCCTTCCTGAAACCGGAAACTACTCTGTCCAAATAACACTTACGATCTCACAATCCACAACACACCGACTTAACGCCCCACACCCGAGGAAACACGGAGAAGTACCAGCTTCTCCCCCCACTTATCTCATCCTAACACCTGCTGACTACCGAACAGGAAAACCAAAAAGTACTGACGGTGTTTCACATACCCATTAGGTACTAAGGAACAAACAACAAATTCAAACGCTTCACTCACTCATGTGAAATAAACGAATGAGTCACTCCGATAATAACAATAGCAACTAACGGCCTACCATTAATAAGACAAGTACCTGAAGTCTAACGATCCGCATCAGTAGTATCCGTGCCCGCCAATACAAACACTTTTCCGCCCGCTTGAGCTTGTTTCGGCTTAGCACAATTAGTACTAATGTGACCCGATTCCCCGCAATTGTAACACTTCACCCTGTTCCTTCTACAATCGGCGACAACATGCCCCAAGCCTCCACAGTTGGAACACTTCTCAAGAGTCTTCCTACATTCCAATGATTTATGACCAATCTCTCCACATTTGAAACATTTCGGAGTACTAGCACCCCCTCCACTCGACTTCTTCTCAAAGATACTCTTATGCTTGTCCTTATCAACGGGTGTCACATAAGGACCACCACGAGCTTGTTGTTTTCCTTTTCTCTCATTCATACTCTTGTAGTGAGCAGAACGAGCTTTGCTATCTTCCTCGAAGATTCTACTACATTCCACCAAGTCGGGAAACCTTCTTATCCTCTTATAACCAATGGCTTGCTTAATCTCAGGGCGTAGACCATTCTCGTACTTCACACATCTGGAAAACTCAGCAGTAATCGCCGCATAGTGAGGATGAAATTGTACCAATTCCACAAACTTCGCAGTATAGTCCACAACGGACATACTACCTTGCTTTAGTTCTAGGAATTCCATCTCCTTCTTTCCCTTAACATGTTCAGGGTAATACTTCCTTAGAAACTCAGTACGAAACAAATCCCAAGTAATTCCCTCCTCATCAATCTCAAGAATTTGACGCATACCGACCCACCAATCGTCGGCTTCTTCCTTCAGCATGTGAGTTCCTAACCTTACCTTGTTCTCTTCCGCACAACCCATAACTCGGAAAATCCTTTCAATTTCCTTCAACCATATCTGAGCACCATCCGGATCAAATCTTCCCTTGAA
This sequence comes from Lathyrus tuberosus, assembly GCA_022829125.1. Taxonomy (NCBI): domain Eukaryota; kingdom Viridiplantae; phylum Streptophyta; class Magnoliopsida; order Fabales; family Fabaceae; genus Lathyrus; species Lathyrus tuberosus. Next base: position 9,182,407 of record JALAZF010000078.1, read on the forward strand.
GACCAGCGGTTGATTCTTTCTAAACTCATCGTTCGCATTCACTTTCGCTGCACCTTGCACAGCTCTAGCCATAGACTCCATAGCAGCAGTAATAACATTGTCGTTCCTACCAGCCATATTCTGATCATTCTCAACAACGACAACACGGTTAAACAATAGTTCAACCAACAACAACAACAAGACAGACACAAACTGACTCAACACTGGCTCTGATACCACTTAATGTAACACCCCCTTCTATACCCCCAAATAAATAACATGTTAATTATTTAGGCATATATTAAAAATTTCATCAGAGTATAATTACAAAGCATGGCATAAAAGAAGCATGTCACATTATACTTGAAATTAAAACAATCAACACCTGCTCAACAGAGATATGCAACAGTGGGGTAACTTGCACAGAGGAACTTCGTCCTTACACCCACATCATACAAGGCATACACATTAATATCAATGCCACATTGTATGTTACACAACCAATATACACATTTAAAACGACAAAAGTCGGTAAATGACACTATTCCCAAATTCTCGACTTTATTTAATTGGCTAACAATTTCAAAATTATCATCATAAGAAAGTACATTTCATAAGCTTTCCAACGATATAAAGAACGTCCCGCTCCGAGTTACGGATCAAAAGTTATGCATTTTTAAAGAAAAGAATTTAGTGAGAAACAGCCAGATTCGCCTGGCCACTTCAGAATTCGCCTGGCCAAACCTCTTTCGCCAGCACTTCACCTGGCCAATCACCATTCGCCAGCACTTCGCCTGGCGAATCACCATTCACCAGCAGTTCGCCTGGCGAGCTAGTGGCGAGTCACCAAATTAGAAAAACCCCAAGAGTTACAGAAGCTACCCCATTTCTGTCATTCCAAATTCGCCTGGCGACTTACAATTTCGCCTGGCGAATCACCCTTCGCCAGCACTTCGCCTGGCGAATGAGTGGCGAGTCCTAATCCGCCTGGCGAATTCCCAATTCGCCTGGCGAATCGCACCAGGACCAGAAAAATGCTGTTACGGGTTACACTATTCCAAAACCCCCAAAAACCTCATTTTTCATTCCAAATCAATTCCAACAACAAAACAATTACCAGCAATGATTCATAAACACATGGTAATCATATAACGCAAATTATATCGATTTCCGACCGTAAAAACATCGATTCCTAATCATTTTATCGTTTTCGACCTAAAATTCAAAAACCATGGAAAGGCAAGAAACATCCAAGCAAACACATACATAATCATACACAATCATACAATAATCGAGTTTCGCACCCTTACCCGATTAAATCGATTCCTAGAAGTTGTTTTTCTTTGATTTCCAAGCTTTTTCTTCTTTTCTCTCTTTTTCCCCTTCTCTTCTCTTTCCTTCTTCCTATTTCTTTCTCTCTATTTTCTCTCTTCCCCTTATATTTCTATTTTCTTTCTTTTCTAACTTAGTAAATTATTAGGAAAAGACTAAAATACCCTTACTCTCAATTGTCCCGCAAACGTTCCCAAAACGCGATAAAATATAATAACAATGCAAAACAACATATTATCACACCAAAGTCATAAGTAAAAATAATATAATACTCAAAATAATTAAATCGACTCGATTAAATAAAACGATCAAAACTGGGGCGTTACATTTATTGTCTTTGGGTGTTTACTTTATTGCTTTGAATGATTATCTGTTTGCATTGCATCTTACTTGCGCTTTTACTTTCCTGCATAATGTTTATTGGCTGAACTATCTGGTTTCTTTGACGGGTTGGGTTGTTACAAGAGGTAAAAGGTCCAGTACCCAGGCTATGAGATGTTCTCTAGGAAACCTAGGAATAGATTGGATCATGACGGCTATTGGATGAGGTCCTACTAGTGCGGTCATGATGCCACGAGCAGTGGAGGTTCAAGTAGGATACTATCATCATACACGTTTGTTGTTACGATGGTAGTACTCTCAGGCGAACCGTCGATCCTGCGTTTCTTTTGACTTTACCTTGACCTAGACTGCACCCGTGAGTGGGGAGGGTTGATTCTTTTAGGTACAGGCACCGTTGGTGACTCTTTGATTGGTGACTATGGTTCTGTTTATGAATGTGGTTCTGATGATGACCTTTTGTGGTCCCCGGTATTATGGTTTTCTTATCAGTGTGGACTTATCAGCCTGACATTCTGGTATTCTGATTATTCGGATATTCTGGTATTCCGATATTCTCTTCAGCGCATACCTATGAACTTATTCAGCCATCAGCATAACACTTATTCAGAATATATGGAAGCTTTGATCCCATGTCTTTTGCATCCATAGCTTTGCATTGCATTTGCATTTTTGCATCATTTTACATATCTTTTTCCAGGCCAGAACAGTGAGCTCATCCATCCTTTGTCCTCGACCTGCAGTGGATTTCCCAAATTTCGTATTGGACTTGAATCAGCTTTTGGGAAGAATCATGAACTCAGGAGATCATAATCAGTTTGTGACTAGGGCCGATGTTGAATTGATGAGAAATCAGTTTGATCAACTTATAGAAGCTATGGCGGCCATGACAAGGGGAGAGGCCAATATTCAGAGAACTAAGAATGTTATTCCATCTCCAGTGAATAACGTTGCTCAAGTTCATCCTGTACGGATCCCTGTTGAGAATCAGGGTATACAGGAGCGTACTATCGCCCGAGACGAACATTCTTCTTCTCTCGGTGCCACAGACTATCAACGTTTTGCTTTTTCTGTGCCAGGCGTCCAAGGGGTAGTTCCAAAGATGAAGCCTAAGGACCCACAATCTGTTGATGATGAAAGATACCGTGTATTAGACGAGAAGCTGAAAGCCCTAGAAAGGTGTGATACTCTTGATTTGAATGCTTCGAGCATGTGTTTGGTGCTTGGACTTGTTTTGCCTCCAAAGTTTAAGACGCCGAAGTTTGAGCAATACAAAGGGGATAGCTGTCCGAAGCAACATTTGGTGATGTTTTGTAGAAGAATGACCTCGTATGCCCACAATGACAAACTTATGATCCACTGTTTCCAGGACAGTATGAGCGGGGCATCATTGTATTGGTATATGCAGTTAAAAAGTGGTTGCATCAAATCATGGTCAGATTTAGCCAATGCCTCCGTGAAGCAATACAATTACAATCTTGACATGGCTCCCAGCCGCATGCATTTGCAAGACTTGTCTCAAGTAGATAATGAGTCATTCAGAGGGTATGCTCAGAGATGGAAAGAGTTAGCCGCTCGTGTTCAACCACCGCTTATAGAAAGAGAATTGGTCGATCTGTTTATGGACACTTTGCAAGGTCCATACCTGGACAAGATGATTGTCAATGGGGCAGCAAAATTTTCTGACCTGGTAATAGTTGGAGAAAGCATCGAGAGCCTACTCAAGTGTGGAAAGATCCAAGGCGCCTCGAACTTCCAAGCCAGTGAAAACGAATCAGTTGTCAGTTCTCAAGAAGAAAGGGAGGAAGAAAATAGTTCCATTCAGGAATCTTCGTCACCTTATTCTCAGCATTCAGGCATATCAACTGTCCAGAGTCAGCAATTTTCTGGGTCTTCGTATCAGGGACAATATTCTTCTGCAAATCAAGGTACTACTCAGAATTAACGTCATACTGTCGTCAGCCACGTCAGCACGCCCGACAAAGGCCAAGGAAGCCAGAGAGGCATTTCACTCAGTTACCAATGTCGTATAGTCAGATGTTGCCATATTTAATCAGAGGTGGACTTATAGTGCAAAGGAGATAGGTCCAGTGATTCCTCCGTACCCACCAGGTTTTGATGCCAACGCCCGTTGTGGCTACCATGCTGGGGCATAGGGGCATTCAACTAAAGACTGTAAAGTGCTCAAGAGCAAAGTTCAGACACTTATTGACTCAAATATGTTCTCATTCACACCTCAGGGTATTCAGATCAACAATTCTCCTTCATCCAGTCATGTGGGTTCATCAGTCCAGGTCATGGAAGAAGTCACCGAGAGCAGTTGTGCAGATGATTATCAGACTGACTTCGACGAGCAATTCTGAAAATGGCTAGTTCAGTAGCGAATCAAGCTTGGAAAGCCCAGTTCCACGAAGCTGGCAATATTTTAGATCATGTCATTTCTTTGCATTTGTAGTTTTTGTTCTGTTAAAGTGTAAACTCATTTATAAAACTCTTTGTTTTGATTGATAATGATAATGAAATGAATAGGCATGTTTTGATTAAATCCATTCGTGTTCACTCATACTTTTTATCGATATCATATGCTTGTTTAAGCAGGATCTAAGGGAGAATGACGAAATTGAAAGACGCAAAACTTTCGATTGTATGCTTTTGAACAAAACCCTGCTGATGATGTACATGCATTGTTTCGAATCCCTAAACACCGGATACATAAGGAAGATAATCCCTTGTAAACCTGTTGAGCCTAGCAGTAGGAGTTTCTTTTTGAAAAACAAAAAACCCTCAATACTAACATGGGGCAGGGTAGGTGTCAGTTAATTTGACCGTGCGTTCAAATTTCAAAAGGAGTGTCCCGTTCGAGGATCCATTACATGAGGTTATCCCTCACCAACCGAGGAGTGAGGCAGTCACAACCCTTTCAAACAAGTGAGACAAACCTGTGTCACACGATTTGTTCAAAAAAAAGAACAAAGAATTAAAAGAAAAAAGAAAGCCCGCTAAGTCGAAACTTGAAAACAAGTGACTTAGGCAAAAGTTAGGGCATCCCGCTGGACTTCAAAATCGAAAGATTCAAAAAAGAATCAGTCCAGGCAAAAATCAGGGAAATCAAAAAACAAAAGAACGAAAAGCGAAAAGGATTACAAAAAGAAAAATCCTCGAGCAAAAAACAAGTCGTGTGACCACAGACACCAAAGACAAAAGGGGTGACTGTCACTCCAAAAACCGCGTGGGTTCCTTAAACATCACTTCTACCATTCAATACCTTTTTCAAAGGTGAATGCCTGTGTCAAATTAGCTGAATGTAGGATTGGAGAACATCAAGTAGAATGGGTGGGTCAAAACAAAACTTTGAGCCTTATATCCTTTCTTTCTTAAACTACGAACCACACCACGTTACAACCTTCAAAAGACCTAATTGAAGCAGGGTTGTTTCGAAAGCATACTTTGGTAAAGATCGCGTCAAAACTGACTCCTAAAAGGAATTTTCTTACCATTCATGTTGGTATCGATGTGAAGTCTGAACGTTGATTCATTCATTATATGTCACAACATTTTTCTAGTGAACATACTTGGATTTCAAACTGTCATATGCATTTCATTAAAATTATCATTTTCAAAACGAATTGTTTTACTTATGAGTAAGTGCTTAATCAGGAAAGTTTTCGCAATGGAAAGATTGATCAATCTAAGATGCAAAATGCCTGAATACTCCGTTGAGTAGGGGCAAGTCATATCAAATGGGCAATCCATCCCAAGATTCAGCTAATCTGGGGCAATCAGGTCGAGATTCGACAAATCTCTCGAAGGTCAGTCAATTAAAGTTACTCTTTCATAGATCAGCCAGACAGGGGCATAAATCATTTCAAGGCTGGGGCAGGCCACCCCAAAAGCACAAAAGGTTATTCTCTCTGGAAGATGGTTAATCAAAGTCATGAGGCAAGATATGTCAGATCTTCATGATACTTCTTGAAGATATGTTCATTTACAGGTTATGCTGCATCAGGGCATCTATTTTTGTCATATCAAATATACAGGGTTCATGTTGATAGCTAACATGTGACGTCCCTAGTAGAGTTTCTCTCCCCGGAAGAGATAGCTGAAGTTTCATCACTCAACAGAGCATTATGGAGATTGTGAATCATTCTCCCTAGCAAGAATTCAGAAGTTCACTATCCTCTAGTCAGGTTGGTGAAGTTTATTGCTCTTCAGCAAGAGTTTATATCCCTGTACCGGATACGAATGTTGGGTTTGTACTTCCCTAGTTTGCGGTAAAGTTGTTTCCGTCTCCCCAATAGAGTAAGGGTAGAAGGTAAATCTCCAACAAAGAAGTAAGTCTGACGTTGTCCCTTAGCAGAGCTGATATCATCAACCATTGTTCCCCAAGCAGATTTGTTGGTGGTGGTGAGTATTCCCCAGCAGGTCAAAGGCTGATTGTCATTGGCATATTTCGTCAGCAGATTTCTGGGATGTGTCTCCAGCAGAAGTTTGTATCCATACTTTCCAGCAAAATGAAGGTTTAGTTGGGATCTCGAGTACAGTTTATGACCCTGAAGACGGTTCAGTTTGTTATCCCCAGTGGAGTTGGCCTCGTCTCTTCAGCATTTATTTTGCTTGAGTGGTCCTGTTGCATATCGTATCATTGCATAATCATTGTCATTTCATAATCATTTTCATAGCATATCATAGCATGACGCCTTGTGCAACCGGACAAAAATCCATAGCCCAACTTTGCTTGGTATCCTTCCACAACCCACTTTGTTGGTATCTTCCAAAACCGTCAGGAGCCCAACTTTGCTTGGTACCTCAAACCAAAGTCCAATCCCTATTGGCACCCCTCATCCTGGAGCCTATTCCCTATTGGTGATCGCCAAAAGTCCAATCCCTATTGGCACCTCATTCTAAAATCCAATCCCCATTGGTACCCAGAAAGAGTTCACCTTCGAAAAATCAGGTTTCACCTATCCTTGCTTGCAAAGTCCAACTATACTTGACACGTCCTTTTTTTCCCGGTAGCCCGAGCATACATCGGCATTCAGCATATAATAATCATTGCATCCTCAAATCGCGTAGCATTTCCATTTCGTATGGAACATTACGCCATGGAAAGAAAATTCAAACATATGCGTGTGGAGCATAAGCCAGATTTGGTACCTTGCGTGGAAGCCCAAATCAAGTTTCAGTCAAGACGGTGACATGTCCCCAGAGAGAATGCCGAGCCATGCTCCAGCAGACATTTCAGTCAACCTTTGCTTACCTTTCTTTTGGGTCGTAGATCATACGTAGATCTTACCCTCGATCAGTCCTTGTCCATCAACCCCTTGATGACAACGTTCTAAAGCAGATGTTCTTCCCGTCAAACCCCTTTGACGATGTGTTTCCTTCGGCCAGGTTTTCTTTCCGTCAATCCTTTGACGACGTGTTTCCTTCGGCCAGGTTTTGTCTTTCCGTCAAACCCCTTTGACGACGTGTTTCCTTTGGTCAGGTTTTGTCTTTCCATCAAACCTCTTTGATGACGTGTTTCCTTCAGACATGTTTTCTTTCCGTCAAACCCCTTTGACGACGTGTTTCCTTCGGTCAGGTCTTCTTTTCGTCAAACCCCTTTGACGATGTGTTTCCTTCGGTCAGGTTTTCTTTCCGTCAAACCCCTTTGACGACGTCTTTTCTTCGGTCAGGTTTTTTATTTTCGTCAAATCTCTTTGACGATGTGGTACTTCGGATAAATCTCTAATAAGGTTATGGGGTTCAATTTTCTTTCTTGGGTATGTTATCTTTCCGTCAAATTCCTTTGACGAAGTGTGACTGGGCTCTATTTACATTTTCTCTCCCCACGGTTTGCAAATTTCGTGGCTTTTTTTTTTTGTATTCAATCACCTCTACCTTGACTGTCTGAAAGCCGTTGCTATCACTCTTTCAGGTCCAATTCAATTAAATATGGGCAGCTGTAGCACCCCAAAATTTGCCATATATTTTTCTGACTTTGTCTGGCTTTTGTTTCGCATTCACCTGCATATCCATTAGGTCATACTCATATTTATTCATTTGCATTGGGCTCCTGAGGCGTGGGATCATGGTTTCTTATCTTCTGTGCAACTTGGTTGATATTCATCAATTGAAGATGGTGGTTAGGGTTCATGGTAAAGGCATCTTGACATGAGATCCAGTTGTGGGTTTATATTGTGGTCAGGACAATGCTACTCTCTCAGTTGCTTATTGTTCATTGTGTATAATACAAGTTAATGAGGGAGGAGATTGAAGTTGATTCGAGATGGAGTTCATGGAGTATTTGAGTTTAAATTTGGATTGGGCAAGTGCTTTAAGATATTTGGAATTCAAGATACAAGTTCGTAAATCCATATCCACCCCATATCATAAACCATAATCCACTTTTGATATCTATTTCAGCCGTAAACCATTATCCAATTCCTAATATCCATTTTTAGTCCAATTGTCCATTTTAATATCCATATCCAAAGTTAAATCCACTCCGCATTCTTGATATCCATAGATCATCTTTAACCATTTTTCAAACCATTTATGTTTAGAGTCATTCTTAGTCCATATCCATATTTCCAATTTTCCATTCTTTTTCTAAAACAATTTTTTTAGTCCATTTTCTTCCAAATACCAATATCCATTAATCTCTTCCAAAACTTTTTCATATATCCATTTCAACCCACTTTCAATTTTAGATCCATATCCAAAATTCCTAACACCATTTATTTTGTCTAAATAAATTTCAAATAAAACCATAATCCATTACCAAATCAACAAAGCCCTTGTCATCAATTTCCATTGAGCGTTGGTTTATAAAAAAAAATTAATCTTAGTCTTGGACACACACACACGAATTTGACATAAAGGAGTTCTTCCATATTTGAGCATGCCACAGAAGACGTGGATGCATAAGAATGGCTTCCCTCCCTATAAGGTTGTTTTCATGGATAAACCTTCGCTTGATGATAATCTTAAGCCTATACACTGTGTTGCTGCTAGCGAAGATCTTCAGAAGGGGGATGTTACATTCTCAATTCCAAGTTCGTTGGTTGTGACTCTCGAGTGTGTATTGGGAAACGAGACTATCGCTAAGCTATTGACCACAAACAAGTTTTTTGAATTGGCATGCTTGGCCTTGTATCTGATGTATAAGAAAAAACAGGGGAAGAAATCTTTCTGGTATCCATACATTAGGGAGCTTGATCGGCAACAAAGAGCATGTCAACAAAAGGAGGTCGTATAGCAGCTTTAGCAGGAAATAGAGTTCTTAACAGAAAAAATAATAGAACCAAAAAAGGGAATAAAGGAGTAGAGTCCTAACAGCAACATACAAATTCATATCAGAAAAAATATAACAGTTACAAACCAATACTCCCTAACTTAACTGTCATAAAAAAACCACCATAACCGTTTCAACAAAATAGAGCTAACGGTTTTCCAATTTCTTCCCTAACCAATTAACTGACCAAACTTAACATAACAGAATCCACACTTCCAAAAGTTTCAGTTACAATCACAAACTAACAGAATTTTTTCCCTAACAATTCTAAAAGAACTTAACTACTAACATAATTTTGTTTCTAAGATTTTTTCACCCTGATTCTTTTTTCTTCTCCATTCTCCTCCAATTTCAACGAACAGCTTCACTTCACCATCAACCTTCAATCAACACCTTCAAGCTTCATCCACTTTCATCATCTTTCTCGATTCACTCTCCATCAATTCTGCAATTCACCTTCACCTGCAGAAAAATCAAGAACATCAACGATTCAACAACCATTCGAAGCAAATCAGAGAAGCATCAGAAGAAGAATTCAAGATCAAAGAATAATAACATCTACAAACGCTGTGTGCAGATCAACAACGATGTCAACGTCGCCGAATTCGCAACGCAACACAGAAGCAGATTAGGGAACCACAACATCGCGCCATCATCATCCTCATCGAGATTCTGAGACGAAATTTGGCATCAATTCATCAGCAACGATCGGGAGCACGAGGAAAGGATAAGAAGGGAGCGACGAAGTTAAATTCACTTACATGAGATTATCCCTGCATCAATCATCATCATTTTCTCCATTGCGCACGAATCTCAGACTCAAAGGTACCATCAATCTTGTCTTCTTTATTGGAAATCCATTACGACTATGTAATTCTTGGTGTAAGGAGCCAAACCTCTATGGTTTGAGCTCCGAGTTGGTAGGTAGTAGCGATTCGTGACGAATTCATAGCTAGGGTTATTATAATGTTTGGATTCGAATTGATTTTGAAATCGAGAACAAGAAGCTGAGTGAGTAGCAAGAGCGATACAGAGGTGGAGGCGAACAGAGGTAGTTTGTAGAATGGCGCATGACCGCTTCCGACGAGGGTTGGAGGGTGAGAGTGGCAGTGTTAAACAGAGAGAGTGAGGTCTGAGAGGTAAAGTTTGAGAGGTCTTAAATTATTAGGTTAAGATGCAGCAATGTGTGATCCGGATCTTGGATTTCAGGTTGGGCTTTTCTCTATAGGTTTTTTCCTTTCCACATGTCCCAATTTAACTCGCACACCCCCCGAGTGCATAGTAAGGAGATCTTGGGCCATTGAACTTCTATTTACACTCTCACTTCAATTTTTCACCTCCCTGGAATGTTGGATTGAGGATGATGGGCTTGGAATTAGGCCCTAAGCCTGATTTACTATTACTGCTTTCATATTTCTTAGTGCACCCCTTAGTTCTAATTTTATTAGTTTTTTAGATTTTTAGGTTTTTGGTTTAATTAAATTGTAATATTAACTTTATATTAGAAGTTTGTTTAGAAGTAAATTTGAAGTTAATTTTTTATTTTAGTCTAGTTTTCAATTAGAAATTACCTGTGTTTTTAATTGACTTTTTTACATGGTTTATTGGTTGTAATTGTGACTAATTAGGTTTATATTTTGCTAATGGTTTTTGAATAATTGCTTTGTTCACTAGTTGCTCACTAATCGTTTTTAGCCTAATTGTTCATTAATTGATTTTTTTTTGCTTAAGTGCACTAATCCTCTCTAGCTTAATTGTTCCCTAATTGTTTTTTGCTTAATTGGCCACTAATTGTCCACTAATTGTTCTTTAGACTTAGAAATTAATTTTGGAACCAATGGATTTTGACATAGTTTGATTTGACTTTGTTCTAACGTTGACTATACTTGGATTTTAATACTAACATCGATTAATCTTGATTGTAGTTTCATTTGTTAACTTCGTTAATGGTTCTTAAATGTTAGTTTTGACTAATTATTGCTTACATTTTGGTATCGAATTCACTTAATTCTTGTTGATATTTCCCATTTGAATTTTGGTTGCTAACCTTGGTTATTTTTGTTGATTGCTTAGACTAATTGTTGAGTTGTTTTGTAGTGATTCACACCTGATTTGCTAAGTTGTTTAAAGGTAGGAAGTGCTGCTGCATACATAGCTGTTGAATGTTGTAATTTTGTCCAGAGTTTCTTACATATATTCTATTCTGAAAACAGGTGTTGTTGAAAGCTGTTCTAGCTTGTGGTTGGATTTTATAGCTGTACAGGTGCTGGAGCGCTGTTGTTGCTGCTGTTTTTGGTTTATTTTCTTGGTTTTGGTTTGCTTTTGCATGCTAACGTTAGGATAAAATTTCCTTTCTCATCCTCCACCTTAGGACCATCATTGCATGCTGACTTGTAGGGACGAGTTTCCCTTGGACCTTCTGTATGTCCCTTGCTCTCGCCGTAGGGTGATCGAGATTATGTTTTCCCGTAGTAGCGTGAACTACGGATGCTCTGATTCCTCTTTCTTTTCAGATTGAGGATACATAGGCATGAGATGCGATATCTCGGCGAGCACACTAACAACTAACTTCCCCTTTTCTCTCGCACCCATGCGATCGAGACGATAACCAACTAGTTAATCAACCCTTTTCTCTCGCACCCGTGCGATCGAGACTCTTTCACTAATCAAAACCGCCCCGTAGGTCGAACTACGACTGCTCTGACTTTCTCTTTCTGGTTAGTTTGAGGATACGTAGGCACGAGACGCGATGTCTTGGGGAGCAACCTTCCCCCACAAATAGCATAGTCCATCAAACTACGTTGACTCCGATTCTTCGTTCGTCCACGAAGATACGTAGGCATTGGATTGCGATAATCCTTACGAGTCCGTTTTTGTTTTCCCCTTTCCCGTTTCCGTTTAGCCGTAGATTTTAGGATAACTCACCCTTTAGACATAGACAACAAGCGTGGATCCCATCGAGTACGATGGACACGAGGGGGTGCTAATACCTTCCTCTCGCGCAACTGACTCCTGAACCCAGGCTATGGTTGTGATGACCATTCCTTTCCCTTCGTTGAGGTTTTCTTCGATCATTTCCTTTCCCTGCGTCGGGATAAATAACGATCAGTGGCGACTCTTCTGTTCTTTTTTTATGGTTGATTTTCGCAGATGCGACAGACTCAAAGCATTGATATTTGTTATTGTTGAAAACACAACAGTATGCGTCGACGCACACAGACCAGCGGTCGACGCGTCGCTGACGGATACTGAAAAATGCCTTGGGTTTCACGATTTTCTTTCAAAGTACTTTGACCCATTTATTAGGTTTATACTTTTTATGATTCTCTTAATTGTCATTATCACATTGTGTTCATTGCATCAAGTCTTCATTCTCCTCATCTTCCCTACTTCCCTAAATCTCCATAAACAAACCCTAACCCCAAATCTCTCAACAACCACATTTGGGTTTCTCATCAAATTGCTACAAGTTAGTCACTATTCATCCTTCTCAAGCATCTATCTCAATGGCTTCTCGAAGAATCACTCGCAAAAGAATCACAAGGGACCCATCATCTCAAGCTGGTACTTCTCAACCTCTTCCTAGTTCACCGGTAACACTTTTATCTCTTGTATCAGATGAATTCACTACTCTATATGAAAATAATTTGAGCAAACGCTCTATTGTTAAGCAATATGTTTGCTACCGTCGTACGACTGAAAGAATGCATATAGAGGAAGTCATAGCTCTATTGGACTTTCAAAATTTCAGAAAATTTTTAGAATGTGATACTAAATACAATGAGGACTTAGGTCGCGTTTTCTACACTGGTTTGATGGGTAAGTTTGAGGGTTATATGTTTAACTATAAGCTAGGGGATAAAGTTTTTGCGATAAAAGATTCTACTTGGAGGGATTTGTTTAGTATGCCTGTGCTCAATGCTGGTCCTGCAGAACATGCAACTCCAATAACAACAATTTGCCACAGATCAAGATGAACACTTCACGGCACTACACGATGAGCTTCACTCACATGCCAACAACTTTGAATCTTTTGCCAACAATGTAATGGGAAGTTCAACACTATGACTGAGACAACTGCTAGCCAAAGCCGTGCCCTTACAACTAGTTTCAACGTTCTGAACTGAGTTGTGTTGGAATTGACTGAGCAATTGGACACACAATCTCCACCACCACCTCATGATAATCATTTTCTCGGAAGAGGCCATCACTTTAGGTGGAGGAGGCCTTGAGGATTTTCTGTTGCATCTCATATCATCTATGCTTGTGTTTTGTTTTTCGCATTTCATCTTAATGACTATTGGTTTTGTACTTTTTGCTTTTGAGCTTTCCTATGACGTGACAATGTACTGCACCATATTATGTGTTTATTGAGTATTTTGGCTTGTTATTTTTATTGTCATGATTCTATTTATCTTACTATGTTTTTCATTAACAATCATTTTATGTGAATGTGTGTTAATGGTTACGTGTTGCAAATTTTGTAAAAATGCCAAATTCGATATTGTATCTTTGACCTATTATTTCTTTCTTTCCTTTTGATGTTGTCAAAGGGGGAGAAGAAACCGCAAGCAATAAAAGCTAATGAGATTGATCAAACATCAACAGATGCATGAAGTTAGGGGGAGGATGATACTCCAAGCGTGACTTTTTGCTATTGTTTTGCCATCATAAAAAAAGGGGGAGTATGTGAGGGCAAGTTGTCTCTATACTCGGATTTTCTCGGTTTTAATGATGTCAAAACGTTTACATATAGAATGGTATATTATCTCAAGCATATATAGAATGTAGGTTCATATAGAAGTGCATACTATGTGTTTTTAAATGTGTTTGATCAAGGTGATAACGTTGTATATGCATTAGGTGTTGTTAGGAACCTTTAGAAATATCAAAATGTTGAGTTTTGTAAGTTTCAAGGGTTTGAGTCGACTCATAACCCTGTTCCGGTCGACTCAAAGATGTTGCATTTCTAAGGATTTGTAGCTAGAGGGCTCGCGTCAACCCTCCGGTCGACTCATATTGATTGCATTTCTCATTATCAAAAACTGGGAGGTTTGCGTCGACACAATGTCCTGTTCCGGTCGACGTACACATGTTTTTTCTGCATAGTCTTAGTAACGGGTTAGCTCAGGTCGACCCCTCTATCTGTATAGGTCGACCATTCGCTCGTTGTGCACTATTTTTCTGCTGTGTTTTGATTTCAAATGTTCGTTATTCTTTTTACTTGGTTCTAGCATTGTATATATATTGCTTTTGGCTCATTTTTACAACAGGAACATGAAACGTGAAATAGGCACTGATTTTTCTCTTCATCTTCATCTTCAATCTTACATTCTTTAACAACTACACATAACCATTTTTGTTAGTGTTGTGTATTTTGTGAAGTGATAACGTCTAGACTTAGGAATGTTGTATACTTCGTGTTGGGTTGAGAATCAATGGGTGTTTCTTGAATAAAACCCTAGGGTTTTGTCCTCCAAGAATCTTCGTGATTTTGGGGTTTTTTTGCACAAATCGTTTCTCTACAAGGATTCAGCCGTGCGAAGGTGATTGGAGAACAGAGTGTTCGGTCAGTCTAGTAGCAGCAATCGGAGGATCGTAGGAGAAAGATTTAGGATCGAATTATGGAAGATTGAAATTGATCGAGTGAAGGGGATTGAAGAGCTGCGGGTTCTTACAATCGAGTAGCGTGAGACGGTGATTTGTTCGACCAAATTCGAGGCACTTGATTCATCTTGAATCAAGGGGAGAAAAGACTTTGCATCGAAATCAAAGACGTTTGAGGGTTTGGTGTATCTATTTTCTCTTGTACAAACATTTTGTAACTGTAATATATACATATCTCAATTCCATTTTCGGAATTGGGGGCAGAGGTACCCTTAGCGAGGAAGAAAGGGGAACTGCGTAAACAAATCGTGTTTGTTCTCTCTTTCCCTATCCTTTTACATTTTTGATATTGATTAAACTTGTGAATTATCAATTGATTGAAAATTTATGGTGTAGTGTAGTATAGAGCTGAATAATTGATTTGTAAAAACACTACAATCCTTTGGATTGTATTTAGATTGGCTCTACACTTACATTGCTTTGAAATTTACACTTGGAGTGCCTCGCACGCCAAGTGTTTGATAAATTGATTAAGCACAAGCCTCTAAAGTGCTTTGTGAATTAAGTTTGTTGTATTCACCCGTTGGTGATTGGATAATACCAAGTGCATATATTTGAGTTGATTACATTGTGTATTGTTGATTCTGTTGTATTTTTCTCCTCCATCACATCATTCTTAGTGGCTTTACGCATATCTGATTTTTCTAGTAGCAGTTCGTTGTCGACGAATTGATTCAGTGGTTACTTCCGCATTAAATTTTAAAACCAATTTTTTGGAACACCATAAGCGTGTAATAAATTGTGAGATCTATTCAACCCCCCTTCTAGATCCAAGCCATCGTCTAACAATTCATAGTTATTTGAAGCAACCAATTTGATAATATGGGATGAAGCACCTATGTCTCACAAGAACTGCTTTGAGGCATTGGATAAAACCCTTAAAGATATCATGAGCAAAAAGGGTCTTGCGAATACAATATTTGGTGGGAAAGTTGTTGTTTTTGGAGGAGATTTCCGACAGATTCTTCCAGTTGTTCCAAGAGCGGGGCGTTATGATATTATTCATGCATCTATCTGCTCATCCTATGTGTGGGACTATTGTCAGGTTCTAACACTGACAAAAAATATGAGACTTCAACAAGGAAGAGATAATACAAGTTCTAATGAACTAGCGAAATTCTCCAAGTGGATATTAGATGTTAGGGATGGTAAGATATGCGAACCAAATGATGGATTGGCTGATATAGAAATTCCTCAAGAACTATTAATATACAATTTTGAGGATCCCATAAAAGCTATAGTTGAAAGCACATATTCAAATTTGTTGGAAAATTTTCAAAATGTTGAATATTTACAAGGAAAATAAATTCTTACCTCGACCATTGAAGTCGTGGAAAAAATTAATCATTATGTGTTGGACCTGATACCAGGTAAGATTACGTTAACTTTATTCTATATATACATACAACAAATCAGTGTATCATGTTTAATTTGCTAATGTATTAATATTTTCATGTTATTGATTTTTTTAGGAGAAGAGAAAGAGTATCTGAGTTTCGATTCAATTGATAGAACTGATACAAGTTATACTGAAGCGTATGAAGTTCTAACTCCAGAATTTCTTAGTAAACTAAGAACATCAGGTATTCCAAATCATAACATCAAATTGAAGGTTGGTACCCTAATTATGCTAATGAAAAATTTGGACCAGACTGATGGATTGTGAAATGGAACAAGATTAATTGTTACAAGGTTAGCAAATCATGTAATTGAGGCAAAAATTATGTCTGAAAAGAACATATGTAACATCTTCTACATTCCTCGAAAGTCTGTGTCACCTTCTGATTCACCGTGGCCATTTAAGTTGATTAGGAGACAATTTCCGATTATTGTCTCTTACGCAATGACAACTAATAAATCCCAAGGTCAATCACTTAATCGTGTCAGATTGTATTTGCCTACTCCTGTTTTTAGTCATGGACAGTTGTATGTTGCAATTTCAAGAGTTACAACCAAAAGTGGTCTTAAAATCTTAATATATGACAACGAAAATGCACCCTCTTCTACCACTACGAATTTTGCATACAAGGAGGTTTTCCAATCACTTTGTTAATTGGTAATCATCTTCACCTAATATATTCTATTTTTTTTTTAAAATTGAATAATTAATATCTTATTGCCTTTCATTTCTCCATGCAGATATATGTTGTGGGTTATTGTTATTGGCTGGTTCCTTCATAGCTGAAGTTCAAGTATGAAATTGGTACTATGAAGATACTTACATTTGAACTTATAAAGCCGAAAAATTTATATCTATTATTAATGGCAACAATGTTAAATCATTTGTTTAATATACTCCTTGGTTTAAAAATGACTAAATGAAACGTTGAATTATATTACCTTTTTATTGGCAGTATATGAAGTATCTTAACAAATTATAATTAGCTCCATATAATTTGAAATCATATAGTATCAATAGTTTCACCTCATACATTCTATCATTTAATTGAATCTAAATTTATGTTTTATACTACCAAGCACTGCCTTCGAAATTATATCTTAATTTACTATAAACAATATTCTAAAATATTTATAGGCTTCTAAAATATTTAATTTAATCTTAATCTCCATTTTTGGTTTATGGAACATAAGCAGTATTCTAAAATATTTATAGGCTTCTATATTTTTTAAAGATTAGTTAATAGTTTGTATTCATAAATATAAATCTATTATTATTTGTTATGTTGTTGAATTCATTTTTGGTTACTTATATTTGTGTGTTTTGTACTAGGTGAGTGGTGCTGGAAAATGTATCTCTTATGTATCAACTAAAAGTAGCAAGATGTATGTAAACTAGATCCATGGGAACTGGATGCATCGAAATTAGAAGGAAATTTTATTTGGTCTAAATTTATATTATAAGAATATGTTATAATATCATTGTTTTAGATCTAGAACTGTTGTCTGATGGGTTACTTTATTATAATGTGTTCATACATAACAGAGACACTTCAAAATGACATTAAAAACATCCCAAACTTATTACATTAAAAACATCAGTTTAACGTAACAAACTAAAACATAAAATCCACAATACTTAAAAACTTGCTTATATTATTCCAATACTCCCCCTCAAGTGTGAGTCCACAATGTTCCCCATTTCTATTAGGGAGCATTGAACATTGTGGGATTTCTTTTTTTAGAGCAACACTTTTGTGAGAGGCGCACCACATACTCACCCAAAACCTTAAGGTGATAGGTGTATGAGTCCTCTCACTTATAAATACTCAAGTCACCACATTCCTATCCAATGTGAGACTATTTCTCCACGTGCTTATAATATTCCAATAGATGGTTGGAATAACATAGAAACACATCTTTGGTTTTACCTAAAGATTTTTTTTCGTGGTTTTGGCATTCTTTATCGTGATATAGCAACGATATATTTTCTCCCCATTAATCATTCCTATGAAAACTTTGTAGGGATTTTTTGTATTCTTCACCGTTTTCGATTTTCCCTTCTTCACAGTTATGAATGGTAAATAATCAAAAATTCAAATAAACTATCAAATCAATTAATCAAAGTATCAAATATCACATTGATTTATAATTTAACAATTTTAAAAAAATATCCTACAACAAATTAATTTAGGATTTCGTTCAACAATATTTCATATCATTTAAGCATGGTATTCTTAAAATTGATATAATTTAACTATTTTAAGAAAATGCCTACATCAAAATCAGGTATTATTTATCAATACACAATGATCTAAATCTCATGAGGGAAATAACGACGGGTAAACGACGCTTACCCGGAACCAGAAGCGTCTTTGTCACCCTTGGTCATTTTCAACCTGCAAATGTATTTCTGTGTTGATGGGGTTTCAGGAAGATGGACGAACTTTCTATACGCGTGAGGAACTTCCTATACGCTTGTCCTCTCCCAAAACGTTTTTTATGTCTGCTTTTAAAACAGTTGTGCTACGTTCCTTCCAAATGGTATAAATGAGTTGGTTTTTAAATTGAAATTATAGATATGTTACATATTATATATTGATTATATCATTAAAGTATTTTTTGTTTTTATTTTACCTGAATTTAAATTAACAATATCATATGTTACTATCTATAAATTCTAATCTTTTAATATACCCAAAATATATCATTTATGGGTTATAATATAGTTTTTGATAAAAATTCATATGTTACTATCTATCAATTCTAATCAGATAAGTTAATCCAATATAATGTATTTTTTCGAATTTAATCTTTTAATATACCTGAAATATATCATTTATGGGTTATAATATATTTTTGATAAAAATGTTTAACTATGCCACACTTTAAATTACTTCCTATTTTTTGGGTTATTACAATTTTGAAATATTTTTTATACAATTTTGTCCTTTAAATCATTTTTTATTCCTTTCATTTTCTAACTACAAATTCTCTTTGATATCAATTTTTTTGACTCTCACAAGTATCCGTTCTATATAACATTATGAAACTTTACAAAAAAATAATAACATTTGTAATCTTTAATTTTAATTTCCATTCTAAAAAATATATTATTAATATATTTTTGTTTTCTCCCATTTAAGATTTGTAATAAATTGTAATAACTTTGGATTATATTTTTAATAATATTTTTTTGCTTTAATTTGAACAATCTCTCACATGTCCATTTGTTTTCTCAACACAATAATATTAATAAATTTCTAAGATCTCACGGTAAATATAAAAAAGAATAAACGATTAATGATCACTTTATATATATATATATATATATATATATATATATATTTTAATAATCTTTATATTTTATTGAACTATAAGTTTGGTTTTAAGATGTCTTTTTTCTATAGAATATTTATTATATTTTAATCAAATTAACTACATATTAAAATAATATATTATATATTAATCACTAATAAATGCCATTTATTTATAAATATAATTAAATATTAGACCGATATCTATCACTATTGAATAAATAAATTTGAGATGATATGATAAATATTTATTTTATTATTCTAAAATCATATGAATTAAATATATTTTTGTACTTATATAGATTCTTATTTGAAATAAAATATATTTTGAATGCATTGGATTTTTTAAAAAAACTTTAATAAAATAAGACAAAATCAATTTAGATTTTGTAATTTTTTTTAATTTAGAGAATTCTTAAAACTTATGTAAATCTTTTCAAATTAACTTTATAATGGTAATCAGGATTAAAAAAGGTTGAATGGTAGTCATGAAAATTTAATGATAAATGCTAATCATGAAAATAAGAATAAGTTACAAATATTTTTATAAATGGACACACGGGAAAAAGTATACATGTTGATATAAATATTTTTATATACGAAAATAAGTTACAATAATATTTTTAAACGGGAATAAGTTACAAATCATTTTATAAACGAAAAAAGCTCAACTACTTATACAATTATTATTATAAATCGGAACAAATTACAAATATTTTTATAAATAGACACACGCGTTCAAGGCGCTACTGTGTTTGTAACTATATAAATGTTAATCAACTGAATAAATATATACAAACTTGATAGATGAGAGTGAGAAACATATAATGTGAATCCTGACGGGACCCGTACGATAACACAAGTTTCTTACTCGGATCAATAAAAAAGATTATGTGTGGTGTGAGGGGCCACCCCAAGAGTTTATTAAATAACTCATCATATAAACTCGAATTCTAATAAGAATATGTTATTTTATGAGAAGAAAAAAAAATTAATTTTACTTTTAATCAATGTGAAACTTGAAGTTTTTTCCCTAGAGTCGATGAATCAAAGATCAAATTGAAAATTCTCTGTCCTTTTGTATAGTCAACCTCCAAATAATCAGAATACATGAGGTATTTGCATTGATTGGTTAGGTATACTTAAAAGTTGATTGCTCTCTACCTCAAAAATATTTGTAGGAGCAAAAAAAATCAAAATCTAAAAGATATCAATGTAATAATTAACAAAAATATATTCTTACACTAAATATTTCACTATTTTAATACGGTCAACAATAAAGTATGTTTTATCTGAAATGTTTTGATAGTGTATAATTTGTATGAGTTACTGATGAAGACAAGTAGTTCAAATTTGGTGGAAAAAAAAAGGAAAATGTTAGGTAATTATCCTTGAAGGATATCTATAATATAAGAAAGAAATGTGTTATGGAAAACACCTTTCAGCCCCAATCTTATGAGATGTCATGTGTCTAAAATAGGGGTATTTCATGTCCAAATAATATATTTTTTAACAAAATGATGCTTTCTGTTCATTACCAACCTGTTTTCCTTCGTTTTGGTTTAACTACAACTGATACTTGTACTTTGAGGGGTGATAATGCCAAACCAGAAATGGTGAACGTATTATTGCTTCTCGACCTGAGAGCCAGAGAAGCTGAGGACCTATTAGGAGCCTTGTTCAAGACTAGAACCCACATGTCAGAGGGAATGGGTTTTTGCAGGAAACTTTGACCTTCATCCTACCGGGTTTTCTGGTGTTCTTGTCAGTGGGAACTTTTGAACATGGTTTTCTGGTATTCTTGTCAGAGCATACCTTTGAACTTGTTCTGTCAGCAGGACAACAATTATTCAAAATTTGTGGGAGCTGTGATTCCATGTCTTTGCATTCATGCCATCATATCATTACTCCATTTTAACCCACGAGTTTCTTTATTTTCAAGGGTTTATCTTATCGTTGATTCTGGTTTCTAAGCTCTTTTCTAGATGGATACTAGCAGAAAGAAGAATATTGCTTACAAGTTTCCCTCGCCTGATTTGAGTTTACTTCGCAGTTTGGTTACTTTGGCCACTCCGGGCAGTTTGGAATACTTTAAGAAGGATTACGGGAAGATTCTGAATGTTCTTCGCACAGTTACAGAGTACGAGAGAAGTGTCATACATACTCTACTGCATTTTTATGATCCTCCGCTGAGATGTTTCATATTTCCAGACTATCTGTTGGCTCCGACATTGGAGGAGTATTCGCTCATTTTGGGGTACCAAATCAAGTGTCGTTCCACAGTGCCATGGGGATTCCTGAGCCTCAGGATATTACTGTTGCTCTTTATTTGAGCAAATCGGTGGTGGAAGCCAACCTTGGAGTTAAGGGGGGCCTATCTGGTTTTCATATGAGCTTCTTGGTGGGCCAGGCTTAGGTATATCCTGGTGCTAGCAGTTGGGATACTTTCAATGAGATTTTTTCCCTTTGTGTATATGGGATAGTCTTGTTTCCCAATGTGGCGGATTTTGTGGACATGAACACCATCCATATCTTCATGATGAAGAACCCAGTGCCTAATCCCTTGGGTAATTTCTATCATTTTATGTATTTTAAGAATGAGAAGAAAAGAGGTGGGTTGGTCATCTACTATGATCCACTGCTTTATAAATGGTTCATGAGCCATCTTCCTCACACTGGTGCATTTGTGGATACTAAGGATTCTTTGACTTGGTCCAAGAGATTGATGGATTTGACTACTAAGGACATCGTTTGTTTTGATAGAAAATTGCTCGGCACAGAGTTGATCTATAGTTGTGGACAATTTCCTAATGTTCCTCATGGGGGTGAAGGGTCGTTTCAATTACAATCCCTTTCTCTTTAGAAGACAATTAAGATATGCCTTGAAGTCTCCTCCAACAGATAAAGAAGTAGAAGAATCTCTGTTCTATCAAACATCTAGTAGTCCCGAGTTGATGGGAAGAGCTGTGCCTGACCAGCCTACTTCTGTACTAATGGAGGAATATGACAAGCTCAAGGTTGCTAATCAGGACCTCAATGTGGAGAATGAGGAACTGAAGAGACAAATCAGTGCAATTAGGCGTGCAAACAATGAGATGGCGTAAGAGTTCAAGCTGATAATAGAGTTGCTAGCTGAGAAGGATAAGGTGATCGCGTCAGAAAGCCAGAAGAGGGAAAGAGTTGGTACAGACTTAAAGAGTGCTAATAGTATCCTCAGGCAAAAGAAGGAAGATTTTAAGAAAGCTTATTTCCAAATTGAACAAGCAATGGGACAATCTTTTGACTTCTTGCAAGAAGATGGAGGATCATTATCAAGCTCAAGTCGAAGACCTGAAAAAGCAGCTCGAGATTAAAGCAGCTCGAGACCGCCATCAGAAGGATGAGATAGGTCATCAGTTAGTGGATTGCCAATTCTGTTTGAACCAAGCCTTGAAATGGGCATTTTTTTAGGGGGAGGGGTGGTGTAACCGCTTACAGACATCAGTACAGGTTTGGAACCTACAGATAAGGGTGGAAATAGGTTGGGTCGAGCTAGGCTTTTCCAAGCCTAAGTCTGACCTGTCAAAAAGCTGAAGCCTAAGCCTGACCTGTAGCCTATCATAGGCTTATTTTTAGGCATGAGTCTGGCCTTTTCTAAAGTCTGGTTAGCCTGTTAGCCTACATAAAAGCCTGTTATTTTAAATAGACTAAAAAACTAAAAAACCAATGTGACAAAAAGTTTGTTTACATTGACTTATTTTAACTTACCTATTAGTATAAGTTTGGTGAGATTATTTGTTTAAGATAACTTATGAGAATAACTTATAACATTGTCCATAAGGTGTTTTCATCTTTTTTTCATAAGTTATTCAAGATAACCAATTTTTATTTATGTATTTTAATTCAAAGTACAAAACATAACATAATGATAATAAAAAAATTATTCTTATTTATTTAAATAGGCTGGCCTGTTAGGCTTAAAAGGCTTTTTTCATGGCCTGAGGCCTAGCCTTTTTAACTAAATAGGCTTATAAAAAAGTCTAGGCCTTTTCTATTTAAAAAGAAATTTTGGTCTGGCTTGAGCCTGTGTAGGCTAGGCCCATAAGCCCCTGTTATCGGCCTAGCCTATTTCCACCCCTACCTACAAATTGCTGAATATGGAACTGGTCAAATCAACAAGGGGACATCTATTAGAATTCAGAAAGACCATTGTTGAATGCCAAACTTGCTTTAAATTGATCATTAATTATTGGATTTTTTCAACTCTTTTGTGTTGTTTTGTTGGATTTACTCCATGATAACATGTTATTCTTCAATATTGTAAAAATACCTTTGATTGCTTTGATTTGTGTATTATTATGCATAAATTAGGCATAAAAACATCAAAGAGTAAGACACAAGCAATTGGGCAAGGAAGCCAAGGGAAGAGAAGGATTTCAACATGTTTGTTGTGCGAACATCTAGCGAGGAGTGGCAGCGAATGTTCGCTGTGCGAACTCATAGCGAAGTCCCAACGAGCCATCTCAGAATGAAGTCAGTAGCTAAAGGGCAGTAAGTTCGCTGGGTGACAAGCAGCGAATGTTCGCTTGGGCGAAGTGTCAGCGAAGAGCCAGTGAACCATCCCAGACTGAGATTAGTAGCTAAAGGACCCTAAGTTCGCTGTGCAAACTTGTAGAGAAGTAGTCCGCAGTGCGAAGAATTGCTCGCACAACGAACTTCAGATATTTCTCAGGGGCGGTTTAACTGTTCAGAGGCACTTCAGGTGCCTAAATTGGTGTTCGTTGGGCGAAGAAACCATTCGCAGTGCGAACGTGACAGATTCTAAAAGTACTATATAAGTACTTTTCACTATTTTTGGGGATCATAACCCCATTTTACACACTAGAACTTCATTTTCTCAGATTTCTTCACCAAATGGTGATATTTTGCAAATAGAAGCTGGATTCGTATCCGAGTTCGATTCTTTGACGTGGATGTTCATTCATCTTCTTCCGAAACTTGTAAAGCAAGCTATCATGGTTTAGGATAGCTAATTTCCTTTGTATCAAAGGTAGAGGTAGTCTACCTTTTGCTTGTATGTATTTCTTTTGATTGGCCTTGTATGTAAACAAGTGATGATTAATATATGATGAATATTTTTGTTCTTAATGATCCATTCTTGTTTTGTAAAACTCTAGACATAGATTTTGTAAAACTTGACCTAAAAGATTCATCTATCGGTTTATAGATTGGAGAAATCGGTCTATGGTCGATAGTTGCTTTGTGTTGAACTTAAAGCTTACTATATTGGTTGTTATATGGAGAAATCGTGTTGCGATGAATACCGTGTTTCTCACGACGCTTCTCTAGATATAGACGGTGTTGAGAGAATGCTTGACGATATTAATCGAATTCGACTTCACATGCAAGAGTGAAAGAATACGTATAAATTAAGGTAGATGAAAACTACTTTTGATATAATTTGTTAACAATAATCTTTAGAATTTATAAGCTTTGCTACTAAAACGTGACAATTTTATGAACAAAACTTTGAAAACCCCTTATTCTTAAACGGTAAACTGTTGAACGACAAACATCAAAATATCCTCAATCCCTGTGGAGACGATAACAAAAACCCCTTTTAACTACGATTCAAACAAAATGGTGCTGTTGCCGAGGATTATTGATATTGCAAGCATTGCAATAGTTTATTGATTTAAGAACTTTGTATTGTATTCTTACCCCTGTTACTTTTCTTGTGCTGCTTAATTTGTTTGGTTAAGCGTGCATAATCTGTTTATGTGAGGGAGTGTACCTGCAGACTAACTTCTTTTTGATCCTGAGATTGAAAGAACCGTTCGGAGGCTCAATAGCATAATCAATAAATCATACATTAAAGATTCACATACATACTGAAAACGGAGGCTAAACAACTCAAGAAAATTCCACAAATATCAAATATATCAAGCCATGGAAGTTAAATGTGGAAAGGAATCAAGATAAGCTTAAAAAAAAAGCAAAAATCACACTCTGCAGCAGGTGTAATCGATTAACATATATGTGTTAATCGATTAGACAGTGTAAAATCAACATTCTGGCATAGAAAATAGGGTGTAATCGATTACACCAGATGTCTTAATCGATTACACCTGTAGAAGCAGTAGAAAATCACTTTTCAGAAGCACTTTTCCAGCATCAATTCAATGATAAAATGCAACATGTAATAACATGCAATTGTACACGAAAATTACATCAGTTAACAACAAACAAACACCTATTGAATCAATCAAATAATCAACATCATGAAGAACTAAATGTTGATAATGTTGATAAAGGGAAACTGATTGTTGTTGAAGACTCTGTACAGAATCCAACGCCAAAAGCCCCCTTTTCAAGGACGTCGAAAAGTTTATGAGAATCATCATGAAGAGTGACTATAAAGTCGTGAACTAGTTGAATCAGACGCCGTCGAAGATTTCCATTCTGTCATTGTTGCTCTGTTATAAGGCTCACCGAAATGCCTTGTTGAAGATTTTGAATGTTGCATATGTTCCTCATGAGATTTCTGTCAACCAGCTTGAAGGGGTTGTGGCGAATGTCAATTCTAGCAATGGACTGGGTTTCACTGATTTTGATTTGACTCCAGAAGAAAGAAACCATAACAAGGCCTTTCACATATCTATGGAATATAAAGGTGTCGTGTTATCCCATGTATTGGTAGATACTGGATCTCCCCTCAATGTGTTACCTAAGAAAGTACCGATGAAGTTAGATGTACAGAGAGTGATAGTCAGACCTAGTGACTTGGTCGTTCGGGATTTCGATTGTTCAAAGCATTCTTTTTTAGGAGAGGCGGTGTTACCCATCAAGGTGAATCCTCAAGTCTTCGAAGCAACCTTTTTCGTCATGGATATTCAACCAGCTTATAGTTGTCTCCTTGGGAGTCCATGGATTCATTCCGCCGGAGCTATGTCCTCAAATCTTCATCAAAAGATCAAGTTTGTTGTTGATGGGAAGGTGGTTACTGTATGTGGTGAGGAAGACATTATTGTGAGTCACCTAACTTCTCTCAAGTATGTCGAAGTGGAAGGAGAGATTCACGAGACTTTGTGCCAGGCGTTTGAAGCCGTGCATATTAAGAATGATTCTCCCGTGGAGGATAGGAAGCCTGAAGTCTCCATGACATCATTGAAGGAGGCCAGAGCCATGGTTAAAGCTGGTTGCTCTGAAGGTTGGGGCCAAGTTCTGGACTCGCCAGTGAAGAAAGACAGATTTGGTCATGGGTATAAGCCCGCGCAGATGCCTCCGAAGATTCAAGGTCCTATCATATTTTCCAGTGTCGGGGTTATTTTTTGTGATCAGATCAATGCTATGGAGGAAGATGATGTTGTCAGTGATTGTGACCTAGACAAGTGGATCCGTCCCTGCGTCCTAGGATATGAGATCAATAATTGTTCTTCCGAAGATATCATTCAAGTCACTCTTCATGAAGAGTAATTTCATTTGTTTTTGCATATGATAAGTCCAACGTTCTGCTGAAGACATAGTGATTCATTTGTAGGGCCTCACATTTACATTTGCAATGATTATCATGAATAAAGGACATTTTTGCATTCAAATATTTTTCTCCCTATCTTTCATTTTTTACTTTATATTCTTCAAATTGGCAATGCTTCTTTTGTTTTGTTTCTCATTCTAAAATAAAGCATAAACCATCAATCATGTAGATCCATCGTTCCATATTCCATCAATAACAATTTTACTATGGCTCAGTATGACTTTGACAATCCGATTTACCAAGCTGAAGACAAGGCTAAAGAAGACTGTGAACTTTCTAAAGAGTTGGCCAGATTATTGAAACATGAGGAGATGGCCATTCAGTCGCATCAGGAATCTATTGAAATTGTTAATCTGGGCACCAAGGATGCAAGGAAAGATGTCAGAATCGGGGTTGCCTTTGAAGAAGATGTGAAGAGGAAATTGATCGAGATGTTGCAAGAGTATGTTGACATCTTCGCTTGGTTTTACCAAGATATGCTTGGGCTTGATATGAATATTGTTGTGTGTCATTTTCCTCTCAAAGAGGGTTGTCCTCCAGTCAAGCAGAGCTTAGAAGAACTCGACTAGAAATGGTTGTCAAGATCAAGGAAGAGATTCAGAAATAGTTGGACGCCGGTTTTCTTGCTGTTACCAGTTATCCTCCTTGGGTTGCAAACATTGTGCCTGTACCTAAGAAAGATGGTAAGGTACAAATGTGTGTTGATTACAGGGACTTGCATAGAGCAAGCCCGAAAGATGATTTCCAGCTTCCTCATATCAATGTGTTAGTAGATAATACTGCCCAATTTTTAGTGTTTTCCTTCATGGATGGCTTCTCTGGGTACAACCAAATCAAGATGGCCCCAGAAGACATGGAGAAAACAATGTTCATTACACCATGGGGAACCTTCTGTTACAAAGTGATTCCTTTTGGTCTAAAGAATGCTGGGCAACTTATCAGAGGGCTATGGTGACTCTCTTTCATGATATGATTCACAAAGAGATTGAAGTATACGTTGATGACATGATTGCGAAGTCCCAAACTGAAGAGAAGCATCTAGTTAATTTGCAAAAGTTATTTGAAAGGTTGAGAAAGTTCAAGTTGAGGCTGAATTCGAATAAGTGCACCTTCGGGTTGAGATCTAGAAAGCTGTTGGGCTTTATCGTCAGTGAGTGAGGTATGGAGGTTGATCCTGCCAAAATAAAAGCAATACAAGAAATGCCTGAGCCACAAACAGAGAAAGTGGTATGTGGTTTCCTGGGGAGATTGAACTACATCACTAGATTCATATCTCATCTTACGGCCACGTGTGAACCAATATTCAAATTATTAAGAAAAGATTATGCTATCAGATGGAATAATAATTGCCAGAAAGTTTTTTTTAAAATAAAAGATTACTTGTAGGAGCCTCCGATCCTCATGCCTCCAGTACCTGCAAGACCATTGATAATGTACTTGACGGTTCTTGAGAATTATATAGGTTGTGTACTCGTTCAACAAGATAAGACAGGTAGAAAGGAACATGTTATCTACTACCTGAGCAAGAAATTTATTGATTGCGAGTCGAGGTACTTAATGTTGGAGAAAACATGTTGTGCACTTACATGGACAGCCAAGCGCCTGAGGTAGTATATGTTAACTCACACAACCATGTTGTTATCGAAGATGGACCCGATCAAATATGTGTTTGAAAAGCAGGCCCTCACCGGAAGGATTGCCCGTTGGCATATGGTTCTGACAGAATTTCATATTCAATATGTTACCCATAATGCCATCAAGGGTAGTGTCTTGTTAGACTATCTTGCTCACCAGCCAATTGACGATTATCAGTCAATGAAATTTGATTTTCCTGATGAGGATATCATGTACTTGAAGGATAAAGACTGTGATGAACCATTTTTGGATGAAGGACCTGAGCCTGGATCTCAGTAGGGCTTGATTTTTGACAGAGCTGTTAATGCTTTTGGCAACGGAATTGGGGAAATCATCATCATTCCCAAGGGTTCTCATATCCCTTTCACCACAAGATTGACATTTGATTGTACCAACATCATGGCAGAATACGAAGCTTGTATCATAGGGTTAGAAGAGGCTATTGATCTGAGGATCAAAATCCTTGATGTGTACGGTAATTCAGCTTTGGTTATCAACAAGATCAAAGGGGAATAAGAGACCCGTCAGGTCAACCTAATACCTTACAAAGATTATGCCAGAAGGTTAATGCATTTCTTTGATAAGGTTGAATTTCATCACGTGCCCCGGATAGAAAATCAGACGGCGGATGCGCTGGTAATATTGGAATCCATGTATAAGGTGAACAGGTGGAATGAGGTATCTGAGATCACAATTATGCGCCTCGACAGACCCGCTCATGTTTTTGCGACAGAGGAAGTAGTGGATGATAAGCTTTGGTTTCATGATATCAAGTGCTTCCTTAAAAGCCAAGAGTAACCATCCGGGGCATCCAACACGGATAGAAAGACTATGAAGAGATTGGTTGGTAATTTCTTCTTGATTGAGGATGTGTTGTATAAGAGGAACTTCGACATGGTCTTGCTCAGATGCGTGGATAGACAAGAAGCATACATGTTGATGGAAGAAGTTCACGAGGGTTCTTTTGGTACCTATGCCAGTGAGCATGCAATTGACAGAAAGTTATTGAGAGCAGGTTATTACTGGATGACCATGGAATCCTATTGTTTCAAATATGGTAGGAAATGTCCTAAGTTCCAGATTTATGCGGACAAAGTGCATGTGCCACCCGTTCCTTTGAATGTGTTGACCTCTCCTTGGCCCTTTTCCATGTGGGGCATTTATATGATTGGTTGGATTGAGCCGACTGCTTCCAATGGGCATCGTTTCATCCTGGTTGCCATCGATTACTTCACTAAATGGGTGGAAGCGGGCTAGTTTGCAAATGTTACCAAACAAGTGGTTTCCCGGTTCATAAAGAAGGATATCATATGTCGTTACGTAGTCCCTAAAAGGATCATTATTGATAATGGTTCAAATATGAATAACAAGATGATGAAGGATTTGTGCCAGAACTTCAAGATTGAACATCACAATTCTTCTCCATATTGTCCGAAGATGAATGATGTTGTTTAGGCAGCTAACAAGAACATTAAGAAGATTATGCAGAAGATGGTTATGACGTACAAAGATTGGCATGAGATGTTGCCATTCGCTTTACATGGTTATCGTACTTTGGTGTGTACCTCAACAGGGGAAATCCCTTTCTCCCTTGTGTACGGTATGGAAGAGGTCATGCCATTGGAAGTTAAGATTCCTTCTTTAAGGATCATGATAGATCTGAAGTTCGACGAAGCTGAGTGGGTTCAAGCCAGGTTCGATCAGTTGAACCTCATTGAAAAAAATACAACTGCGACCATTTCTCATGGACGGTTATATTAAAGCAGGATGAAAAAGGAATTTGATCAGAAAGTACGTCCTCGATGTTTCCAGACGGGTGACTTAGTGTTGAAAAGCATCATACCTCCTCAGACAGATCACAGGGGTAGATGGACTCCAAATTATGAAGGACCATATGTTGTGAGAAAGGTTTTATCTAGCAGGGCTCTGTTACTCTCAACTATGGATGGTGAAGATTTTACATCTCACGTGAACATAGACATAGTAAAAAAATACTTCGCATAAAAAGAGACACGCTGGATCATAAAAAAATAGGTCCAGGAAAAAATGGGCATCCCGGCGAACCATAAAAAGAGAAGATTCGGGAATAAATTAGGGATAAAAAGAAAAAAGAATTTAATAAACCCGCAAAGTTGAAAACTTGAAAAGACAACTTTTACAAAAATAGGGTATCCTAGTGGATTGAAAACGCAAAAGGGCGATTCAGGCAAAAGTTAGGGCTTTGAAAGCGAGAGACCGTGGTCTGCGTTCTTGTCTCATCTCAACAAGTGGGAATTCCAAAGGATAGAAATTGGTCCAATCTATCTCTTCAGAAAGCAAAGTATTAGAGAGCGTCGGAGGCATACGAGTCATAGCCGAGTCGGAACTTGATGGAAATCTATTTCCACATTGCCAATCAATGTATTCCTTTTTCTGTTTGCGCAATTACCTCTTTTAGGAATTGCTTCTATATGTAAATGCCTATTCATAGGCCACATTTTCAATCAATAAAATTTCCTTTCATTCAAAATATTTCCTCTTCTTTTTATTTTACTGTTTTGTTTTAAAAAAACGTCTGATATTTTGATAAACATTGCATTTAAAAACATTGAAGTTTTACAAAGCATGCTAAAAAACATTTGAAATTGCCTGAATTTTTAATGTCTTGAATGATAATCGGGGTTGCCATGATGTACCTGGAACACGTTTTTGCTGTTTCACTTTGCAAGAATGCTTTTCCTAGCAGCAGTAGGTGCATAGCCCAGAGGATTTGAGACTCGAAGAAATATCAGAGTTGTTCTTAGCATGATACTTTGCGTATCTCTCCCCAGCAGAGACCGCCAAGGTTTTATCTCCCTAGCAAAGGTCTAGAAGTTTGCTTTCCCCAGCCATGGTCAGAATTGGTTGTGCTCTCTAAGCGGGTTTGTTTCTCCAGCAGTGTGTTGGTTTCTCATTCCCAGCATTAGAAGGTTTGTATGCCCAACAAGGTAAGGTCGCAGATGTCTCTAGTCGGACAAGGTTGGCGGCAAGTCAGAAAGTTCTCCTTTCACTCCACAGGTCGTTCTTGACAGAAGTGCCCCAGTGAAGTCGTCATCTCCAACAGAGTTTATAACCCGATAGTTATTAGAGGTTCAGTTTGTTGTTCCCCTACGGAATATTGGATCCTGGTGATCCCTTCCCCAGCAGCTGCTTGTTTGTTGGCACTTCCTCCGGCGGGGTCCTTTCTGCATGTTGTGCATCTAGCAGGCATCATTGCATTGCATCCTCAGACGCGTAGCATTTCCATTCATATGGAGCATTACGCCATAGAAAAATTCAAACATGCATGTGAAGCATAAGCCAGTTTTGGTACTCTCCTTCCAGATCATGGCGCAATCGGAGAATGATATAGCCTCAGAGGAAACGTCTAGCTCTTTCCTCGAGCAGGTGTTCCAGTCAATCCTTAGGGTCGTAGATTCGAAAATCTTACCCTTTTTTCCTTCTAGAGGAGTCATCCCCCCCGCACAGAGTTGTCTGTCTGAGATTTCTCTTCCCCCAACAAAGTCATTTGTTTCTTTATTTTAGGTTATGGGTCTATTGGTTCTATTTCCTGTCACCCATCGTTCGGATGTGGGGTCCGTTAATCTTATTTCTTGAATTCATAGATCGGTTGATCTTACTTCTTTATTTTTTTATAAGTCCGCCTTCGTCCGACAGTCTTTTTTTGAATCCAATTCCCGACTGGTATTCGGTTCTAGACAAATCTTTTGTTCAAAGTCCAGTTCTTGACTGGTATTTGGTTCCCGACCAATCTCTTATCTTCGGAATCCAGTTCCCGACTGGTATTCGGTTCCCGACCAACCTCTTGTCTTCAGAGTCCATTTCCCGACTGGTATTTGGTTCCAGACCAATTCTTTGTTCAAAGTCTAGTTCTCGAGTGGTATTTGGTTCCCGACCAACCTCTTGTCTTCAGAATCCAGTTCCCGACTGGTATTCAGTTCTCGACCGATCATTGTCTTCAGAATCTAGTTCCCGACTGGTATTTGGTTCCAGACCAAATCATTTTTTAGAATCTAGTTCTTGACTAGTATTCAGTTCCCGACCAAATATTTATTTTCAAATCCAGTTCCCGACCAGTATCCAATTCCCTTTTATTTCCCCACAGAGTGCAAATTTCTTGGTTCTATTGTATTCAAACCCCTTCTACCTTGAATGTCTGAATGTCGTTGCCTTTCATATCTTTAGGTTCAAGTTAATTGAATAGGGGCAGTTGTTGTACCTCAAAATTTTCCCTCTTGTAGCTAACCTTAACTGGCTTATGTTTGCATTTAGCATATCATTAATCATGCATTGCATTGGACTTCTAGGACATGGGATCTCAACTTGTTTCTTGTAGTTCAGGGTTTCCTTTATTTCAGAGAATGTTTAAGTAGTATTCAAGAGTCAAACAGACAGTCATCAAGGTCTTCGAGCATTTATTTTGGTCAATAGATGGTTTGATTATTTCTGAATCAAAAGCAGAAAGCGCGAAGTTCATATGATTTAGGTTTCAGACATGTTATACATCATGTTTCAGGCATTACTCAAGGGCTTTATCAATGGCTAAGGTTCAGATGTGAAGCCAGGCTTAGAACATGTTGCAACAGGGAGATCTTTTCACTTTTGCCTTGAGGAAATCGATTAACCCAATCATGGTAATTGATTACACCCCCTCCAGAAGGCGCCAGAATTCAAATTTTAAAGTAATTAATCAATTAACACATCTTTGTTAATCGATTACACTCCGTCAGTTTTTCCTAGAACAACAGATTTTCAGCATTGTAGAAGTTCCAAATTCATCTCAATCACTTGGATTAACACTTCCATCAGTAGAAGGATCTAGAATGCTTCCAAAATATTGGTTTATTTCCAAATTAATTTCATTTTCCCTCCATAATTCAAATAATTTCCACTCCTAATTCTAAACCAAAAATCCAACACTCATGCAAAACCAAATTTCAAACCTCCTTCTCATTCCATACCTAGATCATATTTAAACCAATTTGCTCCATTCCAAAGGAGGAGGAATCATTTTCTGCATAATTTCTGAATTTACTCTCAATTCTCTCTCACTTAGTGCAAATTTTTTTACTCTCAACCTCCATTTTCATCTTCACCCCTAACCTCACCAAAGCTCTTCCATTAGAGTTAATAAATTCTTCATTGGAATTTGTTAATCCTTGAGCTAAACCTTCATCAATTCCTTTCATCAACATCAAATTCTGCAGTAGAAGTTGATTTGGATCTAGATCTGAATTTTGGAAGCAATTTTTTGAAGTGATTTTGAAGCAATTCTAGCTTATTGCATTGTTTTTCAACTTTTCTTGTGAAGAATTCATTGGATCTCTGGTTTTCTTTGCTTGATCTATCAAATTCTGTTTGCAAAAATTACCAAAGCAAATCTCTGCTTTGTAGGTTGGTGATTCTTAGATCCTAACTCATTTTAGCTTATTTAGCAACTTTCACAATGTAGATCCTTGTGGTTTTGGTGTGAATTGATCCATTAATTAAGTTGCTTGATGTTGTTGATTGTTTGATTGATTCAATAGGTGTTTGTTTGTTGTTAATTGATGTAATTTTCGTGTATAATTGCATGTTATTACATGTTTCATTTGTTAATTGAATTGATGCTGGAAAAATGCTTCTGAAAAGTGATTTTTCTGCTGTTTCTATAGGTATAATCGATTAACACATCTGGTGTAATTGATTACACCATATTTTCTACGCCAGAATGCTGATTTTACACTATCTAATTGATTAACACATATATGTTAATCGATTACACATGCTGCAGAGTGTGATTTTTTCTTGTTTTGAGCTTATCTTGATTCCTTTCCACATTTAACTTCCATGGCTTGATATATTTGATATTTGTGGAATTTTCTTGAGTTGTTTAGCCTCCGTTTGTAGTATGTATGCGAATCTTTGATGTACGATTTGTTGATTATGTGATTTAATGAATTCTTGAAGCATGTTCATGATGCTCACTTGTTTACATGTTGACACTTGCTTGTTGCTTGCATATTCATGATGTTTGAGGTTGATACATGTTCATGTGCATGTTCAATTGCTTAACTCCATGGTGTATGTTCATTTGTTCCATTGATGATGTATGCTCATAATTCATTGACTGGTCTTTTGATACAAGCTTGCGTACTTTGCTTGACTTTGCACAACACATGTCCGTGTTGTTTGAATTCTTGATGCATATTCATGATACTTGCTTAGCCTTGTGGAATTCATGAAGCATGTTCAAATTATTGGTGCTTTGTATACACTCCTATCCTGAGCTATATGCGTTGTTAAATGCTGCCATTATGTTGTTGCTTCATACATGCCTGTCTTGGAAAATATGTGTTGTTAAATGCTGCTGTGTTGCTGTTGGAAATACACTGCTGTTCTATTTGAAGCACTGTCATATTCTGCTGTTTGTACTTTTCCTTATCTTTTTGCTTTCTCTTGCATGTTCCCTTAGGGCTTCCTAGTCCAACTTAATTTTTGATTAAGATTGGAGTAGGAGAGACATTAGGTTGTTAATCCAAGCATGATAACATTAGGGTAGCTTCTCCCTAATCTCAACCTTAGGGCCATTTTGTATGACAACATTAGGATAAAATCGTATTTTAATCCTAACCTTAGGACCACATTGCATGATAACATCTAGGACTAAGTCTCCCTTAGATTGTGCGTTGTGTTTTTCTCTTCTCTCTCTTAAACAATTCAAGACACTTAATAAATATGATGTGTATAGTGCGTCACGAGCCTTAAGCACAATGGGAAATGATGAGCGGGAGTCTCTCCTTACCCCATCTAGAGAGCTTTATACACGAGCCATTTCGAATTGGTCAGTACTCCCTCCTATCATCATAGACTCTAGCATGATACACATCACAAATTGATTCAACTCACTTCTTTAAATCACTTCAACAAACTCAAATCATTTTGTCCTTCGAGATTTTCTCTTCAAACCATTTTCAAAAAGGGCATGTATCTCTGTTCTACCGCAAACAGGTAACGTGTAAGACTCCCGACAACGAGCGACAAACACCTAAACTGTTGGAACATGGACGTTAGTATTGTCCATAAAAAAAACTAAGTAACATGTGGTCCCATGAACTACGGACGCTCTGATTTCTTCACTCTCGTTCTAATGAAGGTACGTAGGCACAAGGGCCCTAATCCTTGGCAAGCAACCTTCCCTTTCACCCATAGTCCTCTGAACTACGTTGACTATGACTTTCCCATTGCACGAGGGAATACGTAGCCATAGGATTGCAATATCCTATCGAGTCCCCTTTTGTTTTTTTCTCCCTTTTTGTTTCCGCATTCCCTTAGCAAGTAAGCTTTAGATATACACACCTTTTGAATAAAACAATAAGAGTGGATCCCATTGAGTACAACGGACACGTGGGGTGTTGACACCCTCCTCTTGCGTAATCGACTCCTGAACCCCGAATTTGGTTGCGAGACCATGTTCTTTCCCTTTTGAGGTTTTCTCGATGTTTTCCTTTCCCCACTGGGATAAATAAAGTTTGATGGCGACTCTGTGTATTCGCCGGTGGTCTTTCGCGGTAGTGTCAGGTGGGTGTTTTAGTCTCTCTGTGTTGCATTTTTCTTCTCTATGTTGTGAATTATTTGATACGTGTGATGTTGCTATTATGATGTATGTTTGGATGTATTGCGAAATGGGTGAATGATTAGGATGTTGTATGTTATTGGGAATTAGAGTGTGAAACTTAAGTAAATGAATTTCCCTGAAAAATTGGGGTTTTAGGGAGGTTTCAGAATTGATTTTCGTAGCACAGATTTGCAGGAAAAATGATTTTTTTTAGGGTGTAACTGGTTATAGGTTTTGGTGTAACCAGTTACACTGTCACATTAAAGCGTGAACTGGGCCTTTTTTTAGGGGGGGGGGGTGGTGTAACCGCTTACAAACATTAGTACAGGTTTGGAACCTACAAATTCTGAATCTAGAACTGGTCAAATCAACAAGGGGACATCTATCAGAATTCAGAAGGATCATTGTTGAATGCCAAACTTGCTTTAAATTGATCATTAATTATTGGATTTTTCAACTCTTTTGTGTTGTTTTGTTGGATTTACTCCATGATAGCATGTTATTCTTCAATATTGTGAAAATACCTTTGGTTGCTTTGATTTGTGATTTATTGTGCAGAAATTAAGCATAAAAACATCAAAGAGTAAGACACAAGCAATTAGGCAAGGATGCCAAAAGAAGAGAAGGATTTCAGCATGTTCGTTGTGCAAACATCTGAAGCTAGCGGGATTATACCTGAGTGAACGGTACACTCAAAGATACAACAGAGTCGCCACTGAACTTTATTTAGTCCCAAAGGACAGGGAAAATATCAATAAAATCCAAGGGGAAGAGAAACGGGTAAGGGGGTCGGTTATGCGAGAGGAAGGTACTAGCACCTCACGCATCCGTCGTACTCGACTGGAACCATTTTGCTTACTTCTAGGCTTGGATGGGTTATCTATCTAAAGGCTACTAGCTAAAGAGGAGGGGGGAAAAGAGAAGAAAGTGCCCGCAGAGGATTTGGGCCCTCGTGCCTACATATCCTCATAGTAGAATGAGAAATTCAGAGCTCCTTAGTTCATAGAACCAAGAAAAAGGAAGAAAAAGGTGGGAAAATGTGGCTCGCCAAGATTTCGCAATCTCGTGCCTACGTATCCTCATAGTGCAATGAGGAATTCAGAGCCTACGTAGCTCAAAGAACAAAGACAGAGAAAGAAAGGAAAATGGTGTCGAAACCAAGAACGAGAGAAGGTAGAAAGACTCTACTAGGGGAAGGAAACAAAGGAGTGGTGTTGAAACCCAGAGAATAAAGGAGTAAAGGAAATTGATTCGAGACAAGGTAAGTTCCACTGAAGATTCGGTATATTAATTGACAGACAGTGGTTAACCGAAGAAAAACAAGAGTATGACTCTGTGGGGAAAAGGAATTGGTGTCAATAGACGGTTTGTGACTAACCAAAAGGAGATTACTAAACCAAGAGAAGATGTTTAACTCTAGGGGGACTCAGTATGTTAACTGATAAACAATGGTTAACCGAAAGAATGAGTGTGGAACCAAGCGAAGGTTGTGACCCAAAGGACGGGTGTGGAACCAAGAGAAGGTTGTGAACCAAAGGGCGGTTGTGGAACCGAGCGAAGGTTGTAACCCAAAGGACGGGTGTGGAGCCAAGCGAAGGTTACTAACCTGGAGGGGCATTGGTTTTAACAGAAGGACTGTGATCAACCAAAAAGAATGAGTGATTAACCAAGAGACGATGATTAACTCAAAAGCAGCATTGTGTGTTGACAGACGAGTTGTGGTTAACTGAGGAACAGGTGATTAAACAAGAGAAGGTGATTAACCTAAGAAAGGTTGGTTTTAACAGGCGGGTTGTGATTAACCAAAGAACGAGTGATTAACTAAGAGAAGGTGATTAACCCAAGGAAAACTCAGTATATTAACAGATTAACTGTGATTAACTGAGAAAAGGAGTAATTGGCATTTTAACTGACAGGCACTGATTAACCCAATCAAGGAGAGGGAGAGAGAACCAAGAGAAGGTTGCCAACTCCCCTAGGGATTCGGTGTTTAACAGGAAGACTGTGTTTAACCAAAGAAAAGGATCGATACTTTGTTGGGGGAGAAAAACATTTGGTAATTAACAGAATGACTGTGATCAACCAAAAAAAGAATGATTACGACTCTTCAGGGGAATCAATGAACGGTGATTGACCAAAAGAAAAGATGTTGAACTAAAAGGAGGTTGTTAACCTAAGAGACAATGATTAGGGTGTGAGTGATCAAGGATCGATCGGCTGGGAAATGGGACACACTACAGTCTGGAGATAGAGACGATTATTCCAGGTATAGGGTCATTCGTCCCCTACCCAAAATAATCGCAACGAGTGTAGGAATTCTCCACTCTCATCCCTTCTCTAGCACACAAAGTATAGTGCAGAAATTAAAACCGACAGAGTAACAACGCCATCTTGTACAGTGCTCCAACGCGTTGTGCAGACTTTCGACTCAGCAGGGGATCAAGAGAACAAAGCTTTAAAAGATCCTAAGGAGAAGAAAGAGGTAAGATTAACTAATCTAAACAAGGTTTCGATCAATCGATCAAAGGGAATGAACAAGCCAACAATCTTTCACACGAGTCGAAAGATCATCAAAGAAAAAATGATGAATAATGATTATACAAAATTCAATTTGTTCAATAAAGAACAAACTTAATGCAATCAAGAATGGAGTTGCAAAGCACTAACAAGCATCAATTAGCATCCATCACTAATCATGTTATCATGTAAATAAAAGTATGCCAAAAGCAACATGATCATACAAATTCAAGAACGTAAACAATTCCATAATCGATAAATCGTGCATCAAAGTTTGCATACATGCTTCAAACAGAGGTTAAACAACTCACAAAACATCCACAAATACCAAGCATATCAAGCCATGGAAGCTAAATGAGGAAAGAAAACCAAACAAGCATGAAAAAGCTCAAAAATCACATTTTGGTTCAGTGTTAATCGATTAACCATTTGCTAGGCAAAAGTGGTTAATCGATTAACCCTTGAAAAACAACAGAAAAATGCTGAAAATAGAGGTGCTAATTGATTAACCATTTTTGCCTAGCAAATGGTTAATCGATTTACACTGGGACAGTCGCAGAAAATCAGTTTTTCAAAAGAACTTCCAGCAATTAATCACTTTTCCAATCATCCACATGTTATGGCATGCAATTGTTCACGAAAATTACATCAAGTAGAAGTAATTAATCATCAATTGAATCCATCAAACATCAAGATCAATAATAAAACAATTGAATGATTAATTCACATAAAAAGCCAAAAGATCTACATTGCAAACATGCGAAAATGATCGAAAACAGTAAATCGACCAAGAATTACCAACCTACAAGGGCGGGGATTGCCTTGGTAATTGTTGTAAGAAAAATATGGTGAGAATAAGCAAAGAAAACCAGAGAATCCCAGGCTTGCGATCAAATCATAGCGAAACAGATAAAAACGCAAGAAATGCTCCGAATGCGAATATGCACCAAAACAATCAAAACGATTACTTGAATTGTAGTAGAAGCTACTATAAATCTAGAAATCCAAGTAGAAATGTAGTGGAATGGAGGTTTAGCTCAAGAAAATAACAATTTCGATGTGAAGATTGTTACACTCTAATGGTGGAAATTGAGCTTTTGTGTGTGGTTTGGGGAAGAAGATGAAGATGAATGTGAAAGTGTTGCAGAAAATTCAAGGAGAATTGGGAGAAATGAGAGAGTGAAATAGTGAAAATGGTTGAAAGTGCCAAAGGCCCCCTTCACAAATGTGAAGGTTTCTTTATATAGAGTGGAGGTTTGGAGTGGGATAAGTTTGGAGTTTGCTTTGGAGCTAGCTTTAGAGTTAGTTACATCTAACTCACGGAGTCAGAAGTTGACTCAGTTAGTTATTTGTTAACTCAGTGGGAACATCCCAATGCAAGTCCAAAATCCAATGGTTCTCATGCTTGGAAGTGAAGTTACATGGTGGTCTTGATTGAAAATGATGTATTGTAGCAAATACAAGTGGATTCTTGAAGTGTCTTGAAGTATCTAGAACATTTCACATGATGCTAGAATCAATTGAACCCCAAAGAAGGAGAAGAAAAGTTGTTGTCATGAGAAATAGCAGAAATCTACCAAAATACAAGGGTTAATCGATTAACCATTTTGGCCTAGCAAATGGCTAATCGATTAACACAGCCAAAACTTACCCAATTTTCTTGAAAAAAGGTGTTATGGCCATGGTTCCGATTTTTGACCCTTTGCTTTGATAAAAAGGCATGGCAACCTTTATATTT
This sequence comes from Lathyrus tuberosus, assembly GCA_022829125.1. Taxonomy (NCBI): domain Eukaryota; kingdom Viridiplantae; phylum Streptophyta; class Magnoliopsida; order Fabales; family Fabaceae; genus Lathyrus; species Lathyrus tuberosus. The sequence goes on from JALAZF010000078.1 coordinate 9,222,736, forward strand.
TGCTTGTGTTGATGATGTGATGACCTTGTGAGAATGTGATTAATCGGGATTTGAAACCTTCTGAAATTATGAATATTCCTGCAACAAAACCACAAAAAAAAATGTTAATGCGTATGCCGGTAATGCAAATGCACATGCTTATGCAAAAGGCAAAGGGGGAGGTCAAATTTCGGGTTACGACAACATCCAGCGAGGAGTTCCAGCGAATGTTCGCTATGCGAACTCATAGCGAAGTCCCAGCGAGCCATCTCAGAATGAAGATAGTAGCTAAAGGGCAGAAAGTTCGCTCGACGAATAAGCAACGAATGTTCTCTTGGGCGAAATGTCAGCGAAGAGCCAGCGAACCATCCCAGACTGAAGTCAATAGCTAAAGGACCCTAAGTTCGTTGTGCGAACTTGTAGCAAAGTAGTTTGCAGTGCAAAGAATTGCTCACACAACGAACTTCAAATATTTCTCAGGGGCGGTTTAATTGTTCACAGGCACTTCAGGTGCCTAAATTAGTGTTCGCTGGGTGAAGAAACTGTTCGCAGTGCGAACGTGACAGATTCTAAAAGTACTATATAAGTACTTTTCACTATTTTTGGGGATTATAACCCCATTTTACACACTAGAACTTCATTTTCTCTGATTTCTTCACCAAAAGGTGATATTTTGCAAATAGAAGCTAGATTTGCACCCGAGTTCGATTCTTCGATGTGTATGCTCATTCATCTTCTTCCGAAACTTGTAATGCAAGCTACCATGGTTATGGGTAGCTAATTCCCTTTATATCAAAGGTAGAGGTACTCTACCTTTTTCTTGTATCTATTTCTTTTGATTGGCCTTGTATGTGAACAAGTGATGATTAATATATGATGAATATTTTTGTTCTTAATGATCAATTCTTGTTTTGAAAACTCTAAACATAGATTTTGTAAAACTTGACCTAAAATATTCATCTATCGGTTTATAGATTGGAGAAATCGGTCTATGGTCAATATTTACTTTGTGTTGAACTTAAAGCTTACTATATTAGTTGTTATATGGAAAAATCGTGTAGCAGTGAATATGGTATTTCTCACGATGCCGCTCATAGACGGTGTTGAGAGAATGCGTGACGATATTAATCGGATCTGACTTCACATGCAAGATTGAAAGAATACGTATAAGTTAGGGTAGATGAGAACTACTTTTGATATACTTTGTTAACAACAATCTTTAGAATTTATAAGCTTTGCTACTAAAACGTGACAATTTTATGAACAAAACTTTGAAAACCCCTTATTCTTAAACGGTAAACTGTTGAACGACAAGCATCAAAACATCCTCAATCCCTGTGGAAACGATAACAAAAACCCCCCTTTAACTACAATTCGAACAAAATGGCGCCGTTGTAGAGGATTGTTGATATTGCAAACATTGCAATAGGTTATTGATTTAAGAACTTTGTATTGTATTCTCACCCCTGCTACTTTTCTTCTGCTGCTTAATTTGTTTGGTTAAGTGTGCATAATCTGTTTATACGAGGGAGTGTACCTGCACACCAACTTCTTTTTGATCCTGATATTAAAAGAAATGCTCGTAGGCTCAATAGCATAAATAGGCGGATAAAGAAGCTTTCCCAAGAAAGAAGAGAGCACAGAGAAGCTTCTACATCTACACTCATTGTAACGCCAATCATGGATGAACCACCACTACCTCCTGCTTCAACCCCTTGTGTTAACAGTCTAAGACACAACCCTCAGTTTGCACGCAATGCCCACAATAGGAGGCATTCAGAGATGAAAACATGAATCCTTGCTCTTCTGTATCAGAATCCTTTTACTGATATGAACCATGAAGACCCGTTCATACATCTCACCAAATTCTATGAAATTACGGGTGCAACGGAAGCGCCAGAAGCTGAAAAGGAATCCTTGTTCAATAGACTATTTCTGCATTCCTTAATCAGGAAGGCGAAGGAATGGCATCTTGATCAATCAACGTTAGTGATGACGGGTTGGAATTTATTGGAAGAAAAGTTCCTTGACGGTTCTTCCCCCACAACAAATTTATGGAAGCGAAGATGGCGATATCGGTGTTTGCTCAAGGTGGAAATGAATCTCTCAATGAAGCTTGGGAGAGGTTCAAATCCATGTTAAGAAAATGCAAAGGTCACGATTTTGATGAATTAACTTAAGTGCACATCTTTCAGAATGGTCTCCAATCGGTTCACAAGACTTTGTTGGATGCTACTCCGGGGGTTCATTAATGTCCAAAAGCGTTGAAGATGCTGTAACACCCTTTTCTACCCAACAACCATCAGGAATAAAAACAATAATTTAATCAGAGTAAAGTCCCAAAAGGGCGCCACATTTCGTCACATAATATCAAATAACCACCCGCCCCGTAACACAGGTTTTACCATATTGAATTTATTTAAACATCACGCAGCGGAAATCAAAGTTAAAAAAAAACACTTTTATAATCCAAAAACTTCTTAAAATAAACTCATGAAAACATCATGCCAACAAAACAAAAGAACGTAAATCGTTCGACTCAAACTTCCCAACCCGATGTTACATATCAGAGCAAGACCCTCTAATCGACGGAGAAATCAAAATACTTCATAAACTAAATCTTCATGTGCCCAGAAAGCTAAGCCTGATCACCTGGACGTTACCCGCGTGGAGGCAACATTCAAACAGGCAGGGTGAGTAATCATGAATCAATATATAAGATATAAGCAAAAGATAAAGCATAAGCACAAACATCGTCAAGTCATTCACAACGTCATGGATACATCAATCACATCAATATAATGCAATGCCATACAATATGAGATGCAACATCATAGACTCATGCATGTGGTACCAACTCGTCATAATTGATGGACACTGGACCATCACCCTCCAAGGATCCCCATCAATAGGATCGATTCTGTAACACCCCATTTTTATTTTAATTATTATTTGTGAAATAATTGTGAATTGATGTAATTGATTGTGTGTTTTGGTGTGTTTTCGTTGTGTTTTGTGTACCCGTAGTGAGGGGTAGTGGCCTTAAGAAGTGAGTCTTGGGGGTAGTAGGGGTGTATGGCTAATAATGTAGAAATTGGTGGTGTGGAGAGTAAAGACTAACTCAATTACTTTAATTTAATATTTGTTAAGCATAGTGTAGAATATATATTTAATTAGAGTTGTGGTGGAAATTATTATTGTTAGAATTATTTCATGAGTGGAAGTGATAATAATAATATAATGAAAATAAAATAAATAGAATAAGTTGGAATATTAGAAGTGTGGAGAGTGGAAGGGTAATGTGGTAAATTCGTAGGAATAAGTAAGGGTAAAAGAGGCAAATCATATTTAGGGTTATGTAAAGAGTGTGGAATGAAAGTTATTCTCATTATACGTAAAAGTGAAAGAAAGTTGAAGAGCTAAAGGGAGAAAGAGGGAGAAGAGGCTAGGGCAAGAAGAAGGAGAGGAACCCATTGAGGAAGAGGGAAGCTCATCAATACAAGGTAAGGGTGAGATTTCTTTAATCACTCAAGGGTTAGATGATGTAGGTATATGGGTAGGAGTCATTAGGTTGATGCCATGGATTGTTGTTTGTGGATTAATTGGGGTTTTTGGGAAGAATCTATAACTAAAATGTTTGGAATTGACGAAATTGTTGTATTCGAATTGTTGAGATTGTTGTGAATAATGTATATGTGGTATAAATGGGTTTTAATGACTTAAACTGGGGTTATTGGGGTTAAAAATGCAATTTGAGGGTGTGAAATCGCAGTGGGAGAAGTGCTATCATCGCAGGCACTTTTGGCTGAATCGCAGAGCGGGCTTAGCCCGGTTTTTGGCGCTTAGCGCGGTCCCCTCGGGCAGCTTATTTTAAAAACTTCAAAAAGTCATAACTTTTGACTCGTAAGTCCGTTTGAGTCGCCGTTCGAATCGTTGGAAAGCTGACTTTATGTACTTTATGTTAAAATTATTTTCAATATTCGACGCGTCATATGAGTTTCTGTGTAGGTTCCGATGTGTTGAAATGTGAAATGTGGGAGTTAATCGTAGGAATGTGTGTTGTGATTGTTGCTTATGATGTTGCGCGATGTTGTTGAGAAGTTGTTGTAGCATACCATGTGATCGTAATCGTTGTTGCTTATAATATTGTGTGATGATATTGTTGACTAGTTATGGTATGATGTGTTGTGACTTAACTGATAAATGCTATAGTTGTTGTTTATGAAGTTGCATGATGTTGTTGTTGAGTTGTTGTGACGTAACTTGTAAATGCACTAGCTGTTACTTATGTGGTAGTATGATGATGACGTTGAGTTGTTACGGTATGTTATGTGGTAGGCATGTTTTGATGAGTTATATGCATGTTTCGATAAATGCGTGTTGATTGTCGAGTGGTATTGGCATGATGATGAATATGATATGTGTATGCATGAGTCGTTGTTGATTATTGTCATTGATGGTGCATGGCATGTGCATAGTTGTGGGATGGCGTGCCCAGGTGGGGTGTTATCGTTTATCCGAATTCCTTGATGGAATCGTTGTTGTTGGCGTGATTGTGTGCCCAGATGGGGTGTAAGCAATCACAGTTGTTGGTGCGATCATGAAATAGGGGTCGTATGTGACCATGAAACAGGGGTCGTTGGTGTGATCATGAAATAGGGGTCATACTTGACCATGAAACAGGGGTCAAGAGTTCCGACGTGAACTGTGATCATGAAACAGGGATCGATTATGATACCACATGCATTGAGTCTAGTTGGTGTCTCTTTGTATTTCTTTTGATAGTTGTGTTGCATTGTGATTGGATTGATTATCTGTGTTATGTTGAATTGTGTGAATTGTGTTGGAAGTGGTGTTGTGGGTGATATACTTAATAATTTATGCTCTTATATTTATATCATCTTTCTCTTTTGTTTGATTTGAGAATCTCACCCCTTCTGTTTGAATGTTGCCTCCACGTGGGTAACGTGCAGGTAATTAGGGGTAGTGTGGAAGTCATGGTCGGTGAAGACGAGGTGCTTCACTTTAGTTTGGAGTCTGCTCTGATATGTAACATTGGGAGTCGGGAACACTTTATGCATGATTTTACTTTGTTAAAGAATTACAGTTGCCTTTACATTTTTGAAAACTAATATTTCGATTAATTGAAACCGTTATATTTTGTTGATCACAATGAAGAATTTCCGCTGTGTAATAAAGATGATTTTTGGATTAAAGTTGCATTAATATTTATTATATGTTACATGTCTTATTTGTGAGCAAGTTCTTATTGAAAGTAATACCCTTTTATTCCGAATTGTTTCATTTTACTCTGATTTTTCGATTAAATATTACGGGGGAATTTAGGGTGTTACAGATTCTACACAAGAACCGGAGCACGCCATAAAACACTTCTATCCACACAATGGGATTGAAGCCTCCAAATGGACCGGAGTCCTAACTATGCCATGAATGCATGATGCAAATCGTCATAATAATCATCATCATAAAATCGTCATAATTGCACCATCATTCATGAATTATCATCAAACAAACATCATTATATAACACCAAGTCGCACTCGTCAAAATTCGTCACTATACCTCACAATTCGTCATATTATGCTCGTCACATAAAAATCCCCGATTTTATCCCATTCATCTTCATTACTAGTTTACTCATGTTTTATTACCCCATCATAGCCTTACGTCTCAAAGAAACTGCATCACAAGCGAAATCGGGACAGAAATCGCAAAAACGGGAAAAATCTGCCAACAGCCCTGTCCATACGCGTATGACCATGCCTCATATGCGTATGACTTAATTCCTCGCCCACTGGCCTGTGTATCATACACGTAGGCCACCTGCCCAGACCTCCCATACGTGTAATGCCCTACTTGTTACGCGTATCACCAGAGAGGTCTCCCTCTTAAAATTCCCCTTCAGACTCCCATTACGCGTAATGGCTAATCCATACGCGTAATGCACCTTTCCCAAGGACCTCATACACGTAATGGCTTCCCATACGCGTATGCCTCTTCCTTCTCAGCTTCCCATATGCATATTACCATCCCATATGCGTATTGTCTCCATTCTCATACGTGTATCCTACGCGTACAGGCAGAGGGTCGTGCTGGCCCTAGGGACGGGTGCGTATGCTATGCGTACCACCCTGGGAATGTCCCCTCTTACGCGTAATGTCTCCCCTGTTACGCGTATTGCCAGAAAACGCTCCAAAACTCAGAATTCGCATCTGAACAAAAACCTTCCCATTCCAGCACCTTCAATCTTCCAAAATCAAACTAAAGCCAGTTTCGATTCATCACAGATCTACGTTTTTATCCTACTTCATCATTCTCATCAATTTCTTCCTAATTATTAAGTCCTAATTCGTTAATCCCACCTTCAATTTCAGATCTGGCTTATTCACATGTTCATCACAGCAACAGAAATCATTCACACGAATTTCACAGAATTTACAGCAACACATACCAGATTCATATCAGAAAATCGACCAACACAGATGCACGAAAATTCACACAGATTCAGCATACAAAAATTCATCAATTAACACATAACACACAAACTACTCTACCTTAACCCATATAAAACATATAACCCGGATTAACCCCCCATACCTCGAATTTTCCAGCAAAGATTTTTTTCCGGGGTTCTACAGTTGATCCTCTTGTTCAATGTGTTCTTGCCTCCTTTCCTCAGCTCTCTCTTCACTTCTTAGGGTTGCACAGACTAATTCTCCTAATTCCCTATTTTCTTTTTGTTAAACCTATCTTTTGGCCCTAATCATGATTTACCCGTATTATCCTCAATTAACCTCCTCAATATTACCGTATTACCCTTAACGGTTCTCCTAATTATTTTAAACAATAATAATAATAATAATCTAAATAATATTCTAAATATTCAAATTATTCTACCATTATTATTAATAAAATAATCTAATTAACTGCTACTTCTAAGAGGCCTCAATGTTCCCTTAACTCAGACTACCCCACAACACCCCCCCAAAGTCATCAAGCGTCACAATATTCACCAAAATTCATCAAAACACCGAATAATCATAATAATTCTATTAAATATGGCACTCAATGATCATCAAGGTTCACAATTGTGGCACACCTCAAAGAAAACCGGGCATGATCGAGTTGGGAACAAATGATGTTATTCTTGCTCAAAACAAATTACTCTCGTAACAAGTGGAGTTGTTGACTAAGAAAATGCCAAAGCTTCCACAACAAATCAAAGAGATGCAAGAAGTTCCCAACCAAAATCAACATGTAGCAAGTTGAGAGCTGTGTAAAGGCGATCATCCTACCGGCTATTGTCCACCGGTCATTGAAGAAGCCAACTATGCGGGAAACCAAAATCAAGGCTTTCAACCAAGACCACTATATCAAAGTAATAACCAAGGCTACCAATCGAGATGTAATAGCCATGGTTACCAACAAGGGTGGAGGCAAGAGCCGAGTTCTTCAAACCATCAACCTTATCAAAATTACAATCAACCACAACAAAATTAAGGAGGAGGCTCTAAAATTGAGGATACTTTTAACCAATTTATGCAAATGTCCATCTCCACTAAAAAAAGTACGGATGCAGAAATTCGGAATCTTGAGACGCAAGTTGGACAATTGTCAAAGTAACTTGCCGACCAACATAAAGAAACCTTTCCGGCTAACACTACAGTGAATCCAAAGGAGCATTGCAAGGCCATCTTTACAAGGAGTGGAAGAACAATTGGTGGGGAAGTTTAAAAAATGATGAAAGGAAGGTAGTTGAAAAGGAGAATAAGATTGTGGAGGAAGTTGAAAAAAAATGATGAAAGAAAGGTAGTTGAAAAGAATGATGTAGATGAGAAGTTGAAAAAAAAAGAAAAAAGGAAAGGAGTGTGAGGGAGAAGTTCTACAAAAAAAAGTTACCATACCCTCTTGCTCCTATGAAAAAAGAAAATGAAAAGCATTATGTGAGATTCTTGGATATATTCAGTCGGTTGCAAGTAACCATTCCTTTTTCCGAGGCTCTCGAGCAAATGCCTAAGTATGCCAAATTCATGAAGGACATACTTACGGAAAAAAGGAGGTACACGGATAAAAACACCATTGAGCTCAATGCTAAATGTAGTGCTATTGTCCAATGCATTCTCCCGCGAAAAGAAGGCAATCCGGGAAGATTAGCTCTACCTATAACTATAGGTAGTGAGTTCAAATGCAAAGCTTTGGTCGATATGGGAACTAGTATAAATTTGATTCCTTTATCCGTTGTTAGAAGACTTGAAAACATGGAAATAAAGTCAACCAACATGACTTTACAACTTGCAGACAAGTCTAGTACTCATCCTAAAGGAGTTGTTGAAGACGTGTTATTGAAAGTCGACAAATTTTTGTTTTCGGTTGATTTCGTAGTCATGGACATGGAAGAGGATGGGGATACACCTATAATCCTAGGAAGACCCTTCATGAAGACTACTAGGATGTTAATCGATGTTGATGAAGGTATCATGAAGGTGAGGACAAATGATGAGGAAGTGTGTTTCACATTTTTCAATGGGGTGGTGTATTTGAACCAATTGGAGGAAAATTTTCAAGTGAAAAATGATGACGCAAAAGGTGCATCGAAGAAAAAAATGAAAGAAAGAGCAGACAATGAAGAAGTGTTCAAAAAGAAGGATGAAGAGGCCAAGGAGGCTTTGATGAAGTAATGTTGGGACTTTTCTTTCTTAAGGAAAAATGGACCAATAACAGGTCATGATAGTGGTTGAAGTCTTTGTTGAAGTGTTTTTCTCGGAAGCTAATCCATGAGCTTTTAGTTTCGAGGTTTCAAACCATCGGACCGTCGAGCTTAAACGACGTTAAAAAAACGCTAGTTGGGAGGCACCCCAACATTGTAAATACTCTTTCAATTTTACTGCTTTGATAGTGTAGTTTAGTCTAGAAAGTGTTGTGGTATGATGAGTTGAAAAGAAAAAAATTTCAAAAATCTGTCACATTCGCCTTGAGTTCGCTAAGCGAACTTAGAGCGAATGTTCACTGGGAAGTTCGCAAAGCGAACTGAGCGAGACATAAATCATTACAAACTTTCTCCCACATCACTTAAGTGAAATTTTGGGTGGGCTAGAAAAGCGTAGGCCCAATACCCACTTTTCAAATTTTGTGGGGTAAACCTTCCCCATTCCCCTTTTTGTCTTCACTTTTCACTCTTGCCTCTCTACTTCTCACAAAGCACACTACACACAAGTTCTCAAGTGTACCCATACAAAGGAAGCAGTTCCAAAATTATTTGCTATTTCCATTCAATCTTCTCAGCACATTTCAGGTTTGAGTTATGTATTCATTCCGCTGTTCTTGTTAGCAAACATGTTGTTAGGGTTAGTTTGTGAAAATGATAGAACTTGCCTCTAGGCTATGTGACTCTGTGCATGTTCTATATTGTTGATTTATATTACTTTGCATGTGGGTTATGAACTTCAAAAATATTGAGAGTTGAGTTTGTTTAGGTTATGGTTGAATTGACATAGAATGAAACTTTGTGAAATCTTAAAATTTGGCTTGAATAATTGTGTAGTTTATGCTGTTACTTAATACTCATTGTGTACCATGATTAGAAATGATTGAATGTAGAAAATTAGATCTGTAAATGATTTCCTTTAAAGCAGGCAGAACCTGCAATTTTTAACATTCGCATAGTTCGCCTTGAGTTCGCAAAGCAAACCTGAGCCGAAAGTTCGCTGGGTTTCGCTAGGCGAACTTTTGGCGAACATGACAAAAATTTTAAAATTTTTTGTTGTGTTGATATTCTTGTTCTGATTCTTTGTGCATTATTTTCTCACTGATATATATTGTGTTTGGCTTGCTGGTTTTATTTGGTGAATGTGCAAATGGCACCTCCTAAGGCTACCCCTCAATCCAAGAAAAGAAAGATTGGAAACACATCTCTTCCGCAGCCAATCCAATATGATTCTGAAAGGTTCAAGGGAGCTAAGCAAGCTGCTCGATATGTTTCTCTCGATAAGAGAGCATTTTGGCAGAGAAGAGGTTTAACCTTAATCCTCAAGTTTCCTACCAGGCGGTAGCGGGAATCATACATTTCAAAAGGTGGGACAGATTGATCGCACCTTGTGACAATTTTAACGTAGAGGTCGTAAGAGAGTTCTATGTTAATGCTCTTCCAAATGACGACAAGGTGTTTTCTTGGACCACTATGGTGTATAGGAGAGAGGTGAAATTTGATCGGGATACCATAAATCATGTTTTAGTCAAACCTCTCACCTTGGGTGAAGATGAAATTGATGAGTATCACAGGACCTTAAGGCTGCATAGAGATGTTGAGGCCATCTCTAGTGCATTATTGTTGGAGGGCAAATCGGTGGAATTGAACCCGTATGGGGTTCCTAGAAGATATCACAGGGAGGACATGCATCCTTTAGCTCAGCTGGTACTTCTCTTGGTGTTGACTAATATCAAGCAGAAGACGCATACCTCCAATGTGCCCATTCCGGTTGCACACTTGGTTCACATTATTTTGATTAACACTCAGATTAATGTTGTTAGGATCATAGCTGATGAGATACGTGTTGTTGCTGATAGTGGACTTAGATCAGGGTCACGTAAAAATAGCCCCTTGGTATTTCCATGTCTTATCATGGTTTTATGTGTGCATGCGAGGATGAAAGTACCATCCCGTTGTTAGGTGACGATCCCGGCTACTATCGATGATAATTATGTGGATAAGTTTTGTAGGCTGAAGGGATGAGAAGAGGACATACCTCTAATGCTGGTGGTGATGTTGGTGCAGGTTCAGTAGCTGGTGATGCTTCCGGTTCTGGGGTTGCAATCTCCCAGGGCTTTGACCTGTTCCAGAGGGAGATCTGTAACTACAACTGGGAGTGGACGGCGGTAACTCAGCGCACCATGATTGATATCCATGATTATATGCAAGTATTACAGTTGCAGTGCAGAGAGCCCTCTATGGAGCATTCTATGATGACTAGGGAGCAGTTCCTAGCTCATGCTGCTTGGCCTGAGGCTAGGCCACAATTTAGAGAGAGGGCATGTGTAGCTGTTTCTGAGGCTGGTTCTGAGGAGGTTTCTGATTCTGGAGAAGAGGTTGATCTAGAGGAGACCGAGCCCGAGGAGGACTAGTTTGTTTTTGTTGTTGACATTTTGAGCATGATCTTAGGCGACTTCCTTTTGTTCTACAAAGTAAAGCTTTCTGTTAGCTTAGATCATTACTATTTATGTTTATGTTTATTGTATTCCCTTTTGATGTACATTATCCCCTTGGTGGATTATTATGGATTATGTTGTTTGTATGTACCATTTTTGGGTAGAAGTACTTTTGTTGGTGTTTTTGCACTATTAACATTTTAATGTTATTTTCAGTTGAATTATTCAGTCCACGAATGTTCAACTTTCGTTTTCTTTTATTATGTTGTTTAAGAGTTGAATTCTTTAGTTTACGAGTGTTCAACTCTTGTAGTTTCTATTGTTTATATGCTTTTGAATTTAATGTTTCCCTTTGTGGTGTTGAAATGTGATAACTTCTAGATTGCTTGCTATTTGGAAAAAGTATCCAATGAAGATTCTCCCAATTTTGGATGGTGATAATAGTATTTGGTCGTGTAAATGTTGGCAAGGTACATAATTACCTCTTTCTAGGATGTTAGAATGTTTAAGAATTTCTTTTCTCTGTGCAAATGTAATCTTGTTTCATTTTTTTCAACTTTGTTTGAATGCTTGTATCACTTAGGTTCCAATAGCCACACATTTTTTAGAAACCTCCATTGTTTACTAAATGCATAAGATGACTGATAAATCTTGTTGAATACATTTGATTCATGCTTAATCTTGTGATTATTTGATCATGTGGAAGCATTAGATATGATCAAGGCATTTGTTGATAATGACCACAACCATATACAAAAATAACTTACTCGTGAGTAGTGAGAATTCGCTAACCCCTTTGAGCTTAATAGTTTAGATCCTCGTTTAGTGATGAACTTGGTAATTGTAAATAATTTGAAAGTTAGTTCATCATTGAATAGTGTAGGATTCTAAAAAAAACTTGAACCTTTTGAAATTGTGCTAAATTGTCTTCCTTGCCTAAAAAGCAAGGAACATTCACTTAAGGTTTGGTTGAAACCAAGTTGGGGAGAGTGAAAAGAAAAGTGGTAGGTTACTCAAAAAAATTTTAAAAAAATTCAAACAAGCATTGAAAAAAGAAAATTATGAATATGAATGGTGAAAAAGAAAAAGAAAAAGCATGCTTGTTTGAATGAGAAAAAAAATGAAATAATGTGAAAAAAGGTGTTGGAAAGGTGAGCATTAGAGAAAATAAAGTGTTGGATAGAGTTGTAATGTGTACATAACCTTGTATAGTGAATGTTTCTTTTGTATTGACAACTTTGAATCCATGGCCTTATAAATGTCCCTTTTTTGTGAACCTAACAAAGCTATAACATTTCAAGACCTTAGTGATCTTCTTGCTTCCATAATTTCTTTAATGATTGTTTAGATGAATGTATGAATTGGTTTGTATTTGCATCATTTGTCAGGTGAGTGAAATTGCCCCACGGTTGCAAACACGTTAATTTCTTCAATTCTTATTCGAAGAGGAGTGTTAGAGTGATTCGAGCATGAGAATTTAGTTGTTACTTGAAGCATTGCATGATATTTGTTTAAGAACTAAATTCTTTTGCTTTGTTCGATTCTAGGAAGTTATAACCATTGCTTGTGTGCGTTTATTTGTTAATTTGAGCCATTAATCCATTCTTGGTTGAATTAAATGCTCGGGCAAATCCTCTTGTGTTCAATGAGAGACATAATTTGATTGAGGACAAGCAAAGATCTAGTTAGGGAGAGTTTTTTGAATGTCAAACTTGCTTTAAATTGATTAATAATTATTGGCATTTTTCAACTCTTTTGAGTTGTTTTGTTGGATTTACTCCATGATAGCATGCTATTCTTCAATATTTTGAAAATACCTTTGGTTGCTTTAATTTGTGTGTTATTGTACAGAAATTAGGTATAAAAACATCAAAGAGTAAGACACAAGCAACTGGGAAAGGAAGCCAAAGGAAGAGAAGGATTTTAGTATGTTCTTTGTGCGAACATCCAGTGAGGAGTGCCAGCGAATGTTCGCTGTGCGAACTCATAACGAAGTCCCAGCGATCCATCTCAAAATGAAGTCAGCAGTTAAAGGGCAGTAAGTTTGTTGGGCAAACAAGTAGCGAATGTTCGCTTGGGTGAAGTGTCAGTGAAAAGCTAGCGAACCATCCCAAACTGAACTCAGTAGCTAAAGGACCCTAAGTTCGATATGCGAACTTGTAGTGTAGTTTGTAGTGCGAAAAATTGCTCGCACAGCGAACTTCAGATATTTCTTAGGGGCGGTTTAACTGTTCAGAGGCACTTCAGGTGCCTAAATTGGTGTTCTTTGGGCGAAGAAACCGTTTGCAGTGCGAATGTGACAGATTCTAAAAGTAATATATAAGTACTTTTCACTATTTTTGGGGATCATAACCCCATTTTACACAGTAGAACTTCATTTTCTCAGATTTCTTCACCAAAAGGTGATATTTTGCAAATAGAAGCTGAATTCGCATCTGAGTTCGATTATTCGATATGGATGCTCATTCATCTTCTTCCAAAACTTGTAAAGCAAGCTACCATGGTTATGGGTAGCTAATTTCCTTTGTATCAAAGGTAGAGGTAGTCTACCTTTTGCTTGTATGCATTTCTTTTGATTGACCTTGTATGTGAACAAGTGATGATTAATATATGATGAATATTTTTGTTCTTAATGATCAATTCTTGTTTTGTAAAACTCTAGACATAGATTTTGTAAAACTTGACCTAAAATATTCATCTGTCGGTTTATAGATTGGAGAAATCGGTCTTTGGTCGATAGTTGCTTTGTGTTGAACTTAAAGCTTACTATATTGGTTGTTATATGGAGAAATCTTGTAGCGATGAATACTTTATTTCTCACGACACCTCTCTAGACATAGACGGTGTTGAGAGAATGCATGATGATATTAATCAGATCCGACTTCACGTGCAAGATTGAAAGAATATGTATAAGTTAGGGTAGATGAAAACTACTTTTGATATTGTTCTGGACTGGGCAGGCGCTTGGCCCACAGTAGGGCAAGGCCCAATCCAATCCAGCTCTTGGCAAGGCCCAATAGCCAGAAACTAGCCGTTGGGAACAGCTAGCCGTTGGGCACAATATGATCGTTGGGAGCATCCCCCTCACTTGCTTGTCAGTTCAAGTGACCAACTGCCTCCCCGAAACTCATGGAAACAATTGGACCAGGTCAAAGGGTCACGCGCCTGACCCCCCACCTGGAAGTCTCCCATTGGTCGGCCAGATATTTTGGCCACATGGAAGACCTTGGCCCCGCGCTGGTGGTTACTTTTATAAATACCTTCTCACTTGAGAGGGTCAGGTTTAATCACTATTCAATACTCAAAATCACACCTTAACGCTTTGTGCTTGCTTTCTCTCTTGCCCAAATACTTACTTTGTGTAGCGTAAAATTTTTGTCGGTGACGCGACCACCTTATCGCGAAGGGTCTTCTCCTCACAATGAGGAGGAGTGGGGTGCTACTTTCTGATTTCTTATTTATCCCGTGAAGCTGGAAGGTAAAGGGAAGCTATCTAAAACTAACCTTGCACGCGAATGTTTAACTGAACAAACGCTTAAAGAGATTGGGGGATCCGGGGTCAGATTATACAATGGGGAGTTGTCAATTACCCATCCTATATGTGGTTATCCATAGGTTGTTAGTTTTAGGTTCTGCTTTGTACTTGATGGTGTGTATCTGTTGATGGGTTGGGGAAAGTTTGGGAATGTTTGAGAGAGAGAGAGTTTTTGATGATTTTGGTGAGGTATTGGACCTCATTTTTTATTGGTATATGTGAAGGTACTGGACCTGAAGTTTTTGGTTGGTATGCTCGCTAAGATTTCGCAATCTTTTGCCTACGTATTCCCGTTAAAGATAACAGGGAAATCAGAGCAATCTTAGTTCCTCCTATTCTATGGGAGGAAAAAGATGATGTTTTGGTGTCTTGTTCAAAGCCCAAGATTGAAGCTAAAAAAGTATATTTGTGTCTTGTTCAAAGCCCAAGATTGAAGCTAAAGGAGTATTTGTGTCTTGTTCAAAGCCTAAGATTGAAGCTAAAAGGTTTGAGTGATAGAGAATTTGTCATCTCTAAAGGAGATATCTCGTCTGTTTATCACAACTATTGGGTGACTGATTATAAAGGAGTGTTACTTTAACTGGGATATGAGAATCCAGCAATGCCATAATTTCCTTTGTAGGGGGTTTGTCCTGAAGGAGAAAACTTTAACTCAGTGTTGAGTAATGCCATTTTTCCTTAGGAATCTTTCATGCTAAGAGAGGGACAGTGTCGTGGATGTAAATAATCCAGAGGCTTGCCACTTACAGCAATTAGATGAAAGAGAGGATTTACCAGGATACAAGATGGATGACAGCTTGGATATTTGAATCAACAAGTGTGCCACTTATAGCAGTTATCTGGGATTAGGGTTTGTTTTGAATGTCTGTTTTGATGTGTGATATACAGAGAAATGACTTCCTACAGAGAGATTTTGATTTCCTCTGAGGGGATGTTGATTTTTGTGTGCCTTGATTAAAGCCCAAGGTTGAAGCTAAGAGATTGATTGACTCCACTAGGGAAGTTTTTGTACAAAGCCTAAGAGGAGGCTGGAAAAGACTGACTCAACAATAGAGTGCTTATATATGTCCTGTACAAAGCCCAAGATTGAGGCTAAAAGAGAATGACTCTTTTGGGGATATCATTATACAAAGCCTAAGAGGAGGCTAAAAGCTTGACTTTTTCAGAGAAAATATTATGTCTGTCTTATACAAAGCCCAAGATTGAGGCTAAAAAAGGGATTTCGACTCCGCTGGGGAGGATTTGTATGTGTCTTATACAAAGCCCAAGATTGAGGCTGAAAAGAAGACTGACTCGGTGGGAAAGAAATCTTTATCTGTCTTGTACAAAGCCCAAGATTGAGGCTGAAAGGAAGACTGTACTGACTCGGTAGAGGATATTTTAGGTGTCTTGTACAAAGCCCAATATTGAGGCTGAAATGAGTTTGACTCTACTGGAGAGTATTATCTATCTTGTAGAAAGCCCAAGATTGAGGCTGAAAAGAGGATTAACTCTGCTTAGGAAATTTATATGGTGTCTTGTACAAAGCCCAAGATTGAGGCTGAACAAGTGATGTATCCGCAAGTGCACGGATCTATCGAAGTAATATAAAAGATTGTCGAACCCACAGAGACCAATGTCAACCTACTGTAATCTATCGTCGCTTTGTAAAGCTAAGGCTAATGATATTAGATAAAAGGGAAACTAAGACTAAAACTAAAAATGAACTTAGAAAATATGACAGAAAAGAGAGGCCAGAATATGGATTTCGCATTCCTAAAGGACTTTGTAGAATTCGGGTACTGATTATAACTATAGCTTAGTTCCATAGAATATACCGACTTAAAAACTCTGCCTCATGCTCTCGCGGTATTAACTAAAGTCATGTTCCCTAATCCCAAGATTTTGCTCTCGCTCGCCCGGTAACTAGGAAATATATTTTGAAAGCCAATAATATCCTAAATGTATCTAAAGCGCTCTTGCTGTATTTAGATATGTTGCCTAGTTTTCACTATCCGGTTCGAACCCCACGCTCTCGCAGTGCCGGCTCTAACCTTAATTAATTTCTCACTCTCGTGACAAAATCGTGTTAAATAACCGCTCACTCTCGTGACAAAGCTATTTAAATTAGACTTGGAAATTAAAAGCAAAACATAATTTTAATCATAAGTTCGCACCTATTATTTTCTACCGAGTCCCGTCGGTAACAACGGTCCTCATACGCCGGACTCTAAACTATTTAGCTAGACATAACGACATAAAGAAATAAGCAATTTTGGCTTTTTGGATTAAACGAAAACATAAGAAGCGGTTTAATATAATTTAAAGCGATGCTTGAAGAAAAATGGTAAAAACTTGAATTGATAATAATGGCAGAAAGATAAAGCATAAATATAAATGGCAGAAAATAAAAGCAAGAAAGTAAATTGTTGTAAAAGTAAATGAACCTGTAATTAATTGGAAACTGGAATTGTAATACACCGGCTAATTTGAATCCAGAACATAAATTAATGCAGAAATAAATCCTAAGACTATATTTGTAATAGTCCCCCGATGTGGAGAACTATTACTTTTACATCAATGAGAACTGCTAAAAACTAAACAAGAAATATTCTGGCCAAGAGAATTCCCCCAGTTAATGGAAGCCTTCGGTTTGTTTTATACTGGACTAGGATGCAGAAGCTTCGGTTGGTGGCGTGAGAACCGGATGAATCCTGACTGGTTTGCTGGGCGGGGAAATATGAAAAAGTGGAGAAAAATCAGGGAGAAGTGGGAGAATCCTTCTCCTCACTCATAGGTGGCCCACGCCACCTCTTCTCTCTCTCATAAAAGGTGGCTTGCGCCACATGAGCATGGGTGGTGGGCGCCACCCCTCCAATGTGGCTTGCGCCACGTATGAGAGTGGTGGTGGGCCCCACCCCTTTTATTTTTTTTCTTTTATTTTTTTCTTATAATATTTCTTTTCTTCTTTTCTTTATATTTCTTTTTATTCTTAATTCTTCATTAATAGTTCATTAATTCTTCACCTTCCGATAAAATCCGCTTCGACTCGAGCACCTGAAAAACAGAAATAAATGCGGGTAATATAGAACATAAATCGGGAAAAATCGAATAAAACATAATAGAAATTCAGGCAAGTCAAGTCAAATACACGATATAATTTCGCGTTATCAAACTCCCCCACACTTAAACCTTTGCTTGTCCTCAAGCAAACCATGACTCGTAGGAAAAATAGTGCATACGGATACTCATCCTAGGCTACCAACTCTACTTCGGTTAAGTTTGTGTCGATAGGTACTTGCTCACACACTAAGGATATCGTAACAACGCAGTTTTGCTTTTGCGGTCATCAACCTCCCTCCTATACAAACCAATCTGAATCATGTCATTATACCTAAGTCTAACTTACTCATCCTTCTTTCATCTCCTTTCATTCTGGCGCAATCACATTAAGCCCGTTATCCTTTCACACTCATGGTAGGATAGCCTATTAGTGACTATGATCTCATCATCATTTTTTTTCTTTTGCACATATCAGTAAAATAAAGAAGTTTGCACCGTTGGGGTAAAGATTGGGTGAGGATCACCTAACTTAGAAGGAGCATTTCTTTTCATTCAATTCATTTTTTTTCTTAATTTACTTTTAGCCTGAGATCATACGCTTATTTGCATCGGCTTCCTACTTAGTGTGTGCTTAGGATGGTGCTGACTGCTAAATAAACTACTTAGGGACTACTAAAGGGGTGAGAACTTAAGGCTATGGCATAACAAGTACTCAAATTGATTTCCATAATTGGGAGGCTCACGGTGTTAGAACGATACCGATCTAGCAGAATTTTCCCAAGTCTCACAATGTAACCTCAATTTCGTCTGTAACCTAAGATTTTCAAAACAAACACTATTTTAACTCAAAAAATTTTCAAAATGTTTGGTATGGCTCAAGAGAATGAGAAAATCAATAAACAACATAAAATTAACATAAAGACTCAACAGCACATGCACAGACGCACGAAACATTAAAACAGAAAAAATTTTAAAATCATGCTAGAAAACAGTAAATTTAACTAGAAAGCGGTAAAATGAAAGCAGTAAAGTTCCTCCCCCACACTTAAACCAAACATTGTCCTCAATGTTTTGATAAAAGGTGAAAAAGGAAGGATAGCACCTGTATGAATGCCATGACCAAATTCGCTCTAATTCTTCCCGTGTTGTCCCTGTCTTCGTTAGCCACTTCTACTCCGGCCTCTTGTACTACGAGTAACTGAATTTGCTGAAACTTCACTTTACTGAAGCCGCTCATCATACTATTTATTTCCGAAGGAAGTACCTGCAAAAAAAATGTTAGAAAAATACGGTGCAGTGTGTGCAGGTGGAACCTGACCATGCGGAAGGACAAGGAGGAGGTGAGTTACGAACTAGAGAGATATGCCCTCTCCTATCATACTCATCATTGGTGTCACCACCAGCAGCGACATTCGTAGGAATGTTCGTGGGCACCAGGTCAATTTAAAGGATTGTCATCTAGAGATTCTTCCGCCTAAATGCAGCTGAGACGTGACAAGCGATACAATTCTTTATTTTCTGTAAACACAAACAGTAAAACATTAAATTAAAAGCTCGTGGGTTGCCTCCCACGCAGGGCTTTGTTTAACGTCAATAGCTCGACGGCTAGGAGTGTTAATCTTCGGTTTCCATGGCCATTTATTAAGCCATCTCACATATCCCTCACCTTTTCTTTTCTTCCTTCTGTGGGGTGGTTCATTGTTTTGAACTTGTGGCGGTGGTTCTGGATCTATGCTAAGTATCAGCTTTTCAAGTTTGGGCTTAGTTATTTCATCCACCATCTCAAAGGTTAACCTTACCCTCTTAGCAGTAATGATATCCCTAGTTTCATGGTCCTCGAATTTTCTCCTTTTATGCGTGACCTCAAACAAAGATGCATCGGTGTGGATATTTTCCAATACCTCAGCATACGTTTTGGATTGGGATTCTACCTTAGCTTCCACAAACCTTTGCGAGAAAGGAATTGGTGGGGTATATAGAGGAGCAACAACAATAGGTGATTTCCCCTCTACCTCTTCGGCAACCTCCCTTTCGAATGGTGACGATGGATTTTTCTCAATCTCTACTCTCTTCTCACCAGAACTCTCCTCAACCTCATTATCACTCTCCTCACCCTCATTATCACTCTCCTCGGGATTCTCGATTTATTTTTCATTAATGGTTGTTACAACATCCACATGCTCCTCAGGGTAGGGTCCTATAGGTGTCTGTGCAAGCAGGGAGATTTGAGTCTCCAATGCCCCAGTGTGAGTCGCGAGGGACTCGAACATAGTGTTTATCTGCCTAAGGGTTTCATAAGTATCGAGATGTTGTCTTCTAAGCTCTTCATTATGGAGAGTTTGGGTCTCCACAAAGTGCTCCATCATAGATTCTAACCTAGAATTAGTTGTTGTTTCAATGAAATCCTCCATTAATGTTTCAAGGTTGGAATTGATGGATTCTTGTGGTTCCTCAAAATAATGGGAGTGGTAATCATAGGGAAATTTTGGTTGCGGTTCCTCAAAATATTGGGAGTCTTGCGGCTGGTAATTATAGAAAAAATTTGGGTGCGGCTCCTCAAAATGTTGGGATTGGTAGTTGCAGAGGAAATTTGGGTGAGAATGAGTTAGTGATGCATTGAAATTCTCCATTTGTATTTCAAGGTTGGAATTACGAGATTCTTGCGATTCCTCGAAATACTGGGAGTGGTGATTGTAGAAAAAATTTGGGTGATACATAGTAATGAGTGCCTTAGTCTATACGGTGCAACATCAGAATAACAATATTGACTGTTGGTCCCCGGCAACGGCGCCAAAAACTTGATGCGTCCGCAAGTGCACGCATCTATCGAAGTAATATAAAAGATTGTCAAACCCACAGAGACCAATGTCAACCTACTGTAATCTATCGTCGCTTTGTAAAGCTAAGGCTAATGATATTAGATAAAAGGGAAACTAAGACTAAAACTAAAAATGAACTTAGAAAATATGACAGAGTTCCTAAAGGACTTTGTAGAATTCGGGTACTGATTACAACTATAACTTAGTTCCGTAGAATATACCGACTTAAAAACTCCGCCTCACGCTCTCGCGGTATTAACTAAAGTCATGTTCCCTAATCCCAAGATTTTTCTCTCGCACACCCGGTAACTAGGAAATATATTTTGAAAGCCAATAATATCCTAAATGTATCTAAAGCGCTCTCGCTGTATTTAGATATGTTGCTTAATTTCCACTATCCGGTTCGACCCCCACGCTCTCGCAGTGCCGACTCTAAACTTAATTAATTTCTCACTCTCGTGACAAAATCGTGTTAAATAACCTCACTCTAGTGACAAAGCTATTTAAATTAGACTTGGAAATTAAAACCAAAACAGAATTTTAATCATAAGTTCGCACCTATTATTTTCTACCGAGTCCTGTCGGTAACGACGGTCCTCATACGCCGGACTCTAAACTATTTAGCTAGACATAACGACAGAAAGAAATAAGCAATTTTGGCTTTTTGGATTAAAAGAAAACATAAGAAGCGGTTTAATATAATTTAAAGCGATGTTTGAAGAAAAATGGTAAAAACTTGAATTGATAATAATGGCAGAAAGATAAAGCATAAATATAAATGGCAGAAAATAAAAGCAAGAAAGTAAATTGCTGTAAAAGTAAATGAACCTATAATTAATTGGAAACTGGAATTGCAATACACCGGCTAAGTTGAATCCAGAACATAAATTAATGCAGAAATAAATCCTAAGACTATATTTGTAATAGTCCCCCGATGTGGAGAACTATTACTTTTACATCAATGAGAACTGCTAAAAACTAAACAAGAAATATTCTGGCCAAGAGAATTCCCCCCGTTAATGGAAGCCTTCGATTGGTTTTATACTGGACTAGGATGCAGAAGCTTCGGTTGGTGGCGTAAGAATCGGTGTGAGAACAGGATGAATCCCAACTGGTTTGCTGGGCGAGGAAATATGAAGTGGAGAAAAATCAGGGAGAAGTGGGAGAATCCTCTCCTCACTCATAGGTGGCCCACACCACCTCTTCTCTCTCTCATAAAAGGTGGCTTGTGCCACATGAGCATGGGTGGTGGGCGCCATCCCTCCAATGTGGCTTGCGCCACATATGAGAGCGGTGGTGGACCCCACCCCTTTTATTTTTTTTCTTTTATTTTTTTCTTATAATATTTCTTTTCTTCTTTTCTTTATATTTCTTTTTCTTCTTAATTCTTCATTAATTCGTCATTAATTCTTCACCTTCCGATAAAATCCGCTCCGACTCGAGCACCTGAAAAACAGAAATAAATGCGGGTAATATAAAACATAAATTGGGAAAAATCGAATAAAACATAATAGAAATTCATGCAAGTCAAGTCAAATACACGATATAATTTCGCGTTATCAACAAGCTGGAGAAATCATTATACAAAGCCTAAAAGGAGGATGACTTCTGTTAGGGGAAATCATTATACCAAGCCTAAGAGGAGGCTGAAAAAGATTGACTCAACAAGAGAGTGTTTTTATCTGTCTTGTACAAAGCCCAAGATTGAGGCTAAAAGGGTTGACTCAACAAGAGAGTATTGAAAGGTGATTGACTCAACAAGAGAGTCTGAAAGGGTGATTGACACAACAAGAGAGTCTGAAAAGGTTAGCTCAGCTGGGGAAAATCATTGTACAAAGCCCAAGAAGAGGCTGACTTTGCTGAGGGAAGGAAGGATCATTATACAAAGCCTAAGAGGAGGCTATCTTTCCTGGGGAAGAACAAAGAAAGAAATCTTTATACAAAGCCTAAGAGGAGGCTGTCTTCTGGTGAGGATTATTGAGATCCAGAGGCAGGTCCAAATGGGGAATCAACTCTTGTTGAGGATTACAGAAGAGTTGAGGTATCAGATACCTTGAGGTTTTGATTTAGGATAGTGTTATACTGATGACCCTGGCTTGGGAATTTTAGGAGAAAGATTGGGTTTCAGAACCCATGGGTTTTAAATCTATTGGGGATTTATTAAAATGGCCCGGGTTTCTCCTATGTTTGTAGGGAACTTGAGAATTGTAGCGAGCGATTTTGGGACGTGGTTGCTAAGCACTATCGCTTTGGTACTACAGTTCGATTCATTTTTTATCATATTGAAGCTGATGAAGGAAGGGAAATAGATGTCTCCAATTAACCCTGCTTGCAAACTGAGTTTGAACAGATAATTGTTGGTTTACAGATGCTACAAAGATTGTGGGTCTCTCTTAGGTTATTTTGTTAAAATAGTGCTAGGGCGATTGGTGGGAGATTAAGACTGATTCTCTTGACATGTGAGGGTACGGTATTTGGGTTTTGGATTAGTGTGCTCGCTAATATTTTTCTTTCAATCTTATGCCTATGTATTTCCGTTTACCAAAACAGGGAAATCAGAGCGATCGTAGCTTCTCCTATTCTATGGGAGGAAATGGTGTTTTGGTGTGTTATTCAAAGCCCAAGACGTGAGGCTAAAGGTGGTTTGTATCTTGTTCAAAGCCCAAGATGTGAAGATGAAGGGTCTATTTGTATCTTGTTCGAAGCCCAAGATGTGAAGCTAAAAGTTTCGTCTTTAGAGAGAATTTGTCATCTCCAAAGGGGTCTGTTTGTCACAACTGTTGGGTGACTGACTATAAAGGAGGATTACTTTAACCGGGATATGTGAATCCTAGCAATGCCATAATTTCCTTTATAGGGGTTTTTGACCTGAAGGAGAAGACTTTAACTCAGTGTAGAGCAATGTTGTAACACCCCCAATCGCTACCCCCAAATAATAAAGCAGTAAAGGAAAATTCAAAATTTCATCAGAGTATATTTAAATTATCATGGTATAGACTGGGAGAATCACATTATATTGAAACAAACATACAACACCTGCTCATAAAGATATGCAACAGTGGGGTAGCAATCTACAGAGGAACTCAGTTCCTTACACCCACATTTCAGATTTTAGAATAAAAGCGGAAAATCTAAAATTGAATAACATATATATATATATATATATATATATATATATATATATATATATATATATATATATATATCATGAAAAGTTTGTCATACATCAAGTTGTACATGCACAAGCCAAAAGATATATATACATAATACACAAATATCACAAACGGCCTCCCTAACTACCCAGTGTCACATATCAGAGCCGACCGACAAAAGAATGAAGACGCAAAGCTTCACAAAAATACCTCCAGCAACTCTAATCTGCAATGCCTCATAGAGCATTATAAAATAGCAGATGGGTGAGAAAAACAATCATAATACAGTTGCATATAATTATATATTAACGTATAAATGCACATATAGATTTCTCACCACAACATACAACCGAATCCAAATACCACACAACATCCTACATATTTCATTTATCTAACACCAATGCATATTAATCGTACACAATGCAATTATCACCAAGAATATCAATTCATCAATTCCACACAGGATTAAGCCATTCACAATTCTCACACATAGTCAATCATATTTTATGATTTATGCAAATGCACAGAGACCGACACAACGACTCTATGCACATGCCATGCAGTACCGACTTCCAATATTTCTCATCACTAGTTCACTCAGGAACTCTGTTGGAATCATCGCTCGTTACTGAGGATTACACAAGTAACACCCCGTCGGGAAAATGATGTCCCCCATCGCTTTAGGTCCTCTTGGTATAAGGCGCACGACGTTTATGGATTGCTTTAGGTCCTCTCGGTATAAGGCGCACAATCCGATCGCTCACACCCCACATGGGCACACGGTCGTCTATAACCATCGCTTTCAGTCCTCTTATTTTTAAGGCTATTCATACCTCTTATTTTTAAGGCTCACGATGTTATAGCAGATTCCCTCTGGAATCAAACCGTCACTCAGGACGTCACAACAATGCATATCATGATGCTTGACATACAATGACTCATGACATTTAATATGCGTACATACATGCACTCATCCACATCAACAAAATCACACTTTGCACTTATGCCTAAAACAATGCATTTAATTGCCATACGGCCACAATTCATCTCAACACCATCTAAACACATGCATTTACATCATACATCAACACCTTGCATAATACACATCAATTACACACAGTTATAACGACAAAAGTCGACGACTGACACTATTCCTGATTTCTGACATAATTAAATCGGCTAATAATTTCCAAATCATCATAATAAGAAAGTACAGCTCAATAGCTACACAACGATACCAAGAATGTAAAAATCAGATAAACGGAACCCAAGTTACGAAAGAAAAACGAAAACAATATTTTCAAAAGTCCCCTTTTTCCATTCTCCTGGCCATACGCGTATTGCCCTGAGCCATACGCGTATTGCCCAAAATCCTCGCCATGCCATACCTGTTTTGTCCAAGGCCATATGCGTATGGGCAGAGACCATTTTTCCCCAAAAATCCCATTTTAATTCCAATACGCGTAGTGCCCAACACCATAAACATATTGCCCTGAAATGTTACGCGTATCATACGCAAATGGGTAGATAGCCGAGAAAATTGAAGATCCATACGCGTATTGGCCCATGCCTCGCCCATGTTACGCGTATTGCCAAGGTCCATACGCGTATGAACATGCCCCATACGCGTATCACCTGGAAAAACCAGAAAAATTTCTGTAGAACTTTGTTCTGCGTTTTCTCAACCAAAACACTCCAATTTTTCACCTACACCCAGAAAATTACCAATACAAGGTAAAACAACATGTATCTATCATGTACCAATAATAATGAACACTAAAAACATGATTTCAAGCACATTTAATCGATTTCTAATCAATTTTACAAAATATGGGTTTTACTAAATTTCTCCAAATCAATTAAAAAACAACCACAAATACACATACATAATCATACACAATCATACAATAATTGAGTTTCACACCCTTACCCGATTAAACCGATTCTAGGAGTTGTTCTCTTGAATTTTCCAAGCTTTCTCACTTTTTCTCTTCTTCTTCTCTTTTCTCTCCTTTTTCCTTCTTCTCTTTTTCTTTCTCTCTATTTTTCTCTCTTTCTATTCTATTCTTACTAACTTAATTAAAAATATTATGAAATGACCAAAATACCCCCACACTCCAATATCTCGCAAATGTTCCCAAAACGCGATAAAATATCACAACATCGAAAAATAACATATTTTCAGATAAAAGTCGAAAATAAAATAAAATAATAATAAAAATAAAAAAGACTCGATTAATTAAAAACTGACAAAACTGGGGCGTTACAACTCTCCCCCACTTAGAAATTTTCGTCCTCGAAAATATACCTGAGACGAACAACTCTGGATACGGCTCCTGCATCCGACTCTCCAACTCCCAAGTCAAATTGCCCTCAGCAGCGCCTCCCCACGCCACTTTCACAAGTGCAATATCCTTGCCTCTCAGCCGCTTTACCTCGCGATCCAAAACCCTAACTGGTAATGCCTCGACCGTAAGGTTCTCCCTTACCTCAACCTCATCCATCGGAATCACATGTGATGGATCCGGAACATACTTCCGAAGCTGTGAAACATGAAACACATCGTGCAAATTTGACAGATTCGGCGGCAACGCCACCCTATAGGCCACAACACCCACTCTCGCGGATATCTGGTAAGGACCAATAAACCGAGAAGTAAGTTTCTTTGATTTCAATGCACGACCCACACCCGTTACCGGCGTAACCCTCAAAAATACATGATCGCCCTCTTGGAACTCAAGATCTTTCCGCCTCCGATCATGATAACTCTTTTGCCTACTCTGAGAAGCCTTCATTTTCTCTCGAATAAGCTTCACTTTCTCCGTAGTCTGCTGCACCAACTCGGGTCCAACCACCGTACTCTCACCAGATTCGTGCCAACACAAAGGTGTTCGACACCTTCGTCCATACAATGCTTTAAACGGTGCCATTCCAATACTAGAATGGAAACTGTTATTATACGTGAATTCAATCAATGCAATATAACTATCCCACGCACCACCTTGTTCCAAAACACATGCTCTCAACAAATCCTCCAAAGACTGAATCATTCTCTCCGTCTGACCATCCGTCTACGGATGATAAGCCGAACTCAATCCCAATTTGGAACCCAATGCCTTCTGTAAACTTTCCCAGAATCTCGAGGTAAATCTAGGATCTCGATCCGAAACAATACTTAATGGAATCCCATGCAACTTCACAATCACACTGATGTAAATCTCAGCTAACCGCTCCAAAGAAAAACTGATGTCAATCGGAATAAAATGAGCCGGTTTAGTCAGCCTATCAACAATCACCCAAATAACATTATGCCCTCGCTGTGTATTTGGCAACCCTGTTACAAAATCCATGGAAATGCTATCCCATTTCCATTCCGGAATATCCAACGGTTGCAACAAACCACTAGGCCTCAGATGTTCCACCTTCGATTTCTGACAAGTCAAACATGCATAAACAAACTGAGCCACATCTCTTTTCAATCCAGACCACCAGAAAATCTTCTTCAAATCCTAATACATCTTATTCGCTCCCGGATGTATACTCAAATTACTCCGGTGTCCTTCTTCCAAAATCATCTTTTTCAACTCCGCATCATCAGGAATACAAATCCTACCTCGGAATCTCAAAACACCATTAATATCCACTTGAAAATCACTATTCACATCTTTTCCTCCCAACATCAAATCCACGAATTTCACATCCAGTTTCTGTTTCTCACTAACAGCCATCAGAAAATCATTAGTAATCGTTAGCATACCAAGCCTCACACTATCCGATGTCAATTCACATACCAAACTCAAATCTCTAAACGATTCCAAAAGTTCCCACTCTTTAACCATTAAAGCGGACATATGTAACCATTTCTGACTCAATGCATCAGCTACCACATTAGCTTTACCAGGATGGTAATTCAAGCCAAAGTCGTAGTCCTTCAAAAATTCCAACCATCTATGTTGCCTCATATTTAGCTCTTTTTGATCAAACAAATATTTCAAACTTTTATGATCACTAAAGACTTCAAACCTTGCACCGTAGAGATAATTCCTCCAAATCTTCAACGCAAAAACCACAGCCGCTAACTCAAGATCATGATTAGGATAATTTTTCTCATGAACTCTTAACTGCCTTGAAGCATAAGCCACCACCTTACCTTCTTGCATCAGAACACCACCTAGACCAATCAAAGAAGCATCACAATAAACCATAAATGGTTCATTAGGATTCGGCAAAGTCAAAATCGGAGCTGTCATCAATCTTCGCTTCAGCTCATTAAAACTCTCTTCGCACCGAATATCCCAAATGAACGTTGCCCTTTACAAGTCAACTGGGTCAAAGGAAGTGCTAGCTTAGAAAAACCTTCGATAATAACCAGCCAAACCCAAAAAGCTTCAAATTTCAGTAACAGATCTCGGAGCCTCCCATTGTAGAACTGCTTCTACTTTAGATGGATCCACAAAAATACCATTACCTGAAATTACGTGTCCAAGAAAACTCACTTCCGACAACCAGAATTCACACTTGGACAAATTGGCAAAAAGCTTCCTTTCTTTCAAAACCTGTAAAACAATACGCAAATGCTCTGCATGCTCCTCCCGAGACTTAGAATAAATCAAAATATCATCAATGAACACAACAACAAATCGATCCAAATGCTCGTGAAAAATATGATTCATGTATTCCATAAACACACCTGGCGCATTAGAAACCCCGAACGGCATCACAGAATATTCATAATGACCGTAACGTGTCCTAAAAGCCGTCTTCTGAATGTCTTCCTCCTTCACCCTAATCTGATGATACCCTGATCTCAAGTCAATCTTACTGAACACACAAGCACCAACCAACTGATCCATCAGATCATCGATCCTTGGAAGAGGATACTTATTCTTAATCGTCACCTTGTTCAACTGGCGATAATCAATACACAATCGCATACTTCCATCCTTCTTTTTCACCAATAAAACTGGAGCACCCCAAGGAGAAACACTTGGCCTCACAAACCTCTTCTCCAATAATTCATTCAACTGTTTCTTTAACTCAACCAACTCAGATGCCAACATACGATATGGTGCCATAGAAACAGGTCTAGTACCAGGAACTAGATCTATAGAAAACTCCACCTCTCTCTCTGGCGGCAAGTCTGAAATATCCTCAGGAAACACTTCAGGAAATTCACACACAACCGGAAACACATCAAGTGAAACTTGACTATCCACAGTCAAAGATGCAAACAACCCAAACAACTGAGCTTCATCCGCCAAAAGTCTCTTCAACTCTTTGGTAGATAAGAAACTCGAGTCTTCGTCTTCCTCAAGAGAAGGAAACCTTACCAGCTTATGATAACAATCAATATGAACTCGATTGAATTGCAACCAATTCATTCCCAAAACTACATCTAAACCCTCCAGCGGCAAACACACTAAATCCATCTCAAAGTCTTTACCATAAATGGTCAAAGAACATCTTAGACAAACCAAAGAAGTAGTTACTGACCCCATTGCTGGAGTATCAATAACCATTTCACCACCCATCGAAGACAACATAAGATTCAAACGCTTCGCGCACTCAGACGAAATAAATGAATGAGTCGCTCCAGTATCAATAATAGCAACTAAAGGCATACTATTAATAAAACAAGTACCTCTGATCAGACGATCTGCACTTGAAGTCTGAGTTCCTGCCAAGGCAAATACTTTCCCATCAGATTGAGCTTGCTTCGGTTTCGGACACTTCGTACTAATATGACCAGGTTCCCCACAGTTAAAACACTTAACCACATTGTTTCTCTTGCACTCAGCGGCTACATGTCCTAAACCTCCACAATTAGAACACTTACTCATATCTTTCCTGCACTCAAACTGACGATGCCCCAACTCACCACATTTAAAATATCTCGGAGAATTAGACATACCTCCTCCACCCGACCTTCGATCAAAAGTACCCCTTTGTTTACCTTTATCAGCTGGCGTCACATACGGACCACCACAAAACTGTTGCTTCCCTTTCCTCTCGCTCACACTCTTGTAATGAGTAGAACGAGCCTTACCGTCCTCTTCATAAATCCTACAACAATCTATCAAATCAGAAAACCTCCGAATCCTTTGATATCCAATTGCCTGCTTTATCTCAGGACGCAATCCGTTCTCAAACTTTACACACTTATAAAATTCAGCAGTCGCTTCAGCATAATGAGGATAAAACTGCACAAGTTCCACAAACTTAGCAGTATAATCAACAACAGACATATTACCTTGTTTCAGTTCCAAGAACTCGATTTCCTTCTTTCCTCTTACATCTTCAGGAAAATACCTCCTCAAGAACTCCCGACTAAAAACTTCCCAAGTAATTTCTTCCTCCTCTGCAGCTTCCAACACATGACGTGTACCTACCCACCAATCATCAGCTTCTTCCAGTAACATGTGAGTACCCAGTCTCACCTTCTGATCCTCATCACAATCCATCACTCGGAAAATCCTTTCAATCTCTTTCAGCCATATCTGTGCACCATCAGGATCATATCTTCCTTTGAAGACAGGCGGTTTGTTCTTCCTGAACTCATCGTTACCTGCAGCATTAGGTGCACCCTGCACAGCCCGAGCCATAGCTTGCATAGCAGCAGCCAAAGCAGCATCATTCCTACCAGCCATATTCTATTCATTTCCAATAACAGAAACTATGGTTAAACAAACAGCTCAACCAAACGCCAAGACTGACAAGGAGTGACACAAACTGACACGGACTGGCTCTAATACCACTTAATGTAACACCCCCAATCGCTACCCCCAAATAATAAAGCAGTAAAGGAAAATTCAAAATTTCATCAGAGTATATTTAAATTATCATGGTATAGACTGGGAGAATCACATTATATTGAAACAAACATATAACACCTGCTCATAAAGATATGCAACAGTGGGGTAGCAATCAACAGAGGAACTCAGTTCCTTACACCCACATTTCAGATTTTAGAATAAAAGCGGAAAATCTAAAACTGAATAACATATATATATATATATATATATATATATATATATATATATATATATATATATATATATATATATCATGAAAAGTTTGTCATACATCAAGTTGTACATGCACAAGCCAAAAGATATATATACAGAATACACAAATATCACAAACGGCCTCCCTAACTACCTGGTGTCACATATCAGAGCCGACCGACAAAAGAATGAAGATGCAAAGCTTCACAAAAATACCTCCAGCAACTCTAATCTGCAATGCCTCATAGAGCATTATAAAACAGCAGAAGGGTGAGAAAAACAATCATAATACAGTTGCATATAATTATATATTAACGCATAAGTGCACATATAGATTTCTCACCACAACATACAACCGAATCCAAATACCACACAACATCCTACATATTTCATTTATCTAACACCAATGCATATTAATCGTACACAATGCAATTATCACCAAGAATATCAATTCATCAATTCCACACAGGATTAAGCCATTCACAATTCTCACACATAGTCAATCATATTTTATGATTTATGCAAATGCACAGAGACCGACACGACGACTCTATCCACATGCCATGCGGTACCGACTTCCAATATTTCTCATCACTAGTTCACTCAGGAAATCTGCTGGAATCATCGGTCGTTACTGAGGATCACTCAAGTAACACCCCGTCGGGCAAACGATGTCCCCCGTCGCTTTAGGTCCTCTTGGTATAAGGCGCACGACGTTTATGGATTGCTTTAGGTTCTCTCGGTATAAGGCGCACAATCCGATTGCTCACACCCCACATGGGCACACGATCGTCTATAACCATCGCTTTTAATCCTCTTATTTTTAAGGCTATTCATACCTCTTATTTTTAAGGCTCACGATGTTATAGCAGATTCCCTCTAGAATCAAACTGTCACTCAGGACGTCACAACAATGCATATCATGATGTTTGGCATACAATAACTCATTGCATTTAATATGCGCACATACATGCATTCATCCACATCAACAAAATCACACTTTGCACTTATGCCCAAAACAATGCATTTAATTGCCATACGGCCACAATTCATCTCAACACCATCTAAACACATGCATTTACATCATACATCAGCACCTTGCATAAGACACATCAATTACACACAGTTATAACGACAAAAGTCGACGACCGACACTATTCCCGATTTTTGACATAATTAAATCGGCTAACAATTTCCAAATCATCATAATAAGAAAGTACAGCTCAATAGCTACACAACGATACCAAGAATGTAAAAATCAGATAAACGGAACCCAAGTTACGAAAGAAAAACGAAAACAATATTTTGAAAAGTCCCCTTTTTCCATTCTCCTGGCCATACGCGTATTGCCCAAAATCCTCGCCATGCCATACGCGTATTGCCCAAGGCCATACGCGTATGGGCAGAGACCATTTTTCCCCAAAAATCCCATTTTAATTCCAATACGCGTAGTGCCCAACACCATACACATATTGCCCTAAAATGTTACGCGTATCATACGCAAATGGGCAGACGGCCGAGAAAATTGAAGATCCATACGCGTATTGGCCCATGCCTCGCCCATGTTACGCGTATTGCCAAGGTCCATACGCGTATGAACATGCCCCATACGCGTATCACCTGGAAAAACCAGAAAAATTTCTGCAGAACTTTGTTCTGCGTTTTCTCAACAAAAACACTCCAATTTTTCATCTACACCCAGAAAATTACCAATACAAGGTATAACAACATGTATCTATCATGTACCAATAATAATGAACACTAAAAACATGATTTCAAGCACATTTAATCGATTTCTAATCAATTTTACAAAATATGGGTTTTACTAAATTTCTTCAAATCAATTCAAAAACAACCACAAATACACATACATAATCATACACAATCATACAATAATTGAGTTTCGCACCCTTACCTGATTAAATCGATTCTAGGAGTTGTTCTCTTGAATTTTCCAAGCTTTCTCACTTTTTCTCTTCTTCTTCTCTTTTCTCTCCTTTTTCCTTCTTCTCTTTTTCTTTCTCTCTATTTTTCTCTCTTTCTATTCTATTCTTACTAACTTAATTAAAAATATTATGAAATGACCAAAATACCCCCACACTCCAATATCTCGCAAATGTTCCCAAAACGCGATAAAATATCACAGCATCGAAAAATAACATATTTTCAGATAAAAGTCGAAAATAAAATAAAATAATAATAAAATAATAAAAAAGACTCGATTAATTAAAAACTGACAAAACTGGGTCGTTACAACTGCCATCTTTCCTTAGGAATTTTCTCATGCTAAAAGAGGGACAGTGGCATGGATGTAGATGACCCAGAGGCTTGCCGCTTACAACAATTAGATGAAGGGAAAGGAGTTGTTGATGTTTGTATAATGTGAACAAGGCACAGTTTTGATGCTAAAAGGTTGATTGGTTCAACCGGGGTTTCCTTATACAAAGCCCAAGAGGAGGCTATCGACCCAACAAGAGAGTGGTTTTTGTGTGTCTCGTACGAAGCCCGAGAGAGAGGCTAAAATGGTTGACTCTACAGGAGAATCTTTTATATGTGTCTTGTACAAAGCCCAAGACGGAGGCTAAAGGTTGGACTCAGCAAGAGAGTCTTTTATACTCAACAAGAGAGTGTTTTGTATCTCGTACGAAGCCCGAGATGGAGGCTAAAGGTGATCGACTCAACAAGAGAATCTTTTTATACTCAACAAGAGAGTGTTTTGTATCTCGTACAAAGCCCGAGATGGAGTCTAAAGGTTTGGACTCAACAAGAGAGTCTGAAAAAGTTAACTCTGCTGGGGGAGAATCATTGTACAAAGCCCAAGAGGAGGCTAGGGTTACTGTTCCAATTGAGTGACAGGTCCAGTATGCTGATTTAAAGAGAAAATCAGTTCTTATATGAGTACTGTTTGCACTCAGGGATTTGATTCAAGGATCAGGGTTATTTCGTGTTCTTTAAAGAAATGGGAAATCCAAAGGGTATTGAGACTGTCCGAGTCTACGGGTTTCATCTCCTAGCTTTAAGAGGAACTTGAGAATGTCTTTGAGACTTAAGGAAATTAGACTGTCTAAGTCTAGAGTTTCATCTTTTGTACTACGTTTAAGACAAAGCAGTAGCAAGATCTAGACCTTTTGAAAGACTCTTCTATTAAGATGACTAATTTCTGTTCCTATACCTCTAGGAGGTCGTCGGGATAATTTGTACGAAGCCCAAGAGGAGGCTGGAAAATTTTAAGAAGCCGAGGGACAATTTGTACGAAGCCCAAGAGGAGGCTATCATTCCCGGAGGAAGAAATCATTTATACGAAGCTTAAGAGGAGGTTGTGAATACTTCTAAGAAGCCGACGGGTCCTTGTACAACGCCCAAGAGGAGGCGGGGATGCTTTTACGAAGCCTGTGGGTCCCCAAACTCCGAGAAATTAAAGACAGGCTAGTCACAGAGAATAGATCAAGCCAGGAAAGTTTGAGAATTTGGAAGAAACTCAAGAGATGCCATTCACGGAGAAAAGACCATCTCTGGGGAATAGAGTTTCTTTGACGATTTCTAAAGGTGACAGTCTGTGAAAGGGTTCACCGAGAATGCTGCCTTTCACGTCTCCATATTGTTTAACCCCAAGAGGAGGGAAGATTGTATCCGGTAATCCTATGGGGATCTAGTTTTGTCTATTTAAGAGTAATCAACAGGGCTTAGTGCTAGACGTAGTTGTCGGGGAAACTCTAAATATCTATACTATTATTACACAGTCGATATGAGTTTATGAAAGAAGACTTACAGTGAAACAGCCCCACAATACAGTTATATGTATATGAAAGCGGATAAAGAAAGCATATAACCACTTACTCGGTTGTAGAGCTTCCAAGTTGTTTGGTTAGTTGTTCAACAAAGAAAGATTGAAAACAACAGTATATTCAAAATCAAAGGAGAAAGTGCTTTGAAATGAAAGATTGGGGCTTAAAGCTCAAGGAGAGGCCCAAGGTTTTTATCAGTGATCGCGCTGTTGTTTTGTACAGGGGGACTTATACAAGTGACTAAGGCCCGAGAAAGATTTTCTGTACAAAGGGATGGGTCTTACACTCTCTCAAGAGGCCCAAAGAGTTTTAAATAAAAGAAGCGGGTCTTACTACTCGAGGGTAGGCCCAGATGTTTTTTGTTTTGAAATGGCGATCGTGCCGAGATTTTGAAAACGCAGTGGGTCTTATATAATGACTTTGGGTCTTACACTCTAATAGAGGCCCAAAAGATTTTTAATGGGTCTTATAGCTCGAGGAGAGGCCCAGGGTTTGTTTTTCAACGGACGATGATCGCGTCGAACTTTTTGAAATACAACGGGACTTATACAATAAGTGAGGCCCAAAATAGGTTTGTATTTACAAAGGATTGGGTCTTACACTCTATTAGAGGCCCAAAATTATTTGAAAAAGTTTGATGAGGGTTGAATTAATCAAAACCCTAATTTGTTTCCAAAATGTATTTTAATTGAATAAAAAATTCAATTAAAATGGTCAAAATTGTTTAATATGTGGAAAACAAATTGTGATCTTGGATTAATGTTTCAACCATCATGTTTTAACCTACAAAATGATTAGAAATCATAAAAATTTGTAAAATCAAGAAGGAAAAAATATTTTAAATGTCAAAAACAATTAAAAAAGATTAATTCTTTGCAAAAATATCAATTATATGAAATAAATAATATTTTTGGGATTTTTTGGAAAAATAAAATATTTTAACATTTTTGTGAATTATTAAAAAAAGAATCAACTCAAAATCATTAAAACTCAGAGAGAAATTAATTTTTGAATCAATTAAATAAAATCACAAAATTCAAATATTTGAATTTTCAAAAAAGGGCGCCATGAACACGCGCGTGTTCTGAGTTTTGCCCAGATTTACATTTTCTCCCCAATCTCACTGAATACTTGATTATATCATGCAATCCACATATCAATCTGCTCGTTTCAACCTCACGATCATGTCTATGGTCTTTAATTTCATTTATTTTTAACATGGAATAAGAAATCAAGACAAAACCTCAAGAACCCTAAAATTTGCATGAAGGCTAAGAATTTTGATACACGATTCAAACAAAGCAATTAATTGAGGGGAAACATTCTATGCATGATTATGAACATTTGGCAAAAGTATTGTGCGAGGAAATATGCATAGATTAAGAGATGACCAAGTTTAGGCTTACTTGAAGGTCGTGACAGCAAGAGCAATGTGATTTTTGAGTTGGAGGTGTTACAGATGAGTTGTGATGATCTGAACAGCTTCTCTACACCCTATGGAGTGTGTTTGAATGCTTGGACTTGATTGGAAATGGCTGGATCACTTCATGGCATCTCAGCTGCAACTTGGTTAAAACCTTGAGCAACTGGCTGGTGATTCTGAGAAATCAGTGTTCCAGATGTTGTTTAAGTGTTTGGATCACTTCTATATGATGTTTATGAGGTGTGTGTGTGATTGGTTTGATTGGAAAAGCTCTCAAACTCAAAACCCGATAGTGACTTGCCTTAGAAGGCAAAATTGGAGTGAAAGAAGAGATTTTGAGGAAAGCAGCTGTTTGATGGCTTTGGTGTACTCAACTGATCACAAATGAGCTCTATTTATAGTAGAACAAGTTTTTTTTTCAAGGAATAGTGAATGGCAACTGCAGCAGAGGTTTGGCCAATGTTGGCAAATGAAAATCCAAGTCTCCTCTAGCCATTGACTAGAGGTTAGAGCACAGAGCTTTGGTTCCCTACTTGTTGGAGGAATATTGACTGAATTCAGTTGCAAATGTGTCAGTCCATGCCACCTCTAAGCATCTATTAAATGCTTCAATCCAAAATTGGAGTCTTGTCCCTCTTTTAGGCAATTCTAGGTTTGGCATGCTACTTCTTGTTCCAAGGACTTTGGAGGCTTGGCTCAGTGATTGTCCCCTTTAGATTTGATCCCCAGATGTGTCCAAGATGATGACAAGGCTTGGAATTGGCTGATTTTGGTAAATTGACCAAAAATGCAAAATTCTGCCTTGCCTTGGCAGTTTTCAGCAAGGCACTTTGCCACTACCATAACTCTTAGCTCAAATTGAATTTGGTGATGTTCTTGGCCATTTTGGAAAGCCCTTATATGATACAACAACTGTTTGATCATATTTGGTTTTGATACCTTTTGGATACAAGTGAAAAATCCCCCTACATTTGGAAAAAAGTGAAGGCAGATTCTGACTTAGTGAAAATTTCACTAAGTGTTGGAAAAAAGTGACATTTTCACTTTTTGTGATTTTGATCAATCCATAACTCAAAATCCATGAAGAATTGGAATGAGGTCTAGTTGAAGTTTTTGTAGAGGGCCATGAGATCTACAAATCAAGCATTGGATGGGGAAAAATGGCTTTATGGTTTAGGAGTTATGATCCTCCAAAGTTGGTACCCTTGCCACTTTGTTCATAACTTAGAAAATTTTCCAAGTTTTTATGGTTACCCCTTTTACAAGTTATCCCACTTTCTTTGATTTTTCTTGATGAATGATGATTCAAATCATACATTAACATCATTTTAGGGTTAAAAAACCATTTTTGTGAAAAATCTCAAAAAGTCAAAGTTGACTTTTGTGCACAGTTGACTTTTTATCCGATGAATTCCAAACTGTGCAATCCTTTAGGAAATCATGTCCTTGACCTAAATCAAACTTGATGGACATGTTTCATGGGTGTTATAGGGTATATTGAATCATGTCTTAGGGCTTGGGAGCATGTCCTGGTCAAAAGTCAAAGTTACAGTTGACTTTTCTTGCGAAACCCTAATTGTGGTTCAGATGAAATTGAGACTTGTTGCTCAAGCTTCCTGGATGAATCCATTGTTGCAAATGGATCAATGTGGTATTTTGGAGACCCTCAAATCCTCTCTTGAGGTCTTGGCTCATGATTTGCCCTAAAAGTCAACTTAGGGGTGAATTAGGTCAATAAACCCTAATTCCTGATTTTTGATTAATGCATCCCCTGAGGCAAAATTGACTTGATAATTGGGTCCATGAGGTTCCATGGAGCATATTAGGATATGCTTTGAAGTATTGGCTCATGCCCAGAGGAAAATTTCCAACTGGAGGCCCTGGTCGACCAAAACCCTAATTTGGTGACACTGGCGATCTTGAGGCTTGATCCACCTAAAAAGGAGCATCCTGGTGCTTAATCCTTGTTGTGGGAGTCCTCTTGATCCATTGTGGATGTTTGAGAGGTTAGACAAGTTGAAGATCATGTCATTTCTTGATTGATCATTTGTCTAAGAGCTCTGAGAGGGCTTGAAACCCTAATTTTGATAGTAGTGAATGCTCACCCATCTTTGGGGAGACTAATGAAGCATAATGATTCATCCATATTGTGATTATGATTTACACAATGATGGGAAATCTTAGTGGTCAAAATTTGGGGTATGACAGATGCCCCTATTTAATCTTCTTGGACCCGAAGGTGCGAATGACGAAGGTGTTCGGGCATTCGGGGTGCAAGAGGATTAAATATCGGAATACCCGAAATTTTCATGGTGGTTATGAATGGTAGCTTACGCATTCATCTTCTTTTGCTAAGCGATGATGCTTAGAAAAGGTAAACCTCCCCTCGATCCTGGTTGTCTACCAAGGAACTGGTCTTAGTTGCTGAATTGAAGTTCCCCTCGATCCTGGTTTCCTACCAAGGAACTGGTCTCAGTTTCTGAAATAAACTTCCCCTCAATCTAGGTTTCCTACCAAGGATCTGGTCTCAGTTTCTGAAATAAACTTCCCCTCGATCTTGGTTTCCTACCAAGGAACTGGTCTAAGTTTCTGATATAAACTTCCCCTCTGTAACGCCCGTATTTAATTAAATATTTTAATTAAATAGTATTGAGTATTTTTCCGAATATTTGTTGAATATGTTGAATATGTTGTTTGATGCTAATAAGTATTAATCGGGTAATTAGTCGATTTAGTCGGGAGAAATTAATATTAGAAATAATATTTATTTTCGTAGAATATTAATTAATTTAGTTGGGTTAAGTTGTGTGTGAGAAATAGCAAAGTTGGGGGTATCGTGTAGTAGGCCCATTACGTTAATTAGTAGACCCATTATTATATTAGGTTATTATATTAGGTTTTTTTAATTAAAAGAAAATAAAAAGAAAAGATTAGAAGTGGCAGTAAGAAAAGAAAAAAAGAAGTTACAGAAATAACTGAACGAGGGTTTGGGAGGCACCAAGGTTGAAGAAGAGAGAATTCAAGAGGTTGCCATCAAAGTCTCAGTTTCGACCGAAAATTCGAGCTACTTTCAATCCAAGGTAGGGGTGAGGTTCGAATCTTATAACCGGGTATATGATAATTGGTACGTGGGATTAGGAGTGTATAATTTTTCTACTGTGAATGTGTTGATTTTATTATGAATTGTTCTGGTTTTATGTCCTGAACGGTATTGTCGAATTGTTCTGATCCTGTGAAATGATTGTTTCTGTGACAATGTTTTTGTAATCGATTTTGTGATTCTTCGTGTGAGTGGTCTGCTACTGGAAAAGTTGGAATTGGGGACGAAACCTATGTGTTGATGTTTAGGTGGCGCCTGCCACCATAAACATGTGGCGCAAGCCACTAAAAGGTGGGCCCAGCCACCATTGAACCATGTGGCGCCAGCCACCTAAAAGAACCAAGGAAGTGGCGCAAGCCACTTAAGTTTATGGCAAGGGTGGCGCAAGCCACCCATATTAAAGAGAAAGTGACACTTTTGTTTACTTTTGTTTTATATAAAAACTTAAATCTTAAGAAAAAGTGTGTTCTGGGTAGGTATATATAATTATAGGTGAATTAGTAACAGGTTACTAATTGAGGGGATGGGATGGACTAGTAATATTAATCATAAGTGTACTGCTAGTAAATAGTTAAAGATAACATTATGCAGAATTGAAAAAAAAAACAGGTTTTGACAGAAGCGGGTCTTAGAAATCCTCATACCAAATGTTTTGTAGGTGTAGCAGAAGAATTGTATCGGGAAGATAAAATTAACAGAATTAGTAAATTAACTGGTAGTAATAACAGAATATTAAAACAGTACCGATTTAGCCGAATGAGACGAATTAAGCGGAAAAAAAATTAATTGTCCAGAATTAGTTGAAATTGGTCCGGAATGTTCGTATAAACTAGTAGGTAATTGTGGTTGGTTTGTTTTGTTGAAAACATGATGAATATGTGGATTTGCAGGTACAGCTGTATAAGTTGAATTGTCCCGATTTATGGGCATTTTTGAGTTGTAGGTCGTATGACCAGTGTTGATTTAGTTGTTGCAGTTGATGTATATCTTATGTTGCAGATGTTGTTGTTGTTGTTAAGTTGCAGGCCGTTGGCCAATGTTGTTGTTGTTGTTAAGTTGCAGGCCTCTGGCCAATGTTGTTATTGTTGTTGTTAAGTTGCAGGCCTTTGGCCAATGTTGAGTTATTGTTGTCGTATGCCATTCATATTAGTCGCATACATTGCATTTTCTAAGTTGGAGCTAATGCTCACCCACGTTGGCCTAGATTGGCAAAAAGTTGAAGTTGAAGGCTTATGCCTTGTTGATGCCCGACAAACTGGCACTTTCTAAGTTGGGAGTTCTGCTCCAATGCCTCTATTACTTGGCAATTTCTAAGTTGGGAGTTCTGCTCCGTTTTTAAGTTGGGAGTTATGCTCCAATGGTACCACATGCATACGCACAGTTGAGTCGCATTTTGTGTTGCATTCTTATGTTGATAAAGTTGATGTTGTATTATGTTGATAAAGTTGTTGTAGTATTATGCTGATAAAGTTGTTGTTGAGTTGTTGATGATTGTTGTTTGTTGTTGTTGTAAAGTAGTGAAATTGTATGATTCTAGTCTAATGTATTGATTATCATACTCTTGTTTATATTATTCGATATCTCACCCCTTCTGTTTGAATGTTACCCCTATGTTGGTAACGTGTAGGTTAGCAAGGATGAAGGTCGTTTATCTTCATTAGTTCGAGTCGGTGTCGATGCTCTGATACGTAACACTCGGGGGGATGAACACTTGTTTTCCTTATTGTTGAATTTGATTATGTTGTTGTTGTTTCAAGTTGTTTTGGTTAAAAGACTTGATGTCTTAAAGTTGTTTTAAATTGAACAAGATGTTATACTATATTAAGTTGAAATTCGTGAATCCGCTGCTTATTTATGAAAGTGTTTTGTTTTCATAG
Source organism: Lathyrus tuberosus (assembly GCA_022829125.1). Taxonomy (NCBI): domain Eukaryota; kingdom Viridiplantae; phylum Streptophyta; class Magnoliopsida; order Fabales; family Fabaceae; genus Lathyrus; species Lathyrus tuberosus. The sequence goes on from JALAZF010000078.1 coordinate 9,263,614, forward strand.
AATAAATGATGTTGTTATTGTTTCATCCGAGTAAATGTGTTATGTATCAACGTTATATGAAATTAAATGAGCATGCTTTTAATCGGAAATGTGGTATCCTATTTGATTATGTTGAATTTCGTAACTCTGATTTTATCGATAATTACCGGGTAGAAATGGGGTGTTACATTAGTGGTATCAGAGCAGGTCGGTCCGTCTGGCCAAGTTGTCTAATGTTGTTTATTCCTTAGTACACGACATGTGTGTGAAACACCGTCGGAATTTGCTTGTAGGTTTTTTTTAACCGTTTGTCTCCAGGAGTTGGTTTGAAATAAGTGGGGGAGGAGTTTACTTCTCAGAGATGTTTGTAGTATATGAAGTTGAATCAAGGTGATATTGATTGCAGGAGTGCAAGTGTTGTCAGAACTGTGTTGTTGCGAATCGACGAGAGTATGGACTCATGATTTTATTTGTCGGTCCAGTTGAGACATTTGAAGGAGGACGAGTCAGTATGATTGATGTTTGCTTCTCGGAGAAGAGAGGGCAATGTGACGAATAGTGATATGCAAGTGGAGTATATCTGGAGTGAAGTCGGATGATTTTCAGAGTTGGGTGAAAAACAAGGATTGTTGGAAGAGTTTGGAAGCAAGAGAAAGAGGTAGAACTCATGTTCACCAATTTCGGTTTTTATTTTCACATTTATGGAACAACCTTCAGTAAAAGAGGCATAACTTTCTACTCGTAACTCCAATGAAAGCGATTCTGGACTTTTCGGAAATTTTACGAAATTCCCTACAGTTTTCATATAAATTTTGTCTTCGGCATGTTTTTGAGGAGAGAGAAAGACGCGTTTGAATAGTTGGGTCTGATGCTGATTTTGTTTGGTGGAAGTTTGTATACGGGATTTCTTGACCAGTCCCATTGCAAGGGCGATAACTTTTTACTCGTAATTCAGATTTGAGCGATTCTTGAAGTTCTAGAATCTACACGAAATTCTCTTTATTTTGGAATATAATTTTGTGTCTGGGAGGTCTGTATTGAAGAAGATAATCATGTTTGAAGTTGGACAATTCTTGCTGGAAATAGTAAGATAAACTCAAGTATGAAATGTTTAGTAATAAGAAGAAGAATATCGGAGAAGCACATGGAAGTGCGGTGTATGATAGTTAAGAATGATTAAAGTATAAAAATCTTTGAGGAATGTTAAATAGTAAAGTGGATTGTGTGTTGTTGGCGAGATGTGTCGGCATGAACCGAATTTTTTTGGAAGTTATATCACCAACCAGATGATGAGATGGTATTGTTGAGATTGTGATTGGAATGAGAATCAAGTGTGAAACTATACGGATCATCGAAGTTGTGAGATTAAAAAGAAAGACGAAGGATTGGTTAGGGTTGTCAAAAGTTTTGGACTTGGATAAATGTTTCGATTGAAGTGGGCATATTTGGATTGTACTTGATGTATCAGAAGGATATTCGATAATTAGGTTGTGCAACAAGTGTGTATAAGAATATAAGTGTTGGATTTTGTGCGTTCTTGGAAATAAGGAAATTAAGAAAAACGTTTGTAAGCCTTAGAGAAATGGTAGAGCAGTATGCTTAGATAAGTTTGAGCACGAGGAAGAAGACGCTATTTTAGTTGGATAATGATGATTTATGCCACCATTATGGTTACCCGGCTGTCTATTGACAAATTGAGGAACTGATCACCCTTAATCTCTTGTTGACAGTCGACGGAATCATGTTGGATGGAGTAGACGTGTCTTGCCAACTAGAATAGTATGCACAGTGAATTGTTTGGGGTTGAGCCAAGTGCTTATGAATTGTTTGAGTTGTCGATGCGGATTCCTATATAGGGAAATGAGCTGGACTTAAGGATGTTAGTATGAGGTTGCGAGTTGATCAGTGAGTAGTTTGGAAACTCATAGTTGTGTGCTGGATAACTTGGGTTTTGGTTTGTGGTGGATCGAGAATTCGACTGACATGAGACTTGAAGAATTGTAGAGATAAACCAAGTAGGAAGTAAATGGTAATGTAAGACTATGATTTGACCAAGGATGTCGAATCGAGAAGGGTAGTGGCTGGTAAGCCTTAAAGTGTATATATGGAAATATGAATGGTATTTTCCACACTTGTTTGGATAAGTTAGAACTAGTGTTCGTTGTGGATATTCTGATGTTTTATAAAAATCAGAAGAAGAGCGCGTAGAGTATTTGAGAGTTGAGTTGCAATTATTGAAAGAAGTGAAGCTATATGCTGAGTTAGCAAGGTGTGAATTATGATTTGTAAAGATGAAGTTGAGTGGTTGTGTTAATTCGGATGAGGGATTTTGGAGAATTGTGCTAGTATGAGTAGGACTTGATGAATTAGTCTGTTTGATTGGTTTGGTTAATATGCCATGTTAAGAGTAGGTTATTGAGGCTAAATCTATGGCTATTGGGTGTTAAGCTCTGTTTGGAAGATGATTTTTCTTGTTGAGATTAATTGGACACGTGTATCCTTATGCTGTGGTAATGTTGTTATGCGTTGAGATGAATTTTGATGATGTGTTAATACAAGGTGGTGAAGTTGTAGCTTATGTTGACGATAATTGGGAATTCTTGAAAGTATCTATCCTATTCAAGATTTGGAATTGGCTGCAGTTGTAGTTGTGTTGGATATTCGGAGGTATTATTTACGGATCTAAGTTCGAAGTGGTCAGTCATCAAAGTGTAGAATGCTTGTTTGGTTTGAATTTCCGATGAGTTAAGTCGAAAGTCTTTTCTTATGTCTGCTTTGATGGTCGGAAGTTGATGTGAACTTGGTAGATTTGATGCTTGCAATTAATCAGAGTGCACAGCGAAAGCGCGGTGCAGAGCGGTTGGTTCTTATGTGGGTAACCACGATGTCGGTAGTTTGATTATGTTGATGTTGTACTTTGGGCTTTTGTGCTCTTATCCTTTTTGTTGCCTCGTTACTTAGGGTGATGGTTCGAGTGCGAGTAGCTAATTCCTATGATGGAGGATTAGGGAAGTGTTGCCTACGGCGATGGTAACGATCGTGTCGTGTTCGGACCCGTAGTGAACTTGTGTGTTCTTAAATTGGTTATTCTTTGTGTCTTGAGTTAGTCGTTGGATGCGTTGTGTAAGCATTGTTTCGTGTTGTTGTTGTCGTTGATGTGATGTATTGTTGTTTGGTGTTAGACGCGGGGTTACCTTTTTAGGGCAGGGAAGTTGATTTGTTAGCTGAGATAACGTATCTGGAGTGTGGTGCATCGAGTAAATTTTTTAGGACGAAAATATTCTAAGTGGAGGAGAGTTGTAACGCCCGTATTTAATTAAATATTTTAATTAAATAGTATTGAGTATTTTTCCGAATATTTGTTGAATATGTTGTTTGATGCTAATAAGTATTAATCAGGTAATTAGTCGATTTAGTCGGGAGAAATTAATATTATAAATAATATTTATTTTTGTAGAATATTAATTAATTTAGTTGGGTTAAGTTGTGTGTGAGAAATAGCAAAGTTGGGGGTATCGTGTAGTAGGCCCATTACGTTAATTAGTAAACCCATTATTATATTAGGTTTTTTTAATTAAGATAAAATAAAAAGAAAAGATTAGAAGTGGCAGTAAGAAAAGAAAAAAAGAAGTTACAGAAATAACTGAACGAGGGTTTGGGAGGCACCAAGGTTGGAGAAGAGAGAATTCGAGAGGTTGCCGTTAAAGTCTCAGTTTCGACCGAAAATTCGAGCTACTTTCAATCCAAGGTAAGGGTGGGGTTCGAATCTTATAACCGGGTATATGATAATTGGTACATGGGATTGGGAGTGTATAATTTTTCTACTGTGAATGTGTTGATTTTATGATGAATTGTTCTGGTTTTATGTCCTGAACGGTATTGTCGAATTATTCTAATCCTGTGAAATGATTGTTTCTGTGACAATGTTTTTGTAATCGATTTTGTGATTCTTCGTGTGAGTGGTCTGCTACTGGAAACGTTGGAATTGGGGATGAAACCTGTGTGTTGATGTTTAGGTGGCGCCTGCCACCATAAACATGTGGCGCAAGCCACTAAAAGGTGGGCCCAGCCACCATTGAACCATGTGGCGCCAGCCACCTAAAAGAACCAAGGAAGTGGCGCAAGCCACTTAAGTTTATGGCAAGGGTGGCGCAAGCCACCCATATTAAAGAGGAAGTGACACTTTTGTTTACTTTTGTTTTATATAAAAACTTAAATCTTAAGAAAATGTGTGTTCTGGATATGTATATATAATTATAGGTGAATTAGTAACAGGTTACTAATTGAGGGGATGGGATGGACTAATAATACTAATCATAAGTGTACTGCTAGTAAATAGTTGAAGATAACATTATGCAGAATTGAAAAAAAGTAACAGGTTTTGACAGAAGCAGGTCTTAGAAATTCTCATACCAGATGTTTTGTGGGTGCAGCAGAAGAATTGTATCGGGAAGATAAAATTAACAGAATTAGTAAATTAACTGGTAGTAATAGCAGAATATTAAAACAGTACTGATTTAGCCGAATGAGACGAATTAAGCGGAAAAAAATTAATTGTCCGGAATTAGTTGAAATTGGTCCGAAATGTTCGTATAAACTAGTAGGTAATTGTGGTTGGTTTGTTTTGTTGAAAACATGATGAATATGTGGATTTACAGGTACAGCTGTATAAGTTGAATTGTCCCAATTTATGGGCATTTTTGAGTTGTAGGTCGTATGACCAGGGTTGATTTAGTCGTTGCAGTTGATGTATATCTTATGTTGCAGATGTTGTTGTTGTTGTTAAGTTGCAGGCAGTTGGCCAATGTTGTTGTTGTTAAGTTGCAGGCCTCTGGCCAATGTTGTTGTTGTTGTTAAGTTGCAGGCCTTTGGCCAATGTTGAGTTATTGTTGTCGTATGCCATTCATATTAGTCGCATACATTGCATTTTCTAAGTTAGAGCTAATGCTCACCCACGTTGGCCTGGATTGGCAAAAAGTTGAAGTTGAAGGCTTATGCCTTGTTGATGCCCGACAAACTGGCACTTTCTAAGTTGGGAGTTCTGCTCCAATGCCTCTATTACTTGGAAATTTCTAAGTTGGGAGTTCTGCTCCGTTTTTAAGTTGGGAGTTATGCTACAATGGTACCACATGCATACGCACAGTTGAGTCGCATTTTGTGTTGCATTCTTATGTTGACAAAGTTGAAGTTGTATTATGTTGATAAAGTTGTTGTAGTATTATGCTGATAAAGTTGTTGTTGAGTTGTTGATGATTGTTGTTTGTTGTTGTTGTAAAGTAGTGAAATTGTATGATTCTAGTCTAATGTATTGATTATCATACTCTTGTTTATATTATTCGATATCTCACCCCTTCTGTTTGAATGTTACCCCTATGTTGGTAACGTGCAGGTTAGCAAGGATGAAGGTCGTTTATCTTCATTAGTTCGAGTCGATGTTGATGCTCTGATACGTAACACTCGGGGGGATGAACACTTGTTTTCCTTATTGTTGAATTTGATTATGTTGCTGTTGTTTCAAGTTGTTTTGGTTAAAAGACTTGATGTCTTAAAGTTGTTTTAAATTGAACAAGATGTTATACTATATTAAGTCGAAATTTGTGAATCTGCTGCTTTTTTATGAAAGTGTTTTGTTTTCAAAGAATAAATGATGTTATTATGGTTTCATCCGAGTAAATGTGTTATGTATCAACGTTATATGAAATTAAATGAGCATGCTTTTAATCAGAAATGTGGCATCCTATTTGATTATGTTGAATTTCGTAATTCTGATTTTATCGATAATTACCGGGTAGAAATGGGGTGTTACACCCTCGATCTTGGTTTCCTACCAAGGAACTGGTCTCAGTTTCTTTTGTAAACTTCCCCTCGGTCTTGGTTTCCTACCAAGGAACTGGTCTAAGTTTCTGATATAAACCTCCCCTCGGTCTTGGTTTCCTACCAAGGGACTGGTCTAAGTTTCTTTTGTCAATAAACTTTATTGACAAGGGACGCTATTCGTAGAGATTTTCCTCAAACTTCTCGCCGAATTTTCCTGGGGAGATGCCATTTGATGGGAAAAAGAATGATGTCAGACCTGCTGGGGAACCCAGTCGTCTGAGCTGTAGAGGTGTACAAACTTCTCTGTTGGAGATGCCATTTGTTGACTCTATCTAGGGAAAGCGAGTTTCTTGAGAGACTTCTTCTGTTTAGGGTCTTACATCATACTTTTCTCGGGGTCTTCCCGGAGAAATGCCATATGATGGGATCCAATTTTGAGGTGCCGATGACCTTTTCATCAGTGGTTTTTCGGAGCAAAACTGCTGTATTGCCGAATCTCTGGTTAAGAGGCTTTCTCTGGGGATTTTCCTTAATCCGGGAAAGCGAAAATATCATCTTCAATGGCGAAGAGTGACATCGGTTGAAGGTTCTCTGGTCTTTCAGAGGTTCAAGTTATCAAAGTGGTCAAGGGCCAATTCTGATCAAGAAATAAATTGGAGGAGAGAGATTGTTCAGACGCAACATTTCCTGACGAGGAAAGAACTGACAACTCGATTGTGAAGACAGCTATCACTAGGGATAAGACCGACTGAAGTGATAGTGATGCAATATGAATGAGAATGCAAATAGGATGCATGATGTATGTATGTATATGCTGACAAAACCGACGCAACATACAGACTAAAAGATGAACATGACGGGATACTCGGCCATCGCGGGGTGAAGTCCTATCGTTAGTTCAAAATAGCAATTCCGCCTTGTTTAGGAGAGACAGTCCCTGCGGGGAATACCGGTGGTAGGGCTTAGGAGATGGGAACTCGGCCGAGGGTATCAGATGGGAAAACCGCATCCGATACAGTTGATCCTTCATTCAGGTGCACTGGCTTAGAAGGATTACTTTGATTCTGCACTTTTGAAGCTTAACCGCCTTCGGAGAAGCGATCGACGTTCTTTCGATGCTCAAAAGTCAAAAGAAATTGCCATCTTTATCGTAAAAGCAGAAAAATTTTACAAGTAAATTCATTTTTGTTTCGTTTCAAGAATCGTTGATCATGTTAAAATGTCGTTCTATAAAGCTTAAAACAAATGAGAATTGCAAACAAAAGCACGAGGGCTTAAATTTTATTGATAGGATGGAAATCAGCCAAACGCGTGATTCCATAGAGTATTTACAAAGTTAGAAAATGGTAATTTACCGGGAAAAGGGCTACATTGAAACATAACGACCACTATCCTTCTACCAACTTTGAATTCTGGGCATTCTGAGATTCGGTCGAAGATGACTGTGACTGGAGTTTTTCTTATGGACGACGTAACTGCTGCTGAGGGATTTGCCCCTTTGTTGAACGTAGTTACTTGCCATTATCCCTAATTTTTTCCTGGATTGTACTGTGATGTTTCCAATCCATCAGGATGATTTTTTTTATTATGTCTCTAATTTTTGCCTGGACCGCCCTTTCCGGTTTTCAATCCACCAAGACGTTTTTTTTAGGCGAAGTATTTCTTGACTACATCAACATTTGTGGGGTAGGAAAATTCCTCTCCGTCCACGGTTGCAAGTCTCAAGGCGCCGCCTGAGAAAGCTTTCTTGACCACGTAGGGGCCGTCATAATTCGGAGTCCACTTGCCCCGAGAATCAGTGAGAAATGATTGTATCTTTTTAGCACAAGGTCTCCTTTCCCGAAGACGCGAGGTCGGACATTTTTGTCAAACACCTTCTTCATTCTCTGTTGATACAACTGACCATGGCATAGTGTCGTTATCCTCTTTTCTTCGATCAGATTGAGTTCGTCATGTCGACTTTGACACCATTCAGCTTTTGTAAGCTTAGCTTCCATCAATACCCGGATTGACGGGATTTCTACTTCTATGGGGAGCACTGCTTCCATGCCATATACTAGAGAGAAAGGGGTTGACCCTGTTGAAGTGCGGACAGATGTGCGATAACTGTGAAGAGCAAAGGGTAACATCTCGTGCCAGTCTTTGTAGGTTACAACCATCTTTTGAACAATCTTCTTGATGTTCTTGTTAGCTGCTTCTACCACTTCGTTCATCTTAGGTCGGTAGGGAGATGAGTTATGGTGTTCAATCTTGAACTCTGCACACAACTCTTTCATCATCTTATTGTTCAAGTTAGATCCATTATCCATAATGATCTGGCTTGGAACACCATAATGGAAAATGATATTGTTTTTGATAAATCGGCCACTACTTGTTGAGTTACATTAGCGTATGACACTGCTTCGACCCACTTGGTGAAGTAGTCAATGGTTACCAGGATGAATCGATGTCCGTTTGAAGCTTTGGCCTCAATCATGCCAACCATGTCGATCCCCCATATGGAAAAAGGCCATGGGGAAGAGAGAACTTTGAGATGTGTTGGCGGTACATGGATTTTGTCTGAGTATATCTGACACTTGTGACACCTCCTCATGTACTTGTAGCATTCAGATTCCATGGTCAACCAGTAGTACCCTGCTCTCAGAATTTTTCTCGCCATTGTGTGTCCATTTGCATGAGTACCAAAGGATCCTTCGTGAATTTCTTTTATTAGCATGTCTGCTTCTGGCCTGTCTACGCATAGGTGCAAGACCGTGTCAAAATTTCTCTTATAGAGAGTGTCACCGCTCAGGAAGAAACTGCCAGCCAGCCTCCTGAGGGTTTGTATGTCTTTTCTTGACGCCCCATGTGGGTACTCCTGTTTCTGAAGGAAGCATTTGATATCGTGATACCAAGGTTTGTCGTCTACGACTGCTTTAATCGCGAAGATGTAAGCGGGCCGCTCAAGGCGTATTATGTCGATCTTAGGCAGGCCGTTCCATTGACCTACACTAATCATGGAAGAGAGAGTGGCTAATGCGTCAGCCATGTGATTCTCCTCACGAGGGATGTGATGAAACTCAATTTTGTTGAAGAAGGGTAGCAACCTTCTTGCATAATCTTTGTAAGGAATCAATCCTGATTGGTATGTGTTCCAATCTCCTTTGATCTGATTGATAACCAGGGCTGAGTCGCCATATACGTCTAAGTTCTTGATCCTTAAGTCGATCGCTTCTTCGAGACCCATAATACAAGCTTCGTATTCGGCCTCGTTGTTTGTGCACTTGAACGTAAGTCTGGCAGTGAAAGGAATGTGGGTACCCTGAGGTGTAACAATGATTGCCCCAATTCCGTTTCCATAATGATTGACAGCTCCGTAAAAAATAAGTCCCCATTGGGAATCTGGTTCTGGCCCTTCACTGGGTAGCAGTTCATCGCAATATTTCATTTTTAGATACATGACATCTTCGTCTGGGAAGTCAAACCCGATTGATTCTTGATCGTCAATCGGTTGATGAGCCAAATGATCGGCTAAAATACTCCCTTTAACGGCTTTCTGAGCGTGGTACTCTATGTCATATTCTGATAGCAACATCTGCCAACGAGCAATCCTTCCTGTGAGAGCAGGTTTTTCGAAGACGTACTTGATTGGATCCATTTCGGAGATTAACCAAGTAGTGTGATGAATCATGTACTGGCGTAGACGTTTGGCTGCCCAAGCCAAAACGCATCAAGTTTTCTTGAGCATCGTGAACCGAGTTTCACAGTCGGTGAATTTCTTGCTCAGATAGTAGATGGCAGACTCCTTCCTTTTGGTTTTGTCTTGTTGGCCAAGTACACACCCCATTGAGTCTTCCAAGACTGTTAACTAAATGATCAGTGGTCTTCCTTCCACTGGAGGGGATAGAATCGGTGGGTTCAACAGGTATTCCTTGATACTGTCGAAGGCAGTTTGGCAATCTTCTGTCCAAACGCAGTCCTGGTTCTTTTTTCAGTAATTTGAAAATCGGCGCACATGTCGCGGTCATGAGGAATATAAATCTGGAGGTGAAGTTCAAACGTCCCAGGAACCCTCTGACTTGTTTTTCAGTTTTCAGAGAAGGCATTTCTTGAATGGCCTTGACCTTGTCAGGATCGACCTCAATTCCTTTCTGGCTGATGATGAACCCTAAGAGTTTCCCTGAACGGACACCAAAGGTGCATTTGTTGGGATTCAAGCGGAGTTTGTACTTTCTCAATCGCTCGAATAGTTTTAATAGGTGGGTCACATGCTCCTCTTCTGTCTTAGATTTTGCAATCATATCATCGACATATACCTTGATTTCCTTGTGTATCATGTCATGAAACAGAGTAGTCTTGGCCCTTTGATAGGTTGCCCCGGCGTTCTTCAAACCAAACGACATTACCTTGTAACAAAAGGTACCCCATGGGGTAATGAATGAAGTTTTCTTCATGTCTTTCGGCGCCATTTTGATCTGGTTATAGCCCGAGAATCCATCCATGAAGGAGAAAACTTTGAACTTTAATGTACTGTCAACCAGCATGTCAATGTGCGGTAAAGGAAAATCGCCCTTTGGACTAGCCTTGTTTAAATCTCTGTAATCGACACACATTCTAACTTTTCCGTCCTTTTTCAGAACTGGTACGATGTTGGCTAACCATTGAGGATATTCTGATGTGGCGAGGAAACCCGCGTTAATCTGTTTCCATACCTCCTCTTTGATTTTGATGGCCATGTCTGGATGAGTCCGTCTCAACCTTTGTTTTACTGGCGGACATTCCGATCTCAACGGTAAATGGTGTTCCACGATGCTGGTATCCCACCCTAGCATATCCTGATAGGACCAAGTGAATACATCGGGGAATTCTTTGAGAAGCTTTAACAAACCCTCTCTGGCAGTTGGACTGAGCAGTGCCCCAATCCTGATATCTTTTCTCTCTTTTTCCGAACCTAAGTTTACCATTTCCAATGATTCTTTATAAGGTTCAATGAACCTTTCCTCTTGTCTGAGTAGTCGGGAGATCTCTTCTGGAATTTCGTCGTCAACTTCTTCTTCAGCCTCAAATACCGGGAACTCAAAGTTTGGAGAAGGCATCGGATCGTATGTTTCAACGGGGTTTAAAACAAGCAATCTGCATGATGGTATGATTTGTGTTTAGAAGAGATAGAGAAAATGCAAGTGTGTGCAGTGTATTTCTTTTACTGCTTGTTTTTATTATTTGAGATGTTTTTTAGAATTACCATTTTCTGAGAAAAGCAAAAAGAGAAAACAACAATAACTGCGGAAATTACAGAACGACATTATTTTATTAATGAACCAGTCGATTCTTGAAACTACAGCCTTATAAAATAAAACTCTGTCGCTTTGGGCAAAGCGAAGAGGGAAAATTTACAGAAAGCGAGCCCTATCAAAACATCCGCTTCACCTGGGCAGGGTGAAAGGTTAAAGACGACAATTACTTTGACTTATGAACAATCTTCAGAACATCGACAGCAACCCATTGGAGGCGAACTCCTCGGTGAATCACAAAGTCTGGTACTTTCCTTGATTTGTCTTCAGAAATGATGCTGATTTTTGGTGGAGCAGGATCATTGGAATCTGTCTCCCAGGCAGAATTGTTATAGGAGGATTCCTCTGTTGCCTTTTGCATATCATTTGTGCTCTCCAGTAAATCTCCCCATCCAGTTGGCTAGATGTCTTCGAGCCTGATACGAGAGCTCTCGGGAGCGGTGTACTTGACGAAGTAGTCGAACTTACCACTCGGTTGTCCCAAGGTGTCCCATACTTCTTTGGAACTAGAGGAGTCATCTCTCTCGATGACGTTGACCTCGGGAAAAGCATAGTTGATGAACTCTAATCCTGCAAACGTTGCGAATCCATCGTCGTGCGGGGTATTTTCAGGATACCCTGGGTGTTGATCCCATGACATGGTGGGGACACAGGTATTCTGTTCAATAATGCTCAGCTGATTTTCATTGTTCGGCTGATTCTCTTGCCCCAAGTCTCCTGGATACGGCTGCCACATTGGCAGGCTATCCATCGGGCCATAATAGTCGTGGTCAAAGTTGTCTTTCATCGGAGTGTCTTCCTCTAATGAGTTTGGTGGAGCACGGCATCCTTCCGGATCGCAATCTCCATATATCATTTCGACATCTGACCTGGGTATAAATCTCGGGCTCTGTGCAGGAAAGCAAAATGGAGTATGCGTTTCGTCCTGAGACATATAACCGTCCTTGTTAAGATAGGACTCCCATTCTTCCTCCATATCAGAGAGATCATCTTTATTAATGGTATGCACTTCTTGAGGCACTGGGTGAAGGAAACCTCGACTATGGAAGAAGTCTCGAATGGGATGAAGACTTTCATTGCTGGTAGTAACTGTCTGGGTACAGGTTGCAGAAAAACCAAGACCCTTCTTTGTTTTATTGTCAGTAGGAATGACGAGTTGTCCCCATCCTGTTGTATTGGTACTCTCGATCTCTTTGATAGCGTCTTTGTATGAGGAAATGGAAGTTCCCTCTTCGAATTGATTGTCCTTGCTCACCGAAAGCGCTTGGAACTGAGTTCCAATAACCTCCTCGGGTTCTACACAAGTAGATGATGATAAGCTACTCACGAGCGAGGCTTGTTCTCCATAGACCGTGACGAGTTGGCCATTCTGGACGAACTTTAACTTTTGGTGGAGGGTCGAAGTGACCGCCCCAGACTGATGTATCCAAGGTCTTCCTAATAAACAACTGTACGTTGCCCGGATGTCCATGACCTGGAAAGTGACTTTGAAAGTGTGAGGACCGATAGTTATGGGAAGGTCGACTTCGCCGATAACTGTTTTTCTGGATCCGTCAAACGCTTTGACGATGACCTCGCTGGTTCTCATCGGGGGTCCTTTGAAGGATAATTACATCAAACTGGACTTCGGCATAACATTCAGGGTTGACCCTGTGTCTACCAGTACGCTGGCTAAAGCGTCGCCCTGGCAGCTGACTGTGATATTGAGCGCCATGTTATGACGGCGACCTTCTTCAGGTAATTCCTCATCGTTAAATCCCAAGTTATTGCAGGAAGCGATGTTAGAGACAATACTATCGAACTGTCTGATTGTTACATCCTGTTCCACAAAGGCTTGCTCCAAGACTTTTTGTAGAGCCTCCCTGTGCACTTCTGAACTAAGTAACAGTGATAACACCGAGATCTTTGAAGGAGTTTGTAATAGCTGATCAACAATGTTGTATTCACTCCTTTGGATGAGCTTCAGCATCTCATCATTGTTTTTCAAAAGGTCGGGATTACTGGATTGACCGACTGGTGAATTGGGAACTTCTGTCTGAGGTTCCTTTTCTTTGTTAAGTTCTCCAACTCCTCGGTTGAAGATTCAACCGCTCCGTGTTACTCGACTGATGTCTGCAATATTCACGATGGAGGGTAATGAAATTTCCTTTCCATTATCAATTATCGTTGCACCGTGTCTGTAAGGGATAACCTTAGTTGATTCATACGGTAATGGTCCTGGTAGATAGATGACTATGGGAGCCTTCTGATTTTTCTGACCATCGTAAGTAATTTTAATCCGTTCCTGATTGGGAACTCTTGATTCGTCAAGTAGAGGGATGATGGCACAAAGATCCTTGGCCCTCTGATGATCAGAGATTATGACAACATCTTCAATCTGATCAGGGAGGTAGTCCGGCGCCCAGTTGATTGGTCCGGAACCCGGATATGGGCGAATCTCTCTATGATCCACCTAACCCTGAAGAGATGCTCGCACAAGGTAACATCCTTGGTTACTTTCCGAACAGACTCTACAATGTTCATAGTTGTGTGGTGGCACCTGGCCACGCCCGCTTTGAATACAATGTAACCTAACTAGGTTAGCTTCCACAGATCGAACGTCCTGACTTTGACGCCGAGTAGGGTTCCTGTTATTGATACTAATTTGCTGAGTATCTTCATCCATATAGATTGGCATCCACCAGTGATTTAAAAAGTGCTGTAGTGCCTCCTGGACAAGGGCACAACCTTGATTGTTTTCGCAACCCGCTTTACAGCTCTGGTAATCATGTGATACCAAGAATCCGAGGCGGACCTGCTCAGCATGTAATTCTACCAGGTTGGTATTCATTAAGCGAATATCGAAGATCTGAAGCATGTTGATCTGATAGGGATTCCTATCATGGTAGTCCTGGATCCATCCAAGATCCATCTGACGCTGGAGGGCTTCTTGTATAAAAGAACATCCCTGTTTGTTTACCGAGCAAGTCTGACAAGAACTGTAATCGTGCCGTGGCAGATTATGATACTGGCTTTTCCTTGAGTACATTGCCACTAGGTTGGCATTCATCGCACAGATGTCGTGGTTTTGAATGATGTTAGAATTCGTGTAAACCATGTTAACTCCATGAACTTGGTGCTCTTGGATCCATCCGAGATCCATCTGTTCTTGTAGAGCTAATTGCACCACAGAACATCCTCGATTGCTTTTAGAGCAGATATCACACTGGTGATAGTTATGAGGTGGCACATGGCCATATCCATTCTGTCTATAATGCATCTTGACCAGATTGGTCCTTAACAAGAGTATATTGTGAATTTGATAGACATTGTTAGACTCTCCCTCTATCAGGTTAACTGCAGCTTTCTCATGTTGAGGCAGCGGGTTCGTGAGAACATTCAGATTCGTATCTTTGAAAGATAAGACCCTGCTCCTAACAAGCTTTTGCACGTCAGATTTGAAGTTGAGACAGTTCTCTATGTTATGCCCTGATCCTCCTTGATGATAAAGGCAAGTCTGGTCCACCTTAAACCAAAAAGGCAGATTTTCTGGTACCGCAAGAGGGGATTTAGTCTAGATGTGCCCCTTGGCTAGTATTAACGAAAATAGTTCTGCGTACGATACGGGTATAGGATCAAATCCTGGTGGTCGCGTTGTACGGTTGTTATTATATGGAGGACGAGCCTGCTGAAGAGGCTGTTGAGTCCTTTGCTGATTAGGTTGGCTCTGTGCAACCTGAGGTTGATACGTAGAAATAGGCGTATGATTGATAGCAGGAGTTACAGCTGCTACCGGTTGATAACGTCGCCTTTGATTTCCGAGAGAGATATTCCTAATATCTTGCTCTTTTTTCTTAGGGAGAGCACCACCGTATCGTTTTGTACTACTTGATGATCCAGCGTCTTTTACTAGACGTCCTTCTCGAACAGGTTCCTCGAGACGTACCCCCATACTGACCATTTCGGTGAAGTCACTGGGTGCACTGACAACCATTCTGTCATAGTAAAATGAACTTAAGGTCTTTAAGAAGATTTTTGTCATCTCTTTTTCCTCAAGAGGTGGACAAATTTGAGCAGCAATTTCACGCCATCTCTGAGCGTATTCCTTAAAGGTTTCTTTGTCCTTTTGCGACATTGATCTGAGCTGATCTCTGTCTGGTGCCATGTCCAGATTGTATTTATATTGTTGGACGAAGGTAGTGCCAAGATCTGTAAATGTGTTGATCGTAGCGCGGTTTAAACCCATGTACCATTTTAATGCGGCACCGGTTAAACTATCCTGAAAGTAGTGAATCAGTAGGTCCTGATTCTCCGTGTGAGCTGACATTCACCAAGCGTACATCACCAGGTGGCTCTGAGGGCAAGAGTTACCCTTGTATTATTCAAAGTCGGGCACTTGGAACTTGTGCGGAACTTTCACATTGGGGACCAGACAAAGGTCTGTGGCGTCCTTTCCAAATAAATCTTGACTGCGGATGGCTTGCAGTTCCTTTTGCATTTCTAGGAACTATTCCTGGAACTCGTCCATCCTGTCGAACATAGTTTCCTTTCTTCCAGAAGGTATCTGTGGAATCTGTCCTTCCGGGACAGTGTGCACCACAGGGGGTGGTACCGTTACTACGGCAGTGAATCTTGGCGTTTCCTGAAGTTTGTAACCTTCAGGAGTCCTCAGTATGCCTCTGGAATCTTCGCTTTCCCGAAGTTTGTAACCTTCAGGCCCAGTGGCTTCTGTTGAAGTTTCCGGATCTTTAGTGATCGGTGGAACATATCCTTCCGGGATATAGTTAACAGGCATGCCCCAGGGACGATCTTTCGGCATTTTGTACCTAGGATCATACTTCTCTACTATGGGCATTGAGGTGATCTCTGAGATCACAGTTCTTTGTAGCTGAGCTTCTGCCATGGCTTGCATGTCGTTACGAAGCTTTCTCATATCCTCTCTCAGAGTGTCGATCTCTTCTTTCAACTCTTTGTTCTCTTCCTCAAGATCATCCATCTTTTTCTGACGATTTGCCCTAGTATTGTATGAATGAGACAGTTTGACTCTAGAACCGAGACACAAACGTGAGATTCGTAGGTAAGAAGAATATGTGATGTGAGAATGATGAATGCAATGATTATATTAATTGTTTTTTGGTTTAATCAAAATAAACTTCGACGATTAGATTACAAATATCAAACAGTGGGGAAACCCCGTTTTATTGAAATCAAAGGATTGCGGAAATAGAAATGCAGTAGATTACAAGGTGCGGAAACAGAAACCTAAGCTAAGGGGTCCCGTGTCCTCTCTGAGGAGAAACCGGGTGCTGATTCTGGTACTTTCCTTTTCTTGGACCGGGGCTCTTGGGCCGTTGTCGGGTTGTCATTCCTTTGCCAGGTGAAAGGAGTGAGCAAATTCCTTTGGTCATCCTGATTTTCTACAGCATGCTGCTCCAAAATTTCAATCAGAGCATCTTTATCCTTCAGTAGTTGCTGTATTTTGATACACTCCACATTGAGAGTCTGGTACTTGTTCTTCCAAGACCTTCTCTCCCGCTGAACTTTGTTGAGAGTAACCTGGAGTTTTTCCGTTTCAGTCATGAAGTACATGACAGACTCCCTTGGCGGAAGAACTCCGTGACGAGGATAAGGCATTTGTAGCTTGAGAGCTCTAGTTTGTACCCAGTGGAGGTAAGGCTCCACCGAGACACAGTCTGGTTTTCCTAGAGACTCTCGTCCTTTCTTATGAACATGTTTCCAAGCGTGCACTATTTCCATCTTTAGTGCTCTGTCATTTTCCCCTTCTTTGAAGAAAAAACCTTCCAGATGAGCATTCCGCGGGACATGCCTCATCGGGTATCCAAATTGACGACGAACCAATACTAGATGGTAATTGATTCCTCCCTTAGTTCCTATGAGGGGTACGTTGGGGAAGTTTCCACAACAGTCGATGATCCTGATTCCCTCATAAATCCTATTGCACCAATTTATGTCAGAGTTGGTAAGAGACATGATTCTTTGCGATCAACGTAAAGTATTCTTTTGATCCCAAAAAGCAGCAGACTTAGGCAAATGGGAGATAAACCATTTATATAGAAGAGGTACACAACATGTGATCTCCCCTCCGCTGTACAAATTCCCTAAGTGTACAGAATGATATGCGTCTGCGAGTAAAGTCGGCACAGGGTTTCCAATGAGAAAAACCTTAATGGAGTTGATATCGACGAAGTTATTGATGTTGGGAAACAGAAATAACCCGTAAGTGAGTAAGACAAAGATCCTTTCAAAAGCAGTCATGTTCCCTATACTAGCGAAGTACAGGGCCTTCTTTGTCAAGAACTGGGCCGACAAACCTTGTATGCCACCCTTAGCGGTCATGTGAGTCCTGACCTCTGACTCGTCCAAATAAATTACTCTAGCAATGGTCTGATCCTTCGGAATTTCTTCCAGTCCAGAAAAAGGAGCTCAATCCGTGATGTGTAAATCAATCAAATGAGAATATTCCTCCAGCGTTGGTGCTAGTTGATAATCCGGGAATGTGAAACAGTGATAAACCGGATCGTAAAACTGAACGAGTGCATCCATGATTCTTTCAATTACTTGGACCCTTAATAGAGGTAGCAGGCCTCCGTACTTGGCTCTGAAAGCTTTAGGGTTAGTGACCATTCTCGCCAAACCTCTTAAATCCTCTAACTTTGGAACCTTGAAAGTGTACTGATGAGTTCTCCTCCTACCGAAATCCATGAGCGCAATCTTTTTCTCTGACATTTGCAATCATTGTCTTAGTTTAATTTCAAAAAAAGGAGAGACTAGAAGATAAGATTTTCTTTGATGTAATGATTTTTTTTAAATGAATGCATGAATGCAGCACACAAAAACATAGAAAAAACATGGGGTCAAAGGGTCGGTGTCATGGAGTCAAGGCTCTACCCGTCCCAAAGGTTTATACTAGTGATTTTTGTACGTGTCTCTCAACATCATCAACTCTTGTCGAGAAAAACACCAGCGGGCCAGGAACCGTGCTAGGTGATGTTTTTTCGAAGAGTCCTCAGAAGAGGGTGGTATCGCGTGACAACTATTTCCGATAGCTTCCGCACCACTAAAGGGGTTTTTCCTAGGTGTATACTCAATCTTTCCACATGCGGCATCACACGCATTCCCATTAGCAGAAAAATAAACACATATATCAATTAGGAAAAACAGTATATATATTCGTCCTAATGTCCTAGACTTTTAAGAGCTATGAATCCTACGTTCCTGACAGAAAATGGCTCCCCGGCGGAGGCGCCACTCTGTGGTTCCTTCCCAATTTAAAGGTTTTGACTTAAGATCCTAATAAAGTCAACAAAAAGTCCTATCCCAGTGAAATCCCAAGGAGAGAAAGCAGGCCCCACGGCGGGCGCCACCTTTCTGTGGCACTTCTTAAGGTTTCTACCTAAGAGATGGGAAGAGAACAAGATCTCAAGCGTCTTCCCCAGTGAAGTCGCCATTCTTCTGTAGCAAGCGATTTTGGGAGGTGGTTGCGAAGCACTATCGCTTTGGTACTACAGTTCGATTCATTTTTTATCCTATTGAAGCTGGTGAAGGAAAGGAAATGGATGTCTCCAACTAACCCTGCTTGCAAACTGAGTTTGAACAGATAACTGTTGGTTTACAGATGCTACAAAGAGTGTGGGTCTCTCTTAGGTTATTTTGTTAAAATAGTGCTAGGGCGATTGGTGGGAGATTAAGACTGATGCTCTTGACATGTGAGGGTACGGGATTTGGGTTTTGGATTAGTGTGCTCGCTAAGATTTTTCTTTCAATCTTATGCCTATGTATTCCCGTTTACCGAAACAGGGAAATCAGAGCGATCGTAGTTTCTCCTATTCTATGGGAGGAAATGGTGTCTTGGTGTCTTGTTCAAAGCCCAAGACGTGAAGCTAAAGGTGGTTTATATCTTGTTCAAAGCCCAAGATGTAAAGCTGAAGGGTCTATTTGTATCTTGTTCGAAGTCCAAGATGTGAAGCTAAAAGTTTCGTCTTTAGAGAGAATTTGTCATCTCCAAAGGGGTCTGTTTGTCACAACTGTTGGGTGACTGACTATAAAGGAGGATTACTTTAACCGGGATATGTGAATCCTAGCAATGCCATAATTTCCTTTATAGGGGTTTTTGACCTGAAGGAGAAGACTTTAACTCAGTGTAGAGCAATGCCATCTTTCCTTAGGAATTTTCTCATGCTAAAAAAAGGACAGTGGCATGGATGTAGATGACCCAGAGGCTTGCCGCTTACAGCAATTAGATGAAGGGAAAGGAGTTGTTGATGTTTGTATAATGTGAACGAGGCACAGTTTTAATGCTAAAAGGTTGATTGGTTCAACCGGGGTTTCCTTATACAAAGCCTAAGAGGAGGCTATCGACCCAACAAGAGAGTGGTTTTTGTGTGTCTCGTACGAAGCCCGAGAGAGAGGCTAAAAGGGTTGACTCTACAGGAGAATCTTTTATATGTGTCTTGTACAAAGCCCAAGACGGAGGCTAAAGGTTGGACTCAGCAAGAGAGTCTTTTATACTCAACAAGAGAGTGTTTTGTATCTCGTACGAAGCCCGAGATGGAGGCTAAAGGTGATCGACTCAACAAGAGAATCTTTTTATACTCAACAAGAGAGTGTTTTGTATCTCGTACAAAGCCCGAGATGGAGGCTAAAGGTTTGGACTCAACAAGAGAGTCTGAAAAGATTAACTCCGCTGGGGGAGAATCATTGTACAAAGCCCAAGAGGAGGCTAGGGTTACTGTTCCAGTTGAGTGACAGGTCCAGTATGCTGATTTAAAGAGAAAATCAGTTCTTATATGAGTACTGTTTGCATCAGGGATTTGATTCGAGGATCAGGGTTATTTCCTGTTCTTTAAGGAAATGGGAAATCCAAAGGGTATTGAGACTGTCCGAGTCTACGGGTTTCATCTCCTAGCTTTGAGAGGACCTTAAGAATGTCTTTGAGACTCAAGGAAATCAGACTGTCCAAGTCTAGAGTTTCATCTTTTGTACTACATTTAAGAAATAACAGTAGCAAGATCTAGACCTTTTGAAAGATTGTTTTATTAAGATGACTAATTTCTGTTCCTATACCTCTAGGAAGTCGTCGGGACAATTTGTACGAAGCCCAAGAGGAGGCTGGAAACTTTTTAGAAGCCGAGGGACAATTTGTACGAAGCCCAAGAGGAGGCTATCATTCCCGAAGGAAGAAATCATTTATACGAAGCCTAAGAGGAGGCTGTGAATACTTCTAAGAAGCCGACGGGTCCTTGTACAATGCCCAAGAGGAGGCGGGGATGCTTTTAAGATGCCTGTGGGTCCCCAAACCCCGAGAAATTCAAGACAGGATATTCACAGAGAATAGATCAAGCCAGGAAAGTTCGAGATTTTGGAAGAAACTCAAGAGATACCATTCACGGAGAAAAGATCATCTATGGCGAATAGAGTGTCTTTGACAATTTCTAAAGGTGACAGTCTGTGAAAGGGTTCACCGAGAATGCTGCCTTTCACGTCTCCATATTGTTTAACCCCAAGAGGAGGGAAGACTGTATCTGGTAATCCTATGGGGATCTAGTTTTGTCTATTTAAGAGTAATCAACAGTGCTTAGTGCTAGACGTAGTTGCCGGGGAAACGCTAAATATCTATACTATTATTACACAATCGATATGAGTTTATGAAAGAAGACTTACAGTGAAATAGCCCCACAATACAGTTATATGTATATGAAAGCGGATAAAGAAAGCATATAACCACTTACTCGGTTGTAGAGCTTCCATGTTGTTTGGTTAGTTGTTCAACAAAGAAAGATTGAAAACAACAGTATATTCAAAATTAAAGGAGAAAGTGCTTTGAAATGAAAGATTGGGGCTTATAGCTCAAGGAGAGGCCCAAGGTTTTTATCAGTGATCGCGCTGTCGTTTTGTATAGAGGGACTTATACAAGTGACTGAGGCCCGAGAAAGATTTTTTGTACAAAGGGATGAGTCTTACACTCTCTCAAGAGGCCCAAAGAGTTTTAAAGAAAAGAAGTGGGTCTTACTACTCGAGGGTAGGCCCAGATGTCTTTTGTTTTTAAATGGCAATCGCACCGAGATTTTGAAAATGCAGTGGGTCTTATACAATGACTGAGGCCCAAAATGGTTTGATTTTCAAAGGGGGTTGGGTCTTACACTCTAATAGAGGCCCAAAAGATTTTTAATGGGTCTTATAGCTCGAGGAGAGGCCCAGGGTTTATTTTTCAACGGACGATGATCGCGTCGAATTTTTTGAAATACAACGGGACTTATACAATAAGTGAGGCCCAAAATAGGTTTGTATTTACAAAGGATTGGGTCTTACACTCTATTAGAGGCCCAAAAGTATTTGAAAAAGTTTGATGAGGGTTGAATTAATCAAAACCCTAATTTGTTTCCAAAATGTATTTTAATTGAATAAAAAATTCAATTAAAATGGTCAAAATTGTTTAATATGTGGAAAACAAATTGTGATCTTGGATTAATGTTTCAACAATCATGTTTTGACCTACAAAATGATTAGAAATCATAAAAATTTGTAAAATCAAGAAGGAAAAAATATTTTAAATGTCAAAAACAATTAAAATATTAATTCTTTGTAAAAATATCAATTATATGAAATAAATAATATTTTTGGGATTTTTTGGGAAAATAAAATATTTTAACATTTTTTTGAATTATTAAAAAAAGAATCAACTCAAAATCATTAAAAGTCAGAGAGAAATTAATTTTTGAATCAATTAAATAAAATCACTAAATTCAAATATTTGAATTTTCAAAAAAGGGCGCCAAGAACACCCAAGAACACGCGCGTGTTCTGAGTTTTGCCCAGATTTGCATTTTCTCCCCAATCTCACTGAATACTTGATTATATCATGCAATCCACATATCAATCTGCTCGTTTCAACCTCACGATCATGTCTATGGTCTTTAATTTCATTTATTTTTAACATGGAATAAGAAATCAAGACACAACCTAAAGAACCCTAAAATTTGCATGAAGGCTGAGAATTTTGATACACGATTCAAACAAAGCAATTAATTGAGGGGAAACATTCTATGCTTGATTATGAACATTTGGCAAAAGTATTGTGCGAGGAAATATGCATAGATTAAGAGATGACCAAGTTTAGGCTTACTTGAAGGTCGTGACAGCAAGAGCAATGTGATTTTTGAGTTGGAGGTGTTACAGATGAGTTGTGATGATCTGAACAGCTTCTCTACACCCTATGGAGTGTGTTTGAATGCTTGGACTTGATTGGAAATGGCTGGATCACTTCATGGCATCTCAGCTGCAACTTG
The DNA here is from genome assembly GCA_022829125.1 of Lathyrus tuberosus. Taxonomy (NCBI): domain Eukaryota; kingdom Viridiplantae; phylum Streptophyta; class Magnoliopsida; order Fabales; family Fabaceae; genus Lathyrus; species Lathyrus tuberosus. The sequence goes on from JALAZF010000078.1 coordinate 9,285,965, forward strand.
GTTAAAACCTTGAGCAACTGGCTGGTGATTCTGAGAAATCAGTGTTCCAGATGTTGTTTAAGTGTTTGGATCACTTCTATATGATGTTTATGAGGTGTGTGTGTGTGTGATTGGTTTGATTGGAAAAGCTCTCAAACTCAAAACCCGATAGTGACTTGCCTTAAAAGGCAAAATTGGAGTGAAAAAAGAGATTTTAAGGAAAGCATCCATTTGATGGCTTTGGTGTACTCAAACTGATCACAAATGAGCTCTATTTATAGTAGAGTAAGTTTGTTTTGCAAGGAATAGTGAATGGCAACTGCAGCAGAGGTTTGGCCAATGTTGGCAAATGAAAATCCAAGTCTCCTCTAGCCATTGACTAGAGGTTAGAGCACAGAGCTTTGGTTCCCTACTTGTTGGAGGAATCTTGACTGAATTCAGTTGCAAATGTGTCAGTCCATGCCACCTCTAAGCATCTATTAAATGCTTCAATCCAAAATTGGAGTCTTGTCCCTCTTTTAGGCAATTCTAGGTTTGGCATACTACTTCTTGTTCCAAGAAATTTGGAGGCTTGGCTCAGTGATTGTCCCCTTTAGATTTGATCCTCAGATGTGTCCAAGATGATGACAAGGCTTGGAATTGGCTGATTTTGGCAAATCGACCAAAAATGCAAAATTCTGCCTTGCCTTGGCAGTTCTCAGCAAGGCACTTTGCCACTACCATAACTCTTAGCTCAAATTGAATTTGGTGATGTTCTTGGCCATTTTGGAAAGCCCTTATATGATACAACAACTGTTTAATCATATTTGGTTTTGATACCTTTTGGATCCAAGTGAAAAATCCCCCTACATTTGGAAAAAAGTGAAGGCAGATTCTGACTTAGTGAGAATTTCACTGTTTTGGAAAAAAGTGACATTTTCACTTTTTGTGATTTTGATCAATCCATAACTCAAAATCCATGAAGAATTGGAATGAGGTCTAGTTGAAGTTTTTGTAGAGGTCCATGAGATCTACAAATCAAGCTTTGGATGGGGAAAATGACTTCGTGGTTTAGGAGTTATGATCCTCCAAAGTTGGTACCCTTGGCACTTTGTTCATAACTTAGAAAATTTTCTAAGTTTTTATGGTTACCCCTTTTACAAGTTATCCAACTTTCTTTGATTTTTCTTGATGAATGATGATTCAATCATACATTAACATCATTTTAGGGTTAAAAATCTATTTTTGTGAAAAATCTCAAAAAGTCAAAGTTGACTTTTGTGCACAGTTGACTTTTTATCCGATGAATTCCAAACTGTGCAATCCTTTAGGAAATCATGTCCTTGACCTAAATCAAAATTGATGGATATGTTTCATGGGTGTTATAGGGTATATTGAATCATGTCTTAGGGCTTGGGAGCATGTCCTGGTCAAAAGTCAAAGTTACAATTGACTTTTCTCGCGAAACCCTAACTGTGGTTCAGATGAAATTGAGACTTGTTGCTCAAGCTTCCTAGATCAACCCATTGTTGCAAATGGATCAATGTGGTATGTTGGAGACCCTCAAATCCTCTCTTGAGGTCTTGGCTCATGATTTGCCCCAAAAGTCAACTTAGGGGTGAATTAGGTCAAGAAACCCTAATTCCTGATTTTTTATGAATGCATCCCCTGAGGAAAAATTGACTTGATAATTGGGTCCATGAGGTTCCATGGAGCATAATAGGATATGCTTTGAAATATTGGCTCATGCCCAGAGGAAAATTTCCAACTGGAGGCCCTGGTCGACCAAAACCCTAATTTGGTGACACTGGCGATCTTGAGGCTTGATCCACCTAGAAGGGAGCATCCTGGTGCTTAATCCTTGTTGTGGGAGTCCTCTTGATCCATTGTGGATGTTTGAGAGGTTAGACAAGTTGAAGATCATGTCATTTCTTGATTTATCATTTGTCTAAGAGCTCTGAGAGGGCTTGAAACCCTAATTTTGATAGTAGTGAATGCTCACCCATCTTTGGGGAGACTAATGAAGCATAATGATTCATCCATATTGTGATGATGATTTTCACAATGATGGGAAATCTTAGTGGTCAAAATTTGGGGTATGACAAGAATGTCTTTGAGATCCAAAAGGAGATTAGACTGTCCAAGAGGAGGCAGGTTTTTTAAGGGATGAGAATCAACCCTAAAATTGGTCTGAGATTTGACTCTGGAAAGACTGCTCTAGGAAAGGATGACTAAGTTCTCTCCTATACCTTTAAGAGGTCTTCAGGGTCCTTATATTAAGCCCAAGAGAAGGCATGAGAACTTCTAAGAAGCCGGATGGTCCTTGTACAAAGCCCAAGAGGAGGCGGGGATGCTTTTAGGAAGCCTGTGGGTCCAAACTTAAGAAGAGTTCAAGAAAAGTTTCACCGAGAATAATCTTTTCTTTAATGAACAGTTCTAGGGTTTGAAGAAATTCAAGAGAGGTTTCATCGAGAATTAATCCTCTCTGGGGAATGAATTCCTTTGATAATTTCTAATAGTGAATGTTTGAGAAAAGTTTCACCGGGACTAACTCCTTTCTCTTTGTTCCATATTGTTTAAGCCCAAGAGAAGGCAAGACTGTATCTGGAAATCCTATAGGGATCTAGTTTTGACTGTATTAAAGAGTGACCAACTGGCTTTACCTAGTTCTAGACCTAGTTGCCAGAGAAAACCCTAAGTAAATATACAAGTATATATACAATTGATATATGACAAGTATTTAAAAGGATATGAAAGAAGGACTTACAGGTGAGTAAGCTTCCAGCAATACAGTTATATATATGAAAACGAGTAAATGAAAGCTGATAAAACTTACAGGCGAGCAAGCTTCCATTGTAACATTTGTATGGTTAGTTGTTCAAGAAATTAAAGAAAGTTTTGATAACAACTATAAGTTTGAACCTAAATCAAAAGGGAAGTTGTTTTTAAACAGCTTGGAGCTTATACTCAAGGAGAGGCCCAGATGAAAAACAGTAATCGTACCGTTGTTCTGTAAACTGTGTTGGGGCTTATACAATGACTGAGGCCAAAAAATGTTTTATGTACTAAGGGATGGGTCTTACAACTCAAGGATAGGCCCAAAGGTTTGAAAAAGAAAAGAAATGGGACTTACAACATAAGGGTAGGCCCAGATGAAAATGTTTTGAAAAAGCGACGATCGCGCCGAGATTTTGAAAACACAGTGGGTCTTATACAATGACTGAGGCCCAAAAAATGTTTATGTACAAAAGGGGTTGGGTCTTACACTCTATTAGAGGCCCAAAGGTTGTTTGAAAAAAGATTTGTTAGGGTGATAGTGATCAAAACCCTAATTTTGGTTTTTAAATGTATTTTAATTGAATAAAAAATCAATAAAAATAACCAAATATGTGAAAAAAGATTGTGATCTTGGATTTATATTTGGAAAATCATGTTTCATTCATAGGATGATTTAAAAATCATTTGAATTTTGCAAAACCAAGAGAAAAAAATATTTTTAATGTTTAAAAACAAATAAAAATATAATTCTTTACAAAAATACCAAATATATGAAATAAATAATATTTTTGTGAAATTTTCATGGAATAAATTATTTTAATGTTTTAGTGAATTTTCAAAAAAGAATCAATCAAAAATAATTAAAATTGAGAGAGAAATTAATTTTTCAATTAATTAACAAAAACATGAAAATATGGAAAAATAGAAAAATATGAAAAATGGCAAAATGGTCTGGGTGGGGTTTGAACCCACGACCTTGGCAACAAACACACATGCGCACTACCACTGGGGTGGTGATACATCTGTGTATCAAAATCACCCCATTAATTCATAAGGCATGCCTTGTTTCTAGGTCTGGGCAAGGCAAGGCAAGGCAAGCTTTTGGGCAATTTACGTGAAGCCTCTAACTTTCTCATTTCTCCATGGATTGGGACAAAATCTAGGTGCATCTGACCTAGAATTTCATGAGGAATCCAATGGTGCCCTTGGAATTTTCAGAAAATGTTTCCTCCTCAAAATCCGATAGTGGTTTTGAAATAGGCCTATTTTTGCATATTATATGCTATCTCATGGTACAGGCAAGAATTACATGGCAAATTGATTCAAACAAAACATATACAACATGTATGAGATGTTTATGATCAATGGACATCAAAGGAATACATAATTCAAAGAGTTCAAGTTGTCATGCACTTACCTCTTGGAGCTTTTTGTGCTATCTGCCAAGTTCCTTGTGCCAGAAGTAATTTGATGCTTTGAACACTCTCAATTGATCCCTTATAAGCTTTTAGAATGATTAGAACCAGCTGGAATCCTCAGGAACAAGTTGTGGAACTTTCTTGCAAAAGGGGCAAAAATAACCAATATGGTAACTCTCTCAAATGGTGTTCCAGATGAGGGGAACCATTTGGGACAGTTTGAGGATGATATTTGGAGTGCGTTTGAGGCTTTGTTTGGTTTTGGTAGTGACTGAATCAAGGCATGGCTTGGAAAATGCAAAAAAGTCAATTTTTGAGGTTTTGGAAGTGGACTTTGTGATTTTGGTGTTTCAGGTCACAAGTGAGTGTTTGAACAGCTTAGATACAACATATTAGAGGTGTTTGGATCATGAGCTGTGGTGGAATTGCTCTCTAACTCAAAAACTCAGAGATACCTTGCTAAAGAAGGCATTTTGGCCTAAAGAAAGAGATTTTGAGGAAAGCAAGTTTTGTAGTGCTTTGGTGTACTCAAACTGAGCATAAATGAGCTCTATTTATAGTAGAGGAAGTTTGTTTTGCAAGCAATAGTGAATGGCAGCTGCAGCAGGCCTTTGGCCAATGTTGAGCAAAAGGAATCTCAAGTCTCCTCTAGCCATTGACTTGAGGTTAGGGCACAGGCCTATGGTCCTATGATTCAGTGCTGATCCTTGACTCATTCAGTTAGGAATGTGTCAGTCCATGCCACCTTGGTGTATCCATTAAATTCATTGAAACAAAATTGGAGTCTTGGCACCTTTTTAGCCTTTTTAGGTTTGTTATGGCTAATGTAGATTCTTGGACTTTGGAGGCTTGGGGATCAGATCATTCTCCTTTTGTTTTATCCTAAGATGTGTCCAAAATGATGACAAGGCTTGGAGTTGTTCAAATTTCCCAAATCGAGCAAAACAACAAAATCTGCCTTGCCTAGGACAGTTGGAAATGGTGATTTTGAGGGATTCATATCTCCCTGCTCAGGTTGAGTTATGGGAGGCTCTTGTGATTTTTAGAAAGCCCTCATATGATACAAAACATGTGTGATCATAGTTTGTTTTGAAACTATTTGGATCCAACTGAAAAAACCTCATGAACATTGATGTTCAAGGTTGGTAACTTAGGCAGATTTTCACTAAGTGTTGGAAAAAGTGTTATTTTCATGTTTTTGTCATTTTGATCACTCCATAACTTAAAATCCATAAAGAATTGGAGTCTGGGGTAGTTGAAGCTTTTGTAGAGTGTAGAAAGACCTACAAATCCAGCTTTGGATCACCCAAAATGGTTGCTTGGATCTCAAGTAATGGTCCTTGGAAGTTGGTACCAAATACACTTTTATTCCATAACTTAGAAAAATTTTGGTTTCTCAAGGTTGCCCCTTTTGCAAGAAATCTCACTTTTCTTGATTTTTCTTGACGTATGATGATCAATGTCACACATTAACATTATTTTGGACTTAGGGGAATCATATTTATGAAAAATTCCAAAAAGTCAAACTTGATTTTGTGCACAGTTGACTTTTTATCGGATAAAATCCAAACTGTGCGATCCTTTGTGAAATCAAGTCCTTTACCTAAATCAAACCTAATGGATGGATTCCATAGGTGTTATAGGGTATATTGAATCATGTCCCAAGGTTTGGGAACATGTCTAGGTCAAAAGTCAAAGGTACAATTGACTTTTTCCTCGAAACCCTAACTGTGGTCCTGATGAAATTGAAACTTTCTTGGGTCAATCCATTGTTGCAAATGGATCAATGTAGTATATTTGGGGCCCTCAAATCATGTCTTGAGGTCTTGGCTCATGTTTTGTCCCAAAAGTCAACTTAGGGGTGAATTAGGTCAAGAAACCCTAATTCCTGATTTTTGGTAAATGAATCCCCTGAGGTCATATTGACTTGATGATTGGGTCCATGAGGTCCCTTGGATTATAGTGCATACATCTTTGGTCCTTTCATGATTGGAGATTAAGACAACGTCTTTGCTTTGATCGGTAAGATAGTCTTGCATTACGTTAATCAAACTAGAATTTGAACATGGTCGGATCTCCTTCCGGTCCAATTGATTTTGAAGAGTTGACCGTACAAGGTAGCATCCTTGGTTGTTCTGTGAGCAAACTCTACATCGCTCATAGTTGTGTGGTGGCACCCGGCCACGTCCGCTTTGTATACAATGCAACTTCACTAGATTTGTTTCCATTGATCGAACATCCTGACTTTGATGCCTAGTAGGATTCTCGTCAGTCATACTAACCTGTTGTGTGTCTTCATCTAGATAGATCGAAAGCCACCAGTGGTTCAACAAGTGTTGAAGCATTCTTTGGATAAGTACACATCCTTGGTCGTCCTTACGACATACTTTACAGTTCTGATAATCATGTGAAGCCAGAAAGCCGAGCCTGGCCTGCTTAGCGTGTAATCCTACCAAGCTGATATTCATCAGGCGAATATCAAAGATTTGAATCATATTAACTTGATAAACTTCTATCACGGTAGTCCTTAATCCATCCGAGATCCATCTGACACTGGAGGGCCTCTTATACAAAAGAGCATCCCTGATTGTTTATTGAGCAGGTTGGACAGGAATTGTAATCGTGTCGTGGAAGATCATGATGTTGGCTTTGCCTTGAGTGTATTGCCACCAAGTTGACATTCATGGCCAGAATGTTGTGGTTCTGGACAACGTTGGGATTTGCGTGAGCCATATTGACCTCATGGATTCGGTGATCTTGGATCCATCTGAGACCCATCTGTTCTTATAGAGGTGATTGCACTACAAAACATCCTTGATTATTCTTTGAGAAAATATCACACTGGTGATAATCATGAGATGGTACATGATTGTATCCACTCTGTCTGCAATGCATCCTAACCAGATTGGTTCCCAATAGAAGTACATCGTGAATTTGATAGCTGTGATTGGACTCTTCCTCTATCAAATTTACTGCAGCTTTCTCGTGTTGAGGCAACGGGTTCGTCTGAACATTTGGATTTGTATCCTTGAAAAATAGGACCCCATTCCTGACAAGCTTCTGTACATCAGATTTGAAGCTGAGACAGTTTTCTATGTTATGCCCCGGTCCTCCTTGATGGTAAGGGCAAGTTTGATCCGCTTTAAACCAAAAAGGCGGATTTTCCGGCACTATAAGAGGGGACCTGGTTTGGACATTCCCCTTGACCAGTAGTAGTGGAAAGTGTTTAGCGTACAACATCGATATAGGGTTAAACCCTGGTGGTCGCGTTGTACGATTGTTATTATTGTACGGTGGACGAGCCTGCTGAAGAGGCTGTTGTGTCCTTTGTTGATATTGTGTTTGACTTGGTTGGCTATGAGTAACTTGAGGTTGATACATTGGAACAGGTGCAGGGTTGATACCTTCGCCTTTTCTTTCTGAGAGAGATATTACTAATATCTTGCTCTTTTTTCTTAGGGAAAACACTACCGTATCTTTTGGTACTGCTTGATGGTCCTGCATCTTTGACCAGACGTCCTTCTCGGACTGCCTCTTCAAGGCGTACTCCCATGTTTACCATTTTGGTGAAGTCGCTGGGCGCACTGGCGACCATTCGGTCGTAATAGAATGAGCTTAAGGTTTTCAAGAAGATCTTTGTCATCTCTTTTTCCTCAAGAGGGGGTCAGATCTGGGCGGCAATTTCACGCCATCTCTAAGCATATTCCTTAAAGGTTTCCTGTCCTTCTACGACATTGCTCTGAGTTGATCTCTGTCTGGTGCCATGTCCAGGTTATACTTATACTGCTGAACAAAGGCAGCGCCAAGATCTCTAAAGTGACGATCTTAGTGCGGTTCAAACCCATGTACCATTTGAGTGTGGCACCGGTTAAACTATCTTGGAAGTAGTGGATCAATAACTATTGATTCTCTGTCTGCGTTGACATCTTTCGAGTGTACATCACCAAATGACTTTGAGGGCAAGAGTTTCCCTTGTATTTTTCAGAGTCAGGCACCTTGAATTTGTGCGGGATTTTCACATTAGGGACCAAACAAAGGTCTGCGGCGTCCTTTCTGAATAAATCCTGACCACGAATGGCATGCAGTTCCTTCTGCATCTCTAGAAATTATTCCTGGAACTCATTCATTCTGTCGTACATCTTTGCGTTTCCACCAGAAGGTATCTGTGGAATATGTCCTTCTGGGACAGTGTTTACCACTAGTTGTGGTATAGTCATTACGGCGGTGACCTTTGGTGCTTCCCTATCCCGAAGTTTGTAACCTTCGGGCCCAGCAATTCCTACTGCAGTTTTCGGGTCTTCCGTGACTGGCGGGATATATCCTTTAGGGATAAAGTTGATAGTCATGCCCCAGGGATGATCTTTAGGAATGTTGTATCGAGGATCATACGTCTCCACTATGGGCGTAGATGTGATCTCTGAGATCACAGTCATTTGTTGTTGTCTCTGAGTTGTTGCCAAGGATTGCATGTCACTGTGAAGTTTTTTCAGATCTTCCTTCAGAGTGTCGATTTCTTCTCTCAGCTCTCTGTTCTCTTCCTCGAGATCGTCTATTTTCTTTTGTCGATTGGCCCGAGTATTGTACGAATGAGATAGTTTGACTCTAGAATCGTGACACATACGTGAGATTCGAAGGTAAGAATAATGCTTTATGTGAGAACGATGAATGATATGCAATGATATATTTATATTTTTTTGTTTTAATCAAAAAGAAACTTCAACAAACAGATTGCAAATATCATACAGTGGGGAGACCCCGTTTTATTGAATTTGAAAGATTGCAGAAAGGGAAATACAGTATTTTACAAAATGTTGTAAAAGGAAAAGTCTAAGTTTATGGATCCTGAGTCCTCTCTGAGGAGAGCTCAGGTGCTGGTTCTGGTACTTTCCTTTTCTTTGACCAGGGCTCTTTAGCCATTGTCGGGTTGTCAGTCTTTTTCCAAGTGAAATGAGCGAACAAATTTCTTCGGTCTTCTTAATTTTATACAGCATGTTGCTCTAATATCCTAATCAGAGTGTCCTTTTCTTTTAACATTTGCTGAATTTTGGTACACTCCACATTGAGAATACGGTACTTGTTCTTCCAAGATTTCTTTTCCTGTTGAACTTTGTTGAGAACGGCCTGGAGTTTCTCCGTATCAGACATAAAATAAAGGACAGGTTCCCTCAACGGAAGAACTTCTTGACGAGGGTAAGGCATCCTCAGCTTGAGGGCTCTAGTTTGTACCCAGTGGAGATAAGGTTCCACAGAGACACAATCTGGTTTTCCTATAGACTCTCTTCCTTTCCTGTGAACATGTTTCCAAGCATGCACTATTTCTGTCTTTAGTGCCCTATCACTTTCTCCTTCCTTGAAGAAAAGACCTTCCAGATGAATATTAAGCGGGATATGTCTCATCGGGTATCCGAGTTGACAATGAACTAAAACTATATGATAGTTGATTCCTCTTTTAGTTCCTATGAGGGGTACATTAGGGAAATTTCCACATTTGTCAATGATCTTTATCCCGTCATAGATCCGATTGTACCAGCCTATGTCATAAATGGTAAGAAACATGATTCTTTGTGACCAACGTAGAGTACTCTTATGATCCCAAAAAGTAGCAGACTTAAGTAAATGGGAAGTGAACCATTTGTATAGCAGGGGTACACAGCATGTGATCATTCCTCCGCTGTACAAATTCCTTAAGTGTACAGAATGATAAGCATCTGCGAGCAAGGTTGGTACAGGGTTTCCAATAAGAAATATCTTAATGGCATTGATATCAATGAAGTTATCGATGTTGGGAAAAAGAAAAAACTCGTATGTGAGTAGAACAAAGATATCTTCGAAAGCAGTTACGTTTCCTATACTGGCAAAGTACAGGGCTTTTTCTACCAAGAACTTGGCCGGTAAACCTTGGATTCCATCCTTAGCGGTCATGTGAGTCCAGACTTTTAACTCGTCCAAATAGATTGCTCTTGCAATGGTTTGATCCTTTGGAATTTCTTCTAGTCCAGAAAATTGAGCTTGGTCAGTGATGGGTAAATCAGTCAGGTGAGAATACTCCTCCAGTGTTGGTGCTAGTTGATAATCCAGGAATGTGAAACAGTGATAAACCGGATCGTAGAACTGAATCAGCATAGACAGGATTCCTTCAACTATATGAACCCTTAACAGAGACAGCAGACCTCCGTATTTAGCTCTGAAAGCATCAGGGTTGGTGATCATGCTTGCCAACCCTCTTAAATCCTCTAGCTTTGGAACCTTAAAGGTGTACTTATGCGTCTTCCTTCTACCGAAATCCATAACGCAATCTTTCTCTCTGATATTTGCAATCATTGTCTTAGTTTAATTTGAAAATGAGAGACTAGAAAAGAAGATTTTTTTGTTTAAGAGTTTTTTAAATGAATGCATGAATACAGCACACAAAAACATAGAAAAACATGGGTTCAAAGGTTCAGCGTCACGAGCATGGATTCATGGCTCTACCCATCCCCAAAGGTTGTACTATGGTGAATTTTTGTACCTGTACTCAAAATCATTGACCCCCCTTGGGATAACAATAGCAGGTTGGTTCACCCGAGCGAGCTGTAGTATCTTAGGGTAATCTCAATTGAGTGTAGTATCGCGTGACAACTATTTCTGATAGCTACCGCACTGCTAAATAGCCACATGGTTATTGTCTACTAAATCCTCAGTTTCATGGATACCACAATCGAATAATCTGCTTTCACAACCGAAGTCGTTAGACATTAAATCCGCAGAGGGTACCTCCACTGATTTAATGGTCTACAGGGACAGCTTATTCGGTATTCACTCCCTGTAAGACCGCCCGTCTCTGTCATCACCTATCTTAGGTATCACTCAAACTTTCTGCATGCGACATCACTCGCATTCCCATTGACAGAAAAATAAACACAGATATCAAGTAGGAAAAGCGATATATATATATATATATATATATATATATTCATTTCTAAAACTAACATCCTATACCTCTTAGGAATTCTAGTCTATAATCCTAAACAGACAAAATGACTCCCCAGCAGAGTCGCCATTTATCTGTAGCGTGCGATTTTTGTCGGTGACGCGACCACCTTATCTCGAAGGGGTTTCTCCTCACAATGAGGAGGAGTGGGGTGCTACTTTCGGATTTCTTATTTATCCTGTGAAGCTGGAAGGGAAAGGGAAGCTATCTAAAACTAACCTTGCACACGAATGTTTAACTAAACAAACGCTTAAAGAGATTGGGGGGTCCGGGGTCAGGTTATACAATGGAGAGTTGTCAATTACCCATCCTATATATGGTTATCCACAGGTTGTTAGTTTTAGGTTCTGCGTTGTACTTGATGGTGTGTATCTATTGATGGGTTGGGGAAAGTTTGGGAATGTTTGAGAGAGAGAGAGAGTTTTTGATGATTTTGGTGAGGTATTGGACCTCATTTTTTATTGGTATGTGTGAAGGTATTGGACCTAAAGTTTTTGGTTGGTATGCTCGCTAATATTTTGCAATCTTATGCCTATGTATTCCCGTTAAAGATAACAGGGAAATCAGAGCAATCGTAGTTCCTCCTATTCTATGGGAGGAAAAAGATGATGTTTTGGTGTCTTGTTAAAAGCCCAAGATTGAAGCTAAAAAAGTATATTTGTGTCTTGTTCAAAGCCCAAGATTGAAGCTAAAGGAGTATTTGTGTCTTGTTAAAAGCCCAAGATTGAAGCTAAAAGGTTTGACTGATAGAGAATTTGTCATCTCTAAAGGAGATATTGTAGCGTGATTTTTGTGGTTTCGAATCACTATCGCTTTGGTACTACAGTTCGATTCATTTTTTATCCTGCTGAGCTGATTAAAGAAGGAAAATAGATGTCTCCAATTAACCCTGGTTGCATACTGAGGTTAAACAGTCAAAACTGTTGGTGTACAGATGCTATCAAAATAGGGGTTCGTCTTTTAGGGTTATTTACTTAAGAACACCAATGTCTGGATTATCTGTGAGGCTTTTGGTTAGGATACTAGACCGGATTTTCTTTGGTGGATGTGTGGAGGTACTGGATTTTGATTTTTTGATTAGTATGCTCGCTAAGATTTTGCAATCTTATGCCTACGTATTCCCGTTTAACGAAACAGGGAAATCAGAGCGATCGTAGTTCCTCCTATTCTCTGGGAGGAAAGGGATTGTTTTGGTGTATTGTTCAAAGCCCAAGACATGAAGCTAAAGGTGGTTTGTATCTTGTTCAAAGCCCAAGATGTGAAGCTAAAGGGTTTTGGCTGAGAGAGAATTTGTCATCTCTAAAGAGGAGTTATTGATGTTTGTATGCTGTGGGCAAGGCACAAATTTGATGCTAAAAGGTTGATTGACTCAATCGGGATTTTCTTTATACAAAGCTTAAGAGGAGGCTAGAAGTTTGACTTTTCCGGGGAAAATGTTCTTTCTGTCTTGTACAACACTCAAGATTGAGGCTAAAAGGGATTTTGACTCCGTTGGGGAGAATGTATCTTGTATAAAGCCCAATATGGAGGCTGAAATGGTTTGACTCAACAAGAGAGTACTTTTATCTGTCCTATATAAAGCCCAAGACGGAGTCTAAAAAAGGTTGACTCAACAAGAGAGTCTTGAACAGGTGATTGACTCAACAAGAGAGTCTGAAGGTTGATTGACTCAACAAGAGAGTCTTTTATACTCAACAAGAGAGTGATTTGTTGTCTCGTACGAAGCCCGAGATTAAGGCTAAAAGGAGATTGACTCAACAAGAGAGTCTTTTATACTCAACAAGGGAGTGTTTTATATGTCTTGTACAAAGCCCAAGACGGAGGCTAAAAGGGATTGACTCAACAAGAGATTCTTTTATACTCAACAAGAGAGTGGGTTTATATATGTCTTGTACAAAGCCCAAGACGGAGGCTAAAGGTGGTTGACTCAACAAGAGAGTCTGAAAAGGTTAGCTCCGCTGGGGAGAATCATTTGTACAAAGCCAAAGAGGAGGCTGACTTACTGCTGAGGATTATTGAGATCCTGAAGCGGGTCCAAGTGTGGGGAATTCTCATGAGAGAGGCCGGGCTTCTGCTGGAGATTGATCCAGAGTGATCGGTGTTTTTTCCTATGTTTGAAAGGAACTTGAGAATGTCTTTGAGACTCAAGGGGTTTAGACTGTCCAAGTCTAGAGTTTTATCTTTTGTACAATGCCCAAGAGGAGGCGCGGGCATTAAGGGATGAGTATCAACCCTAAAATGGTCGGAGTTTTGACGCGGGAAAGACTACTCTAGCAAAGGATGACAAAGTGCTGTCTTATACCTTTAAGAGGTCGCCAGGGTCCTTGTATTAAGCCCAAGAGAAGGCATGAGAACTTCTAAGAAGCCGAAGGGTCCTTGTACAACGCCCAAGAGGAGGCGGGGATGCTTTTAGGAAGCCTGTGGGTCCCCAAACCAAGAGAAATTCAAGAAATGCAATTCACAGAGAAGAGATCATTCCAGGAAAGTTCGAGAATTTGGAAGAAACTCAAGAGATGCCATTCACGGAGAAAAGATCATCTCTGGGGAGTTAGAGTTTCTTTGACAATTTCTAAGGGTGACAGTCTGAGAAAAGGTTCACTGAGAATACTGGCTTTCTCTTTTTTCCATATTGTTTAACCCCCAAGATAAGGGAAGACTGTATCTAGAAATCCGATGGGGATCTAGTTTTGTTTGTATTTAAAGAGTGACCAACAGGGCTTTACCTAGTGCAAGATGTAGTTGTCGGGGAAAACTCTAAATAACTATACTAGTATTACACAGTGGATATGTGACAAGTATATAAAAGGATGTAAAAGAAGACTTACAGTGAAGCAGCCCCACAATACAGTTATATAAATATGAAAGGGGTAAATGAAAGTGGATAAACACTTACCCGTTGTAGAGCTTCCATGTTGTTTTGTTAGTTGTTCAACAAAGAAAGTTTTGATAACAACATATATTTGAATTCAAAATCAAAGGAGAAAGTGCTTTGAAAAGATTGTTGGGGCTTACAGCTCAAGGAGAGGCCCAAGTTTTAACGATGATCGCACCGTTATTTTGAAAACTGTACGGAGGGACTTATACAATATGTGAGGCCCAAAAGGTTTTTATGTACAAGGGGATGGGTCTTACACTCTATTAGAGGCCCAAAGATTTTGAAAAGAAAAGAAATGGGGCTTACAACATGAGGGTAGGCCCAGATGATTTGATTTTTGAACTGGCGATTGCGCCGAGATTTTTCTTTTAATGCAAAGGGACTTATACAATATCTGAGGCCCAAAATTGTTTTGGTTAAAAGGGGATTGGGTCTTACACTCTATTAGAGGCCCAAAGAGTTTTTAAGAAAAGAAATGGGTCTTATAGCTCAAGGAGAGGCCCAAGTATTTTTGTTTGAAAACGGCGATTGCGCCGAGGTTTTTGAAAACACAGTGGGTCTTATACAACATCTGAGGCCCAAATCATTTTGGTTTTCAAGAGGGGTTGGGTCTTACACTCTATTAGAGGCCCAAAAGGTTTGAAAATGAATAAAGATGGGTCTTATAGCTCAAGGAGAAGCCCAAAGATTTTGTTAAAAAGGCGACGATCGCGCCGAACGTTTGAAAATATACAGAGGGACTTATACAATGTGTGAGGCCCACAGGTATTATTTACAAAGGGGTTGGGTCTTACACTCTATTAGAGGCCCAAAGGTTATTTTGAAAAGAAAAATGGGACTTACAACACAAGGGTAGGCCCAATTTTTTTTGTTGAGAAGGCGATGATCGCGCGTTTCACTTGAAATTGTTCAGAGGGACTTATACAATAAGTGAGGCCCACAATTGGTTTATTTACAAAAAGATTGGGACTTACACTCTATTAGAGGCCCAAAGTGTTTGAAAATGATTTGTTTAAGGTGATTAAGATCAAAACCCTAAATTAATTTCAAAATGTATTTTAATTAAATAAAAACTTAACTAAAATGATCAAAATTATCAAACCTGTATGAAAAACAAGTTGTGATCTTGGATTAATGTTTGAAAAATCATGTTTATATCCACAAAATGATTGAAAATCAATTAAGTTTGGGAAATCAAGATGGAAAAAATATTTCAAATGTTAAAAATAAATAAAACATTAATTCTTTACAAAAATATCAAATATAGGAAATAAATAACATTTTTTGGGAATTTTTGGCAAAATAAAATATTTTAACATTTTTGTAAATTATTAAAAAAAAGAATCAACTCAAAATCATTAAAATTCAGAGAGAAATTAATTTTTGAATCAATTAAATAAAATCACAAAATTCAAATATTCAAAAATGGCGCCAAGAACATGCCAAGAACACGCGCCACCCCTCTGTTTCTGCAGATTTTCATTTTCTCACCAATCTCACTGAATACTTGATGAAATCATGCAATCCACATATCAATCTACTCGTTTTCACCTCAGGATCATGTCTATGGTCTTTAATTTCATTTATTTTAAGCATGGAATAAGAAATCAAAGAGAAACCTCAAGAACCCTAGATTCTGCATGAAGGCTCAGAAATTCCACACACGATTCATACAAGGCAATTAATAGAGAGGAATCATTCTATGCATGATTATGAACATATGGCAAAATTATTGTGCGAGGAAATATGCATGAATCATGAGATGCCCAAGTTGAGGCTTACCTGAAGGTCATGACAGCAAGAGCAAAGTGATTTTTGAGTTGGAGGTGTTACAGATGAGTTGTGATGATCTGAACAGCTTCCCTACACCATATGGAATGTGTTTGAATGCTTGGACTTGATTAGAAATGGTTGGATCACTTCATGGCATCTCAGCTGCAACTTGGTTAAAACCTTGAGCAACAGGCTGGTGATTCTGAGAAATCAGTGTTCCAGATGTTGTTTAAGTGTTTGGATCACTTCTATATGATGTTTATGAGGTGTGTGTGTGATTAGTTTGGTTGGAATAACTCTCAAACTCAAAACCCGATAGTGACTTGCTTTGGAAGGCAAATTTGGAAGTGAGAAGGTGATTTTGAGGAAAGCATCTTGTCATACCCCAAATTTTGACCACTAAAATTTCCCATCATTGTGCAAATCATCAGCACAATATGGATGTACCTTCATACCTCATCAGTCTCCCCCAAAGATGGGTGAGCATCCACTACAATCAAAAGTAGGGTTTCAAACCCTCTCAGAGTTCTTAGACAAAGGATCAATCAAGGAATGACATGACCTTCAACTTGTCTAGCCTCTCAAATATCCACAATGGATCAAGAGGACTCCCACTTCAAGGATTAAGCACAAGGCTGCTCCCTTCTAGGTGGATCAAGCCTCAAGATCGCCAGTGTCACCAAATTAGGGTTTTGGTCGACCAGGGCCTCCAGATGGAAATTTTCCTATGGGCATGAGCCAATGCTTCAAGGAATAACCTAATATACTCCATGGAACCTCATGGACCCCATCATCAAGTCAATTTAGTCTCTGGGGAAGCATTCATCAAAAATCAAGAATTAGGGTTTCTTGACCTAATTCACCCCTAAGTTGACTTTTGGGGCAAAACATGAGCCAAGGCCTCAAGAGAGGATTTGAGGATCCCTAATACACCACATTGATCCATTTGCAACAATGGATTGATCCAAGAAGCTTGAGCAACAAGTTTCAATTTCATCTGAACCACACTTAGGGTTTCGCGGGAAAAGTCAACTGTAACTTTGACTTTTGACCCAGGCATGCTTCCAAACCTTGGGACACGATTCAATACACCCTATAACACCTATGGAACATGTCCATCAAGTTTGATTTAGGTCAAGGGCTTGATTTCATAAAGGATCGCACAGTTTGGAATTCATCTGATAAAAAGTCAACTGTGCCCAAAAGTCAAACTTTGACTTTTTGAGATTTTTCATAAAAATGGTTTTTTAACCCTAAAATGATGTTAATATGTGATTGGAATCATCATTCATCAAGTAAAATCAAGAAAAGTGGGATAACTTGAAAAAGGGGTAACCATAAAAACTTAGAAAATTTTCTAAGTTATGAAATAAAGTGGCAAGGGTACCAACTTCGGAGGATCATAACTCCTAAACCACAAAGCCATTTTTCCCCATCCAAAGATGGATTTGTAGCCCTCATGGCCCTCTACAAAAGTGTTAACTACACTTCATCCCAATTCATCATGGATTTTAAGTTATGGTTGGATCAAAATGGCTAAAAACCTAAAATTGACATTTTTCAGCACTTAGCCAAAATCTGCCTTGTAATTTCAGCACAATGTCCCAACTTCAAGGCTGTTTTTCTCCATGATCCAAGTTGAACCAGGTCTAGGGCCAAACATCAAAGTTAAAGTACGTCATCTCAGCTTTCCGGAAAGTCCTAGAACGTCCATGTAGCATACTCGAGCAGGGAGTTATGGATTTTACAAAAAGGCTTGCTGCAGCAGAATTTTTCAGGGGCAGATTTGCACATTTCTTATGCCACATGAATTTTCAAGCCTTGTCATCATTTTGGACACATCTAAGGATCAAATCCAAGTGGGATGATCTGATCCATGAGCCTCCCAAGTCCAAGGAACCAAAAATAGCATGCCAAAACCTAGAAATCCCTAAAAGAGGGAAAAAAAACTCCAATTTTGGTTTGGAGCATTTAATGGATGCTTAGAGGTGGCATGAACTGAGCTTCCTCCAACTGAATTCAGTCAAGATTCCTCCAACAACTAGGGAACCAACAGCCTGTGCTCTAACCTCTAGTCAATGGCTAGAGGAGACTTGGATTCTCATTGGCCAACATTGGCCAAACCTCTGCTGCAGCCACCATTCACTATTGCTTGCAAAACAAACTTACTCTACTATAAATAGAGCTCATTTGTGCTCAGTTTGAGTACACCAAAGCCATCAAACAGATGCTTTCCTCAAATTCTCTCTTTCACTCCAAAATGCCTTCTTTTGTAAGGAAATTCTGAGTTTTTGAGTTAGAGAGCATTTCCATCACAGCTCATGATCCTAACACCTCATAAACATCATATGTAGGTGATCCAAACTCTCACAAGTGACCTATAACACCATCATCACAAAGTCACCTCTCAAAACCTCAAAATGGCACTTTTTTGCATTTTTTAAGCCATATCTTAATTTAGTCACTTTCCAAACCAGATAAAATCTCAAACACACTCCAAATATCATCCTTGAACTGTTCCAAATGGTATCACACACCTGGAACACCATTTGAGAGAGTTGGCATTTTGGCCACTTTTGACCATTTTGCGAGAAAGTGCTCAAACTTGCTCCAAAGGTTTCCAGCTGATTCCAACCATCCTAAAAGCTTCTAAAAGGTCATTTGAGGGTGTCCAAAGTATCAAATCATTTCTGGAACAAAGCAGTTGGTAGGTTGCCCAAAATCTCCAAAAAAGAGGTCAAATTCACAACTTGAATTCTTTGAATCATGCTTTCCTTTGTTGTCCACATACATGCATCATATTGAACAATTATTGATGCAAAAATGTATTCCTTGATGTGTATGTTGTGATCTTCCCACTGTTTGCATTTTAACATGTTTTTATGTGGAATTTTGGTTGTTTCAAAATCATGTCCAGTTCTGGTTTTTTTGATTGGTGTGTTTTGTACATTAAGTTTTAGTGTGCATGAGTAACACCACTGGATTCCTTGTGAAAAATCGGTCAAGATAGGTTTTTACGGATTTCAATTCCGATGAAAATTGAGAGAGTTACGCGCGTTGGAAATTTGACGCGAAACGAGTCGAAAACTAACGCGCAGTTCTGGTTTTTTAATTGCTGCATTTTGTATGTTGAGTTTCCATGTGCGTGAGTAATGCCATTGTATTTCTTGCGAAAAATTGGTCAAGATAGGTTTTTACGGATTTCAATTCCGATAAAAATCGAGAGAGTTACGCGTGTTGGAAATTTGACGCGGAACGGCGCCGAAAACAACGTGCAGTTCTGGTTTTTTAATTTATGCGTTTTGTATTTTGATTTTCAGTGTGCATGAGTAACACCATGGGATTCCTTGCGAAAAATCGGTTAAGATAGACTTTTTCGGATCTTAATTCGGTTAGAAATCGAGAGAGTTACGCGCGTCGGAAGTTTGGCGCGAAACAATGTCGACAAATTAAGTGCAGTTCTAGTTTTTCGATTTTCGTGTTTTGTACGTCGAGTTTCAGTGTATATGTGTGGTACCATCGAATTCCTTGCGAAAAAATGGTCAAGATAGGTACTTCCGTATTTTGATTCCGATAAAAATTGAGAGAGTTATGAGTGTTTGAAATTTGATAAAAAACGTGTTGAAAATTAAAGTTTCGGTACTAGTTTTTACCCCATAAGAAATGTCGGAGATGATATTGTGACATCTTTCCTCATTTTCTTATTTTTATTTTCAAAACTCAACCAATTCTTTTACATAGCAAAAAATCATCATTTTCCAATGCATACCCCATAATATTTTAATCCACAAAAAATCACAAAAAAAGTATTATTTTTAAATTATTTTTAATATATTTAAAAATAGTGTTTTAAATTGTTTTAAATGCTTTTAAAATGATTTTTTTTTCTTGATTTTTAAAACCAAAATGATTTTAAATATTTATGTGGATAAAATATTTTTTTTCATAAACCTTAATCATTATTTAATGATTTTATTTGATATTTTTATCATTTTTTACTTAATTTTTCTTGGAAAACTGCTTTAAAAAATGAAATTGGGGTTTCTTTGGTTTTCACCCTAACAAATCTTTTTCAAACATTTTGGGCCTCTATTAGAGTGTAAGACCCAATCCCCTTTTAACCAAAACAATTTTGGGCCTCACTTATTGTATAAGTCCCTCTGCGTTAAAAGAAAACCTCGACGCGATCGCCGTTTTCAAACAGAAAATCAATCGGGCTTCTCTTTGAGCTGTAAGTCCCATTTCTTTTCATTTTTTAAACACTTGGGCCTCTAATAGAGTGTAAGACCCAACCCTTTTTTAACGAAACAATTTTGGGCCTCAGTTATTGTATAAGTCCCGATACATTAAAAATTTCGGCGCAATCGCCATTTTCAAACTGAAAATATTTTGAGCCTCTCCCTGAGTTGTAAGCCCCATCTTTTGTACAAAAATACACTTTGGGCCTCTAATAGAGTGTAAGACCCAACCCCTCTTTTTTGTATTTTTCTCATTTTTCATATTATTTTTTAATGATTTGGAAAATTAATAACTCCCTCAATTTTGATTATTTTTTATTGGTTCTTTTTCTGAAAAATCACAAAAATAGTAAAATATTTTATTCCACAAAAAAATCAAATTTATATTATTTATTTAATATAGTTGGTATTTTTGTGAATAAATTCATTTTTAATTATTTTTTAAACATTTTAAAAGTGAACATTCATCTTGAAAATCAAAACTAAATAAGTTTTAAATCATCTTGTGATTAAAACTTCATTTTTCAAAACTTAACCAAAAATCACAAGTGGTTTATTTAAAATTATTTTATTTTTTGTCATTTTTTATTAATTTTCTTTGAAAAATTACTTTTAAAAAGTGAAAATTAGGGTTTCTTTGATTTTTAATCATACTCAAATGTTTCAAGACTCTTTGGACCTCTAATAGAGTGTAAGACCCAATACATTTGTAAATACCAAAATTTTGGGCCTCAGTCACTTGTATAAGTCCCACGGTGTTTCCAAAACCTCGGCGCGATCGTCGCCCTTTTCAAAATTAACCATTGGGACTACCCTCGAGTAGTAAGACCCATTTCTTTTCTTAAAACTCACTTGGGCCTCTAATAGAGTGTAAGACCCATCCCTTTGTACAGAAAACCTTTCTTAGGCCTCAGTCACTTGTATAAGTCCCTCTGTACAAATTCAACAGCGCGATCACTGGTAAAACTTTTTGGGCCTCTCCTTGAGCTGTAAGCCCCAACCATTTTATTTCAAAGCGCTTTCTCCTTTGATTTTGAATATACTATTGTTTTCAATCTATCTTTGTTGAACAACTAACCAAACAGCATGGAAGCTCTACAACCGAGTAAGTGTTTACCCGCTTTCATTTACCGCTTTCATATGTATATAACTGTATTGTGGGGCTGTTTCACTGTAAGTCTCCTTTAACAAACTCATATATATATATAACTGTATTGTGGGGCTGTTTCGCTGTAAGTCTTCTTTCATAAACTCATATCGACTGTGTAATAATAGTATAGATATTAGAGTTTCCCCGACAATTACGTCTAGAACTAGGCAAACTCCGTCTCTTCCCACCCGACGTTCTCCCGGATATTGCACCAGACCTTTTATAACAATTATCTTAGATAACTAGGTATAGGAAATTTCCCCCTTGAACAGTTCAATATACAAAAGGTCATCGTTTCTCTGTGAAACCCCTTTTGGAACTGTTCACCCGCCTTCTCTTGGGCGTTATACAAGGACCCACAGGCTTCCTAAAAGCATCCCCGCCTCCTCTTGGGCGTTGTACAAGGACCAGTCGGCTTCTTAGAAGTATTCACAACCTCCTCTTAGGCTTAGTATAAATGATTTCTTCCTCCGGGAATGATAGCCTCCTCTTGGGCTTCGTACAAATTGTCCCTCGACTTCTTAAAAGTTTCCAGCCTCCTCTTGGGCTTCGTACAAATTGTCCCGACGACCTCCTAGAGGTATAGGAACATAAATTAGTCATCTTAATAGAACAGTCTTTCAAAGAGTCTAGATCTTTCTACCGTGAACGTACTACTACTGTTTCTTTAAGCATAGTACAAAAGATAAAACTCTAGACTTGGACAGTCTAATTTCCTTGAGTCTCGGAGACATTCTCAAGTGAGGAAACACCCGTAGACTTGGACAGTCTCAAATACCCTTTGGATTTCCCATTTCCTTAAAGAACAGGAAACAATCCCGGTCCTCAAATCAAATCCATGAGTACAGTGTTACTCATATAAGAACTAATTTTCTCGTTGAACCAACATACTGGACCTATCACTCAACTGAAACAGTACCCTTTTAGCCGCCATCTCGGGCTTCGTACGAGATACAAAGACTCTCTTGTTGAGTCAAACCTTTAGCCTCCATCTCGGGCTTCGTACGAGATACAAAAACACTCTCTTGTTAAGTATAAAAGACTCTCTTGTTGAGTCAAACCCTTCAGCCTCCATCTCGGGCTTCGTACGAGATACAAAAAACACTCTCTTGTTGAGTATAAAAGACTCTCTTGTTGAGTCAATAACCTTTTAGCCTCCATCTCGGGCTTCGTACGAGATACAAAAACACTCTCTTGTTGCACTACTAAAAAAATGTAATTTAGAGACGGAAATTAGTGAGAGAATTAAATCCCTCACTAATTGCGATGAATTTTGTGAGGGAAAACTGTGTACATAATTATTTAATAATGAGTAAAAATTAGCGAAGACATTTGTGAGATAATTATTCCGTCACAAAAAATCCCTCACAAATTCCCTCACAAATTGATAACTGTACATTTGGTGAGGGAATTTGAGAAGAATTTTATTTCTCACTAATATTTCCCTCACAAATTCCCTCATAAATGCGTTAGATGTTTTTGTGAGGGAAATATTCCCTCCCTAATATAATTTTTTATAAAAAATAATTTAAGTTAAAATTTTGTTGATGACAATGTAGTTTAAATTTTAATAAAATAATAGTAAAATATTTTCTAAAATAAATTATCATTCTATATTAAAATAAATTTTGATATCTCTTTAAATTTTAAATTAAAACATAAATATATGTAGAGTATTTTATATTATATATAAATTTTTTTAAAATAAATAAAATTTCATAGATCAAAATTTCAAATAATTAGATTAAAAATGAATGTAAAATAAATATAAAAATTAAAATAAAAATATGATTTTATCTTGAATTAGCTTCCCACTCAAATAATTTTTTTATAATTTTTTTATTATTAAAAAGAAAATAGTTCCACTCTTCTCCGTGAAAGCATAACCGATTCCTTCTAAACCTTTTTCCTTCTCTCACTCGCTGGAAAAACAAACCCTAAGCTCACATTTCCTTCACACTTTCTCTCTCGGCCGGCGAAAAAACCCATTACTTCCGTCTCACCTTCTCTCTCTGCAAATCACCACCACCGTCTCTCTTCACTATTTCAATCCCTCCTCAACTATCTTCCACAAATCCTTTCTTCCTGGTCTTGCTACTTTACCATCTCTTTCTCTCAATAGATTCGTCTTTTCCACTAAAAAAATCTCGAACAACAACCACTACTACCACCCGTGCTTCTTTGCTTGAAACTCCCGTTCTATGGGTTGGTAGAATCTGGAATCTGCGTCTTCTATGCTCTTCTCAAGACCGGATTCGTTGGATCTCCATCAAACCCCTTTCTCTCATATTTGGAAATTGGTAGTAATGGTGATAGAAATGATTCTAGTGACTTAGGGTTCTCTAAATGGACACATGCCATACTTTGAAAACCAGGTATACCATTCTAACTTGTTTATCTATAACTGTTTCTTATTTTTATATTTTTGGGTTTCTGTTTTTGTATTCATTATACTTGTTATTTATCCATGCCTTGGAGTAATGTCAGTGGGTTTGTGTTTTTGGGATTCTCTTATAGAAGACAAGTTATAACGTAAAGCCTAACATTAGCTCCTATATTAAGTTCAAGGACCTTACCAATGTATCTTTTTGTTACAATATGTATTGATTATTTCTAGTTATTTTGTTTGGTCAGCAAAGGAAGGAGCTAACGGAGGGAACCTTACGAGCAAATGGCATCCTACAACAAATGGTACACTCAAAAGGAACTACAGAATCCCATCCAAGTCTGTTAGGTACTTTTCTTCTTCAATTTCATACACAATCACTTATTTCAGAATTTTAACTTCACTTTTTCATAATCACTTTTTTCATGTAAAACCCATTTTGCAGTGCGTGATAGGTTACTGTGTCAGGTTTCGGGGCTCCGATTCTTCAATGTTTCCCCAGAAGAGTATTCCAAGAGGAATTACGCTAACAATGTTGCTGAATACAACACTGTTTTGGGTTCTCTCAATGCTCAAAGAAGGTTCCTCTTTCTCTTGAGTTTTTTTTTTTTTTTAAGATTAATTTAGGTTGGTTCTTCATGGTTAAATTTACACAGTGTTGTGTGTTGTTACATTATATGATGTTTAATTTTGTAAAATATGTTACTTTATTGCTATGATTTCATTTGGAAATTCTTATGAACAAGAGAAGAGGGAATTTACATTGCCAAAATTTGTTTGATGTTGTTTATAGTTGTCAATATGTTGAGAGTTGTTTGTGGGTTGTGGGTGCTATAACTTACATTAAAAACTTTGTTAACTCACCTCTGTTTGTGTAGTTTTGTTTCTTGTGTGGTGGTGTATTTGTTTGAGGATATTAGTTGAGCTAGTTGATACCAGTCTTACGCAGCCAGAAATTGTAATAGAAGATTCAAGTGATAAACCAATTCCCGTGCAAGACATTTCTGATATTGCTGAAGATCGTAATGTTGGTGCCAAAGAAAACCAGTTTCTTGAATATCCTCAAAGTAGTCTAACATCGGATGATCCTAGTAAAGAGTCTGTGGTGCAATCTGATGTGATTGTTGGCATAAAAAGCACAGAAACAGATGTTTCCCTAAAACCGGAAGAGGAAATCCAACATACATCGACGTCTACTGAGAACAATGCATTTCTAAACGAGAATGGGATAGAGAATATTCAATCGAAGCAAAATGAAGAAATAGAGGAAAGAAGTGAGGTACGTGTGAGTTAGTCATGATATACAGTTTG
The DNA here is from genome assembly GCA_022829125.1 of Lathyrus tuberosus. Classification (NCBI taxonomy): domain Eukaryota; kingdom Viridiplantae; phylum Streptophyta; class Magnoliopsida; order Fabales; family Fabaceae; genus Lathyrus; species Lathyrus tuberosus. Next base: position 9,310,822 of record JALAZF010000078.1, read on the forward strand.
TATTTTGTTGAAATTTGTTCACGTTTATATCATTATTCTCTTTCTTTTATATTTATTTTCTAATAACATATATGTTTCTGTTGATCAACAATTTTAATTAGGAATTGTCTTGCCAAACCGTAGGATTAAATTATGTTCTACCTTCAAAAGAAAAGATGTTACAGACGGATTTACCATCGGTAATGTCATCTCAAAACTCACAAAATTTCTTGATTTTGTTTTCACGTGTCTTATAAAATTTCTGCAGTGTTTAGCTAAATTGACCTTTGCTAATTTTCTTAACTCTGGAGGTTTGGCATCAATAAACTGTTAATAAGATAGAGGTTATGGGTTGTAGCCATAGATAAAGCTAGTGGAAATTGACATTAAGATATCATTGCTAAAACAAATATGAAACTTTTTATACAGAGGCAATATATAGAGCCTTTATTTGCATGCAGAAAGGGCACATTGTGCTTTACATCTAAAGAGTTTATAATACAACAATTTTTAGTTATCTAAAACTTAAACTCAAAACTATGGTATTATTTGGATAAACAATTTGACTCAGTGTTTATAACATAACTATTTATAAGATATTTTTACAACAAGATAAAATAAAGGCGAACTATTTTTATATTAACTATAAATTTTTTTATTGTTTAGTGTGTATTCAAATTGAAAATTATTTATGAACATGGAATATGGTTCTTTTTATAAACTCTTACAATTTGTCGACATGTATCAAAACCTATCTTGGATTTGTCATTTGGCTGAGGCCATCCATGTTTAATGTAGGCATGATAGTTATAAAAAACTAGTGTTCATAAATCGGTGTTATAATTTAAACTCTTTAGAAATGATTTATATTCTGAATTGGTTTTAAAACCAATTTTTCTTTAAATTATTTTTAAAAATGATTTTAAAAATATCTCTCTTAATATGAATTCCTTTTGGAACTGGTTTATATTATTATGGAATGATTTATATTAGTTCACCTAGCTTAGTTTGTCAAGATTAAAGCTTTATTTCCTTCTTGATAAATGTTCAGATATTGGATTTATCAAAAGGATTTTTTTATTTCCTTCTTGTCAAAATATAACTTCAAAGGTTATAAGGTTGAAGTTTTTCATATAATAAATATATGATAACTCTATTGGCTCATTATTTTGATGTTGGTTATTGGCTTACTATAAATTACAGGGCTTGTTAACATTATCGGCCAACCCTTTTAGCCTCTCTCTCGGGCTTCGTACAAGACACATAAAAAATCCCTCTTGTTGGGCCAATAGTCTCCTCTTAGGCTTTGTATAAGGAAACCCCGGTTGAGTCAATCAACCTTTTAGCATCAAAGTTGTGCCTCGTTCACAGTATACAAACATCAACAATTCATTTCCCTTCATCTAATCGCTGTAAGCGGCAAGCCTCTAGATTATTTACATCCACGCCACTGTCCCTCTTTTAGCATGAGAAATTCCTAAGGAAAGATGGCATTGCTCTACACTGATTTAAAGTCTTCTCCTTCAGGTTGGAACCCCCCTATAAAGGAAATTATGGCATTGCCGGATTCACATATCCCGGTTAAAGTAATTCTCCTTTATAAATAGTTATGACAAACAGACCCTCTTTAGAGATGACAAATTCTCTCTAAAGTCAACACCCTTTTAGCTTCACATCTTGGGCTTTGAACAAGATACAAACCACCTTCAGCTTCATATCTTGGGTTTTGAACAAGATACAAACCACCTTTCGCTTCACGTCTTGGGCTTTGAACAAGACACCAAAACACCAATTTCCTCCCATAGAATAGGAGGAACTACGAACGCTCTGATTTCCCTGTTTTGGTAAACGGGAATACGTAGGCATAAGATTGAAAGAAAAATCTTAGCGAGCACACTAAACAAAAACCCAAAATCCCATACATCAATCAATCTGGCGCAGTATCCTAACCAAATTCCCCATGAATAGTCCCAGTTTTCCACCTTAATAAAGTAAGAAGAAAGAAAGGCCCCATTACCATATAGCATCCGTAACCTACCAGACCGCTGTTTAAACTCAGTATGCAAGCAGGGTTAATTGGAGACATCTATTTCCCTTCCTTAGTCAGCTCACAATAGGATAAAAATGAATCGACCTGTAGTAAACCCCAAAGAGCGACAGCGCTTAAGAACCGGGTCCAAAATTGCTCGCTACACATCTGTTTGATGGCTTCGGTGTACTAAATTGAGCATAAATGAGCTCTATTTATAGTAGAGCAAGTTTGTTTTGCAAGGAATAGGGAATGGCAACTGCAGCAGAGGTTTGGCAAATGTTGATCAATAGGAATCCAAGTCTCCTCTAGCCATTAACTAGAGGTTAGAGCACAGGCTGCTGGTTCCCTAGTTCAGAGATCATCCTTGACTCATTCAGTTGGAAATGGCTCAGTTCATGCCACCTTGGTGCATCAATTGAATGCTCCAAAACAAAATTGGAGTCTTGTCCCCTCTTTAGGGTTTTCTAGGTTTGGCATGCTATTTTTAGTTCCAAAGACTTAGGAGGCTTATGGATCAGTGTTTGTCCCTCCTTGGTCTCTCCCTGAGGTGTTCAGATGGATAAACTTGTTTGTCATTTGTAAAATTTGCTTAAATCGAGCAAAATGCACAAATCTGTCTTGCCATGACAGTTTGCAGCAAGGCACATTGTCATTATCATATCTCATGGCTTAAGTGGAGTTTCATGCGGTTCTTGGCCTTTTTGGAAAGCCCTCATATGATACAACATGTGTGTGATCATAGTTTGTCTTGACACTTTTTGGATCCAAGTGAAAAATGCCCTTACATTTAGCAAAAAGTGAAACAGATTCTGACTTAGTGAAAATTTCACTAAGTGTTGGAAAAAGTGACATTTCATGTTTTCAGCCATTTTGATCCAACCATAACTCAAAATCCATGATGAATTGAAATGAGGTGTAGTTGACACTTTTAAATTATGCCATGAGAGCTACAAATCCATCTTTGGATCATCTCAAATGGTTGCTTGGATCTCAAGTTATGATCCTTGGAAGTTGGTACCCTAGCCACTTTGTTCCATAACTTAGAAAGTTTCTAAGTTTTTTATGGTTACCCCTTTTACAAGTTATCCCACTTTTCTTGATTTTTCTTGATGAATGATGATTCCAATCACACATTAACATCATTTTAGGGTTAGGGAACCATAATTGACCAAAAAATCAAAAAGTCAAACTTTGACTTTTGGGCACAGTTGACTTTTTATCAGATGAATTCCAAACTGTGCAATCCTCTATGAAATCAAGTCCTTGACCTAAATCAAACTTGATGGATTGATTTCATAGGTGTTATAGGGTGTATTGAATCATGTCCCAAGGTTTGGGAGCATGTCCTGGTCAAAAGTCAAAGGTACAGTTGACTTTTCTCGCGAAACCCTAACTGTGGTTCTGATGAACTTGAAACTTGTGAATCAAGCTTCTTGGATCAATCCATTGTTGCAAATGGATCAATGTGGTTTACTAGGGAACCTCAAATCATCTATTGAGGTCTTGGCTCATGTTTTGTCCCAAAAGTCAACTTAGGGGTGAATTAGGTCAAGAAACCCGAATTCCTGATTTTTTATGAATGCATCCCCTGAGGCTAAATTGACTTGATGATTGGGTTTATGAGGTCCCTTAAAGTATTTTGGGTTATGCTTTGAAGCATTGGCTCATGCCCAGAGGAAAAATTCCAACTGGAGGCCTTGGTCGACCAAAACCCTAATTTGGTCACACTGGCGATCTTGAGGCTTAATCCACTTGGAATGTTGCAGCCTTGTGCTTGATCCTTAATGTGGGAGTCCTCTTGATCCATTTTGGATGTTTGAGAGGTTTAGATAAGTTGAAGATTATGTCATTTCTTGATTGATCCTTTGTCTAAGAGCTCTGAGAGGGCTTGAAACCCTAAGTTTGATTGTAGTGGATGCTCACCTATCTTTGGGGAGATTGATGAGGCATAAAGGTACATCCATATTGTGCTGATGATTTGGGGTATGACAGATATCTCGTCTGTTTATCACAACTGTTGGGTGACTGATTATAAAGGAGTGTTACTTTAACTGGGATATGAGAATCCAGCAATGCCATAATTTCCTTTATGGGGGGTTTGTCCTGAAGGAGAAAACTTTAACTCAGTGTTGAGTAATGCCATTTTTCCTTAGGAATATTTCATGCTAAGAGAGGGACAGTGGCGTGGATGTAAATAATCCAGAGGCTTGCCACTTACAACAATTAGATGAAAGAGAGGATTTACCAGGATAAAAGATGGAAGATAGCTTGGATATTTGAATCAACAAGTGTGCCACTTATAGCAGTTATCTGGGATTAGGGTTTGTTTTGAATGTCTGTTTTTATGTGTGATATACAGAGAAATGACTTCCTACAGAGAGATTTTGATTTCCTCTGAGGGGATGTTGATTTTTGTGTGTGACTTGATTAAAGCCCAAGGTTGAAGCTAAGAGATTGATTGACTCCACTAGGGAAGTCTTTGTACAAATCTTAAGAGGAGGCTGGAAAAGACTGGCTCAACAAAAGAGTGTTTATATATGTCCTGTACAAAGCCCAAGATTGAGGCTAAAAGAGACTGACTCTTTTGGGGATATCATTATACAAAGCCTAAGAGAAGGCTAAAAGCTTGACTTTTCCGAAGAAAATATTCTGTCTGTCTTATACAAAGCCCAAGATTGAGGCTAAAAAAGGGATTTCGACTCCACCAGGGAGGGTTTGTGTGTGTCTTGTACAAAGCCCAAGATTGAGGCTGAAAAAAATATTGACTCGGTGGGAAAGAAATATTTATCTGTCTTGTACAAATCCCAAGATTGAGGCTGAAAAGAAGACTGTACTGACTCGGTAGAGGATATTTGAAAAAACGACGATCGCGCCGAGATTTTGAAAACACAGTAGGTCTTATACAATGACTGAGGCGCAAAAAATGTTTATGTACAAAAGGAGTTGGGTCTTACACTCTATTAGAGGCCAAAAGGTTGTTTGAAAAAAGATTTGTTAGGGTGATAGTGATGAAAACCCTAATTTTGGTTTTTAAATGTATTTTAATTGAATAAAAATTCAATAAAAATAACCAAATATGTGAAAAAAAAGGTTTTGATCTTCGATTTATATTTGGAAAATCATGTTTCATTCATAGGATGATTTAAAAATCATTTGAATTTTGAAAACCAAGAGAAAAAAATATTTTTAATGTTTAAAAACAAATAAAAATATAATTCTTTATAAAAATACCAAATATATGAAATAAATAATATTTTTGTGAACTTTTCATGGAATATATTTTTTTAATGTTTTAGTGAATTTTCAAAAAAAAAGAATCAATAAAAAATAATTAAAATTGAGAGAGAAATTAATTTTTCAATTAATTAACAAAAACATGAATATATGGAAAAATAGTAAAATGTGAAAAATGGCAAAATGGTCTGAGTGGGGTTTGAACCCATGACCTTGGCAACAAACACACATGCGCGCTACCACTGGGGTGGTAATACATCCGTGTATCAAAACCACCCCATTAATTCATAAGACATTGCCTTGTTTCTAGGCCTGGGCAAGGCAAGGCAAGGCAATTTATGTGAAGCCTCTAACTTTCTCATTTCTCCATGGATTGGGACAAAATTTAGGTGCATCTGACCTAGAATTTCACGAGGAATCCAATGGTGCCCTTGGAATTTTCAGAAAATGTTTCCTCCTCAAAATCCGATAGTGGTTTTGAAATAGGCCTATTTTTGCATGTTCTATGCTATCTCATGGTGCAGGCAAGAATTACATGGCAATTTGGTTCAAACACAACATATACAACATATATGAGATGTTTATGATCAATGGACATCAAAGGAATGCATAATTCAAAGAGTTCAAGTTGTCATGCACTTACCTCTTGGAGCTTTTTGTGCTATCTGCCAAGTTCCTTGTGCCAGAAGTAATTTGATGCTTTGGACACTCTCAATTGATCCCTTATAAGCTTTTAGAATGAATAGAACCAGCTAGAATCCTCAGGAACAAGTTGTTGCACTTTCTTGCAAAAGGGGAAAAAATGACCAATATGGCAACTCTCTCAAATGGTGTTCCAGATGAGGGGAACCATTTGGGACAGTTTGAGGATGGTATTTGGAGTGTGTTTGAGGCTTTGTTTGGTTTTGGAAGTGACTGAATCAAGGCATGGCTTGGAAAATGCAAAAAAGTCAAATTTTGAGGTTTTGGAAGTGGACTTTGTGATTTTGGTGTTTCAGGTCACAAGTGAGTGTTTGAATAGCTTAGATGCAACATATTAGAGGTGTTTGGATCATGAGCTGTGGTGGAATTGCTCTCTAGCTCAAAAACTCAGAGATACCTTGCTAAAGAAGGCATTTTGGCCTAAAGAAAGAGATTTTGAGGAAAGCAAGTGTTGTAGTGCTTTGGTGTACTCAAACTAAGCATAAATGAGATCTATTTATAGTAGAGCAAGTTTGTTTTGCAAGCAATAGTGAATGGCAGCTGCAGCAGGCCTTTGGCCAATGTTGAGCAAAAGGAATCTCAAGTCTCCTCTAGCCATTGACTTGAGGTTAGGGCACAAGCCTATGGTCCTATGATTCAGTGTTGATCCTTGACTCATTCAGTTAGGAATGTGTCAGTCCATGCCACCTTGGTGTATCCATTAAATGCATTGAAACAAAATTGGAGTCTTAGCACCTTTTTAGCCTTTTTAGGTTTGTTATGGCTAATGTAGATTCTTGGACTTTGGAGGCTTGGGGATCAGATCATTCTCCTTTTGATTTATCCTCATATGTGTCCAAAATGATGACAAGGCTTGGAGTTTTTCAAATTTCCCAAATCGAGCAAAACAACAAAATCTGCCAAAATCTGCCTTGCCTAGGACAGTTGGAAATGGTGATTTAGATTCATATCTCCCTGCTCAGATTGAGTTATGGGAGGCTCTTGTACTTTTTAGAAAACCCTCATATGATACAAAACATGTGTGATCATAGTTTGTTTTGAAACTATTTGGATCCAACTGAAAAAACCTCATGAACATTGATGTTCAAGGTTGGTAACTTAGGCAGATTTTCACTAAGTGTTGGAAAAAAGTGTTATTTTCATGTTTTTGTCATTTTGATCACTCCATAACTTAAAATCCATAATGAATTGGAGTCTGAGGTAGTTGAATCTTTTGTAGAGTGTAGCAAGACCTCAAATCCAGCTTTGGATCACCCAAAATGGTTGCTTGGATATCAAGTTATGGTCCTTGGAAGTTGGTACCAAAACCACTTTTATTCCATAACTTAGAAAAATTTTGGTTTCTCAAGGTTGCCCCTTTTGCAAGAAATCTCACTTTTCTTGATTTTTCTTGATGGGTGATGATCAATGTCACACATTAACATTGTTTTGGACTTAGGGGAATCATATTTATGAAAAATTCCAAAAAGTCAAACTTGATTTTGTGCACAGTTGACTTTTTATCGGATAAAATCCAAACTGTGCGATCCTCTATGAAATCAATTCCTTGACCTAAATCAAAATTAATGGATTGATTCCATAGGTGTTATGGGGTATATTGAATCATGTCCCAAGGTTTGGGAACATGTCTAGGTCAAAAGTCAAAGGTACAGTTGACTTTTTCCTCGAAACCTTAAATGTGGTCCTGATGAAATTGAAACTTGTGAATCAAGCTTCTTGGGTCAATCCATTGTTGCAAATGGATCAATGTAGTATATTTGGGGCCCTAAAATCATGTCTTGAGGTATTGGCTTATGTTTTGTCCCAAAAGTCAACTTAGGGGTGAATTAGGTCAAGAAACCCTAATTCCTGATTGTTTGTAAATGAATCCCCTGAGGTCAAATTGACTTGATGATTGGGTCCATGTGGTCCCTTGGAGTATCTTAGGTTGTGCTTTGAAGCATTGGCTCATGCCCAGATGAAAATTTTCATCTGGAGCCTCAGTCGACCAAAACCCTAATTTGGTGACACTGGCGATCTTGAGGCTTGATCCACTTGGAATGTTGCAACTTTGTGCTTGATTCTTGATATGGGAGTCCTCTTGATCCTTTATAGGTGTTTGAGAGGTTAGACAAGTTGAAGATTATGTCATTTCTTGATTGATCCTATGTCTAAGTGCTCTAAGAGGGCTTGAAATCCTAATTCTTGATTGTGGTGAATGCTCAACCATCTTTGAGGAGATTGATGAGGCATGAAGGTACATCCATACTGTGATGATGACTTGCACAATGATGGGAAATCTTGGTGGTCAAAATTTGGGGTATGACACTTTGGCATCGGAGTACCTTGCAGGTACACCCCCTCCTCTCCTACAAGCATCATCATTTGTCCTACGCGAAGGCCACGATGATCCAGTCTGATCACCTTAGATCAGTGGCACCATCTGTGGGAAACTCTGCTTCCCCGTCTTTTTTATTTAAGATTCCTTATCTTTTTCACCCAAAAGACCAAAGCTTTCTCTCCGAAACTCACTTGATCATCATGGCCTCCATCAGAAATGAAGATGCCCATCAAGATACTGTTGTTGCCGTTGTGCAAGACAACGCCGACCATCCCATCCCCGGAGTTGTTTTCACGAAGAACGATCATCGTGACGAGAAGACTGCATCCCCATTCTCCGACGACATCAAGCCTCATGCACAGGTCGCTGGTCTCGTCTTTGAGCCTATCCATTTCCCTCAAAATGCTGACCCCGACACCGCTCCCCTCATTGTCTCTCTCAACAAGTCCAACTTCCTGATCTTCCAACAGGGCGAGAAGATCAGCATGCTCGAGCACGCTCTCCAGAAGCAACGTCCTTCGCAGAAGCCTGGCAACCCCTCTCCACGCCCGCAGTCTCCTCCTCAGAAACGAAGGCGGGACAGATCCAGAAGCGTTTCTCCCATCAAGGGACGGTCAAGATCGGAAGAACTTGATTCCAAAGTTGCCAGAAGACGACACTGATCTCTTCCACGGAGATCCAGACGCTCTCATACCCCGAAGAGGACCAGGCCCTCGAAGAGCCAACATGAGCATCGTAGGTCGTGCAAGCATTCTCCTAGACGCAGCAGAAGTCGCGGGAGCAGCAATTCCCCCTATTGGTCATCCAGCGCGAGCAGTGACGACGATGTCCATGGGCCCCTGTCTCAGGAGATCATAGACACGTGCATTCCCCGCGTGTTGGAAAAGCCACCTCCTCTGGCCACTTATGACGGGACCACCAAATTAGGGTTTGGTCGACCAGGGCCTCCAGATGGAAATTTTTCTCTGGGCATGAGCCAATGCTTCAAAGCATATCCTAAAATACTCCATGGAACCTCATGGGCCCAAGCATCAAGTCAATTTGACCTCAGGGGATGCATACATCAAAAATCAGAAATTAGGGTTTCTTGACCTAATTCACCCCTAAGTTGACTTTTGGGACAAATCATGAGCCAAGACCTCAAGAGAGTATTTGAGGGTCTCCAACATACCACATTGATCCATTTGTAACAATGGATTGATCCAGTAAGCTTGAGCAGCAAGTCTCAATTTCATCAGTACCACAGTTAGGGTTTCGCGAGAAAAGTCAACTGTATCTTTGACTTTTGACCATGACATGCTCCCAAACCCTAGGACATGATTCAATATACCCTATAACACCCATGGAACATGTCCATCAAGTTTGATTTAGGTCAAGGACATGATTTCCTCAAGGATCGCACAGTTTGGAATTCATCTGACAAAAAGTCAACTGTGCACAAAAGTTAACTTTGACTTTTTGAGATTTTTCACAAAAATGGTTTTTTAACCCTAAAATGATGTTGATGTATGATTTGAATCATCATTCATCAAGAAAAATCAAGAAAAGTGGGATAACTTGTAAAAGGGGTAACCATAAAAACTTAGAAAATTTTCTAAGTTATGAACAAAGTGGCAAGGGTACCAACTTTGGAGGTTCATAACTCCTAAACCACAAAGCCATTTTCCCCATCCAAATCTTGATTTGTAGATCCCATTACCCTCTACAAAAGCTTAAAACTGACCACCCTCCAAATTCCTCATGGATTTTGAGTTATGGAATGATCAAAATCACAAAAAGTGAAAATGTCACTTTTTTCCAACACTTAGTGAAATTTTCACTAAGTCAGAATCTGCCTTCACTTTTTTCCAAATGTAGGGGCATTTTTCACTTGGATCCAAAAATTATCAAAACCAAATATGATCAAACAGTTGTTGTATCATATGAGGGCTTTCCAAAATGGCCAAGAACATCACCAAATTCCACTTGGGCCAGGAGATATGATAATGGCAATATGCCTTGCTGAAAACTGCCAAGGCTAGGCAGAATTTTGCATTTTTGCTCGATTTGGCAAAATCAGATAATTCCAAGCCTTGTTATCACTTTGGACACATCTGAGGATCAAATCTAAAGGGGACAAACACTTAGCTAAGCCTCCAAAGTCCTTGGAACAAGAAGTAGCATGCCAAACCTAGAATTGCCTAAAAGAGGGACAAGACTCCAATTTGGATTGGAGCATTCAATACATACACCAAGGTGGCATGGACTGAGCCATTTGCAACTAAATTCAGTCAAGACTTATCCAAGACCAGGGGAACCACAGCCTTGTGCCCTAACCTCTAGTCAATGGCTAGAGGAGACTTGGATTCCAAAGTGCAACCATTGGCCAAACCTCTGATGCAGTTGTCATTCACTATTGATCCCAAAACAAACTTGCTCTACTATAAATAGAGCTCATTTGTGCTCAGTTTGAGTACACTAAAGCCATCAAACAGACACTTTCCTCAAAATCCCTCTCTTTAGGCCAAAATGCCTTCTTTAGCAAGGTAACTCTGAGTTTTTGAGTTAGAAAGCATTTCCATCATAACTCATGATCCTAACACCTCATAAACATCATATGTAGGTGATCCAAACTATCAAAAGTGACCTGTAACACCAAAATCACAAAGTCACCTCTCAAAACCTCAAAATAGGCCTTTTGTGCATTTTTCAAGCTATGTCTTGATTCAGTCACTTTCCAAACCAGATAAAACCTCAAACACACTCCAAATAACATCCTTAAACTGTCCCAAATGGTTCCCCCCATCTGGAACACCATTTGAGAGAGTTGATATTTTGGTCATTTTAACCCTTTTTGCAAGAAAGGGCCAGTTTGTGTTTTTGCAAGTTCCAGCTGATTTCAACCATCCTCAAAGCTTCTAAGGGATCATTTGAGAGTGTCCAAAGCATCAAACCATTTCTGGAACAAGAAGTTTGGCAGATTGCATAGAAAACTCCAAAAGCTCAAAAAGAGGTAAGCAACATGACTTGAACTTTCCAAAATATGCATTGCTTTGAAGTCCACTGATCATACACACCTCATACATGTTATATATGTTGTGTTTGGATCAATTCATCATGTAATTCATGCCTGTATCAAATTGTAGCCTAGAAAATGCAATTATAGGCCTTTTTCAAAACCACTATCGGGTTTTGAGGAGGGAGTATGATCTGAAAAAATACCACCACCATTGGATTCCTTGTGAAATTCTAGGCCAGATGCATATAAATTTTGTCCCCAAACATTGAGAAATGAGAAAGTTATGGACCTTCCCGTTTCTTGGCAAAACTTGCCTTGCCTTGCCTTGACAAGGCCTAGAAAACAAGGCATGCCTTGTATATTTGTGGTTTCACTTCAAGCAATGGATGTATCACCACCCCAGTGGTAAGGCGCGCGCCCTATAACCTTGAGGTCATGGGTTCAAACCCCACCGATGCCATTTTGTGTTTTCTCACATTTTCGCTATTTTTTTCCAATATTTTTATGTTTTATTAATTAATTGGAAAATTAATAACTCTTTCAATTTTAATTATTTTTGATTGGTTATTTTTGCAAAAAATCACAAAAATGTTGAAATATTTTATTCCACAAAAAAATTAAGTTTATATTATTTATTTAATATAATTAGTATTTTGTGAATAAATTCCTTTTTAATGTTTTTAAACATTTTAAAAGTGAATATTTACTTTGAAAATCAAAACCAAGTGAGTTTTAATTAACCTTGTGATTAATCCCTCATTTCTCAAACCTTAAACAAAAATCACAAATGGTTTATTCAAACTTATTTGGTATTTTATTTGATTTTCTTTAAATATTTACTTTTAAAGAATAACAAATTAGGGTTTCTTTGATTTTCACCCTCATCAAACAATTTCAAACACTTTTGGGCCTCTAATAGAGTGTAAGACCCAATCCTTTGTAAATACAAAACTTTTTTGGGCTCACTTATTGTATAAGTCCCGTTGTATTTCAAAAAGTTTGACGCGATCATCGTCCGTTGAAAAACAAACCCTGGGCCTCTCCTCGAGCTATAAGACCCATTCAAAATCATTGGGCCTCTATTAGAGTGTAAGACCCAATCCCCTGAAAACCAAACCATTTTGGGCCTCAATGCACTGTATAAGACCCACCGCGTTTTCAAAAATCTCGGCGCGATCGCCATTTTCAAACAAATGACCATGGGCCTCTCCTTGAGCTGTAAGCCTCACCACTTGTACAAAAATAAATCTTTTGGGCCTCTATTAGAGTGTAAGACCCAATCCCCTTTTAACCAAAACTTTTGGGCCTCAGACGTTGTATAAGTCCCCCTGCGTTAAAAGAAAACCTCAGCGCGATCGCCAACAAAAATAACCATCCTTGTTCTTTAAACACTTGGGCCTCTTGAGAGAGTGTAAGACCCATCCCCTTGTACAGAAAACCTTTCTTGGGCCTCAATCACTTGTATAAGTCCCTCTGTACAAAACGACAGTGCGATCACTGATAAACCTTGGGCCTCTCCTTGAGCTGTAAGCCCCAACATCTTTTCAAAATACTTTCTCCTTTAATTTTGAATATACTGTTATTTTCAATCTTTCTTTGTTGAACAACTAACCAAAAAGCATGGAAGCTCTACAACCGAGTAAGTGTTTATATGCTTTCTTTATCTGCTTTTATATACATATAACTGTATTATGGGGCTGTTCCACTGTAAGTCTTCTTTCATAAACTCATATCAACTGTGTAATACTAGTATAGATATTTAGAGTTTCCCCGACAACTATGTCTAGCACTAAGCCCTGTTGGTCACTCTTAAATATAGTCAAAACTAGATCCCCATAGGATTACCAGACACAGTCTTCCCTCCTCTTGGGGTTAAACAATATGGAGACGTGAAAGGCAGCATTCTCGGTGAACCCTTTCTCAGACTGTCACCATTAGACATTGTCAAAGAAACTCTACTCCCCAGAGACGATCTTTTCTTGGTGAATGGCATCTCTTGAGTTTCTTCCAAATTCTCGGACTTTCCTGGCTTGATCTATTCTCTGTGAATAGCCTGTCTTGAATTTCTCGGGGTTTGGAGACGCAAAGGCTTCCTAAAAGCATCCCCGCCTCCTCTTGGGCGTTGTACAAGGACCCTACGGCTTCTTAGAAGTATTCATAGCCTCCTCTTAGGTTTCGTATAAGGATTCTTCCTTCGGGAAGAGAGCCTCCTCTTGGGCTTCGTACAAATTGTCCCTCGGCTTCTTAAAAGTTTCGAGCCTCCTCTTGGGCTTCGTACAAATTGTCTCGATGACCTCCTAGAGGTATAGGAACAGGAATTAGTCATCTTAATAGAACAGTCTTTCAAAGAGTCTAGATCTTTGTACCATGAACGTACTACTACTGTTTCTTTAAGCATAGTACAAAAGATAAAACTCTAGACTTGGACAGTCTAATCTCCTTGAGTCTCGAAGGCATTCTTAAGTAGGGAAAAACACCAGTAGACTCTGACAGTCTCCAATACCCTCTGGATTCCCCATTTCCTTAAAGAACGGGAAATAACCCTGATCCTCTGATCAATCCCAAAGCATAGCCTTACCTTTAATCACTCTCTTTATAAGAACTGATTTTCTCTATTAACCAACATACTGGACCTGTCACTCAACTGAAACAGCAATCCTTTTAGCCTCTATCTCGGGCTTCGTACGAGATACAAAAGGACTCTCTTGTTGAGTCAACCTTTAGCCTCTATCCCGGGCTTCGTACGTCTCTTGTTGAGTCAACCTTTAGCCTCTATCCCGGGCTTCGTACGAGATACAAAAACACTCTCTTGTTGAGTCAAGTTTTAGCCTCCGTCTTGGGCTTCGTACAAGACACATCTAAAAGCACTCTCTTGTTGAGTCAAACCCTTTTAGCCTCTCTCTCGGGCTTTGTACGAGACACATAAAAACACCCTCTTGTTGGGCCAATAGCCTCCTTTTAGGCTTTGTATAAGAAAAACCCCGGTTGAGTCAATCAACCTTTTAGCCTCAAAACTGTGCCTCATTCACAGGATACAAACATCAACAACTCCTTTCATCTAATCGCTGTAAGCGGCAAACCTCTGGATTATTTACATCCACGCCACTGTCCCTCTTTTAGCATGAGAAATTCCTAAGGAAAGATAGCATTGCTCTTCACTAAGTTAAAGTCTTCTCCTTCAGGTTAAAACCCCCTATAAAGGAAATTATGGCATTACTAGGATTCACATATCCCGGTTAAAGTAATCCTCCTTTATAGTCAGTCACCCAACAGTCGTGACAAACAGTCCCCCTTTAGAGATGACAAATTCTCTCTAAAGGCAACACCTCTTCAGCTTCACATCTTGGGCTTTGAACAAGATATAAACCACCTTTTCAGCTTCACGTCTCTGGCTTTGAACAAGACACCAAAATACCATTTCCTCCCATAGAATAGGAGGAACTACAATCGCTCTGATTTCCCTGCTTCGGTAAACGGGAATACGTAGGCATAAGATTGAAAGAAAAGTCTTAGCGAGCACGCTAATCTAAAGCCCTAAATCCCGAACCTTCACATATCAATCGAAAAGCATCAGTCTTAACCTCCCACCAATCGTCCGAGCACTATTTTAACAAAATAACCTAAGAGAGACCCATAATCTTTGTAGCATCTGTGAACCAACAGTCATCTGTTCAAACTCAGTTTGCAAGCAGGGTTAATTGGAGACATCTATTTCCCTTTCTTCATAAGCTTCAATAGGATAAAAAATGAATTGAGCTGTAGTACCCCAAAGCGATAGTGCTTCGCAACCACGCAAAAATTTACGCTACAGAAAAATGGCGACTCTGTTGGGGACGATGAGATCTTGTTCTCTTTCCATTTCTTAGGTAGAAACCTTAAAAAAGTGCCACAGAAAAGTGGCGCCCACCGTGGGGCTCTTTTCTTTTCTTTCTTTTTTGGGGATTTCACTGGGATAGGACTTTTTTGACTTCACTAGGATATTAGGTCAAAAGGTACCACAGAATGGCACTATCCGCCGGGGAGCCATTTTTGTCAGGAACATAGGATTCATAGCTCTGCTCTTTAAAGTCTAGGACTTTAGGACAAATATATATACTGCTTTTCCTAATTGATATCTGTGTTTATTTTTCTGCTAATGGGAATGCGTGTGATGCCGCATGTGGAAAGATTGACTATACACCTAGGAAAAACCTCTTTTAGTAGTGCGAAAACTATTTGAAATGGTTGTCACGCGATACTACCCTCTTCTGATGGTTCTTCGAAAAACATCACCTAGCACGGTTCCCCGCCCGCTGGTGTTTTCTCAACAAGAAATGATGATTTTGAGAGACAGGTACAAAAATCACTAGTATAAACCTTTGGGGCGGTAGAGCTTTGACTTCATGACACCGACCCTTTGACCCCATGTTTTTTCTATGTTTTTGTGTGCTACATTCATACATTCATCTAAAAAACATTACATCAAAGAAAAACTTCTCTTCTAGTCTCTCTTTTTCAAATTAAACTAAGACAATGATTGTAAATGTCAGAGAAAAAGATTGCGCTCATGGACTTCGGTAGAAGGAGAACTCATAAGTATACCTTCAGGGTTCCAAAACTAGAAGATTTGAGAGGATTAGCGAGGATGATCACTAACCCTGAAGCTTTCAGAGCCAAGTACGGAGGTCTGCTACCTCTGTTAAGAGTCCATGTGATTCAAGGAATCATGGAGGCACTCATTCAGTTTTACGATCCGGTCTATCATTGTTTCACGTTCCCGGATTACCAGCTCGCACCAACGCTGGAGGAGTATTCTCACCTAACCAATCTACACATTACTGATCGAGCTCCATTTTTTGGACTGGAAGAAATTCCAAAGGATCAGACCATTGCAAGAGCAATCTATTTGGATGAGTTAGAAATCAAGACTCACATGACCACCAAGGGTGGGCTCCCAGGTTTGCCAGCCCAGTTCCTGACGAAGAAGGCTTTGTACTTTGCCAGTATTGGGAGCATGACTGCTTTTGAAAGCATCTTTGTCTTACTCATTTACGGGTTATTTCTGTTTCCCAACATTAATAGCTTCGTCGATATCAACGCCCTTAAGGTTTTTCTCATTGGAAACCCTGTGCCAACTTTGCTCGCGGACACGTATCATTCTGTACACTTAGGAAATTTGTACAGCGGAGGGATGATCACATGATGTGTACCCTTGCTATATAAATTGTTTATCTCCCATTTGCCTAAGTCTGCTGCTTTTTGGGATCATAAGAGTGCCTTACGTTGGTCGCAGAAAATCATGTCCCTTACCAACTCTGATATAGATTGGTGCAATAGGATTTATGACGGGACCAGGATCATTGACCGTTGTGGAAACTTCCCCAACGTACCCCTCATAGGAACTAAGGGAGGAATCAACTACCATCCAGTATTGGTTCGCCGTCAATTTGGATACCCGATGAGGCATGTCCCGCGTAATGCTCATTTGGAGGGCCTTTTCTTCAAGGAAGGAGAAAATGACAGGGCATTAAAGACGGAAATAGTGCACGCTTTGAAACATGTTCATAAGAAAGGGCGAGAGTCTCTAGGAAAACCGGGTTGTGTCTCGGTGGAGCCTTATCTCCACTGGGTACAAACTAGAGCTCTCAAGCTAAAGATGCCTTATCCTCGTCACGGAGTTCTTCCGCCGAGGGGATCTGTCATGTACTTCATGACTGAAACGGAAAAACTTCAGGTTACTCTCAACAAAGTTCAACAGGACAGGAGGTCTTGGAAGAACAAGTACCGCACCCTCAATGTAGAGTGTACCAAAATACAGCAACTGCTGAAAGATAAGGATGCTCTGATCGAGATTTTAGAGCAACATGCTGTGGATAATCAGGATGACCAAAGAAATTTGCTCGTTCCTTTCACTTGGCAAAGGAATGACAACCCGACAACGGCCCAAGAGCCCCGGTCCAAGAAAAGGAAAGTTCCAGAATCAGCACCCGGTTTCCCCCCAGAGAGGACTCGGGACCCCTTAGCTTAGGTTTCTGTTTCCGTACCTTGTAATCTACTGTATTTCTATTTTCGCAATCCTTTGAATTCAATAAAACGGGGTTTCCCCACTGTTTGATATTTGCAATCTAATTGTCAAAGTTTATTTTGATTAAACCAAAAAAAACAATTAATATAATCATTGCATTCATCATTCTCACATCACGTATTCTTCTTACCTACGAATCTCACGTTTGTGTCTCGGTTCTAGAGTCAAACTGTCTCATTCGTACAATACTCGGGCCAATCGTCAGAAAAAGATGGATGATCTCGAGGAAGAGAACAAAGAGTTGAGAGAAGAGATCGACACTCTGAGAGAGGATATGAGAAAGCTTCATAATGACATGCAAGCCATGGCAGAAGCTCAGCTACAAAGGACTGTGATCTCGGAGATCACCTCAATGCCCATAGTGGAGAAGTCCGATCCTAGGTACAAAATGCCAAAAGATCGTCCCTGGGGCATGCCACTTAACTATATCCCAGAAGGATATGTTCCGCCGATCAATGAGGATCAGGGAACCGCATCGGGAACCGCTGGGCCTGAAGGTTACAAACTTCGGGAAAGCGAAGATGCCAGGGGTATGACAGCAACTCCTGAAGGTTACAAACTTCGGGAGGCACTGAGAATCTCGGCCATAATGACTGTACCACCGCCCGTGGTACACATTGTCCCGGAAGGACAGATTCCACAGATACCTTCTGGTGGAAACGACAACATGTTCGAAAGAATGAATGAGTTCCAGGAACAGTTCATGGGAATGCAGAAAGAACTGCAGGCCCTTCGCGGTCAGGATTTATTTGGAAAGGACGCCGCAGACCTCTGTTTGGTCCCTAATGTGAAAGTCCCGCACAAATTCCAGGTGCCCGACTTTGAAAAGTACAAGGGTAACTCTTGCCCTCAGAGTCACTTGGTGATGTACGCTCGGTGAATGTCAGCTCAAACAGAGAATCAGGATTTACTGATTCACTACTTTCAGGATAGTTTAATCGGTGCTGCCCTAAAATGGTACATGGGTTTAAATCGTGCTACGATTAGCACTTTCAGAGATCTTGGCACTGCCTTCGTCCAACAATATAAATACAATCTGGACATGGCACCCGACAGAGATCAACTCAGATCATTGTCACTAAAGGACAAAGAAACCTTTAAGGAATACGCTCAGAGATGGCGTGAAATTGCCGCTCAAATTTGTCCACCTCTTGAGGAAAAAAAGATGACAAAGATCTTCTTAAAGACCTTAAGCTCATTTTATTACGACAGAATGGTTTCCAGTGCGCCCAGTGACTTCACCGAGATGGTCGGTATGGGAGTTCGTCTTGAGGAAGCCGTCCGAGAAGGGCGTCTAGTCAAAGACACTGGATCATCAAGTAATACAAAGCAATACGGTAATGCTCTCCCTAAGAAAAAAGAGCAAGATATTGGGAATATCTCTCTCGGAAAGCAAAGGCGACGTTATCAGCCAGTAGCGGCTGTGACTCCTGCTATCAATCCTGTGCCTATTTCTACGTATCAACCTCAGGTTACGCAGAGCCAACCTAATCAGCAAAGGACTCAACAGCCTCTTCAGCAGGCTCGTCCTCCATACAATAACAACCATACAACGTGGCCACCAGGATTTGATCCTATACCCATATTGTACACAGAACTCTTTCCGTTACTACTAACTAAGGGGCATGTCCAGACTAAGTCTCCTCTTACAGTACCGGAAAATCAGCCTTTTTGGTTTAAGGTAGATCAGACTTGCCCTTACCATCAAGGAGGACCAGGGCATAACATAGAGAACTGTCTCAATTTCAAATCCGACGTACAAAAGCTTGTTAGGAACGGGGTCTTATCTTTCAAGGATACAAATCCTAATGTTCTCACAAACCCGCTGCCTCAACACGAGAAAGCTACAGTCAATTTGATAGAGGAAGAGACTAACAACGTCTATCAAATTCATGATGTACTCTTGTTAAGGACCAATCTGGTCAAGATGCATTGCAGACAGAGTGGATATGGCCATGTGCCACCTCATAACTATCACCAGTGTGATATCTACTCTAAAAGCAATCGAGGATGTTCTGTGGTGCAATCAGCTCTACAGAAACAGATGGATCTTGGATGGATCCAAGAGCACCGAGTTCGTGGATTTAACATGGTTTACACGAATTCTAACATTATTCAGAACCACGACGTCCGTGTAATGAATGTCAACTTGGTGGCGATGCACTCCAGGCAAAGCCAGTATCATAATCTGTCGCGGCACGATTACAGTTCCTGTCTGACTTGCTCGGTAAACAAACAGGGATGCTCTTTTGTACAAGAGGCCCTCCAGCGTCAGATGGATCTTGGATGGATCCAGGACTACCATGATAGGAATCCCTATCAGATCAACATGATTCAAATCTTCGAAATTCGCTTGATGAATACCAGCCTGGTGGAGTTACATGCTAAATAGGTCCGGCTTGGGTTCCTGGTATCACATGATTATCAGAGCTGTAGGGCGGGTTACAAAAAAGATCAAGGTTGTGCCCTTGTCCAGGAAACCCTCCAGCACTTGTTGAACCACTGGTGGCTTCCAATCTATATGGATGAAGACACCCAGCAAATTAGTATTACCAACGGGAACCCTACTCGGCATCAAAGTCGGGACGTTCGATCTGTGGAAACTGACCTAGTGAGGTTACATTGTATTCAAAACGGGCATGGCCAGGTGCCACCACACAACTATGAACGTTGTAGAGTCTGTTCGGAAAGTAACCAAGGATGTTACCTTGTGCGAGCAGCTCTTTAGGGTCAGGTGGATCGTAGAGAGATTCGCCCATATCCGGGTTCTGGACCAATCAATTGGGCGCCGGACTACCTCGCTGATCAAATTGAGGATGTTGTCGTAATCTTTGATCATCAGAAGGCTAGGGATGTTTGTACCATCATCCCTCTACTTGACGAATCGAGAGTTCCCAACCAGGAACGGATTGAAATTGCTTACGATGGTCGGAAAAATCAGAAGGCTCCCATAGTCATCTATCTACCGGGACCATTATCGTATGAATCAACTAAGGCTATCCCTTACAAATACAGTGCAACAATAGTCGAGAATGGAAAGGAAATTCCATTACCCTCCGTCGTGAATATTGCAGACATCAGTCGAGTAACACAGAGCGGTCGAATCTTCAACCGAGGAGTTGGAGAACTTAACAAAGAAAAGGAACCTCAGACAGAAGTTCCCAATCCACCGGTCGGTCAATCCAGTAATCCCGACCTTTCAAAAGACAACGATGAGATGCTGAAGCTCATCCAAAGGAGTGAATACAACATTGTTGATCAACTGTTACAAACTCCTTCAAAGATCTATGTGTTGTCACTTTTACTTAGTTCAGAAGCGCACAGGGAGGCTCTACAGAAAGTCTTGGAGCAAGCCTTTGTAGAATAGGATGTAACAATCAGACAGTTCGATAGCATTGTCTCTAACATCACTTCCTGCAATAACTTGGGATTTAGTGATGAGGAATTACCTAAAGAGGTCGCCGTCATAACATTGCGCTCAATATCACGGTCAGCTGCCAGGGCGATGCTTTAGCCAGCGTACTGGTAGACACAGGGTCAGCCCTGAATGTTATGCCGAAGCCCACTTTGATGCAATTATCCTTCAAAGGACCCCCAATGAGAACCAGTGAGGTCGTCGTCAAAGCATTTGACGGGTCCAGAAAAATGGTTATCGGCGAAGTCGACCTTCCCATAACTATCGTCCTCACACTTTCCAAATCACTTTCTAGGTCATGGACATCCGGGCAACGTACAGTTGTTTATTAGGAAGACCTTGGATACATCAGGCTGGGACGGTCACCTCGACCCTCCACCAAAAGTTAAAGTTCATCCAGAACAATCAGCTCGTCACGGACTGTGGAGAACAAGCCTTGCTCGTGAGTAACTTATTATCATCTACTAGTGTAGAACCCAAGGAGGTTATTGGAACTTAGTTCCAAGCACTATCGGTGAGCAAGGACAATCAATATGAAGAGGGAACTTCCATTTCCTCATACAACGATGCTATCAAAACGGTCGAGAGTACCAATACAACAGGATGAGGACAGCTAGTCATTCCTACTGACAATAAAACAAGGAAGGGTTTTGGTTTTTCTGCAACCTGTACCCAGACAGCTGCTAACGGTGAAAGTCTTCATCCCATTCAAGACTTCATCCACAGTGGAGGTTTCCTTCACCCAGTGCCTCAAGAAGTGCATACCATCAATAAAGATGATTCCTCTGATATGGAGGAAGAATGGGAGTCCTATCTTAACAAGGACGGTTATATGTCTCAGGACGAAACACAGACTCCCTTTTGCTTTCCTACACAGAGTCTGAGATTTATACCCAGGTCAGATGTCAAAATGATATACGAAGATTGTGATCCGGAAGGATGTCGTGCTTCACCAAACTCATTAGAGGAGGACACTCTGATGAAGGACAACTTTGACCACAACTATTATGGCCCAATGGATGGTCTGCCAATGTGACAGCCGTATCCAGGAGACTTGGGGAAAGGAAATCAGCCGAACAATTAAAATCAGTTGAGCATCATTGAAAAGAATACTTGCGTCCCCACCATGTCATGGGATCAACAATCATGTCATTCAGAAAACGTCCAATACGACGGTGAATTTACAACGTTTGCAGGACTTGAATTCATCAACTATGCTTTTCCAGAGGTCAACGTCATCGAGAAGGATGACTCATCCAGTTCCAAAGAAGTGTGGGACACCCTGGGACAACCAAGTGGGAAATACGACTATATGGTCAAGTACACTGCTCCCGAAAGCTCTCGTATCAGGCTCGAAGACATCCAGCCAACTGGATGGGGAGATCTACCAGAGAGCACGAATGCTATGCAAAATGCAACAGAGGAATCCTCCTACGACAATTCTGCCTGGGAGACAGATTCCAATGATCCTGCTCCACCAGAAATCAGCGTTATTTCTGAAGACAAATCAAGGAAGGTGCCGGACTTTGTGATTCACCGAGGAGTTCGCCGCCAATGGGTTGCTGTCGATGTTCCAAAGATTGTTCATAAGTCAAAGTAATTGTCGTCTTTAACCTTTCACCCTGCCCAGGTGAAACAGATGTTTTGATAGGGCTCACTTTCTGTAAATTTCCCTCTTCACTTCGTCCAAAGCGACAGAGTTTTGTTTTATAGGGCTG
This sequence comes from Lathyrus tuberosus, assembly GCA_022829125.1. Lineage (NCBI taxonomy): Eukaryota > Viridiplantae > Streptophyta > Magnoliopsida > Fabales > Fabaceae > Lathyrus > Lathyrus tuberosus. The sequence continues at coordinate 9,333,284 of JALAZF010000078.1, forward strand.
TAATTTAAAGAATCGACTTGTTCATGAATAAAATAACGTCGTTCTGTAATTCCCGTATTTATTGCTGTTTTCTTTTTCCTTTTTTTTTTCAGAAAATGGTAATCCTAAAAAATAAATCAATAATAAAAAAACAAGCAGTTTTCCAAAGAAATACACTGCACACACTCTTGCATTCTCTCTATCTCTTCTAAACACAAATCATACCGTCATGCAGATTGCTTGTTTTAAACCCCGTTGAAACATACGATCTGATGCCTTCTCCCAACTTTGAGTTCCCGGTATTTGGGGCTGAAGAAGAAAATGACGACGAAATTCCAGAAGAGATCACCCGACTACTCAGACAAGAGAAAAGTTCCATTGAACCTCATAAAGAGCCGTTGGAAATGGTAAACTTAGGTTCGGAAAAAGAGAGAAAAGAAATCAGGATTAGGGCACTGCTCAGTCCAACTGCCAAAGAGAGATTGACAAAGCTTCTCAAAGAATTCCCCGATGTATTTGCTTGGTCCTATCAGGACATGCCAGGGTTGGATACCAGCATCGTGGAACATTATTTACCGATGAGATCGGAATGTCCGCCAGTAAAACAGAGGTTGAGACGGACTCACCCGGACATGGTGTCGCTCCCGGGATTTTCATCCTAGTACAAACGCGAAAGTGGCACCGAACAGAGTCGCCAGCAATGTGTATTTATCCCACGAGAGGGAAAGGAAACACCGCATAAACCTGAAGGAAAGGAAAGAGCATGGTCTTGCGACCAAGAGAAATGGGTTCGGGAGTCGGTTACGCGAGAGGAAGGTATTAGCACCCCCTCGCGTCCATCGTACCCGATGGGATCCACGCTTGCTTGTCTCGATCAAAGGGTGTAAGAAAAGAATGTTGGAAATGGAACTGGAAAAGGAATTGAAAGAAAGAGAGAAAGGAAGGAGAACAAATGTAGGGAAAATAAAAGAAGTGCTCGAATGGGCCCTACCCCACTGCCTACGTATCTCATCGGGAGCATGAGAATCAGAGCGACGTAGTTCCCCTCACTAGGGATGGATTGTTTGTATTTTAGGGAACGACTGACGTCCTAGCTCAGGTGTTGCAGGCTCGCTAGTCCGAGTGCGTTACCATCTTGCAAGAGAACGAGTAGGAGCACGTTCGTACGTTAAGAGTGAATGAGGTGAGAAAAGAATTCCCGAAGGAAAGACGTTATTGTTTGTTTTTGTCTTTTAGAAGGAGGTGTCTTGGATTTGTTTGCATACGACAGTGTATCTGGATCTTAGTCATTGGAATGTGTACATTCTCACATTCCAAGATGGAATGGGTAAGAAAGCACACTAAGAGTGAAGAAGACCCCCACCCTTGGTTCCAATTGTCAAGGTTCAAACACACTAGCATACTTGTGTTTATTAAGTGTTTTTGTTAATTAAGAAATGAAGAAGTGTTTTTTATTATTTGCACCTTCAACAAGTATTGCATTTAAGTCCCTCATACAAGATCAAATGTTTAACACATTGACCCAAGATGGGCTATATGCTACACATTCTAAGATTACAAGAGAAGACCCCTTATAATCTTTTCTTTATATGAAAGGCCTAAATGCAATAAATGCCTACCTTTATTAGATATTTTGAATTTTCTTTGAGATGAGAAAAGAGACTCAAGGGAGGATAAAGGTAAAAGTCTATATGGACTAAGACTCAATCCTAATTGATTAGTTAAGGGAGTGATCCTAAGGTTTGTGAGGTTTCAACCTAAAGTCTAAAGAAAGAAAGAATTAAACAATTCACTTCCAAAGTAGAAGATGAATTGTAATTCAAAAAGGGAAAGTAATGAGTTATTAAAAGAAAGCACATAAGTGCTTAACAAAACACAAAATGGAATTGTAAAAGAGAAAGGATAGAAGTTGAATGTGGATCCCTTATCCACACTCAATTGAAACTTACCGAAGCCCCTACATGGTTAGCACAATCACTTACAAGTAAAGTAAGAGAATATAATGAACAAATCAAATTCAAACAAGTTGACAAACAAAGTAAAATGAGATTGAATGCTATACATGCTTCCAAGTCAGAATGTAACTCATATTTACACAACCTAATGTTATCCTAAATGAGCATACCAAATCATGCAAACAAAATCTCAATCCAACAAGAAGCAAAGAAGAAAAGGTGAAGTGATGTGAATGTGGTTCATACTTGTGAAACAAGTGACTTAAGGTGCAAGATAAACATCAAACATGCAAAGATGAAACCCAAATGTCACAATCAGAAGTCAATTACCATGCTATACATCCTCAAACAAAACCACAACTCATGGCACAAGTGCCTTCATGATCAAGCAAACCAAACATGAGGCATGCATTCACAAAATGAACAAGTTAAACTTCATGCTTCAAACAAATAGCAAACATGCTTCAAAAATTATGACTTTCACCAATCAAACACCTTAAACACATGCCATTACCATATCAAGTCCACAAGCAATGAATCAGAACCAAAGTCACTCAACAATTAGGTCAAAGTCTCATGGAAGTTTCATGCATTCATGCTCAAAGCAACACATCAAAAGTCATCCAAAAAAGACTTAAAAATCATCTCATAAATCTCAAACATACCTCAACATATTGTGACCACAATGCAAAAAGAAAGGCATCAAAATCATTTTTTATGATCAAGAACAAAAATGCACAAAATCATATGTCACATTAAGTATGCATACAAATGGAAATTCAAAAGAAATAATGGAACAGGGGCAAAATGGTCATAAAATCAGAAAATAAAATCATAGAAAATTTCCTAAATGTTTTAAGAATACACATGAATTTTTGTAGAATTTTATAATGTCATTTGGTATTTTTAACAATTAGAAATGAAACATGTATGAAAGAAATAAAAATAAAAATGAATGCAAAACAAAGGGGGGTATGAACATAGCAATTGGACAGTTCAAAATGTTTTGGGCTTGAAAACATGGGGTGCGAATAACAATCTGATTAGGTCCAATTACGCGTAGCACACACTAACTACCATGCATTATCAGTCAAACTAAGTCAAACCATTCACCACCATCAGATCAGGTCAAGGTCAAATCTAGGTCAAGGTAATCAAGATCAACGCGCACACTTGAATGTCCATACACACTACCATGTACCATACCACACAATGTTTAAAAAAAAATCAGAAAATCACACGTGACATGCACATGTATTTTAATGTGCTGTCATCACATAAGCCACACGATTGCGCAAAATGAACGGACGAGATTAAAACAACGCAAACCCTAACAGTTGAAGTCAACGGCCGGAGAATGACCTCCGGTCATCTTCTCCGGCGACCAAGCACCACCTGTAACTCACATTTTTTCCAGAAATTCACAAGCCATATACCAAAAGAAAGCTGAACTCATGCACATTACTAATCTAGCCTTTAAATTCACAGATCAATCACGTACACAGAGAAACGAGCACAAACATTTTTGCCCTAGAAAATAATCTAAGCACCTATAGTGCCTATCACTAGCCAGAACTCACACTGCTTCTATTAAGCCTCAAATGCCATAAAAACAAGCTAAAATCTGTGAAGAAAGTGTGAGAAAATGGAACCTGAAATTGGAGAACTCTTGAATCAACAGAAAAACCAGAGAAAGGCAATTATCCTCGAGCTTCCTCAGAGCAAAATAAATGCTCTGAATCTTTGGATCTTGGAGAGAGTAAATTGAAATTCCGATTGGAGAAATTGCTGCACTTGATGGCTTGGTCTTACTTCAGCTTGTTCTTGATCAGAAGTGCTTGATGATGAACAACTGATGAAGATCAAAGTGAGAATGTGTGAAGAACTCGTGTGAAATCAGAGAGAGACATTGAGAATTCTGAGAGAAACAAGTGAGAGCAACTTGAAGTGAGAGTGAAAAAATCAATTCCCTTTTCCAAATCTGTTAGAATTGTTTATATAGGTGTGGTTATGGTTTAACTCTGGTGGTTGATGGTTAGAACTCTAGTTAGAGTGAGTTAGTTAACTGAGTTTGAGTTAACTAACTGAGTGAGGTTGTTATGCCACGAGTTGGGAGGTTTGGTTAGAGTGTGGAGTGATTATGAGATGATATGGTGAGGATGAGAGTGAACCAGTGGTGGTGATGTTACTATCAGTGCAGCAGCCTGGCTTGTACCATAAGTTTTCTTATTTCCTCTTTGATGTAAGGCTATGTATGTGTAAGGTGGTGTTTGTTCAAATGAGGCAAAGGTTGGGAGTGTGTTGAGAATGTATGCGTGTGACTTAAAACATGATAACAACAACAACCTTCTGTTTTTTCAATTTTGTGACAGTTTGTAACCAATGTAACAATGTAGGTTTGAGGGTGGATTTCTCTCATGTTAGTGGATGGTTTGAGGAACTTTTGATGTTGTTGGAAAGAATGATCACAATACAACAAGTTTGGTTTGAAAATGAAAGTGAAAGGATGCCTCAAACATGCCTAAAAATGACCATAACCAGATGGAAAAACAAACTGATGTATGGTCGAGCAGTTTGTGGCATGGCATGACAAGTTGGCCTAGTGACTTTCAGTTGTGTTGACCAAACTTTGAGCTATCTCAACTCCTTATCCTTTGATCACATAAAAAAAACATGAACATCAATTTTGAAGATCTCACATAGAGGAACAACTTTCATGTTGAAAGATTTTTCATTTGAGGCCTCTAACCATGAGAAAGACAAATGGACATTTGGCCCACCACATGCTTGTTAAAATGACTGCGCGCGTGCCCTGAAAATCTTGGTCATGACCTAGTTTTGAACCTACTTTGCTCAAACTTTGATCAATCATATCTCCCTCATTTTTTATCCAATGGAAATGTTTTACCCATGGATTTGAAGCTTAAAGCAAGGCCTTTCATTGAGGCAGAGTGGAATTTTCATTTGGTGCTCCAATTTTGAATGGCCTTGGTTCAAATTCTGATGCAAAATGGCCAAAACTTGCTATTTTTAGTAACCCTACCTCATCCAAAAATGGCAACTTTCCAAATCTTGATTTTTTCATGATTCCTTTGGAGTTTCTTGACCAAATTTTGTACATTGGACATATGTAACATGAATTTCATGATTTTGGGCTCAAAAAGTCAAGAGTTGACTTTTTCCTCTGATTATTTGACTTTGCCCCAATTTCTCTGATTCTTGATCTTTCTTCCAATTGAACCACTTCTAAAACCAATTGAGATGCAATCTTCCACATACATACACTTAAGGACATATGGAATACCATGACATCAAGTTTTGTCCAAAAAATCAGAGATATCCTGATTTTATGGGAAACCCTAGTTTTGACCCCCTTTGGTTAGGAGGAAATTGCACATCTTCCAAATCCAAATTCCTCAGAGTATGTTGTGTATCCTCTTAAAGGATGATGATATATGCCATTTGAGGATGATTTTGGATCAATAAGCTATCTCTTTTGAGGGTTTTCCTTCATTTTTTGAACCTCTTGCATAGTGAAAGATGTAATGCTTCAATCTCCCATTGTATCTCTTATCCTTGAGGTTGTGGATGATCAATTGAGATAGTATGAGACATGAAAGGCTTCTTGGCTTGCCTTGAGGCAACTTGACTGACCTTTTTGTGCTTTGAATGATCTCTTGATTGTCCATCTCCCACCTGATCACATGCCCTGATGGTAAGGAGGATGCCATGCTTCATTTTTCTATGTTAAATGCAATGTAATGTTAATGAGGTGGATATGATATGCTAAATGATAATGCCATGCTATGATGCCAAAAGGGGAGAGCAAATTTTGGGGTATTACAGCTGCCCCTATTCAAGCGCTGTAGACCTGAATGCCTGAAAGCAATTGCTTTCGGACTTTCAAGGTATATAGTGATTGAATACCAAATATAACCAAAAATTTGCTCTGGGTGATGAAGAAGAAAAGGGATATAAACCCAACGAGACTGCTGGATTGAATCTTCGATGAAACGTCGGAGAGATCTGTCTTTTGAACAATGCCAGACGACTACTGGCTTGCCACGCTGCTGGTGGACTTTAATACTGTCTTTTATGCAATTCCAGACGACTACTGGCCTGCCACGCTACTGGTGGACTTTGGAAATGTCTTTTTGAACGACGCCAGACGACTACTGGCTTGCCACACTACTGGTGGACTTTAATAATGTCTTTTATGCAATTCCAGACGACTACTGGCCTGCCACACTACTGGTGGACTTTGATAATGTCTTTTTGAACGACGCCAGACGACTACTGGCTTGCCACACTACTGGTGGACTTTAATAATGTCTTTTATGCAATTCCAGACGACTACTGGCCTGCCACACTACTGGTGGACTTTGATAATGTCTTTTATGCAATTCCAGACGACTACTGGCCTGCCACGCTACTGGTGGACTTTGATAATGTCTTTTATGCAATTCCAGACGACTACTGGCCTGCCACGCTACTGGTGGACTTTGCAGCTTCGTGCCACCCGAAGATGGACTTCTGCCAATCCACTGTTGGACTTTTGCCACCCGAAGACGGACTTTTGCCAATCCACTGTTGGACTTTTGCCACCCGAAGACGGACTTTTGCCAATCCACTGTTGGACTTTTGCCACCCGAAGACGGACTTTTGCCAATCCACTGTTGGACTTTTAGCTGCTTTGCCACCCGAAGATGGACTTTTGCCAATCCACTGTTGGACTTTTGCCACCCGAAGACGGACTTTTGCCAATCCACTGTTGGACTTTTGCCACCCGAAGACGGACTTTTGCCAATCCACTGTTGGACTTTTGCCACCCGAAGACGGACTTTTGCCAATCCACTGTTGGACTTTTGCCACCCGAAGACGGACTTTTGCCAATCCACTGTTGGACTTTTGCCACCCGAAGACGGACTTTTGCCAATCCACTGTTGGACTTTTAGAATTTTAAAATCGAATTACTCTCTGCCTCTGCGCCAGACATCTCTGCCGACTCTGCTGAGGAACCACAATCAGTGATTTAATCTCGGAGACTCCTAAAAGGATAATATCTCTGCTGGCGAATGGATGAACAATCCGTCTGCTTTGAATTGTCAAACTTGCCAAAAATAAATTGGACTTTAAGATATGAGGGAATGACGACTCTGCCAGGAATTATTCCATCTGTTTGGGGGAATGAATTCTGGTCACAGCGATTCCGCTGGGGATGAGAATTTTTAAATGACGTCCTGCTGGGGAAATGAGCCATTAAAACTCTGCTTGGGGATTTATTCAACCCAAAATCCTTTATAGGGATTATCAACCTTCTGACCCGGCTGGGGAAAGGCTGTACCATCCTTGTTGAGGAATAGATTCTGTCGATCTGATAAACCTCTGCGGAGAGAACAATAACTCAGCTGGAAGTTGCTGACAAGATTCGATGCTGACCTCTGTGGGGATACCATGACCCGAGATACGATCTTGCTGGGTATCAGGGCTACTCTGCCAGGGATATGCAAATCCTGGTTAGAACATTCCACTGCAACTTGCTAGAAAGAGTCCTTAGAGATCTGTTGGGGAAACCCAAAGCAAATCCACAGTAGTCTGCTGAAGAATGTGACTGTCGAGCTTAGGATAAGTACTACAATGCCCCATGTTAGGCGAGCTTCCCTTTAGACAATTCCGTTAGGGATGACGGGTTTATAACAAACTCTGCTAGAGAAAACTGCTTTAAAGCATCTCGTGCTGAGGAATACCTTTTGAGAGGATTTTACAGAAGACCAACTGTCCTCAAACTCTACTGGGGATGATCAACACTTCATGCTGGGGAAACAAACATGCCCCATGCTTGGACAAAACAACAATTCGTCCCCGAAGAGGATGTCATAAGAGGATTTTACAGAAGATCTAGCCTCTTCAAACTCTTGTGACTTCGCTGGGGATAATGACCATCAGTTTCGGTGTCGATGAGACCACCCTTTTGGGGAACCTGTGACCGTTATCGACACAGAAAAGCTTGTAGCTGTTGGAGGGACTGAATAAGAGAATCGACTTAATAAGATACCACGATACCCAGTTGAGCTCAATTCGTTGATATCGAATCGTCGTGACCGACCGTCGACCGAATGATGGACTTAATCAGTGAACATTGTGACAAAAGGGTGACCACCTTTCTCGAACATGATTGCCCCAGTCTTCTGCATGGAAGTAAGTGATTACTCATCTAGAAGACATGATCCCGTGATCTCGCAAAGGCTTCAATTTTTCCTTTGAGCCTAGTATGAGGCTGCTACCTGCAAGCAAAGGATATGCACGTATACCCCGTGCGAGATACGACTTCTGCAACTGAGAAAATCTAACTCTGAACCACCACTTGTTGGGGAGAAAGGTTTGCATGCAATCTCTTGCTGGAGAACATTATTAATGAAGCCTACTGAAGACGGGGACCAAAGATGCCTTGGGTTGGAATGCCCCTTAGTTTCGCTCCTTTTGGCTGATTGACTGCATATGCGTGACCAACTGTTTTTCTTCACTTGTCCCAAACCAACATGTTCCACCGGAAGAAATTGTCCCTAGAGGATTTTACAGAAGACTTGACATCCAGAACGCTTCAATGTCCTGAAACTCTTGTAGAGATCCGTCGGATCTCGACGTAACTGCCCCAAACCGCATGGATTACTTAGAAGAAATCACCTCCAGAGGATTTTACAGAAGACTTGACATCCAGAACGCTTCAATGTCCTGAAACTCTTGTAGAGATCCGTCGGATCTCGACGTAACTGCCCCAAACCGCATGGATTACTTAGAAGAAATCACCTCAAGAGGATTTTACAGAAGACTTGGCAAGCTCAATGCTTCAGTGTCTTCAAACTCTTGTAGAGATTCGTCGGATCTCGACGTAACTTCCCCAGACCGTATGGACTACAGAGGAATTCACCTTGAAAAGATTCATTTACAATCTCATACCACCGTGGGATATTCTGTCCCAGTATTCTGAACTCTGGATAGGCTGATTAGTCGTTTGGATGGACTAACTTCTCGTGCTCTTGGTATAGCTTGCCCCAGTATGAACCTTGAAGTGGTTTTGCCCCTGACTACTGATCTTCGAAGGAAAACCAAAAATGCTTGCATTTGTAGGGATTTGAATCTCGCAATAATTGCCCCAGTTTGGTTGAACTTTGAAGAGATTTCTCGACGTGATTGGCTCAGATGAGCTACACCTTAAAGAGATGGTTCGACGTGATTGCCCCAGATCGACTACGTCTTAGCACAACTTGTTGGGAAAGCCCCTGCCCAACAAAGTTTCCTGAGGAAGTACCATTGGATATGGCTGCCCTTCGGGAGTTTCAGGATCCTCAACCCGACAAGATTAAGCTTCTGGACTGAATTTCCATATGTAAACTTCTTTTGATGTCAAACAAATGTATGCAAGCAGAAAATGTTTTATTCTGAGAATGAAAATTCTAATGCAACATAACATGTTAATCTCGAAGTTTTACTAAAAAGATGTAGCAAACCCTTTTGTGAGCGAATCACGGGTTAGGATACGACATTAATTTTTGAAAGAAATAATGCAATGCACATGCAACACCAACAAAGATCTTTTAGCACAACTGATAGGAGTCAGGAACGCTATCTCTTGGTAGTATGCCTTTGAAATAACCCTGTTTCAATTAGGACTTTTGATGGTTGTAACGAGGCTTGGTTCACGGTTTTGAGAAAAAAGGATTTATGGCTCAAAGTTTATTGGTGCCCACCCACTCTTCGTGATGTTCTCCAGTCCTACGTTCAGCTAATTTGCACAAGCGTTCGCCTCTCAAAAAGATTTTGTGATCTTTAAGGAAACCATGATACTGATGGTTTGACACCTAATGAGGCTTTGGATTGACAGTCACCCCTTTGTCTTTTGTCCATAGTCACACGACTTTGTTCTTGCTCGAGGATTTTCTTTTGTAATTCTTTTCGCATTTCGCTTTCAAATTCTTTTGCTTATCCCTAACTTTTGCCTGGACTGATTCTTTTGAATCTTTAGATTTTGACGTCCAGCAGGATGCCCTAACTTTTGCCTAAGTTGCTTGTCTTCAAGTTTCAACTTAGCGGGCTTTTTCATTTCTTTTTTTTTCTCTTTCTTCTTTTTTTTTTTGAACATGTCGTGTGACACTAGCCTGTCTTGACTTTGTTGAAAGGGTTGTGACTGCCTCACTCTTTGATTGTTGATGGATAACCATTGTTGTTTCACATCTCTTGACCTCTTGATGGCGGAATAGAAGGTAATGGATCCTCAGATGCACACTCCTTTTGAGGTTTGAACGCTCGGTCAAATTAACTGACGCCTACCCTGCCCCTTGGTTAAATGTGAGGGTTTTTTCCGTACGAAAGAGACTCCTACTTCAAGGCTCAAAGGGGTTAACGAGGGTCTATCTCCCTTATATCTTCAGTGTTTGGGGAGTTGAAACAATGCCTGTACATCCTCAACAGGGTTCTTATTCCAAAGCACACCGTTAGAGATTTTTGCGTTTTCAGATCATCATTCTCCCTCATAGAGTTTGAGCAAGAAAAATGGTATTGCAGTATACATTAGCATTAAATGAGTAAACACAAATGAAATTCTTCAAGAAAACATATTCATTGCATTAAAATCCTCATACCAAATACAAACAAATTTTAACATGCGAACAATGTCTGAACGAACAAATAAAGACTACATATGAAAATGCAGCAAGGAAAATAAAGATTGTCGTTGTTGAGGAGGCTTGGCTCCGTCTAGACTGACCACTTCTGGTGATGTTCTTGTAACTTTGAGCACTCACCATGGTACAGAAGCTTCGCCTTGTGGGGTACCGTCTGGGGTGATAACCTTTGAGTCAATCAGATCCTGCACCTTGTGCTGGAACACATTACAGTTATCAAGTGTGTGCCCAAACGTTCCTGAATGGAACTCACAGCTAACACTCATGTCATAGTCCGGAGGAATGGGGTATGGCACAGGCATGGCCTTTCTCAGCTGGATTTGCGAACTTTTGAGCAAACGAGCCAACAACTGACTGTACGGAATAGGAATAGGATCAAATGTCCTCTTGGGCTTCCTTGGTCTGAGTAGCCTCCGTTGCTGATAACCTTGCTGCTGCTGGTTCGGGCGCCCAGCCTGGCCCTGCACTTTCCTTTCTGCATTCGGCTGAGGCACAAACAAGGGTTGCTGACATAGGTCTTCTGCAACACAGGGTTGTGGAAGAGATCCCTGACGCGAGGTGGACCCTTTGGAAAAGGAGAGAGTCCTCAGTTCCCTTGCAACAATGGGAGTGACATCACTTGGTTTACCAGCACCAACTGATGCAAACTTGATTGTCCCTGAATCAATTAGCTCCTGGACTTTATGCTTGAACCTGGTACAATTCTCAACATTGTGACCAGGTGCCCCAGAATGGAACTCACATCTAGCCTTAGCATTAGGTCCCAGAGGAATCTTCATGGGCAACGGTCCCAAACTAACACGCTCAACCAGCTTGAGCTCGAGCAAGTAAGAAAGCAATTGCGCGTACGGAATCGGAATGGGATCGAACTTCCTCTTAGGCCCCTCTGACTTAGGATCCTCTTGAAAATCAGGAAGTGACTGCTGATGAGAGAGCTCTGAACCTTTAGCTTTCAGAGGGGATTCACGAAGCAATTCATGATCTAAAGCATATCCCAAAGAGATGGGAGGAGTAGAGACCTCTGTGGTGGAAGCGGGCACATGATCATTTTCCTTTTTTAACACCTTATTCAAGATTTCCATGACCAGGCCCATTTGAATCTTCATCTGGTTGACTTCCTCCCTCAGTAGTTCCTGACCTCGGGACAGCGCCTGAATGTCCCCCATAAAATGCCCCAATTGGGCCCTCACCCCAGCCAAATCCTTCTGCATTTGATCCATGATTCTTACTTGATTTCTTCGCGTCGAATATCGGTGAATATGATTCTCAGCTATACTGCCTGAAACCAAATAAAGGTTAGAGACCCTGCAACGAATACCTGAAAAGCAAGCAACATAAATGCAGAATGATATGCAATGCCATGCAATGTTATGTTTATCATTTCCAAAGTGCTTTACACTCTGACTCCAATCCAAACCACAGAAATCTAAAGACCAGAAATTGTGATATAAAGAGACGTGTCGTGGTCATGTGCTTGTGTGCAGCTATCTGATAAGGAATAATTCTGAATAAAACTGCTCATACTCATTCAACAAAGTATTCAAGTACATTTAAGAAAGGCTCATCCGCAAATGCAATACAAGGAAAAATGGATCCATCAACAAGCCTGATGGTAACCATTAATAACAAAATATAAGGAAAAGAACATCAGTCTGACAATTCCACACCCTTCGGCTTATCACTTGAGTATTTGATCTCCTCAAAAAGTATACGGGTACGCTGGTGATTCGGCTTTTCAATCATTTCTTTGATCAAGACATCCCTTTTCTCAAGAGCTTCAGTTAAAGAACCCATGTGCAGCGTCAGAGCCTCGTCATCACACACTCCTTTGTGTCTCTTTATGCCGGCTTGCGTCTTGAGTATCTCCCTTTCTATCATGACTTCTTCAAGCTCTTTCTTGGTATTCCTCAGCTCACCTCTAGCTTCTTCTAACTGTTCTTGACTCTTACCGAGGCTTTCCCGATACTTTCTCCTCTGCTCATGCGCCTTTTCAAGCTCTTTGTCCTTAATCTGCAACTGTTCCTGTAATTCAGCATTCTCTATCCTAACTTCGTCCCAAGCGTGCTGAAACTTTGTTAACTTTTCTTTGGTCTGTGCTAACGCCTGTTTGGTTTGCTTGTGGGCTTGAGTAGCATCATTAGCACCTTTACTAATCTTCCGGAAGTGTTGGGCTCTTCCAGCAAAGTCTTTTTCTTTTGCAGTTAGGATTTGTTCAGCATCTTGGGCTTTCCGCTCCAGCTCTTTGTTGGCATGTAGAGCATTCTGAAGACGGCTACTCAACTCGGAATTCTCTCCTTGGAGCTTTTTCACCAAGGCTTGCAACTTGTCAACTTCTTCCACCGTAGCAGTGCTTCTTGCTTTCTCATTCTCCGGATACAAAAGGGGTGCCTTACCAAAAGGCAAGAGAAAATCTTCAACTCTTTTCTTCACCCACTCTTCATATGCTGGATAAACCCGGTTGTTAGGCCTTCCTAGAGTAACTTTCCCCTTTTTCAGTATGCTACCCCAGCTTTCAGAAGCTTTCTGTGCTGCTTCCCAACCATCTGATGTATGAAAATAGAGGGACTCCTCCACATCTCTCTTAATAGGCGGACCTGTCAGGGCGTACCCAAATTGTCGAATGGCCAAAGAAGGATTGTAGTTAATCCCACCCAGTCTTCCTATCAGTGGAACGTTAGGGAACTTACCACAGCTGTGGATAATATTCTTGCCAATCAGCCCATGATCTACCCATACGATGTCCTTGGCCACCAATCCCATTAAACGCTGTTTCCACTCTAGAGAATCTTTGGAATCCACAAAAGCCCCTGATTGTGGTAAACGGCCCGCAAACCACTTATAGAACAAGGGTGCACAACAACGAATTATCCCTCCTCTTTTCTTTTCGTTTCGGTTGTACAATGAGTAGTGAAGATCTCCCAGTAGCGTTGGCACCGGGTTCTTCATCATGAATATTCGTATAGCGTCCGTATCAATAAAATCCGGCTCGTTGGGAAACAACACTATGCCGTATATGCAAAGGGCTAGCAAAGCATTAAAAACAAGCCAATTCTCGCCTTTAGCTGCTTCCTGGGCCTTCTTAATCAGATATTCCAGCTTGTAACCACGAATCTTTCCTTTGTTGGAGACATTGTCACTTAACTCTGATTTGCTCAAATAAAGAGCACCAGCCAACTTCCCAAAGTCAAGATCCCCCACTGATCCAAAGAAAGGGGGCTCCTCCTTGATAGCAATCCCCAACATGCTGGAATACTCCTCCAGGGTAGGAACCAACACATAGTCTGGAAATACAAAACATCTCAGAGGCGGATCATAGAACTGCATCAACGTATGGAGACCTCTGGCTTCATAATCACTGACATTACGAACCATAGATAAAATCCACCCATATTTCTCTTCAAAAGCTTCTCGTGCTGCAGGGCTCGCCATTCCCTTCAGCACAACAATAGGGCCCAAAGTAGGCGTAAGGAACTTATAGCTGATGATATTCTTCCTCTCTTTAGTGTTCATCTTTGCAAGGACCTGATGACTGGAATCAAGGGTAATATATGCACCTGGAAATGAATAAACATGTATGTTAGGATATGATAATGCAATGCAAAGGGCAATGTGATCAGGTAATCAGGTGTCTGTGCTGAACTGTGAACGGTGTCAGTGTAGCTCTGAGACTAATATAGAACCATAGATAAGAACCATCTGAATACAATAGGATGAAACTTCCTTTTTGTGCAATGATGATAGAAAACCGGGTATGTAGGAGGTCATGGTTACCTGCAAACCTGTAAACAACCCGCCCTTCTCACATGTGGGTACTAGGATGTTCAGTATCCCGGGCTCTCAGGTCGAGAAATGATGATACGTTCACCATTTCTGGTTTGGCATCATCATCAATCGAGGAGGCCTCAACTGATTCTCCAAAACAAAAAGGTCCTCAGCTTCTGGCACTGAGGTCGAGAAGCAATAGTACATTCATCCCTCGGGGTACAGTACTACCGCCAATCGAGGAGTGCCTCCGCTGATTCTCTTTCAAAAAGGGATGTCCTATAGCAAGTTCCCAGCATTGGGTCCTCGGATCGAGAATGTGCAATGGGTTTGCCACGGAATGTGGTCTGCCACTGTCACAACTCGGGAGGAGTGCCGCAACTGAGTCCTCGGGAATGGTCACCAGAGTCGACAGTTCCTCAAGAGAATAACCACTGGCCTGCATAACATGCAGTAGCAGAAAGCTCCTGATAGAACCTCGTCTGGTTGTGGGTCTCATGAACAACAATACGTGGTCACCACCACGCAAGCGTCATGACTATCCACTCTAATACCTATGTATGTACTCAAGCCTTGGTAGTGGGCTTATCTCTCAGAACACCCATCCCGCCAAACAGACAAACAGTGCAACACAATATAATATATGATATGTAATGCTAAAATGCGGTAAATACAGTAATGTACAGTAAAACAGTAAATAACCATACAATAAAACAGTAAATACAGCACAACAGTAAACACCCAACGAAAGAAAAACAAAACAAGCGCTAGGATGGACTCGCTTAGGATGGACCAGCAATAGGTCAATCTCATCCCCAGCAGAGTCGCCAGCTGTCGCTCCCGGGATTTTCATCCTAGTACAAACGCGAAAGTGGCACCGAACAGAGTCGCCAGCAATGTGTATTTATCCCACGAGAGGGAAAGGAAACACCGCATAAACCTGAAGGAAAGGAAAGAGCATGGTCTTGCGACCAAGAGAAATGGGTTCGGGAGTCGGTTACGCGAGAGGAAGGTATTAGCACCCCCTCGCGTCCATCGTACCCGATGGGATCCACGCTTGCTTGTCTCGATCAAAGGGTGTAAGAAAAGAATGTTGGAAATGGAACTGGAAAAGGAATTGAAAGAAAGAGAGAAAGGAAGGAGAACAAATGTAGGGAAAATAAAAGAAGTGCTCGAATGGGCCCTACCCCACTGCCTACGTATCTCATCGGGAGCATGGGAATCAGAGCGACGTAGTTCCCCTCACTAGGGATGGATTGTTTGTATTTTAGGGAACGGCTGACGTCCTAGCTCAGGTGTTGCAGGCTCGCTAGTCCGAGTGCGTTACCATCTTGCAAGAGAACGAGTAGGAGCACGTTCGTACGTTAAGAGTGAATGAGGTGAGAAAAGAATTCCCGAAGGAAAGACGTTATTGTTTGTTTTTGTCTTTTAGAAGGAGGTGTCTTGGATTTGTTTGCATACGACAGTGTATCTGGATCTTAGTCATTGGAATGTGTACATTCTCACATTCCAAGATGGAATGGGTAAGAAAGCACACTAAGAGTGAAGAAGACCCCCACCCTTGGTTCCAATTGTCAAGGTTCAAACACACTAGCATACTTGTGTTTATTAAGTGTTTTTGTTAATTAAGAAATGAAGAAGTGTTTTTTATTATTTGCACCTTCAACAAGTATTGCATTTAAGTCCCTCATACAAGATCAAATGTTTAACACATTGACCCAAGATGGGCTATATGCTACACATTCTAAGATTACAAGAGAAGACCCCTTATAATCTTTTCTTTATATGAAAGGCCTAAATGCAATAAATGCCTACCTTTATTAGATATTTTGAATTTTCTTTGAGATGAGAAAAGAGACTCAAGGGAGGATAAAGGTAAAAGTCTATATGGACTAAGACTCAATCCTAATTGATTAGTTAAGGGAGTGATCCTAAGGTTTGTGAGGTTTCAACCTAAAGTCTAAAGAAAGAAAGAATTAAACAATTCACTTCCAAAGTAGAAGATGAATTGTAATTCAAAAAGGGAAAGTAATGAGTTATTAAAAGAAAGCACATAAGTGCTTAACAAAACACAAAATGGAATTGTAAAAGAGAAAGGATAGAAGTTGAATGTGGATCCCTTATCCACACTCAATTGAAACTTACCGAAGCCCCTACATGGTTAGCACAATCACTTACAAGTAAAGTAAGAGAATATAATGAACAAATCAAATTCAAACAAGTTGACAAACAAAGTAAAATGAGATTGAATGCTATACATGCTTCCAAGTCAGAATGTAACTCATATTTACACAACCTAATGTTATCCTAAATGAGCATACCAAATCATGCAAACAAAATCTCAATCCAACAAGAAGCAAAGAAGAAAAGGTGAAGTGATGTGAATGTGGTTCATACTTGTGAAACAAGTGACTTAAGGTGCAAGATAAACATCAAACATGCAAAGATGAAACCCAAATGTCACAATCAGAAGTCAATTACCATGCTATACATCCTCAAACAAAACCACAACTCATGGCACAAGTGCCTTCATGATCAAGCAAACCAAACATGAGGCATGCATTCACAAAATGAACAAGTTAAACTTCATGCTTCAAACAAATAGCAAACATGCTTCAAAAATTATGACTTTCACCAATCAAACACCTTAAACACATGCCATTACCATATCAAGTCCACAAGCAATGAATCAGAACCAAAGTCACTCAACAATTAGGTCAAAGTCTCATGGAAGTTTCATGCATTCATGCTCAAAGCAACACATCAAAAGTCATCCAAAAAAGACTTAAAAATCATCTCATAAATCTCAAACATACCTCAACATATTGTGACCACAATGCAAAAAGAAAGGCATCAAAATCATTTTTTATGATCAAGAACAAAAATGCACAAAATCATATGTCACATTAAGTATGCATACAAATGGAAATTCAAAAGAAATAATGGAACAGGGGCAAAATGGTCATAAAATCAGAAAATAAAATCATATAAAATTTCCTAAATGTTTTAAGAATACACATGAATTTTTGTAGAATTTTATAATGTCATTTGGTATTTTTAACAATTAGAAATGAAACATGTATGAAAGAAATAAAAATAAAAATGAATGCAAAACAAAGGGGGGTATGAACATAGCAATTGGACAGTTCAAAATGTTTTGGGCTTGAAAACATGGGGTGCGAATAACAATCTGATTAGGTCCAATTACGCGTAGCACACACTAACTACCATGCATTATCAGTCAAACTAAGTCAAACCATTCACCACCATCAGATCAGGTCAAGGTCAAATCTAGGTCAAGGTAATCAAGATCAACGCGCACACTTGAATGTCCATACACACTACCATGTACCATACCACACAATGTTTAAAAAAAAATCAGAAAATCACACGTGACATGCACATGTATTTTAATGTGCTGTCATCACATAAGCCACACGATTGCGCAAAATGAACGGACGAGATTAAAACAACGCAAACCCTAACAGTTGAAGTCAACGGCCGGAGAATGACCTCCGGTCATCTTCTCCGGCGACCAAGCACCACCTGTAACTCACATTTTTTCCAGAAATTCACAAGCCATATACCAAAAGAAAGCTGAACTCATGCACATTACTAATCTAGCCTTTAAATTCACAGATCAATCACGTACACAGAGAAACGAGCACAAACATTTTTGCCCTAGAAAATAATCTAAGCACCTATAGTGCCTATCACTAGCCAGAACTCACACTGCTTCTATTAAGCCTCAAATGCCATAAAAACAAGCTAAAATCTGTGAAGAAAGTGTGAGAAAATGGAACCTGAAATTGGAGAACTCTTGAATCAACAGAAAAACCAGAGAAAGGCAATTATCCTCGAGCTTCCTCAGAGCAAAATAAATGCTCTGAATCTTTGGATCTTGGAGAGAGTAAATTGAAATTCCGATTGGAGAAATTGCTGCACTTAATGGCTTGGTCTTACTTCAGCTTGTTCTTGATCAGAAGTGCTTGATGATGAACAACTGATGAAGATCAAAGTGAGAATGTGTGAAGAACTCGTGTGAAATCAGAGAGAGACACTGAGAATTCTGAGAGAAACAAGTGAGAGCAACTTGAAGTGAGAGTGAAAAAATCAATTCCCTTTTCCAAATCTGTTAGAATTGTTTATATAGGTGTGGTTATGGTTTAACTCTGGTGGTTGATGGTTAGAACTCTAGTTAGAGTGAGTTAGTTAACTGAGTTTGAGTTAACTAACTGAGTGAGGTTGTTATGCCACGAGTTGGGAGGTTTGGTTATAGTGTGGAGTGATTATGAGATGATATGGTGAGGATGAGAGTGAACCAGTGGTGGTGATGTTACTATCAGTGCAGCAGCCTGGCTTGTACCATAAGTTTTCTTATTTCCTCTTTGATGTAAGGCTATGTATGTGTAAGGTGGTGTTTGTTCAAATGAGGCAAAGGTTGGGAGTGTGTTGAGAATGTATGCGTGTGACTTAAAACATGATAACAACAACAACCTTCTGTTTTTTCAATTTTGTGACAGTTTGTAACCAATGTAACAATGTAGGTTTGAGGGTGGATTTCTCTCATGTTAGTGGATGGTTTGAGGAACTTTTGATGTTGTTGGAAAGAATGATCACAATACAACAAGTTTGGTTTGAAAATGAAAGTGAAAGGATGCCTCAAACATGCCTAAAAATGACCATAACCAGATGGAAAAACAAACTGATGTATGGTCGAGCAGTTTGTGGCATGGCATGACAAGTTGGCCTAGTGACTTTCAGTTGTGTTGACCAAACTTTGAGCTATCTCAACTCCTTATCCTTTGATCACATAAAAAAAACATGAACATCAATTTTGAAGATCTCACATAGAGGAACAACTTTCATGTTGAAAGATTTTTCATTTGAGGCCTCTAACCATGAGAAAGACAAATGGACATTTGGCCCACCACATGCTTGTTAAAATGACTGCGCGCGTGCCCTGAAAATCTTGGTCATGACCTAGTTTTGAACCTACTTTGCTCAAACTTTGATCAATCATATCTCCCTCATTTTTTATCCAATGGAAATGTTTTACCCATGGATTTGAAGCTTAAAGCAAGGCCTTTCATTGAGGCAGAGTGGAATTTTCATTTGGTGCTCCAATTTTGAATGGCCTTGGTTCAAATTCTGATGCAAAATGGCCAAAACTTGCTATTTTTAGTAACCCTACCTCATCCAAAAATGGCAACTTTCCAAATCTTGATTTTTTCATGATTCCTTTGGAGTTTCTTGACCAAATTTTGTACATTGGACATATGTAACATGAATTTCATGATTTTGGGCTCAAAAAGTCAAGAGTTGACTTTTTCCTCTGATTATTTGACTTTGCCCCAATTTCTCTGATTCTTGATCTTTCTTCCAATTGAACCACTTCTAAAACCAATTGAGATGCAATCTTCCACATACATACACTTAAGGACATATGGAATACCATGACATCAAGTTTTGTCCAAAAAATCAGAGATATCCTGATTTTATGGGAAACCCTAGTTTTGACCCCCTTTGGTTAGGAGGAAATTGCACATCTTCCAAATCCAAATTCCTCAGAGTATGTTGTGTATCCTCTTAAAGGATGATGATATATGCCATTTGAGGATGATTTTGGATCAATAAGCTATCTCTTTTGAGGGTTTTCCTTCATTTTTTGAACCTCTTGCATAGTGAAAGATGTAATGCTTCAATCTCCCATTGTATCTCTTATCCTTGAGGTTGTGGATGATCAATTGAGATAGTATGAGACATGAAAGGCTTCTTGGCTTGCCTTGAGGCAACTTGACTGACCTTTTTGTGCTTTGAATGATCTCTTGATTGTCCATCTCCCACCTGATCACATGCCCTGATGGTAAGGAGGATGCCATGCTTCATTTTTCTATGTTAAATGCAATGTAATGTTAATGAGGTGGATATGATATGCTAAATGATAATGCCATGCTATGATGCCAAAAGGGGAGAGCAAATTTTGGGGTATTACACATGGCCATCAAAATCAAAGAGGAGGTACAGAAATAGATTGACACGGGTTTCCTCGCCACATCAGAATATCCTCAATGGTTAGCCAACATCGTACCCATTCTAAAAAAGGATGGAAAAGTCAGAATGTGTGTGGATTACAGAGATCTAAACAAGGCTAGTCCAAAGGACGACTTTCCTTTACCACACATTGACATGCTGGTTGACAGTACAACAAAGTTCAAAGTTTTCTCATTCATGGATGGATTCTCGGGCTATAACCATATCAAAATGGCGCCGAAAGACATGGAGAAAACTTCGTTCATTACCCCCTGGGGTACCTTTTGTTACAAGGTAATGTCGTTCGGTTTGAAGAACGTCGGGGCAACCTATCAAAGGGCCATGACTACTCTGTTTCATGACATGATACACAAGGAAATTGAGGTATATGTCGATGATATGATTGCCAAATCTAAAACAAAAGAGGAGCATGTGACCCATTTGTCAAAGCTATTCTAGCGGTTGAGAAAGTACAAACTCCGTTTGAATCCCAACAAGTGCACCTTCGGTGTCCGTTCGGGAAAACTCTTAGGGTTCATCGTCAGCCAGAAAGGAATTGAGGTTGATCCTGACAAGGTCAAGGCCATTCGAGAAATGCCTTCTCCGAAAAATGAAAAACAAGTCAAAGGATTCCTGGGACATTTGAACTACATCTCTAGATTCATATTCCTCATGACCGCGACATATGCGCCGATTTTCAAATTACTTAAAAAGAATTAGGACTGCATTTGGATAGAAGACTGTCAAACCACCTTCGACAGTATTAAGGAATACCTGTTGAACCCTCCGATTTTATCACCTCTAGTGGAAGGAAGGTCGTTGATTATCTACCTCACCGTCCTGGAAGACTCCATGGGTTGTGTACTTGGCCAACAAGACGAAACCAAATAGAAAGAGTCTGCCATCTACTATTTGGGCAAGAAATTCACCGACTGCGAGACTCGGTATACTATGCTTGAAAAAACTTGATGCGTTTTGGCTTGGGCAGCCAAACGTCTGCACCAGTACATGATTCGTCACACTACTTAGTTGGTCTCCGAGATGGATCCAATCAAGTATGTCTTTGAAAAGCCTGCTCTCACGGGAAGGATTGCCCGTTGGCAGATGTTGCTATCAGAATATAACATAGAGTACCATGCTCAAAAAGTCATTAAGGGGAGTATTTTAGCTGATCATTTGGCTCATCAACTGATTGACGATCAAGAATCAATCGGGTTTGACTTCCCAGACGAAGATGTCATGTATTTGAAAATGAAAGATTGCGATGAACCGGTACCTAGTGAAGGGCCAGAACCAGGTTCTCAATGGGGGCTTATCTTTGACGGAGCTGTTAATCATTATGGAAATGGAATTGGGGCAATCATTGTCACCCCTCAGGGTACCCACATTCCTTTCACCGCCAGACTCACATTCAAGTGCATAAACAACGAGGCCGAATATGAAGCTTATATTATGGGTCTCGAAGAAGCGATTGATTTGAGGATCAAAAACTTGGACGTATATGGCGACTCAGCCCTATTTATCAATCAGATTAAAGGAGATTGGAACACATACCAATCAGGATTGATTCCTTACAAAGACTACACAAGAAGGTTGCTACCCTTCTTCAACAGAGTTAAGTTTCATCACATCCCTCGTGAGGAGAATCACCTGGCTGATGTATTAGCCACTCTCTCTTCCATGATTAGTGTAGGTCAATGGAATGACATACCTAAGATTGACATAATGCGCCTTGAACGGCCCGTTTATATCTTCACGATTGAAGCAGTCATAGATGACAAACCTTGGTATCACGATAACAAATGCTTCCTTCAGAAACAAGAGTACCCACCTGGGGCACTAAGGAAGGATAGGAAAACCCTCAGAAGGCTGGCAGGCAGTTTCTTCCTGAGCGGTGATACACTCTATAAGAGAAATTTTGACATGGTCTTGCTCCGATGTGTAGACAAACCAGAAGCAAACATGCTGATAAAAGAAATTCACAAGGGGTCCTTTGGCACTCATGCCAACTGTAACGCCCCGTTTTGTCCGATTTATTTAATCGCGTCGATTTAATTATTTTTATTTTTATATTATTTTATTCTTGACGTTTATTTGGCAAGATATTAATTTTCTTCATTATTATGTTTTATCGCGTTTTGAGAGTATTTGCGAGATATTTGAGAGTAGGGGTATTTTGGTCTTTTGCTTGGTTATTTTTCATAAAATAGAAAGATAGAGAGAAAAATAGAAAGAAAGAAAAAGAGAAGAGAGAAAGGAAGAGGAGGGAAAAGAAGAGGAAAACTTGGAATAAAAGAAATCATCCGTTCTAGCGCGATTAATCGGGTAAGGGTGAGAAGTTTCGATTATATCTTGCTTGTGTATGTATATGTGATGTTTGTCGTAATTGTTTTGGTTGTTCCACAACTTTTTCTCATTAATAAATTGATGAACAATTGATAGAAATCGATGTTTTCACGGTCGAAACTCGATATAAACTGCGTAGAATATTTGTTGTTATGTTTAGAACATGTCTTGGTTGATATATTGTGATTTGGAAGTGTTTATATGAGATTTGGAGAGGATTTGGGGTGAAATTCGTAGCAGGAATTATGCAGGAAAAATTCTGGGTTGCGCTGCCCATACGCGTAACAGGAAAGGCAATACGCGTATTGGTTAGGGCAATACGCGTATGGCAAGGGGAAAATGTCGGCATTACGCGTATGGAACCCATTTTGCACGGCCCTCTGCTGAAATGCGTAATGGTACGCGTACTTGGCAAGGCAATACGCGTAAATAGGGAGGCAATACGCGTACTAGGGTTTTAGTGGAATTTTTTGGGAGAAATCAGGCTCTGCCCATATGCGTAGCACTTTGGGCAATACGCGTATGGATGGGCGAGTGAGCTGGGCAGTACGCGTATGGCCCATGGCAATACGCGTATGACCAGAGAGGGTGCAGAATTTTCCCGATTTCGCGTCCGATGCCGTAACTTTTGACCCGTAACTCGGATTAAGACGTTCTTGGTACCGCTGGAAAGCTATTAGAATGTTATTTCTTATAAATATGGTTTTGAGATTGGTGGCCGATTTAATTATGTCGAGAATTTGGAAATGTGTCGATTTGCCGACTTTTACCGTCTTAACTGTATGTAATTGATGTGTTATAATGCAATATGCTTTTGATATATAATGTATGACTTGTGTGCGGTTGTATGATGTGAATGCATATGATGAAATGTTGTGATGATGGTTTGTGATCTAAGGGCAAGTAAATGCACTGTGTTGTGTTTGATTGTATATGCATGATTATGGGTGTATATATGTATGCATTTGATTGTCATGAGTCATTGTATGCCAAGCATCATGATATGCATCTTGTGATGTCGTGTGCCCTAGTGGGTGTGAGCGACGAAATGGTTCCAGAGGGAATCTTCTATAACATCGTGTGCCTTATACAAAGAGGTGTGAGCGATGATTATAGACGATCGTGTGCCTTATACAAAGAGGTGTGAGCGATCGGGTCGTGTGCCTTATACAAAGAGGTGTGAGCGATCCATAAACGTCGTGTGCCTTATACAAAGGGTGTGAGCAACGGGGAACATCGTTTGCCTGACGGGGAGTTACACTAAGTAACAAGCGATGATTCCAATAATTCCTGAGTGAATTAATGATGATGAGAATGATGGATGGATTGGTACCGCATTGCATTTGCATAGAGTCGTTGTGTCGGTCTCTTTGCATTTGCATAAATCATGAATGGATTGATTATGTGTGGAAATCATGAATGGATTGATTATGTGTGGAAATTGTGAATGGATTGATTATGTGTGGAAATTGTGAATGGATTGATTATGTGTGGGGAATTGTGAATTGATTGATTATTTGTTGAACTCGTGATAGCATTGGTGATTTGAGATGCATTTGTGATAAACGCGTTGGTTATGGATGATATGTTTTATGTATAGACATATGCTATGTTTGTGGAGGTGTATTTCCTTATGTTATAACTTTGGGATGCATTAGGTGTGAATATGTGATTATGTTGGTATAAATGATATATGCTATGTTGTTGGATTAGTAGAAAAATGTTATGTATCTGTGGCATGCTATATGTATTAGTATGTGATGCTTGTGGTGAGGATAATTGTGCATGTGAATTTATATGTGTTTGCATATTATTATGCAATCTTGATTTAGTTGTTATTTCTCACCCTTCTGCTGTGGTTTGTTGCTCTATGAGGCAATTGCAGATTAGTATCTTGGAGGCTTTTGTGAAGATTAGTTCTCCATCCTTTTGTCAGTCTGTCTGCTCTGATACGTAACACGGGAGTCGGGGAACGCTTTTGTTATATATGTATACAATTGTAGGATCTACTTTGTATTACCTTTGTATGAATATTTTGATGTTATAAAATGATTTATTTTGTAAAACAAGTCAGTTATGGATCTTTCCGCTTTATTCCATAATTGAACTTTCCCTTTGTTGGAAAACGCTTCCCGAATTATATTTATTCCATTTTGTGCTATGTATCAAATTTATGAGCAGAGATTGTGTTTTCTTTCTTTAAATGTGGCATCCTTGTTTCTGTCTAAGAATAATAAATTTTTATCTACTCTGATTTATTTATGTATTATTTATTCGCGATGGGAATTGGGGTGCTACATTAGTGGTATCAGAGCAGGTCGGTCTGTCCGGCCAAGTTGTTGAGTTTGTGTGGCATGACAGTTGAATACTGTCGATGTTATTTGTCCCTTAGTACGTAATATGTGTGTGAAACACTGTCAGTGCTTTCTGGTTTTCTAATCCCTTGTCTTCAGGATTGAGAATGAGATAAGTGGGGGAGAAGCTTGTGCTTCTCCAAGTTGCTTCAGTGGTGGAGCGTTGGCTTAGTGTGTCGTTGTTTGCAAGAGTGTAAGTGTTGTTTGGACAGTGTTGTTCCCGATTCTGGAGGGAATGCGGAGGTAAGGTTTATGTCGACTAAGGATTTGTGCCTTAGGTAGTTTTGTGCACAGGATGCAAGAAATGCTATTATAGTTTGGTAAAGATGGTTTATGCCCCATCATGATTGTCGGTTGTCTATTGACAAATTGAGGAACTGATCACCCTTAATCTCTTGTTGATAGTTGATGAAATTATGTTGGATGGAATAGACGTGTCTTTCCGGCTATGATAGTGTGTGCAATGAATTGTTTGGAATTTAAGAAAATGGTTACAGATTGTTTTGTTGAGTCGATGAAGATTCTTATATCGGAAGATGAGGCGGATTAGAGGTTTTGGTATGTTGGTCAAGTTGGGAAGTCATTTAGAGAAAATGATTGGGTTTTATTTAAGGGCTGCTTCTCAGAGAGTAGAGAGTGAACTTGAATTGGACGAAGGTGAATAGTTGAGGTTTATATCTGCTAAGTTAGTAGAAAACTCTTAGAAGATGGGACTAAGATGTTTGTTATGTTGGTGATGATAGTGTTCTGGAAATTGGCAGTAAAGTCATAGTGATGGGCCGTCAGTTGTGCATGGTTTTCATATGTGTTTTTGGATGGAGCATTAGTGTGTTGACTTGACGAGGTCCAGCATGATTGGTAAGGAAAAGGATGATATCATGAGGTTGCGTGTTAATCAGTGAGTAGTATGGAAACTTACGGTTGTGTTCTGGATAGCTTTAGCTTTGAATTATGACGAATCGTGAATGAGTTGAAGTTCCTTGATGGTATTACTTTTGTTATGGGTTGAGATCTCGTGTCAGCAGAAATCTTGAGTGAGTTGGAACCATGTAAGAAGAATTGTTATGGAATGTAGTAACCAGTGATTGTTCAGCTATTTTGGATAAATTGTTTCGAGCTCAGAATGAATTTTGAAGGTTGTATATGTTATGGTTGTGGAGTATATGAATCGTATCTTCCATACTTGTTTGGATAAGTTTATAGTGATGTTTATTGGATGATATTCTGATTTGTTTTAAATCAAAGGAGGAGTATGTAGAGTATTTGAGGATTGAGTTACAAGGGCTGAAAGAGAAGGAGCTTTCTACTAAATTATCGAAGTGAGAATTTTGATTGAAAGAGGTTAGTTTTCTTGGATATGTTATTTCGAATGAGAGTATGGTTAATGGATCCATCGGAAGTAGATGTAGTTCTACATTGAGAGGCGCCGAAGTTGGTTAAGGAGATTAGAATCTTTTTGGACTTTAGTTGGTTATTACCGAAGTTTATGGAAGGCTTTTCCAAGTTGGTGTTTTCGTTACTCCAGTTGACTTGCAAAAGGTAAGTCATTTTCTTTGGATGTTCATTGTGAGGAAAGTTGCAGAGAACTAAAGTAGAAGTTGTCTACGGCTCCAGTTTTGATACTGCGTGATCCTGATCAACCATTTGTGAAGTATTGGGATGCGTCTTGATGAGTTTAAAGTCGTGGCTCATGCGTTACGACAATTGAGGATTTATAGAAGGATCTATACTATTCTGGATTTGGGAATTGGTTGCGGTTGTATTGTGTCGGAATATTTGGGGGTATTATCTTTATGGTCCTAGGTTCGAAGTGTTTAGTAATCACAAGAATATTGAGTACTTATTTGGTCTAAAGGAATAGAGTATGAGACAACGAGGATGGTTAGAATTCGTGACGAGTTATGAATTTGGCTTGGATTATCCTTCGGGAAAAGCTAATGTTGTGCCTGAAGACTTAAGTCGATAGCCTTTGCATATGGTGGTTTTGATGGTCAGAGAATTAAAATTATTTGAGCAAATCAAAGACTTGTGTTTGGTGTGTGAGATAACACAATAGAGTGGGAGGTTGGGTATATTAAAAGTGAACAGTGATTTTTGGTGAATATGAGAAAGAGTTAGACTTTGGACGTGAGATTGGTAGTTTTGATGGTTACGAGTAATCAGAGTGCGCAGCGGAAGCGTGATGTGGCACATTTTGTATTTGTGGGTGGGACTGGTAAGAGTTCATAGGTTGAACATTGGGAACATGTAGGAATGGTGAGACTATTGGACGTTTCATAATGGAAGTGTTAGGTGAAAGGTTTAAATATTATTCATGGGCTACTATGTAGATGGATGTTTTGGTTGTATGTTCGATTGGTGAATCGTAGCATTGTTGCAATATTGTTGAGTGACAAGGATATTGGTATTGTGGTTACGTAGAGGTTGTTGAAACGATGTTGTGTCATGGAACTTTATGTTCTTGTTTGTGTTGTTGCCTCGTTTCCATTGTGATGGTCCGAGTGCGAGTAGCTAATTCCTGTGTGTGTTCGTAGCTTGGGTATTCTTCGAGTCGTGAGTTAGTCGTCAAGTGCATTATATGGGCTTTGCATCTTGTCGTTGTAGTTGTCGTCGTGGTAGTGTCGTTGTTGTAGCTGCTGTTAGCAAGGTGGTTTGTCAGTTTGTGTTATTCGTGGTGTGCCTTTGGTTGGCATGTTGGTTTGTTAGTCGGATATGAGAGTCGTATCCGGAGTTGGTCATATCGGTTATATTTTCGAGGACGAAAATGTTTAATTGGGGAAGAATTGTAACGCCCCATTTTGTCTGATTTATTTAATCGCGTCGATTTAATTATTTTTATTTTTATATTATTTTATTCTTGACTTTTATTTGGAAATATATTATTTTTCATCGTTATTATGTTTTATCGCGTTTTGAGAGCGTTTGCGAGATATTTGAGAGTAGGGGTATTTTGGTCTTTTGCTTGGTTATTTTTCATAAAATAGAAACATAGAGAGAAAAATAGAAAGAAAGAAAAAGAGAAGAGAGAAAGGAAGAGGAGGGAAAAGAAGAGGAAAACTTGGAATAAAAGAAATCATTCGTTCAAGCGCGATTAATCGGGTAAGGGTGAGACGTTTCGATTATATCTTGCTTGTGTATGTATATGTGATGTTTGTCGTAATTGTTTTGGTTGTTCCACAACTTTTTCTCATTAATAAATTGATGAACAATTGATAGAAATCGATGTTTTCACGGTCGAAACTCGATATAAACTGCGTAGAATATTTGTTGTTATGTTTAGAACATGTCTTGGTTGATATATTGTGATTTGGAAGTGTTTAGATGAGATTTGGAGAGGATTTGGGGTGAAATTCGTAGCAGGAATTATGCAGGAAAAATTATGGGTTGCGCTGCCCATACGCGTAACAGGCAAGGCAATATGCGTATTGGTTAGGGAAATACGCGTATGGCAAGGGGAAAATGTCGGCATTACGCGTATGGAACCCATTTTGCACGGCCCTCTGCTGAAATGTGTAATTGTACGCGTACTTGGCAAGGCAATACGCGTAAATAGGGAGGAAATACGCGTACTAGGGTTTTAGTGGAATTTTTGGGGAGAAATTAGTCTCTGCCCATACGTGTAGCACTTTGGGCAATACGCGTATGGATGGGCGAGCGAGCTGGGCAGTACGCGTATGGCCCAAGGCAATACGCGTATGACCAGAGAGGGTGCAGAATTTTCCCGATTCCGTGTCCGATGCCGTAACTTTTGACCCGTAACACGGATTAAGACGTTCTTGGTACCGTTGGAAAGCTATTGGAATGTTCTTTCTTATGAAAATGGTTTTGAGATTGGTGGTCAATTTAATTATGTCAGGAATTTGGAAATGTATCGTTTTGCCGACTTTTACCGTCTTAACTGTATGTAATTGATGTGTTATCATGCAATATGCTTTTGATATATAATGTATGACTTGTGTGCGGTTGTATGATGTGAATGCATATGATGAAATGTTGTGATGATGGTTTGTGGTCTAAGGGCAAGTAAATGCATTGTGTTCTTTTTTATTGTATATGCATGATTATGGGTGTATATATCTATGCATTTGATTGTCATGAGTCATTGTATGCCAAGCATCATGATATGCATCTTGTGATGTCGTGTGCCCTAGAGGGTGTGAGCGACGAAATGGTTCCAGAGGGAATCCGCTATAACATCGTGTGCCTTATACAAAGAGGTGTGAGCGATGATTATAGACGATCGTGTGCCTTATACAAAGAGGTGTGAGCGATCCATAAACGTCGTGTGCCTTATACAAAGAGGTGTGAGCGACGGGGAACATCGTTTGCCTGACGGGGAGTTACACTAAGTAACAAGCAATGATTCCAATAATTCCTGAGTGAATTAATGATGATGAGAATGATGGATGGATTGGTACCACATTGCATTTGCATAGAGTCGTTGTGTCGGTCTCTTTGCATTTGCATAAATCATGAATGGATTGATTATGTGTGGAAATCATGAATGGATTGATTATGTGTGGAAATTGTGAATGGATTGATTATGTGTGGAAATTGTGAATGGATTGATTATGTGTGGGGAATTGTGAATTGATTGATTATTTGTTGAACTCGTGATAGCATTGGTGATTTGAGATGCATTTGTGATAAATACGTTGGTTATGGATGATATGTTTTATGTATAGACATATGCTATGTTTGTAGAGGTGTATTTCCATATGTTATAACTTTGGGATGCATTAGGTGTGAAATGTGATTATGTTGGTATAAATGATATATGCTATGTTGTTGGATTAGTAGAAAAATGTTATGTATCTGTGGCATGCTATATGTATTAGTATGTGATGCTTGTGGTGAGGTTAATTGTGCATGTGAATTTATATGTGTTTGCATATTATTATGCAATCTTGATTTAGTTGTTATTTCTCACCCTTCTGCTGTGGTTTGTTGCTCTATGAGGCAATTGCAGATTAGTATCTTGGAGGCTTTTGTGAAGATTAGTTCTCCATCCTTTTGTCGGTCTGTCTGCTCTGATACGTAACACGGGAGTCGGGGAACGCTTTTGTTATATATGTATACAATTGTAGGATCTATTTTGTATTACCTTTGTATGAATATTTTGATGTTATAAAATGATTTATTTTGTAAAACAAGTCAGTTATGGATCTTTCCGCTTTATTCCATAATTGAACTTTCCCTTTGTTGGAAAAAGCTTCCCGAATTATATTTATTCCATTTTGTGCTATGTATCAAATTCATGAGCAGGGATTGTGTTTTCTTTCTTTAAATGTGGCATCCTTGTTTTTGTCTAAGAATAATAAATTTTTATCTACTCTGATTTATTTATGTATTATTTATTCGCGATGGGAATTGGGGTGTTACACCAACGGACATGCAATGGCGAGAAAAATTCTAAGAGCAGGGTACTATTGGTTGACAATGGAATCCGACTGCTACAAGTACATGAGGAAGTGTCACAAGTGTCAGATATACTCCGACAAGATTCATGTACCGCCAACGCATCTCAAAGTTCTTTCTTCCCCATGGCCTTTTTCCATATGGGGAATCGACATGATTAGCTTGATTGAGCCCAAAGCTACAAACGGACATCAGTTCATTCTGGTAGCCATTGATTACTTCACTAAGTGGGTCGAAGCAGCGTCGTACACTAATGTAACTCGACAAGTGGTGGTTCGATTTATCAAAAACAATATCATCTGCCGTTATGGTGTTCCGAGCCAGATCATTACAGATAATGGATCTAACTTGAACAATAAGATGATGAAAGAGTTGTGCGCAAAGTTCAAGATCGAACACCATAACTCATCTGTCTGCACATCAACAGGAGCAACCCCTTTCTCTCTAGTATATGGCATGGAAGCAGTGCTTCCCATAGAAGTAGAGATCCCATCAATCCAGGTATTGATGGAAGCTAAGCTTACAGAAGCTGAATGGTGTCAAAGTCGACACGACGAACTCAACCTGATCGAAGAGAAACGAATAACAGCACTATGCCACGGTCAGTTGTATCAGCAAAGAATGAAGAAGGCGTTTGACAAAAAGGTTAGACCTCGCGTCTTTAGGAAATGAGACCTTGTGCTCAAAAAGATACAATCATTTCTCACTGATTCCCGGGGCAAATGTGTAGCGAGCGATTTTGGACGCGGTTGCGAAGCGCTATCTCTCTTTGGTGTCTACAGCTCGATTCATTTTTTATCCTATTAAAGCTGATGAAGGAAGGGAAATAGATGTCTCAAATTAACCCTGCTTGCAAACTGAGTTTAAACAGCGGTCTGTTAGGTTACAGATGCTACAAAGATTCGGGGTCTCTATCGGGTTTATTTTTTTTTAAAGTGGTAGGAGTTTTAGATGTTAGGACGGATGCTTCTTGATAGATATGTGAGAGTATGGGATTTTTGGTTTTTGTTTAGTGTGCTCGCTAAGATTTTTTCTTTCAATCTTATGCCTACGTATTCCCGTTTACCGAAACAGGGAAATCAGAGCGTTCGTAGTTCCTCCTATTCTATGGGAGGAAATGGTTGTTTTTGGTGTCTTGTTCAAAGCCCAAGACGTGAAGCGAAAGGTAGTTTGTATCTTGTTCAAAGCCCAAGATATGAAGCTGAAGAGTTTATTTGTATCTTGTTCAAAGCCCAATATGTGAAGCTAGAAGGGTGTTGACTTTAGAGAGAATTGGTTATCTCTAAAGAGGGGGTTGTATGTCACAACTGTTTATAAAGGAGAATTACTTTAACCGGGATTTGTGAATCCGGCAATGCCGTAATTTCCTTTAAAGGGGATTTTAACCTGAAGGAGAAGACTTTAACTCAGTTTAGAGTAATGTTATCTTTCCTTAGGAATTTCTCATGCTAAAAGAGGGGAAGTGGCATGGATGTAGATGATCCAGAGGCTTGCCGCTTACAGTGATTAGATGAAGGGGAAGGAGTTGTTGATGTTTGTGTACTGCGAACGAGGCACAGCTTTGATGCTAAAAGGTTGATTGGGTCAACCTGTGGTTTTCTTATATAAAGCCTAAGAGGAGGCTATTATGTGTCTCATACAAAGCCCGAGAGAGAGGGTAAAAGGGGTTGATCCCACAAGAGGATCTTTTATACTCAACAAGAGAGTGTTTTTGTATCTCGTACAAAGCGCGAGATGGAGGCTAAAGGTTGTTTGGCTCAATAAGAACCTTTTTGTATCTCGTATAAAGCCCGAGATGGAGGCTAAACGTTGTTTGCTCCGCTGGGGAGAATCATTGTACAAAGCCCAAGAGGAGGCTATTGTAACTGTTTCAGTTGAGTGACAGGTCCAGTATACTGATTTTAAAAGAGAAAATCCGTTCTTATATGAGCAATGTTGTACTCAAGGATTTGTTTCGAGGATCAAGGATATTTCCTTGTCTTTGAGGAAACGGGAAATCTGAAGGGTATTGAGACTGTCCGAGTCTACGGGTTTCCTTCTTATTTAACGAAGGGGTCACTTGAGAATGTCTTTGAGACTCAAGGATATTAGACTATCCGTGTCTAGAGTTTCATCTTTTGTACTATGCTTTGAGAAACAGTAGTAGACTCTTTGAAAGGATTGTTCTATACAGATGATTAAGTTCTGTTCCTATACCTCTAGGAGGTCGTCGGGACAATTTGTACGAAGCCCAAGAGGAGGCTGGAAGCTTTTAAGAAGCCGATGGGTCCTTGTACTAAGCCCAAGAGGAGGCTATCATTCCCGGAGGAAGAGATCATTATACAAAGCCTAAGAGGAGGCTGTGAATACTTCTAAGAAGCTGATGGGTCCTTGTACTAAGCCCAAGAGGAGGCGGGGTTGCTTTTAGGAAGCCTGTGGGTCCTTGTACGATGCCCAAGAGGAGGCCGATGCTTTTAAGAAGCCCGTGGGTCCCCAAACCCCGAGAAATTCAAGACAGGCTATTCACAAGGAATAGATCAAGCCAGGAAAGTTTGAGAATTTGGAAGAAACTCAAAGATGCCATTCACGGAGAATACATTCATCTCTGGGAGTAGAGTTTCTTGACAATTCTTAATGAGGACAGCCGAAGAGAAATTAATTTTTGAATAAATTAAATAAAATCACAAAATTCAAATATTTGAATTTTCAAAAAATGGCGCCAAGAACAGCTAAAGAACACGCGCGTGTTCTGGGTTTGGCTGATTTGCATTTTCTCTCCAATCTCACTGAATACTTGATTATATCATGCAATCCACATACCAATCAACTCGTTTCAACCTCACGATCATGTCTATGACAATTAATTTCATTTAAATTAAGCATAAAACAAGAAATCACGAAAAATCCTCAAGAACCCTAATTTCTGCATGAAGGCTAGGATTTTTGATACACGATTCAAACAATGCAATTAATTGAGGGGAAACATTCCATGCATGATTATGAACATATGGCCAAATTATTGTGCAGCAAAAATTGCATGGATCATAGAGTTAGAAGAGCTCATGCTTACCTCTTGCAGCTGGTGATCGTGATTTGTGTTGGAGGTGTTACAGCTAGGTTCCAATGATCTGGATAGCTTCCGTAGGTGCCATGGAGTGTGTATGAATGCTTGGAATGGATTGAAATGATCTGGAACTTGAGATGGTACCCCAACTGCAAATCTGTCAAGAACTTGAGCAATTGGCTGGTGATTTTGTGAAATCTGTGTTCCAGATGTTATGTGAGTGTTTGGATCACTTCTATATGATGTATATGAGGTGTGTGTGTGATTGGTTTGATTGGAAAAGCTCTCAAACTCAAAACCCGATAGTGACTTGCTTTGGAAGGCAAAATTGGAGTGAAAGAAGAGATTTTGAGGAAAGCATCTGTTTGATGGCTTTGGCGTACTCAAACTGATCACAATTGAGCTCTATTTATAGCAGAGCAAGTTTGTTTTGCAAGGAATAGTGAATGGCAACTGCTGAGTAGGTTTGACCAATGTTGGCAAATGAAAATCCAAGTCTCCTCTAGCCATTGACTAGAGGTTAGGGCACAGGCTGCTGGTCCCCCTGGTCTTGGATAAGTCTTGACTGAATTCAGTTGCTAAGATCTCAGTTCATGCCACCTTGATGCTTCCATTGAATGCTCTAATCCAAAATTAGAGTCTTGTCCCTATTTTGGCAATTCTAGGTTCAACATGCTATTTCTTGTTCCAAAGACTTTGGAGGCTTGGCTCAATGATTGTCCCCTTTAGATTTAATCCTCAGAGGTGTCCAAGTGGATAGGAGCATTTGGAATTGGCTGATTTTGGCAAATCGACCAAAAGTGCAAAATTCTGCCTTGCCTTGGCAGATTTCAGCAAGGCAACTTGCCAATGTCATATCTCATGGCTCAAGTTAAATTTGGTGATGTTCTTGGCCATTTTGGAAAGCTCTTATATGATACAACAACTGTTTGATCACATTTAGTTTTGATAACTTTTGGATCCAAGTGAAAAATCCCCCTACATTTGGAAAAAAGTAAGGCAAAATCTGACTTAGTGAAATTTTCACTAAGTGTTGGAACAAAGTGACTTTTCTTGATTTTGATCACTCCATAACTCAAAATCCATGAGGAATTTGGACATAGGTCAGTATGAAGATTT
Organism: Lathyrus tuberosus; assembly: GCA_022829125.1. Lineage (NCBI taxonomy): Eukaryota > Viridiplantae > Streptophyta > Magnoliopsida > Fabales > Fabaceae > Lathyrus > Lathyrus tuberosus. The sequence goes on from JALAZF010000078.1 coordinate 9,367,974, forward strand.
TGTAGAGGGCAATGAGATCTACAAATCAAGCTTTTAATGGGGAACAATAGCCTTGTGGTTTAGGAGTTATGGTCCTCCAAAGTTGGCACATTAGTGTCACTTTTTCCATAACTTAGAAATTTTTCTAAGTTTTTATGGTTACCCCTTTTACAAGTTATCCCACTTTCTTTGATTTTTCTTGATGAATGATGATTCAAATCATACATTAACATCATTTTAGGGTTAAAAAACCATTTTGGTGAAAAATCTCAAAAAGTCAAAGTTGACTTTTGTGCACAGTTGACTTTTTATCAGATGAATTCCAAACTGTGCAATTCTTCATGAAATCATGTCCTTGACCTAAATCAAACTTGACGGACATGTTCCATGGGTGTCATAGGTATATTGAATCATGTCTTAGGTCTTGGGAGCATGTCCTGGTCAAAAGTCAAAGTTACAGTTGACTTTCCTCGCGAAACCCTAATTGTGGTGCAGATGAAATTGAGACTTGTTGCTCAAGCTTCTTGGATTAATCCATTGTTCCAAATGGATCAATATAGTTCATTAGAGACCCTCAAACCCTCTCTTGAGGTCTTGGCTCATGATTTGCCCTAAAAGTCAACTTAGGGGTGAATTAGGTCAAGAAACCCTAATTCCTGATTTTTGATGAATGCATCCCCTGAGGCAAAATTGACTTGATGATTGGGTCCATGAGGTCCCATGAAGTATATTAGGTTATGTTTTGGATCATTGGCTTGTGCCCAGATGAAAATTTTCCATCTGGAGGCCCTGGTCGACCAAAACCCTAATTTGGTGACACTGTCGATCTTGAGACTTGATCCACCTAGAAGGGAGCAGCCTTATGCTTGATCCTTGAAGTGGGAGTCCTTTTGATCCATTGTGGATGTTTGAGAGGTTAGATAAGTTGAAGATCATGTCATTCCTTGATTGATCCTTTGTCTAAGGCTCTGAGAGGGCTTGAAACCCTAATTTTGATTGTAGTGGATGCTCACCCATCTTTGGGGAGACTGATGAAGTATGATGGTTCCTCCATACCGTGATGATGATTTTTACAATGATGGGACATATTAGTGGTCAAAATTTGGGGTATGACAGATGCCCCTATTTAATCTTCTTGGACCCGAAGGTGTGAATGACGAAGGTGTTCGGGCATTCAGGGTGCAAGAGGATTAAATATCGGAATACCCAAAATTTTGATGGTGGTTATGAATGGTAGCTTACGCATTCATCTTCTTTAGCTAAGCGATGATGTTTAGAAAAGGTGAACTTCCCCTCGATCCTGGTCTTCAGCCAAGGAGCTGGTCTTAGTTTCCTTTTGGGATAAACCCCCCTCGATCCTGGTTTCCTACCAAGGAACTGGTCTTAGTTTCTCTTGTTAGCTTCCCCCCTATAATACCCCAAATTTTGACCACTTAGATTTCCCATCATTGTGAAAATCATCATCACAATATGGATGTACCTTTATGCTTCATCAGTCTCCCCAAAGATGGGTGAGCATCCAATACAATCAAAATTAGGGTTTCAAGCCCTCTCTGAGCTTTAGACAAAGGATCAATCAAGGAATGACCTGATCTTCAACTTGTCTAATCTCTAAAACATCCACAATGGATCAAAAAGGACTCCCACTTCAAGGATTAAGCACAAGGCTGCTCCCTTCTAGGTGGATCAAGTCTCAAGATCGACAGTGTCACCAAATTAGGGTTTTGGTCGACCAGGGCCTCCAGATGGAAATTTTCATCTGGTCACAAGGCAATGATCCAAAACATGACCTAATATGCTTCATGGAACCTCATGAACCCATGCATCAAGTCAATTTTGCCTCAGGGGATGCATTCATCAAAAATCAGGAATTAGGGTTTCTTGACCTAATTCACCCCTAAGTTGACTTTTGGGACAAACCATGAGCCAAGACCTCAAGAGATGATTTGAGGGTCTCTAATACACCATATTGATCCATTTGGAACAATGGATTGATCCAAGAAGCTTGAGCAACAAGTTTCATTTTCATCTGCACCACAAGTAGGGTTTTAAGGGAAAAGTCAACTGTAACTTTGACTTTTGACCAAGGCATGCTCCCAAACCCTAATACATGATTGAATATACCCTATGACACCCATGGAACATGTCCATCAAGATTGATTTAGGTCAAGGACATGATTTCCTGAAGAATTGCACAGTTTGGAATTCATCTGATAAAAAGTCAACTGTGCACAAAAGTCAACTTTGACTTTTTGAGATTTTTCACCAAAATGGATTTTTAACCCTAAAATGATGTTAATGTATGATTTGAATCATCATTCATCAAGAAAAATCAAGAAAAGTGAGATAACTTGTAAAAGGGGTAACCATAAAACTTAGAAATTTTTCTAAGTTAAAAATAAAGTGGCAAAGGTACCAACTTTGGAGGACCATAACTCCTAAACCACAAGGCAATTTTTTCTCATCCAAAGATGGATTTGTAGCCCTCACTATCACCTACAAAAACTTCAACTACAAGTCATTCCAATTCATTAAGGATTTTTAGTTATGGAGTGATCAAAGTGGCTGAAAAGTGAAAATGTCACTTTTACCAACACTTAGTGAAATTTTCACTAAGTCAGAATTCTGCTTCACTTTTTGCCAAATGTAGGGGGATTTTTCACTTGGAATCAAAAGAGATCAAAACCAAACTTGTTTAAACAGTTGTTGTATCATGTTAGGGCTTTCCAAAATGGCCAAGAACATTGCCAAATTCAACCTACATCATGAGATACAACATTGGCAAGTTGCCTTGCTGAAATCTGTCAAGGCAAGGCAGAATTTGCATTTTAGCTCGATTTGCCAAAATCAGCCAATTGCAATTGCTCCAATCCACTTGGACACCTCAGAGGATTGAATCCAAAGGGGACAATCACTGAGCCAAGCCTCCAAGGTCCAAGGAACAAGGAATAGCATGTTGAACCTAGAGTTGTCAAAATAGGGACAAGACTTCAAATTTGGAATGAGGCATTCAATGGAACCATCAAGGTGGCATGGACTGAGCCATTCTCATCTGAAATCAGTCAAGACTTATCCAAGACCAAGGGGACCAAAGCTCTGTGCCCTAACCTCTAGTCAATGGCTAGAGGAGACTTTCATTTCCATTGGCCAACATTGAGGAAACCTACTTACCAGCTGCCATGCACTATTCCTTGCAAAACAAACTTGCTCTACTATAAATAGAGCTCAATTGTGGTCAGTTTAAGTACACCAAATCCATCTAACAGATGCTTTCCTCAAAATCTCTTTCTCTTGGCAAAAATGCCTTTCTTAGCAAGGTAGCTATCGGGTTTTGAGTTTGAGAGCAATTCTGCACAAACCAATCACTCACACACCTCACATACATCACATACGAGCTGATCAAACACTCACATAACATCTGGAACATCAAAATCTCAAAATCACTTGCCATCCACACAAGTTTGAAGTGAAGTTGCAGCTGAGATACCATAAATTGATCCAGTCCATTTCAATTCAATCCAAGTGTTCAAACACACTCCATATGGTGTAGGGAAGCTGTTCAGATCATCACAACTCATCTGTAACACCTCCAACCCAGAATTTGATTTGCTCTTGCTGTCACGACTTGGAGGTAAGCCTAAACTTGGTCATCTCTCAATCTATGCATATTTCCTCGCACAATAATTTGGCCATATGTTCATAATCATGAATGGAATGTTTTCCCTCAATTAATTGCATTGTTTGAATCGTGTATCAAAAATCCTAGCCTTCATGCAGAAATTAGGGTTCTTGAGGTCTCTTCGTGATTTCTTGTTGTATGTTTAATTTAAATGAAATTAAACTACATAGACATGATCGTGAGGTTGAGGCGAGCATAATGATATGTGGATTGCATGATATGGTTACGTATTCATGGAGATTGGATAGAAAATGCAAATCTGGGCAAACTGAAAAACGTGCGTGTTCTTGGTGTTGTTCTTGGCGCCATTTTCATATATTTGAATATTTGAATTTTGTGATTTTGTTTAATTGATTCAAAAATTAATTTCTCTCTGAGTTTTAATGATTTTGAGTTGATTCTTTTTTTAATAATTCACAAAAATGTTAAAATATATTATTTTCACAAAAAATCACAAAAATATTATTTATTTCATATAATTGATATTTTTGTAAAGAATTAATATTTTGATTGTTTTTGGCATTTTAAATATTTTTTCTACATTGATTTTGCAACTTTTAATGCTTTCTAATTATTTTGTAGGTCAATACTTAATTTTTGAAGCATTAATCCAAGATCAAAATTTGTTTTCCATGTGTTAAACAATTTTTGATCATTTTAATTGAATTTTTATTCAATTAAATACATTTTTGAAAACAAATTAGGGTTTTGGATTAATGCAACCCTCATAAATCATTTTCAAAACACTTTGGGCCTCTATTAGAGTGTAAGACCCAATCCTTTTTTTGACCAAATCATCTTTGGGCCTCACTTATTGTATAAGTCCCGATACCGTCAAAGAACAAACGGCGCTATCGTCGCCTTTTCAAAAATCATCTGGGCCTACCCTCGAGTAGTAAGACCCATTTATTTTTCTTTAAACCTTTTTGGCCCTCTTGAGAGAGTGTAAGACCCATCCCCCCTTGTACAAAAACTTTTTGGGCCTCACTCATTGTATAAGTCCCTCTGTACAAGTAAACGGTGCGATCGTCGCCCGTTTAAAATTAAAAACCATCTGGGCCTACCCTCGAGTAGTAAGACCCATTTATTTTTCTTTAAACCTTTTTGGGCCTCTTGAGAGAGTGTAAGACCCATCCCTTTGTACAGAAAACCTTTTTGGGCCCCAGTCACTTGTATAAGTCCCGCTGTACAAAGTCAAACAGTGCGCTCACTGATAAAACCCTGGGCCTCTCCTTGAGCTGTAAGCCCCAAATCTTTCTTTTTTTCAAAGCACTTTCTCCTTTGATTTTGAATATACTGTTGTTTTTATCTTTCTTTGTTGAACAACTAACCAAACAGCATGGAAGCACTACAACCGAGTAAGTGGTTATCGCTTTCATTTACTGCTTTCATATTATAAACTGTATTGTGGGGCTGCTCACTGTAAGTCTCCTTTCATAAACTCATATCTACTGTGTAATAATAGTATAGATATTTCGAGTTTCCCCGGCTACTACGTCTAGAACTAGGTGACGCCGTTTCACTTATTCGTAGAAATAGACGCCTAGATCCCCAATAGGAGCACCAGATACAGTCTTCTCTTCGGCTGTCCTCCTTAGGAATCGTCAAGAAATTCTATTCCCCAGAGATGAATTATTCTCGGTGAAACTTCTCTTGAATTTCTTCAAACCTCCGAACTGTTCAAACTCTCTTGAAAAGATAAAAGTTACTGGATAGTAAACCTCGCACGTTTACCAGTGGTTTTATCTTTAAAAGAGTTTTTCTTGAACTTTTCTTTGGTTTGGGACCCACGGGCTTCTTAAAAGCATCGGCCTCCTCTTGGGCATCGTACAAGGACCCACAGGCTTCCTATAAGCAACCCGGCCTCCTCTTGGGCATTATTCAAGGACCCTACGGCTTCTTAGAAGTATTCAGAGCCTCCTCTTAGGCTTCGTATAATGATCTCTTCCTCCGGGAATGATAGCCTCCTCTTGGGCTTCGTACAAGGACCCATCGGCTTCTTAAAAGATTCCAGCCTCCTCTTGGGCTTCGTACAAATTGTCCCGACGACCTCCTAGAGGTATAGGAACAGAACCTAGTCATCCTCATAGAACAGTCCTTTCATAGAGTCTACTACTGTTTCTCGAAGCATAGTACAAAAGATAAAACTCTAGACTTGGACAGTCTAACTTCCTTGAGTCTCAAAGACATTCTCAAGCACCCTTCGTTAAATAGGAAGGAAACCCGCAGACTTGGATAGTCTCAATACCCTTTGGATTTCCCGTTTCCTCAAAGAAAAGGAAATATCCCTGATCCTCAAATTAAATCCCTGTGTACAGTGTTACTCATATAAAGAACTGATTTTCTCTTTTAAATCAGTATATTGGATTTGTCACTCAACTGAAACAGTTACAATAGCCTCCATCTCGGGCCTCGTACGAGATATAAATCCCTTAAGCAAGAGTCAAACTCTTTGCTAGCCTCCTCTTAGGCTTTGTATAACGATATGCCCCTCTGGGTCAAAAACCTTTAGCCTCTCTCTCGGGCTTTGTACGAGACACAAAATAGCCTCCTCTTAGGCTTTGTATAATGATTTTCCTAGCGGAAATTAGCCTCCTCTTAGGCTTTGTATAAGAAAACCACTGGTTAATCCAATTAACCTTTTAGCATCAAAGCTGTGCCTCATTCACAGTACACAAACATCAACAACTCCTTTCCCTTCATCTAATCGCTTTAAGCGGCAAGCCTCTGGATCATCTACATCCATGCCACTTCCCCTCTTTTAGCATGAGAAATTCCTAAGGAAAGATAACATTACTCTAAACTGAGTTAAAGTCTTCTCCTTCAGGTTAAAATCCCCTTTAAAGGAAATTATGGCATTGCCGGATTCACAAATCCCGGTTAAAGCAATTCTCCTTTATAAACAGTTGTGACATACAACCCCCTCTTTAGAGATAACCAATTCTCTCTAAAGTCAACACCCTTCTAGCTTCACATCTTGGGCTTTGAACAAGATACAAATAAACTCTTCAGCTTCATATCTTGGGCTTTGAACAAGATACAAACTACCTTTCGCTTCACGTCTTGGGCTTTGAACAAGACAAGTGGGGCCTCTTCCTTTCTTTCTACTTCTCTTGTGTGAAAAAATACACAAATGGCGACTCTGCTGGGGAGTCTCCTTTTCTGCCTTAGGGCATCATCCCCGTTTTCTACGGAAAATGGGAACTCTACCGAAGAGAAAGATTGACCTATGCTGGTCCATCTCTTAGGCAGGGAACCACAGATTGGGGCTTCCGCCGGGGAACCCATTTCTGTCAGGAACTTAAGATTCATAGCTTTATAAGTCTAGGATGATTAGGACAAATATATATATACTGCTTTTCCTAATTGCTATACGTGTTTATTTTTCTGCTACTGGGAATGCGTGTGATGCCACATGTGGTGAGATTGAGTATACACTTAAGAAAAGCCAACCTTTTTCGTAGTGCGGAAGCTATCGGAAATAGCTGTTACGCGATACTACCCTCATTTGAGGCTGGTGATCTATTCTCGGTGAATAGCACTTACTCTAAGATTGCACACAACTCGCTGGCGATCCGCTTGTTGTTTTGCTTTCCTGGGAGGAGCTGATGATAATGAGTACAGGTACAAAAATCACCCTAGTATAAACCTTTGGGGATGGGTAGAGCCTTGACTTCATGACAACGACCCTCTGACCCCATGTTTTTTCTATGTTTTTGTGTGCTGCATTCATGCATTCATTTAATAAAACATTAAAACATTCAAAAAACCTTCTCTTCTAGTCTCTCTGTTTTTCAAATTAAACTAAGACTGTGATTGCAAATATCAGAGAAAAAAATTACGCTAATGGATTTCGGTAGAAGGAGAACTCACCAGTATACCTTCAAGGTTCCAAAACTAGGGGATTTGAGAAAGTTAGCGAGGATGATCGTTAACCCAGAGGCTTTCAGAGCCAAGCACGGTGGTTTGCTACCACTGTTAAGAGTCCATGTGATTAAGGGGATCATGGATGCGCTCATTCAGTTCTACGATCCGGTTTATCACTGTTTCACATTCCCGGATTACCAGCTAGCACCAACGCTGGAGGAGTATTCTCATCTGATTGATTTACATATCACTGATCGAGCTCCATTTTCTGGACTGGAAGAAATTCCAAAGAATCAGACTATTGCAATAGCAATTCATTTGGACGAGTCTGAGGTCAAGACTCACCTGACCACTAAGGGTGGCATCCAAGGTTTGCCAGCCCAGTTCTTGACAAAAAAGGCTCTATACTTCGCTAGTATAGGGAACGGGACTGCTTTTGAAAGCATCTTTGTCTTGCTCACCTACGGGTTATTTTTGTTTCCCAACATCAATAACTTCGTCGATATCAACGCTATTAAGGTTTTTCTCATTGGAAACCCTGTGCCGACTTTGCTCGCAGATGCGTATCATTCTGTACACTTGGGAAATTTGTACAGCGGATGGGAGATCACATGCTGTGTACCTTTGCTCTACAAATGGTTTATCTCGCACTTGCCCAAGTCTGCTGCTTTTTGGGATTGCAAGAGTGTCTTACGTTGGTCGCAGAAGATCATGTCTCTCACCAACTCTGATATAGATTGGTGTAATAGGATTTATGAGGGAATCAGAATCATTGACCGTTGTGGAAACTTCCCCAGCGTGCCCCTCATAGGAACTAAAGGAGGAATCAACTATCATCCGATATTGGTTCTTCGTCAATTTGGATACCCGATGAGACACATCCCACTGGGTGTTCATCTGGAAGGTCTTTTCTTCAAAGAAGGAGAAAATGACAGAGCACTAAAGAAGGAAATAGTGCATGCTTGGAAACAGGTTCATAAGAAAGGACGAGAGTCTCTGGGAAAACCGGACTGTGTCTCGGTGGAGCCTTATCTCCATTGGGTACAAACTAGAGCTCTCAAGCTAAAGATGCCTTATCCTCGTTACGAAATTCTTCCACCGAGGGAAACTGTCATGTACTTCATGACGGAAACTGAAAGGCTTCAGGTTACTCTCAACAAAGTTCAAAAGGAAAGAAGGTCTTGGAAGAACAAGTACCGCACCCTCGACGTAGAGTGTATCCAAATACAGCAACTACTAAAAGAGAAAGATGCTCTGATTGAAATTTTGGAGCAGCATGCTGTAGAGAATCAAGATGACCAAAGGAATTTGCTCACTCCTTTCACTTGGCAAAGGAATGACAACCCGACAACGGCCCAAGCGCCCCGGTCAAAGAAAAGGAAGATACCAGAATCAGCACCCGATTTCTCTTCAGAGAGGACTCGGGACCCATTAGTTTAGGTTTCTGTTTCTGGACTTTGTAATCTACTGTATTTCCATTTCTATAATCCTTTGAATTTCAATAAAAAGGGGTTTCCCCACCGTTTGATATTTGCAATCTAATTGTCGAAGTTTATTTTGATTAAACCAAAAAAACAACAATTAATATAATCATTGCATTCATCATTCTCACATCGCGTATTCTCCTTACCTACGAATCTCACGTTTGTGTCTCGATTCTAGAGTCAAACTGTCTCATTCGTATAATACTCGGGCCAATCGTCAGAAAAAGATGGATGATCTTGAGGAAGAAAACAGAGAGTTGAAAGAAGAGATCGACACTCTGAGAGAGGATATGAGAAAGCTTCGTAACGACATGCAAGCCATGGCAGAAGCTCAGCTACAAAAAACTGTGATCTCAGAGATCACCTCAACGCCCATCATAAAAAAGTATGATCCTAGGTATCAGATACCGAAAGATCGTCCTTGGGGCATGCCTGTTAACTATATACCGGAAGAATATGTTCCGCCGATCACTGAAGATCAGGGAATCGCAACAGAAGCCACTGGGCCTGAAGGTTACAAACTTCGGGAAAGCGAAGATGCCAGGGGTATACTCAAGACTCCTGAAGGTTACAAACTTCGGAAGGCGCCAAGACTTACTGCCGTAGTCACGGTACCACCCCCTGTGGTGCACACTGTCCCGGAAGGACAGATTCCACCAACACCTTCTGGTAAGAAGGAAACTATGTTTGACAGAATGGAGGAATTCCAGGAACAGTTCTTGGAAATGCAGAAAGAGCTGCAAGCCATTCGCGGTCAGGATTTATTTGGAAAGGACGCCGCAGACCTCTGTTTGGTCCCAAATGTGAAAGTCCCGCACAAGTTCCAAGTGCCCAACTTTGAAAAATACAAGGGTAACTCTTGCCCTCAAAGTCACTTGACGATGTACGCTTGACGAATGTCAGCTCAGACAGAAAATCAGGACCTGTTGATTCATTACTTTCAGGATAGTTTAACCGGTGCTGCCTTAAAATGGTACATGGGTTTAAACCGTGTCTCGATCAGCACATTCAGAGATCTTGGCACTGCCTTCGTCCAACAATACAAATACAATTTGGACATGGCACCCGACAGAGATCAACTCAGATCAATGTCACAAAAGGACAAGGAAACCTTTAAGGAGTATGCTCAAAGGTGGCGTGAAATTGCCGCTCAAATTTGTCCACCTCTTGAGGAAAAAGAGATGACAAAAATCTTCTTAAAGACCTTAAGCTCATTTTACTATGACCGAATGGTTGCCAGTGCGCCCAGTGATTTCATCGAAATGGTCGGCATGAGTGTATGTCTTGAGGAAGCCGTCCGAGAAGGACGTTTGGTAAAAGACACTGGATCAACGAGCGGTACTAAAAAATACGGTAGTGCTCTCCCTAAGAAAAAAGAGCAAGATATTGGGAATATCTCTCTCGAAAAGCAAAGGCGTCGTTATCAGCCAGTAGCAGCTGTTACTCCTGCTATCGGCCCCGCGCCTGTTCCTACGTACCAACCTCAGGTTGCGCAGAGCCAACCTGACCAACAAAGGACACAACAGCCTCTTCAACAGGCTCGTCCTCCATATAATAACAACCGTACAACACGACCATCAGGGTTTGATCCTATACCCATGTTGTACGCAGAGCTGTTTCCGTTACTGCTGGCTAAGGGGCACATTCAGACTAAGTCTCCCCTTTCAGTTCCGGAAAATCTGCCTTTTTGGTTTAAAGCGGATCAAACATGCCCTTATCATCAAGGAGGTTCAGGGCATAACATTGAGACTTGCCTCAATTTCAAATCCGACGTGCAAAAGCTTGTTAGGAGCGGGCTCTTATCTTTCAAAGATACGAATCCTAATGTTCTTACGAACCCGCTGCCTCAACACGAGAAAGCTGCAGTTAATCTGATTGAGAAAGAGACTAACAATGTCTATCAAATTCACGATGTACTCTTATTGGGGACCAATCTGGTCAGGATGCATTGTAGACAGAGTGGATATGGCCATGTACCACCTCATAATTATCACCAGTGTGATATCTGCTCTAAAGATAACCAAGGACGTTCGGTAGTGCAAGCAGCTCTATAGGAACAAATGGATCTTGGATGGATCCAAGAGCACCGAGTTCGTGGAGTTAACATGGTCTCTACGAATTCTAACGTCATTCAAAACCACGACATCCGTGTGATGAATGTCAACTTGGTGGCGATGCACTCAAGGCAAAGCCATTATCATAATCTGTCGCGGCACGATTACAGTTCCTGTCTGATTTGCTCGGTAAACAAACAGGGATGCTCTTTCATACAAGAGGCCCTCCAGCGTCAGATGGATCCAAGACTACCATGATAGGAACTCCTATCAAATCAACATGGTTCAGATCTTTGACATCCGCGTGATGAATACCAACCTGGTAGAGTTACATGCTGAGCAGGTCCGACTTGGATTCTTAATATCACATGACTATCAAAATTGTAAAGCGGGTTGCGAAGACGATAGAGGTTGTACCCTTGTCCAGGAGGCACTTCAGCACTTGTTAAATCACTGGTGGATGCCAATCTATATGGACGAAGATACTCAGCAGATTAGTATCAATAACAGGAATCCTACTCGTCGTCAAAGTCAGGATGTCCGATCAGTGGAAGCTAACCTAGTGAGGTTACATTGTATTCAAAGTGGGCGTGGCCAGGTGCCACCACACAACTATGACAGTTGTAGCGTCTGTTCAGAAAGTAACCAAGGGTGTTACCTTGTGAGAGCAGCTCTTCAGGGTCAGATCGATCATGGAAAAATTCGTCCATATCTGGGTTTTGGACCCATCATTTGGTCGCCGAACTACCTTACCGATCAAGTTGAGGATGTTGTCACGATCTCTGGTCATCACCAGATCAGGGATGTTTTTGCCATCATTCCTCTACTTGACGAATCTAGAGTTCCCAACTGGGAACGGATCGAGGTTACTTATGACGGTCAGAAAAATCAGAAGGTTCCCATAGTCATCTATCTACCGGGGCCATTACCGTATGAATCAGCTAAGGCGATCCCTTACAAATACGGTGCAATAACAATTGAAAATGGAAAGGAAATTCCATTACCCTCTGTCGTGAATATTGCAGACATCAGTCGTGTAACACGGAGCGGTCGAATCTTCAACCGAGGGGTTGGAGAATCCAACAAAGAAAAGGATCTTCAGGCAGAAATTCCTGATCCACCAGTCGGTCAATCTAGTAATCCCGACTTTTCAAAAGACAAGGATGAGATGCTAAAGCTCATCCAAAGGAGTGAATATAACATTGTTGATCAACTGTTACAGACTCCTTCAAAGATCTCAATATTATCGCTGTTACTCAGTTCAGAAGCCCACAGGGAGGCTCTACTGAAAGTCTTGGAGCAAGCCTTTGTGGAACAGGATGTAACAATCAGACAATTCGATAGCATTGTCTCTAACATCACTTCCTGCAATAATTTGGGATTTAGTGATGAGGAATTACCTGAAGAGGGACGTCGTCATAACATGGCGCTCAACATTACAGTTAACTGCCAGGGCGATGCTTTAGCCAACGTACTGGTAGACACAGGGTCAGCCCTGAATGTTATGTCGAAGTCCACTTTGATGCAATTATCATTTAAGGGCCCTCCGATGAGAGTCAGCGAGGTCGTCGTCAAAGCATTCGACGGATCCAGAAAAACAGTTATCGGCGAAGTTGATCTTCCCATAACTATTGGTCCTCACACTTTCCAAATCACTTTCCAGGTCATGGACATCCGGGCAACATACAGTTGTTTATTAGGAAGACCTTGGATACATCAGGCTGGAGCGGTTACTTCAACCCTCCACCAAAAGCTAAAGTTCGTCAAGAACGATCAACTTGTCACAGTTTGTGGGGAACAAGCCTTGCTCGTGAGTAACTTATCATCATCTACTTGTGTGGAACCCGAGGAGGTTATTGGAACTCAGTTCCAAGCACTATCGGTGAGCAAGAACGATCAATTCAAAGAAGGAACTTCAATTTCTTCATACAAAGATGCTATCAAAGCGGTCGAGAGTACCGATACGACAGGATGGGGATGGCTTGTCATTCCTATTGACAATAAAACAAAGAAGGGTCTTGGTTTTTATGCAACCTGTACCCAGATAGCCGCCAACGATGAAAGTCTTCATCCCCTTCAAAACTTCTTCCACAGTGGAGGTTTTCTTCACCCAGTGTCTCAGACAGTTCATGCTATCAATGAGGAAGATCCCTCTGACACAGATGAAGAATGAAAGTCCTACCTTAACAAGGACGGCTATATGTCTCAGGAAGAGGTGCCTATGCCTTTTTGCTTTCCTACAGAAAGTCCGAGATTTATACCAAGATCAGATGTCGAAATGATCTACGGAGATCGTGATCCAGAAGGATGTCGTGCTCCTCCAAATTCATTAGAGGAAGACACTCTGATGAAAGAAAACTTTGATCACAATTACTATGGCCCGATGGATGGTCTGCCAATGTGGCAGCCTTACCCAGGAAACTTGGGGCAAGAAAGTCAGCCGAGTAATGAAACTCAGCTGAGCGTCATTGAACAGAATACCTGTGTCCCCACCATGTCATGGGATCAACATTTAGGTCATTCGGAAACTACTCAACATGAAGATGAATTCGCAACATTTGCAAGACTAGAATTCATCAATTATGCTTTTCCTGAGGTCAACGTCATCGAGAGGGATGACTTCTCCAGTTCCAAAGAAGTTTGGGACACTTTGGGACAACCAAGTGGAAAATACGACTTTATGGTCAAGTACACTGCTCCCGAAAGCTCTCGTATCAGGCTCGAAGATATCCAGTCAACTGGATGGGAAGATACAGCCGAGAGCACAAATGCTATGCAAAATGCAACAGAGGAATCCTCCTACGACAATTCTGCCTGGGAGACAGATTCCAATGATCCTGCTCCACCAGAAATCAGCATTATTTCTGAAGACAAATCAAGGAAGGTGCCAGACTTTGTGTTTCACCGAGGAGTTTGCCGCCAATGGGTTACCGTCGAGGTTCCGAAGGTCGTTCGTCAGTCAAAGTAATTGCCATCTTTAACCTTTCACCCTGCCCAGGTGAAACGGATGTTTTAATAGGGCTCGCTTTCTGTAAATTTCCCTCTTCGCTTTGCCCAAAGCGACAGAGTTTTGTTTTATAGGGCTGTAGTTTCAAGATTCGACTTGTTCATTAATAAAATAACGTCGTTCTGTAATTTCCGCATTATTGTTGTTTTCTCTTTTTGCTTTTTCAGAAAATGGTAATCCTAAAAAAAAAAACAATTCAAAAATAAAAACAAGCAGTAAAATAAATACACTGCACACACTTGCATTTTCTCTATCTCTTCTAAACACGAATCATCGCGTCATGCAGATTGCTTGTTTTATACCCCGTTGAAACATACGATCCGATGCCTTCTTCCAACTTTGAGTTCCCAGTATTCGAGGCTGAAGAAGAAAATAACAACGAAATTCCAGAAGAGATCTCCCGACTACTCAGACAAGAGGAAAGGTCCATCGAACCTCACAAAGAGTCGTTGGAAACGGTAAACTTGGGTTCAGAAAAAGAGAGAAAAGAAATCAAGATCGGAGCATTGCTCAGTCCAACTGCCAGAGAGGGTTTGATAAAGCTTCTCAAAGAACTCCCCGATGTATTCGCTTGGTCCTATCAGGATATGCCAGGGTTGGATACCAGCATCGTGAAACATCACTTACCGCTAAGATCGGAATGTCCGCCAGTAAAGCAAAGGTTGAGACGCACTCACCCGGACATGGCCGTCAAAATCAAGGAGGAGGTACAGAAACAGATCGACGCGGGTTTCCTCGCTACATCTGAATATCCTCAATGGTTAGCCAACATCGTACCCATTCCCAAAAAGGACAGAAGGGTCAGAATGTGTGTTGATTACAGAGATCTAAACAAGGCGAGTCCAAAGGACGACTTTCCTTTACCACACATCGACATGCTGGTTGACAGCACAGCAAAGTTCAAAGTATTCTCCTTCATGGATGGATTCTCGGGCTATAACCAGATCAAAATGGCGCCGAAAGACATGGAGAAAACTTCGTTCATTACCCCATGGGGTACCTTTTGTTACAAGGTAATTCCGTTCGGTTTGAAGAATGCCGGGGCAACCTATCAAAGGGCCATGACTACTCTGTTTCATGACATGATACATAAGGAAATCGAGGTATATGTCGATGATTTGATTGCAAAATCAAGAACAGAGGATGAGCACGTTGAACATCTGTCAAAATTGTTCGAACGTCTAAGAAAATTCAAACTCCGCTTGAATCCTAACAAGTGCACCTTCGGTGTCCGTTCAGGGAAACTACTAGGGTTCATCGTCAGCCAGAAAGGGATTGAAGTTGATCCTGACAAGGTCAAGGCCATTCAAGAAATGCCTTCTCCGAAAACTGAAAAACAAGTCAGAGGATTCCTGGGACGTTTGAACTACATCTCCAGATTCATATTCCTTATGACCGCCACTTGTGCGCCGATTTTCAAGTTATTGAAAAAGAACCAGGATTGCGTTTGGTCAGAAGATTGTCAAACCACCTTCGACAGTATTAAGGAATATTTGTTGAATCCTCCGATTCTATCACCTCCAGTGGAAGGAAGACCACTGATCATTTACCTCACAGTCCTAGAGGACTCAATGGGATGTGTACTTGGCCAACGAGATGAAACTAAAAGGAAAGAGTCTGCCATTTACTATCTAAGCAAGAAATTCACCGACTGCGAGACTCGGTACACAATGCTTGAGAAAACTTGTTGCGCTTTGGCTTGGGCAGCCAAACGTCTTCGCCAGTACATGATTCATCATACTACTTGGTTGGTCTCCAAAATGGATCCAATCAAGTACGTTTTCGAAAAACCTGCTCTCACGGGAAGGATTTCCCGTTGGCAGATGTTACTATCAGAATATGGCATAGAGTACCATGCTCAGAAAGCCATTAAAGGAAGTATTTTAGCCGATCATTTGGCTCATCAACCGATTGACGATCAAGAATCAATCGGGTTTGACTTCCCAGACGAAGATGTCATGTATCTAAAAATGAAAGATTGCGATGAACCGCTACCCAGTGAAGGGCCAGAACCAGGTTCCCAGTGGAGACTCATCTTTGACGGAGCAGTTAATCATTATGGAAACGGAATTGGGGCAATCATTGTTACCCCTCAGGGTTCCCACATTCCTTTCACTCCCAGACTTACGTTCAAATGTACGAACAACGAGGCCGAATACGAAGCATGTATTATGGGTCTCGAAGAAGCGATTGATTTAAGGATCAAAAACTTGGACGTATACGGCGATTCAGCCCTGGTTATCAATCAGATAAAAGGAGATTGGAACACATACCAATCAGGATTGATTCCTTACAAAGACTATGCAAGGAGGTTGTTACCCTTCTTCAACAGAGTCGACTTTCATCACATCCCTCGTGATGAGAATCACATGGCTGATGCATTAGCCACTCTCTCTTCCATGATTAGTGTAGGTCGATGGAATGACATACCTAAGATCGACATCATGCGCCTTGAACGGCCCGCTTACATCTTCGCGATTGAAGCAGTCATAGACGACAGACCTTGGTATCACGATATCAAATGCTTCCTTCAGAAACAAGAGTACCCATCGGGGGCACTCAGAAAAGACAGAAAAACCCTCAGAAGATTGGCTGGAAACTTCTTCCTGAGCGGTGACACTCTTTATAAGAGAAATTTTGACATGGTCTTGCTCCGATGCGTCGACAGACCAGAAGCAGACATGCTCATGAAAGAAATTCATGAAGGATCCTTTGGCACTCATGCCAACGGACACACAATGGCGAGAAAAATTCTCAGGGCCGGGTACTATTGGTTGACAATGGAATCTGACTGCTACAAGTACATGAGGAGGTGTCACAAGTGTCAGATATGCTCCGACAAAATTCATGTACCGCCATCACATCTCAAAGTTCTTTCTTCCCCGTGGCCTTTTTCCATATGGGGAATCGACATGATTGGCATGATTGATCCCAAGGCTTCAAACGGACATCGGTTCATCCTGGTAGCCATTGACTATTTCACCAAGTGGGTCGAAGCAGCGTCATTCGCCAATGTAACCCGACAAGTGGTGGTCCGATTTATCAAAAACAATATCATCTGCCGTTATGGTGTTCCAAGCGAGATCATTACTGATAATGGATCTAACTTGAACAATAAGATGATGAAAGAGTTGTGTGCAGAGTTCAAGATCGAACACCATAACTCATCTCCCTACCGACCCAAGATGAACGGAGCGGTAGAAGCGGCTAACAAGAACATCAAGAAGATCGTTCAAAAGATGGTTGTAACCTATAAAGATTGGCACGAGATGCTACCTTTTGCTCTTATCGAACATCTATCCGCACTTCAACAGGGGCAACCCCTTTCTCTCTAGTATATGGCATGGAGGCAGTGCTCCCCATAGAAGTAGAGATCCCATCAATTCGGGTATTGATGGAAGCTAAGCTCACCGAAGCTGAATGGTGTCAAAATCGACACGACGAATTGAACCTGATCGAAGAGAAACGAATCACGGCATTATGCCACGGTCAGTTGTATCAGCAAAGAATGAAGAGGGCGTTTGACAAAAAGGTCCGACCTCGTGTCTTCAGGAAAGGAGACCTCGTGCTCAAGAAGATACAATCATTTCTCACTGATTCCCGGGGCAAATGGACCCCGAATTATGATGGCCCCTATGTGGTCACGAAAGCTTTCTCAGGCGGCGCCTTGAGACTTGCAACCATGGACGGAGAGGAATTTGCCTACCCCACGAATGTTGATGTAGTCAAGAAATACTTCGCCTAAACTAAAAAAAAACGTCTCGGTGGATTGAAAATCCGAAAGGGCGGTCCAGGCAAAAGTTAGAGACATGAAAAAAAAAAGAATCATCCCGATGGATTGGAAATCTCATAGTACAATCCAGGAAAAAATTAGGGATAATGGTAAGTAATTATGTTCAACAGAGGCAAGTCCCTCAGTAGTAGTTAACATCATCTATCGGAGGAAATCTCCAGTCAAAGGTCATCTTCGACGGAAGCTCAGGATGTACCGAACTCAAAGTTGGTAGAAGGATAGTGGTCGTTATGTTTCAACGTAGCCCTTTTCCCTGTAAATTACCATTTTCTAACTTTGTATATACTCTTTGGAATCACGCGTTTGGCTGATCTCCATCTTATCAATAAAATTTGAGTCTTTGTGCTTTTGTTTGTAATTCTTAACTTGCTTTAGCTTTACAGAACGACGTTGTTTAAACTTAATCAGCGATTCTTGAAATAAAACAAAAATGAATTTACTTGTTAAAACTTTTTCTACTTTTAAATTAAAGATGGAATTTCTTTTGACTGTTGAACATCAGAAGAATATCGATTGCTTCTCCCAAAGTAAGCGAATTTCAAAGTGCAGAATCAAAGTACTCCTTCTAAGCCAGTATGCCTGAATGAAGGGATCAACTGTATCAGAGACCTTGTTTCGTCTGACACGCCTCGACCGAGTTCCCATCTCCTAAGCCCGATCGATATAGCTCCCCGCGTGGACTATCTCTCCTAAGCAAGGTGGAATTGCTATTTTGAATCAACGGTACTTCTTCGCCCCGCGATGGCCGAGTATCCAATTGTGTTCATCCATTAGTCTGTATGTCGCGTCTGTTTTGTCAGCATAAACATACATACTTCATGCATTTTATTTGCGTTCGCATTTCGTATTGCATCACTATCACTTGAGTCGGTCTTGTCCCCTAGTGATAAACAGTTTTCTCAATCGAGTTTGTCAGTTCTTTCCTCGTCAGGAAGTGTTGCGTCTGCACAATCTCACCACCAGTGTATCTTTAGATCAGAGTCGGCACTTGGCCACTTTGATAACTTGAACCTCTGAAAGATCAGAGAACCTTCAACAAATGTCACTCTTCGCCATTGAAGATGATATCCTCGTTTTCCCGGATTAAGGAAAATCCACAGAGAAAGCCTCGTGATCAGAGATTCGGCAGCATGCCAGTTTTGCTCTGAAAGGACCACTGATGAGAAGGTCATTGGCACCTCAAAATTGGACCCCATCATATGGCATTTCTCCGGGAAGATCCCGAGAAAAGTATGATGAAAGATCCCAAACGAAATCAATTTCTCAAGAGACTCGCTTTCCCCAGTAGAAACAGATGGCGTCTCCAACAGAGAAGTTTGTACACCTCTACAACTCAGACGAATGGGTTCCCCAGCAAGTCTGACATCAAAACTTTTTCCACTCAAATGGCATCTCCCCAGGAAAATTCGGCGATAAGTTTGAGGAAAGCCGCTACGAATAGCGTCCCTTGTCAGTAAAGTTTATTGACAAAAGAAACTAAGACCAGTTCTTGGTAAGAAACCAGGATCGAGGGGAAGTTTAAATCAGAAACTAAGACCAGTTCTTGGTAAGAAACCAGGATCGAGGGGAAATTTAAATCAAAAACTAAGACCAGTTCTTGGTAGGAAACCAGGATCGAGGGGAAGTTCAAATCAGAAACTAAGACCAGTTCCTTGGTAGGAAACCAAGAACGAGGGGAGGTTTATTTCAAAAGAAAACTGAGACCAATTCCTTGCCTGAAGACCAGGATCGAGGGGAAGTTTACCTTTTCTAAGCATTATTGCTTAGTTAAAGAAGATTAATGTGTAAGCTACCATTCATAACCACCATCAAAATTTCGGATATTCCGATATTTAATCCTCTTGCACCCCGAATGCTCGAATCCCTTCGTCATTCATACCTTCGGGTCCAAGAAGATTAAATAGGGGCATCTGTAATACCCCAAATTTTGACCACTTAGATTTCCCATCATTGTGAAAATCATCATCACAATATGGATGTACCTTTATGCTTTATCAGTCTCCCCAAAGATGGGTGAGCATCCAATACAATCAAAATTAGGGTTTCAAGCCCTCTCTGAGCTTTAGACAAAGGATCAATCAAGGAATGACCTGATCTTCAACTTGTCTAATCTCTCAAACATCCACAATGGATCAAAAAGGACTCCCACTTCAAGGATTAAGCACAAGGCTGCTCCCTTCTAGGTGGATCAAGTCTCAAGATCGATAGTGTCACCAAATTAGGGTTTTGGTCGACCAGGGCCTCCAGATGGAAATTTTCATCTGGGCACAAGGCAATGATCCAAAACATGAACTAATATGCTTCATGGAACCTCATGAACCCATGCATCAAGTCAATTTTGCCTCAGGGGATGCATTCATCAAAAATCAGGAATTAGGGTTTCTTGACCTAATTCACCCCTAAGTTGACTTTTGGGACAAACCATGAGCCAAGACCTCAAGAGATGATTTGAGGGTCTCTAATACACCATATTGATCCATTTGGAACAATGGATTGATCCAAGAAGCTTGAGCAACAAGTTTCATTTTCATCTGCACCACAAGTAGGGTTTTAAGGGAAAAGTCAACTGTAACTTTGACTTTTGACCAAGGCATGCTCCCAAACCCTAATACATGATTGAATATACCCTATGACACCCATGGAACATGTCCATCAAGATTGATTTAGGTCAAGGACATGATTTCCTGAAGAATTGCACAGTTTGGAATTCATCTGATAAAAAGTCAACTGTGCACAAAAGTCAACTTTGACTTTTTGAGATTTTTCACCAAAATGGATTTTTAACCCTAAAATGATGTTAATGTATGATTTGAATCATCATTCATCAAGAAAAATCAAGAAAAGTGAGATAACTTGTAAAAGGGGTAACCATAAAACTTAGAAATTTTTCTAAGTTAAAAATAAAGTGGCAAAGGTACCAACTTTGGAGGACCATAACTCCTAAACCACAAGGCCATTTTTTCTTATCCAAAGATGGATTTGTAGCCCTCACTATCACCTACAAAAACTTCAACTACAAGTCATTCCAATTCATTAAGGATTTTTAGTTATGGAGTGATCAAAGTGGCTGAAAAGTGAAAATGTCACTTTTACCAACACTTAGTGAAATTTTCACTAAGTCAGAATTCTGCTTCACTTTTTGCCAAATGTAGGGGGATTTTTCACTTGGAATCAAAAGAGATCAAAACCAAACTTGTTCAAACAGTTGTTGTATCATGTTAGGGCTTTCCAAAATGGCCAAGAACATTGCCAAATTCAACCTACATCATGAGATACAACATTGGCAAGTTGCCTTGCTGAAATCTGTCAAGGCAAGGCAGAATTTGCATTTTGGCTCGATTTGCCAAAATCATCCAATTGCAATTGCTCCAATCCACTTGGACACCTCAGAGGATTGAATCCAAAGGGGACAATCACTGAGCCAAGCCTCCAAGGTCCAAGGAACAAGGAATAGCATGTTGAACCTAGAGTTGTCAAAATAGGGACAAGACTTCAAATTTGGAATGAGGCATTCAATGGAACCATCAAGGTGGCATGGACTGAGCCATTCTCATCTGAAATCAGTCAAGACTTATCCAAGACCAAGGGGACCAAAGCTCTGTGCCCTAACCTCTAGTCAATGGCTAGAGGAGACTTTCATTTCCATTGGCCAACATTGAGGAAACCTACTTACCAGCTGCCATGCACTATTCCTTGCAAAACAAACTTGCTCTACTATAAATAGAGCTCAATTGTGGTCAGTTTAAGTACACCAAAGCCATCTAACAGATGCTTTCCTCAAAATCTCTTTCTCTTGGCAAAAATGCCTTTCTTAGCAAGGTAGCTATCGGGTTTTGAGTTTGAGAGCAATTCTGCACAAACCAATCACTCACACACCTCACATACATCACATACGAGCTGATCAAACACTCACATAACATCTGGAACATCAAAATCTCAAAATCACTTGCCATCCACACAAGTTTGAAGTGAAGTTGCAGCTGAGATACCATAAACTGATCCAGTCCATTTCAATTCAATCCAAGTGTTCAAACACACTCCATATGGTGTAGGGAAGCTGTTCAGATCATCACAACTCATCTGTAACACCTCTAACCCAGAATTTGATTTGCTCTTGCTGTCACGACTTGGAGGTAAGCCTAAACTTGGTCATCTCTCAATCTATGCATATTTCCTCGCACAATAATTTGGCCATATGTTCATAATCATGCATGGAATGTTTTTCCTCAATTAATTGCATTGTTTGAATCGTGTATAAAAAATCCTAGCCTTCATGCAGAAATTAGGGTTCTTGAGGTCTCTTCGTGATTTCTTGTTGTATGTTTAATTTAAATGAAATTAAAGTACATAGACATGATCGTGAGGTTGAGGCGAGCATAATGATATGTGGATTGCATGATATGGTTACGTATTCATGGAGATTGGATAGAAAATGCAAATCTGGGCAAACTGAAAAACGTGCGTGTTCTTGGTGTTGTTCTTGGCGCCATTTTCATATATTTGAATATTTGAATTTTGTGATTTTGTTTAATTGATTCAAAAATTAATTTCTCTCTGAGTTTTAATGATTTTGAGTTGATTATTTTTTTAATAATTCACAAAAATGTTTAAATATATTATTTTCACAAAAAATCCCAAAAATATTATTTATTTCATATAATTGATATTTTTGTAAAGAATTAATATTTTGATTGTTTTTGGCATTTTAAATATTTTTTCTACATTGATTTTGCAACTTTTAATGCTTTCTAATTATTTTGTAGGTCGATACTTAATTTTTGAAGCATTAATCCAAGATCACAATTTGTTTTCCATGTGTTAAACAATTTTTGATCATTTTAATTGAATTTTTATTCAATTAAATACATTTTTGAAAACAAATTAGGGTTTTGGATTAATGCAACCCTCATAAATCATTTTCAAAACACTTTGGGCCTCTATTAGAGTGTAAGACCCAATCCTTTTTTTGACCAAATCATCTTTGGGCCTCACTTATTGTATAAGTCCCGATACCGTCAAAGAACAAACGGTGCGATCGTCGCCTTTTCAAAAATCATCTGGGCCTACCCTCGAGTAGTAAGACCCGTTTATTTTTCTTTAAACCTTTTTGGGCCTCTTGAGAGAGTGTAAGACCCATCCCCCCTTGTACAAAAACTTTTTGGGCCTCACTCATTGTATAAGTCCCTCTGTACAAGTAAACGGTGCGATCGTCGCCCGTTTAAAATTAAAAACCATCTGGGCCTACCCTCGAGTAGTAAGACCCATTTATTTTTCTTTAAACCTTTTTGGGCCTCTTGAGAGAGTGTAAGACCCATCCCTTTGTACAGAAAACCTTTTTGGGCCCCAGTCACTTGTATAAGTCCCGCTGTACAAAGTCAAACAGTGCGCTCACTGATAAAACCCTGGGCCTCTCCTTGAGCTGTAAGCCCCAAATCTTTCTTTTTTTCAAAGCACTTTCTCCTTTGATTTTGAATATACTGTTGTTTTTATCTTTCTTTGTTGAACAACTAACCAAACAGCATGGAAGCACTACAACCGAGTAAGTGGTTATCGCTTTCATTTACTGCTTTCATATTATAAACTGTATTGTGGGGCTGCTCACTGTAAGTCTCCTTTCATAAACTCATATCTACTGTGTAATAATAGTATAGATATTTTGAGTTTCCCCGGCTACTACGTCTAGAACTAGGTGACGCCGTTTCACTTATTCGTAGAAATAGACGCCTAGATCCCCAATAGGAGCACCAGATACAGTCTTCTCTTCGGCTGTCCTCCTTAGGAATCGTCAAGAAATTCTATTCCCCAGAGATGAATTATTCTCGGTGAAATTTCTCTTGAATTTCTTCAAACCTCCGAACTGTTCAAACTCTCTTGAAAAGATAAAAGTTACTGGATAGTAAACCTCGCACGTTTACCAGTGGTTTTATCTTTAAAAGAGTTTTTCTTGAACTTTTCTTTGGTTTGGGACCCACGGGCTTCTTAAAAGCATCGGCCTCCTCTTGGGCATCGTACAAGGACCCACAGGCTTCCTATAAGCAACCCGGCCTCCTCTTGGGCATTATTCAAGGACCCTACGGCTTCTTAGAAGTATTCAGAGCCTCCTCTTAGGCTTCGTATAATGATCTCTTCCTCCGGGAATGATAGCCTCCTCTTGGGCTTCGTACAAGGACCCATCGGCTTCTTAAAAGATTCCAGCCTCCTCTTGGGCTTCGTACAAATTGTCCCGACGACCTCCTAGAGGTATAGGAACAGAACCTAGTCATCCTCATAGAACAGTCCTTTCATAGAGTCTACTACTGTTTCTCGAAGCATAGTACAAAAGATAAAACTCTAGACTTGGACAGTCTAACTTCCTTGAGTCTCAAAGACATTCTCAAGCACCCTTCGTTAAATAGGAAGGAAACCCGCAGACTTGGATAGTCTCAATACCCTTTGGATTTCCCGTTTCCTCAAAGAAAAGGAAATATCCCTGATCCTCAAATTAAATCCCTGTGTACAGTGTTACTCATATAAAGAACTGATTTTCTCTTTTAAATCAGTATATTGGATTTGTCACTCAACTGAAACAGTTACAATAGCCTCCATCTCGGGCCTCGTACGAGATATAAATCCCTTAAGCAAGAGTCAAACTCTTTGCTAGCCTCCTCTTAGGCTTTGTATAACGATATGCCCCTCTGGGTCAAAAACCTTTAGCCTCTCTCTCGGGCTTTGTACGAGACACAAAATAGCCTCCTCTTAGGCTTTGTATAATGATTTTCCTAGCGGAAATTAGCCTCCTCTTAGGCTTTGTATAAGAAAACCACTGGTTAATCCAATTAACCTTTTAGCATCAAAGATGTGCCTCATTCACAGTACACAAACATCAACAACTCCTTTCCCTTCATCTAATCGCTGTAAGCGGCAAGCCTCTGGATCATCTACATCCATGCCACTTCCCCTCTTTTAGCATGAGAAATTCCTAAGGAAAGATAACATTACTCTAAACTGAGTTAAAGTCTTCTCCTTCAGGTTAAAATCCCCTTTAAAGGAAATTATGGCATTGCCGGATTCACAAATCCCGGTTAAAGTAATTCTCCTTTATAAACAGTTGTGACATACAACCCCCTCTTTAGAGATAACCAATTCTCTCTAAAGTCAACACCCTTCTAGCTTCACATCTTGGGCTTTGAACAAGATACAAATAAACTCTTCAGCTTCATATCTTGGGCTTTGAACAAGATACAAACTACCTTTCGCTTCACGTCTTGGGCTTTGAACAAGACAAGTGGGGCCTCTTCCTTTCTTTCTACTTCTCTTGTGTGAAAAAATACACAAATGGCGACTCTGCTGGGGAGTCTCCTTTTCTGCCTTAGGGCATCATCCCCGTTTTCTACGGAAAATGGGAACTCTACCGAAGAGAAATATTGACCTATGCTGGTCCATCTCTTAGGCAGGGAACCACAGATTGGGGCTTCCGCCGGGGAACCCATTTCTGTCAGGAACTTAAGATTCATAGCTTTATAAGTCTAGGATGATTAGGACAAATATATATATACTGCTTTTCCTAATTGCTATACGTGTTTATTTTTCTGCTACTGGGAATGTGTGTGATGCCGCATGTGGTGAGATTGAGTATACACTTAAGAAAAGCCAACCTTTTTCGTAGTGCGGAAGCTATCGGAAATAGCTGTTACGCGATACTACCCTCATTTGAGGCTGGTGATCTATTCTCGGTGAATAGCACTTACTCTAAGATTGCACACAACTCGCTGGCGATCCGCTTGTTGTTTTGCTTTCCTGGGAGGAGCTGATGATAATGAGTACAGGTACAAAAATCACCCTAGTATAAACCTTTGGGGATGGGTAGAGCCTTGACTTCATGACAACGACCCTCTGACCTCATGTTTTTTCTATGTTTTTGTGTGCTGCATTCATGCATTCATTTAATAAAACATTAAAACATTCAAAAAACCTTCTCTTCTAGTCTCTCTGTTTTTCAAATTAAACTAAGACTGTGATTGCAAATATCAGAGAAAAAAATTACGCTAATGGATTTCGGTAGAAGGAGAACTCACCAGTATACCTTCAAGGTTCCAAAACTAGGGGATTTGAGAAAGTTAGCGAGGATGATCGTTAACCCAGAGGCTTTCAGAGCCAAGCACGGTGGTTTGCTACCACTGTTAAGAGTCCATGTGATTAAGGGGATCATGGATGCGCTCATTCAGTTCTACGATCCGGTTTATCACTGTTTCACATTCCCGGATTACCAGCTAGCACCAACGCTGGAGGAGTATTCTCATCTGATTGATTTACATATCACTGATCGAGCTCCATTTTCTGGACTGGAAGAAATTCCAAAGAATCAGACTATTGCAATAGCAATTCATTTGGACGAGTCTGAGGTCAAGACTCACCTGACCACTAAGGGTGGCATCCAAGGTTTGCCAGCCCAGTTCTTGACAAAAAAGGCTCTATACTTCGCTAGTATAGGGAACGGGACTGCTTTTGAAAGCATCTTTGTCTTGCTCACCTACGGGTTATTTTTGTTTCCCAACATCAATAACTTCGTCGATATCAACGCTATTAAGGTTTTTCTCATTGGAAACCCTGTGCCGACTTTGCTCGCAGATGCGTATCATTCTGTACACTTGGGAAATTTGTACAGCGGATGGGAGATCACATGCTGTGTACCTTTGCTCTACAAATGGTTTATCTCGCACTTGCCCAAGTCTGCTGCTTTTTGGGATTGCAAGAGTGTCTTACGTTGGTCGCAGAAGATCATGTCTCTCACCAACTCTGATATAGATTGGTGTAATAGGATTTATGAGGGAATCAGAATCATTGACCGTTGTGGAAACTTCCCCAGCGTGCCCCTCATAGGAACTAAAGGAGGAATCAACTATCATCCGATATTGGTTCTTCGTCAATTTGGATACCCGATGAGACACATCCCACTGAGTGTTCATCTGGAAGGTCTTTTCTTCAAAGAAGGAGAAAACGACAGAGCACTAAAGAAGGAAATAGTGCATGCTTGGAAACAGGTTCATAAGAAAGGACGAGAGTCTCTGGGAAAACCGGACTGTGTCTCGGTGGAGCCTTATCTCCATTGGGTACAAACTAGATCTCTCAAGCTAAAGATGCCTTATCCTCGTTACGGAATTCTTCCACCGAGGGAAACTGTCATGTACTTCATGACGGAAACTGAAAGGCTTCAGGTTACTCTCAACAAAGTTCAAAAGGAAAGAAGGTCTTGGAAGAACAAGTACCGCACCCTCGACGTAGAGTGTATCCAAATACAGCAACTACTAAAAGAGAAAGATGCTCTGATTGAAATTTTGGAGCAGCATGCTGTAGAGAATCAAGATGACCAAAGGAATTTGCTCACTCCTTTCACTTGGCAAAGGAATGACAACCCGACAACGGCCCAAGCGCCCCGGTCAAAGAAAAGGAAGATACCAGAATCAGCACCCGATTTCTCTTCAGAGAGGACTCGGGACCCATTAGTTTAGGTTTCTGTTTCTGGACTTTGTAATCTACTGTATTTCCATTTCTATAATCCTTTGAATTTCAATAAAAAGGGGTTTCCCCACCGTTTGATATTTGCAATCTAATTGTCGAAGTTTATTTTGATTAAACCAAAAAAACAACAATTAATATAATCATTGCATTCATCATTCTCACATCGCGTATTCTCCTTACCTACGAATCTCACGTTTGTGTCTCGATTCTAGAGTCAAACTGTCTCATTCGTATAATACTCGGGCCAATCGTCAGAAAAAGATGGATGATCTTGAGGAAGAAAACAGAGAGTTGAAAGAACAGATCGACACTCTGAGAGAGGATATGAGAAAGCTTCGTAACGACATGCAAGCCATGGCAGAAGCTCAGCTACAAAAAACTGTGATCTCAGAGATCACCTCAACGCCCATCATAAAAAAGTATGATCCTAGGTATCAGATACCGAAAGATCGTCCTTGGGGCATGCCTGTTAACTATATACCGGAAGAATATGTTCCGCCGATCACTGAAGATCAGGGAATCGCAACAGAAGCCACTGGGCCTGAAGGTTACAAACTTCGGGAAAGCGAAGATGCCAGGGGTATACTCAAGACTCCTGAAGGTTACAAACTTCGGAAGGCGCCAAGACTTACTGCCGTAGTCACGGTACCACCCCCTGTAGTGCACACTGTCCCAGAAGGACAGATTCCACCAACACCTTCTGGTAAGAAGGAAACTATGTTTGACAGAATGGAGGAATTCCAGGAACAGTTCTTGGAAATGCAGAAAGAGCTGCAAGCCATTCGCGGTCAGGATTTATTTGGAAAGGACGCCGCAGACCTCTGTTTGGTCCCAAATGTGAAAGTCCCGCACAAGTTCCAAGTGCCCGACTTTGAAAAATACAAGGGTAACTCTTGCCCTCAAAGTCACTTGACGATGTACGCTTGACGAATGTCAGCTCAGACAGAAAATCAGGACCTGCTGATTCATTACTTTCAGGATAGTTTAACCGGTGCTGCCTTAAAATGGTACATGGGTTTAAACCGTGTCTCGATCAGCACATTCAGAGATCTTGGCACTGCCTTCGTCCAACAATACAAATACAATTTGGACATGGCACCCGACAGAGATCAACTCAGATCAATGTCACAAAAGGACAAGGAAACCTTTAAGGAGTATGCTCAAAGGTGGCGTGAAATTGCCGCTCAAATTTGTCCACCTCTTGAGGAAAAAGAGATGACAAAAATCTTCTTAAAGACCTTAAGCTCATTTTACTATGACCGAATGGTTGCCAGTGCGCCCAGTGATTTCACCGAAATGGTCGGCATGAGTGTATGTCTTGAGGAAGCCGTCCGAGAAGGACGTTTGGTAAAAGACACTGGATCAACGAGCGGTACTAAAAAATACGGTAGTGCTCTCCCTAAGAAAAAAGAGCAAGATATTGGGAATATCTCTCTCGAAAAGCAAAGGCGTCGTTATCAGCCAGTAGCAGCTGTTACTCCTGCTATCGGCCCCGCGCCTGTTCCTACGTACCAACCTCAGGTTGCGCAGAGCCAACCTGACCAACAAAGGACACAACAGCCTCTTCAACAGGCTCGTCCTCCATATAATAACAACCGTACAACACGACCATCAGGGTTTGATCCTATACCCATGTTGTACGCAGAGCTGTTTCCGTTACTGCTGGCTAAGGGGCACATTCAGACTAAGTCTCCCCTTTCAGTTCCGGAAAATCCGCCTTTTTGGTTTAAAGCGGATCAAACATGCCCTTATCATCAAGGAGGTTCAGGGCATAACATTGAGACTTGCCTCAATTTCAAATCCGACGTGCAAAAGCTTGTTAGGAGCGGGCTCTTATCTTTCAAAGATACGAATCCTAATGTTCTTACGAACCCGCTGCCTCAACACGAGAAAGCTGCAGTTAATCTGATTGAGAAAGAGACTAACAATGTCTATCAAATTCACGATGTACTCTTATTGGGGACCAATCTGGTCAGGATGCATTGTAGACAGAGTGGATATGGCCATGTACCACCTCATAATTATCACCAGTGTGATATCTGCTCTAAAGATAACCAAGGACGTTCGGTAGTGCAAGCAGCTCTATAGGAACAAATGGATCTTGGATGGATCCAAGAGCACCGAGTTCGTGGAGTTAACATGGTCTCTACGAATTCTAACGTCATTCAAAACCACGACATCCGTGTGATGAATGTCAACTTGGTGGCGATGCACTCAAGGCAAAGCCATTATCATAATCTGTCGCGGCACGATTACAGTTCCTGTCTGATTTGCTCGGTAAACAAACAGGGATGCTCTTTCATACAAGAGGCCCTCCAGCGTCAGATGGATCCAAGACTACCATGATAGGAACTCCTATCAAATCAACATGGTTCAGATCTTTGACATCCGCGTGATGAATACCAACCTGGTAGAGTTACATGCTGAGCAGGTCCGACTTGGATTCTTAATATCACATGACTATCAAAATTGTAAAGCGGGTTGCGAAGACGATAGAGGTTGTACCCTTGTCCAGGAGGCACTTCAGCACTTGTTAAATCACTGGTGGATGCCAATCTATATGGACGAAGATACTCAGCAGATTAGTATCAATAACAGGAATCCTACTCGTCGTCAAAGTCAGGATGTCCGATCAGTGGAAGCTAACCTAGTGAGGTTACATTGTATTCAAAGTGGGCGTGGCCAGGTGCCACCACACAACTATGACAGTTGTAGCTTCTGTTCAGAAAGTAACCAAGGGTGTTACCTTGTGAGAGCAGCTCTTCAGGGTCAGATCGATCATGGAAAAATTCGTCCATATCCGGGTTTTGGACCCATCATTTGGTCGCCGAACTACCTTACCGATCAAGTTGAGGATGTTGTCACGATCTCTGGTCATCACCAGATCAGGGATGTTTTTGCCATCATTCCTCTACTTGACGAATCTAGAGTTCCCAACCGGGAACGGATCGAGGTTACTTATGACGGTCAGAAAAATCAGAAGGTTCCCATAGTCATCTATCTACCGGGGCCATTACCGTATGAATCAGCTAAGGCGATCCCTTACAAATACGGTGCAATAACAATTGAAAATGGAAAAGAAATTCCATTACCCTCCATCGTGAATATTGCAGACATCAGTCGTGTAACATGGAGCGGTCGAATCTTCAACCGAGGGGTTGGAGAATCCAACAAAGAAAAGGATCTTCAGGCAGAAATTCCTGATCCACCAGTCGGTCAATCTAGTAATCCCGACTTTTCAAAAGACAAGGATGAGATGCTAAAGCTCATCCAAAGGAGTGAATATAACATTGTTGATCAACTGTTACAGGCTCCTTCAAAGATCTCAATATTATCGCTGTTACTCAGTTCAGAAGCCCACAGGGAGGCTCTACAGAAAGTCTTGGAGCAAGCCTTTGTGGAACAGGATGTAACAATCAGACAATTCGATAGCATTGTCTCTAACATCACTTCCTGCAATAATTTGGGATTTAGTGATGAGGAATTACCTGAAGAGGGACGTCGTCATAACATGGCGCTCAACATTACAGTTAACTGCCAGGGCGATGCTTTAGCCAATGTACTGGTAGACACAGGGTCAGCCCTGAATGTTATGCCGAAGTCCACTTTGATGCAATTATCATTTAAGGGCCCTCCGATGAGAGTCAGCGAGGTCGTCGTCAAAGCATTCGACGGATCCAGAAAAACAGTTATCGGCGAAGTTGATCTTCCCATAACTATTGGTCCTCACACTTTCCAAATCACTTTCCAGGTCATGGACATCCGGGCAACATACAGTTGTTTATTAGGAAGACCTTGGATACATCAGGCTGGAGCGGTTACTTCAACCCTCCACCAAAAGCTAAAGTTCGTCAAGAACGATCAACTTGTCACGGTTTGTGGGGAACAAGTCTTGCTCGTGAGTAACTTATCATCATCTACTTGTGTGGAACCCGAGGAGGTTATTGGAACTCAGTTCCAAGCACTATCGGTGAGCAAGAACGATCAATTCAAAGAAGGAACTTCAATTTCTTCATACAAAGATGCTATCAAAGCGGTCGAGAGTACCGATACGACAGGATGGGGACGACTTGTCATTCCTATTGACAATAAAACAAAGAAGGGTCTTGGTTTTTCTGCAACCTGTACCCAGATAGCCGCCAACGATGAAAGTCTTCATCCCCTTCAAAACTTCTTCCACAGTGGAGGTTTTCTTCACCCAGTGTCTCAGACAGTTCATGCTATCAATGAGGAAGATCCCTCTGACACAGATGAAGAATGAAAGTCCTACCTTAACAAGGACGGCTATATGTCTCAGGAAGAGGTGCCTATGCCTTTTTGCTTTCCTACAGAAAGTCCGAGATTTATACCAAGATCAGATGTCGAAATGATCTACGGAGATCGTGATCCGGAAGGATGTCGTGCTCCGCCAAATTCATTAGAGGAAGACACTCTGATGAAAGAAAACTTTGATCACAATTACTATGGCCCGATGGATGGTCTGCCAATGTGGCAGCCTTACCCAGGAAACTTGGGGCAAGAAAGTCAGCCGAGTAATGAAACTCAGCTGAGCGTCATTGAACAGAATACCTGTGTCCCCACCATGTCATGGGATCAACATTTAGGTCATTCGGAAACTACTCAACATGAAGATGAATTCGCAACATTTGCAATACTAGAATTCATCAATTATGCTTTTCCTGAGGTCAACGTCATCGAGAGGGATGACTTCTCCAGTTCCAAAGAAGTTTGGGACACTTTGGGACAACCAAGTGGAAAATACGACTTTATGGTCAAGTACACTGCTCCCGAAAGCTCTCGATTCAGGCTCGAAGATATCCAGTCAACTGGATGGGAAGATACAGCCGAGAGCACAAATGCTATGCAAAATGCAACAGAGGAATCCTCCTACGACAATTCTGCCTGGGAGGCAGATTCCAATGATCCTGCTCCACCAGAAATCAGCATTATTTCTGAAGACAAATCAAGGAAGGTGCCAGACTTTGTGTTTCACCGAGGAGTTTGCCGCCAATGGGTTACCGTCGAGGTTCCGAAGGTCGTTCGTCAGTCAAAGTAATTGCCATCTTTAACCTTTCACCCTGCCCAGGTGAAACGGATGTTTTAATAGGGCTCGCTTTCTGTAAATTTCCCTCTTCACTTTGCCCAAAGCGACAGAGTTTTGTTTTATAGGGCTGTAGTTTCAAGATTCGACTTGTTCATTAATAAAATAACGTCGTTCTGTAATTTCCGCATTATTGTTGTTTTCTCTTTTTGCTTTTTCAGAAAATGGTAATCCTAAAAAAAAAAACAATTCAAAAATAAAAACAAGCAGTAAAATAAATACACTACACACACTTGCATTTTCTCTATCTCTTCTAAACACGAATCATCGCGTCATGCAGATTGCTTGTTTTATACCCCGTTGAAACATACGATCCGATGCCTTCTTCCAACTTTGAGTTCCCAGTATTCGAGGCTGAAGAAGAAAATAACAACGAAATTCCAGAAGAGATCTCCCGACTACTCAGACAAGAGGAAAGGTCCATCGAACCTCACAAAGAGTCGTTGGAAACGGTAAACTTGGGTTCAGAAAAAGAGAGAAAAGAAATCAAGATCGGAGCATTGCTCAGTCCAACTGCCAGAGAGGGTTTGATAAAGCTTCTCAAAGAATTCCCCGATGTATTCGCTTGGTCCTATCAGGATATGCCAGGGTTGGATACCAGCATCGTGAAACATCACTTACCGCTAAGATCGGAATGTCCGCCAGTAAAGCAAAGGTTGAGACGCACTCACCCGGACATGGCCGTCAAAATCAAGGAGGAGGTACAGAAACAGATCGACGCGGGTTTCCTCGCTACATCTGAATATCCTCAATGGTTAGCCAACATCGTACCCGTTCCCAAAAAGGACAGAAGGGTCAGAATGTGTGTTGATTACAGAGATCTAAACAAGGCGAGTCCAAAGGACGACTTTCCTTTACCACACATCGACATGCTGGTTGACAGCACAGCAAAGTTCAAAGTATTCTCCTTCATGGATGGATTCTCGGGCTATAACCAGATCAAAATGGCGCCGAAAGACATGGAGAAAACTTCGTTCATTACCCCATGGGGTACCTTTTGTTACAAGGTAATTCCGTTCGGTTTGAAGAATGCCGGGGCAACCTATCAAAGGGCCATGACTACTCTGTTTCATGACATGATACATAAGGAAATCGAGGTATATGTCGATGATTTGATTGCAAAATCAAGAACAGAGGATAAGCACGTTGAACATCTGTCAAAATTGTTCGAACGTCTAAGAAAATTCAAACTCCGCTTGAATCCTAACAAGTGCACCTTCGGTGTCCGTTCAGGGAAACTACTAGGGTTCATCGTCAGCCAGAAAGGGATTGAAGTTGATCCTGACAAGGTCAAGGCCATTCAAGAAATGCCTTCTCCGAAAACTGAAAAACAAGTCAGAGGATTCCTGGGACGTTTGAACTACATCTCCAGATTCATATTCCTTATGACCGCCACTTGTGCGCCGATTTTCAAGTTATTGAAAAAGAACAAGGATTGCGTTTGGTCAGAAGATTGTCAAACCACCTTCGACAGTATTAAGGAATATTTGTTGAATCCTCCGATTCTATCACCTCCAGTGGAAGGAAGACCACTGATCATTTACCTCACAGTCCTAGAGGACTCAATGGGATGTGTACTTGGCCAACGAGATGAAACTAAAAGGAAAGAGTCTGCCATTTACTATCTAAGCAAGAAATTCACCGACTGCGAGACTCGGTACACAATGCTTGAGAAAACTTGTTGCGCTTTGGCTTGGGCAGCCAAACGTCTTCGCCAGTACATGATTCGTCATACTACTTGGTTGGTCTCCAAAATGGATCCAATCAAGTACGTTTTCGAAAAACCTGCTCTCACGGGAAGGATTGCCCATTGGCAGATGTTACTATCAAAATATGACATAGAGTACCATGCTCAGAAAGCCGTTAAAGGAAGTATTTTAGCCGATCATTTGGCTCATCAACCGATTGACGATCAAGAATCAATCGGGTTTGACTTCCCAGACGAAGATGTCATGTATCTAAAAATGAAAGA
Source organism: Lathyrus tuberosus (assembly GCA_022829125.1). NCBI lineage: Eukaryota > Viridiplantae > Streptophyta > Magnoliopsida > Fabales > Fabaceae > Lathyrus > Lathyrus tuberosus. Next base: position 9,402,408 of record JALAZF010000078.1, read on the forward strand.
TTGCGATGAACCGCTACCCAGTGAAGGGCCAGAACCAGGTTCCCAGTGGAGACTCATCTTTGACGGAGCAGTTAATCATTATGGAAACGGAATTGGGGCAATCATTGTTACCCCTCAGGGTTCCCACATTCCTTTCACTGCCAGACTTACGTTCTAATGTACGAACAACGAGGCCGAATACGAAGCATGTATTATGGGTCTCGAAGAAGCGATTGATTTAAGGATCAAAAACTTGGACGTATACGGCGATTCAACCCTGGTTATCAATCAGATAAAAGGAGATTGGAACACATACCAATCAGGATTGATTCCTTACAAAGACTATGCAAGGAGGTTGTTACCCTTCTTCAACAGAGTCGACTTTCATCACATCCCTCGTGATGAGAATCACATGGCTGATGCATTAGCCACTCTCTCTTCCATGATTAGTGTAGGTCGATGGAATGACATACCTAAGATCGACATCATGCGCCTTGAACGGCCCGCTTACATCTTCGCGATTGAAGCAGTCGTAGACGACAGACCTTGGTATCACGATATCAAATGCTTCCTTCAAAAACAAGAGTACCCATCGGGGGCACTCAAAAAAGACAGAAAAACCCTCAGAAGATTGGCTGGAAACTTCTTCCTGAGCGGTGACACTCTTTATAAGAGAAATTTTGACATGGTCTTGCTCCGATGCGTCGACAGACCAGAAGCAGACATGCTCATGAAAGAAATTCATGAAGGATCCTTTGGCACTCATGCCAACGGACACACAATGGCGAGAAAAATTCTCAGGGCCGGGTACTATTGGTTGACAATGGAATCCGACTGCTACAAGTACATGAGGAGGTGTCACAAGTGTCAGATATGCTCCGACAAAATTCATGTACCGCCATCACATCTCAAAGTTCTTTCTTCCCCGTGGCCTTTTTCCATATGGGGAATCGACATGATTGGCATGATTGATCCCAAGGCTTCAAACGGACATCGGTTCATCCTGGTAGCCATTGACTATTTCACCAAGTGGGTCGAAGCAGCGTCATTCGCCAATGTAACCCGACAAGTGGTGGTCCGATTTATCAAAAACAATATCATCTGCCGTTATGGTGTTCCAAGTGAGATCATTACTGATAATGGATCTAACTTGAACAATAAGATGATGAAAGAGTTGTGTGCAGAGTTCAAGATCGAACACCATAACTCATCTCCCTACCGACCCAAGATGAACGGAGCGGTAGAAGTGGCTAACAAGAACATCAAGAAGATCGTTCAAAAGATGGTTGTAACCTATAAAGATTGGCACGAGATGCTACCTTTTGCTCTTCACGGTTATCGAACATCTATCCGCACTTCAACAGGGGCAACCCCTTTCTCTCTAGTATATGGCATGGAGGCAGTGCTCCCCATAGAAGTAGAGATCCCATCAATTCGGGTATTGATGGAAGCTAAGCTCACCGAAGCTGAATGGTGTCAAAATCGACACGACGAATTGAACCTGATCGAAGAGAAACGAATCACGGCACTATGCCACGGTCAGTTGTATCAGCAAAGAATGAAGAGGGCGTTTGACAAAAAGGTCCGACCTCGTGTCTTCAGGAAAGGAGACCTCGTGCTCAAGAAGATACAATCATTTCTCACTGATTCCCGGGGCAAATGGACCCCGAATTATGATGGCCCCTATGTGGTCACGAAAGCTTTCTCAGGCGGCGCCTTGAGACTTGCAACCATGGACGGAGAGGAATTTGCCTACCCCACGAATGTTGATGTAGTCAAGAAATACTTCGCCTAAACTAAAAAAAAACGTCTCGGTGGATTGAAAATCCGAAAGGGCGGTCCAGGCAAAAGTTAGAGACATGAAAAAAAAAGAATCATCCCGATGGATTGGAAATCTCATAGTACAATCCAGGCAAAAATTAGGGATAATGGTAAGTAACTATGTTCAACAGAGGCAAGTCCCTCAGCAGTAGTTAACATCATCTATCGGAGGAAATCTCCAGTCAAAGGTCATCTTCGACGGAAGCTCAGGATGTACCGAACTCAAAGTTGGTAGAAGGATAGTGGTCGTTATGTTTCAACGTAGCCCTTTTCCCTATAAATTACCATTTTCTAACTTTGTATATACTCTTTGGAATCACGCGTTTGGCTGATCTCCATCTTATCAATAAAATTTGAGTCTTTGTGCTTTTGTTTGTAATTCTTAACTTGCTTTAGCTTTACAGAACGACGTTGTTTAAACTTAATCAGCGATTCTTGAAATAAAACAAAAATGAATTTACTTGTTAAAACTTTTTCTGCTTTTAAATTAAAGATGGAATTTCTTTTGACTGTTGAACATCAGAAGAATATCGATTGCTTCTCCCAAAGTAAGCGAATTTCAAAGTGCAGAATCAAAGTACTCCTTCTAAGCCAGTATGCCTGAATGAAGGGATCAACTGTGTCAGAGACCTTGTTTCGTCTGACACGCCTCGACCGAGTTCCCATCTCCTAAGCCCGATCGATATAGCTCCCCGCGTGGACTATCTCTCCCAAGCAAGGTGGAATTGCTATTTTGAATCAACGGTACTTCTTCGCCCCGCGATGGCCGAGTATCCAATTGTGTTCATCCATTAGTCTGTATGTCGCGTCTGTTTTGTCAGCATAAACATACATACTTCATGCATTTTATTTGCGTTCGCATTTCGTATTGCATGACTATCACTTGAGTCGGTCTTGTCCCCTAGTGATAAACAGTTTTCTCAATCGAGTTTGTCAGTTCTTTCCTCGTCAGGAAGTGTTGCGTCTGCACAATCTCGCCACCAGTGTATCTTTAGATCAGAGTCGGCACTTGGCCACTTTGATAACTTGAACCTCTGAAAGATCAGAGAACCTTCAACAAATGTCACTCTTCGCCATTGAAGATGATATCCTCGTTTTCCCGGATTAAGGAAAATCCACAGAGAAAGCCTCGTGATCAGAGATTCGGCAGCATGCCAGTTTTGCTCTGAAAGGACCACTGATGAGAAGGTCATTGGCACCTCAAAATTGGACCCCATCATATGGCATTTCTCCGGGAAGATCCCGAGAAAAGTATGATGAAAGATCCCAAACGAAATCAGTTTCTCAAGAGACTCGCTTTCCCCAGTAGAAACAGATGGCGTCTCCAACAGAGAAGTTTGTACACCTCTACAACTCAGACGAATGGGTTCCCCAGCAAGTCTGACATCAAAACTTTTTCCACTCAAATGGCATCTCCCCAGGAAAATTCGGCGAGAAGTTTGAGGAAAGCCGCTACGAATAGCGTCCCTTGTCAGTAAAGTTTATTGACAAAAGAAACTAAGACCAGTTCTTGGTAAGAAACCAGGATCGAGGGGAAGTTTAAATCAGAAACTAAGACCAGTTCTTGGTAAGAAACCAGGATCGAGGGGAACTTTAAATCAAAAACTAAGACCAGTTCTTGGTAGGAAACCAGGATCGAGGGGAAGTTCAAATCAGAAACTAAGACCAGTTCCTTGGTAGGAAACCAAGAACGAGGGGAGGTTTATTTCAAAAGAAAACTGAGACCAATTCCTTGGCTGAAGACCAGGATCGAGGGGAAGTTTACCTTTTCTAAGCATTATTGCTTAGTTAAAGAAGATTAATGTGTAAGCTACCATTCATAACCACCATCAAAATTTCGGATATTCCGATATTTAATCCTCTTGCACCCCGAATGCTCGAATCCCTTCGTCATTCATACCTTCGGGTCCAAGAAGATTAAATAGGGGCATCTGTAATACCCCAAATTTTGACCACTTAGATTTCCCATCATTGTGAAAATCATCATCACAATATGGATGTACCTTTATGCTTCATCAGTCTCCCCAAAGATGGGTGAGCATCCAATACAATCAAAATTAGGGTTTCAAGCCCTCTCTGAGCTTTAGACAAAGGATCAATCAAGGAATGACCTGATCTTCAACTTGTCTAATCTCTCAAACATCCACAATGGATCAAAAAGGACTCCCACTTCAAGGATTAAGCACAAGGCTGCTCCCTTCTAGGTGGATCAAGTCTCAAGATCGACAGTGTCACCAAATTAGGGTTTTGGTCGACCAGGGCCTCCAGATGGAAATTTTCATCTGGGCACAAGGCAATGATCCAAAACATGACCTAATATGCTTCATGGAACCTCATGAACCCATGTATCAAGTCAATTTTGCCTCAGGGGATGCATTCATCAAAAATCAGGAATTAGGGTTTCTTGACCTAATTCACCCCTAAGTTGACTTTTGGGACAAACCATGAGCCAAGACCTCAAGAGATGATTTGAGGGTCTCTAATACACCATATTGATCCATTTGGAACAATGGATTGATCCAAGAAGCTTGAGCAACAAGTTTCATTTTCATCTGCACCACAAGTAGGGTTTTAAGGGAAAAGTCAACTGTAACTTTGACTTTTGACCAAGGCATGCTCCCAAACCCTAATACATGATTGAATATACCCTATGACACCCATGGAACATGTCCATCAAGATTGATTTAGGTCAAGGACATGATTTCCTGAAGAATTGCACAGTTTGGAATTCATCTGATAAAAAGTCAACTGTGCACAAAAGTCAACTTTGACTTTTTGAGATTTTTCACCAAAATGGATTTTTAACCCTAAAATGATGTTAATGTATGATTTGAATCATCATTCATCAAGAAAAATCAAGAAAAGTGAGATAACTTGTAAAAGGGGTAACCATAAAACTTAGAAATTTTTCTAAGTTAAAAATAAAGTGGCAAAGGTACCAACTTTGGAGGACCATAACTCCTAAACCACAAGGCCATTTTTTCTCATCCAAAGATGGATTTGTAGCCCTCACTATCACCTACAAAAACTTCAACTACAAGTCATTCCAATTCATTAAGGATTTTTAGTTATGGAGTGATCAAAGTGGCTGAAAAGTGAAAATGTCACTTTTTCCAACACTTAGTGAAATTTTCACTAAGTCAGAATTCTGCTTCACTTTTTGCCAAATGTAGGGGGATTTTTCACTTGGAATCAAAAGAGATCAAAACCAAACTTGTTCAAACAGTTGTTGTATCATGTTAGGGCTTTCCAAAATGGCCAAGAACATTGCCAAATTCAACCTACATCATGAGATACAACATTGGCAAGTTGCCTTGCTGAAATCTGTCAAGGCAAGGCAGAATTTGCATTTTGGCTCGATTTGCCAAAATCAGCCAATTGCAATTGCTCCAATCCACTTGGACACCTCAGAGGATTGAATCCAAAGGGGACAATCACTGAGCCAAGCCTCCAAGGTCCAAGGAACAAGGAATAGCATGTTGAACCTAGAGTTGTCAAAATAGGGACAAGACTTCAAATTTGGAATGAGGCATTCAATGGAACCATCAAGGTGGCATGGACTGAGCCATTCTCATCTGAAATCAGTCAAGACTTATCCAAGACCAAGGGGACCAAAGCTCTGTGCCCTAACCTCTAGTCAATGGCTAGAGGAGACTTTCATTTCCATTGGCCAACATTGAGGAAACCTACTTACCAGCTGCCATGCACTATTCCTTGCAAAACAAACTTGCTCTACTATAAATAGAGCTCAATTGTGGTCAGTTTAAGTACACCAAAGCCATCTAACAGATGCTTTCCTCAAAATCTCTTTCTCTTGGCAAAAATGCCTTTCTTAGCAAGGTAGCTATCGGGTTTTGAGTTTGAGAGCAATTCTGCACAAACCAATCACTCACACACCTCACATACATCACATATGAGCTGATCAAACACTCACATAACATCTGGAACATCAAAATCTCAAAATCACTTGCCATCCACACAAGTTTGAAGTGAAGTTGCAGCTGAGATACCATAAACTGATCCAGTCCATTTCAATTCAATCCAAGTGTTCAAACACACTCCATATGGTGTAGGGAAGCTGTTCAGATCATCACAACTCATCTGTAACACCTCCAACCCAGAATTTGATTTGCTCTTGCTGTCACGACTTGGAGGTAAGCCTAAACTTGGTCATCTCTCAATCTATGCATATTTCCTCGCACAATAATTTGGCCATATGTTCATAATCATGCATGGAATGTTTTCCCTCAATTAATTGCATTGTTTGAATCGTGTATCAAAAATCCTAGCCTTCATGCAGAAATTAGGGTTCTTGAGGTCTCTTCGTGATTTCTTGTTGTATGTTTAATTTAAATGAAATTAAACTACATAGACATGATCGTGAGGTTGAGGCGAGCATAATGATATGTGGATTGCATGATATGGTTACGTATTCATGGAGATTGGATAGAAAATGCAAATCTGGGCAAACTGAAAAACGCGCGTGTTCTTGGTGTTGTTCTTGGCGCCATTTTCATATATTTGAATATTTGAATTTTGTGATTTTGTTTAATTGATTCAAAAATTAATTTCTCTCTGAGTTTTAATGATTTTGAGATGATTCTTTTTTTAATAATTCACAAAAATGTTAAAATATATTATTTTCACAAAAAATCCCAAAAATATTATTTATTTCATATAATTGATATTTTTGTAAATAATTAATATTTTGATTGTTTTTGGCATTTTAAATATTTTTTCTACATTGATTTTGCAACTTTTAATGCTTTCTAATTATTTTGTAGGTCAATACTTAATTTTTGAAGCATTAATCCAAGATCACAATTTGTTTTCCATGTGTTAAACAATTTTTTATCATTTTAATTGAATTTTTATTCAATTAAATACATTTTTGAAAACAAATTAGGGCTTTGGATTAATTCAACCCTCATAAATCATTTTCAAAACACTTTGGGCCTCTATTAGAGTGTAAGACCCTATCCTTTTTTTGACCAAATCATCTTTGGGCCTCACTTATTGTATAAGTCCCGATACCGTCAAAGAACAAACGGCGCGATCGTCGCCTTTTCAAAAATCATCTGGGCCTACCCTCGAGTAGTAAGACCCATTTATTTTTCTTTAAACCTTTTTGGGCCTCTTGAGAGAGTGTAAGACCCATCCCCCCTTGTACAAAAACTTTTTGGGCCTCACTCATTGTATAAGTCCCTCTGTACAAGTAAACGGCGCGATCGTCGCCCGTTTAAAATTAAAAACCATCCGGGCCTACCCTCGAGTAGTAAGACCCATTTATTTTTCTTTAAACCTTTTTGGGCCTCTTGAGAGAGTGTAAGACCCATCCCTTTGTACAGAAGACCTTTTTGGGCCCCAGTCACTTGTATAAGTCGCGCTGTACAAAGTCAAACAGTGCGCTCACTGATAAAACCCTGGGCCTCTCCTTGAGCTGTAAGCCCCAAATCTTTCTTTTTTCAAAGCACTTTCTCCTTTGATTTTGAATATACTGTTGTTTTTATCTTTCTTTGTTGAACAACTAACCAAACAGCATGGAAGCACTACAACCGAGTAAGTGGTTATCGCTTTCATTTACTGCTTTCATATTATAAACTGTATTGTGGGGCTGCTCACTGTAAGTCTCCTTTCATAAACTCATATCTACTGTGTAATAATAGTATAGATATTTCGAGTTTCCCCGGCTACTACGTCTAGAACTAGGTGACGCCGTTTCACTTATTCGTAGAAATAGACGCCTAGATCCCCAATAGGAGCACCAGATACAGTCTTCTCTTCGGCTGTCCTCCTTAGGAATCGTCAAGAAATTCTATTCCCCAGAGATGAATTATTCTCGGTGAAACTTCTCTTGAATTTCTTCAAACCTCCGAACTGTTCAAACTCTCTTGAAAAGATAAAAGTTGCTGGATAGTAAACCTCGCACGTTTACCAGTGGTTTTATCTTTAAAAGAGTTTTTCTTGAACTTTTCTTTGGTTTGGGACCCACGGGCTTCTTAAAAGCATCGGCCTCCTCTTGGGCATCGTACAAGGACCCACAGGCTTCCTATAAGCAACCCGGCCTCCTCTTGGGCATTATTCAAGGACCCTACGGCTTCTTAGAAGTATTCAGAGCCTCCTCTTAGGCTTCGTATAATGATCTCTTCCTCCGGGAATGATAGCCTCCTCTTGGGCTTCGTACAAGGACCCATCGGCTTCTTAAAAGATTACAGCCTCCTCTTGGGCTTCGTACAAATTGTCCCGACGACCTCCTAGAGGTATAGGAACAGAACCTAGTCATCCTCATAGAACAGTCCTTTCATAGAGTCTACTACTGTTTCTCGAAGCATAGTACAAAAGATAAAACTCTAGACTTGGACAGTCTAACTTCCTTGAGTCTCAAAGACATTCTCAAGCACCCTTCGTTAAATAGGAAGGAAACCCGCAGACTTGGATAGTCTCAATACCCTTTGGATTTCCCGTTTCCTCAAAGAAAAGGAAATATCCCTGATCCTCAAATTAAATCCCTGTGTACAGTGTTACTCATATAAAGAACTGATTTTCTCTTTTAAATCAGTATATTGGATCTGTCACTCAACTGAAACAGTTACAATAGCCTCCATCTCGGGCTATATACGAGATACCAAAAGACTCCATCGTCGGGTCAAAACCTTTTCGTCTCTCTCTCGGGCTTTGTACGAGATACAAAAACACTCTCTTACTGAGTATAAAAGATTCTCCAACTGAGTCAACACATTGCTAGCCTCCACTTAGGCTTTGTATAACGATATGCCCCACTGGGTCAAAAACTTTTAGCCTCTCTCTCGGGCTTTGTACGAGACACAAAATAGCCTCCTCTTAGGCTTTGTATAATGATTTTCCTAGCGGAAATTAGCCTCCTCTTAGGCTATGTATAAGAAAACCACTGGTTAATCCAATTAACCTTTTAGCATCAAAGATGTGCCTCGTTCACAGTACACAAACATCAACAACTCCTTTCCCTACATCTAATCGCTGTAAGCGGCAAGCCTCTGGATCATCTATATCCACGCCACTGTCCCTCTTTTAGCATGAGAAATTCCTAAGGAAAGATGGCATTGCTCTACACTGAGTTAAAGTCTTCTCCTTCAGGTTAAAACCCTTTCTTCGGAAATTATGGCATTGCTCGGATCCGCGTATCCCAGTTAAAGTAATTCTCCTTCTCCCCTCTTTAGAGATGACAAATTCTCTCTAAAGTCGAGGTCTTTCAGCTTCACGTCTTGGGCTTTGAACAAGACACAAATAGACCTTTCAGCTTCACATCTTGGGCTTTGAACAAGATACAAACTACCCTTTCGCTTCACGTCTTGGGCTTTGAACAAGACACCAAAAACCAATTTCCTCCCATAGAATAGGAGGAACTACGAACGCTCTGATTTCCCTGTTTTGGTAAACGGGAATACGTAGGCATAAGATCGAAAGAAAAGATCTTAGCGAGCGCAATCAACAAAAAACCCAAATCCCATCTCTCCATCAATTAAAAGCAGTAATTCAAAAGCATCAGTCCTAAACATCCTAATCCTTATTCCCCGCCAGAAACCCTTTGCCTAGGAAAAAAGAAAGAAAGAACTGTATTGGCGAAATACGAATAACCAGTACAAAGGCCCCCCCACATTGATAGCATCTGTAACCTAACAGACCGCTGTTTAAACTCAGTATGCAAAGCAGGGTTAATTGGAGACATCTATTTCCCTTACTTATTCTGCTCACAATAGGATAAAAATGAATCGACCTGTAGTTTTAAGCTCAACCGCAGAGAGCGACCAGCGCTTAAGAACCGCGTCCAAAATCGCTCGCTACAGAAAAGTGGCGCCCACCGTGGGGCCAGTTTTTATTTCTGTCTGTTTTCCTTGTAAAATGACGACTCTGCTGGGGAGTCTCCTTTTCTGCCTTAGGGCATCATCCCCGTTTTCTACGGAAAATGGGAACTCTACCGAAGAGAAAGATTGACCTATGCTGGTCCATCTCTTAGGCAGGGAACCACAGATTGGGGCTTCCGCCGGGGAACCCATTTCTGTCAGGAACTTAAGATTCATAGCTTTATAAGTCTAGGATGATTAGGACAAATATATATATACTGCTTTTCCTAATTGCTATACGTGTTTATTTTTCTGCTACTGGGAATGCGTGTGATGCCGCATGTGGTGAGATTGAGTATACACTTAAGAAAAGCCAACCTTTTTCGTAGTGCGGAAGCTATCGGAAATAGCTGTTACGCGATACTACCCTCATTTGAGGCTGGTGATCTATTCTCGGTGAATAGCACTTACTCTAAGATTGCACACAACTCGCTGGCGATCCGCTTGTTGTCTGCCTTCTTGGGAGGAGCTGATGATAATGAGTACAGGTACAAAAATCACCCTAGTATAAACCTTTGGGGATGGGTAGAGCCTTGACTTCATGACAACGACCCTTTGACCCCATGTTTTTTCTATGTTTTTGTGTGCTGCATTCATGCATTCATTTAATAAAACATTAAAACATTCAAAAAACCTTCTCTTCTAGTCTCTCTGTTTTTCAAATTAAACTAAGACTGTGATTGCAAATATCAGAGAAAAAGATTGCATTAATGGATTTCGGTAGAAGGAGAACTCACCAGTATACCTTCAAGGTTCCAAAACTAGGGGATTTGAGAAAGTTAATGAGAATGATCGTTAACCCAGAGGCTTTCAGAGCCAAGCACGGTGGTTTGCTACCACTGTTAAGAGTCCATGTGATTAAGGGGATCATGGACGCGCTCATTCAGTTCTACGATCCGGTTTATCATTGTTTCACATTCCCGGATTACCAGCTATCACCAACGCTGGAGGAGTATTCTCATCTGACCGATTTACATATCACTGATCGAGCTCCATTTTCTGGACTGGAAGAAATTCCAAAGAATCAGACTATTGCAAGAGCAATTCATTTGGACGAGTCTGAGGTCAGGACTCACATGACCACTAAGGGTGGCATCCAAGGTTTGCCAGCCCAGTTCTTGACAAAAAAGGCTCTATACTTCGCTAGTATAGGGAACGGGACTGCTTTTGAAAGCATCTTTGTCTTGCTCACCTACGGGTTATTTTTGTTTCCCAACATCAATAACTTCGTCGATATCAACGCTATTAAGGTTTTTCTCATTGGAAACCCTGTGCCGACTTTGCTCGCAGATGCGTATCATTCTGTACACTTGGGAAATTTGTACAGCGGAGGGGAGATCACATGCTGTGTACCTTTGCTCTACAAATGGTTTATCTCGCACTTGCCCAAGTCTGCTGCTTTTTGGGATTGCAAGAGTGTCTTACGTTGGTCGCAGAAGATCATGTCTCTCACCAACTCTGATATAGATTGGTGTAATAGGATTTATGAGGGAATCAGAATCATTGACCGTTGTGGAAACTTCCCCAGCGTACCCCTCATAGGAACTAAAGGAGGAATCAACTATCATCCGATATTGGTTCTTCGTCAATTTGGATACCCGATGAGACACATCCCACTGGGGGTTCATCTGGAAGGTCTTTTCTTCAAAGAAGGAGAAAACGACAGAGCACTAAAGATTGAAATAGTGCATGCTTGGAAACAGGTTCATAGGAAAGGACGAGAGTCTCTGGGAAAACCGGATTGTGTCTCGGTGGAGCCTTATCTCCATTGGGTACAAACTAGAGCTCTCAAGCTAAAGATGCCTTATCCTCGTTACGGAATTCTTCCACCGAGGGAAACTGTCATGTACTTCATGACGGAAACTGAAAGGCTTCAGGTTACTCTCAACAAAGTTCAAAAGGAAAGAAGGTCTTGGAAGAACAAGTACCGCACCCTCGACGTAGAGTGTATCCAAATACAGCAACTACTAAAAGAGAAAGATGCTCTGATTGAAATTTTGGAGCAGCATGCTGTAGAGAATCAAGATGACCAAAGGAATTTGCTCACTCCTTTCACTTGGCAAAGGAATGACAACCCGACAACGGCCCAAGCGCCCCGGTCAAAGAAAAGGAAGATACCAGAATCAGCACTTGATTTCTCTTCAGAGAGGACTCGGGACCCATTAGTTTAGGTTTCTGTTTCTGCACTTTGTAATCTACTGTATTTCCATTTCTGTAATCCTTTGAATTTCAATAAAAAGGGGTTTCCCCACCGTTTGATATTTGCAATCTAATTGTCGAAGTTTATTTTGATTAAACCAAAAAAACAACAATTAATATAATCATTGCATTCATCATTCTCACATCGCGTATTCTCCTTACCTACGAATCTCACGTTTGTGTCTCGATTCTAGAGTCAAACTGTCTCATTCGTATAATACTCAGGCCAATCGTCAGAAAAAGATGGATGATCTTGAGGAAGAAAATAGAGAGTTGAAAAAAGAGATCGACACTCTGAGAGAGGATATGAGAAAGCTTCGTAACGACATGCAAGCCATGGCAGAAGCTCAGCTACAAAAAACTGTGATCTCAGAGATCACCTCAACGCCCATCATAGAAAAGTATGATCCTAGGTATCAGATACCGAAAGATCGTCCTTGGGGCATGCCTGTTAACTATATCCCGGAAGGATATGTTCCGCCGATCACTGAAGATCAGGGAATCGCAACAGAAGCCGCTGGGCCTGAAGGTTACAAACTTCGGGAAAGCGAAGATGCCAGGGGCATACTCAAGACTCCTGAAGGTTACAAACTTCGGGAGGCGCCAAAACTTACTGCCATAGTCACGGTACCACCCCCTGTGGTGCACACTGTCCCGGAAGGACAGATTCCACTAACACCTTCTGGTAAGAAGGAAACTATGTTTGACAGAATGGAGGAATTCCAGGAACAGTTCTTGGAAATGCAGAAAGAGCTGCAAGCCATTCGCGGTCAGGATCTATTTGGAAAGGACACCGCAGACCTCTGCTTGGTCCCAAATGTGAAAGTCCCGCACAAGTTCCAAGTGCCCGACTTTGAAAAATACAAGGGTAACTCTTTCCCTCAAAGTCACTTGACGATGTACGCTCGACGAATGTCAGCTCAGACAGAAAATCAGGACCTGCTGATTCACTACTTCCAGGATAGTTTGACCGGTGCCACACTCAAATGGTACATGGGTTTAAACCGTACTACGATCAGTACATTCAGAGATCTTGGCACTGCCTTCGTCCAACAATACAAATACAATTTGGACATGGCACCCGACAGAGATCAACTCAGATCAATGTCACAAAAGGACAAGGAACCCTTTAAGGAGTATGCTCAAAGGTGGCGTGAAATTGCCGCTCAAATTTGTCCACCTCTTGAGGAAAAAGAGATGACAAAAATCTTCTTAAAGACCTTAAGCTCATTTTACTATGACCGAATGGTTGCCAGTGCGCCCAGTGATTTCACCGAAATGGTCGGCATGGGTGTACGTCTTGAGGAAGCCGTCCGAGAAGGACGTTTAGTAAAAGACACTGGATCGACGAGCGGTACTAAAAAATACGGTAGTGCTCTCCCTAAGAAAAAAGAGCAAGATATTGGGAATATCTCTCTCGGAAAGCAAAGGCGACGTTATCAACCAGTAGCAGCTGTTACTCCTGCTATCGGCCCCGCGCCTGTTCCTATGTATCAACCTCAGGTTGCGCAGAGCCAACCTGACCAACAAAGGACACAACAACCTCTTCAGCAGGCTCGTCCTCCATATAATAACAACCGTACAACACGACCATTAGGGTTTGATCCTATACCCATGTTGTACGCAGAGCTGTTTCCGTTACTGCTGGCTAAGGGGCACATTCAGACTAAGTCTCCCCTTTCAGTTCCGGAAAATCCGCCTTTTTGGTTTAAAGCGGATCAAACATGTCCTTATCATCAAGGAGGTTCAGGGAATAACATTGAGACTTGCCTCAATTTCAAATCCGACGTGCAAAAGCTTGTTAGGAGCGGGCTCTTATCTTTCAAAGATACGAATCCTAATGTTCTTACGAACCTGTTGCCTCAACACGAGAAAGCTGCAGTCAATCTGATTGAGAAAGAGACTAACAATGTCTATCAAATTCACGATGTACTCTTATTGGGGACCAATCTGGTCATGATGCATTGTAGACAGAGTGGATATGGCCATGTACCACCTCATAATTATCACCAGTGTGATATCTGCTCTAAAGATAACCTAGGATGTTCGGTAGTGCAAGCAGCTCTACAGGAACAAATGGATCTTGGATGGATCCAAGAGCACCGAGTTCGTGGAGTTAACATGGTCTCTACGAATTCTAACATCATTCAAAACCACGACATCCGTGTGATGAATGTCAACTTGGTGGCGATGCACTCAAGGCAAAGCCATTATCATAATCTGCCGCGGCACGATTACAGTTCCTGTCTGATTTGCTCGGTAAACAAATAGGGATGCTCTTTCATACAAGAGGCCCTCCAGCGTTAGATAGATCTTGGATGGATCCAAGACTACCATGATAGGAACTCCTATCAAATCAACATGGTTCAGATCTTTGACATCCGCGTGATGAATACCAACCTGGTAGAGTTACATGCTGAGCAGGTCCGACTTGGATTCTTAATATCACATGACTATCAAAATTGTAAAGCGGGTTGTGAAGACAATCGAGGTTGTACCCTTGTCCAGGAGGCACTTCAGCACTTGTTAAATCACTGGTGGATGCCAATCTATATGGACGAAGATACTCAGCATATTAGTATCAATAACAGGAATCCTACTCGTCGTCAAAGTCAGGATGTCCGATCAGTGGAAGCTAACCTAGTGAGGTTACATTGTATTCAAAGTGGGCGTGGCCAGGTGCCACCACACAACTATGACAGTTGTAGCGTCTGTTTGGAAAGTAACCAAGGGTGTTACCTTGTGAGAGCAGCTCTTCAGGGTCAGATCGATCATGGAAAAATTCGTCCATATCCGGGTTCTGGACCCATCATTTGGTCGCCGAACTACCTTGCCGATCAAGTTGAGGATCTTGTCACGATCTCTGGTCATCACCAGATCAGGGATGTTTTTGCCATCATTCCTCTAATTGACGAATCTAGAGTTCCCAACCGGGAACGGATCGAGGTTACTTATGACAGTCAGAAAAATCAGAAGGTTCCCATAGTCTTCTATCTACCGGGGCCATTACCGTATGAATCAGCTAAGGCGATCCCTTACAAATACGGTGCAACAACAATTGAAAATGGAAAGGAAATTCCATTACCCTCCGTCGTGAATATTGCAGACATCAGTCGTGTAACACGGAGCAGTCGAATCTTCAACCGAGGGGTTGGAGAATCCAACAAAGAAAAGGAACTTCAGGCGGAAATTCCTGATCCACCAGTCAGTCAATCTGGTAATCCCTACTTTTCAAAAGACAAAGATGAGATGCTAAAGCTCATCCAAAGGAGTGAATATAACATTGTTGATCAACTGTTACAGACTCCTTCAAAGATCTCAGTATTATCGCTGTTACTCAGTTCAGAAGCCCACAGGGAGGCTCTACAGAAAGTCTTGGAGCAAGCCTTTGTGGAACAGGATGTAACAATCAGACAATTCGATAGCATTGTCTCTAACATCACTTCCTGCAATAATTTGGGATTTAGTGATGAGGAATTACCTGAAGAGGGACGTCGTCATAACATGGCGCTCAACATTACAGTTAACTGCCAGGGCGATGCTTTAGCCAACGTACTGGTAGACACAGGGTCAGCCCTGAATGTTATGCCCGAAGTCCACTTTGATGCAATTATCATTTAAGGGCCCTCCGATGAGAGTCAGCGAGGTCGTCGTCAAAGCATTCGACGGATCCAGAAAAATAGTTATCGGCGAAGTTGATCTTCCCATAACTATTGGTCCTCACACTTTACAAATCACTTTCCAGGTCATGGACATCCGGGCAACATACAGTTGTTTATTAGGAAGACCTTGGATACATCAGGCTGGAGCGGTTACTTCAACCCTCCACCAAAAGCTAAAGTTCGTCAAGAACGATCAACTTGTCACGGTTTGTGGGGAACAAGCCTTGCTCGTGAGTAACTTATCATCATCTACTTGTGTGGAACCCAAGGAGGTTATTGGAACTCAGTTCCAAGCACTATCGGTGAGCAAGAACGATCAATTCAAAGAAGGAACTTCAATTTCTTCATACAAAGATGCTATCAAAGCGGTCGAGAGTACCGATACGACAGGATGGGGACAGCTTGTCATTCCTATTGATAATAAAACAAAGAAGGGTCTTGGTTTTTCTGCAACCTGTACCCAGACAGCCGCCAACGATGAAAGTCTTCATCCCCTTCAAAACTTCTTCCACAGTGGAGGTTTCCTTCACCCAGTGTCTCAGACAGTTCATGCTATCAATGAGGAAGATCCCTCTGACACAGATGAAGAATGGAAGTCCTACCTTAACAAGGACGGCTATATGTCTCAGGAAGAGGTGCCTATGCCTTTTTGCTTTCCTACAGAAAGTCCGAGATTTATACCAAGATCAGATGTCGAAATGATCTACGGAGATTATGATCCGGAAGGATGCCGTGCTCCGCCAAATTCATTAGAGGAAGAAACTCTGATGAAAGAAAACTCTGATCACAATTACTATGGCCCGATGGATGGTCTGCCAATGTGGCAACCTTATCCAGGAAACTTGGGGCAAGAAAGTCAGCCGAGTAATGAAACTCAGCTGAGCGTCATTGAACAGAATACCTGTGTCCCCGCCATGTCATGGGATCAACACTCAGGTCATTCAGAAACTACTCAACATGAAGATGAATTCGCAACGTTTGCAGGACTAGAGTTCATCAACTATGCTTTTCCTGAGGTCAACGTCATCGAGAGAGATGACTCCTCCAGTTCCAAAGAAGTTTGGGACACTTTGGGACAACCAAGTGGAAAATACGACTTTATGGTCAAGTACAGTGCTCCCGAAAGCTCTCGTATCAGGCTCGAAGATATCCAGTCAATTGGATGGGAAGGTACAGCTGAGAGCACAAATACTTTGCAAAATGCAACAGAGGAATCCTCCTACGACAATTCTGCCTGGGAGACAGATTCCAATGATCCTGCTCCACCAGAAATCAGCATTATTTCTGAAGACAAATCAAGGAAGGTGCCAGACTTTGTGTTTCACCGAGGAGTTCGCCGCCAATGGGTTACCGTCGAGGTTCCGAAGGTCGTTCGTCAGTCAAAGTAATTGCCATCTTTAACCTTTCACCCTGCCCAGGTGAAACGGATGTTTTAATAGGGCTCGCTTTCTGTAAATTTCCCTCTTCGCTTTGCCCAAAGCGACAGAGTTTTGTTTTATAGGGCTGTAGTTTCAAGATTCGACTTGTTCATTAATAAAATAACGTCGTTCTGTAATTTCCGCATTATTGTTGTTTTCTCTTTTTGCTTTTTCAGAAAATGGTAATCCTAAAAAAAAAAAACAATTCAAAAATAAAAACAAGCAGTAAAATAAATACACTGCACACACTTGCATTTTCTCTATCTCTTCTAAACACGAATCATCGCGTCATGCAGATTGCTTGTTTTATACCCCGTTGAAACATACGATCCGATGCCTTCTTCCAACTTTGAGTTCCCAGTATTTGAGGCTGAAGAAGAAAATGACAACGAAATTCCAGAAGAGATCTCCCGACTACTCAGACAAGAGGAAAGGTCCATTGAACCTCACCAAGAACCGTTGGAAACGGTAAACTTGGGTTCAGAAAAAGAGAGAAAAGAAATCAGGATCGGAGCATTGCTCAGTCCAACTGCTAGAGAGGGTTTGATAAAGCTTCTCAAAGAATTCCCCGATGTATTCGCTTGGTCCTATCAGGATATGCCAGGGTTGGATACCAGCATCGTGGAACATCATTTACCGTTAAGATCGGAATGTCCGTCAGTAAAGCAAAGGTTGAGACGCACTCACCCGGACATGGCCGTCAAAATCAAGGAGGAGGTACAGAAACAGATCGACGCGGGTTTCCTCGCTACATCTGAATATCCTCAATGGTTAGCCAACATCGTACCCGTTCCCAAAAAGGACGGAAGGGTCAGAATGTGTGTTGATTACAGAGATCTAAACAAGGCGAGGCCAAAGGACGACTTTCCTTTACCACACATCGACATGCTGGTTGACAGCACAGCAAAGTTCAAAGTATTCTCCTTCATGGATGGATTCTCGGGCTATAATCAGATCAAAATGGCGCCGAAAGACATGGAGAAAACTTCGTTCATTACCCCATGGGGTACCTTTTGTTACAAGGTAATGTCGTTCGGTTTGAAGAATGCCGGGGCAACCTATCAAAGGGCCATGACTACTCTGTTTCATGACATGATACATAAGGAAATCGAGGTATATGTCGATGATTTGATTGCAAAATCAAGAACAGAGGATGAGCACGTTGAACATCTGTCAAAATTGTTCGAACGTCTAAGAAAATTCAAACTCCGCTTGAATCCTAACAAGTGCACCTTCGGTGTCCGTTCAGGGAAACTACTAGGGTTCATCGTCAGCCAGAAAGGGATTGAAGTTGATCCTGACAAGGTCAAGGCCATTCAAGAAATGCCTTCTCCGAAAACTGAAAAACAAGTCAGAGGATTCCTGGGACGTTTGAACTACATCTCCAGATTCATATTCCTTATGACCGCCACTTGTGCGCCGATTTTCAAGTTATTGAAAAAGAACCAGGATTGCGTTTGGTCAGAAGATTGCCAAACCGCCTTCGACAGTATTAAGGAATATTTGTTGAATCCTCCAATTCTATCACCTCCAGTGGAAGGAAGACCACTGATCATTTACCTCACAGTCCTAGAGGACTCAATGGGATGTGTACTTGGCCAACGAGACGAAACTAAAAGGAAAGAGTCTGCCATTTACTATCTAAGCAAGAAATTCACCGACTGCGAGACTCGGTATACGATGCTTGAGAAAACTTGTTGCGCTTTGGCTTGGGCAGCCAAACGTCTTCGCCAGTACATGATTCGTCATACTACTTGGTTGGTCTCCGAAATGGATCCAATCAAGTACGTTTTTGAAAAACCTGCTCTCACGGGAAGGATTGCCCGTTGGCAGATGTTACTATCAGAATATGAAATAGAGTACCATGCTCAGAAAGCCGTTAAAGGAAGTATTTTAGCCGATCATTTGGCTCATCAACCGATTGACGATCAACAATCAATCGGGTTTGACTTCCCAGACGAAGATGTCATGTATCTAAAGATGAAAGATTGCGATGAACCGCTACCCAGTGAAGGGCCAGAACCAGGTTCCCAGTGGGGACTTATCTTTGATGGAGCAGTCAATCATTATGGAAACGGAATTGGGGCAATCATTGTTACCCCTCAGGGTTCCCACATTCCTTTCACTGCCAGACTTACGTTCAAATGTACGAACAACGAGGCCGAATACGAAGCTTGTATTATGGGTCTCGAAGAAGCGGTTGATTTAAGGATCAAAAACTTGGACGTATACGGCGACTCAGCCTTGGTTATCAATCAGATAAAAGGAGATTGGAACACATACCAATCAGGATTGATTCCTTACAAAGACTATGCAAGAAGGTTGTTACCCTTCTTCAACAGAGTCGACTTTCATCACATCCCTCGTGATGAGAATCACATGGCTGATGCATTAGCCACTCTCTCTTCCATGATTAGTGTAGGTCGATGGAATGACATACCTAAGATCGACATCATGCGCCTTGAACGGCCCGCTTACATCTTCGCGATTGAAACAGTCGTAGACGACAGACCTTGGTATCACGATATTAAATGCTTCCTTTAGAAACAAGAGTACCCATCGGGGGCACTCAGAAAAGACAGAAAAACCCTCAGAAGATTGGCTGGAAACTTCTTCCTGAGCGGTGACACTCTTTATAAGAGAAATTTTGACATGGTCTTGCTCCGATGCGTCGACAGACCAGAAGTAGACATGCTCATGAAAGAAATTCATGAAGGATCCTTTGGCACTCATGCCAATGGACACACAATGGCGAGAAAAATTCTCAGAGCAGGGTACTATTGGTTGACAATGGAATCCGACGGCTACAAGTACATGAGGAGGTGTCACAAGTGTCAGATATACTCCGACAAAATTATGTACCGCCATCACATCTCAAAGTTCTTTCTTCCCCGTGGCCATTTTCCATATGGGGAATCGAAATGATTGGTATGATTGAGCCCAAGGCTTCAAACGGACATCGGTTCATCCTGGTAGCCATTGATTATTTCACCAAGTGGGTCGAAGCAGCGTCATTCGCCAATGTAACCCGACAAGTGGTGGTCCGATTTATCAAAAACAATATCATCTGCCGTTATGGTGTTCCAAGCGAGATCATTACTGATAATGGATCTAACTTGAACAATAAGATGATGAAAGAGTTGTGTGCAGAGTTCAAGATCGAACACCATAACTCATCTCCCTACCGACCCAAGATGAACGGAGCGGTAGAAGCGGCTAACAAGAACATCAAGAAGATCGTTCAAAAGATGGTTGTAACCTATAAAGATTGGCACGAGATGCTACCTTTTGCTCTTCACGGTTATCGAACATCTATCCGCACTTCAACAGGGGCAACCCCTTTCTCTCTAGTATATGGCATGGAGGCAGTGCTCCCCATAGAAGTAGAGATCCCATCAATTTGGGTATTAATGGAAGCTAAGCTCACTGAAGCTGAATGGTGTCAAAATCGACACGACGAATTGAACCTGATCGAAGAGAAATGAATCACGGCACTATGCCACGGTCAGTTGTATCAGCAAAGAATGAAGAGGGCGTTTGACAAAAAGGTCCGACCTCGTGTCTTCAGGAAAGGAGACCTCGTGCTCAAGAAGATACAATCATTTCTCACTGATTCCCGGGGCAAATGGACCCCTAATTATGATGGCCCCTATGTGGTCACGAAAGCTTTCTCAGGCGGCGCCTTGAGGCTTGCAACCATGGACGGAGAGGAATTTGCCTACCCCACGAATGTTGATGTAGTCAAGAAATACTTCGCCTAAACTAAAAAAAAAACGTCTCGGTGGATTGAAAACCCGAAAGGGCGGTCCAGGCAAAAGTTAGAGACATGAAAAAAAAAAGAATCATCCCGATGGATTGGAAATCTCATAGTACAATCCAGGCAAAAATTAGGGATAATGGCAAGTAACTATGTTCAACAGAGGCAAGTCCCTCAGCAGTAGTTAACATCATCTATCGGAGGAAATCTCCAGTCAAAGGTCATCTTCGACGGAAGCTCAGGATGTACCGAACTCAAAGTTGGTAGAAGGATAGTGGTCGTTATGTTTCAACGTAGCCCTTTTCCCTGTAAATTACCATTTTCTAACTTTGTATATACTCTTTGGAATCACATGTTTGGCTGATCTCCATCTTATCAATAAAATTTGAGCCTTTGTGCTTTTGTTTGTAATTCTTAACTTGCTTTAGCTTTACAGAACGACGTTGTTTAAACTTAATCAGCGATTCTTGAAATAAAACAAAAATGAATTTACTTGTTAAAACTTTTTCTGCTTTTTAATTAAAGATGGCATTTCTTTTGACTGTTGAACATCAGAAGAATATCGATTGCTTCTCCCGAAGTAAGCGAATTTCAAAGTGCAGAATCAAAGTACTCCTTCTAAGCCAGTATGCCTAAATGAAGGGATCAACTGTGTCAGAGACCTTGTTTCGTCTGACACGCCTCGGCCGAGTTCTCATCTCCTAAGCCCGATCAACATAGCTCCCCGCGTGGACTATCTCTCCTAAGCAAGGTGGAATTGCTATTTTGAATCAACGGTACTTCTTCGCCCCGCGATGGCCGAGTATCCAATTATGTTCATCCATTAGTCTGTATGTCGCGTCTGTTTTGTCAGCATAAACATACATACTTCATGCATTTTTTATTTGCATTCACATTTCATATTGCATCACTATCACTTGAGTCGGTCTTGTCCCCTAGTGATAAACAGTTTTCTCAATCGAGTTTGTCAGTTCTTTCCTCGTCAGGAAGTGTTGCGTCTGCACAATCTCGCCACCAGTGTATCTTTAGATCAGAGTCGGCACTTGGCCACTTTGATAACTTGAACCTCTGAAAAGCTAGAGAAAACTCTCAATAAACATCACTCTTCTCCATTGAAGATGATATCCTTGCTTTCCCGGATTAAGGAAAATCCACAGAGAAAGCCTCGTGATCAGAGATTCGGCAGCATGCCAGTTTTGCTCCGAAAGGATCACTGATGAAAAGGTCATCGGCCCCACAAAATTGGACCCCATCATATGGCGTTTCTCCGGGAATATCCCGAGAAAAGTATGATAAAAGATCCCAAACGAAAATAGTCTCTCAAGAGACTCGCTTTCCCCAGTAGAATCGACAGATGGCGTCTCCAACAGAGAAGTTTGTACACCTCTACAACTCAGACGAATGGGTTCCCCAGCAAGTCTGACATCAAAACTTTTTCCACTCAAATGGTATCTCCCCAGGAAAATTCGGCGAGAAGTTTGAGGAAAGCCGCTACGAATAGCGTCCCTTGTCAGTAAAGTTTATTGACAAAAGAAACTAAGACCAGTTCTTGGTAAGAAACCAGGATCGAGGGGAAGTTTAAATCAGAAACTAAGACCAGTTGTTGGTAAGAAACCAGGATCGAGGGAAAGTTTAAATCAGAAACTAAGACCAGTTCTTGGTAGGAAACCAGGATCGAAGGGAAGTTCAAATCAGAAACTAAGACCAGTTCCTTGGTAGGAAACCAAGAACGATGGGAGGTTTATTTCAAAAGAAAACTGAGACCAGTTCCTTGGCTGAAGACCAGGATCGAGGGGAAGTTTACCTTTTCTAAGCATTATTGCTTAGTTAAAGAAGATGAATGTGTAAGCTACCATTCATAACCACCATCAAAATTTTGAATATTCCGATATTTAATCCTCTTGCACCCCGAATGCTCGAATCCCTTCGTCATTCATACCTTCGGGTCCAAGAAGATTAAATAGGGGCATCTGTAATACCCCAAATTTTGACCACTTAGATTTCCCATCATTGTTAAAATCATCATCATAATATGGATGTACCTTTATGCTTCATCAGTCTCCCCAAAGATGGGTGAGCATCCAATACAATCAAAATTAGGGTTTCAAGCCCTCTCTGAGCTTTAGACAAAGGATCAATCAAGGAATGACCTGATCTTCAACTTGTCTAATCTCTCAAACATCCATAATGGATCAAAAAGGACTCCCACTTCAAGGATTAAGCACAAGGCTGCTCCCTTCTAGGTGGATCAAGTCTCAAGATCGACAGTGTCACCAAATTAGGGTTTTGGTCGACCAGGGCCTCCAGATGGAAATTTTCATCTGGGCACAAGGCAATGATCCAAAACATGACCTAATATGCTTCATGGAACCTCATGAACCCATGCATCAAGTCAATTTTGCCTCAGGGGATGCATTCATCAAAAATCAGGAATTAGGGTTTCTTGACCTAATTCACCCCTAAGTTGACTTTTGGGACAAACCATGAGCCAAGACCTCAAGAGATGATTTGAGGGCCTCTAATACACCATATTGATCCATTTGGAACAATGGCTTGATCCAAGAAGCTTGAGCAACAAGTTTCATTTTCATCTGCACCACAAGTAGGGTTTTAAGGGAAAAGTCAACTGTAACTTTTACTTTTGACCAAGGCATGCTCCCAAACCCTAATACATGATTGAATATACCCTATGACACCCATGGAACATGTCCATCAAGTTTGATTTAGGTCAAGGACATGATTTCCTGAAGAATTGCACAGTTTGGAATTCATCTGATAAAAAGTCAACTGTGCACAAAAGTCAACTTTGACTTTTTGAGATTTTTCACCAAAATGGATTTTTAACCCTAAAATGATGTTAATGTATGATTTGAATCATCATTCATCAAGAAAAATCAAGAAAAGTGAGATAACTTGTAAAAGGGGTAACCATAAAACTTAGAAATTTTTCTAAGTTAAAAATAAAGTGGCAAAGGTACCAACTTTGGAGGACCATAACTCCTAAACCACAAGGCCATTTTTTCTCATCCAAAGATGGATTTGTAGCCCTCACTATCACCTACAAAAACTTCAACTACAAGTCATTCCAATTCATTAAGGATTTTGAGTTATGGAGTGATCAAAGTGGCTGAAAAGTGAAAATGTCACTTTTTCCAACACTTAGTGAAATTTTCACTAAGTCAGAATTCTGCTTCACTTTTTGCCAAATGTAGGGGGATTTTTCACTTGGAATCAAAAGAGATCAAAACCAAACTTGTTCAAACAGTTGTTGTATCATGTTAGGGCTTTCCAAAATGGCCAAGAACATTGCCAAATTCAACCTACATCATGAGATACAACATTGGCAAGTTGCCTTGCTGAAATCTGTCAAGGCAAGGCAGAATTTGCATTTTGGCTCGATTTTCCAAAATCAGCCAATTGCAATTGCTCCAATCCACTTGGAAACCTCAGAGGATTGAATCCAAAGGGGACAATCACTGAGCCAAGCCTCCAAGGTCCAAGGAACAAGGAATAGCATGTTGAACCTAGAGTTGTCAAAATAGGGACAAGACTTCAAATTTGGAATGAGGCATTCAATGGAACCATCAAGGTGGCATGGACTGAGCCATTCTCATCTGAAATCAGTCAAGACTTATCCAAGACCAAGGGGACCAAAGCTCTGTGCCCTAACCTCTAGTCAATGGCTAGAGGAGACTTTCATTTCCATTGGCCAACATTGAGGAAACCTACTTACCAGCTGCCATGCACTATTCCTTGCAAAACAAACTTGCTCTACTATAAATAGAGCTCAATTGTGGTCAGTTTAAGTACACCAAAGCCATCTAACAGATGCTTTCCTCAAAATCTCTTTCTCTTGGCAAAAATGCCTTTCTTAGCAAGGTAGCTATCGGGTTTTGAGTTTGAGAGCAATTCTGCACAAACCAATCACTCACACACCTCACATACATCACATATGAGCTGATCAAACACTCACATAACATCTGGAACATCAAAATCTCAAAATCACTTGCCATCCACACAAGTTTAAAGTGAAGTTGCAGCTGAGATACCATAAACTGATCCAGTCCATTTCAATTCAATCCAAGTGTTCAAACACACTCCATATGGTGTAGGGAAGCTGTTCAGATCATCACAACTCATCTGTAACACCTCCAACCCAGAATTTGATTTGCTCTTGCTGTCACGACTTGGAGGTAAGCCTAAACTTGGTCATCTCTCAATCTATGCATATTTCCTCGCACAATAATTTGGCCATATGTTCATAATCATGCATGGAATGTTTTCCCTCAATTAATTGCATTGTTTGAATCGTGTATCAAAAATCCTAGCCTTCATGCAGAAATTAGGGTTCTTGAGGTCTCTTCGTGATTTCTTGTTGTATGTTTAATTTAAATGAAATTAAAGTACATAGACATGATCGTGAGGTTGAGGCGAGCATAATGATATGTGGATTGCATGATATGGTTACGTATTCATGGAGATTGGATAGAAAATGCAAATCTGGGCAAACTGAAAAACGCGCGTGTTCTTGGTGTTGTTCTTGGCGCCATTTTCATATATTTGAATATTTGAATTTTGTGATTTTGTTTAATTGATTCAAAAATTAATTTCTCTCTGAGTTTTAATGATTTTGAGTTGATTCTTTTTTTAATAATTCACAAAAATGTTAAAATATTTTATTTTCACAAAAAATCCCAAAAATATTATTTATTTCATATAATTGATATTTTTGTAAAGAATTAATATTTTGATTATTTTTGGCATTTTAAATATTTTTTCTACATTGATTTTGCAACTTTTAATGCTTTCTAATTATTTTGTAAGTCAATACTTAATTTTTGAAGCATTAATCCAAGATCACAATTTGTTTTCCATGTGTTAAACAATTTTTGATCATTTTAATTGAATTTTTATTTAATTAAATACATTTTTGAAAACAAATTAGGGTTTTGGATTAATTCAACCCTCATAAATCATTTTCAAAACACTTTGGGCCTCTATTAGAGTGTAAGACCTAATCCTTTTTTTGACCAAATCATCTTTGGGCCTCACTTATTGTATAAGTCCCGATACCGTCAAAGAACAAACGGCGCGATCGTCGCTTTTTCAAAAATCATCTGGGCCTACCCTCGAGTAGTAAGACCCATTTATTTTTCTTTAAACCTTTTTGGGCCTCTTGAGAGAGTGTAAGACCCATCCCCCCTTGTACAAAAACTTTTTGGGCCTCACTCATTGTATAAATCCCTCTGTACAAGTAAACGGCGCGATCGTCGCCCGTTTAAAATTAAAAACCATCTGGGCCTACCCTCGAGTAGTAAGACCCATTTATTTTTCTTTAAACCTTTTTGGGCCTCTTGAGAGAGTGTAAGACCCATCCCTTTGTACAGAAAACCTTTTTGGGCCCCAGTCACTTGTATAAGTCCCGCTGTACAAAGTCAAACAGTGCGCTCACTGATAAAACCCTGGGCCTCTCCTTGAGCTGTAAGCCCCAAATCTTTCTTTTTTCAAAGCACTTTCTCCTTTGATTTTGAATATACTTTTGTTTTTATCTTTCTTTGTTGAACAACTAACCAAACAGCATGGAAGCACTACAACCGAGTAAGTGGTTATCGCTTTCATTTACTGCTTTCATATTATAAACTGTATTGTGGGGCTGCTCACTGTAAGTCTCCTTTCATAAACTCATATCTACTGTGTAATAATAGTATAGATATTTCGAGTTTCCCCGGCTACTACGTCTAGAACTAGGTGACGCCGTTTCACTTATTCGTAGAAATAGACGCCTAGATCCCCAATAGGAGCACCAGATACAGTCTTCTCTTCGGCTGTCCTCCTTAGGAATCGTCAAGAAATTCTATTCCCCAGAGATGAATTATTCTCGGTGAAACTTCTCTTGAATTTCTTCAAACCTCCGAACTGTTCAAACTCTCTTGAAAAGATAAAAGTTGCTGGATAGTAAACCTCACACGTTTACCAGTGGTTTTATCTTTAAAAGAGTTTTTCTTGAACTTTTCTTTGGTTTGGGACCCACGGGCTTCTTAAAAGCATCGGCCTCCTCTTGGGCATCGTACAAGGACCCACAGGCTTCCTATAAGCAACCCGGCCTCCTCTTGGGCATTATTCAAGGACCCTACGGCTTCTTAGAAGTATTCAGAGCCTCCTCTTAGGCTTCGTATAATGATCTCTTCCTCCGGGAATGATAGCCTCCTCTTAGGCTTCGTACAAGGACCCATCGGCTTCTTAAAAGATTCCAGCCTCCTCTTGGGCTTCGTACAAATTGTCCCGACGACCTCCTAGAGGTATAGGAACAGAACCTAGTCATCCTCATAGAACAGTCCTTTCATAGAGTCTACTACTGTTTCTCGAAGCATAGTACAAAAGATAAAACTCTAGACTTGGACAGTCTAACTTCCTTGAGTCTCAAAGACATTCTCAAGCACCCTTCGTTAAATAGGAAGGAAACCCGCAGACTCAGATAGTCTCAATACCCTTTGGATTTCCCGTTTCCTCAAAAAGAAGGAAATATCCCTGATCCTCAAATCAAATCCCTGAGTACAGTGTTGCTCATATAAGAACTGATTTTCTCTTTTTAAATCAGTATATTGGATCTGTCACTCAACTGAAATAGTTACAATAGCCTCCATCTCGGGCTTTATACGAGATACCAAAAGACTCCATCGTCGGGTCAAAACCTTTTCGCCTCTCTCTCGGGCTTTGTACGAGATACAAAAACACTCTCTTACTGAGTATAAAAGATTCTCCAACTGAGTCAACTCTTTGCTAGCCTCCTCTTAGGCTTTGTATAACGATATGCCCCACTGGGTCAAAAACTTTTAGCCTCTCTCTCAGGCTTTGTACGAGACATAAAATAGCCTCCTCTTAGGCTTTGTATAATGATTTTCCTAGCGGAAATTAGCCTCCTCTTAGGCTTTGTATAAGAAAACCACTGGTTAATCCAATTAACCTTTTAGCATCAAAGTTGTGCCTCGTTCACAGTACACAAACATCAACAACTCCTTTCCCTTCATCTAATCGCTGTAAGCGGCAAGCCTCTGGATCATCTATATCCACGCCACTGTCCCTCTTTTAGCATGAGAAATTCCTAAGGAAAGATGGAATTGCTCTACACTGAGTTAAAGTCTTCTCCTTCAGGTTAAAACCCTTTCTTCGGAAATTATGGCATTGCTCGGATCCGCGTATCCCAGTTAAAGTAATTCTCCTTCTCCCCTCTTTAGAGATGACAAATTCTCTCTAAAGTCGAGGTCTTTCAGCTTCACGTCTTGGGCTTTGAACAAGACACAAATAGACCTTTCAGCTTCACATCTTGGGCTTTGAACAAGATACAAACTACCCTTTCGCTTCACGTCTTGGGCTTTGAACAAGACACCAAAAACCAATTTCCTCCCATAGAATAGGAGGAACTACGAACGCTCTGATTTCCCTGTTTCGGTAAACGGGAATACGTAGGCATAAGATCGAAAGAAAAGATCTTAGCGAGCACAATCAACAAAAAACCCAAATCCCATATCTCCATCAATTTAAAGCAGTAATTCAAAAGCATCAGTGCTAAACATCCTAATCCTTATTCCCCGCCAGAAACCCTTTGCCTAGGAAAAAAGAAAGAAAGAACTGTATTGGCAAAATAGGAATAACCAGTACAAAGGCCCCCCCCCACATTGATAGCATCTGTAACCTAACAGACCGCTGTTTAAACTCAGTATGCAAAGCAGGGTTAATTGGAGACATCTATTTCCCTTCCTTATTCAGCTCACAATAGGATAAAAAATGAATCGACCTGTAGTTTTAAGCTCAACCGCAGAGAGCGACCAGCGCTTAAGAACCGCGTCCAAAATCGCTCGCTACAGACTGTCTTGAAAGTAGTGAATTAGTAGCTGCTGATTGTCTGTTTGTGTGGATATTTTTTGTGCATATATAACCAAGTGGCTTCGTGGGCAAGAATTACCCTTGTACTTTTCAAAGTCGGGTACTTTGAATTTAAGTGGTATTTTGACATTTGGAACCAGGCAAAGGTCAACTCCATTTATCCCAAATAAGTCTTGTCCTTTGAGATCCTTAATCTCTTTCTGCATGTTTGAGAACCTATCTTGGAATTCATCCCACATGTCATCTACTCCCATAGTTTCACTTGGAGGAGCATGGAAGATTTATTCTTCAATATATGGAGTGATATGTATCACAGGAGGTGGTATTGTCATAATTGCTGAGACCTTTGAAGCTTCAGGGACTGGAGGTTTGTAATCCTCTGGTACAAAGTTGAAAGGCATGCCCCATGGAAAGCTGGGAGGCATGGAATATTGTGGCATGGCAATAGATGTGACAGGTGCAAAGACGATTTCTGAGATGACATTCCTCTGCATTGGAGTTGACGGTTGATTTTGAGCGATCGTCAATGAGTCTACCATGTTAATGACCCTCTATATATTGTCCTTTAGAGTAGTAACTTCATCTCTAAGTTCTTTGTTTTCTTGCTCAAGTTCGTCTATCTTTTTCTGACGACTGCCCCGAGTATTGTATGAATGAGACAGTTTGGCTTCAAAGTGAGAACATGTGTAAGTTTCTGGTAAAAATGAAAAATGCTTACATGATGTATGATGTGCAAAATGCAAATGACTTTGTTTTATAAGGAAATTTAACAATTATGTCATAAATATTCTAAGAAATGATAACATTCAGGATACCTGAAAAAGATCTTATTTTATTTAATGCATTCAAAGGATTACATTAATGGAAGTACAACTCCAAAAAGATTTGCAACAAAAAATGACAAAGGTAAAGCATGTGGACTTTAGGGGAATCTTGTTGATGAAGATCCAACCCCATGTTATTGCTTCTTCTTCTGCCTCTTTAGTTATGCATTTTCTATTGTAAGTTAATCGACGATCTTTTTCCAAGCACCTGAGGTAGGAGGAATATGACCAGAGAAAAATAAATTCTCTTGTTCTTCTTGTCTCTCCACAGCATGCTGCTCCAAGATTTCTATCAAGTCATCATTTTCTTTCAGTTGTCTCTTCAATTCTCTTCACTCAGTCCTTGCAGTATGGATTTGTCTTCCCAAGTGTCTCTTTCCAGCTTCATCCGGGTTTAGAGCTCTTGATATTCTTCCCTTTTATCAATAGGGATGGTAGAAGTTAAATCAATGAAAGGTTGTGAAGGTTTCTCAATATGATAAGGCATCTTGAGCTCACAAGCTCTTGCATTAGCCCACTGAGTGTAGGGTTTGAAAGCAACATAGTCTTTATTTTCCAGCTGATCTTTGCTTTTTTTATGAATGGTGTGCCAAGCCTTTGTAATTGCTTTTCTCAAATCTAGATTTCCACCCTCATTGAGGTAGAAGAAACCTGACACCAAAAGACTGCTAGGTCTGTCTTTCATGGGGTACCCAAACTGACGTCTTGCAAGAGCGGGGTTATAGTTTATTCCTCCATGTATACCAAGAAGAGGTACATTGGGAAATTCTCCACAACTGTCGATGATAACTCCTTTGTTATAAGCGGGGTCATACCAATTCATATTAGTATGACTGAGAGACATGAGTCTTTGAGACCATCTGAGTTTGTTAGGATTTTCAACAAAGAGTCTAGTTTTTGGTAAGTGTGACTTGAACCATCTGTACAACAAAGGTGCGCAACACATGATTGTTCCACTACCCTTCATAGTCCTGTGATGAATTGAATGGTAAGTGTCCCAAGTAAAGTAGGTACCAAGTTACCACTCAAAAATATTTCGATGCCATTGAGATCAACATAGTGGTTGATATTTGGAAATAGTACAAGACCATAGATGAGTAGTGCAAGGACAGCTTTAAAGGTACTCATGCTATTAGCTTTAGTCAGCTCTGTAGCTTTCTCTATCAGGAATTTGGAAGTTAAACCTTTGATTCCTCCCTTGGAAGTGAAGTTGTCTTTCATATCTGAAGTTTCCAAATTAAAGGCATTTGCAATAACTGAGTACTTAGGAATTTCCTCTGAGCCATTAAAAGGAATCTTGTTTAGTACTGGAAAACCAATCCAATATGAATACTCCTCCAAAGTGGGTGTAAGTTGATAATCTGGGAATGTGAAACAGTGGTAGAGAGGATCATATAATGGTACAAGGGTGTCAAGAATTCCTTCTTCAACATTGGTCTTTAGGACACCTAAGAGTCCTCTATAACTTCTTCTGAAATTATCTGGACAAGAAATCATACGACCTAACTTTCTCAATTCTGTTGTACCAGGATCCTTGAAGTTGTACTTCTTGGTATTTCTTTTCCCAAAATCCATGTTCTAAAACCTATGATATTTGTCATAAAGGTTTTAACTTCCTTGAAAAAAAATTGGTTAAAAAATGATGTTTGAATGAATGTATGAATGTATGGATGCACACATATACAAAAAAAATAACAAACATGGGTTCAAGGGTTCGACGTCACGAGCATGGAGTCATGGGTCTAGCCAGACCAAAAGAATATGTACTAGGGTTTTATTGTACCTATAGAACATGTTCTAATGTGGTTCCTAGAGTCATAGATACATCTTTCAGATATTATCGACACACCGACTACTCGGGAATAAATCATTTTCTCAAGAGAAACTTGTCTGAGTGTAGTATTACGTATCAACTATCTCAGGTCTACACCTGGATAATCACCGCACTACATCCTAAAAAGCCAAGTGGGGGTAAAAGGATACTAAAGGTCCTCAACTTCGCAGGCTCCCAAATCGGAAAAAGTAATGACATTACGACTACCCGCATGACATCAGTAATTCCAAAGGGGCCTCCACTGAGTGTGATTATATTATATGTCACTCATGCGAAGGATTACTCCAGACATGTAACTTTTGATTATATCAACATCCTATCTTATTTATGTACACTCAAACCCGGGTTAGGATTTGTCTCACTCATAGAGATCAACCAGAGAGCCCAAACAAATAGGATGAATAAAACAACAAGTGATATCAATAGTAAAAATCACAAATATATATGCAATGTCGGCTTAACCCTTTTAGGGGGGATGAAATCCCTAATCTCCCCAGTGAAGTCGCCATTTTTCTGTAGTCGCGCTAAGATTCGCCCTTTTACATGTGAATTTTTAATTTATCCCAAAAGGAGGGAAGGGGGAAAAATCAGAATAAACCCGTGAGTGTGTGCAATAACAATGCACTTGAGATATCGGGAATCGGGATTGGTTATACAAATGGAAGGTACTAGTACCCTAAGTATTTATAGTATCCTATAGGAACCTCTTGCATATATTTGTGTTACTGTTGTTTTGAGTTACTTACTGTGCATTGGGGATTTGTTGATTGGTTTTGAGTGACTGATAGGAGATATTTTTGTTGTTTTTGTAAGTTGAAAAAGTATAGGAACCTAAGGGTTTTATTTATTACTGTGCTCGCTAAGATCTTGCAATCTTATGCCTACGTATTCTCAAAGGAAGTTGAGAAATCAGAGCGTTCGTAGTTCCACCTACTAATGGGAGGAATTGGGTTTGTTAGGTTTTTGAGAAGAGACAAATTGTCATCTTAAGAGAGATATCTCACCTATTCACCACAAACATTTTGAGAAAGAAAATAATAAGGGAAGACGCTTTTAACTTGGATGTAAAAGATCCAGAGCAATGCCACATCTTCCTTTAAATGAGTCTTTGCATATTAAGAGAAGGATATTGACTTGGATATAAAATCAACAAGTATGTCACTTATATCACTTAAATGAAAGAAGTGTTTTTATACCATAATACGAGAAGGACTCCGGCTTGGATTTTGAATCAAAAAGTGTGCCACTTACATCACTTAAATGGAGAAAAGTTTGAAATGTTTGGTTTATGTTGTGGAGAATATAAGAGACAAATCTTCCATAGAGATGATTCATGGTTGAGGTTTGAAGGTTTGAAGGCTTTAAGTTTTGAAGGTTTGAAGGTTTGAAGGTTTGAAGGTTTGAAGGTATGAAGGTTTGAAGCCACAAGGGGCTATGGTTAACTTTAGGAATCCAAAAGGGAATTCTCATCTCTTTGTTGAAGAGTTGAGTCTGAAGTCTAACTTACTTGTACAAAGCCCAAGAGGAGGATAAGTTGATGGTGAAGTCTACTTGTAAAAATCCCAAGAGGAGGTTAGGGTTGATAGTTGGAACTTCAACCAGGGAAACCTAATGTTTGAACTAAGTTGTAGTTGATGAGGAACTTAACAATTATGTGAATGCAATTGTTGTAAAATGTCAGAGAAACCTAACAAGACAAGTTTGATTAAGCTTTTGAACAAGTGTGGTCATCGAGGATGACATGAATATGGTATGATTAAACATGATGTATTAACATGTGAATGTACATCAGACAAAGAGATATTTTCATCATTGTAAGAGTTTATGAAGGAAATAGTTGAACATGTCAGCAAAGGTTCAATCACAAGGAAGTTTAAGTAAGCAAATATTCAAGATGAATTGAGGATTAAGTGAATATATTAAAGGGTAGACAAAACCCTAATGGAGATAAACATATGGACAAAGCATTCAAACATGGTTGAATCCAAGGCTTTGGGGGAATTCAAACTCAAGTGGAAGCCCTAACTATGTACAAAGAGTTTTGAAAGTTTAATCAAAGTAAAAACCCTAATTTAACATTTAATCAAAAGTATTTTCAAAAGGAAAATCAATTAAACATGGTATGAATGGTGTTTTAGTCAAGACAAGCATGTTATGTACATTTAAAAAAGACTTAAACAAATCATCTTATCCACATAAATACTCATGATGAATTAGGTTAGGGACAGAATAAAAGTAAAGTCATTTTTTAAGTTATAAAACACTTAAAATGTACCATTTTTCAACCTAATAAAAAATTACTAAATAAAAATTATTTTCTACATTTTTTCATGGATTCCCAAAATAGGGAAGGTAAATGAAGAATGTACAAAAAAATTGGCTCATGAAGATTAAATTTGATCATTGAAAGAATTGAATGAATTTGTGAAAAAAAGTGAAGAAAATAGGTGATAAAAAAAAAGGATGGTCCTCCCAAGGTTTAAACTCGCACCCATGGGGAGGAGAGTTTAAAACAATACCATCCGAGTCACTTGCGTGTGGTTGATAGAGAATGGAAAAAATAAATAATAAATGAAAAATCCTTTTGAAAATGGTTTAAAAAATAAAATCAAAAGGTCTGGGGCGAGGGGGATTCGAACCCCAGACCTAAGGGTAGCACAAAGCTTTAAACACGCGCCTTCAACCATTGGGGTGGTAATACATTCGTTGATTTGTTTTCATCAAAATAAATATATTATAAAAATTCATTTTTATTTTGAAATATGGCGCCATGCCCATCACCTTCATCAGCTTCATCATCTTCATCTTCTCCAAATGCTATCTCTCAGAATACGCATCCAAATGGCAAGATGTAAAAATGAAACTTGATAGAAATTTGACAAGGAATTGAATGGTTTTATTCAATTTCATTTAAATTCAGTGGATCCAAAGAAATTGATTTGAAAACCGTATGAAACCTAAAATAAAAATTTAAAATGAAATTCCATATGTACAAGATATGAAGCAATTTATTGAGGGAAAATGATCCTTACATCATGATAAACATGTCTATAACTCAAATGATCAAAATTGATGCATGAATCATGGAGTTCAATAGTTGAGGAAACTTACCTTGCAAGTGAGGATTGAATTCTGGCTTGGAGGTGTTACAAATGCAAATCTTGACGCTAACAACTTCCTTGACCTCCAAGGATCGTGTTGCAATGCTGAAATTAGTTGGAAACATTCTGGAACTCTTTGGCCTATCCAATCTGTAGCTTTGAAGCAAAATGGAGCAAAAGTGGTGTGACTTGGTGATTCTGGTGTTTCATAAGTTTGATGAGTATTTGGTTCACTTCTATATAATGTATATGAAGTGTTTGGATCATTGGTTTGGATAGAGGTTGCATGGAACTGAAGTTCTAAGTCTTGACTCTCTTAGAAGCTTTGAAATGTGGAAATGAGGGGATTAGGAGAAAACAGGCTTCTTACAATGTTTTGGTGTGTTTTGGATGTTAGAAATGAGCTCTATTTATAGGAGAAATGTGTCTAATATTTTTAGTTTGAAAGGATTTGGATGTAGGATATTATCCAACAAGTGATGTCATGTACCTATAACTTGAAAGCCAAGGCACACATGGGCTATACTTCACATGGCTCATGTTCTGATCTTTTGAGCTTTGTTCCTCAAGGTTTCATCCTATCCCTTGATGTTCAGATCAGGTTCTAAAAGATTGGATGATTTTTTCTCATATTCACTATAGCACTTTAATGCTAGAGGACAAAACCTCACTTCTTACCTTTTGAATGATTTCTTTCACATGCGAAGTGATGAAACTTTGAAAATTCAGTTGTGCTTTGCAGAGCACATGCTTGTATGATCATTTTGGAGTTGATCTTGTGAAGATTTCAGGTTTGCAAGACTTATCCAAATCATGGGGCACAAACATGTTGCAAATTTGTCTTGGAATTTCAGCTTGATCAAGCCTTATTGTAACATCCATAACTTCTTGCTCAAGTAAAGGATTTTGATGTTCTTGTTCATTTTGGAAAGCTGGTATAATGTACTTCAAGTTTGATGTTTAAATTTTGTATTGAATCAGTGTGGATCATAGTGAAAAATAGCTCTAAAGTTAGCTTAAACACAAGACAGATTCTACCTAAAATTTCACTATGTGTTTTAGGTTCAAAATCATGGAACCTCCAACTTCATGGCCTTATATCTTAAAATCTATGCATTTTTTCGGAATCCGCCCTCAAGGTCAAAGTTGTAGCATGTAACAAGCTCTTCAATTTGATCTTTGGATCAAAGAAAATGGTTACTTGGTTTGGAAGTTATGCCCTTGCAAAGTAGGGTAAAAATCATTTTATTTTATAACTTAGAAAAAATTCAACTTCTCCAATGTTGCCCTTTTTACAAGTAACCTCACATTTCTTGATTTTTCTTGATCAACCATGATCCAAATCACATATTAACATCATTCTTGACTTGAAGAGACTATGTTTGACCAAAAACTCTAAAAGTCAATCTTGATTTTGACCACAGTTGACTTTTGTATCAGATGGACTTTGAACTTTGTGATCCTTTATGAAATCAAACCCTTGGGCTTTTTGAGCACCATGGATGGACTCCAAAGGTGTTTTTGAGTGTCTTGAGTCATGTCCCAAGGCTTGAGATCATGTGTTGGTCCAAAGTCAAAGGTAAAATTGACTTTTCATTAAAAACCCTAGTTTGTGGATGTTTGAGAGGTTAGACAAGTTGAAGATCATGTCATTCCTTGATTGATCCTTTGCCTAAGGCTCTGAGAGGGCTTGAAACCCTAATTTTGATTGTAGTGGATGCTCACCCATATTTGGGGAGACTGATGAAGTATGATGGTTCCTCCATATTGTGATGATGATTTGCACAATGATGGGACATCTCAGTGGTCAAAATTTGGGGTATGACAAAATGGACTCCGAATTATGACGGCCCCTATGTGGTCAAGAAAGCTTTCTCAGGCGGTGCTTTGAGACTTGCAACCATGGACGGAGAGGAATTTGTCTACCCCACAAATGTTGATGTAATCAAGAAATACTTTGCCTAAAAAAAACGTCTCGGTGGATTGAAAACCCGAAAGGGCGGTCCAGGCAAAAATTAGAGACAAAGTCAAAAAAAAAATCATCCCGGTGGATTGGAAATCTCAAAGTACAATCCATGAAAAAATTAGGGATAATGGCAAGTAACTACGTCTGATCAGTTCAACTCCTCAGCAGTTACACCATCCATCAAGAAAGCTCCGGTCAAGGTCATCTTTGACAGAAGCTCAGAATGCCCAGAATTCAAAGTTGGTATAAGGATAGTGGTCGATATGTTTCAACGTAGCCCCTTTTCCCTGTAAATTACCATTTGCTAAACTTTGTAAATGCTCTATGGAATCACGCGTTTGGTTGATATCCATCCTATCAATAAAATTTGAGCCCTTGTGCTTTTGTTTACAATTCTTATTTGTTTAGCTTTACAGAGCGACATTTTAACATGATCAACGATTCTTGAAACGAAACAAAAATGAATTTACTTGTTAAAATTTTTCCTGCTTTTAAAATAAAGACGGCAATTTCTTTTGACGGTTGAACATCGAAAGATCATTGATCGCTTCTCCAAAGGTGTTCGAGCCTCAAAGTGCAGAATCAAAGTACTCCTTCTAAACCAGTATGCCTGAATAAAGGATCAGCTATGTCAGATGCGAATGCTCCATCTGACCTCTTCGGCCGAGTTCCCATCTCCTAAGCCCGACCAGCGTCGCTCCCAACAGGGACTGTTTCTCCTAAGCAAGGCAGAATTGCTATCTTGAACCAGCGGTACTTCTTCGCCCCGCAATGGTCGAGTATCCAGTCATGTTCATCTATTAGTTTGTATGTCGCGTTAGTTTTGTCAGCATATACATACATACATCATGCATTATTGATTTGCATTCACATTCATATTGCATCACTATCACTCCCGTCGGTCTTGTCCCCTAGTGATAACAATCCTCTCAATCGAGTTGTCAGTTCTTTCCTCGTCAGGAAAGGTTGCGTCTGAACAATCTCTCTCCTCCAGTTTATTTCTGGATCAGGATTGGCCCTTGACCACTTTGATAACTTAAACCTCTGAAAGACCAGAGAACCTTCAACCGATGTCACTCTTCGCCATTGAAGATGATTAGGGATGTAAATGGATATCCATGGGGACAGATACTATGATATCCGTATCTGCCCCGTTGGATAAATATGATATCCATATCTGCCCCATATCCATGTGGATATCCGTTAAGTGGATAATCCGCGGGTTTTACGGTATCCGTGGATATTTACAGATATCCATGGATAATATTTTTTTATGAAAATTATTTTTTTTAAAATATACTTTTATCTTCTTTTAAAGACACAAAAAATTATTATCATATAACATCCATACAATTCGCTCTTAATTTAACAATAAAATTTCATCACATTAATTTTCTTCTTATTCACCAAAATATAATTAGATCTAAACATAATATCCATACATTTCATTTTAACCAAACAAATAAAAGATATTGTGATTATGTGTTGTGTGATGAAAGAGCAAACGACAGAGGAGTAGGCAGAGAGACACTGATTCGATAGAGGAATGACAACACTAGTTGGTTGGACTGTGAAATTGTTGAAGTGGGGTATGAAGTATTGAAGAGTTTAAATATGAAATGGCTAATAGAATTTGAATGAAATGTGAAAGGTTTTCTTCAAATAAAATTTTAAAACAGAAAGAAATATAATAAGACTATTTATTAACGGATATGGATATCCGCGGGTACGGATATCATTAAACTCATATCCATATCCATTAACAAACAGATATTTAAATATCCATTTATTTTATCCGTGGATATCCATTAGGTTATCCGTCCCATATCTGTGACGGATTTTATCCACAGATATCCGCGGGTATGGATATTTTTGCCATCCCTAAAGATGATATTTTCGCTTTCCCGGATTAAGGAAAATCCCTAGAGGAAGCCTCTTAAGCAGAGATTCGGCAATACAGCAGTTTTTCTCCCGAAAAAAAAAACCGCTGATGAAAATGTCATCAGCACCTCAAAATTGGATCACATCATATGGCGTTTCTCCGGGAAGATCCCGAGAAAAGTATGATGCAATATCCCCAAGCATGAAAGCAGTCTCTCAAGAGACTCGTTTTCCCCAGTAGAGTCGGCAAATGGCGTCTCCTAATAGAGAAGTTTGTACACCTCTACAACTCAGGCGAATGGGTTCCCCAGCGAGTCTGACATCAAAGTTTTTCTATCAAATGGCATCTCCCCGGGAAAATTCGGCGAGAAGTTTGAGGAAAACCGCTACGAATAGCATCCCTTGTCAAGAAAGTTTATTGACAAAAGAAACTGAGACCAGTTCCATGGCTGAAGACCAGGATCGAGGGGAAGTTTATATCAGAAACTAAGACCAGTTCCTTGGTAGTAAACCAGGATCAAGGGGAAGTTTATATCAGAAACTAAGACCAGTTCCTTGGTAGGAAACCAGGATCGAGGGGAAGTTTGTATCAGAAACTGAGACCAGTTCCTTGGTAGGAAACCAGGATCGAGGGGAAGTTTATTTCAGAAAACTGAGACCAGTTCCTTGGTAAGAAACCAGGATCGAGGGGAAGTTTATTTCAGAAAACTAAGACCAATTCCATGGCTGAAGACCAGGATCGAGGGGAAGTTTCACCCTTTTCTAAGCATCGTTGCTTAGCAAAAGAAGATGGATGAGCAAACTGCCATTCATAACCACCATCAAAATTTCGGGTATTCTGATATTTAATCCTCTTGCACCCCGAATGCCCGAATACCTTCGCCATTCACACCTTCGGGTCCAAGAAGATTAAATAGGGGCATCTGTCATACCCCAAATTTTGACCACTAAGATTTCCCATCATTGTGAAAATCATCATCACAATATGGAGGAACCAGCATACCTCATCAGTCTCCCCAAAGATGGGTGAGCATCCACTACAATCAAATTTAGAGTTTCCAGCCCTCTCAGAGCTTTTAGACAAAGGATCAATCAAGAAATGACATGATCTTCAACTTGTCTAGCCTCTCAAATATCCACAAGGGATCAAGAGGACTCACACTCTAAGGATTAAGCACAAGGCTGCTCCCTTCCAGGTGGATCAAGCCTCAAGATCGCCAGTGTCACCAAATTAGGGTTTGGTCGACCAGGGCCTCCAGATGGAAATTTTTCTCCGGGAATGAGCCAATGCTTCAAAGCATATCCTAAAATACTCCATGGAACCTCATGGGCCCAAGCATCAAGTCAATTTGACCTCAGGGGATGCATACATCAAAAATCAGGAATTAGGGTTTCTTGACCTAATTCACCCCTAAGTTGACTTTTGGGACAAATCATGAGCCAAGACCTCAAGATAGGATTTGAGGATCTCCAACATACCACATTGATCCATTTGTAACAATGGATTGATCTAGGAAGCTTGAGCAGCAAGTCTCAATTTCATCAGTACCACAGTTAGGGTTTCGCGAGAAAAGTCAGCTGTATCTTTAACTTTTGATCAGGACATGCTCCCAAACCCTAGGAAATGATTCAATATACCCTATAACACCCATGTAACATGTCCATCAAGTTTGATTTAGGTCAAGGACATGATTTCCTAAAGGATCGCACAGTTTGGAATTCATCTGACAAAAAGTCAACTGTGCACAAAAGTCAACTTTGACTTTTTGAGATTTTTCACAAAAATAGTTTTTTAACCCTAAAATGATGTTAATGTATGATTTGAATCATCATTCATCAAGAAAAATCGAGAAAAGTGGGATAACTTGTAAAAGGGGTAACCATAAAAACTTAGAAAATTTTCCAAGTTATGAACAAAGTGGCAAGGGTACCAACTTTGGAGGATCATAACTCCTAAACCACAAAGCCATTTTTCCCCATCCAAAGCTTGATTTGTAGATCTCATTACCCTCTACAAAAGCTTAAAACTGGCCACCCTCCAAATTCTTCATAGATTTTGAGTTATGGAATGATCAAAATCACAAAAAATGAAAATGTCACTTTTTTCCAACACTTAGTGAAATTTTCACTAAGTCAGAATCTGCCTTCAATTTTTTCCAAATGTAGGGGCATTTTTCACTTAGATCCAAAAAGTATCAAAACCAAATATGATCAAACAGTTGTTGCATCATATGGGGCTTTCCAAAATGGCCAAGAACATCACCAAATTCCACTTGGGCCAAGAGATATGATAATGGCAATATGCCTTACTGAAAACTGCCAAGGCTAGGCAGAATTTTGACTTTTTGCTCGATTTGGCAAAATCAGATAATTCCAAGCCTTGTCATCACTTTGGACACATCTGAGGATCAAATCTAAAGGGGACAAACACTGAGTCAAGCCTCCAAAGTCCTTGGAACAAGAAGTAGCATGACAAACCTAGAATTGCCTAAAAGAGGGACAAGACTCCAATTTTGGATTGGAGCATTCAATACATACACCAAGGTGGCATGGACTGAGCCATTTACAACTGAATTTAGTCAAGACTTATCCAAGACCAAGGGAACCACAGCCCTGTGCCCTAACCTCTAGTCAATGGCTAGAGGAGACTTGGATTCCAAAGTGCAACCATTGGCCAAACCTCTGCTGCAGTTGCCATTCACTATTGATCCCGAAACAAACTTGCTCTACTATAAATAGAGCTCATTTGTGCTCAGTTTGAGTACACCAAAGCCGTCAAACAGATGCTTTCCTCAAAATCCCTCTCTTTAGGCCAAAATGCCTTCTTTAGCAAGGTAACTCTGAGTTTTTGAGTTAGAAAGCATTTCCATCACAACTCATGATCCTAACACCTCATAAACATCATATATAGATGATCCAAACTATCAAAAGTGACCTGTAACACCAAAATCACAAAGTCACATCTCAAAACCTCAAAATAGGCCTTTTGTGCATTTTTCAACCCATGTCTTGATTCAGTCACATTCCAAACCAGATAAAACCTCAAACACACTCCAAATAACATCCTTGAATTGTCCCAAATGGTTCCCCCCATCTGGAACACCATTTGAGGAGTTGATATTTTAGTCATTTTAACCCCTTTTGCAAGAAATTGCCAGTTTGTGTTTTTGCAGGTTCCAGCTGATTCCAACCATCCTCAAAGCTTCTAAGGGATCATTTGAGAGTATCCAAAGCATCAAACCATTTATGGAACAAGAAGTTTGGCAGATTGCACAGAAAACTCCAAAAGCTCAAAAAGAGGTAAGCATCATGACTTCAACTTTCCAAAATATGCATTGCTTT
Organism: Lathyrus tuberosus; assembly: GCA_022829125.1. Lineage (NCBI taxonomy): Eukaryota > Viridiplantae > Streptophyta > Magnoliopsida > Fabales > Fabaceae > Lathyrus > Lathyrus tuberosus. The sequence continues at coordinate 9,443,956 of JALAZF010000078.1, forward strand.
GAAGTCCACTGATCATACACACCTCATACATGTTATATATGTTGTGTTTGGACCAATTCATCATGTAATTCATGCCTGTATCAAATTGTAGCATATAAAATGCAATTATAGGCCTTTTTTCAAAACCACTATCGGGTTTTGAGGAGGGAGTATGATCTGAAAAAAATACCAGCAGCATTGGATTCCTTGTGAAATTCTAGGCCAGATGCATATAAATTTTGTCCCCAAACATTGAGAAATGAGAAAGTTATGGACCTTCCTGTTTCTTGACAAAACTTGGCGTGCCTTGCCTTGACCAGGCCTAGAAAACAAGGCATGCCTTGTATATTTGTGGTTTCACTTCAAGCAATGGATGTATCACCACCCCAGTGGTAAGGCCGCGCCCTATAACCTTGAGGTCGTGGGTTCAAACCCCGCCCATGCCAATTTGTGTTTTCTCACATATTTGCTATTTTTTTCCAATATTTTTATGTTTTATTAATTAATTGAAAAATTAATAACTCTTTCAATTTAAATTATTTTTTATTGGTTCTTTTTGCAAAAAATCACAAAAATGTTGAAATATTTTATTCCACAAAAAAATTAAGTTTATATTATTTATTTAATATAATTAGTATTTTTGTGAATAAATTCCTTTTTAATGTTTTTAAACGTTTTAAAAGTGAATATTTACTTTGAAAATCAAAACCAAGTGAGATTTAATTAACCTTGTGATTAATCCCTCATTTCTCAAACCTTAAACAAAAATCACAAATGGTTTATTCAAACTTATTTGGTATTTTATTTGATTTTCTTTAAATATTTACTTTTAAATAATAACAAATTTGGGTTTCTTTGATTTTCACCCTCATCAAACAATTTCAAACACTTTTGTGCCTCTAATAGAGTGTAAGACCCAATCCTTTGTAAATAAAAAACTTTTTGGGCCTTACTTATTGTATAAGTCCCGTTGTATTTCAAAAAGTTCGACGCGATCATCGTCTGTTGAAAAATAAACCCTGGGCCTCTCCTCGAGCTATAAGACTCATTCAAAATCATTGGGCCTATATTAGAGTGTAAGACCCAACCCCCTTTGAAAACCAACCCATTTTGGGCCTCAATGCACTGTATAAGACCCACCGAGTTTTCAAAAATCTTGGCGCGATCGCCATTTTCAAACAAATGACCCTGGGCCTCTCCTTGAGCTGTAAGCCCCACCACTTGTACAAAAATAAATCTGTTTGGCCTCTATTAGAGTGTAAGACCCAATCCCCTTTTAACCAAAACTTTTGGGCCTCATACGTTGTATAAGTCCCCCTGCGTTAAAACAAAACCTCGGCGCGATCGCCAATAAAAAAAACCAGCCTTGTTCTTTAAACACTTGGGCCTCTTGAGAGAGTGTAAGACCCATCCCCTTGTACAGAAAACCTTTCTCGGGCCTCAGTCACTTGTATAAGTCCCTCTGTACAAAACGACAGTGCGATCACTGATAAACCTTGGGCCTCTCCTTGAGCTGTAAGCCCCAACATCTTTTCAAAATAATTTCTCCTTTAATTTTGAATATACTGTTATTTTCAATCTTTCTTTATTGAACAACTAACCATACAGCATAGAAGCTCTACAACCGAGTAAGTGTTTATATGCTTTCTTTATCCGCTTTCATATACATATAACTGTATTGTGGGGCTGTTTCACTGTAAGTCTTCTTTCATAAACTCATACAACTGTGTAATACTAGTATAGATATTTAGAGTTTCCCCGTCAACTACGTCTAGCACTAAGCCCTGTTGGTCACTCTTAAATACAGTCAAAACTAGATCCCCATAAGATTACCAGACACAGTTTTCCCTCCTCTTGGGGTTAAACAATATGGAGACGTGAAAGGCAGCATTCTTGGTGAACCCTTTCTCAGACTGTCACCATTAGACATTGTCAAAGAAACTCTACTCCCCAGAGATGATCTTTTCTCCGTGAATGGCATCTCTTGAGTTTCTTCCAAATTCTCAGACTTTCCTGGCTTGATCTATTCTCTATGAATAGCCTGTCTTGAATTTCTCGGGGTTTGGATACCCACAGGCTTCCTAAAAGCATCCTCGCCTCCTCTTGGGCGTTGTACAAGGACCCTACGGCTTCTTAGAAGTATTCATAGCCTCCTCTTATGCTTCGTATAAGGATTCTTACTTCGGGAAGAGAGCCTCCTCTTGGGCTTCGTACAAATTGTCCCCCGGCTTCTTAAAAGTTTCCAGCCTCCTCTTGGGCTTCGTACAAATTGTCCCGACGACCTCCTAGAGGTATAGGAACAGGAATTAGTCATCTTAATAGAACAGTCTTTCAAAGAGTCTAGATCTTTCTACCGTGAACGTACTACTACTGTTTCTTTAAGCATAGTACAAAAGATAAAACTCTAGACTTGGACAGTCTAATCTCCTTGAGTCTCGAAGGCATTCTCAAGTAGGGAAAAACACCAATAGACTCGGACAGTCTCCAATACCCTCTGGATTTCCCATTTTCTTAAAGAACAGGAAATAACCCTGATCCTCTGATCAATCCCAAAGCACAGCCTTACCTTTAATCAGTCTCTTTATAAGAACTGATTTTCTCTTTTAACCAACCTACTGGACCTGTCACTCAACTGAAACAGCAATCCTTTTAGCCTCTATCTCGGGCTTCGTACGAGATACAAAAGGACTCTCTTGTTGAGTCAACCTTTAGCCTCTATCTCGGGCTTCATACGAGATACAAAAACACTCTCTTATTGAGTATAAAAGACTCTCTTGTTGAGTTAACTTTTAGTCTCCGTCTTGGGCTTCGTACAAGACACATCTAAAATCACTCTCTTGTTGAGTCAAACCCTTTTAGCCTCTCTCTCGGGCTTCGTACGAGACACATAAAAACACCCTCTTGTTGGGCCAATAGCCTCCTCTTAGGCTTTGTATAAGAAAAACCCCGGTTGAGTCAATCAACCTTTTAGCCTCAAAACTGTGCCTCGTTCACAGGATACAAACATCAACAACTCCTTTCATCTAATCACTGTAAGCGGCAAGCCTCTAGATTATTTACATCCACGCCACTGTCCCTCTTTTATCGTGAGAAATTCCTAAGGAAAGATAGCATTGCTCTTCACTGAGTTAAAGTCTTCTCCTTCTGGTTAAAACCCCCTATAAAGGAAATTACGGCATTACTAGGATTCACATATCCCGATTAAAGTAATCCTCCTTTATAGTGAGTCACCCAACAGTCATGACAAACAGACCCCCTTTAGAGATGACAAATTCTCTCTAAAGGCAACACCTCTTCAGCTTCACATCTTGGGCTTTGAACAAGATATAAACCACCTTTTCAGCTTCACGTCTTGGGCTTTGAACAAGACACCAAAACACCATTTCCTCCCATAGAATAGGAGGAACTACGATCGCTCTGATTTCCCTGTTTCAGTAAACGAGAATACGTAGGCATAAGATTGAAAGAAAACTCTTAGCGAGCACACTAATCCAAAGCCCCAAATCCCGCACCTTCACATATCAATCGAAAAGCATCAGTCTTAACCTCCCACCAATCGCCCGAGCACTATTTTAACAAAATAACCTAAGAGAGACCCACAATCTTTGTAGCATTTGTGAACCAACAGTCATCTGTTCAAACTCAGTTTGCAAGCAGGGTTAATTGGAGACATCTATTTCTCTTCCTTCATCGGCTTCAATAGGAAAAAAAATGAATCGAGCTGTAGTATCCCAAAGCGATAGTGCTTCACAACCACGCAAAAATTCGCGTTACAGAAGCCAAGCTCCACTATCATAACGTAAGCAGGGCTATTAACTGCAGGTTATTCCCCATCACTCTCAGGAAGAGGGCCATGGCTTGGTACAAGCGGCTTCCCCGAGGTTCGGTCACGTCCGAGAAGGATCTAAAGAACCAATTTTCCTGGCACTTTACTGCCTCCCAACGTCATCCCAAGTCGGAGGCCACGCTCAAAGCCATTATACAGAGCAAGGATGAGCCCTTACGTACATACATCTAGCGTTTTAACAAGGAGGATGTTGAGGTCCGCAACATGGACCATATGAAGAAATATCTCCTCGAAAAGGGGTTAAGACCGAAGAGTGAATTTCGCAAGGCGGTGGGCATAGAGACCCCTCACACCTTGGTTAAATAACTCCGCAAAGCTCAAGTGTATATACAATACGAGGAGAAAAAGGCCGCATACAAGGCCCGGGACTCTAGGGATCAAGAGAGTTCCCGGGCAACAAAAAAATATGAATCAGAGGCACCCAGGCGCGATAAAGAGAGACGACGAGACGATCGTCCACGTGAAGGCAAGGGGCCTGCTGGCCAATTCACAGAATACACTTTGTTGACAGCTCCCCGCGAGCGCATTCTCTTTGAATGCATCAATACGGAGTTCAAGCAGGGAGGTGTCCGGTTCCCCAAGCCAATGTCGTCAACGGGCAACACGGACAAGAGTAAATAATTCCGCTTCCATCGCAGCCACGACCACATAACCAAAGACTGCGTGCACCTGAAGGACGCTATTGAAATCCTCATCAAGGAGGGTCACCTAAAGCAGTATACAAAAAAGGGTGAATCCTTCCGACGAGAGACTTCGGAGACCAAGAAGGAAACAAAGTCTTCACCTCCCAGTCTTCCCCCGCAGGTCACTATGTCCATCACGCGGCCAAAGGACTTCATCATCCCCGACTACCTCGAGGATCCTCCTCAGATACCACGCACAGCACCTGGGATACTTTCCCCGCGGCAATGGTCATTTTATGTGGCGGATACAACGATCTCACAGTAGGGTCGGTCAAGAGAAAATTCGACCAGTTCATCGACTGTAGTCCCGACCAGCTATCCACACTCTAGAAAGTTAAGGGGTGTTCTCAACCAATCACAATTTACCACGAGGAGCTGCCTGGGGGCTCACCAAACTCACACATTCCCCTGGTCATCAGGGCAAAGCTGGCCAGCACTGATGTCAGACGGATCCTAGTCGACCAAGGCAGTTATGTGGACATCATGTATACTAGTTTATTCCGGGCACTGAAGCTCGACTAGAAGAACCTCTCACCATACATTGGATCAGATCTCCAAGGGTTCAACGGAGCTACCGCCAGACCTTGGCGGTACGTGGAGCTCCCTATCACGTTCGAAGAAGAAGAGGTATCAAAGTCGATCAAAACTCAGTTTCTAGTAATTTATTGTCCTTCACTGTATTAATGCATCCTGGGAAGACCAACCCTTGCGGAGCTGATCGCCTTTCTTTCAACCGTTCATCTCAAGATGAAGTATTATACGGAGAAGGGCCATGTCGCGACCTTGTACGTGGATATAGAAGCTGCGAGGAGATGCTTTGAAGCAGCTACCCGGGGACAAAGCTCGATCGGTGCAAGATCCAAGGCCGCCAAGCGGTTAAGGAAGGAAGAACACCCAAGCGAAGAAAGTCAGCCTGACAAGAAGACAACTCTCCCTGTGCACACAATCGACCTCAACAGCCGGGTTTCTGAAGAAGGCGAGGAAGACAACGGGGAAATCACGTCAGCAGGATCAGGCGGCTCCTCTGCATCAGCTATCATGCATCCTGTACCAGATGGGGAATTTGAGGTGATCACCTTCGGAAACAACCCGAACAGAGGGGGTAAAAATAGGAGTAGGGTTGCCCGAAGAGGTAAAGCAGCAGTTGAAGACATGCTTGGAAGACAACGCCGACTTGTTCGCCTGGAGCGCCGCGGACATGCCCGGCCTCGACCCTGAGACCGCATGCCATTAACTGACCATTGACCCAGATGCTTGAGTCGTCCCACAGCGCAGGCGCAAGCAATTCGATGAAAAGGCACAGGCTGCCGAAAAACTTGTACAAGACCTCTTAGAGGAAAAATTTATCTCGGAGGCCAGGTATACAACCTGGCTGTCCAATATTGTACTTGTCAAGAAACATAATGGAAAATGGTGCATGTACATTGATTATACTGATCTCAATCGGGCTTGCCCGAAGGATGCTTATCCTCTGCCTAGCATAGATAAGTAGGGATGGCAGGCAGACCCAACCCGCGGGGCCCACCCGCACCCGAATCCGAGTCAACGGGTGAAAACCCGAGTTGACTGGGTTCGGGTTCGGGTTCGGGTGCCACCCGATATTTCGGGTGCGGGTTTGGGTAGTGTAAAACCCGTGCCCGAAACCCGAAACCACACCCGCTATATATATATATATATATATATATATATATATATATATATATATATATATATGTAAATAAATAAATATATTTATATATATATATATATATATATATATATATTGAGTTTTTGCTACGGGTTCGGGTTTGGGTGAAAAAACCCGAACCCAACGGGTGCGGGCGTGGGTGTTATTTTGCCACCCGAATAGCATTTGGGTTCGGGTTCGGGTTCGGGTGGTGATTTCGGGTGCGGATTTGGGTAGTGTGAAACCCGCACCCGACCCGACTCGTTGCCATCCCTATAGATAAGCTCGTAGACAATTCTGTAGGTTTCAAGTTCTTGTCCTTCATGGACGCCTATTCGGGATACAATCAAATCCCTATGACCGAAAAGGACAAGAAATATACCGTGTTCATGACCTCATTGGCTAAATATTACTACAACGTAATGCCCTTCGGACTGAAAAACGCTGGGGCCACGTACCAGCCAATGATGAACAAGGTCTTCCGATCAGAAATCGAAGACATGCTCGAAGTATACATAGACGATATGATCGTGAAGTCCCAAGAGGAATCTGATCACACAGTCCACTTGCAAAAGGTCTTCGACCAAGCGAGAAAATGCAAAATGCATTTTAACTCAAAAAAATGCACATTCGGCGTGCGGGCAGGGAAATTCCTCGGATTCTACCTCACCGGGAGGGGGATAGAGGCCTACCCTGACAAATGTCGGGCATTCTCTGAATTCCCCACACCCAGGTCGAAGAAATCCATACAATCCCTCAATGGGATGCTAGCTTCACTTTCTCGCTTCGTGGCAAAGTCTGCCCAACACGATATGCCCTTCTTTAAACTTCTGCGAAAAGAAGCCACATTCGAGTGGACAGATGAATGCGAGCAGGATCTGCTCCACCTCAAGCGAGCCTTGTCTGAGTCCCTCGTTCTGTCACGGCCAAATTGCGGGCAGACGTTGTACCTGTACTTATCCGTTACCAGCGAAGCCATTAGTGTCGCCCTCATTCGCGAAACAAGTGACGGCCAAAAACTCATTCACTTCACGAGCAAGGCCTTACATGGGCCAGAAATCAGATACACACAGATAGAAAAGCTCGCTCTCACCCTCGTCAACACCGCGAGGAGGTTGAGGCATTACTTCTTAGCCCACACCATAGTAGTGCGAACGGACCAGCCCATAAGACAGCTGCTTTGTCGACCAGACATGGCCGGCAGGATGCTCAAGTGGTCTTTGGAGCTGTCAAAATTTGACATCCACTACGAGGGCAGGAAGGCCCTCAAGGCACAAGTCTTGGCCGATTTCGTGGCTGAAATGACGCCTCCAGCGTCCCCGCCCAATGGGGCACACAAATGGACCATCTTCGTTGATGGAGCGTCCATCTCCTCGGGTTGTGGGGCCGGTATCATCCTCGAAAACGAAGAAGGAATCCTAATTGAAGTATCGTTTTTCATGTCCTTCCCTACGTCCAACAACCAAGTTGAGTACGAAGCTTTCCTCGTAGGCTTGCGGCTGGCCGAAGACTTGGGTGCCAAGGAGGTAAAGATCTTCACCGATTCCTAGCTTGTAGCGTCTCAAGTACGAGGAGAGTATCAGGCCAAAAATGATCAGCTAGTCGAGTATGTGACGCTGGTGATGGAAAAAATTGCCAAGTTCGACACGTGGGAAGTCCACCACATCCCTCGCGAATGAAACTCGTGGGCAGATGTCTTATCGAAATTGGCTAGCACCAGAAAGAAATTTGGCAATAAATCCGTCGTACAAGAGATACTCGCTCGACCAATTATTGAGAAGTCATCAGGATTGCTCGACGTTAACGTCATTGGAGACAGCAGCTGCTGGATGACCCCAGTATACAATTACCTCACCACAGGGGAGTTGCCTGGGGACAGCAAGGAGGCCAGTGTGACTAAACGAAGAGCTTGCTCATACGTGCTGGTCGAAGAGAAGCTCTATCGACGAGGATTCCCCATCCCCCTCCTGAAATGTGTTAAGGAGGACAAGGTCCCCGATGTTCTGCAGGAAATTCACGAGGGCATCAACGCGCAACACTTGGGAGGGAAATCATTGGCACGAAATGCCCTGCAGGCAAGATACTATTGGCCGACCATGCAGCACGATGCTAAGGAGCATGTCCAAAAATGTGACTGATGCCAGTGCAACAGAGACATGCACTTGGCGCCCCCTAACAAGTTGAAGACTCTCTCCTCACCTTGGCCCTTCACCTAGTGGGGGATGGATATACTCGTCCCCTTCACAATGGGGTCTTACCAAAACAAATTTCTGATTGTGGTCGTCGATTACTTTATAAAGTGGATCGAAGGCGAAGCCCTCGCTAAGATCACAGCCTTCAACATACTTCGCTTCTACAAAAGGAACGCCCTTGCATGATTCGGAGTACCACAGGCCCTTGTGACCAACAATGGAACCCAGTTCACGGACGGGAAGTTCCAGGACTTCGTCGCCAAACTAGGTACGAAGCAACATTTCACTTCCTTCGAGCATCCCCAAACTAACGGGCAAGCAGAGGCCGCGAACAGGGTAATCCTTCGGGGTCTAAAATGGAGGCTATGAGAAGCCAAGAAGAGGTGGGTCGATGAGTTACACAGCATGCTCTGGGCCTATAGAACGGCCCCACACTCCACCATTGGGGAAACTCCTTTCCGACTAGCTTACAGAACCAAGGAGGTGATACTGGTAGAGATCAGGGAGCCTTCTAGACGAACAGAATCTCCTCTTGACAAGGGGATGAACGGCGAGGCTTTGAGAGAAGAGCTCGACCTGGTCGAAGATATACGATCAGGGGAAGCTCCCCATGAGGCTTCACTAAAACAAAAAATAACCTTGTGCCATGACGCTAAAGTCATAAAGCGCGACTTCCCCGTTGGCAGCTTGGTCCTACGCATAAACCAAAAGGATTCAAGCGAGGGCAAGCTAGTTGCAAATTTGGAAGGACCTTACAGGGTCAAATCAAAAACAGGCACTGGAGCCTACTACCAAAAAACTCTGGACGGAGAACCATTTGCTCGACTATGGAATGCTGAAAAGCTCAAACAATATTACAATTAGGACCAGCCACTAGGTCGGACTAACTACCGACGAGATCACCCCACCACGGGGAGACGACTCGGCCACAGAACTGTACCCCGGTGCAAGCACGATCCTTCACCTTACAACGTCGGCCAGTTTCTGCCTATGGGATGAGCAGACTCTGCACACAACGGGGATACCTCAATCGAGCTCCATCGTTGTCGCACCAACAAGGCAAGACACCCAGATCGCGATGGGAATAGTCCAATCCTGTGGGATTAATACCTTAATCGAGATCCTAGTCCCATCACCGGTGAATCAGCTTTACCTCCTCGACGAGTCTCCCACACGGTCGAGCATAACAAGAACAAGTCGAGCAAAACGTCCATACTTGCCATTCAAACGTAAAAAGCATACACAAATAAATGCAACGTACACAATGCTAAACATAAGATATTTGTATAAATATGGTCGCACGGCCAGAATAAGTTAATATTACAAGAAAAGGGATGCGCCCAACAAACAGGTCACAGACCAAAAAGGCACACAGGCCTACAAAATACAAGTACAAATTCTTATAACTAAACAGCATCGTCGGGAATCTCTAGAGGAACCACCTCGCCATTGAAGACCATGTTGAGAACGCCCATCCCCTCGGTCAGCAGCTGGACATCGAAGTTGAGGGCCTTCATCTGCTCCACCGCAGCATTGAAACCAAACTCAGCTGCCCCCAAATTATCCTGCTCAAGGAGAAAAATCCTCCCGATCAGGTCCCCCCGAGTCTTCAAGGCCTTCTCGTCGTCGGTCTCATCCTAGCCAACCGCCGACGAGCCCTCCAGCTCGGCTATCCTCGCCTTCAAACGGGCATTCTCATCATTCACCTTGGTCACCTCCCCCTTCATCTGGGTCACTTCCTTTTGGAGCTCAATCTTGGCCTCTAGGTTGCCTTGAAGCTTCTTTAGGTCATTATAAATCTCCGCATTCTCCAGCTCCAGGTCAGAGATCTTACCCCGCTCCCTCTTAAGGTCGGCTAGCGGAACCATCTCCGTATCCCTGAAGGCCAACGCCACCTCTAGCACTCTGATCATAGCATCCGCGTCCTGGCAGAGAAGCTTCCTCCGCACCTGAGGGTCGGCAGACAGGATGGCCGATGCATCGAGTTCGGGGACGACGACCGAGTTCTCCCCGTCAAAGATTTTCCTTTCGAAATAGCACGGAGGCAATGCAAATTTCCCCCCGGCTAAACCGCTCAAGCAGCCAGCCGGCGAAGAGCCAACATCGTCCCGCTTCCTCTTATGGGTCGTGTCTGGGGCGGAGGGTTCGAAGTGGTCCCCAGCGTAGAGACGGTGTCGCCCACGAACTTTTCTAGCGTCACTTGTGTAGCGAGCGATTTTGGACGCGGTTCTTAAGCGCTGGTCGCTCTCTGCGGTTTGAGCTTTGACTACAGGTCGATTCATTTTTTATCCTATTGTGAGCTGAATAAGGAAGGGAAATAGATGTCTCCAATTAACCCTGCTTGCATACTGAGTTTAAACAGCGGTCTGTTAGGTTACGGATGCTATCAATGTGGGGGACCTTTGTACTGGTTATTTGTATTTTCGCCAATACGGTTTTCTTTCTTTCTAGGACTTTCTAGCGGGGAACAAGGGTTAGGATGTTAGGACTGATGCTTTTGAATTACTGCTTTTGATTGATGGAGATATGGGATTTGGGTTCTTTGTTGATTGTGCTCGCTAAGATCTTTTCTTTCGATCTTATGCCTACGTATTCCCGTTTACCGAAACAAGGAAATCAGAGCGTTCGTAGTTCCTCCTATTCTATGGGAGGAAATTGGTTTTTGGTGTCTTGTTCAAAGCCCAAGACGTGAAGCGAAAGGGTAGTTTGTATCTTGTTCAAAGCCCAAGATGTGAAGCTGAAAGGTTTATTTGTGTCTTGTTCAAAGCCCAAGACGTGAAGCTGAAAGACCTCGACTTTAGAGAGAATTTGTCATCTCTAAAGAGGGGAGAAGGAGAATTACTTTAACTGGGATACGCGGATCCGAGCAATGCCATAATTTTCGAAGAAAGGGTTTTAACCTGAAGGATAAGACTTTAACTCAGTGTAGAGCAATGCCATCTTTCCTTAGGAATTTCTCATGCTAAAAGAGGGACAGTGGCGTGGATATAGATGATCCAGAGGCTTGTCGCTTACAGCGATTAGATGAAGGGGAAGGAGTTGTTGATGTTTGTGTACTGTGAACGAGGCACAGCTTTGATGCTAAAAGGTTAATTGGATTAACCAGTGGTTTTCTTATACAAAGCCTAAGAGGAGGCTAATTTCCGCTAGGAAAATCATTATACAAAGCCTAAGAGGAGGCTATTTTGTGTCTCGTACAAAGCCCAAGAGAGAGGCTAAAAGATTTTGACCCGACGATAGAGTCTTTGTGTCTCGTATGAAGCCTGAGAGAGAGGCTAAAAGTTTTTGACCCGACGATGGAGTCTTTTATACTCAACAAGAGAGTGTTTTTGTATCTCGTATGAAGCCCGAGATGGAGGCTAAAAGGTTTGACTCAAGAGAGTCTTTGTATCTCGTACAAAGCCCGAGATGGAGGCTAAAGCGTTGTTTGACTCCGCTAGGGAGAGTCATTGTACAAAGCCCAAGAGGAGGCTATGTCAGTTAAGTGACAGGTCCAGTATACTGATTTTGAAAGAGAAAATTAGTTCTTATATGAGCATCACTGTACTCATGGGTTAGATCTGAGGATCGGGGTGGTCTCCTTTTCTTTGAGAAAACTGGAAATCCAAAGGGTGTTGAGACTGTCCGAGTCTGCGGGTTTCCTTCCTATTTAACGAAGGGTTCACTTGAGAATGTCTTTGAGACTCAAGGATGTTAGACTGTCCGTGTCTAGAGTTTTATCTTTTGTACTATGCTTTGAGAAACAGTAGTAGACTCTATGAAAGGATTGTTCTATGAGGATGACTAGGTTCTATTCCTATACCTCTAGGAGGTCGTCGGGACAATTTGTACGAAGCCCAAGAGGAGGCTGGAAACTTTTAAGAAGCCGACGAGTCCTTGTACGAAGCCCAAGAGGAGGCTATCATTCCCGGAGGAAGAGAACATTATACGAAGCCTAAGAGGAGGCTGTGAATACTTCTAAGAAGCCGTAGGGTCCTTGAATAATGCCCAAGAGGAGGCCGATGCTTTAAAGAAGCCCGTGGGTCTATCATCTCCTTTCCATTAGGAGAGATAACTCTTTTAAAGATAAAAACCACTGGTAAACGTATGAGGTTTACTATCCAGCGACTTTTAGCTTTTGAAGAGGGTTCCTTAGTTAAGGTCCAAGATTATGACCGTAGTGGGTACCCAAACCCCGAGACATTCAAGGCAAGCTATCCACAAGGAATAGATCAAGTCAGGAAAGTTCGAGAATTTGGAAGAAACTCAAAGATACCATTCACGGAGAATACATTCATCTTGGGGAGTAGAGCTTCTTGACGATTCCTAAGGAGGACAGCCGAAGAGAAGACTGTATCTGGTGCTCCTATTGGGGATCTAGGCGTCTATTTCTACGAATAAATGAAACGGCGTCACCTATTTCTAGACGTAGTAGCCGGGGAAACTCGAAATATCTATACTATTATTACACAGTAGATATGAGTTTATGAAAGGAGACTTACAGTGAGCAGCCCCACAATACAGTTTATAATATGAAAGCAGTAAATGAAAGCGATAACCACTTACTCGGTTGGAGTGCCTCCATGATGTTTGGTTAGTTGTTCAACAAAGAAAGATTGAAAACAACAGTATATTCAAAATCAAAGGAGAAAGTGCTTTGAAAAAGAAAGATTTGGGGCTTACAGCTCAAGGAGAGGCCCAGGGTTTTATCAGTGAGCGCACTGTTTGACTTTGTACAGCGGGACTTATACAAGTTACTGGGGCCCAAAAAGGTTTTCTGTACAAAGGGATGGGTCTTACACTCTCTCAAGAGGCCCAAAAAGGTTTAAAGAAAAAAAAAAGAGTGGGGCTTATAACACGAGGGTAGGCCCAAATGATTTTTCGTTTAAAAATGGCGATCGCGCCGAGGTTTTCTTTTAACGCAGAGGGACTTATACAATAAGTGAGGCCCAAAAATGTTTTGGTTAAAAGGGGGATTGGGTCTTACACTCTAATAGAGGCCCAAAGTGTTTTGAATGGGTCTTATAGCTCAAGGAGAGGCCCAGATGATTTTTATTTTTAAACGGGCGACGATCGCGCCGTTTACTTGTACAGAGGGACTTATACAATAAGTGAGGCCCAAAAAGTTTTTGTACAAGGGGGGATGGGTCTTACACTCTCTCAAGAGGCCCAAAGAGTTTTGAAAATGATTTATGAGGGTTGAATTAATCCAAAACCCTAATTTGTTTTCAAAATGTATTTAATTGAATAAAAATTCAATTAAAATGATCAAAAATTGTTCAACACATGGAAAACAAATTGTGATCTTGGATTAATGCTTCAAAAGTTAAGTATTGACCTACAAAATAATTAGAAAGCATTAAAAGTTGCAAAATCAATGTAGAAAAAATATTTAAAATGCCAAAAACAATCAAAATATTAATTCTTTACAAAAATATCAATTATATGAAATAAATAATATTTTTGGGATTTTTTGTGAAAATAAAATATTTTAACATTTTTTTTGAATTATTAAAAAAAGAATCAACTCAAAATCATTAAAACTCAGAGAGAAATTAATTTTTGAATCAATTAAACAAAATCACAAAATTCAAATATTTGAATTCATGAAAAATGGCGCCAAGAACAGCTGAAGAACACGCGCGTGTTCTTGGTTTCTCAGATTTGCGTTTTCTATCCAATCTCCATGAATACGTAATCATATCATGCAATCCACATATCATTATGCTCGTCTCAACCTCACGATCATGTCTATGTACTTTAATTTCATTTAAATTAAACATACAACAAGAAATCACGAAGAAACCTCAAGAACCCTAATTTCTGCATGAAGGCTAGGATTTTTGATACACGATTCAAACAATGCAATTAATTGAGGGAAAACATTCCATGCATGATTATGAACATATGGCCAAATTATTGTGCGAGGAAATATGCATAGATTGAGAGATGACCAAGTATGTGCTTACCTCCAAGCCGTGACAGCAAGTTCAAAGTGATTTTTGATTTGGAGTTGTTACAGATGAGTGGTGATGATCTGAATAGCTTCCCTACACCCTATGGATTGTGTTTGGATGGTTGGACTTGATTGAAATTGGCTGGATCACTTTGTGGTACCTCAGCTGCAACTTGATTGAAAATTTGAGCAACCAGCTGGTGATTTTGTGAAATTGATGTTTCAGAAGTAATTTAAGTGTTTGGATCACTTCTATATGATGTATGTGAGGTGTGTGAGTGATTGGTTTGATTGGAATTGCTCTCAAACTCAAAACCCGATAGCTACCTTGCTAAGAAAGGCATTTTTGCCAAGAGAAAGAGATTTTGAGGAAAGCATCTGTTAGATGGCTTTGGTGTACTCAAACTGACCACAATTGAGCTCTATTTATAGTAGAGCAAGTTTGTTTTGCAAGGAATAGTGCATGGCAGCTGGTAAGTAGGTTTGGCCAATGTTGGCAAATGAAAATCCAAGTCTCCTCTAGCCATTGACTAGAGGTTAGGGCACAGAGCTTTGGTCCCCTTGGTCTTGGATAAGTCTTGACTGATTTCAGATGAGAATGGCTCAGTCCATGCCACCTTGATGGTTCCATTGAATGCCTCATTCCAAATTTGAAGTCTTGTCCCTATTTTGGCCATTCTAGGTTCAACATGTTATTTCTTGTTCCATGGACTTTGGAGGCTTGGCTCAGTGATTGTCCCCTTTGGATTCAATCCTCTGAGGTGTCCAAGTGGATAGGAGTAATTGAATTTGGCTGATTTTGGCAAATCGACCAAAGTTGCAAATTCTGCCTTGCCTTGACAGATTTCAGCAAGGCAACTTGGCAAGGTTGTATCTCATGGTGTAGGTTGAATTTGGCAATGTTCTTGGCCATTTTGGAAAGCTCTTACATGATACAACAACTGTTTGAACAAGTTTGGTTTTGATATCTTTTGATTCCAAGTGAAAAATCCCCCTACATTTGGCAAAAAGTGAGGCAGAATCTGACTTAGTGAAAATTTCACTAAGTGTTGGAAAAAGTGACATTTTCACTTTTCAGCCACTTTGATCACTCCATAACTCAAAATCCTTAATGAATTGGAATGACTTGTAGTTGAAGTTTTTGTAGGTGATAATGAGGGCTACAAATCCATCTTTGGATGAGAAAAAATGGCCTTGTGGTTTAGGAGTTATGGTCCTTCAAAGTTGGTACCTTTGCCACTTTATTTTTAACTTAGAAAAATTTCTAAGTTTTATGGTTACCCCTTTTACAAGTTATCTCACTTTTCTTGATTTTTCTTGATGAATGATGATTCAAATCATACATTAACATCATTTTAGGGTTAAAAATCCATTTTGGTGAAAAATCTCAAAAAGTCAAAGTTGACTTTTGTGCACAGTTGACCTTTTATCAGATGAATTCCAAACTGTGCAATTCTTCAGGAAATCATGTCCTTGACCTAAATCAAACTTGATGGACATGTTCCATGGGTGTCATAGGGTATATTCAATCATGTATTAGGGTTTGGGAGCATGTCCTGGTCAAAAGTCAAAGTTACAGTTGACTTTTCCCTTAAAACCCTAATTGTGGTGCAGATGAAATTGAGACTTGTTGCTCAAACTTCTTGGATCAATCCATTGTTCCAAATGGATCAATATGGTATATTAGAGACCCTCAAATCATCTCTTGAGGTCTTGGCTCATGGTTTGTCCCAAAAGTCAACTTAGGGGTGAATTAGGTCAAGAAACCCTAATTCCTGATTTTTTGATGAATGCATCCCCTGAGGCAAAATTGACTTGATGCATGGGTTCATGAGGTTCCATGAAGTATATTAGGTTATGTTTTGGATCATTTCCTTGTGCCCAGATGAAAATTTCCATCTGGAGGCCCTGGTCGACCAAAACCCTAATTTGGTGACACTGTCGTTCTTGAGACTTGATCCACCTAGAAGGGAGCAGCCTTGTGCTTAATCCTTGAAGTGGGAGTCCTTTTTGATCCATTGTGGATGTTTAAGAGATTAGACAAGTTGAAGATCATGTCATTTCTTGATTGATCCTTTGTCTAAGCACCCAGAGAGGGCTTGAAACCCTAATTTTGATTGTAGTGGATGCTCACCCATCTTTGGGGAGACTAATGAAGCATAAAGGTACATCCATATTATGATGATGATTTTCACAATGATGGGAAATCTAAGTGGTCAAAATTTGGGGTATTATAACTTGTTGCTTAGCAGCACCAGCTTTTGGTATAGGGGGCGCCTTCTTCTAGTTTTTGGCCGCTTGGGACCTCATCAGACGCTCCCTCATGTCCCCCATTTCCCCTGCAAACGTGAAAGAAGAAGTCAGCACATTAAACAAGAATTAAAAACACGGGCAAAGAAGTAATCTATACCGAGGAGCTCAAACGCAATATCATCGGTCTCGCATTTAGGGAGGGCCCTGGTATTAATATAACGAGCCGCCCGAGCAGGCTCTTCATCCTCCCTAAGTAACTCTTTGTCATCCCTGTCCACTAAAAAGGCAGGGCTAAAACTTTCCACATAGGCATGCAATGCCCGTTAAGATTCCTTGTCCCCGTCGCCAAGTTGTTCGTGCTTGACAAGGAATTGGTCGGTCCTATATCGGAAATGGACATATACCCATTCCAGCGGGAACCTCGACACCGCCTTCACAACTTGTCAACCATCAACTTCCACGGTCTCCAAGGTAGAAATGGACCTCTTAGCTGCCTCAGAGACAAGTTTCACAATTAAGAACCTGTCCTTAAAGTTTTGGACAGATTTCGAATACGGCCAGAAGAGCCTGCTCTGCTGCTTGA
Source organism: Lathyrus tuberosus (assembly GCA_022829125.1). Lineage (NCBI taxonomy): Eukaryota > Viridiplantae > Streptophyta > Magnoliopsida > Fabales > Fabaceae > Lathyrus > Lathyrus tuberosus. Next base: position 9,461,094 of record JALAZF010000078.1, read on the forward strand.
AAGACACCCAACTTTTCTTCGGGCCCGCTATACTCTGTTGGATTTGGAAAATACAGAAGAAAAGGTCTACGGTCACCCCGACTTGCAGATAACGGCAGACCAGCTCGAAGGCCCTGATGAATGCCAATGCGTTGGGATGAAGTTGGGAAGAACACAGTTCTAAGTGGCAGAAGATGGCCTCTTGAAAATCGGTGAAGGGCAGGCGGTACCTCGCCTCCACAAAGGAAAATTCGTACATAGGGAATCGCATCCCCGGATACACCGAGCAGATCCAGTCGTTCTTCGTGGGGTAGATAGCCCTCCATTGCATGGGCACGCCCTCAGCTCGGTCTTCAAGATAGGGAAACTCCCGAGCTTCTTCTTCAGTAAATGTCGACCTCGTCAACATGGGCTCATGGGCAATCCACTTGAGGTCCCCCTCAGCTACTTGGACATTGGTATGCTCTACGGGCTGCTCCGCCTCTTCGTGCGCAGCCCCGACATTAGGAACACCTTCCTCGTGTCCGTCAGCCATTTCACCTAAAAAGCAGAGGAAGAAAAAGTGAATTCGACGACAAAGATCAAATCCACCCTTCCACCACTAATCAAGTGAAAGGGCGAGGAATAAGTCGAGGACAGCCTCGAGCCCTAGTCGATCACGACGGAGTATGGTGACTTCATTTTCCCCATACAATGGGGACAAGTCACCGCGACCATATGAGAAGACTAAGCGAGGAGGAGCTTACTCTACAAAATAAACTTGTCGCGCGAAAGCCAAAGTTTCACATCGAATAGGCCTAATGCCCGACTACAAACCTAAAACTAATCTTAACCATAATCTAGGAAGATCTACATAATCCTACACTATATTCATGGGCATTCACCCCATGTTCTTCATGTTCTTCATAAATTTTCCAGAAATTCATGTGTTCATCGAAGAATACATGAACATTCAACCGAAAAATTCATAACTAACCAGAAAATTTGTGAAAATTTCCAGAAATTAAGAACGTCTTAGAAATCATAAAGGGGGATGAAGAACTTACTTGATATGTAGAAAGGTAGGAGATGAAGATCAGTGGCATCGCAGAAACTCCGGCGAGAGTACGAGTTGCAGAGCAGAGAGATTTGGGGAGAAGAATTTACGTGAAGTGGTCAAATGAATCCTCTCTTCCCCCTTTTATAAGCACTTGCTCGGTTGGGAGGCGCAAAGGCCATTATAGCCTAGACCCCTAGGCCTGACGGAAATTAAATGCACCACCACGTGTCAAAAAGGGAATCTTTGTTTGGCATTCCCAAAGTTAGACGTTACATTCACTCAAGTCTTCTACAGCCCCCGCGAGCATGTTTCCTCGATGATACGCTCAAAACGTATCCTCGCTAAGGCTCATCGACATAAAAATGCCGCTTCAGCGGGCACACTTCCTAAACCTGATCGACATAAAATCTCCATTTCCGCGAGCATTTCCTTGCTTATGAAAGGTTGGTCGGACTGGTTACGAACCAATGTCGACCACCTCAACAGTAGAACAGACGACGCGAATATCCCCGAACATTGCCATTCAAAGGCGACAATCCACGAGGCTATCTCAAGTCATCACTCTTCCTCAGAGCAAAGACTTGGGGGGCTCCTGTTCTGGACTGGGCAGGCGCTTGGCCCACAGTAGGGAAAGGCCCAATCCAGTCCAGCTCTAGGCAAAGCCCAATAGCCAGAAACTAGTCGTTGGGCAGAAACTAGCTGTTGGGCACAACTAGCCGTTGGGCACAATATGACCGTTGAGAGCGTCCCCCTCATTCGCTTGTCAGTTCACACGACCAACTGCCTCTCCAAAACTCATGGAAATAGTTGGACCAGGTCAAAGGGTCACACGTCTGACCCCCCACCTGGCAGTCTCCCATTGGTCGACCAGATATTTCAGCCACATGGAAAACCTTGGCCCCGCGCTGGGGGTTACTTCTATAAATACCTTCTCACTTGAGAGGATCAGGTTTGATCACTATTCAATACTCAAAATCACACCTTAACACTTTGTGCCTGCTTTCTCTCTTGCCCAAATACTTACTTTGGCATCGGAGTACCTTGCAGGTACACCCCCTCCTCTCCTACAAGCATCATCATCTGTCCTACGCGAAGGCCACGACGATCCAGACTGATCGCCTCATATCAGATATACTTTGTTAGCAACAATCGTTAGAATTTATAAGCTTTGCTACTAAAACGTGACAGCTTTATGAACAAAACTTTGAAAACCCCTTATTCTTAAACGATAAACTATTGAATGACAAGCATCAAAATATCCTCAATCCCTGTGGAGACGATAACAAAAACCCCCCCTTTAACTACGATTCAAACAACCATCCTAAAGAGATTATCATAGAAGATCTTAATAAGGGGGTAACAACTAGATCAAGAGAATTCTTGTCAAATTCTTGTTTTGTGTCAAAAGTTGACCCCAAGAATGTTCAAGAGGCCTTAACTTATGAATTCTGGATTAATGTTATGCAAGATAAGCTAGGAGAATTTAAGAGAAATAAAGTGTGGGATCTGGTCCCTAGGCATGAGGGAATCAACGTGCTTGGAACTAGATGGGTGTACAAGAATAAATCTGATGAAAAAGGCGTTGTCACCAAAAATAAAGCAAGACTTGTTGCTCAAGGGTATACTCAGATTGAAGGGTAGACTTTGATGAGACCTTTGCTCCTGTGGCTCGTCTTGAGGCCATTAGGTTACTGTTAGGAGTGGCTTACATTCTAAAGTTTAAATTGTTTCAGATGGATGTCAAAAGTGCCTTCTTAAATGGTTACATAAATGAGGAGATTTATGTTCAACAACCTAAGGGATTTATTGATCCAAATTTTCCTAATCATGTGTACAAGCTAAAGAAAGATCTTTATGGGTTGAAGCAAGCTCTTAGGGCATGGTATGAAAGGTTGACAGAATTCCTGGTTGAGAATGACTACAGGAAGGGTGGAATAGACAAGACCCTATTTGTCAAAGAAGAAGGAAAGCTCATGATTGCTCAAATCTATGTTGATGACATTGTGTTTGGTGGGATGTCTGATGAAATGGTTCAACATTTTGTCAAGCAAATGCAGACAGAATTTGAGATGAGTCTTGTAAGTGAATTAACATTTTTTTCTTGGTCAACAAGTTAAGCAGATGGAAGATTCTATATTCATATCTCAGAGTAAGCATGCCAAGAATAGTGTAAAGAAGTTTGGGATGGAGAATTCCAGTCATAAGAGAACTCCTTCTCCCACTCACTTGAAGTTATCTAAGGATGAAAAGGGTGTGAATGTGGATCATAGTCTCTACAGAAGTATGATATGAAACTTGTTATATCTTACAGCAAGCAGACCTGATATTGAATTTGATGTAGGTGTGTGTTCCAGATATCAGGTTGAACCCAAAGTGAGTCACATCAATCAAGTGAAGAGAATACTGAAGTATGTGAATGGGACTTGTGACTATGGTATGTTATACTCCCATGGATCTGGTTCTATGTTAATTGGTTATTGTGATGCTAACTGGGCATGAAATGCTGATGATAGGAAAAATACATTAGGTGGGTGCTTCTTCTTGGGGAACAATCTTATATCATGGTTTAGTAAGAAGCAAAATTGTGCATCTTTGTCTACTCTTGAGGCTGAATACATAGCAGCTAGAAGCAATTGTTCACAGCTTGTTTGGATGAAGCAAATGTTGATTAAATACAATGTCAAACAAGATGTCATGACATTGTATTGTGGCAATCTGAGTTCTATAAACATCTCCAAAAATTCTATTTAGCATAGCAAACTAAACATATTGATACTCGTCATCATTCCATAAGAGAACTTTTTGAGGACAAAATTGTTGCTTTAGAACATGTAGCTACTCAGATGCAACTAGCTGACATTTTCACTAAGGCCTTGGATGCTAATCAATTTGAATTATTAAGGGGTAAACTTGGGATTTGCTTGTCAGAAGATTTATAGCAGTTAATGACGTGTGGGAAAGTTAATCATGTTGCCTCAGTTTTCTCACAAATAGGGTACGTTTATCAAAGGAAATCATTACATAGCAACCTAATCGTTCTTCCCACACGCTGCTATTGTATCTTCTCTTTGCATATTCGATTTTTCATCTTCCATCTTAGAGAAAGAACTCATCTTACTCAGTCTTCCCAGATTCACAAAAATTTCAAGATGTCTCAACAACCCGCTTTCGCTCATTCCAAAGATGCATCCGGTAAGTCCAAGGGGTCTCCTGCAAAAGCTAGGGCTAAGATTTCCTTTGAAGATGTGGTTTATGTTACTCCTCTATCAATTCTTCCATGTGTAATGGCTGAGCTGCAGAAACCTAGAATATTGCATGCAAGGGGATTGAAGAACCCATCTGTAAGTCATGTTTCTAAACCCTCTATTGATTCTACCTCCAAGAAAGCGGAGGAAGAAAAAAAATTTGTTGATAAGAATATCAAAGGGATTGTTTCTAGAGTGTTATATGGTGGTAACAACCTTGTTGTGCCTGGTATTAACACACCTATTTCACAAGTTCATCCTAATGCTAGTTCTATGCTTGTTCCATCTACTGTGAGTAGTGACCATGACTCTAGCTCGTCTGAGTCAGAGCAACTTGATTCCTCAGAGAATGCTACATCTAAAGAAAAAGCTATAGGTGAAAGTCTCCATAGGCTTGCTGACTCTGTTCTTAAAGAAGCTGGGACTGATGTTGTGTCAGATGTTGAAACATCATCTGCTATGAAGGATCCTGCTACTAGTGATCATGTTCCTGAACCTACTAATAGAGACAAGGGTGATGTTGCTGGAGAAGCTGTTAATGTTGATGATTTTCCATTTGATAATGAAGTTATCAAAAGTCTTAGTCCAGGTATTGCCAAGAGACTTAAGACAAGAAAAGGAAAAGCCATTGTTGTTGAGAAGAGTCCTTCCAAGAATACCAAGAAGACTGTTGTTGTAGGACCTAAGAAAGCTTGGAGTAAAGTGGTTACATTCTCCAAGAAGAGAAAGATCGTGTCTAACACTGAGTCATATTATGATGCTAAAGATGATGTCCAAGACATCACACATGTTAGCAAGGCTGTGATTAAGAAGTCGTATGTGAGTGTGCCTGATGCTCCCCTAGACAACATATCTTTTCATTCTCTTGTAAATGCAAAGAGATGGAAATATGTGTATCAAAGGAGGATTGCTCTGGAGAGAGAGTTGGGAAAATATGCATTGGAGTGTAAATAGATTGTGGATCTTATTAACTTTGCTGGTCTAAACAAAATTGTGTCTGGTTTTGCTAAGTGTTATGATGCTCTAGTCAAGGAGTTCATTGTGAACTTGTCCATGGATTGTGATGATAAGAAGAGTAAAGATTTCAGGAAAGTTTTTGTGAGGGGAAGATGTGTTGATTTCTCCCCAGTTATCATTAATAGGTACTTGGGAAGAAGTGAAGAGGAACAACCTGAACTAGAGGTAACTGACAATCAAGTTTGCAAGGAAATAACTGCAAATCAAGTGCTGGAGTGGCCCAGAAAAGTAAAGCTTTCTGCTGGAAAATTGAGTGTTAAATATGCTATACTGCATAAAATTGGTACAGCCAATTGGGTGCCTACCAATTATACATCAATTATTTCAACTGGTTTGGGGAAATTTATCTATGTTGTTGGTACCAAGAAAGTCTTTGACTATGGTACATATACATTTGAATAAACCTTGAAACATGTTGGTACATGTGTAGTCAAAAAGCCCATTATTTTTCCTTCTCTGCTATATGGTATTATAATCTCTCAGTATTCTGGAATTTTGTCAACCTCTGACGGTGTGGGTAAAAGGGAGTCTGCTTTGTCACTTCATTATAAGTTGTTTGAAGAAACACATGTCCCGGACATTGTTCTGACATCTGCTTCTGTTTCTGCCAAGAGCAAGCCTGCCACCAAGATTAGTATAATCTCTGAGTTGAAAGATGCATGCAAAGATCTTGATTCAGTAATTTGTGTCAGTACTGAAAGGAAACGGAAATTGAAAAAGCTAATCTGGTATCTAGAGGAAGGTGATGGTGATACTGGTGGTAATGACATTGAGGAGGAAGGTGGTGATGATGAAGTTGTAAGTCATGATTCTAATAACTCTGATGGTGGTTCTGAAGACAACTAATTTTGTGGTTATGTTTTTTTTTTGTTTTTTTTTAAGAATTTTGATGAAGTTGTTTCTTATTGGGCTATGCCCTGGATATTTTGGAACTCTTTGTGCTTGCTTTGTACTGAATATTTTTATTTGTTGTTTCATGATGCTAGCTTCATGTTTGTCTTATTGTTGCTAAAAAGGGGGAGTATGGTTGGTAGCTAGTTGTTTAGTTGTTGGCTTGTTAGTTTGTTTGTTGTAGTTCATAGTTTAGTGTTGATTTGTGTTGGTTGCTGATGTTGTGTTCCCTGAGGGGGGGTAGTTGTGGTTGTTTGTTTTTGTCAATGTTTAGAGGGAGTTTGTTTGTTGCTAACATCCTAATTGTGAATTGTTGCTAACACCCTGACTGAGCATGATCTATTGATGTCTTACCTGATGTTTTGACATTTGTTTGATAAGTTTTTCTGTTGTGTATGTTTCTGATATAGTGTGTTTCCCTGGCATTCTAATCAAAAGAGGTTTTAGCCAAAATTTGCCAAAAGGGGAGATTGTAAGTTCTGTGTTGGCTGCATTTTTGCTAAAACAGGTTTCTGCAGCTATGTGTTGTGCAAGATGTCTTGACATATGAGTCAAACATCTATGCATGTTAGTTTTTCAGATGTTGTAGAGCTTCGGTTCATGATGTCAAGACTAATGCCCTAACATGTGATTACAGAACTGGACAACATTCAGTTCAGAATGTTGTGTTTTGTTTGTTACATTTTGTTTGCAATCCTTTGTACTTTTCGGAAGAGAGGTTGTTGGCGAAAATCATGGTGGAGATTTTATTTGAAATAAAAGTATTCTATTGCATATTCAGTGGAGCTAATTGTGGAATCTTTTGTGCTATTTTCATGCATATAATCGTGAGAAGTCTTGAAGAATTATTTTATTTGGTTTGATTAAATCTGATTTGGTTTTTGCTAATGCCCAAGCCCATTAATAACGTTCTCTATATAAAGACTTGTCAATCCTAATTGAAGACTAGTGAAGCTAGGGTTTTGTGTGTGCATTGCTTAAGAATTAGGGTTATATTGCATTCTTATGAGTCATACATTCATCACTTAGATGCTTGAACTGGACTGAGTTTATTGAGTTGTAAGTGTCCACTCTAAGCTTTTAAGCAAGACTATATTGTCCTCGATTGAAACTTTTAAGCAAGATCAAGTATTGTTTTTTAAGTTTGTCTTCTTTTGTTTATTATTAAGTTTTATCATTGTTGTGTGATTGAAGGGAAGTGAGAGGTGTCTCATATCTAGGAGAGTCCTAGGTAGAAATTGCACGGGTAGAGATTAGGTGAGAACATTGTAAACCAGAGGTTGTTTGTTGAGAATCTTCAAACTAATTCTATTTTAGTGAATTTCCTTCCTGGCATGGTAGCCCCCAGATGTAGGTGAGTTGCACTGAACTGGGTTAACAATTGCTTGTGTTGTTTACACCTTTCTTATTGTGTTTATTATCTTGTTCTTTAGTTGATATCAGTTCAGATATTAGTGTCGTCACATCGCCTTCGACATCTTATATCTGATACCAGAATTTCATTGTCAAAGTTATATCACCTGCAAAACAAAGTTCCACATTTCATACAGGTGTTTAGGTTTTTTATTCGCAACTCAACCCATCAAGGTGGTCCAGGATGGAGCCTCAGTGGATGACGAGGGTTCTTATCCATATGGCGGTGATGCATTATTTGTATTTCGTATATTTTGGATTATGCTTTGATATTTCTCTGCAATATGTATTAACTTCACTATTTATTTATTTACCTCTTCCTATTTGGAACCTTTAAGTTTGTCCTGTTTTGTTTAACATTCCTCATAGCCTTTCTTCTATATTAGTGGGATTATTCTTGGTTGTGTCTCTTAGCTTTGTGAAAGCTAGTGACTTTTGGTCCCATTTAGCTTCAATTTATTTGCTTCCTTTAATAAGGACGTGTGATATCCATAACATTTTGTTTTTATCATGGTTTTTAGGACGGTGCGGGTATGACCTCTGAAATTGTTCATTACCTATCCCATTTTGTGGGAAATGCGCAATTATCGAGCTTTAAGGTTACCTCTCTCATTCAATAGGAATTTGCGTAATAACTAAGCTTTGTCATTTTCGCCCAAGTTAATGATAACTAACATAATCATTAAGCCTTGTCATTACCCATCTCAGTCGATGACAATTGGTATAAGTCTTTAGCGTCACAAGGAACTATCCCTAACCAAAGGTGGGTTTCCCGTCCCTGCCCCAAGGTTTTCATCCTGATTTAAGGGTGACATCTCATGGGCTTCATCACCTATGCTTTTAAAGTGACTAGTCTCTAAAAGGGGGATGCGTCAATTGTGTCTTATCAAGCTTTATCTCGTATGACACTATTTCATAAAGAGAATATACGCCACATCAGTAAGAAGTATGATATCAATTGCATTTGAGGTATTATGTTAGAAAACATATTCCTCTATTATATTTTGAAAATTCCCAAAAATACTTATCTTGCATCTTGTTAGGATTCGAATGTGTTCCTTTGTCAATTGTCTTTGACTTTAATAGGGGTCGTGACTGTGAACTTTAAGAGCACAGTTTTCGGGCCGCCCAGAGAATAGCTTTTACTTCTTTAGGGATTGCATACTTCTCCACGAACCTGGGGATTTTGGCATATGAAGGCCTATGTGCTTAGGGTTTGTCTAATATCGCGGTCTTAGAATTTCTTTCGAGATATTGCTCTTCCAAACCATCGAGGTAGATCGCCTAAACTATTTTATGGCATTCCATATTGTTTCCCCCAATCCTCTCTTGGATTCCAGAATATCTCGACTTAGTTATTAAGTTATTGTATGTTTTGATATTTTGACTCCACCGACAACTGCTTTATTGTTTCCCTTTAGATTTTCTTTCCCAGGGAGGTCCAAAAACGACTCCTTCATCATTTACAATAGAAACAAATTTGGTCGGTACAATAACAACACATTCTTTTATTATTTTTAATATATGTTTTATTACTTTTTCTTCCATTCATTTGAGGGAGATAATTATTCCACTACATTGTTTCGTTTTTTTTTTTAATTTTTTTTATCATTTTTATTATAATAAGTCTTAAAACCTTAAATGATAAAAAGATAGAACATGACATACATCGGTACTAAACTATTTTTGGACTTGTTCGCGAATTCATTTTTTTATGGCTTCTGTTTAAAAGCAAAAATAATGGTAGAGAATTTCTTATCCCACCCTATGTGGTGGAAAAACACCTTATAGAAAATCCAAAATGTCCCTCACATTTCAGAGATGTGTCTCCGGACGCACCCTTACACCACGTTATGACGCACCAAATGAGTGTTACTCTAGAGTAAAATAAAATTTTATTCCAGAGATGCATCTCCGAGTATTTTCAACAAATATATTGATCAGCCCAGAGATATTCTAGAGATACATTTTCGAAGATTTTGACGGAATTTTGAAATATCTTTCACTTTTGCATGTCAGGTGTCTATGGAGACGCATCTCCGAAATAAAGAAACGTTCATCGTCAATTAACAACGAATGTAAGATTGAATTTAACAACTATGAGCTTAAGATGGATGCAAATGTAAGGGCTATGCGAAATACATTTTTCCGTTTTGAAACAAAAGTTCCGATCGATGTGGAAGCAACGGTCAAAGATATTATGAAGATATTGAAACGTCCACTTAAATATTTAAATGTATTATTTGATTTTATGTTATGTATGATAATTTTATTTTGTTAAAAATACAACTTTCTGATTTTCTACTTCTGTTTCTATTTTAATACATTACGAAGATGTATTTTTAAATAGGTTAAAAAAATGCATCTGCAGATCTAAAAAAAAGTGACATACCTTGAGCATAACATATAAAATGTATTTTTAAAGTGCATCATTTTTTTTTAATATGGTACTTTAATAATATGTAACGTGCATTTAAAAATATCCTAAAACTTATTGTATTTGATTTTGATTCTCATGAACCAATAAATGGAGAACATGAGAGAGTATTTTTTAGTTCTTCAAGAAACCTTTTTTCATCGTTAATTCTTGAAGATTTATAATTTATGGTTGATTGTGATGAATTGCATTTAAAAAAAATCTAAATAAAAAAATGAATAAAACACTTTCAAAGACACAAAGATGCTTTTTGATGGATTAACATCAATCATTTGGTGGTTTTTCTTTATTTCAATTTTCTAGCCTAATTGGCATCCTACTTGCTATATTAAATAAATAACTAACCATAGAGGTATAAAATTAGTTAGTAGTTATACTTCTAAAAACTAGTAGAAGACCTGTGCGTCCGCACGGATACGTTGATTCATATCTTAAAGATGGAAGCTGAAACAAACCAAATATAATAAGAATGTCGTAAAAATGATCAAAATAACAACATTAGACAGATAACGACAGAAAATTCATGTTTGAGAAATTTATACATGTGAAGATTGTTGGCCAGGGTGTCGTACTTCTGCTTTAGGAACTGCATGTGCAGGTAATAACCTACTTCCAAGAATATGGGATGATCTATTGGACACATGTACGTCTGAATTCCCAGAAGCGAGAGTGGATTTCCTTGCATCATTCAATCTAGTGAGCTTTAACGGACGAGTGAAGGATTAGCAAGTACGCAGCAGGAGGCGGTAGCCTGCTTGAAATTGAAAAAGCTGGTGGAGCTGAAACTTGTGCTCTTAGAACACGACATGAGATTTGCGGTATTTTTAAGACATGACTAAAAATTAGCAAGTAACAGGTTCATGAACAATCGGAATAACATTTAGTACCAAATCAGCTCAATTGTGACAAGTGCCACAAAGCTTATGCTCAATATACAATAGGAGAAAAACAAAAAAGGACATACCTCCAAATGTGCATTTTTATTTCCAGTTTTAGATTGAATTCAAGAAAGAGCATACGTTCCTCTGTCCTTATTCCAAGAACATAGGGGGTGTAAAGCATATCTGGTAATGAAGCTCTGTTGTTTTGAATTATTTAAAGCAATAAAACATTAATAATAATCGATTTTTTCATTTTTATTAGTTGAAGTATAAATTGGTTGGATTATGGAGAAAAGTGTCTTACTATTCCAACAGTGCTGACTAAGATGGATACCCAATTCACACTGTAACTGATGCACATTGTCATGCATTTCAGAGCGGGCAGGGAGATCTGATAGATCAATTATAGCCATAAGAGTAGTGTAATCTTATTAATATAGATTATAAATTGTATCTATTTCCTAAGAATAAATCCAATGAAACATAAATGTTACCTTCTTATAAAAGCATTATCCAACTTAATAGCCACCAATACCACCAAGCATTATCCAACTTGGTGGACCAAGTACAAAGATCAGTCGATGTCAATGAACTTTATTGAGAACTAAATTTTCAGAAAACAAGTTGAAGACAGCAAAATCTATATACTCTACTTGACCCAAACTGGATAGTTTTCATGCAATCTGAAACAATTCCAAGGTCATATGTAACAAACAAACAGATTCTGGCAGTTTACTTTGTTTGCCAAGGTCCTTGTATATAAGGTTAAATTGGGTCAAAAGACAGGAAGACAGACAAATAAAAAAACATGCAAGCCAACATTCAACAATAACCAGTATGAAAGGAAAATTCTTAAACATAACCTTGATCTCCTCTGTTAGGTTCTCAGAAAGTGCCTGTACTCTCAGGTACAATGGATGCAGCGCAAATACTGAGTGAACTGAAAGACAAACATATGAGATAACAAAGTATTTCAAAATCAGTATATGAATTGTTTGAAATAGCAATCAAACACATGAAACATTTATTCCACCAGATGTATGATAATACTAACATCAGAAACATAGGCTGATATGCTGTGTGTTGTTAGTATCTTATCCAAATAAAATTTGACATGGTTTTAAAGCAGTTTATATCAGTTTCCAAAAGCTTCAGTTATTGTAATAAAACACTGCTATCAAACCAACAAAGACTTTGACATAAACAGCTAAGTGCTGCAAACCACATGCTCTAACCACAACTGCAGTATTTAAGGCATTTGCTCCCTGAGATTATTTTGATAATGATCATATTTTACATAAAGCAAAAGTTAAAGAGAAAATATGATAAAGGCCAAGATTTTACTGTTGATACATGCTCGAAAACATCATGAATTTTCTTGATTGCAACTTTTTCGCCAGTGTGAATGTCAATCATAGAACCTGTACATCAAGATATATAGATTATTGATGCAAAACAAAATATTGGACTTCGAACCAATTGACAAGAAAATCAAAAGAAAAACCATTCAGACTCTCACCATCATCTGGTATGCAGCCTTCGACGACGCAAAAACACGGCAGCAAAAACACTTAAGCAACTTAGTCTTCACACCCTTGTCACTGGTCTTCTTCAAGTAAATGAGTTACAGCAAAATAGCCCCAAAGAGTCTCATTAAGCTATAAAACACAGAGACATAGAATTGGTCAACTGTTATTTCTAAACATGACAGTAAATTGTTTCCTCTTCTTTTCCTAAAGATGACATAATTGGTGAAAGGTGTGTTAAATTTAGGAATGGCTTACTCACCAGTGAAAGATGACATAATACTATTGCTCATTTTAAACATTGCAGTGAAAGGGGTCAAATAACTAATCACCTTAAACAATGTAAATATCCTAAACAATTGAAATCCAATTCTATAAATTATATGTGGCTTTTAAAGTACCATTTATGCACGAGCCTGGTAGTCTTGGAAAAACACAAGCAAGGTGACCAAATACACCTTTCAAATACTTTTGATAATCAGCTTCAGACGAACCTGGTAGTCTTGGAAAAACACAAGCAAGGTGATCCCCGACATGAAGTATGACACCGATTATGATTGCCCCAGCAATTGTCTGTAAGAATCAGAAAGTAACAACCGAAATCATATACTTAGAAAAATTGAATGAGGAAAAATTAACTAAATTTCAGTTATTTAGAAAGGATGGAACTGAACAGCACAAGTTGTAAGATACTTTAACTAATTGATGATGAAGAATATAAAAGGAAATCATATCTAGCATCAATGCTCTCCCTTGGAAAGTTTGATGCTAAGACCATTGGAACTCCATTGATCTTCAAATGTTTAATCAACCGATTAGCACCAGGAAGTGCTTTAATGTTGCACCACCTAACATGAGAATCAAGCAAAAACATCAGAGAAAAATTCCTTCATTTCTTCTAAACAAATGATTCGGGACAAATTTTCTAGATATTTGATTCGTATATGTTAATAAAATTTTCAAGGTATAGAGGATTGAATATGGTTCCTATAAAATGAGGATTAACTTTATACGGAAGAGTGGATAGTTATAGCCAGTAATTAATGAAACTAACAATTAAGATTGTAATCATATTCTCATTCTAACTGTTAGGACCCTCGACTTGGCAATCGGCAATGCTACAATAAATACAAAGTTAAGTAAGTGGTTAACGACAATATTGGTTTAGCGAACCTATATACATGATACAACAACTGCCCAGAGTTAAGCTCCTACAAAGAAAGAGTCTATTCAAATAAAACCTAAAAAATTCCTTCTGCATAGTGCATACAGCCAGGAATCCCCCCAATGAATAACCCATTCAACTAAGATCACAAAAGCTAATCCATTCAAAAATTATAAAACAGGGTAACAGAATAACAACATCCTATGAAAAGATAAAGACAAAATAGAGATATTAATTCCAACAACCTAAACAAACTAAACCTGCATAGCTGAGTATTCTGGGTCACAGAAGTCTAGTAATGACAGACTATGAAGTTATTCAAATTACAATGACTAAAATTCCTCACTTTTCTCTCTTAAGGAAAAATCATATCTATTGACCGTTCTAAAATAATGACCTGTCAAAAAGCGGGGAAAAATCATATCTATATAGTTCGTATGCAAATCAACTACCTACCAATAAATGGATTTCTTTGACAGTTTTTATCGGGATTTGTCTTAATTAGAGTCTTTGCCACGTCGAGAGGCATAGCTACCACCCAAAACTGGTAGAACAATCAAGCAAAATCACAAAAAAAAAAGATTATTAAGGTTAATAGAATGTTTAGATTTAAACTACATAAGTAAATACATTCTTAGTTATTAAGATGCTTACAGCCACACCGCCAATGCCACCAGTAACAACCCTGAATCCCATTTCAGCCAGTTCAGATTTCGCAGTAACAAAACTTGTTTACAATCAAAAGGATTTCAACTGTTAGTTTGAGATTAAACAGTAGAGATCGAAAACTGCGTGACACAGTTACTACACCAAATCCAAATCTCAAAAGAATACATACTAATTGATCAAACACTTGCAGATGGTCTCCCATAATGTTACAAAGTGATTATTTTACGAGCTCCTTAGGTATGAGATATCGAAACGTAAAGTTGTGCGGAATCCATTCTATGCTCTTTCCAAATTTTGATAGATGACATTTCTTGATACTCTTTCTTAGAGATTCAGGTAGAGACTGTTTGATCATCTCTAGAAGACTGGCATGGGACAAACCTGATTCCTTGGAGAATGTATCAACAATCTTTGGTAGAAGTATTTTTTGGTCCTTGCGTACCCCGAACGTGGCTCTAATGTATTCTTCATTTGCAACTTCTAGTTCTCGATGTACTCTCTTAGGTGTATATACACGTACCTGTCATAAGATTGAGAAGATAGCATCTTGGGAGATAAAATGAAGAAATCAAAAACAAAAGAGAACTACATATACATATGAGAAATGAGATAAGTACCGCGGGATCAGAGTGGTTTCTTTAACAAAGTGCAAAGTGAAGAAGAGGCTCAGGCTGCTCGATTGCATATGTTTGTCGTCCATCTCCAGCTTAAATTTTGTTCTCGAATAAAAGAATGTGCAGAACCACTGGAAGAGGAACGAAGCTACTTAGAAGAAGATCGTCAAGCAATAAAAATATGGAACTAAATACTATTTTAACCGGGAGGAGTTGGAATTGTAATATCCACCTGTCCAGGACGAAACATCCGGCACCCGAGTATAGTATTATGTATTGTGTCTGCACTGACGGTATGACCTCCAACATTATATGCAGCCTGTAAATAGCAATACATTGAGCAATATATCTAAAGCAGATAGACTCGGTTTCGGTTTCGTACTGAAATTGACTAATAAAGCTACTACTGGTTTTCTACCTTCAACAGAAGAAAGACCCTTTTCACATTGTTTTGTGGAATTCCATAAGCCAAAAAAAGCCTATTAGAAACCAAAGAACAGATTCAAGACCAATTAATCAAGTGAGAGAAATGAAATTGTAAGAAAGAGTAACATGGTTTTGAGAGTAATTATTACATGCATCACTAAAGCATTGTGTACGTTGATCCAAAACGCTAACTTCTAGATCTTTTCCACCACCAAGGAACACAATTTTAGCTTCGAAAACATCCCAAAGAATTAGCAGTCCATCCTGAAATGCATCAACAATCTGCAAAAACAAAAAAAATGTAGAATTCATTCTTCATCAAATAGAGTGATGAGCAATTCACACACGCTAACTGATTTTCACTCTGAGTTTTCGAAATTAGGCTCATGATTGTCATTGCTTTGGTAAAATACCAATAAGTAGCTATCAAGTGAAGATACCAAATTCAAGGGCACAGAAGTAGACTTAAAAAGCTCAAAAGATGGAATTATACCTTGCCTCTTCCCAGAAGAATAAGGCTGCGATAGAATTCCCACAATTGGTTGATTGGTGGACTCTGGAAACCCGGCAGCTTCTATCAAAAGGAACAAAACATTTATGACTAATGCAAAAGATTGACAGGTTGCGTTTATTATTTATAGAAAGCAAGATACGTATTAATTATCAATCATCGTCAAAACATAAACACAAAATTACCCCTTAGAAATTTAGCCGATAAATTATTAGATGACTTCAAACCACACTGTCATTAAAACCATCATGGCACTGCACATTCATGGCCTTTAAAACCATCAAAAACCCTTAAAACCATCATTAAAACCAGTAGCTTTCCATTCCACTGAAGCTTCAACTGAAATTGATGTCACTGCACATTCATGGCCTTTAAAACCATCAAAAACCCTAAAAACTACACTGTCATTAACAAATTTCCAAAATTTCACAATAAAACACAAGCATAAACTAAAACCAGATCTCATAACACACAATCAAATAAAAACCACCATCCAAACCAAAACAAAAACGAACAAAAAAATCGATTTTTACATAAACCAAATCAAACCCCTTTGTTCAAAAGATAAAAAATGAAAAAAGCAATCAAATCAATATCGCAACCTATAATCAAAACCACTTACAAAGAGATGCAGAAGGATTCAAACTGGAGAATAAATGAACTGATTGAAAAGGGAGTGAGCAATGACGAGAATGAAAGACAGAGGGGAGAGAAAATGACAGGGAGAGGGAAATGGAAAGGAAGTGCCCGGGAGAGAGACCGATGATGAAAATGAAACATCAGTGGAAAGAGAAAGATATATTTGAAAAGAGAGGGAAAGAAAATTTGAAAAGTAATTTGAAAAAGTGGTGCCACTTGGACTAATGGTTGAATTCTATTGGTCTTTATTTTTTGAGTTACTAAATTACCGCTAAGGACAATTCTTAATGTAAATGAAAAACTATTTAAGGGTAGTTTTGGGAGTTAATGAGCATGTTTTATTTATAAGTAGGTAGTTGATTGCAATGTAAGAGTCATGTGTGAATAAAATTTGGGGTAAATTAAACATTTTGCTTCTGCACATCTCAACAGTATTGAGAAACTTTCTACGACCAAATTGAGTAGCAAAAACAGAAACTCAGAACGTTATTCAATTTTTCATCATTATATAAAACTTCAAAGCTGTGTCCCGATTTATACCTGAAATTTACATGTCAGGAACTAGGATTGTTGGTAAGACTTTGGTAGGATTAATGCATTACTCACTATAAACCTACAAGTAACAAACCAAGATTTACCCAAAATCTCTCATCGCCCTCGGCTAGGAAAATCAGGGAAAACTGAATAAAAAATCATAACCCAGTATTAACCAGCAAAATAACTCATTCATTTTGATTTCAACTTTAAATTCAGGGAAAACTGAATATTATACATCAATCACATTCAGCATTATAGAATAAAATCATAAACCTAATCACCATCGTAAACAGCTAAAGAAAAATCACATTAAAATTACACAAAGCATGAGATTCTTCTTCTTCTTCAACCTCCGAAACCATACAAGGTTCTTCCTTGTCTCTTGAGAGCGTAAACAACATCCATAGCGGTAACCATCTTCCTCCTTGCGTGTTCGGTATACGTAACAGCATCACGAATTACATTCTCCAAAAATATCTTCAAAACCCCTCTAGTTTCTTCATAGATCAAACCGCTGATTCTCTTCACACCTCCTCTTCTCGCCAATCTACGAATAGCTGGTTTTGTGATACCTTGGATGTTGTCTCGCAACACTTTCCTGTGCCTCTTTGCACCTCCCTTTCCAAGTCCCTTACCTCCCTTACCACGACCTGACATATTTTTCTGGAGAATTCAAAACTAATTATCTGAGGATCGATTCTGAATTGATGCTATTCTGAAATGAGATCGCGCTATTTATGTATCGATTGGAGTGGGAGGAAGAATAGGCTTGTGCGAATTCAGTTTGATCTTTGTCGTTAAATTTGGGCTAATCGACGGCTTATATTGGTGATCCGTGGATAGCTAGATAATAACATAAGGACCGTAGATAGAATAATATTAACGGTGAGATTTGGTTTTCAGTACTTTTGCGGATCAGCACATGGTTTGATTGAAATTTGAGATTGTTATTTTTTAATATAAAATGTCGTATTATTTTTTTATTAATAATATTATATAATAAATTGATGATCATCATTATTTGTAAAATGAAGATTACTAAAACTCCAACTTCAACTTTAGGAAGAAAAAGAAAAGAAAATTTATAAAGCCATTTTATTAGCTGATAAAAGAAGAAGCGGGGATCAAGAAAAAATAATTATTGGAACTCTTTGTACTCATGGTGGGGTGGACAATCGGTCGGGTTCGGTCGGTTTCGCGTTCAAAATTTAAATTCGACGTAAATTACGGTTTTAGTTTTATGGCCCAATTTCGACCGATTAAATTTCGGTTTTCGTTAGATTTGGTTAAGTCAGTTTATCGGTTAAGTCGGTTTAATATTTATTAGAACAATCCTATAAAAATGACTATTTTTTAAATTTATTATAAAAATATCAAATTTTTGGAATAGAACAATATTTTTTATTATTAAAAGAAAAATTATTATTATGGAATAATATTTTCAATATTATTTGACATTAATTTTGATCATTATCATATTTTAAACCATAAACTAAATAATACTCAATATTTTATATTACATGTCTTATATTTTTTAGAATATATAATACCATCATTAAATTATAAAAATGATACCATTCTCAAACATTATAAATCTCATTTTTATAGTGAGTCGGTCATATAGTAATAAAAATAAATAAAATATATATATATATTAATTAAGTTCGGTTGGTTTCGGTTTTCGCCGGGTCCAAAATAAACATCCGAGCCCGACCGAAGCAACCCTATATTATTCAAATTAAGCAACCGAATCAACCCGACACCCGATCCAATCCGACCCATTTGCGCCAAAAAAATAATAGGTCGGTCGGTTTTAATCGGTCGGCTCAAATTTGTCCACCCCTAACTCATGGTATATAAACCTTATAGTTAAAGGTATATTTGAAGGTATAGTCTCATTCATAATTCATAATTAAGTATATTTGTATTCATTCATTTGAGTGTTAGTTTTAATTTTGCAAATCCATCTCATGCAATTGTATTAAAACAGCTTGCACCACCACATCAAAAATCTACATCATCAATAATATGTTAATCAAACTGTGAACATTTATTTCTTTGTGATTCCATGTGAAAGCCTCAAACAGTGGTGTGTTTAGTCGGTCATTTCTAGTAATTCAGGATGTTTTGGCTTTCCTCTGCACTTGAAAATGAAATACCACATCGATTTTAGAAGACCATTTTTAATCAAAGTCGACATGTGTGAGGCTCGACAAATACTTGGAACAATATTGAATAATCTCTTGTCAAGGTCGTCATCCCTGAGAAGAGAAGTTTGGAGCCTTGTGAAGCATCAGATGTAGTATATTAGATGCATATTTATGATCTTGATGCATATGATATGCACCTAATGCATTAGATATGGTTAGTTATCTTATATTATGTGTATATGGTTATATTTAGAAAGAGCTCTAGAATTATGGGGTTCTGGAGTTGTTACTGAAGACAGGTAGTGGAAGGTCTCAATCGTCAGCCTCTATATGTGAAGATATCTACATCTTTTTATTCCAAAGTCGGGAGCAATGAAATGGAAAGAGTGGTTGGAAGATGTTTGTTATGGTGACTTGGTACTTGAAAGCTTGGTTCCATGGTGCAGTTTGAAGTCAGTTGAAGAGGAGAGGAGTTAAGTTAAGGTTTATCAAGCTCTTGCTCTGGAAGTTTGATAAATTATTGATCGGCTAGGTTGTCAAAGATACTTGAGAATTCTCTCAAGTCCACTCATAAAGGTGTCTCAGTCGTGCATCGAAAGTCTTATAGTTATTCTTCTGACTAGAAGGTGTTTCTATGAAACACAGCCTGAAGAAAGTGGAGGTGATTTATTTTCACTATCCAAAACAGCAAGGAAGGATTCATCTCTTTTAATCCTAAGGGTGGATCTAATCTGATTGGAGTTTTCAGAATTGTTGAGGTAAATAGGGTTCGTTTAGAGAGAATCTTAGTTACTTGAGTCAAGGGTGGCAGCCTTGGTATCTCAATATTTTGTTGTCAAAGAAAATACTTGCTAAAGATTGAATACTTGATAAGTGTTCATGATGTGATCTGCTGGAGCTTAGCTACAACAGTGATGAAGGATTATTGGACAAGGATTTAAGATCAATTGCTATTTGTGGAGTTCATAAGTATTTAATTGATTATCCTTGAAAGTCAAGATTGTTGATGTTCAACAAGATGTTGGAACATCTCATCATCAAAGGTTGTGCAGAATCATGGGAGGGGTAATGCATGAGCTTTAGCATCTGTTTTGGTCTTGGGTGTTGACATAAGAATTGGCTTCAGTCTGGTGTGATAGAAGCATGTGATCTCTGGAGAGTTTCTTGGCAAGAAACTGGTCTAGACAATGGTGTAGTTGAAGATGAAGATGAAGACATCATAATCTTGATGGATTGTTCTTGGATTAGTTTATTTCTGATCTAAGAGTTTTAGAGTGCAGCAAGTGTGTTCAAGTTGTTACTAGAAACATCTGATGTTTATCTGGAAGGTGTCCTGGCAAGAGACCTGTCCAGAATTGAGTTCTGATGTTGGCACAGCTTGGAACAGCTTATTTCTGATTTAGGTACTGAGGAGCATGAGATCTTGCTTATTTTGAAGGTCAAGGATAAGTGGCAGTTATCTCTGACTTTCTACAGACTGCTCTACTAAGGAAAGTGGCATTCTTTGGTATAGCTATGGTGTAGTCTAGGCATACTTTATCTTCTGAAGATTCAGACGTGGCAGGTGTGAAGTCTTCAAAGCAGTTATTCATCAAGGTGTGAGCTTGTATAGAATATCTGTGATTTGTCTAAGCAGGATGGAGGTTGTTTACTCAAACTTGGTTGTTGAATCAAGTTTATGAGAGCATGGAACTCTTGTTCTGTTAAAGGGAGGAGGTTCTTCTAAGTGGCAGAAGGAGGAGCTGAATTCAGGAGTTGGATGTCGTATCAGAATGTTTTGACATCTAGCTTAACATCAGAGTCTCAGCTGGTGATGTGGCACGTCAGCTTAAGATAAGATGATCTACATGAGAATGGAAGTTATGGATGCTTCAAAAAGGTCTATCTCATGCAGTTTACGGGAGCTGTGGATTGAGAAGATGTTACATGTCTAGAGGATTGGTGGATCTAAGATGTCTTGCTATGGAGCAAGTAGTTCATGTGACTTGAAGATCAGATTTCATTGGTGAATCAGAGTATCTTGTGGGAGTTCTGAAGAAGAGTGAGATCAATCAAAATGTGGCATTTGGTTGGTTTCATAGTGTGCATTCAAGCAAGGTGCTTATAACTAATTACTCTTGGGCAGAAGGGTAGTTGGTTGAAAATGTAAGGAGGATCTGGTTCATCTTGGAGCTTGTGGTAGAAGTTTTAGGTTGAGGGTGAAATAATACCTTCTTTTGGTGGATGAGAGTATATTTCTCTCTTTGGTTATCTGGATTTCTTGTTGATCAAGTTGGTCGCGCAGTGTTGTTTGAAGATCTTCAGTTGGATTACTATGTAGATAGTAAGTCTAGTGGTGAAGCATATCAAGTACCATGGTGTGTGGTGTCTGTGATGTGTAAAGAATGTCCTAACAGATGTTAGAACATTTTCTGGGTTGATTATCCTTGCAGTAGGATACTAAGTTCTGAGTGTAGAACTTGACACTCACATCTTGTCTAAGAAGTATTTATCTTATCATACAGGAGAATGATGGGTAAAGGATTGTCTTGGAAGTCTGATGTGAATGGGACATGCTAGAAGTAGATCAGTTTGGTGCTTGTGGAGCAAATGGGCTGAAGATTTCTAGAGCATGTATACGATATCTGACATCGTTAAGAAGATAAAAAAACTAAGAGGTATGGTATCTCTTTGAGGAATGTGGATCATTCCAGGTCAATTGGATTTTATCTCAAGGAACATGGAGGTCTATACATGAGAATTCAAGAGGAATTTGTGTGGCATATAGATGGGTTCAAGAAAAGGGGCATCAATGGAGCTTTGATCTTAATCCAAGAGTTTATTAATTTAGGATGGTGATCCTAATGTGACCTCGTGGGAAACATGATGGTGTTCATGTGTGAGTGATTATTGGTTCTTGTCAGAAGAAGCAATAAGTGGAGTTGATGATTGTGTTCAGCAGTTAGGTTGGACAGAGGGTGCGCTATTGAAGACATGAAGATGCGTCTTATGTTTTCCATTCATCAGCATAAGTGTTCATTGGAGGAGCACTGGTTATCTTAGATAGGGGGATTTGCTCCTTGATCTAAGAAGTATTACTGCAGGGGTGTAGTTCTGAATCCAGGTTGCTTGGAGGTTAAGCTAACTATGATTATTGTGATGATGAGATGTCAAGAAGGATGCCTTGACATCACTCTACTGCTGCAGACTGTGGGGTATTAATCAATGCACAAGTTTTTGATAGACAATGTCTGACATGATGTCAGGACATGTGATAAAAGTAACTGGTCTTGTGGTCGGTGGAGAACAGGCGCGTTCATTGTAACTTGCATTACTTTTGGACGGTTTTCTACCAAGAAGAAACAGTCAAAGATGTTTTTGGTTAGTGCGCATTGGTTTCTAGTGAAGTTACAACCCTGGATTAATGACCTCATTGAATTGACCGTTGTTATTTTCATGGTTCGTTACATTTGAAGGAAAATTCTTGGGTATTTAAGGGAGTCCTTAGAGCAGTTTGTCTCAGACTGTGTTTTCTTTGTGGTGTGTTCAAAATGTCTTTTGTTCGAGTCTGGATTAGTATTAGTTGGGTATGGGAATGTTTTGGCTACCTTTTCCAATTTTTGGCTAAAAAAGGGGAGTGTGAGTCTCGGGTACAGGGGATGTGTGTGTTGTTCTTGCAGTTGTTTTGCAAAAACATTGAACAAGGTGTTGGCTTTATCATCTTGTATATGTTTCTCTTGTGTCTTGTGACTTGAGTTAAGGATCAAGTTGTGTCTTGTGACCTGAGTTACAAGCTTTATATACTCAAATTCACGAAGTCTACAACTGATCTCTAGATGGGGAATGTGTTTGAAAGGAGTGACCAGGATTCTGGTGTTTCAGACTTTCTTATTGTTTCTTTAGGAGTCTCAACTTCTGGACCTTTCTCAACTTCACTCACCATGGTAAGAGGAAGGTTGTGTTATCTTCCTCCTCATGTACACCAACATGAATTCAGTGTGCTCAGTATTCCAATCATAACCGCCATTCAGACTAAAAGGAATTTTAGCCAAAATTTGTCAAATGGGGGAGATTGAAAGCACTTATGGTTTGACAGGATTTTGGTAAAACAATTTTAATGATAAAGATGAAGAAATCTGGCCATGAACAAAGATGTCGAAGAAGATGTCCTAACCTGAAGACATGACATCCTGAAGTACTGCACTGATTTAGCAGGTTGTAAATCTGTAACAAATCTGCCAAAGATTGATGCGCTTTCTACGAATGGATCAAAGACCAGAGATATGAAGCCCAAGACTGTTGAAGCCTATATAAGTATATTTAGACCTAGGATTTTACGTACCTTGAATATAATAATTGTGACCTAATTCTCTTGTGTAAAAATAAGGGTTTAGGGTTTTGAGAGTCGTAGACTCTAGATTTGTAAGTCTCCCTTTATATCGTTGGATGCACTGTGGAAGACATAGGTACTGCACATATCCATAAGCCTTGAGGTATTGGATTGTGTATTATTCTTGGATGAAGCTTTTAAGCAAATCCAAGTTAGCGTGTTGGTCAAGAAAGATTGACAGAATTCTGTATTGACAGGGATGATGTAAACATCATAGGTTGTGATTAAGGAAAGTGAGTGGGTATCTCGTATCAAAGAGGATGTTCTTTGATAAAGTTTTCATAGGGTAGACATTAGGATATAAAGTTGTAAACGAGGGAGTTTAGCTTTGTGATAATTCTACAGATAGTGGAGTCTTCTTCTTGGATTGGTATCCCCCAGATGTAGGTGAATTGCACCGAACTGGGTTAACAATTATTGTGTCTTTTATCATTCTGCAGATTTAGTTATTCTGTTAGTGTTCATGATAAACATGTTGGATCAGATGTCGTAACATCTGTGTTTCTGCAGTTCTGATATTCAAGATATCAGTCTACTGTTATTCCTCTGCATTTAAATGTTTATGCAGAACAATGTCTTGACATGTGTTAGGACATTTGTTGTCTGCTATGCCAGAATTTCACTCCAAGCTTTCAATTCCAATTATAAAGGTTTTAAAGATTGGTTTCTTCGGTTCAAATGCGGTCTGAGGTGCCTATAAGTAATATATGCCTTGGATGGATCCCACCGCTTTCCTATCCACTGAACCAGAAATCTAACCTCAATTTCTGGCTTTGACTTCAATAAACTAAGTGATTTGGAGATCAGATCCCTAGCTATATTAGATGACTTTCGTATGATAAAAGTTCGGGATATATTTTCGTTGCCCGGGGAGCATATTCTATCTGTTTTGGGTAACCCTTTTCTTTACTGCCTTATCACCTATTCGGGATACAATTCTTTATTTATCTAACATTGTCCTCTTTATGCAGAGAAAATGACTAACTTGTCATTGACGGAACAGAGGAAGCTAATATCTGAAACTCAGGTGGCAAGGTGCACAGCTGGTCAAGCGGTTACCAAGTCGGATCTGTCCGGCCTGGAAATTTGTGCTTAGAAGAAAAGGAAATAGGCACCGGGTAAGACAGTTTCTAACACCTTTGATTCATTGGTTTCCCTCTTTTCACCTCGGGAAGAAGCCTGCCCAGGATCTCCCAAAGTTATGCGGACCCTGATGACCGATGACGTTTGTTGGGCCGATTGAGAGATTTCTTCTTTGATGCACGAAATTGAAGGAAGTGATCCTTCTCGAGCGCCCAACGAGTTTAAATTCTAGAGCAACAACTTTGATGGGCTGAAGTTTCTTTATAACCATCTGCATGCTATAGAGGATGTGAACAAGGTGAAAACTATTGGCCGTTAGAAGCTGACCCAAAATATAAGCTCATACCTAATGAGGTGTGTTGTTCTTACCCAATGCTTGTTTGTAGATGGGAACGATAGTGAACGGACAAAGGTTAATATGAGACGTGAAATTGATCATATGAAAGAAAAATAGGAGTCTCATGCAGCCAGGGTAGCCGAGCTGGAGAAACAACTGTCAGAAGAGAATGCTAAAAGGAGAACTCAAAGTCCTCAGAACGGGAGCTACAGACGGAGAACAAAACTGCCCACGATTCTATCGGTCACCTGTAGAGTTCTCTGAAGCAAGCTCAGATAGACGTTCTGGACACAGGCAACACTGCCTTCAATATGGTAAAAGCTCAGTTGTTATGTCTCTACCCCGACCTTAACTTATCTGAGATGGACTTTTTTAAAATCGTGGTCGATGGTCGTCTTGTGGACATGGAAGATGTTTGAGCAGCAGCATAGCGGCAAGAAGCAAAAGATTCGGAAGAATTCCCTTCGGGATTTATATCGTCTACACAGGGATCAGTGCGAGTGAAAGAATTTCGTTCGACAATCTCTACGTTTCTAAGCTTGGTTTTAATGGTTTGAGATAAAAATGCAAAAAAAAAACATATGACAAGTAAATAAAGTACGAGAAATAATTCTTCAGGAGTTGTATTTCATTTTACCCATCAAGTACTAAAAAATCTACCAATCAAATGTACGCCACCTAAATCACTCATCAAAACCCCCACGTATTGCTCATAACCAAGGTTATGTCTAACGCAAAGTCGAGAGAACAACCGCATCATCTCATTGGTGATGTCTCACGCAATTCGACAACACAGAGCATTAAGATCTGATACCTACACGAATGTTAAACCTAAATCTAACAAATATTCATCTTAGGTCGAGTTCAAAATGTATATGTCTATAGCGATCCAAAACCATTAAGATAGATAGTAAATCAAAGATGACACTGATAAAGAGTTGTAAAATAGATTGTATACAAAGATCAATAAATACACATACAATCAAAGTAAACATACTACGACAAACCCAACAAATGCAAAATACATAGAGAAGAAGGAAGAAGAACAAACATCTCACAGTTTGTCAACGCCGATTAAAGTAGATTCAACTCTGAATCGTCAAGATGCAACCTTCATTTGTTGTTTCTGAGCTTATTTCCACAAAGAATGGGTTTGATGGAGTTGGGAGCAAAAAATCCACAAAACCATACCCTATAAATCTGAATGAGGGGTATTTATACAAAACTTAAAATTACAACTATGTAACGCCCGTTTATTTAATTAAGTATTTAATTAAATATAATTGTAGTATGTTGTGTTGATTCGCGTTGATTTGAGTATTTGTGTCGATTTGCGTTGGTTTGTGATATTTGTGTTGATTTAAGTTGATTCCGGAATATCGGAAAATTATGTTGATGTTTCTAAGTTGGTTCGAGTTGGATTAATTAATCAAATTGATTTAAGTTGTGGAAATAATATCGAATATTTTTCGGCTATGGTTGAATGCGTTGATTTGGTGGTTTGGACGATTTATTTGATAGTCGAGTAATTGGTCGGTTTAATCGGAGAAATAATATTAGAAATAATATTATTATAATGGACTATCATTTAATTAAATTGGATTTGGTTGTTGGGTGATTTATAGCAAATAAGGAGGTATGAATAGTAAGTCCAATGGATTAGTTAGATTAATTGGTATTATTATTATAAAATAAGGGTTTGTAAAGAAAAGAGAAAATAAGTGGTTGTAAGAAAATGAGAAAAAGGGAAGTTACAGAAACAGAACGAGGGTTTTGGAAACAACGGTTGGAGAGGAAAACGTGAGAAGTTGGAGAATGAGGGATACGAGAAGTTGCCGTCGGAAAGCCAAGTCGGTCGGAGATTCGAGCGGCCATCAATTAAGGTAAGGGTGGGGTTCAATCTCTATAACCGGGTATATGGTAGACCGTATATGGGGTTGGGTCGTATAAATTTGTGCCATGGATTAAGTGTGGGTTCTTACTGCAAATCTTAGTTGAATAAGGTGTTATTTTTGTTGTATATGTGTTGGTGTGTTCGCTGTATTGCTATTGGAATTCATAAGAAAGTTGATTGTGTCAATGAAATTACTGTTGAACCTTGTTACATGTTGAAGTCGTTGTATCTGATATATTTCTGAAATGTGTGGTGTTGGTTTGGACTGTGAGTATAAAACGATGCTGCAAAAATTGGGCGAGGAAGAAAAATGAATTAAAGTTCTCTGAATCGCTAATTTGTTCTTTTAAAAAAAAAATAGAATAAAATAAAGAGGGGGGTTGGCGCAAGCCATCCCTGTGCAAAGCATCTTGGTGGCGCAAGCCACCTGGGGAATACCTAGATGAGTGGCGCAAGCCACATACTAAAAGGGTGGCGCAAACCACCTCTTTTGGAAAGGAGATTTTGGTGGCGCAAGCCACCTTATTGCTGTGAGGGGGTTTTTGTGAATTAATAAATTAGTAGTATTTTAATAGGAATTTCACTGTAAGTATTTAGTATAATATTAGCAGAAAATTATGTAGCAGACCTTGAGTGTTTGGTAATAGAAGGATTAAGTGAAATCAAAATCAGTAAATTAAATTAACCAAAATCCATGTTGAGAGCCACATGAAACCACGTTGAGAGCCACATTAAACCATGTTGAGAGCCACCTGATGATGTGGGGGCCACTTGGTTTTTGTTTTGTCTGTTTTAAGAAAAAAATCTATATTTTAATATTTTAAGTGTTAGATATTGTTTTGATTAATTAAAATACATAGTTAGATTAATTAGTAGATGGTTTTATGCTGATGAAGGGAAATACATGGTAGCAACTCAGGACTATCAGTAGTGTTGATTCTAACAGAAAAATGAATTTTTAGCAGGATGGTATTTTGATAGAATTGTGAGAACAGTGTTAATTTGGCTACAGAAAAATGTTGGAATCAGTAAATAGAATTTAACAGGAATAGTAGGAAATTATTGGTAGCAGTAATAGTAGTAAAAACAGTACCGATTTAGTTGACCGGGTGAAATTACGCGGTAAAATTAGTTGCTCGGAATTTAACGAAATTTGTCGAGGTAGTTAGTAATAATTAGTAGGTGATTTTAGTCAGATTATTTTGTTGAATTTGTGTTGTATGTGTGGATTTCTTGTACCGTTGCTTATGTGGTTTTGTTCCGGTTTGTGGGCATTTTCAAGTCGTAGGTCGAAGGACCAATGTTGATGTTAAAGTTGTAGGTCGTATGACCAACGTTGATGTATATAAGTTGTAGGCCTATGGCCAGAGTTGAATCGTGTTGAATTAAAGTTGTTATGTGGTTTGTTATACGTTGTTCGGAGTTGGTTGTTGTTTTGTGTTGAGTCGTTGCATCATGGCATTTGCATTTTTGTCGGAGCCGTTGCTCACACCACGTTGGCCTGGATTGGCAATTTTTAAGTTGGAGCTGATGCTCACCACGTTGGCCTGGATTGGCAAAATTATTAAGTTGAAGGCTTATGCCTTGCAGATGCCTCGATAACCTGGCATATGTTTAAGTTGGGAGTTCTACTCCGAATGGTACCACATGCATATGCATAGTCGAGTCGCATCCTGTGTCGCATTATTTATGTTGTTTGTGTTGATTGCGGTTGTTGAAGTTGAGTAAGTTGTTTATGTTGCCCAAGTTGATAAAGGTGTTAATGTTGCTTAAGTTGATAAAGTTGTTCATGTTGCTTAAGTTGATAAAGTGGTTCATGTTGATTAGGTTGATTGTAGTGATTATGTCATAAATGTTTATATGTGTAATAAGTCGATAAAGTATGTTGAGAGGTTGTGGATTATTGTTAAAGTTGTGGTTGTTGTTGTTAAGTTGTGATGAATTGAAGTTGTATATTATAAGTTGTTATGATGATGTGTTGGTTGATTTAAGTTGTTGTTGTTACTAATTTGTATTGATTTGAGTTGTTTGTTGGTTGTTGTATAATTGTCGTTGAAGTGGTGAAATTTGTATGATTCTAATCTAATATACTGTTTATCATATACTTGTTTATGTTGGTTGATATCTCACCCCTTCTGTAATGATGTTGCCTATTATGGGTAATTGAGCAGGTACTGAAGAATAGCTGTGGAAGTGAAGTAATTTTATGAAGTCCTTTAGTTGCTGTTAGTTCGAGTTGGTCTTGCTCTGATACGTAGCACTCGGGGGGAATGTTTATGTTGTTGTTTCTAGGTTGTTGTTATTACTAATTGTTGAATAATTATAAATTGAACGTTGTTTTGGTTGAATAAAGTTGTTAGCTGATTTATAAGTTGGGATTGTCGAATGCTATGTATCACTTTTAAATGAAATATAAGTTGTTTGTTGTTTTAAGTTGAAATGTGACATCCCATGTTGTGTTGAAATTTTTTTTTAATACTCTGATATTCTTATTATAATTACCGGGTAGATTTGGGGTGTTACATTAGTGGTATCAGAGCAGGTCGGTCTGTCCGGCCAATGTTGTCTAATGTCGTTTATTCCTTAGTACTCGACATGTGTGGGAAACACTGTCGGTGCTTGTTTGTTAGTTCCTGGCCGTTGTCTGCAGGTGTTGGCTTGGATTAAGTGGGGGAGAAGCTTGTCTCCCGGACGTGTTGTTGATATGTAGAAGTTGGTTCAAGGTGATGTTGATAGCGAGGGTGCAAATGTTGTTGAAGAGATGTTTTTGCGGACCGGCGAGAGTTTAGACTCATGAATTCGTATCGGTCGAATTTGAGAAGTGTGTGGAATATGGATGAGGAATTGATTGAGAATAAGGAAGTATTCCAATGGAAATGATAAGTTGATGGATCAAGTCGGTAGATTAATATGCCTTGAGTATAGTCGGATTAAAGTCGAGTAATTTTAGAGTTGGATGAAAAGAAAGGATCGTTGGTAGATTTTGGAGCAAGCGGGAGGGAGATGGAACTTATGTTCATCAATCTCAAATTCTGATTTTTGCAATTTTGGAGCAGCTGTCGGTAGAAGGGGCATAACTTTTTACCCGTGATTCGGATGGAAGCGGTTCTGGACTTTTTGGAAAGATTACGAAATTCCCTACAGTTCGCATACAAGGTTGCCTTCAGGAGGTTTGTGAAGAGGGAGAAAAGTGCATTTTATTGGTTGGGTCTGATGCTGACTTTTGGAAAATTCTGCATACGGAAATTTTGAACCAGTCCCGTTGTGTGGCTGATAACTTTTTACTCATAAGTCGGATTTACGCGATTCTTGAAGTTCTGAAATCTACACAAAATTCCCTTCATTTTGGAATATGATTTTGTGATTGAGAGATCAGTATTGAAGGAGATATATATGGTTGAAGTTGAGCGACATTTGCTGAAAAATTTGGAAGGGTGAAAACAAGTGTGGAATATTATTAAGAATAAAATGTTGGTATTTGTAAGATGTGACTGTATCGGAGAATGCTTAGAGATGCAATTTATGTTGAATGAGGATGATTAAGACGATGATGCTAAGTAAAGGTAATGTTGAGAGAAATGTGAATGTTGATTTGTGTCGCTAAGAATTTTCACCTTGGTTGAAAGTTGTAATTGGAGCAGACTGAATTGGATCGTTCTCAATGTTGTAGCGATTTCGGTGTTGGAAAAATATTTACAGTCGTGTTGTACCGTGAACGTGCATAAGAGGATGCGTAATGGATTTTGAACGTTTTTGTATCGTTGACGAAGTTGAAACTAAAGAAACTAAGAGTGGCATTGGTAAGCCTTAGAAAGTTGGCGGAGCATTATGCTTACGGACTTTGGGCACAAGTTGAAGTACGCTATTGTGTTGGGTACTGATGATTTATTTCACCGTTATGGTTGTCGGCTGTCTATTGACAAATTGAGGAACTGATCACCCTTACTCCATTGTTGATAGTAGACGGAGTCATAATTGATGGATAGATGTGTCGTGCCACCTAGTATAGTATGTACGTTGAATTGGTCGGAGTCAAGCCAAGTGCTTGAAGGTTGTTTGTTTTGCTGATACAAGTTCATATGTTAGAATATTAGTTGAATTTAAGGATGACAACACGAAGCTGTGTTTGATTGATGAGTAGTATGGAAAATTTAAGTTGAGACTGGATAATGTGAGAGTTGAGTTACAGGTAGAACAAGAAGTTAAATTATAAGTTGATTTGTAAAAGTGGAGTTTTGGTTGGTAAAGATGATTTATCTTGTTGAATTTAAGTGGACTCAGGTGTCAAATGTTGTTGTAATGTTGTTATGCGCCTAAGGTGATTTTGGGAACTATGTTGATAAAAGATAGTAAAGTTGTAGTTTATGTGTGGTGTTAACGGGGAGATCCCGAAGAGTTAAGTCGAAAGCCTTGGTATTATGTCGATTTTGATGATTGGAAGTTGGAGGTCAACTGAGTAGAGTTAGTACCTTGAAAGTAATCAGAGTGCGCAGCGAACGCGTAGTGTATTGCGGTTATTCAGAAGTGAATTGTACCGATGTTGATATTTGGTTATGTTGATGTTGTGTTTAAGTTGGTATTCTTATGTTGTTGTGTTCTGGTTCTTAAACTGGTAACTTCTTAAGTTGGTTACTTCTTGTGTTGCGATGTTAGTTGTCAATTGCATCACTTGGGTAGTATTCGCGTTGTTGTCGCCGTTGAGGTTAAGAACCGTTGGTTGTGTTATATGTGGAGTTGCCTTGCGAGGACGAGAGTTGATTAGTAGGATGGAATCCCATAGTTGGAGTAGTTGTATCAGATGAATTTTCGAGGACGAAAATGTTCTAAGTGGGGGAGAGCTGTAACGCCCGTTTATTTAATTAAGTATTTAATTAAATATAATTGTAGTATGTTGTGTTGATTCCCGTTGATTTGAGTATTTGTGTCGATTTGCGTTGGTTTGTGATATTTGTGTTGATTTAAGTTGATTCCGGAATATCGGAAAATTATGTTGATGTTTCTAAGTTGGTTCGAGTTGGATTAATTAATCAAATTGATTTAATTTGTGGAAATAATATCGAATATTTTTTGGCTATGGTTGAATGCGTTGATTTGGTGGTTTGGACGATATATTTGATAGTCGAGTAATTGGTCGGTTTAATCGGAGAAATAATATTAGAAATAATATTATTATAATGGACTATCATTTAATTAAATTGGATTTGGTTGTTGGGTGATTTATAGCAAATAAGGAGATATGAATAGTAAGTCCAATGGATTAGTTAGATTAATTGGTATTATTATTATAAAATAAGGGTTTGTAAAGAAAAGAGAAAATAAGTGGTTGTAAGAAAATGAGAAAAAGGGAAGTTACAGAAACAGAACGAGGGTTTTGGAAACAACGGTTGGAGAGGAAAACGTGAGAAGTTGGAGAATGAGGGATACGAGAAGTTGCCGTCGGAAAGCCAAGTCGGTCGGAGATTCGAGCGGCCATCAATTAAGGTAAGGGTGGGGTTAAATCTCTATAACCGGGTATATGGTAGACCGTATATGGGGTTGGGTCGTATAAATTTGTGCCATGGATTAAGTGTGGGTTCTTGCTGCAAATCTTAATTGAATAAGGTGTTATTTTTGTTGTATATGTGTTGGTGTGTTCGCTGTATTGCTATTGGAATTCATAAGAAAGTTGATTGTGTCAATGAAATTACTGTTGAACCTTGTTACATGTTGAAGTCGTTGTATCTGATATATTTCTGAAATGTGTGGTGTTGGTTTGGACTGTGAGTATAAAACGATGCTGCAAAAATTGGGCGAGGAAGAAAAATGAATTAAAGTTCTCTGAATCGCTAATTTGTTCTTTTAAAAAAAATAGAATAAAATAAAGAGGGGGGGGGGGTTGGCGCAAGCCACCCTTGTGCAAGGCATCTTGGTGGCGCAAGCCATCTGGGGAATACCTAGATGAGTGGCGCAAGCCACATACTAAAAGGGTGGCGCAAGCCACCTCTTTTGGAAAGGAGATTTTGGTGGCGCAAGCCACCTTATTGCTGTGAGGGGGTTTTTGTGAATTAATAAATTAGTAGTATTTTAATAGGAATTTCACTGTAAGTATTTAGTATAATATTAGCAGAAAATTATGTAGCAGACCTTGAGTGTTTGGTAATAGAAGGATTAAGTGGAATCAAAATCAGTAAATTAAATTAACCAAAATCCATGTTGAGAGCCACATGAAACCATGTTGAGAGCCACATTAAACCATGTTGAGAGCCACCTGATGATGTGGGGGCCACTTGGTTTTTGTTTTGTCTGTTTTAAGAAAAAAATCTATATTTTAATATTTTAAGTGTTAGATATTGTTTTGATTAATTAAAATACATAGTTAGATTAATTAGTAGATGGTTTTATGCTGATGAAGGGAAATACATGGTAGCAACTCAGGACTATCAGTAGTGTTGATTCTAACAGAAAAATGAATTTTTAGCAGGATGGTATTTTGATAGAATTGTGAGAACAGTGTTAATTTGGTGACAGAAAAATGTTGGAATCAGTAAATAGAATTTAACAGGAATAGTAGGAAATTATTGGTAGCAGTAATAGTAGTAAAAACAGTACCGATTTAGTCGACCGGGTGAAATTACGCGGTAAAATTAGTTGCTCGGAATTTAACGAAAATTGTCGAGGTAGTTAGTAATAATTAGTAGGTGATTTTAGTCAGTTTATTTTGTTGAATTTGTGTTGTATGTGTGGATTTCTTGTACCGTTGCTTATGTGGTTTTGTTCCGGTTTGTGGGCATTTTCAAGTCGTAGGTCGAAGGACCAATGTTGATGTTAAAGTTGTAGGTCGTATGACCAACGTTGATGTATATAAGTTGTAGGCCTATGGCCAAAGTTGAATCGTGTTGAATTAAAGTTGTTATGTGGTTTGTTATACGTTGTTCGGAGTTGGTTGTTGTTTTGTGTTGAGTCGTTGCATCATGGCATTTGCATTTTTGTCGGAGCCGTTGCTCACACCACGTTGGCCTGGATTGGCAATTTTTAAGTTGGAGCTGATGCTCACCACGTTGACCTGAATTGGCAAAATTATTAAGTTGAAGGCTTATGCCTTGCAGATGCCTCGATAACCTGGCATATGTTTAAGTTGGGAGTTCTACTCCGAATGGTACCACATGCATATGCATAGTCGAGTCGCATCCTGTGTCGCATTATTTATGTTGTTTGTGTTGATTGCGGTTGTTGAAGTTGAGTAAGTTGTTTATGCTGCCCAAGTTGATAAAGTTGTTCATGTTTCTTAAGTTGATAAAGTTGTTCATGTTGCTTAAGTTGATAAAGTGGTTCATGTTGATTAGGTTGATTGTAGTGATTATGTCATAAATGTTTATATGTGTAATAAGTCGATAAAGTATGTTGAGAGGTTGTGGATTATTGTTAAAGTTGTGGTTGTTGTTGTTGAGTTGTGATGAATTGAAGTTGTATGTTATAAGTTGTTATGATGATGTGTTGGTTGATTTAAGTTGTTGTTGTTACTAATTTGTATTGATTTGAGTTGTTTGTTGGTTGTTGTATAATTGTCGTTTAAGTGGTGAAATTTGTATGATTCTAATCTAATATACTGTTTATCATATACTTGTTTATGTTGGTTGATATCTCACCCCTTCTGTAATGATGTTACCTATTATGGGTAATTGAGCAGGTACTGAAGAATAGCTGTGGAAGTGAAGTAATTTTATGAAGTCCTTTAGTTGCTGTTAGTTCGAGTTGGTCTTGCTCTGATACGTAGCACTCGGGGGGAATGTTTATGTTGTTGTTTCTAGGTTGTTGTTATTACTAATTGTTGAATAATTATAAATTGAACGTTGTTTTGGTTGAATAAAGTTGTTAGCTGATTTATAAGTTGGGATTGCCGAATGCTATGTATCACTTTTAAATGAAATATAAGTTGTTTGTTGTTTTAAGTTGAAATGTGACATCCCATGTTGTGTTGAAATTTTTTTTAATACTCTGATATTCTTATTATAATTACCGGGTAGATTTGGGGTGTTACAGCTAAGCGCGATCTCACTTAATGTACTAGCAAACCGCCTTAAACTGCGCTAAGTGTGGTCCTGATCGCGCAAACAAAAATACTCCCAGCCTCTGCCAATGCAGCTCCCAGCGCGCTAAAAGTCGCGCTAAGCGTGAATGTCAGCATTTTGATTCCAAAATTCTGCATCTTGAAGCATTCCTCTTGGCTCAAATGGGTCCATACTTCAACCATGCATTATTACCTACAACAACAGATGAAAACTATCAAAACTCAATGAAATGTACACAAAGAGGCAAACTATACAACAATATGTAAATTATACAAAAAGTACCCAAAAACGGGGGATTATTAACAGAAAACAAACGAATAAAGTCATTGAGTGCTAATTATTCACACTCAAAATAACAACAATTTAGCACTCAACAAACTTTCCCCAACTTAAACTTGTTTGTCCTCAAACAAGAATCGATCAACATAAAGAAACAAAAGCAATTATCAATAAATCATGCTCAACAAGTCTTTACAAATGAAAAACAAATGTATGGTACACAAATTAAAAGTACACGTAACGCAATACTTACCCCTAAACTACAATGACACAATGACTATGAAACAAATTCTAAGTACAAAACACATACCAAACATTCTAAAACAACAAATGTTCAATAATGAATCACACCTAACGCACAACTTCATCAAGAGATGAAGAAAAAACAACATGAGGGACAAACTCACACACAACAATCTTGCTAACAAAAATTAAAACTATGCATTCATCTAAAAAAAACTCATATTGAAAGTATAAAAGCAAAAATCACAAGGACTTTAAAGGGTTGTAATGTGGCTTAGGTAACAAACAATTATTTTTCTCAAGGTAAAAGAAACAAAAACTTGCCTAATCAAATGAGAGTGATCATTTCTCACAATCTCAAGCACTCACAAATTCCAATCACCTTTTTCTCTCTTCCAAATTGCTACATCATTCCACACAATTTATTAGCACAAACATTATTTGTTTTCTTCTCTTTTAATGCTTTTTCCCTTTTTTCTTTTCTTTTCTTTTTCACCTTTTTCTTTCTTTTTCAAACTTTTTCTTTTTCTCAACCTCATAGTAACCAACCTTTCTTCTCCCTAACTTGAATACAACCAAACGTGTAAAGTGAATACTCCCAAACTTATTAGGCAAGGGTAAAAACTCAAATAACAAGTCATGGTTATGGTTCAAGAAAAATATTAGAATTCATATAAAAATTAAACTCAACACCAACATGGATTCTAACCAAGGCTCAAAAGGGGTAAGCAAATTCTCACTCACTTACAAGGTAGATTGACTATTTGGTCAAGTGGTTGTACTCAAAATCAAACAAAATGCATTGATCATTTTAGTGTTATCATACAAACAACACAAATAAAAGATTAAACATAATTAAAATGAGTTAATCAAGAAAGTTGGTCTCCATGCAATTTAGTAAACAATGGAAAGGTTCCTCACATTGGGCTTTGAACTAAAGTGATTCGAAATTGAACAAAAATTGCAAAAGAATAAATGTCATGTAATTTGTACAAAGCCTAAGGTTCATAAACATGTTGTGTTCTTGGAAAGCAATAAACACAAAACTTAGCAATGCAACTCCCTTTAAACTTTTCACACTAGCATAACATTTCCTTGTTGAAACAATCAAAATTGAACAATCACACAATGCATCCTCAAGCTAATCAAAAACAAAACTTGAGAACAAACACAAAAATTTCTAAAACTAACAAAATCAAATAAAAACTAATAAACATATACTAACAAAATGGGTGAAATGGATAAGAGAATAAGAGAGTTTTTCCACAAAAAGCAGGGTGCGCTAAGCGGTCTCTGTGCTCGCTAAGCATGCACAGGCCAACTTAGTTTTTCAAAATTGCAAATTTCTCTCATTCACTCAATCCATTCTCACTCTATACTAATTGTACTACTAAATATAAAATTGTACAAACTCAAAAACCGTTGGGTTGCCTCCCAACCAGCGCTTGTTTCACGTTGTTATCTCGACACCTTTATTTACGTATAAGCTCCTCCATGTTGCCTTATTCACCGGTAAATATCAAATAAACCTACAACACTTGAGAAAACGTAAACGAAAAATAAAAATATGCACAGACACATACACACACATATATACAAGGATGACAAACAAAAGCAAAACAAGCATATATACAATTATGTACAAAGCTCAAAAACATCAAAACTATCGCAATGCAATTCAATATCAAAACCAATCCCGACAACGGTGCCATTTTGTTCGAGCAGCAGCATAGCAGCAAGAAGCAAAAGATTTGGAAGAATTCCCTCTGAGATTTATATCGTCTCCATAAGGATCGGTGCAAGGGAAAGAATATCGTTCAACAATCTCTACGTTTCTAAGCTTGGTTTAAATAGGTTGAGATAAAAATGCAAAATAAAAAACATATGACAAGTAAATAAAGTACGGGAAATAATTCTTCAGAAGTTGTATTTAATTTTACCTATAAAGTACTAAAAAATCTACCAATCAAATGTACACCACCTAAATCACTCGTCAAAACCCCCACGTATCGCTCACAACCAATGTTATGTCTAATGTAAAGTCGAGAGAACAACCGCATCATCTCATTGGTGATGTCTCACGCAACTCGACAACACAAAGCATTAAGATCCGATACCCACGCGAATGTTAAACCTAAATCTAACAGATATTCATCTTAGGTCGAGTTCGAAAAGTATATGTCTATAGCGATCCAAAACCATTAAGATATATAGTAAATCAAAGATGACACCGATAATGAGTTATAAAATAGATTTTATACAAAGATCAATAAATACACATACAATCAAAGTAAACTTATATACAACAACCCCAACAAATGCAAAACATATAGAGAAGAAGGAAGAAGAACAAACATCTCACAGTTTGTCAACGCCGATTGAAGTATATTCAACTCTGAATCGTCAAGATGCAACCTCCATTTGTTGTTTCTGAACTTATTTCCACAAAGAATGTGTTTGATGGAGTTGGGAGCAAAAAATCCCCAAAACCATACTCTAAAAATCTAAATGAAGGGTATTTATACAAAAATTAAAATTACAACCGTGCTAAGTGCCCTCTGATCGTGCTAAGCGCGATCTCACTTAATGTACTAGCAAACCGCTTTAAACCGCATTAAGCACGGTCCTGATCGCTATGCGCGATTGGGAAAACAAAAATACTCTCAACCTCTGCCAATGCAGCTCCCAACATGTTAAAAGTCGCGCTAAGCGCGAATGCCAGCATTTTGATTCCAAAATTCTACATCTTGAAGCATTCCTCCTGGCTCAACCATGCATTATTACCTACAACAACAGATGAAAAACTACCAAAACTCAATGAAATGTACACAAAAATGCAAACTATACAAATGTAAGTAAATTATAGAAAAAGTACACAAAAATGGGAGATTATTAACGGAAAATAAACGAATAAAGTCGTTGAGTGCTATTTATTCACACTTAAAATAACAACAATTTAGCACTCAACAAAGAGCCCGAGCTTTCCCCTATTGATGAACTGGCCCAGGAAATTCCTTCAGTTGATATCAATTCTGAAGCCCCAGTCAAAGATATACATGAGGAATAATTTTTAGTTTCCCTTTTGTACTATTTTAAAATATGTTTATGTTCTTGTTGTACTCGGGTCCCCTTATGGCCTATAACAATATTTTACTTTATGAATGACGTTTTAATTTGTTATCGATTCTCAGGCAAACCCAATTATGGCTTGAAAGCCCCAGTCGTAATCTTTTGGAGACTCTAAATGAGTTACTACAGACATGCTACTTTGAAATATCATATCGCGTAATATTATGTGGCTTAATGCATTTTTAATGTTCATGAGTTAGGGACTAATAAGTTTATCATGTTTCAGATAAGCAGTATCAAATGTGCACTGTTAGGACGAAATTGATTATGCTAGAACTATAACATCTCAGGATTATTTGATCACAGGTTCAAAATGTGCATAACCTGGACAAAACTGATTTGTCAGAGGTAAATTAACTTGGACTTTGGTCAGAGGCTTCAAGTATGCATAACTCGGACAAAGCCGATTCGCCAGAGGTAAATTAACTTGGAATTTGGTCAGAGGCTTCAATTATGCATAACCCGAATGTTGTACCTTGAAAAATGAGAACGACCTCGTGAAGCGCAATCGCACGCTCGTGGGATGGACTTAACATAGTCGCCACCGGTCTTTATTTATTCCCAAAGAGTGAAAAGGAAACTATCGAATAAAACCCCTAAAAGAAGGACAAGGATATGGTCATCGCAACCAATATCAGGGTTCGGGATTCAGTTACGCAAGGGGAAGGTATTAGCACCCATCACGTCTGTTGTACTCAATAGGACTCATTATGTTAGTTGTGTGCGTTAGTGTTAGTTCAAAATGATAGGCTTCTCGACTTATTAAAAAGGGAAAGAAAAGAGAAAAAATACCTAAAAAGGTTTTTATTACTAGGGGGCCTGACAAGATTTCGCAATCCTGCTCCTACATATCTCAAAATAAAAATCAAGGCACACGTAGTGCTGGGTAAAAAAATGCTTGCTTGTTGGTTGATTTTAGCGAAAGATACTTTGTATTAATCGACAAAAAAAAATGTTTTACTCAAAACAGGTGAGGAGCGGATGTTTACACCTCATTGAATGGATTTACAAATCACATTCACGACACTTAAGACAACATATCTTTCATTTTTGAAAAGGTTTTTGGTTGTGCCAAAAGATAAAAAGGTTTTAATGAGTTTGATGTGTTTTAGGATTGATGAGAGAGTTCGGGCGAGCGAGAACTATATCTCATGTCCTTACTCTCTGGAGATCGTTGACTACACCCCGCTCATTTTTCATCTTTATCATTGAAATGTGTTTGAGTATTTTTAGATGTTTTGAGGTTTTGATAAAATAAAAAACGGCTTGATATTGGATCAAACTTTTATTCATGATTATGAAAAGTGTTTGAAGTGATTGGAAGTTTTGAAAAGGTTGATGGCGGTGCATGAAACGATCGACTTACAAGTTGGGTATGGCTTGATGTATGGATCAAGAATGCTTTGGGGTTTGGTTGATGGCGATGCACAAGGCGATCGACTTACAGGGGTTAAGAAATCGTTGAGGTTGATCCTAGTCCCTAAGGATAACTAGCAATCAAAAATCGAAACGAAAAAAGTACATCAAATGGGGAAGGATACATGAAAAAATACAAGGGATAGATGCGAGAAATAAAGGGGTATCATTATAAAGGTAGCCCAAGAGAAAGTCGTGTGTGTGCAAAGTGTCCTAAACTAAGCAACAAAATAAACATTCAAATCCAAGTCCATAAGCTAAGGTCAATCAATAAAGGTCCATATGAGTCCATCCTTAAGTCACAAGTTAAATCTTTTTGGTCTTTTCATTTTATCATGTTTTTGTTCTTTTTAATAATATGAGACAAATGAAATAAAAAGAAATAGGATGGCATAAAGTAAAGGATGCATGAGTTATATGAATGATGATGAGCATAAAAATAAATTGCAAGGAATATAAATGACAAGAGAATAAAGGACAAGAATATAAAAGCAAGAAAGCAAAGCCAAGTCGACACAATGGTCTCATCTATCATCAAGAGATTCAAAGTATGATCAACCAAGGGTAACCTATCAATACCTCAAAGTTTCAAGAATGATGCAATGATCATTCGTCAACATATTTGAAGTATTGAAGATCAATCATCCTAGGGATCATTACTCAATGATGTTGAAGATTTCATCAACCAAGTGATCACAAGTAAAAATCAAAAGTAAACAAAAATTGAATAAAAAATGAATTGAAATTGATTAAAATAGAAAATATAAAATCAAAAGTAATGTAGTTTGGAAAAATGATTAAAACAATTTAAAAGAAGCACTTAAAAGAATAAAAAAATAAATTAGGTGCAAATGGATCCATGGAGTGTGTAAGAAAAATTATGAGTAAATGGGCCTTACAAAAACACACACAAAAACTGATCATGGAGGTGAGAATGTATAGGCTGGTGTGAAAAAACAAAAAGAATGGGCCTATGAACCCAATGAACACAAGAAGCAAACACGAGGGGTTTCAAAATAATAGATTCGGTGTCACATGTGTTAAAAACAATAAATTCAGTGTCATATGTCAAAACAATACCTCACGAAACTCTATCGCTAGTCTCTCCTCTTGTCACTCTCGATTTCGCGTCCTCCCTCTCGTCTCATGATCTCTCTCACTCTCGCCGCAAATTTATGTTTCTCTCTCTCGTGAATCTCAGTTTCTCTCTCGCGGTTCCTCTCTTTGCTCGAACTCTCGCAGATCTCTCTTGCGGCTTCTCATTTTTGCATTTGCATCGATGGTGGTATGATGGTGGGACAATAGCAGAATGAGCTATGGGTGTCTGTTGGTGGGTTGTTGCGGTGGCAGTGCCGTTTTGAGGTGTTCTGAAGAAAAAGGGGGTGGTCGGTTGGTGTTTGGAAAGAACATTTTTTTGCAGACACGTGAGAGATATTTTTCTTAATTTTTCTCTTTTGGTATTTTTTGAGAAAGAGTATAATGGATGAGGACAAATGTGAATATGTGTGGTAAGTGTTTTAATGGAGAGTTTAATGGTAGATACATGGTGGTGATTAATGGTGGAAAGAAAATGAAGAGTTTGGTGTAAATATTTATGAGTTTATGATGATGGGAATGAAGAGTTTCTGCATTTTTCACCTATTGTTTTCATTTATGTGGCCTTCTGAGAGAGAGAGAGAGAGGGGGGTTTGAGGTATGAGGTTTGGATGAATATTTGGCAATGTAAGGTTATCCCCTTGTGGTGGAAAGGAGTATGTTTTTTTATGAGTTCTGTGAGAGAGAAAATATCCATGAGAAAAAAGAATTTGGGAAACAAGTATGGACAAAATCCTTTGTTATTCCCACAAAATGAGGGACCAAGTTTTATGATAAAAGTCATCAACCACTCCTTCCTTTTAAGTTAAAAAAAAACATTCTCCCTCTAAAGAGTTGGCGCCGTGTTTGGATCTTGGATTGGTGACCTCCTTTTAGCAGCATCACTTAATGATATGACTTAGGGTTTGTAAAAAAATAAAATTCTCAAAACACCCTTTAGAGTTAAAATGAATTAAAACTAATTAAAAATAAATTAAATTATACACATTTTTCAAAACATAATAAAATAAAAACACAGTTAATTCTAAATAGTTATTATGAACATTTTGATTAAAAATAAAAAATAAAATATAAAAAAATTCTGGCACAAAAGTGCTCGAAAAATAAAATGAATGCATCAAAATAATCAGCTCGAAATAAACATATTGGAAAAATACAGCGTTTGATTAATTTTTGAAATAAATTTTGATCGGTTAGAAGGCTCGTACTGATCAAAATACGTCCGAAACAATAGTCGAAAAGTTGAAACGAGTACGCCAGGTTAAACTACGTGAAACATAGGTTAATGTAAATGACGTCTGCAAGCTCGGTTTAAAAATTTTTGTCCACTGGTTTTACGCATCGTTGAGATTCAGTTTGATCGGTCTGTCTATAAATCTGAAAAATGATTCCCCTTGACATTTTGGGCATTATGCAAGATGAAATGCATGTTATGATATGCATATGATGTTAAGGATTCGATGAATGCATTTATTCGGTGATTCGGGGTCAAAATTGGGGTATGACACCAGACAAAATCGATTTGTCAGAGGTAAATTAACTTGGACTTTGGTTAGAGGCTTCAAGTATGCATAACTCGGACAAAGCCAATTTGCCAGAGGTAAATTAACTTGAACTTTGGTCAAAGGCTTCAA
Source organism: Lathyrus tuberosus (assembly GCA_022829125.1). Lineage (NCBI taxonomy): Eukaryota > Viridiplantae > Streptophyta > Magnoliopsida > Fabales > Fabaceae > Lathyrus > Lathyrus tuberosus. The sequence continues at coordinate 9,503,760 of JALAZF010000078.1, forward strand.
GTATGCATAACCCAGACAAAGCCGATTTGCTAGAGGTAAATTAACTTGGACTTTGGTCAGAGGTTTCAAGTATGCATAACCCAGATAAAACCGATTTTCCAGAGGTAAATTAACTTGGACTTTGGTCAGAGGCTTCAAGTATGCATAACCCGGACAAAGCTGATTTGCTAGCTATCTGTTTACATTGCTAACAATATTGCTATTCATTCTTATTATAATATCTAAATTTGAAATTTGATTACATTTTTATTTGAGTTATCCTACTTTCCTCGTAAATATTTGAGCTTCGTTACCGCACTTTTATTCTCTGGTGCTGTTTTTCTTTTCTTGATGCATTCCATCTTTTTTGTTTTTATTGTTTCTTTGCTTAATGTTTCTTCTTCAGCTCCAACGGTGTGCTTCATTGTAGTTCCTTACCATTATGCAAATTTTTTGTCATCGCCTACTTTTTCGATTACCTCCGGCGTCTTTTCCTTTAAATCAATATCTATTAAATTTACTTTTGACTGCTCTTCTTTGATAGGACCTTTAGTCTGACCATTTCTCCTAAGTCTCAAGCTATCCTTGTAACATTTCCTGGATATCCCTTGGTTGCCCTTTACTACTCCCACGCGACCATCATCCATGGGATATTTAAGTGTGAGGTATAGCATGGACAATACCGCCTCCAAAGCATTTAATGATGGCATGCCAATAATGATGTTATATGGAGACTCAACATTAACAATTAAATATCTTACCTTATTGCTCTTCGCGTTATCCCCGCTGCCGAAAGTTGTCATTATGGGTAGATGTCCGAGCACTTGAACCTGTTCACCAGAAATTCCTACCAATGTACCCTTGAATGATAATAGTTCTGACATGTCAAAGTTCATTCCTTTGAACGCATCCCAAAATAAAACGTCCGTCGAGCTTCCAGGATCTATAAGAACTCGCCTCACACTCAAATCTCGTATATGAACTTTAATCAACATCGGATCGTTTTTATGAGCTAGCATTCCTTCTGCATTTTTCTTTGAAAAATTGATCGCGGTCAAACTTCCTGTTTCTTTTGAGAGATATTTTTGCTTGATGTGCATAACTGACTGGGCATATCTTCTTCTTGCTGAGCATGTCTTTCCTCCTCCGGCGAATCCCCCTCAAATGGTGTCTAGGGTATGACAAGCTACTCGGGCTTCATGTACTTCTTCAACATTTTTTCCTTTCTTCTATGCCAAATTCCTTGCTTCATCTTCTTGGGGGGGCTTATCTTCCCGGTTGCCCCATGTATCTTTGACATATGACAGTGGCCTACCCCTCTGAAATAAAAACTTCAATTTCCTTTTTAACTGGTGACAATTTTTCGTATGGTGTCTGCGAATTCTATGGTATGCACACCATGTATTTCCATCTTGCCCCATTATGGCACGCACCCCATTTAATGGGCATCTCGGTATGGGCAACAGGTTTATATGACATACTTCTTTCAAGATCTCAAACTGACTTGTATTTAATGGGGTATACTTTGGTTTCCTTTCAAACGGTTGTCGGGATGACCTGTGCACTTGTCAATTTAGGGTTCTATTTCTAGTGTATTCTCCTTTGTGACCCGTTCCTTCTTATCTTAGCCGTTCTTTTTCTTTGGCATCTCGGGATCTTTTTTCCTGGTTTCTTTCTTCTCCTTTGACGTAACATTCTGCCCCGGTAATGATCTCATTCATACCGGAGGCTTTTGTGCTAGAGACTCATTAAACTGTCGAGCCTTGAGACCATGTTGAAATGATCTAACGAACATATCTTGGTTTGGATGGGACGCCTTGATAGTCTCTTCATTGAACCTTGATAAATACTCTCGTAATGATTCTAAGTATCCTTGTTGGACATTAAACAAGTTGGTAGTTGACACCTTCCGATGTTTGCTTGCTGAAAAATTCAGGGAATTAGAAGCCCTATCCTTAAAGGTTTCGGCCATGAGCTTGCATTTCAGGGAATTAGAAGCCCCAAAGATTGCCATTTGATTATTAATCTCGATGATGTGTTCCTAAGGGTCTGCCTTCCCATCAAAGAACGTCAAGGTCGATGGCTTGAAGTTCTCCGAAACTTGATCGTCCCAGATAAATTCTGATAGCGGCTGAGCATCCAAAGGTTCTTCTTCTGTTTCACCTTCTTATTGATTTTGAAGAACCTGTACACTATCCTAAAGGGTTTCATTCTGTTGGCCCTGCCTCTACCACCGCCAACAGTTGTGTTATGTCCGATGGTGGAGGTAGGTCACTTCGGCTTGGTGATGACCTAAACATCATATAGTTATTAATATTGAAAATTCTTGAGTGGCCTGTGCAAGTTTTACCGAAACCACACGGTGGGCGCCAAATATTCTTGCTAAAAACACTAAAATGGTTGACTTCCTTGTTACGAGTCAATGAGAGCCAAAAATGTTTGGTTAAGTGTTTGTTCTCTCCTCCTTGTGTTCCCTAAGTCCCTCATATTTATATATTTTTTGCCTCTCTTTCTTCCCTTTCATCTTCCTTCATCAATTCTCTTCCGACAACGTCAGCCATCACACATAATGACCATGTAACGCATGTTTTTTTAGTTGTTATAACTCCTCTAGCCATAAAAGTATCACCTATAATTATTTCTTGTGACCTTTCGTGTGGCATCCTAGCCCTGCATCGGACCCAGTTTAGTGCGAGTGAGGCGGATCTCGATTTGCATAAGGTCATCGCTGGCTTACATACGGATCTCGGCTTGTATGGGGTCGTCACTGTATTCCGACTTCATGTCCACTCCTTGCTCGGATATCCTCCAAATCGGCCAGAATCTTTCAAGACGTGTAGTCATCTCCTTCAGGCTTATACATCGGTTGGTCAATTGAATTTCCAGGTATGTACAATTACTAATAAATTGTAAAACATCAACATCATAGTGAAAAAGTTTCAACCCAGGACAAAGAGAAAACTTTGGGTGTGTATACCACCACAAACAACTAACATTATTATATCTAATACTCCTAATAATGTTCTTTGTATCAATATACGACATGAAGTATGCATTCCACTTCCATTCCATTTCGTCAAGTTTTCATGTAACATACACTTTGCAAGGATGTCTAATAAACATTCCACCATGGTTTATTTGTAGTCTCACATTTTTCAAATTAAATAGTCGTTAAAATCAACAAGATATTTAAAACATAGATAAAAGGATACCTAACAAAGCCACATTGTACACCTTGATAGTGTTATGTGTGATTAACAAAAGAACAAATATGGAAAAGATGACAAATAATTATGACATCAACTAAAAGGGTCATGGCTAACTTAAAAAAAATCGCAGATGCGTAAACGCACAGTAAAACATATTTTTCATCTTCTTTAGGCCAGGACGACACAAATATGTCAAAAGAGTATTTCCATGCATGTTCCCTTTTCTTTAAAATCCATGTAAACATACAAATATTGCCCTTTTCTTTCAAATCCATGTAAACATACAAACAAACCATAAATGGTATGAACCTAAAAAACATACAACAAACCCATAACGAGATGAATAATTCAAATGAACCAACAAAATATTTGAAAGTAAAAATTTAAATTTCTATTTTGATATTTCAATTTTAGAGGGAGAATACAATATTGATAAATCAACTTAAAGTTCATATTTGATGTTTTAATTTGTGATTATTGTAACACCCTAAAAACCTCACTTAAAAATATATTGCATTATAGGTAATTTCAAACACTCAAACATAAGGCGTCATCACACACACTCCATCATCACATGCTTATCTTTACTAGATTTATCGCAGTGGAATTAAAAAAATAAAACAACTCTAGTAATCTCATAAAATAATTCAATTATCTCATAATTAAAATTATCTCAAAACTTCTCAAATGGAGAAAATGGTGCTTAAAACAAAATACTCTCAAACTCGAAACAAAATAGAAATGTTTCCCCCAAAGGGCTACATTGTCAGAAAAACACCACTGATAACTTAAAACGAAAAGATAAGTGAAGAGGCCAAATATGCCATCCTCTAAGCCAACAATAGCTACTAAGGCTCTTCCACTTGAGTATCCGCACCACCGGGGTAAAGTACAAACACAAAAAATAGCAGGGAGTGACAATACATTCATATATAGATAGTATGCATAAACAATAAGGATAGATAAACAACATGTTATCAGTCTCACAACTCATTAACTACCAGAACATCATTGATAATATAACTCATAAAAAATAACCAAATCAACTCATACAATCAAATTACTCACTCACATCAACTCATATAAACAAACAACTCATACTCAATGTAGATGTGTATACAATGCTTGACTCCTCAACTCGGTATGCATGTGGTACAAAGTTTTTTATAATTAGAGTTTTGTTACTCATTGTCATCTCGCCACGGTCCCCTATCTGAACTGGGCCGCCCCAAGGTCCCCTATCTGAACTAAATAGCTCTAGAACTCATGAATGCATGTAATGCAACTCAACTCTATCAATGCTCGTCACTGTCCCCTCTCTGAACCGGACTCATAACTTAACTCTATTAATGATCGTCACGGACCTCTCTATGAACTGGAATCATCACATCTCAACCATTACTCTTTCATGGCCACTCACCATGAAACTCTACAATGCTCATTATCAATCAATTGATCACAATTCAACATAACTCAACAATTTCATGCAAAATAATTATCAAGTAAATCAAATACATTAATTCACACTATACATAATCAAATAATCTCAAACAGTACATGACAATACCATAATAAACAAACTAAAGAATTTAGCGCTATGTTAAGCAATCGTAGAGTGATTCTTATAGGAATCACTCTATGGGAGGCCGATCAATATAATCTATACGTCTAAGCGATTTTCGTAAGCTAAATTGAATTTAAGTGCCAAAATCGCAACGCGATAATATAGAAACAAACAACACCCACATAATCTAAACTAAATATTGTCGAACACTCACCATAACAAATCTGGTTTTGACACATTAAATGTAGGAAACAATATCACAACTCAAGCATTATATATACATGCACAAAATCTCAAAAGAGAAATTTACAGCATATAAGAGGTGTAAAATAGTTTATGGACCTAAAATAAAGAAACAAGCAGGCCATTACTAATAATACTAGCAAAAGAAATATATGGTCCAAGAATCATAAACCAAACACCAACAAGGGGTGTACCGGTATAGATGGGTATATGCTAACAAATAAAAATGATGGGCCTAAACTAACTTGACCTAAGCCCATAACAAAATATTACCTTGAGTTTAATAATATTAAAACAATAATTAATAATAAAACAAAAAAAGAAAGAGGAAAAATAAACAAAATACAATACAAATCAATAACAGAGAAATGAAAAACAAAACAGCAATGTTATTCTTACACTGCACCATACACCTACACCGTATGTCCGTACGGTACGGACGTCACTATTCATCGTCCGTACTGTACGGACGGCACTATTCGTGTACGCTCAAAACTGTTCCGTTACTATTCATGAACAGTAACTTTAAAGTAATGAAGCAAACTTGGTTAATATGATGTAAAAACTAGGTTAATGCAGTAATGAACTTGGTTAATGCAACGTTCAGGTATTAAAAATAATTTTTAGCAGTCACCAAACTTGGTTAATGCAGTGTAAAAAGTTGGTTAATACAGCAATGAACTTGGTTAATGCAACGTCCAAGTATTAAAAATAATTTTTAGCAGTCACCAAACTTGGTTAATGCAGTGTAAAAAGTTGGTTAATGCAGTTATGAAATTGGTTAATAACCATTCAGATATTAAAATTAATTTTTAAATTTTTTTTTAAAAATAAAAAAAAAAAGTAATAATAATAATATTATAATATTTCACTGTTCACCGTATTGGTGAACAGTGAAATACGGTGTAGGTGTAGAGAGTGGTGTAGGAATATCATTTCTCAAAACAAAATGTTCCAACGTTCTCATCTTTCAAACGCGAACGCCAACCTCTTCTTAGACAGGTTGCTTCACGTGACGACAATCAAGTAATCGTAGATTCCAGCTAGAGTGAAGTGTTTTGGTGGAGGTGAATGAATAGTGTGGACTGAGAGTGTTCCATGATGATGCTTAGCAGGTGGTTATATGCAGTTTGCACGGTTGAAGGTGGAACAATGATAGGTAGGGGCGGCGACAAGGAGATTACGGACGAAAAACAAGAAGAAACGCATGGCGGTTGATAGTGTGGTTTGGTGTTGTCGTGAGATGTACGGTCAAAACTTAGAGTTTATGACGACGGTTTAAGGGTGGTGTGGCGGTGCATTTTGGATAGCTGAGTGAAGGAGGTTCTGTTTGTGATTAAAGACGGAAAGTGTTGTTCGGCTGAGACTTGGAAATCGTTGGAGGTTTGAGTGTAGGCCGGAGGTTAAAATGTGTGCATATGGTGGTCTTGAAAGTTTGTATTTGAGAGTTGTAGTGAGAATTTAGGAGAAAGATGGAGTCACATGATGGTGATGAATATTATTTTGTGTTGAAGTTTGAGTGAAGTTTATTGTGTTGATGCAGAGATGGAAGTGATGCTGTTGAAAAATGTTTTATGTGAGTTGTGTTGATGATAATAGTGTGATGTTGAAGTGAAGAAGACGGTGTAAGAAGATAGTTTATGTTGTTGTTAATGGTTGGTGTTGTGTTGATTTGAAGGAAAAGTTATGAGGGTGATGATGGTTTTATTGATGAGTGGAAGGCGTGTGGAGAAGAAGAAAAGGAAACCTAGTTTTTTCTGAGAGTGAGAGAGTATATTTTCACCCTTTTTGGATTCAATTTTATCAACTTTTTAGAATCCATCAGCCAAGGAGCGCCACATGGGTATTGGTTTGCTCTCTCTCTCTCTCTCTCTCTCTCTCTCTCTCTCTCTCTCTGGCCATGCGTATACACAATTTAGAGCGCAAATACAAAATACAAAAAATATCCCTTTAAAGACATATTTAAACTGCAAATGCAAAATACAAAAAATATCCCTTTGAAGACATGTTTAGAGTGCAAATTTGTTTAAATTAATTAAACTAGATAAAATCAAACCCTTTTAAATAAGCATAATAAAATCAAAACGAAAATATGATTAATTATAAATATTTCTTATGAATATATTGACAAAAGAAAATAAATAAATAAATAAATAAATAAAAGGGATAAAAGTGAAAAAAGGCGTGAAAATACCCGAAAAAATAAAATGACTGCACCAAAATTATCAACGTGAAATAAACTTCTCGGAAACATACAGGTTTTGATCAAATTTTGAAATAAAAAATGACTAGTAAAAAGGCTCAGGCTGTTTGAAATGCGACCGAAAAGTAGTTGAAAATTTAAACGAGTACACTAGGTTAAACTACGTGGAACATAGATTAAGAATACCGACATCTACAAGCTTGATTTTGAAATCTTTTCGCCTGTTAATTCGACGTACAGTTGAGAAACGGTTCGACAAGTCTGTCTGTAGATTCGAAAAATTATTTTGGCTGATATTTTAAGTGTTATACGGAACATAATGCATGGCGTGATAAGTTAAAAATGCATATGCCTTGTAAATTCATTGAATTGTTGACTGAATAATCATGAATACACAATCAGATGCAAATGAATCGCTCTTAGACCATTTACTTCTGATTCTCAATCACAATTAAAAAACCTACAAAGATTCAAATGCAATGGAAATAAATGATGCACTGAGATTAATAAATCCAGTCTTTCGACTTCTTAATTCAACAAATGATTTAATGAATGTCATTAAGATTAGATAAAATGCCATAACTCCTGACTTTTCATCTAAACCCTGATGAATGCTTTTAACTGATGAAATGCACGACAAAAAGGACTGATTAATCTGTGCTGATACGAGTGAAAAACTTATGGTAAAATTTAGGGTATGACAATAACAACCATTCAAATTGATTTAGAAGATAATAATTTGAAAAATTAAGGTTTGGAAAATTGATTTATGTGTCATCATCATTTGCATGAGCATCATAGGTCAATCATCTTTGCATAGCTAACCAAATTATCAAGCTTGGTGGTTTTGTTTCTTTTATGGAATTGGGGTTTGGTACAAGAAAGGGAAAGCTCGGATTAATCAGGATTTGAAGGAGGGATCAACCCAAACATGTCCTCATACACTTCAAGGATTCCCAAGACACTTTTTGGTTCCACACAACTCATTTCAAGGGATTCTTAAGTGAAGGGGAGAGGTTTTGAATTCATCTGATCAAATAGTCAACTGAGGCACCAAAAAGTCAACCTTTAAGTTATTTGGTCAACCATGAACATTTCAAATTATATTCCATGATATCATGTAGTTAGATCAATAAAAATCAAGGTGGCACAATAAAATCAGAGGATTTGGGAAAATTAGGGTTTTGGAGGAATTTCACTAAGTGTGGAAATCATGGTTTTTAGCTATCTTGCAAGGACCACATCTCACTCATTATTAATCCAAATGAAGCAAACTTGTACTCATTTTAAAGGTAACATTCCATACTACAAGTTTGTAGAAGGAATCAAGATCAAAAGATGAAAGGATTTAAAGTTATGTTTGGACAAAGTTGGAGGAAATCATGATTTGTTTTTCTATACTCAGAAATTTTTCTAAGTACCAAAATTCAGTATGTTTGAATCATTTTCATAGCCATTTTTCTTAAGGTTACAAGCTTAGGTTGACTTTTCCATCAACATGAAAGTTATTCCTTGTTCTTCAAGCTTTCCAAGCATATGTAGAACTCTCCAATTGGATTAAGGAATCAAAAGTTATGGTATCTCAAAGTTGGAAGTTTTTAAGCCCAAGTTGCCAAGACACTTCAAGTCATATTTTTGCTCAACTTTCAAGCCTTTTTTCTCTTGTTTCCATGCTTCAAATCAAATTTTCATGAACATGAAAGTTGATCCTCTCCATCTCAGCTTTCCAAGCATATGTAGAACTCCTCTATTGGATTCCTAAAGCTCAAGATATAGCATCATGAACATAGGCATCAACCCTTGACAAAAGTTGCCCAGGTCACATGCAAGCCTGCCACGGTCAATTGGTTGGACTAATTTTCTTGCTCCATTTTCATCATGATCCAAGCATAATCTCTATGAGCTTTCCACATGAAATTTGTAGAGGTTCATGCCCTCTTTCAAAAGAACCCAAAACCCTATCATTTAAACCAAGGATCATGAAGTTATAGCATGCCAAAGTGAGCACCATGAGCCATATTCGTGACCTTTCCTTACCAAACACTGTGACTACCTTTCCAAGTAATTCCTACCATTCTTTTCTTAGCATCCAAGACTGATTTCCCTTATCCCTAAACCTGTCAAGAGTGATCCTAAATCTTGCTATTTTTGGTCCTTGGAAGTGTGACATTTTAGGGCGTGTTTGATACAAAATATGAACCGATATGTAAACCAATTCCTATACCATAATCCATTGGTTTTTCTCACATTCCTTCTGGCTCATAACCTGAGCATAAGCAAGTGGTGAAATCACTTGGCTCAAGGATGACAAAGAAGGGCCATGCGTGTAGATATCATCCATCTCACCTTTTTATTTCTTGGACAAAAGAAAACAACTAACTTCTCTCAGCATAAAAGAGACATCTGGCTTGTAAGCTCATCAGAAAACATACACACACAACCTGAGAAAAAGAGAGAGCAAGAGAGAGTGATAAACACAACCAAGAATTCTTACTTTCGAATAGGTCCCATAATCACTTGTTTTGGCAAAACACACCCAAAGAGCTTTCCTACTCACATGAACTCGAAACACATCACATGAACCATCCCTAAACACCTATTAGAGTTCATTAAAGCCTTGGAAAGAGCTCTGTAACAGCCTTAACACCACTTTCCATTTCCATTGATTCATCTTGCAAGAACACTCATGTGAGTTCTCCAAGGAACTTATGATCATTTTCTTTGCTCAAGGACTCTCTAAAGGCATCAAGGAAGCACTTAGGGTTTCTATTTTGCATCTGTAACTTCATATTGAAGAAGCCTTGGCCTGTCTCCAAGAGGTAAGCTTCTAACCCTTGAAACTCCCATGCATGCTGTGTTCATGACTTTCTCTTGATGTCATCATGTAGATATTGGTATATTTAGCATGAATCAATCTTTATTTGAATTCTGTAACATGCGTCTTGAAGTTTCAAACTTGTTTTGTTTTATGTTGTTGCACTAGTTTTGGTTTGCGTGTGTTTTGTGTGTTTAGTTTTAGGGCAAACCAATAGTATATTTAGATTACTGTGAAAATTCTAGTCAAGATGGGTTTTTATTTTCTGAAGAATGATTGATAAATGAGAGAGATGTGTTTGTTAGAAGAAAAAAATAATATGTTGTTGTTGTTGCTAAACACGAAGAGAGAGAAGTCTGAGGAAGAAGAAGGGCTGAGGTGGAGGTGACGTGGTTTAGTTGTCGCTGGTCTGGCCATGTTGGTTTTGGTTTTCAAATATATTAGACTGGGGTTGGCTTATACAACGGATGTATAGCCACCCCAGTGGTAGGAGAGCGCGCATTTAGCCTTAGGGTCTGGGGTTCGAATCCCCCTCACCCCAGACCCTTTTATTCCTTTTATTTTTTTTCAGTCTTTGTTGTTTGTTTCATATTTAATTTATTCCAACCATAGTAATACCTGAGGCGTGCAGTGGTAGGAGTGGTAAAGGTTTTGGACTATGAGCAAGGCAACGTGAGTTCAAGCCTTGGAAATGCAATTTCTTTTTTTAGTCACTTGTTTTATGGTTTTTCTTCACAATTTCAAAACATTATATCTTTTTGATCCCAAGGGATTTTTAGCCCATTCTTTTTGCTATGATCTCATTTTTGTGTCTATTTTCTATTTCTGAAAAGAAAACTTTAAAAATATTTATTTTAATTTCCTTTTCATGTGTTCAAAGTTGGTGATTCATTTAGGATTTTAGATTGCATTCTTTAATCCTTTTGATGTTCTTTAACTTTTATTTGTCAATATGAGTTGTATGGATATCATGTATGTTGTAGGAGACATGTTTGATAATTTGATGTGCTTTGCATTTCTCTTGCATCTTTGACTATTTGAATGATCTTTTGCATTGTCCTTTGATTCATTTCACTTGTTTGGTTGGGTATCATGTATGTCATGTGTCTCCATGTGGAAAATACCATGTGTATGTGCATCTAATTCATGGCTTCCATTCTTATATGTCATTGTATTCATGCTTGTGATCTTGCCTTGATATGAGTTTATTTATAACTCTTAACACCTTGTTAATACATTTGATTTGGGATTAACATGCTTGTTGCCTATCTGGGATTGTCATCTCATTTGAACCTTTTGGTTTTCTTCTTTTGATCGTTATCATCCTTACCTCTAATCCCATCTTTCCAACACTTGTTGTTACAAGTCGATTGTTCCCCTCCTTCCAAAGGAAAGCCTCTCTATTGACTTTAATGTCATAAATAGCTCATTATCTCTTGGCCTCTCTAGGGCCATTTCTTCCCTTGACCTTATTAGGATTATTTCCCCTTGGCCTCATTAGAGCCTATATCCCCTTGGCCTCATTAGAGCCACTTATCCTTGACTCAGTTAGGGTAGGATCCTTACCTTCTCATGTAAGCACTATCATCATAGTTGCTTACTTCCCTCTTTGGCCTTATTAGAACCATTTACCTTACAACTTAGAATTAGGGTAGATTTCTTAAACTCTATGTGATTCTCATCATAATGAGTATTCAATTTCCTTTTTGACCTTGTTCAAAGTCAATCTCCTTAGACTAGTTTTACAACTTAGACTTAGAGAGTTGTTTAACTCTATATGAGTATCATGACCATTAATACTCATTTCCCTTTGGAACCTTGATCATTATCAAGAGTTCCTCAACCCTAGTTATGTGAACTACGAATGCTCTGATTCTTTGAGACAAGATACGTAGGCACGAGATGCGACGTCTTGGCGAGCATACTTAGTGTGTATACCCTAGGTCTTTACCTTTAGCACCATTTTCCTTAGCAAGTAAACTTTAGCATAACACAAATACAAACAAGAGGTTCCTGTAGAGTACTACAGATATCTAGGATGCTAACACCTTCCCTAGGTAAAACCAACCCCCGAACCTAGATCTCTTGCATGGTCTTTACATTGCAATTAGGGTTTCCGATATTTTCCATTTCCTTTGGATAAATCAAATCTCGGTGGTGAATTTCAAAGATGTGTGATTCAAGTTAATTAATAGCTTGGTATCTGATTATCACCGCAACAGAAATTGCGACTTCACTGGGGAGCTACTTGAGGGTTAAGCCCACCTTGTTTTGCTTTTGTGTTATTTTATGCATTTGCTCGCTTGTATATTTGTATATCTATATATATCTGTATGTGCTTGGTTTTCTGTATACAGGGTTTCTACTTTGAGGAGTGAGGATGTCCTATACCCGGACTGGAGTGCACCTATGATAGGAAGGTGGTACATTCAAGGAGACTTTGAGGGAGTCGATTCCCGAAAAAGTCGAATTGAGAAACCACCACTCAGTTGAGGCCCTCTTGAGAGTTAGTCATGTTGAACGAGTTTATTCGTAAAAATGTTACTACTCTTGACCTAGGAGCTTATGACGCGGATGACAATTAGTCACCTTTAACCCCCACTTGGCCTTTTAGGATGTAGTGCGATGACTATGAGGGAGTCGATTCCCAAAATGATTGATACACGATACTACACTCGTACGAGACTCTCTTGAGAATATTATTGACTATCGAGTCATTCGGGAAATCGATAATATCCGAAAGATGGGTTGTTGACTCTGGGAACTTTTAGAACCTTGTTCTACAGATGATAAACCCATAGTATATACCAGTTGGGATGGGTAGACCATGGCTCCATGCTCATGACTTAAACCTAGGCCCTTTGTCTGTATATTTATGAATATGTGAATATGTGAATCTGTGCTTATCTGTGGTTGTGCACTCATGCATTCATAAGCATCCATTTCATAACAGTTTCATGGAACTTAGACTTTTCGTTTGTGAATATCATAGGGTTATCATGGACAGTAAAAGGAAGAACATCGTGAAGTATACTTTCAAGAGTTTTAAACTGGACGACCTAAGGAGGTTGGGAACCTTGCTGATAGATCCTGAAGGATTCAAGGATAGATATGGGAAGCTATGGGTTCTATTGAAGATGAAGGTTGATGAAGGGCTCTTTTCCACTTTACTTCAGTTTTATGACCCGGTTTACCATTGTTTTACCTTTCATGATTACCAGCTCTTGCCCACAATTGAAGAGTATTCTCAGCTCGTCGGTCTGCCTATCCTAGACAAATCTCCATTCCCAATCTTTGAGAAAGATCCCAAGGAACCAGAGATAGCTAAGGCCACACATTTGGAGTTAGTTGACATTTGAAACAACATGACTACCAAAGGAGGAATTTTTGGTTTGATTGCGAAATTCTTAGTTAAGAAAGCTCAATATTATGCCAAACACCTGAGTATGGACGCATTCGAGGCCATCTTTGCCTTGCTTATCTATGAAATCTTTCTTTTTCCAAGTTTCGAGAACTTTGTAGATCTTAATGCCATCAAGATCTTCTTGAAGAGGAACCCCATACCTACCTTGTTGGCTGATGCTTATCATTCCGTTCATCTGAGGAATGCCCGCAATGGAGGACATATCACTTGTTGCATTCCTTTGTTATATAAATGGTTCGTTTCACATTTTCCAAAGGCGAACACATTTTGGGACCCTAAGAAGGGTTGGTGGTCAAAGAAGATTATGGCTCTCTCCCACTCTGATATTGACTGGTACAACCGCGTTTACGATGGGGTGACGATCACTGACAGTTGTGGAAACTTTGGGAATGTGCCTCTTCTTGGCACAAAAGGGGGAATAAGTTATAACCCAGTGTTGGCTCGTCGACAATTGGGATACCCTTAGAAGGACAAGCCTCTCGGTGTTCATGTGGAAGATATCTTTTTTGAAGGGTATGGGAAGTATGAGGAGCTAAAAGGAAAGATCTTGAGCGCTTGGGGTCATAGGCACAAGAAAGGCATGAATGATATAGGGAAGCCTGATTGCATATCCTTGGAGCCTTATCTCCAATGGGTTCGAAAGAGGACTATTGAGCTGAAGATGCCCTATTCCCGACAAGATCTAATCGCCTTGAAGGAGGAACCTATCCTGATTTTCATGTCAGAAGCAGAAGAGCTGAGAATTACTTTGAACCAAGCTCAACAGACAGAAGAGGCTTGGAAGCATAAATATCAAGTAGTTGTCGAAGAAAATCTAGAACTCCAAAAGCAGCTACAAGCAAGGAACGAAGAAGTACTTTCCTGCAAAAAGAGGAAGATGCAAGAAGAGCCAAGCACTTCTGACCCTCAGTCGACTCCGTGGAAGTTGATCGTTGATAAGCTCATTATGGAAAAAGTTCAGATGGAGGAAGAGATTAGGAAGCTCAACACGAGGCTTTTAGGAGAATCTCCTTAGGTCATTTTGTTAGCTTTTATTTAGCTTTATGTTTAAGACTCTTGTGAGATTTACTGACTTTTTTTAATCCATTTTATCCTTAATGAGAATGAGTCTTTTGATATCCCTTGATATTTCACAAATGGTTGAGTTCCATGAAACATTTGCATTGCATTTTACATATTTTTGCTAACCCTGTCAAGGAACTAAACTTTTGTTTTGCAGACATTGTAAGATGGATTTTGGAAAAAGAGGTACTTGGTCGTACACCTTCATGGTTCCTAATGTTGAGTAACTAAAGGAACTAGGAGAACTGATTGAAGACCCATTGTCTTTCTCGAAGAGATACAGAAGGATTCTTTCGCTATTAAAGCTTCAATTGGCTGAGGGACTGTTAGAGACGTTGGTTCAACTCTACCATCCCATTTATCATTGTTTCGTATTTCCTGATTACTAGTTGATGCTGACCTTGGAAGAATACTCTGCCTTGATGGGTCTCCTTGTCAACGATTTCCCTCCATTCTTCGGATTAGAAGATGAACTCAGTGAAAAGGATATTACAAGAGGAACGAGCCTAAGGTTATCTAACGTTCGAGCCCACATGAATATCAAGGGAGAACTTTCTGGTTTGCCTGCTCAGTTCTTATTTGAGAAGGCTCGGTATTTCGCTGATAGGAAGAACACTGTGCTCTTTGAGTCCACCTTTGCTTTGTTGGCTTATGGACTGTTCTTATTTCCCAACATCGAAGATTTTGTCGACGTCAACGCCATCCAGATTTTTATACTCAAGAATCCGATTCCCACTCTGTTGGCTAATGCCTATCATGCCATTCACTCGAAGAATCTGTGAGAAGAAAGACATATCGTTTGTTGTGTTTCTCTCCTTTATAGGTGGTTTATTTCGCACCTACCAAGGACCGCAACCTTCTGGGATGTGAAAGACGGTTCAATTTTGTCCAAGAGACTCATGAAGCTTACCCATTCAGATATCGAGTGGTACGATCCGATATATGGGGGGATCCTTATGATTCATAGCTGTGGGGATTTCCACAATGTACCTCTTCTTGGCAGAAAGGGGTGCATCTGTTATAACCCCGTTCTCGCTCGCCGACAACTTGGTCATCCAATGGAGGAAGAACCTGATCCTAGCAATCTGACGAGACTTTTTCTTAAAGAAGGAGAAAACCCTGAGCTTAGAGCCAAAATTGCGCATGCTTGGTGTCGCATAAACAAACAAAGATGGATTGCATTAGGAAATCCTGATTGTACTGTCACAGAAGCTTGCTTGGAATGGGGTCGTGGAATAGCGCTTGTGATGAGGATGCCCTATCCGAAACACAAGCCTCCTGTAGTCTATACAAGTGAAGAGTTAAGGATGAAGAAATCATTGGAGGAGCTGACCCTAGACAAAGCGAGGATGCAAGAACAAATTGGAAAACTCATGAAGGAGCTCCATGGAGGAGAAGGACTGTCATCAAGCGGATTAGATTCTTAGTTCCTTTTATGTTGTATTTCTGTTTGCTTATGTAATGGACTTTGGAGGTGTACCGCCTATTTTGTAAAATTTGCAAGTTGACTAATGAAATGAGTTGTTTTAAGACGTATCCTAGATATCTATAATGTTTGTAAATTTTAATTTTTGAGTTCCTTGATTGCTTTGTTTGCATTTGTATTTGCATCATTCATTCATGTCATAACATGTGCATTCTTTCTTGTCGTGTCTCATCCCGTCGTATTGTCTTCAGAAACTGTCACACTGAATCTCCAACGTAGATACAACACTAGAGCCCAAGCTCGCCAAAGGATGTCTGAGCAGAACATTGAATTGGATAGGGTTAACAATGAATTGGAGGAATTATGAGGAAGCGTAGGGCAGATCATGGAAGTCCTACAAGTTATCAGATCAAAGATGGATACTCAGACCACCGTGGTCTCCGAGATTGTCACTCCAACTGTGGAACCTTCTATAAATGTTAACACTGCTGCGGTACCACCGTTTGGTTTGCCTTATGGTTTTGTACCTCCGCCAATTGCTGCAACTACTCAACAGGATGTTCCTTTGGGGCCTGAGAATCCTCGAGCTGTCCCAACATTTGCTCCACCAACAGTGCAAACTCAAGTGCACCCTATTTTCAATAATCCACCACTAGTTTATGACTTCCCCGAAGTGTCTGAAGAAGGGGACGAGCGTCATGAAAGGCTTAAAGAAAGTGTGGAAACCATTCAAAGAAAGATGAGAGCAATGGAAGTCAATAACATCTTTAGTACTGATGCTAGAGATATGTGTTTGGTATCTGGTTTAGTGATTCCACCGAAGTTCAAGACTTCAAGCTTCGACCAGTATTCAGGCGCGACGTGCCCAAAGTCATACTTGATTATGTACTACAGAAGAATGGCAGCATATGTGGATAATGACAAGCTAATGATCTGTTATTTTCAAGATGTCTTGAAAGGAGCCTCTGCTAAATGGTACATGGGTTTGGACCAATCCAGAATTCACAGTTTTCAAGATCTGTCAGATGCTTTTGTGAAACATTACAAGTATAACATGGATTTGGCCCCTGATCGCAGGCAGCTTTTAAGTATGTCTCCGAACAACTCAGAGTCCTTTAAAGAATACGCTCAATGTTGGAGGGAAACTGCTTCTCAGGTAGAACCTTCATTGTCCGAGAAAGAACTAGCTGATTGGTTCGACGACACTGTGAAGCCCGAGTTTTATGAAAGGATGATTAGTAGCATTACCACCAATTTTTCTGACATTGTGGTTGTGGGTGTGAAAGTGGAAGCCGGTTTGAAGAGTGGCAAGGTGATTAGTTCTTCAAGCAATTCGAGCAGTAGCAACAACAGGAAACCTCCCAGTAATTTCCATAAAAAGAAAGAAGGGGAGACGAATGCAGTCATGACAAGCAGAAAGAAGAATCAAGCTTGGAAACAGCCAGTTTATCAACAGCAGTCTAACCCAGGTTTTGTTCAACAACAAATATACCCTGTGCAGTATGCCCCACAACCTTACGTGGCAGCTGTGACTCCAACTTTCAATCATCAAGCTCCAAATTATCAGCCCGCGCAGCAGGCGCCCGTTTATCAACAGCAACCCAACTATCAACAAGCACCCAGTGCTCCAGCTTACCAACAACAACAAAGGCCACCAGCTCCTCAATCAAGCGCTCCCTACCAAAGACCAGGGACAAAACCTTCATTTCCTCCTATTCCAATGACTTACACAGAGCTTTACCCTTCTTTGGTCCAACAAGGTTTGATTACCACTAGTCAATGCAATTTCATAACCCTAATGCCCACTGTGCATTCTACCAATGTGTTGCCGGTCATGACCCAGAAGAATGCCTTGCGCTGAAATATATTGTGAAGGATTTAATAGAGAATAAGATTTTGTCCTTTGGGGATAATCAGCCAAATGTGAAGAATAACCTATTGCCTACACATGGGACTGTAAATGCTATCAAAGATGGAAGTGACGAGGTGTTGATTATGGATGCGTCTAAGATTAAGACTCGTGTTAGGGTTTTCCATTCAAAATTATTTGAAGCTGGTTTGGTAAAGGTTTGCCACAATGACTGTGAAGACTGTAATGCCAGTGTCAGAGGATGCAAATTGGTTCAAGATGACATTCAAGGTTTGATTAACGAAGGTTTTCTACAAGTAATAAGTAAAATAAAGAAAGAGGAGGTTGCGGTAATTGAGCCTATTTTCAGTTTACCAGAATCAAGAGATAAGGTGTCCATCTTTAATGTGCCGAAGCCAGGTTTTTTGGTCCCTATTTTAAAAAAACCAAAGCCAGTGTTCAACACACCAGAATCTGTTGTTGCTTCTGCTGCCAATCATTCGACAGCCTGTTCCTTTTTGTTTCAGAGATTCTAAAGTTGTGTCGTGGAAGTATAAAGCTACTGTGATTGACAAAGAGTCTGGAAGTGTGGTTCCAAGGAAAGAGGTGGGAACTACTAGTGAGGAAGTAACTAATATAGATAGGGCTAGAAAGATGACGCAAAGTTGTCGAATTTATACTCCCCTCTTCAAAGGGACCGCGCCCAAAGAATATGTTGCTACTATGCCTACCAAGGACAAGGAAAAGGAATTGGTTACAAGTGATGAAGATGCTGAGTTTCTGAGGATCATCAAAAGAAGTGACTACAAGGTGGTGGATCAGCTTCACCAGACTCCCTCTAAAATCTCAATCTTGTCTCTGTTAATGAGCTCACCTGCCCACCGAGCTGCTTTACAGAAGTTATTGGCCCAAGCCCATGTTGCTCAAGATATCACTACCGGCTAGTTTGACAGTATAATTGCAAATATCACTGCTTGTAACACCCTTAGCTTTAGCAAGGAGGAGTTACCTAGAGAAGATCAAAATCACAATCTTGCTTTACATGTATCCGTGAAATATCAAGAAGACACTTTGGCAAGAGTCCTCGTGGACACTGGCTCCTCTCTAAATGTTTTACCTAAGAGGACATTTGAAAAGTTGGCTTACAAAGGGGCTGAAATGAAACTTACCTCCCTGATTGTCAAAGCTTTTGATGGCTCGCGAAGATCTGTAATGGGTGAAGTTGAGCTACTAATCTTAATTGGCCCGCATGTTTTCAATATTACATTCCAAGTGTTGGACATTAATCCTGCCTACAGCTGCCTACTTGGAAGGCCATGGATCCATGAAGCTAGTGCTGTAACTTCAAAATTACACCAAAATATGAAGTTCGTGATTGATGATAAGCTGGTTATCATACATGGTGAAGAGGACTTGATGGTCACTAATTTGTCTTCCTTCCGCTATATAGAGGGTGGTGAGGATGCTTTAGAAACTTCTTTCCAAGCTCTTGAAATAGCCAATGTTGTCATGTTGGACATTGAAGAACCGATGGTCCTGAGTAATCCATCTTTTGTTTCATTCAAGAGTATCCAATCTTCCATGAAAGAAGGTGTTCCCGCAGGCTGGGGCAAGGTTATTAAAGTGCAAGAAAGGAAGAAGTATCAAGGGTTGGGTTACAAACCAACTCGTGGTAAAACATCTGCTTCTACAACAATGCGACCAAAGACAATCCAGAAAGTGTTCATCAGCAAAGGATATCAGGTCAATGTCGTGATAGAAGACGAGGAAGATAAGGATGTTAGCCATTTTGTGTTTCAGTGTGACGCCACACTAGATAATTGGGAAGCTATTGAGATCCCTGTGTTGTTCCCTGCGCCAGAGTAATATGTTTGTTTTTGTTGTTTGTTTTCAATTCCATAGTCGTGCCCAAGGCTATCGGACTATTTTGTATGGGCCACCAGTTTCAACTTTTATTAATCAACGAAGATGTTTTGTTAAACTCTTTTGTTTTCATTTACCATTTTACTTTTAAGAGAAAATGGCAATTTTTTTCAAAAATACCAAAAATATTCCTCTTGCATTTAATTTTGTGCATTTTAATAAAATAAGTCCCTCCACCATGCAGAATAATCCACAAACCTGTTGTATTCGATGAACCTACTTTCACCATTGACTTTGACTCACCCATCTACCAAGCTGAAGATGAGGGAGAAGAAGACTATGAAGTCCCAGATGAGTTGGCAAAAATGTGTGAGTACGAGTACACGGATCTTCAGCCACACGAGGAACAAGTTAACACCATCAATCTTGGTACCGATGAGGACAAGAAGGAAGTCAAGATTGGGGCAACGCTAGGGGCAGAGATCAGACAACAGTTGGTAAAGCTTCTTGAAGAGTATGTGGATGTGTTTGCATGGTCCTATCAGGACATGCCTAGTTTGAATACAGACATAGTAGTTCATAAACTACCACTCAAGCCTGAGTGCCCTCCAGTGAAAGAGAGACTTCGAAGAAGTAGGCCTGACATGGCTCTCAAGATCAGGGATGAGGTCAAAAGACAACTTGACGCAGGATTTATAGCAGTCTCAAAATATCCTGAGGGGGTGGCCAACATTGTGCCCGTGATGAAAAAGAATGGCAAAGTGTGAATGTGTGTGGATTATAGGGATCTTAGCAAGGCAACTCCAAAGGACGATTTCCCTCTGCCACATATCGACACTCTCGTGGATAATACGACCTGTTTTACAGTCTTCTCCTTTATGGATGGTTTCTTCGGTTACAACCAGATTAGAATGGATCCTACCGACATGGACAAAACCACGTTCATCACTCCTTGGGGGACTTATTTCTACAAGGTCATGCCCTTTGGTTTGAAAAATGCAGAGGCAACATATCAAAGAGTTATGGTGACTCTTTTCCATGATATGATGCATAAAGAGATTGAGGTATATGTTGATGATATGATTGCTAAATCCTAGAGTGAGGAGGACCATTTGGATCACCTTCTGAAACTGTTCAAAAGACTCCGGAAATATCAATTGAGGTTGAACCCTGCCAAATGTACCTTCGGTGTTAGATCAGGAAAGTTGCTCGGTTTTATCGTTAGTCAACAAGGAATTAAGGTAGACCCTAACAAAGTACGAGCTATCCAAGAGATGCCAGCTCCAAAACTGAGTCCCAAGTAAGAGGTTTTCTTGGTCGTTTGAATTACATCTCTAGGTTTATCTCCAATATGACTCCCACTTGTGAGCTGATCTTCAAGCTGCTTCGCAAAAACCAAACTGTAGAATAGAACTTTGACTGCCAATAGGCCTTTGACAAAATCAAGAGTTATTTGTAAGAACCACCATCTTGGTCCCGCCTATTCCAGGGAAACCTCTATTCATGTATCTAACTGTATTGGAAGAATCAACGGGTTGTGTTTTGGGCCAACTTGATGAATCTGAGCGTAAAGAGCATGTCATTTACTACTTGAGCAAGAAGTTTATTGATTGCGAAAGTCGATATTCGCTTTTGGAAAAGACTTATTGTGCTTTAGCATGGGCCGTCATGCGTTTGAGGCAATACCTGATATGTCATACGACTTTATTGATCTCAAAAATGGACCCAATAAAGTATATCTTTGAAAAGCCTGCTCAAACTGGAAGACTTGCCCGTTGGCACATGCTCTTATCGGAGTATGATATTCAATATGTCACTCAAAGTCTATCAAGGGGAGTGTCTTATCAGATTACCTCGCAGATCAACCTGTGGAAGAATATGAACCCCTCGAGTTTGATTTCCCAGATGAAGACATTATGTTGATAAAGAAAGACTGTGAAGAGCCAGGTCCCGATGAAGGCCCTGAGCCAGGTTCCCGTTGGAAAATGATGTTTGACGGATATTCTAACTACAGTGGGCATGCTGTAGGTGTTGTGTTAATGAACCCTGATGGTGGTTATACCCCGTTTACAGCAAGGTTATATTTTGAATGCATGAACAACATTGCTGAATATGAAGCGTGCATTCTAGGGTTAGAAGCAACTATTGATCTCAGAATCAAGATTTTGGAGGTCAGTGGAGATTTTGCTCTGGTTATTTATCAAGTCAAAGGTGAATGGGAAACTAGAGACGAGAAGTTGATCTCGTACCATGTTTATATTGTGGAGATGATCCAATACTCTGATGAGATCACTTTCCGTCATGTTCCGCGATCAGAAAACCACATAGCTGATGCTTTAGCCATGTTAGCTTCAATGTGGAAGGTCAGATTTGTTAATGAGGTGCCACTTATTAGAATTGAGCGCAAGACTGAACAAGCCTACTGCCAGTTGGTTGAAGAAGAGGTGGATGGGAAACCATGGTTTCATGACATCAGAAATTATCTGAAAAACCAAGAATATCCTGCTAATGCTTCAACTCTTGACAAGAAGACTTTGAGGAGGTTGTTGTCCAAGTTTTTCCTCAATAATGATGTACTATACAAAAGGAATCATGACGTGTTTTTGCTAAGATGTGTTGACAAACGAGAAACAGACCTGTTAATTCAAGACATTCACGAATGAGCATTTGGCACTCACGCCAATGGGCATGCCATGTCTAAGAAGATCTTGAGGGCTGGATATTATTGGTTAACTATGGAGACCGATTGCATCCAATATCCCAGAAAATGCCATAAATGCCAAATTTATGCTGATAAGGTACATGTACCTTCAACGTTGTTGAATGTGTTGTCATCACCTTGACCCTTCTCTATGTGGGGAATTGACATGATTAGGGCAATTGAGCCAAAAGCTTCTAATGGTCATCGTTTCATCTTAGTGGCTATTGACTACTTCACAAAGTGGGTTGAGGTTGCCTCCTACACGAACGTGACCAAGCAAGTGGTTGCCCGCTTCATCAAGAACCAAATTATCTGCCGTTATGGAATTTCGAATAGGATCATAACAGATAATGGAACAAATTTGAACAATAAGACGATGAAGGAGTTGTGTGATAGCTTCAAGATTGAACATCATAATTCTTTAACTTATCGTCCCAAGATGAATGGAGCTGTCGAAGCTGCTAACAAAAATATCAAAAAGATCTTGCAGAAAATGGTCAAGACTTATAAGGATTGGCATGAGATGTTACCATTTGCCATGCATGGGTATAGAACTTTGGTTCAGACTTCGACAGGGGCAACCCCCTTTTCTTTGGTATATAGGATGAATGTTGTTCTTCCCATTGAAGTAGAAATACCATCTTTGAGAATTATGATGGAGACCAAACTTGATGAAGCATAGTGGGTCCAAGAAAGATATGATCAGTTGAACCTCATCGATGAGAAACATCTGACTGCGATGTGTCATGGTCAGTTGTATCAGAAGAGGATGAAAAGGGCATTTGATAAAAAGGTCCGTATTTGTGAATTCCGATAAGGGGAACTCGTGCTAAAAAAGATCTTTCCATCTCAAAGGGATGTACGTGGAAAATGGGCACCTAATTATGAAGGCTCATTTGTGGTAAAGATTGTATTCTCAGGAGGTTCCCTAATTCTTACGACGATGGATGGTGAACAACTCTCACACCCTGTAAATGCTGACGCAGTAAGAAAATATTACGCCTAAAGAGCCCACTAAGTCGAAAACTAGAAATGGTGACTTAGGCAAGAAAAGGGTATCCCGATGGGTCATAACCTATGAAGGAGACTTAGGCAAAAGTTAGGGATTAAAAAAAATAAAATAAAAGAGCTCGCTAGGTTGAAAACCCAAAAGGGTGGCCTAGGAAAAAATGAGCGTCCTGGTGGATTGAAAACCTGAAAGCGCGATCCAGGCAAAAGTTAGGGACAAAAGGTGTTTCACTGTGTCAGAAGGGTTATCGCCAATACCAAGGAATTCAAACAGAAGTCCAAGCTCATTCGCTCGCATCAGCAGCAAGGCTTTGGAGGATTCTTAGTCATTAGGGATAGTAGTGGTCATTGAATACAATGTAACCTTTCTCTTATTGCCATTTCTTGATTGTAATGTTCCATGGAACTTTGCCATTCGCAAGTTGTCATTATAATAAAATAAGATTTTTGAACCATTCATTTGTTGGATATTTATCATTTCTCTACTATTTTCTTGTTATGCAAAACTTCATTTATCTATTAATAATGGTTTTGAAAGCGAAAAAATTTTGAAATAAAAAATAAATCTTTTGTGAAACACAATGAAAACATAATCTACTTTGGCTCTGGGGACGACTTAGTAAAATCACATGCTCCCCCAGTGATCCTTGTTATGACGAAAGCACTGTTAAACCATCTGACATGTAACCCCCCAATGAAGCAAGTTTAGCTGGTGATGCCTCTTGGATTGAAACTTTAGTAGTAACTGATTACCATGATATAAGGGACTTCTCCCCAGTATCTTCCACAGGTGTTTGTTGAATGTGGAAAGTCTTTACCTCCTCAGGTGAAAAAAGAACATTTTCCTATTAGACCCTTGAGCGGCTGTTCTCTTCAGGTCCAGTGTGGCTCGTTGAATTGGATATGTTATCTGTTTCCCCTTTTTCTGGTCTCTTAGCTTCTCGTCAGAGTTGACTCTTGCATATCATGGAGCATTCGCATCATACCATATCATGTACATTTTAGCATTTGGTGTGTTTCTTTTGGGTCTTTACCTCTTTTACCTTAACTTGTTTAGGGTAAGTATTTCTTTTGAGTTCGTGGATCGTTATCCGTGTCCTGATTCCGTCCGGTTAGAACCAGCATGGGTCAAATTTGGTTATTATCCATTTTCCCCAGGAAGTTTAGTCATCATTAACGACCCCGGTAATGGCCCATTTGTTGTTTAACCTCTGTCATCAGGCCAATCATTATTGGTATTTGTTAAGTCCAGTATTTACTGGCAGGTTTTAATATTGATCATCATCAGTATCATATAAGTCCAGTGTTTACTGGCATGTTTTAAAAATCCAATCATTATTGGTATTATAAAGTCTAGTATTTACTGGCATTGTTCCAGATATCGATCATTATCGGTATCATATAAGTCCAGTGTTCACTGTCATGTTTTTCATCCAATCATTATTGGTATTCAAGTCCAGTAATTACTGGCGTTTTTTTCTAAGTCCAATCATTATTTTCATCTTATAATCTTATCCCCAACAGAGGTTTGGTCATTACCAATATCCCTGTGAAAGTCCAGTGATTACTGGCATTCGTTAAAAGTCTGATCATTATCAGCATCCTAAGTCCAGTGATTACTGGCATGTTTTCTAAGTCCAATCATTATTGGCATTTTAAGATTAGTCATTACCAATATCCTTTGAAAGTCCATGTGGTTATCATCATTTGGCGTATTCGGAGTTTGTGTTTGTCTCTGTCTTTTCTGGTTTTTCTTGAAGATCCCGTTTGAACTCTTCAGTATAGAAAATCCATAGAAAATCTATTTGTTGGGTGTCTATCCCTTGTTTCAAATTGATCCTCAGTGGAGATCATGTCTTCTTTCTGGCTTCATCCCCGGTAAAGAGTTTTTCTACCCTTTTTGCTGTCCCTGAAGTCGTCCGATCATATTTGAACCTGTCATTCATCTCCCTGGATCCTTCCCCAGTAGAGATCACCTATCTGAATTCCACCTCCAGTGAGAATCTTTGAAGTTCCCCATAGTTTATTTTCTCTTCCCCAATGACTTCTTGGCCATCCCCCAGTAAGCCTCATCTGTTGGTTGTCAACCTTCATCCCCAATAGGTCTCGTCTTTGGGTGTTTGACCTTTGTCCCTTTTATGTCTCGCTTTGTCTGCATTTTGCACCATCATGCTATTATATCATCATATTAGAAGTTCATGGCATGTCAGCATTTGCATACTTATGCTTGTCCTTAGCATATCATTGCATCTAAGGGCAAAATTTTCGGTTTGCTATATTTAAATACCTTTCACCATGATTTCACAAGGATTATCATCGCTCGTGCCATCCAGTGAAGCTATTTAAATATTGGCAACTGTTATACCCCAAATTTTACCCTTTAGATGTCATCATCATTTGCATGAGCATCATAGGTCAATCATCTTTGGATAGCTAACCAAATTATCAAGCTTGGTGGTTTTGTTTCTTTTGTGGAATTAGGGTTTGGTACAAGAAAGGGAAAGCTCGGATTAATTAGGATTTGAAGGAGGTATCAACCCAAACATGTCCTCATACACTTCAAGGATTCCCAAGACACTTTTTGGTTCCACACAACTCATTTCAAGGGCTTCTTGAGTAAAGGGGAGAGGTTTTGAATTCATCTGATCAAAAAGTCAACTGAGGCACTAAAAAGTCAACCTTTGAGTTTTTTGGTCAACCATGAACATTTCAAATCATATTCCATGATTTCATGTAGTTGGATCAAGAAAAAAAAAAGTGGCACAATAAAATCAGAGGATTTGGGAAAATTAGGGGTTTGGAGGAATTTCACTAAGTGTGGAAATCATGGTTTTTAGCTATCTTGCAAGGACCATATCTCACTCATTATTAATCCAAATGAAGCAAACTTGTACTCATTTTAAAGGTAACATTCCATACTACAAGTTTGTAGAAGGAATCAAGATCAAAAGATGAAAGGATTTAAAGTTATGTTTGGAAAAAGTTGGAGGAAATCATGATTTGTTTTTCTATACTTAGAAATTTTTCTAAGTACCAAAATTTAGCATGTTTGAATCATTTTCATGGCCATTTTTTTTAAGGTTACAAGCTTAGTTTGACTTTTCCATTCACATGAAAGTTATTCCTTGTTCTTCAAGCTTTCGAAGCATAAGTAGAACTCTCCAATTGGATTAAGGAATCAAAAGTTATGGTGTCTCAAAGTTGGAAGTTTTTAAGCCCAAGTTGCCAAGACACTTCAAGTCATATTTTTGCTCAACTTTCAAGCCTTTTTTCTATTGTTTCCATGCTTCAAATCAAATTTCCTTGAACATGAAAGTTGATCCTCTCCATCTCAGCTTTCCAAGCATATGTAGAACTCCTCCATTGGATTCCTAGAGCTCATGATATAACATCATGAACATAGGCATCAACCCTTGACAAAAGTTGCCCAGGTCACATGCAAGCCTGCCACGGTCAATTGGTTGGACTAGTTTTCTTGCTCCATTTTCATCATGATCCAAGCATAATCTCTAGGAGCTTTCCACATGAAATTTGTAGAGTTTCATGCCCTCTTTAAAAAGAACCCAAAACCCTATCATTTGAACCAAGGATCATGAAGTTATAGCATGCCAAAGTGAGCACCATGGGCCATATTCGTGACCTTTCCTTACCAAACATTGTGACTACCTTTCGAAGTAATTCCTACCATTCTTTTCTCAGCATCCAAGACTGATTTCCCTTGTCCCTAAACCTATCAAGAGTGATCCAAAATCTTGCTATTTTGGTCCTTAGAAGTGTGACATTTTAGGGCGTGTTTGATACAAAATATGAACCGATATGTAAACCAATTCCTATGCCATAATCCATTAGTTTTTCTGACATTCCTTCTGGCTCATAACCTGAGCACAAGCAAGTGGTGAAATCACTTGGCTCAAGGCTGACAAAGAGGGGTCATGCGTGTAGATATCATCCATCTCACCTTTCTCTTTCTTGGACAAAATAACACAACTAACTTCTTGTTGTACCCCAAGTTTTACCCTTTAGATGTCATAAAACCTTGCACTTACATGTAGGGATCATCATCTACGCATTATTAACTAGCCACCGTATCTTGCTAGTTTGTTTCTTTTGTGAAAACCAGGGTTTGCAGAGGAAAGAGAACAAAAGTCAATGAGTCAGACTCTCACATGTTTCAAGGTCTTCTAAGACATTATTTGGATCCATAAAATCGTCACAAGACTCACTGTGACTCAAAACTAGGGTTTCATCAGCATCCGTCAGCCAGTACCTTTGATTTTGATCAAGACCGGTTTCCAAGCTTCGGAATTTGATTTCACCTGATACTGGACATCCTCAGAGGCCATCTATGGGCCTTGGAAAAGATTGAAAGAGCGAGATCCTAAAAAATCATCCATTGGAATTCCTGAGGAAATCAAGGTTTTGACTGGAGAAATCGAGCCTCCGATTCTAACGATTTTAAACCAAAAAGAAGCATCTGAACTATGTCTCGTTTTAATACGATCGACCATTTACTGAGGACACGAGGGATCGGAACTTGTAATTTTATTTTATGTGAAAAAAAAGGAAAAGAAAGAAAAGGAAATAGAAAATAGAAAGAAAGGAAATGGAAAAAAAAAAGAAAAAGAAAAAGAAATAAAAAAAAAGAGGAAAGAGAAGGTGCGCCTGCCACCATTTGCAAATGTGGCGTAAGCCACAAGTTAGTGTGGCACCTGCCACCTTTTTCTTTTTTTCTTTTTTCTTTTTTTTTTCTCTATACTTCATTTTTTATTTCGATTAAATAATGGTCTATTTAAAAACCCACATATTGCAAGTGGATATGAATTCATCATGGCAAAAGAAGAGGCTTCTGAGTAAAGTTGGTTTACGTCTCATCAGCCCAATCTATTTTCCGATCCTACTCTGAGCAAATGAAGACTTTTCAAACCAACCATTTACAGCTTGCACGATCTTTTGAAAAAAAGCAAACTCGGCCATGCTGCGAGCTTCCCGTTTTCTCCTATAAATAGAGGCTCAAACCTCTTCTCAAAGGACACCAGATTCACCCTAAAAAATAAAAGGTTGAATACTCTCTTCTCCCTCACTCATTCTGGCACTCTGAAGAAAAATTCGCTTTAGAATACGAATTTGTGAAGAGGCAGTGGACCGTCTCCACTAGGTAACATTCATTCCTTCTTAGTTCATTTTTTAGATGCCATGATCATTGTTCATACGGTTATCGTCATGTTTGATTCTGGAATATATATTATCATGTGATTTTTTTGTGTAACTGGGTATATATTCTTCTTTGTTTAAAAACTAAAAAAAAAAATAAAGGAATTGAATGCATGGCACCCGCCGTGCTTTAGAAATTTGTTTCTTTCTTTCCCTTTAAAAAAGGGTGGCACCTGCCACCACCACAAAATGAAGAAGTGGCGCCTGCCACCATCTTAGAAGGGAAAGGTGGCGCAAGCCATGCACTTGGTGGCACTTGCCACCAAAGTGTGGCACTTGCTACCAAGGTGTGGCACCTGCCACATTGAAATCTCCTTTTTATGCTTTTTTTATTATTTGATTTCACTTCTAACTTTTGTTTTATTTTTCTTGCTAAAAAATCAAAACAAAAAAAATATGCATGTTTAACTCCTGAGTTTTTTTTTGTGAAAATCATCAAACGGTTCTTAAAAACTTTTAAAAGCTTTCTTTGAAATGTTTTACAGCATGTGAGATATTCTGATTGAAAATTATTCCTTCACCTTGGTTGATAAGTTTCATCATTCACTGTGCCTCTGATTTCTAAATAAGGAAAATGTTATCTTTGCTTTATCCACGTTTACCATGTCCATACTTGGAATTTTATTTTGGTTAATGTTTATTGTTTTTGAATCATTAAACTCATTTTATTCATACAACTCTTGTTCTCAAGTTGTTTCCCCTTCCTTCCAAAGGAAAGTCTCTCTATTGATAGCAAAAGTCATAGAAAGCTCATTACCAGCCTTGACCTCATAGTCATAGCCACTTACCAGCCTTGACCTCATAGTCATGGCCACTTCTCTGTGACCTCATAGTCATAGAATACTTTCCCTTTGGCCTCATAGCCAATCAATCTTACAACTTAGAATTAAGTTAGAGTTCTTGGACTCTATGTGAGACTCATCTCTTTGAGTATTCACTTTTCCTTCATAACTTAGACTTAGAGAGTTTCTTAAACTCTATACGATCTCACACTCATTTCCCTTTGGAACTTTGGCCATAGTCAATGGTTCCTCAAATTCACCCTTAGTTAGGTGAACTACGGTTGCTCTGATTCTTTAGTCAGATACGTAGGCACAAGATGCGACGTCTTGGCGAGCAAACTTAGTGTACATACCCTTAGGTCTTTACCTTCACCTTAGCATAGATTCCTTCAGCAAGCAAACATAACATAACACAAACTAAACAAGAGGTTCCTGTAGAGTACTACAGATATTAAGGGTGATAATACCTTCCCTTAGTATAACCAACCCTCGAACCTTAGATCTCCCCCTTTAGGTTTTCTCGATCTTGAACCTTTCCATTGGATAAATCAAAGTCGGTGGTGAATTTAAAGAAATGTGATGCAAGTTAATTAATAGCTTGTTATCCGATTCTCACCGCAACAGAAATGGCGACTCCACTGGGGACAAAATTTCGAGGGTTCCCCCTAACTTGTTTTTATTTGTGTTGTTATATGTTTTTGCTTGTATATTTGTATATATATGTGCATACTTGTATTTTTGCTTGGTTTCTTCTGTTTGGCAGGGTGTTCTTGAGTGGTGAGATAAATCCTAACCCGGATTTTGAGTGCACTTATGATAGGACAATGGTATATTCAAGGAGGCTTTGAGGGAGTCGATTCCTGAAAAAGTTTACTTGAGACACCATCACTCAGTTTAGGCCCTCTTGAGAGTTTAGTCATGTTAAATGATCCCATTCGTGAAAATGTGCTACTCTCAATGTAGGTGCCATCAATACTGAGAACCGTAGTTATTTCCAAACCCCACTTAAGCCTTTTTAGGATGTAGTGCGAGGAATATGATGGAGTCTATTTCTGAATTGGTTGCTACACGATACTACACTCAGACGAGATTCTCTTGAGAATTTTATTGACCACCAAGTCATTTGGGAAATCGATAAAATCCGAAAGATGGGTTGTCGACTCTGGGAACTTTTTAGAACCTTGTTCGGCAGGTGAAAACCAATAGTACACACCAATGGGAGGGGTAAACCATGGCTCCATGCTCTTGACCTCAACCTAGACCCTTTGTCTGTGTGGTTGTACATTTGTGAATATGTGTGCTTATGTGTTTTATACATCTCATTGCATCCATTGTTGGTTTCAAGGAATTCAGACATTCATTTCCTTTTCAAAAGATCAACAGAGCTTGGATCTTAAAAACAAAAACTTCTTCAGTTTTTCCATAAAAAATTTTGCAACTTGCCTTTGAGTTCCTTGAAACCACTTGGCTTGTATTTGCATTCCATGCGCATTCGCATCTCAGTTGCATTTCTCGGTCTTGAGTCTTTCTTCTTCCTCCATGTCTGAAGGATACCTAGCACATATTCAAGACAATGGCAACAATGAATGAAATTCTGAAAAACCAAGAAGACTTGAAAGAGGAGGTCAGAATCCTCAAATGCCAGATGAATTGGGTTCTAGAAAATTTGCAAGCTCTAATGAAGAAAGAGGAGTATGCTCACCCTATCACTCCTAGAGAAGTTATCAGTTCATCATCTCCTGTGGTTCTCCCATACCAAGGATCTGCCTTTGGGGAAACTTCATACCAGCCAACCTTTGGTCTAGGTCTTGTGCCAGAATATAATCGTCATCAAGTGTCTACCGAAAGGGTATTCCAGCCTCCAACGGTTGTTCCTCCTCGAGGTTCCCAAAATCAAAACAAGAAGAAGTACTCCGTCAAAAGGGGCAGGGTTCACTACCAGTCCATTCCGGTGCCATTAAGCAAACTCTTCCCACTATTAATGCAGAACAAGTTGGTAACTCCGCGACTTCGCAACCCTGTGCCCAGACCTTGGCACAATACAAACCTGACTTGTGAATTCCACAAGGGAGTCGAAGGGCATGACTTGGATGGTTGCCGAGCCTTAGAGGCTACTATGCAAAATCTGATCCTCGACAAAGATTTAGTCTTCGAGGAAGATCGCCCAGAGATTGTATGCAAATTCTGTACTGGTACAATGGGGTATCCCATTGGAGAATGCAAAGAGTTTGAAGCGAGACTGCTAAACCTGCTGAAAATGCTGCAACCTCAAGAAAGTGAGTCAGGTGCCAATACCTTGATTTTCGAAGCAAAAGGCAGGAGACTTGCGAGGCCTCTCAAGATTCTGTATCACAAGGAACAAGTGATCAGTGACGAAGGTGTTCCTCCGCCTGGGCCCGGAAACTGAAATCTTTTGAAATCAAT
Organism: Lathyrus tuberosus; assembly: GCA_022829125.1. Taxonomy (NCBI): domain Eukaryota; kingdom Viridiplantae; phylum Streptophyta; class Magnoliopsida; order Fabales; family Fabaceae; genus Lathyrus; species Lathyrus tuberosus. The sequence goes on from JALAZF010000078.1 coordinate 9,535,523, forward strand.
TCGCCAAAGCTGGCTGTATTTTGTGCATTTCAGTACTTTCCAATTGTATTTTCTTAGCACTTTGAACTTGTATTTGCTTATAAGCTTTGTTAGACTTTCAAATTAGCAAGATTAATGAAATGTTTTTGCATCTTTTGATTAAGTCCATTCGTTTCACTCATTTACTTTTGTGTTCATAAAAACAAAAAAAAATACCTTTATCCTGCTTTACTCCATATCAAATTGTTGTTAAGCAAAGATTAGGGAGGATGATGAGAATATTATCCATAATTGTTGTGGTATGCTTTCGATTAAACCTTGTCGAGGATGTAAGGCATTGTTTCAATTCCCAAACACTGGAGAAATAAGGAAGATAATCCCTCGTTAACCCTTTGAGCCTAGAAGTATGAGTTTTCTTTTCAAAACACAAAAAACCCTTAAATCTAAACCTTGGGGTGGGAAGTTCTCAGTTTAACTTGGTTATGCATTCAAATGCAAGCGCTTCATGCAAAACACCAGTCAGCTCTTTCAAATCAAGTGACGATGAAAAGACGAGGTCTCATAAATGAAGAGGTCTCATAACCTCAACCATGGAAAAAGAGGTTTCATAACCTCAACGAAGACAAAGAAGAGGTCTCATAACCTCAATAAAAAAAGGTCTCAAAACCTCAGTAAAGAGAAGAAGAGGTCTCAAAACCTCAACAAAGACAAGACGAGGTCTCATAACCTCAAACAAAGACAAGGAGAGGTCTAAAAACCTCAGCATTAAAGGATAACCAAATGTGATAAGGGAGTAATGACTATCCAAGGTGTCTGAATCATCATCAACTATCATCAATTCATTCCTAGCCTGTGGAAATCTGAATGTATAGCTTGAGTTAACTGAGTATAGGAGGGGAGTTCATCACGAAGATGGGGTGGGTACTAAATAAACTTTGAGCCTTTATCTTTTGTTTCATGAACCACGAACCAAGCCACGTTACAAACCTTAAAAGACCTAATTGAGGTAAGGTTGTTTTGAAAGCATACTACAGCAAGGTTGATTAACCTGACTCCTAATAATCTTTGTGATTTGTGTGTGTTGATCACTTCATCTACCAGGCCACAAATGGCTAGATTCACCTTTGTTTTGATTTAATCATTCCACTGCGTGTGTTTCCGTCAATAAACTTTAAATTTCAAAAGCTTGCATGAATTTTGCATTAAAATTGCCAATTTTTAATGGACAATACTTGTTTGCAAAAATATTTCAATGTCAAAGAAATTTCGACAAATGCAACCAGCTAGGGAATTTGACTTAACAAAGGAAGCTTGGTCAGGGGCAACCAAGTGGAGGGATGTGCCAATCCACCGTTCCAAGTGCTATTGAATCAGGGACAGAACTCTTCAATTTCAGAATACTGGAGCAAATCTTCTTGAGGTCATCTTATGACAAGTTTGGACTTCTTTGACCCATCAGCAGGGGCAAGATTGTTCCCCGTTTGTTTGTACCACAGTCTGAGTACTTTGTATTGAAAATACAGTTGAACTGGGGCAGTTACGCCAAGACTCATGTATCTTTTCAAAAGTTTGAAGATATTGAAGCATCTAGTATGCCAATTCTTCTGTAAAATCCTTTTGACGACTTACTCTCACAAGAGCAGTTAATCAGAAGCAGTCAAGTCAAGATTAGGTAAATCTCTAAAAATCAATGACATCTTCTTCATAAATCAACTAAACTGACAGGGGCAAGCTTGTTCCCCAGTTGTCAACAACCACTCCAAATAAAAACAAGTTCAAGGCCATTGTTATGTAAGTACAGTTGAGTTGGGGCAGTTATGTCAAGGTGCATTTCTCTTCAAAAAGTTTAAAGATATTGAAGCATCTGGTATGCCAATTCTTCTGTAAAATACTTTTGACAACTTACCTTCACAAATCAGTTAATCAGGGGCAGTCAGGTCGAGATTCGGTAAATCTTTAAAAGGCCAATCAGTCTGGGGCAAGCTTGTTCCCTAGTTATCAACAACCACTCTGAAGCACAAATTCAAGGACATTGTTGTGTAAATACAGTTAAGCAGGGGCAGTTATGCCAAAATTTATGAATCTCTCTAAGAGTTTGAAGATATTAAAGCATATGGTATGCCAATTCTTTTGTAAAATCCTCTTGATATTTTCTTCTGACAGACCGTGTACTCAGGGGCAAATAAGTTATGCATAACTACTCAGCCTTTGTGACATCTTTTGCTAGCCCCCCAGTAAGCTGTTACATCAGCTAAACTTGACAATTCCCAATGGATCTTTTCTCTCCAGTGAAGAACTCAAGCTCGTGATGGCAATCCCAGTGAAGTCATGATGCTATACCAAGTGGAGTACTCTTCTCACCAGAGAAGGTTGTAATTTTAAAATAGAACCACTGATTTCTGCAGTTCATCCCCAGTAATGGTCCAACCTGATGAGTTTGGCTGGGCATCCTTGTCGAGATGTTTATTTCATCTCCGGTCTCGCTTATCTTTGTCTGTTTTGTCAGCATGAGCATAAGCATGGCATACATGCATTCTCATATGCATGGCATCTTAGCATTTATGCTTCCATCCTGGTGTTTACCGATTTTGTTCACTTTGGCGTTTATCTCCCTAAGTGACTGGGTTTGTCCATTCTCTCCAATAGAGTTATCAGCCCTGGGCATAAAGTGCCCATCATTTCTGAATTCCCCACAGAGTTTTATCCTCGTGGATGATGGTTGGTTCAGTTGTCTTTTCCACATTTGGTTAAGATAAATTCCCATTTGAGCTCATTCCTCAATGGTTGGAGTCCTGTTTGACCGTTTCTTTCTGGCTTGTTCCTCAAATTCACCCTTAGTTAGGTGAACTACAGTTGCTCTGATTCTTTAGTCAGATACGTAGGCACAAGATGCAACGTCTTGGCGAGCAAACTTAGTGTACATACCATTAGGTCTTTACCTTCACCTTAGCATAGATTCCTTCAGCAAGCAAACACAACATAACACAAACTAAACAAGAGGTTCATATAGAGTACTACAGATATTAAGGGTGCTAATACCTTCCCTTAGTATAACCAACTCTCGAACCTTAGATCTCCCCCTTTAGGTTTTCTCGATCTTGAACCTTTCCATTGGATAAATCAAAGTCGGTGGTGAATTCAAAGAAATGTGATGCAAGTTAATTAATAGCTTGTTATCCGATTCTCACCGCAACACTTCTCTCAGCATAAAAGAGACATCTGGCTTGCAAGCTCATCAGAAAACATACACACACAACCTGAGAAAAAGAGAGAGCAAGAGAGAGTGATAAATACAACCAATAATTCTTACTTTCGAAGAGGTCCCATAATCACGTGTTTTTGCAAAACACACCCAAAGAGCTTTCATACTCACATGAACTCGAAACTCATCACATGAACCATCCCTAAACACCTATTAGAGTTCATTCAAGCCTTTGAAAGAGCTTTGTAACAACCTTAACACCATTTTCCATTTCCATTGATTCATCTTGCAAGAACACTCGTGTGAGTTCTCCAAGGAACTTCTGGTCATTTTCTTTGCTCAAGGACTCTCTAAAGACATCAAGGAAGCACTTAGGGTTTCTATTTTGCATCTGTAACTTCATATTGAAGAAGCCTTGGACTGTCTCCAAGAGGTAAGCTTCTAACCCTTGAAACTCCCATGCATGTTGTTCATGACTTTCTCTTGACGTCATCATGTAGATATTGGTATGTTTAGCATGAATCAATCACTATTTGAATTTTGTAACATGCGTTTTGAAGTTTCAAACTTGTTTTGTTTTATCTTGTTGCACTAGTTTTGGTTTGCGTGTGTTTTGTGTGTTTAGTTTTAGGGCAAACCAATAGTATATTTAGATTACTGTGAAAATTCTAGTCAAGATGGGTTTTTTATTTTGTGAAGAATGATTAATAAATGAGAGAGATATGTTTGTTAGAAGAAAAACATAATATGTTATTATTGTTGCTAAACACGGAGAGAGAGAAGTCTGAGGAAGAAGAAGGGCTGAGGTGAAGGTGACGTGGTTTAGTTGTCGCTGACCTGGCCATGTTGATTTTGGTTTTCAAATATATTAGACTGGGGTTGGTTTATACAACGGATGTATAGCCACCCTAATGGTAGGAGAGCGCGCATTTAGCCTTAGGGTTTGGGGTTTGAATCCCCCTCGCCCCAGACCCTTTTATTCCTTTTATTTTTTTTCAGTCTTTGTTGTTTGTTTCATACTTAATTTATTCCAACCATAGTAATACATGAGGCGTGCAGTGGTAGGAGTGGTAAAGGTTTTGGACTATGAGTAAGGCAACGTGAGTTCAAGCCTTGGAAATGCAATTTCTTTTTTTAGTCACTTGTTTTATGGTTTTTCTTCACAATTTTAAAACATTATATCTTTTTTATCCCTAAGGCTTTTTAGCCCATTCTTTTTGCTATGATCTCATTTTTGTGTCTATTTTCTATTTCTAAAAAGAAAACTTTAAAAATATTTATTTTAATTGCCTTTTCATGCTTTCAAAGTTGGTGATTCATTTAGGGTTTTAGATTGCATTCTTTGATCCTTTTGATGTTGTTCTTTAACTTTTATTTGTCAATATAAGTTGTATGGATATCATGTATGTTGTAGGAGACATGTTTGATAATGTGAATTTGTTCCTTTTCATTTATAATTTGTTTTGAGGCATGTTTTGTGTGTATGATTACATATGATGTGCTTTGCATTTCTCTTGCATCTTTGACTATTTGAATTATCTTTTGGATTGTCCTTTGATTCATTTTACTTGTTTGTTTGTGTATCATGTATGTCATGTGTCTCCATGTGGAAAATACCATGTGTATGTGCATCTAATTCATGGCTTCCATTCTTATATGTCATCGTATGCATGCTTGTGATATTGCCTTGATATGAGTTTGTTTATAACTCTTGACACCTTTTTAATACATTTGATTTGGGATTAACATGCTTGCTGCCCATCTGGGATTGTCATCTCATTTGAACCTTTTGGTTTTCTTCTTTTGATAGTTATCATCCTTACCTCTAATCCCATATTTCCAACACTTATTTTTACAAGTCGATTGTTCCCCTCCTTCCAAAGGAAAGACTCTCTATTGACTTTAATGTCATAGATAGCTCATTATCTCTTGGCCTAATTAGAGCTATTTCTTCCCTTGACCTTATTGGGATTATTTCCCCTTGGCCTCATTAGAGCCTCTTTCTCCTTGGCCTCATTAGAGCCACTTATCCTTGACTCAGTTAGGGTAGGATCCCTACCTTCTCATGTAAGCACTATCATCATAGTTGCTTACTTCCCTCTTTGGCCTTATTAGAACCATTTACCTTGCAACTTAGAATTAGGGTAGAGTTCTTAAACTCTATGCGATTCTCATCATAATGAGTATTCACTTTCTCTTTTGACCTTCTTCAAAGTCAATCTCCTTAGATTAGTCTTACAACTTAGACTTAGAGAGCTCTTTAACTCTATATGAGTATCATGACCATGAATACTCATTTCCCTTTGGAACCTTGATCATTATCAAGAGTTCCTCAACCCTAGTTAGGTGAACTATGAATGCTCTAATTCTTTGAGACAAGATACGTAGGCACGAGGTGCGACGTCTTGGCGAGCATACTTAGTGTATATACCCTAGGTTTTTATCTTTAGCACCATTTCCCTTAGCAAGCAAACTTTAGCATAACACAAATACAAACAAGTGGTTCCTATAGACTACTATATATATCTAGGATGCTAACACCTTCCCTAGGTAAAACCAACCCCTGAACCTAGATCTCTTGCATTGTCTTTACATTGCAATTAGGGTTTCCGATCTTTTCCCTTTCCTTTGGATAAATCAAAGCTCGGTGGTGAATTTCAAAGATGTGTGATTCAAGTTAATTAATAGCTTGGTATCCGATTCTCACCGTAACACTTTGCAAAATAAACTATAATAGAAGAACCGTTGATTTGAAGAATTTGTGTCATTGAATCAAATTCTATATGTTAAAGAGCGAGGGATGAATTACGATATGCAGGCAATTCGAAAAACATTGATTGATTTAAGTTGGTTTTCAAATATAAATTATTTCTTAGATTATTATTTTCTAAATCAATTTAAATGAATCCATGCTCAGTTAGAGGTTGGTGAAACAAGCAATCTACATACGTTATAATAAACTCATATTCTAAGACATTAACAATAACACAAACAACAACATTTATAAACAGAAAAAAAAAATCAGCAAAGCAAACATTTTGAAAAATAACAACATATCAACTCATAAAATGTTTCACGAACATACCTTTTATTAAAAAGATTTGTGGAAAATGAAGACGAAGAAATGATCGACTTGTTTCGTAATGGAATCCATAGTGAAAGGAGGATGAACCTGAAGTGAAAACTGCAAACTTGTGTTAAATTTGAATGAATGTCATTTCTGGTCTTTCACACAAGCTTGCAGCTTTCACTTCTGCTTCATCCTCTCCTTGTATATTTTCTTTATAGCTACACAAACCATTTATATTTTTTCTTCATTCACCTTCCCTACAAATCAAATTGTATTAGCATGACATTGTAATTATAACAAATGCAGAAAGTTCACTTCTATAATCCATACACTTCTGTCGATCTACATAAGAAATTAATGTTGCAAGATTCACAAAAACAAAACATTACAAAATCGCAAGAAGGTTTTTTCTTGTGACTGAGTAATGTCTAGTTTTTGTTTTGAGAAACATTTATCAACTACAACAACATATAACGATATTTATCAACAAAACAACAACAGCATACAATGATATTTATCAACAAAACAACAACAACAACATATCAACTCATAAAATGTTTCACAAACGTACCTTTTATTGAAAAGATTAATGGAAAATGAAGACGAAGAAACAATCTAGTTGTCTCATAATGAAGCTGAAGTTGATATACTTTATGTTGCTATGAAGAAAAAATATAAGGTAGGTGAAGCTTCCATGATAACTTCATCCTGGTTGCATTTTTTCTCCATAGCAACACAAACCATTTGTGAACCACACCCATATTATGTGCTTTATTGAGTTAAATTATTTTTCATTCACCTTCCCTAAATGTCAAAAAACACCATGCCAAATGTAAACATATTTGGAAACATAAACTCTTGAACCATATTTAAAAATATAAGCAACTTTCAAAAAACACTATAGAATAAATAGTTCTAAAGATGACGTACCTTTAAAGTTTTTTGTGAGATACTGGATCGAACTCTAGTATTGTTGACAGAGGTTTAACATGCCTTCGAAGTCTGCTCACATGTTGTTGTCGAATACCTACATGCTGTAGTTGAAATGTGTTCTAGTATGTAGTTGTCGAATTGGGCCTGTTTGTTATGTCCAATTGTTTAAGTTAGCTTGTACCCTAAGTTAGCTTGTAATGGGTAATTGTTAAAAAGCCCATTAGTTTAGTATGTTAGGTTTTATTATAAATAGCATCTAGTCTCTCATTCTAAGTGTAGCAAATCCTAATTAGGGTGAAAGAGTTATTTGTTATTCGGGAGTACTTGTAATCTGATTCAAAGAGAAAGTAAAGAATAGCAGTTATAACCAATTTCTTCTTGTTCTTATTGTTTTTCCGTAAACCCTAACCCTTGTGTATTTCTTGTCAATAAAGAAACAGGTTATACTTTTGTTTCCAAGGCATAGTTTTTCACAACAAATTGGTGTTGTAAGCGGGGAGAAGATGCCTTTAACAAAGTATGAGATTGAAAAGTTCACCGGAGTGAATGATTTCAGTCTGTGGTGCTTGAAGATGAAAGCCCTATTGGTTCAGCAGGGTTATTTGGAAGCATTGAAGGGAGATGCAGCCATGAACGTTGCGTTAACGGAAACCGAAAACACGGCCATGATAAAGAAAGCCCACAACGCAATATTATTGAGCCTTGGTGATAAGGTTCTCCGACGGGTATCAAAGGAGACTACGACATTAGGGTTATGGTTGAAACTTGAAAGGTTGTACATAACCAAATCTCTGGTGAATCGACTCTACCTGAAACAAGCTTTGTATTCATTCAAGATGAGTGAAGACAAAGTGTTGGTTGAGCAGTTGGATATGTTCAACAAGCTGATTCTTGATCTTGAAAATAATGATGTGAAGATTGATGATGAAGATCAAGCGTTATTGTTGTTGTGCGTTTTGCCTAAAACACATGCTCACTTCAAAGAAACTCTCCTGTATGGAAGGGAGTCTATGAGCTTTGAAGAAGTTTAATCAGCCTTGTATTCTAAGGACTTGAACAAACGAAAGGAGCATAAATCTTCGACGGTTGGTGAAGGTTTAACCATTAAGGGAAAATTCTTCCAAAAGAATGGTAAGTTCGACAAGAAGAAAGGTAAAAGTCAACAGAAGTCTTATAGTGGCGAGGCATCTAGTATTCGATGCTATCATTGTAAGAAGGATGGTCACACAAGAAAAGTGTGTCCTGAACGTCTGAAAGACCATAGAGGTAAGGATAATGGCAACGCAACCATTGTTCAAGATGATTTCAACTTATCTGATGTTCTTGTGGTTTCAAGCGGCGACTCAAGAAAAGAGTGAATTATGGATTCAGGTTGCACTTGGCACATGACTCCAAACAAATATGTGTTTGAGGAGTTGTGTGAACAAGATGGTGGATCAGTGCTGCTGGGAAATAACAAAGCTTACAAAATTGCAGGTATTGAATCTGTGAGATTCAAGCTCCATGATGAGTTAATAAGGATATTGACTGAAGTCAGGTATGTACCTGATTTGAAGAGAAATTTGAGTTCTCTTTGTGAATTCTACAAGAAAGGATATGTTTTTAAAGGAGAGAAAAGTATCCTAAGTGTCATGAAGGGGTCAAAGAAAGTATTGAGAGGCGTGAAGAAACAAGGCTTGTATACCCTTGAGGATGGAGTTGTAATTGGTCGGACAAATGTTGTATCCACGAAACCTTTGTCGAAGACAGAAATTTGGCACATGAGATTGGGTCATGTCAGTGAAAGGGGTCTGGTCGAACTGGGGAAACAAAATCTTCTTGATGGAGACAAAGTCTAAAAGCTGAAGTTTTGTGAACCCTATGTACTTGGAAAATCTTGCATAGTGAAGTTTAACAAAGGCAAACAAAGAACACATAGATCCCTTGATTACATCCATGCTAATCTTTGGGGGCCTGCAAGGTGTCCATCACATTCAGAAGCAAGGTATTTTCTATCCATAGTCGATGATTATTCCAGAAAGTTATGGGTATTCATTTAGAAGACTAAGGATGAAACTTTTGAGAATTTCAAAGGTTGGAAGACTCTGGTCAAAAATCAGACTGACAGAAAGGCCAAGAGGTTGAAAACTGACAATGGCCTTGAATTTTGCAATGAGGCATTCGACAACTTTTATGCTGCCTCAGGTATTGCAAGGCACAAAACTACTGCAGGTACTCCACAACAAAATGGTTTGGCTGAAAGGTTTAATCGAACTATTTTGGAAAGAGTTAGATGAATGTTGATTAATGCTAAGTTAAAGAAGGTGTTTTGGGTTAAGGTTATTTCGATAGCAACATATCTGATAAATAGATGTCCTTCGACTGCGTTAGATATGAAGACACCAAAAGGAGTTTGGTTGGGACGTCTACCAGATCTCGACAAATTGAGAGTATTTGGTTGCGTGACCTATGCTCACATTAGGCAAGACAAGGTCGAACCTAAAGCTTTGAAATGCATGTTCATGAGATACCCTGAAGGATTCAAAGCTTATAGGCTATGGTACCTAGAGCCAAGTCACACGAGGTGTATCACTAGTCGAGATGTAGTTTTCAATGAAGATGAGATGGACTTCAAGAAAACTAATGATGCTGACGAAGAGTTGGAACAGGGAGAGAGTCCTGTTGAGGTGGAGCATGTTGATGCTGAATTGCGTATCCCAGATGAAGTCGAAGAAGGAGCAGTAGATACTGAGGAAGTTGAGGAAACTGTCGATGACTACCTATTGTCAAAAGATAGGTCGAGGAGAGTCATCAAGCCACCTCAGAGACTTGGGTAGGCAGATCTTATAGCTTATTCCTTAATCTCAGCAAGTGAGGTTCTAGACGAAGAACCTAGAGACTATAAGAAAGTTATGAGGAGTAGAAATAAGACTGAATGGCTGAAGGCCATGGATGTTAAGATGAAATCTCTTCATGATAACAACACATGGGAACTGATCAAGAAACCTATTGGAGCCAGGTTAGTCAAATGTAAGTGGAATTTCAAAGTTAAGGAAGGAATCAAAGAAGTGGCGTCGAAAAGATACAAGGCAAGATTGGTCGCTAGGGGTTTCACTCAGAAAGAAGGTGTCGACTTCAATGATGTGTTTTCTCCTGTTGTGAAGCACATGTCCATTCGAATGTTGCTTGCCACAATGGCACAGTTCGACCTGGAACTAGAACAGATGGATGTGAAGACTTCATTCTTGTATGGTGATCTAGATGAAACAATCCTGATGAGGCAACCTGAAGGGTATGTTGAAAGGGGGAAGGAAGATTATGTGTGCAAGCTGAAGAGATCTTTATATGGACTGAAACAATCTCGACAGTGGAATAGGAGATTCGACAAGTTCATGTCACACATAAGTTTCATTAGAAGTAAGTTCAACCACTATATTTACTTCATATTTCAACCTAGTAATTCATTTGTTATTTTGTTGCTTTATGTTGATGATATTCTAATAGCAAGCAACAATGTCGAAGATGTAATGAGGGTGAAGGTTGAACTCAATAAAGAGTTCGACATGAAGGATTTGGGAGCTGCGTCCAAGATTCTTGGGATTGACATCCGAAGAGATAGAAAGCAGTCGAAATTATGCTTATCTCAAGAGGCATACCTACAAAAGATTCTCGAAAAGTATGGTATGTCGAATTCAAAGCCTGTTGTGACTCCGACAAACCCTCAATTCAAGCTGAGTGTAGATCAGTGTCCCAATACTGATGTTGAAAGAGCTTATATAAATAGCATTCCATATGCTAATATAGTGGGTTCTTTAATGTATGATATGGTCTGTACTAGACGTGACATAACATATGCAGTAAGTCTTGTAAGCAGGTACATGGTGAATCTTGGAAAGGCTCACTGGCAAGCATTGAAGGGGATTCTAAGGTATATAAATGGGTCTCTGAACAGAGTCCTAATTTATGGTGGAACCTTGGGTGAAGATAGTAAATCAGTAATCGAAGGATATGTCGCCTCTGATTATGTAGGTTGTATGGATTCCAGAAAATCTATTTCTGAATATGTGTTCATTATGTTCAGCACAACAATCAGTTGGAAAACAACACTTCAGAAGGTTGTTGCCTTATCAACCATTGAAGTTGAATATAAAGCCCTCACTGAAGCCGTGAAAGAAGCATTATGGCTTGAAGGTTTTGCAAAGGAACTGAAACTTCAAGGTCGAAGTATCACTGTTGAATGTGATAGTCAAAGTGCAATACACCCGTCAAAGAATTCAACCTATCATGAGCGAACCAGGCGCATCGATGTGAGGTTGCATTTCGTTAGAGGGGTAATTAAGCATGGAGAAGTCCAAGTGCTGAAGGTTTTGACAGATCATAATGCTGCTGATATGATCACCAAGACATTGCCCAGTTGCAAGTTTTTTCCACTGTATGCAGTTGATAAAGCTGCATGAAGAAAGCTAGTTTGTTTCTTGTTGTTATAGAGTTTGTTCCAAGGTAGAGATTTGTGAGATATTGGATCGAACTCTAGTATTGTCGATAGAGGTTTAGCATGGCGTCGAAGTCTGCTTACATGCTGTTGTCAAAGACCTATATGCGGTAGTCGAAATGTGTTCTAGTACGTAGTTGTCGAATTGGGCCTGTTTGTTATGTCCAATTGTTTAAGTCAGCTTGTACCCTAAGTTAGCTTGTAATGGGTAATTGTTAAAAAAACCCATTAGTTTAGTATGTTAGGTTTTATTATAAATAGCATACTAGTCTCTCATTCTAAGTGTAACAAATCCTAATTAGGGTGAGAGGGTTATTTGTTATTCTTGAGTACTTGTAATCTAATTCAAAGAGAAAGTAAAGAATAACAGTTATAACCAATTTCTTCTTGTTCTTATTGTTTTTTCATTAACCCAGACCCTTGTGTGTTTCTTGTCAATAAAGAAACCGGTTATACTTTGGTTTCCAAGGCATAGTTTTTCACAACATTTTTAAATGGTGATGAAAATTTGAACATATACAAAGAAAAATGGAAGAAAGTTTATGAAGAAGAAGAGAAAGAAATATAATGAATAAATAGCGTTGAACCGAGAGTATGTCAGTATGAAAGAAGAAATATAATAATTATCTTTTAGTACGAATAAGAAGAATTACACTTTCTACATGTGGAATATGGAAGAAAAAGAAGATAAAATATGTTAGGATTTTGCTTTGAGAGAGACGACGTCTATTCTGTCAAGAAGCGAGAGTTAAATTCTCTTGTATATAGGTTAAATATTTTACCACAGTTTTATTATAAAAACTGTGATAAAATTTAATACCTTTCACAACAGTTTTTTTATTAACCATGGGGATATATATATACTATTGAATTATTATTAATGATAAAATTTATAAATTTAGTAGGTAAATTCTATATATTATTTACAACACTTTTGATTGAAACTTAAAGTGGTGTTTGTATCTTGACATTCATATTTAGTTATCAATAGTTTTAAGTTGTTCTTGATTTAACTCTTGAAATAATAACATATAATTACATATGTGAAAAAAATGACCTAGTTGAAACTTAAAATAAATATTTGCATTAAAGTACATATTTCCATTTGATACCGCCGACAATTGGAATCACATCGCAACCACATAAGTTCTAAAAATTTTAATATGGCATTCAAAATTGACAAGTTTATCATCAAATGCAATTCAACAACTTACTACTAAATTAAAATACTAAGGAGTGCAAGCAATTAAGACATGATGTGTTTTTATATGAAACAAAACTAATATTTAGTTTCACCTTAATATAAATCTAACAAACTATAATGAATAATACAAATTCTTTAAAAAAATATGAATTAACACAATGACGTGTAAACAATAAACACCTTGGTAAAAAAAACATAATCACCGTTTAAATTTGCGAATGTTGTATTCATTGTCCACAACCACATAAATGATCTTTTATGGTTATAAAAGGATTTAATAAAAAAAGTAGTCAACTTACTTTGATAATAAAAAAATGTGAATTTGAAAAACTAAATAAAATAAAATAAGAAGTTAATGGGACAAAGATAGTTTTAAAAAAATAATAATAATTGAAAAGAAAAATATAATTAAATAATTAAATAAAACAAATACTAAAGAAATAAATAAAATATGAGAAAATGGGTGATGCACTGACAGGGTAAAAAAATTTTACACTGTCAACCAATGACGATCATACATCCCGCCAAGTTAGACTAAAAATTTAAAATTATTTAAATGACATGGCAGAATGTTATATTTCTATTGGATGACAGTGTAAAACTTTTTTACACTGTCAGTGCATCACCATTAAACCCAATAAAATATATAAATACAAAATTATTTCAAAATTTGGCGTCAAAAATTGTTAAGAGACTTAACAACTTCTTTATACAAGATATAAAAATAAAACACGCCAAAAAATGAGATATTACCACAGTTAACTAAACGATGTTAGAATTTTGGGTCAAAAATGTAACATTTAAGGTGTTAGTCTCGTTATTTTAATTAGTCAAGATTTAAAGGGGTCAAATTAATATAGTATTAAGTTTGTGGCTAAAAGCATAAATGTAATGAAATGTCAGGTTATTGTGTAGATACCGTAAGTCAATATCTAATTTGATGAGGGGTTAAATCAGAATATTGAAAACTAATAAATAACCCTAGTGTTATTTAAATGGGTTATGGTCCCCATTTGTAGAGTACGGTAAAAATAAGGTTTATCAGGTTTTCTCTTTTCATCCCCATCAGAGGAGATTCAAGGAACCCTAAAGGACTCTACAAATAAGAAGATCACATACGCGGAACCTTCAATGATTTAAATGTGGATTTGAAAAACTAAATTAAATAAAATAAGAAGTTAATGGGATAAAGATAGTTTTAAAAAAATAATTGAAAAGAAAAATATAATTAAATAATTAAATAAAACAAATACTAAAGAAATAAATAAAATATATAACTACAAAATTATTTCAAAATTTGGCGTAAAAAACTGTTAAAAGACTTAGCAACTTCTTTATACAAGATATAAAAGCAAAACACGCCAAAAAAATGAGGTATTACCACAGTTAACTAAACGATGTTAGAATTTTGGGTCACAAATGTAAAATTTAAGGTGTTAGTGTCATTATTTTAATTAGTCAAGACTTAAAGGGGTCTAATTAATATAATATTAAGTTTGTGGTTAAAAGCATAAATGTCTTGAAAAGTCAGGTTATTGTGTAGATACCGTAAGTCAATATCTAATTTGATGAGAGGTCAAATTAGAATATTGAAAACTAAGAAATAACCCTAGGGTTATTTAAATGGGTTATGATCCCCATTTGTAGAGTACATTAAAAATATGGTTTATCAGGTTTTCTCTCTTCATCTCCATCAGAGGAGATTCAATGAACTCTAAGAAACTCTACAAATCAGAAGATCACATATCCGAAACCTTCAACGAATTCAATGGCAAATTCAGGTACACTTCCGCCTTCATTCTCTAATTGAATTCTAGTATGGGTTTAAAGGTTTAGAGTTCTGTTGTTGATTTCTATATCAGTAAAAATCATAAGGTTATGAACAGATCTAACAAATGGTTTCAGAGTCACTCATATCTGATTCAATTTGAATTTGAAATTTTTTTTATTTTTTTTATTTTAGAGTTTCAAAATTGAGATCCTTTTGATTTTCCAATTTGTAATACATGTGTGATATGATAAACGTAATTTGTGTGTATTTCTATATATTATTGTCGTGAATGTATGAATTTTTTCTATAAAACATTCACGCTTAACAATATAAGGTTTTAAAATATGGTTTGTTTTAAAATATGGTTACAGACCCTGAACTTTATTGTCTTCATCATGTGAAATCGTTTGGATACATATTTTTCTTCTTACGTTCAGAGAATAACATCGTCAGCTACGTGAAATTATTTGGATACATTGTTTAGTAACGTTGCAGTGCTGTCAACAACATGTTACTTTAGTGAATATATATATATATATATATATATATATATATATATATATATATATATCCCTGAACAAATTTCTATATTTTATTTAATTGCTTAATTTTTTTTATTTATTTATTAAAAAAGTAATTTTAATAAATAAATAAATAACTTTGATAAAATTGATTTTTTATTTTATTTTTTTTGTTGTGTTTCGCATAACAAACTAAATTAACTTCGGTATCATTTTGTTCAAATTTTAGCTACGAATTGTATTTTTATACAGTAATTTAACCTTTTTAAACAAGTAGTTGAAATGAAAATGTCGCTAAAGCGACCTCTTTTATAGAAATTGCTTATGAAAAATGTTAAATTATTTTTTCTGGTTTGTGTGTATGTTTATCCATGCGAGTATCAATTGCCCAAAGGACAACTGGTGGTTGGCCGGTTTTCATACGCGACTGTAATGGTAAACATGTGATAATTATGAGGTCCTACATGTGAATAATAAATCAATCCAAAGAGGGGTTTATTATTCGACATGTTTTTATTATCAATGTTTGATCGTTATGACAAGAGTACCTCTAGCAGTCGATATTACTGTCTAAGGACTTGATATTGGTGGTGCACTGGGTATCTTGAGATGGGTTATGTCTTTATTTGAACAACATTGATGATTCAGTTTTTATTTATGTGAGTGTATTTAAAATGTTTACTTTTTGTTCTTTTTTCAGCTACAATTGCTTCAATATCCGCTAATATGAATAAGGTTAAGGTCCTGAATGAGATAGATTTTAAGGATTGGAATGAGAACATGGAAATTGTTCTTGGCTGCATGGATCTTGACCTTGCATTAAGGATGAGGCAACCTTCTTCTCTTATGGAATTTGGTACCTCTAAACAGAGGAAAGATTACGAGAAGTGAGATCGCTCCAATCGCATGAGTCATGGTTTGGTTTGGTGCAACTACTAACATCAGTGTTTCAATGAGGGGTTGCCTGAACTACCAGAAGCCAAATGATGTTAAAAGATACATCTATGTTGGAGATGGCAAGTCGGTGGATGTGGAAGCTATAAGGGATTTTAAATTATTAATGTGTATCAGATTTTATTTGGATTTGAAAGACACTTTTGTGGTTTCGTCATTTAGACGGAATTTGATTTCAGTTTCTTATTTGGACAAATCAGGTTATTTTTATCCATTTGGAAACAATATGTTCAAGTTGTCTTTCAATTCAAATATTGTTGGGACTGGTTCACTTATGAGTCATGATAATCTATATTTGCTTGACATAATAGCTACCTATGGCGAATCCTTGAATGTGGAATCACGTGGTACTAAGCGTAAAATTAAGGATAATAATTCAGGAGCATTATGGCACAAACGCCTAGGTCACATCTCTAAAAATAAAGTTGAGCGACTAGTGTCATATGGAATTTTGGATTCCATTGACTTCACAAACTTTGATATTTGTGTTGAATGCGTTAAAGGAAAACAAATAGGGAGTCTGATGTGTCAGCAGTAGGGAGTCGAATGTATGTCTTAGTGTGCACGCGTCCGGATATTGCGTTCATAGTTGGGATGTTAGGAAGATATTTGAGCAATCCAGGAATGGATCATTGGAAAACAACCAAAAAGGTTATGAGGTATTTAAAGAGAACAAAAGACTATATGCTCACATATAGGAGGTCATACCAGTTAGAGATCACTGGATAATCTGACTCAGATTTTGCTGGATGCCAAGAAAGTAAAAGATCCACTTCAGGCTATATTTACATGTTGGTGGGTGGTGCAGTTTCTTGGCGCAGTGCTAAGCAAACTCTTACGGCTTCATCCACCATGGCAGCAAAGTTCATAGCATGTTATGAGGCATTCAACCATGAGATTTGGCTGATGAATCTTGTCATTGGGTTGCGAATTGTGGAAGGAATTGAAAGGCCACTTAAATTATACTATGACAACAAATCATTCGTCTTGTATTCCAACAATAATAGGAGCTCGACTAAATCAAAACATGTTGACATCAAATGAAAGGGTACAAAGTGGACAGATTTCCATAGAACACTTGGGGACAAACTCCATGATAGCAGATCCTCTTACAAAAGGTCTTCCATCCAAGGTCTTTCATGAGTACACTGCTCGCATGGGTGTTTTATCGTTAGAGGAGTCTTTGGTTTAGTGGGAGTTAGTCGATTATGAATTTTATGTTCCGTGTTTGATATTATGTATGCATACTATGATTTTAGTTAATTTCCAATTAATAAAGTTTGATATTAAGTACTTTACATTTTGTACATTAAAGTTATTGAATGATCTCACTACATTAAAGTATAACCAGTTGAAAATCGACATATAAAGACCAACTTCATGTGATTTTCATGCTACACATTTCATGATGGATCTATATCATTTAGTTATGTCACTATCGATGATCATTGATGAGTTTAGTTATGATTGATATAATGAAAATCACCTTGATTATGCATATTAACATGACTAATGGATGAGATACTTTGGATATGCTTAAAGAATATAATGGCAAATTTTGAGCTCATAAAGTCTAACACATGTGTAAAGTTACATATGTGACCAGTGGGAGATTGTTAGAATTTTGGGTCACAAATGTAACATTTAAGGTGTTAGTGTCATTATTTTAATTAGTCAAGACTTAAAGGGGCCTAATTAATATAATATTAAGTTTGTGGCTAAAAGCATAAATGTCATGAAAGGTCAGATTATTATGTAGATACCGTAAGTCAATATCTAATTTGATGAGGGGGCAAATTAGAATATTGAAAACTAAGAAATAACCCTAGGGTTATGGTCCCCATTTGTAGAGTACAATAAAAAAATGTTTATCAGGTTTTCTCTCTTCATCCCCATCAGAGGAGATTCAAGGAACCCTAAGAAACTCTACAAATCAGAAGATCACATACTCAGAACCTTCAACGATTTCAAAAGCAAATTCAGGTACACTTCCGCCTTCATTCTCTAATTGAATTCAGGTGTGTAAACAATAAACATCTTGGTAAAAAAAAAACATAACCACTATTTAAATTTGCGAATGTTGTATTCATTGGCCACAACCACATAAATGATCTTTTATGGTTATAAAAGAATTTAATAAAAAAAAGTAGTTAACTTACTTTGATAATAAAAAAAATGTGGATTTGAAAAACTAAATTAAATTAAATAAGAAGTTAATGGGATAAAGATAGTTTAAAAAGATAATAATAATTGAAAAGAAAAATATAATTAAATAATTAAATAAAACAAATACTAAAGAAATAAATAAAATATATAACTACAAAATTATTCTCAAAATTTGGCGTCAAAAATTGTTAAGAGACTTAACAACTTCTTTATATAAGATATAAAAACAAAACACGCCAAAAAATGAGGTATTATCACAATTAACTAAACGATCGTTGTAATATGATGTTATAAAAAGTATATTTGTAGTAATGTGGTAATGAGAACATTAGTACCTACCTTAAATCAGCCTCTTTTGAATCAGTTTTGATCGTAGATGATCAGACTGGATCGTCGTGGCCTTCGTGTAGGGCAGATGAAGATGCTTGTAGGAGAGGAAAGGGGGTTGTACCTGCAAGGTACTCCGATGCCAAAGTAAGTAATTGGGCAAAAAGAGAGGAAGCAAGTACAAAGGCAAGATTTCAAGTATTGAATATTGAATACTTGCCCCTCTCAAGTGAGAGGGTATTTATAGAAGTAACCCCTGGCGCGGGGCCAAGGTCTCCCATGTGGCCGAAATATCTGGTCGACCAATGGGAAACTGCTAGGTGGAGGGTCAGGCGCGTGACCCTTTGACCTAGTCCAACAGCTTTCGTGAAATCCAGGGAGGCAGTTGGTCGCGTGAACAGTTAAGCGCGTGAGGGGGATGTCCCCAACGGCTAGCTTCTGCCCAACAACTAGTTTCTGGCTATTGAGCCTGGTCAAGAGTAGGACTGGTTTGGGCCTTGCCCTACTGTGGGCCAAACGCCTGCCCAGTCCAGAACAAGAGCCCCCCAAGTCTTTGCTCTGAGGAAGAGTGATGACTTGAGATAGTTATATGGACAATTGTCCTTGAATGACAGTGTTCGGGGATGTGCCCCTCGCCTGTTCCAACTTCGAGGTGACCGATGTTGGTGTAGCGCACGATTTTCGTCGGTGACGCGACCACCTTATCGTGGAATTTGGATTTTCTCCTCAACGAAGAAGAGGGTGGTGCTACTTTCTGATTTCTTAATTATCCCATGAAGCTGGAAGGGAAATGGAAGTTATCTAAAACTAACCTTGCACGCGAATGTTTAACTGAACAACGCTTAAAGAGATTCGGGGAGTCGGGGTCAGGTTATACGATGGGAAGTTATCAATTACCCATCCTATATGTGGTTAACCACAGGTTGTTAGCTTTAGGTTTCACTTTGTACTTGATGGTGTTTATCTGCTAATGGGTTGGGAAAGTATGAGAGAGAGTGAGTTTGTGTTGATGTTCGGGTTTTTCTGATGTTTTTTAGTAAGGTACTGGACCTAAGTTTTGATTGATATGAAGGTGCTAGACCTAAAGTTTTTGATTAACAAGCTCGCTAAGATTTTGCAATCTTATGCCTACGTATTCCCGTTTAAACGAACAGGGAAATCAGAGCAATCGTAGTTCCTCCTATTCTAAGGGAGGAAAAAGATATTTTGGTGTCTTGTTCAAAGCCCAAGATTAAAGCTAAAAGGTTTATTTGTGTCTTGTTTAAAGCCCAAGATTGAAGCTAAGAGGTTTAACTGAGAGAGAACTTGTCATCTCTAAAGGGAGATATCTGGTCTGTTTATCACAACTGTTGGATGACTGTTTATAAATGAGGATTACTTTAACTGGGATATGTGAATCCAACAATGCCATAATTTCCTTTATAGGGGATTTGTCCTGAAGGGGAAAACTTTAACTCAGTTTAGAGCAATGCCATTTTTTCTTAGGAATTTCTCATACTAAGAGAGGGACAGTGGCGTGGATGTAAATAATCCAGAGGCTTGCCGCTTACAACAATTAGATGAAAGAAAGGGTTTACCAAGATAAAAGATGGACAACAACTTGGATATTTGAATCAACAAGTATGCCTCTTACAGCAGTTATCGGGGATTAGGGTTTGTTTTGAATGTCTGTTTTGATAAGTGATAAACAGAGAAGTAACTTCCTACAAATATATTTTGATTTCCTATGAGGGGATGTTGATTTTTGTGTGCCTTGATCAAAGCCCAAGGTTGAAGCTAAGAGGTTGATTGACTCCACTGGGGAAGTCCTTATACAAAGCCTAAGGGGAGGCTAAAAATGACCAACTCAACAAGAGAGTGTTTATATGTCTTGTACAAAGCCCAAGATCGAGACTAAAAAAGATGCTGACTCTTTAGGGATATCATTATACAAAGCCTAAGAGGAGGCTAAAAGTTTGACTTTTCCGGGCAAAATGTTCTGTCTGTCTTGTACAAAGCCAAAGATTGAGGCTAAACGGAGGCTTTACTGACTCGGTTAAGGATATTTTAGGTATCTCGTACAAAGCCCAAGATAGAGGCTAAAATGAGTTTGACTCTACGGGAGAGTATTATCTGTCTTGTACAAAGCCCAAGACTCAGGCTGAAACAAGTTTGACTCAGCTTTAGGAAATTTATTTCTCAAAGCCTAAAGGAAGGTTGGGAGGATTTGACTCCGCTGGGGAAGAAATTTGTCCCAAGCTTAAGAGAAGGTTATGAAGATTCATGTCTTGTACAAAGCCCAGGATTGAGGCTAAAAAGGGGTTCGACTCAACAAGAGAGTGCTTCTATCTGTCCTGTATGAAGCCCAGGATTGTGGTTGAACAAGCTGGAGAAATCATTATACAAAGCCTAAGAGGAGGCTAGCTTCTGCTAGGGGAAATCCTTATACCGAGCCTAAAAGGAGGCTGGAAAAGATTGACTAAAAAAAGAGAGTGTTTTTATCTGTCTCGTACAAAGCCCGAGATTGAGGCTAAAAGGGTTAACTCAACAAGAGAGTACTGAAAGGTGATTGACTCAACAAGAGAGTCTGAAAAGGTGATTGACTCAACAAGAGAGTCTGAAAAGGTTAGCTCCGGTGGGGAGAATCTTTGTACAAAGCCCAAGAGGAGGCTAACTTTGCTGAGGAAAGATCATTATACAAAGCCTAAGAGGAGGCTATCTTCTGCTGGGAATTATTGAGATCCAGAGGCAGGTCCAAAAGGGGAATCAACTCTTGCTGAGGGTTCCAGAAGTGTTGAGGTATCAGATGCCTTGAGGTTCTGATTTGGGATAGTGTTATACCGATGATAAGTTGACCCTGGTTGGGAATTTTAGGAGAAATACTGGGTTTTAGAACCCATGGGTTTTAACTCTGCTGGAGATTGATAAAAAATGACCAGGGTTTCTCCTATGTTTGTAAGGAACTTGAGAATGTCTTAGAGACTCAAGATTAGACTTTCCAAGTCTATTGGTATGAGAAGGTTGATCTTTGCATGATGCCCAGAGGAGGCAAGTGTTTTTAAGGGATGAGAATCAACCCTAAATTGGTATGAGGTTTTTGACTCAAGAAAGACTGTTCTAGCAAAAAATGACTAAGTTTTGTCTTATACCTGTAAGAGGTCTTCAGGATCCTTGTATTAAGCCCAAGAGAAGGCATGAGAACTTCTAAGAAGCCGGAGGATCCTTGTACAAAGCCCAAGAGGAGACGTGGATGCTTTTAGGAAGCCAGTGGGTCCCAAACCTAAGAAGAGTTCAAGAAAAGTTTCACTGAGAATAATCTTTTCCTTAGTGAACAGTTCTAGGGTTTGAAGAAATCCAAGAGAAGTTTCACCGGGAATTAATCCTCTCTGAGGAAACTGAATTTCTTTGACAAGTTCTAATAGTGACAGTCTGAGAAAAGGTTCACCGAGAATACTGCCTTTCTTTTTGTTCCATATTGTTTAAGTCTAAGAGAAGGCAAGACTGTATCTGGAAATCCTATGGGGATCTAGTTTACTGTATTTAAGAGTGACAAACTGGCTTTACCTAGTTCTAGACCTAGTTGTCGGGGAAAACTCTAAATAGATATACTAGTATATATACAGTTGATATATGACAAGTATTAAAAAGGATATGAAAGAAGGACTTACAGAGGAGCAGCTTCCCACAATACAGTTATATATATTAAAGCATGTAAATGAAAGCTGATAAAACTTACAGGCGAGCAAGCTTCCATGTTGTATTGTTAGTTGTTCAGAGAAATTAAATTTTTTTTTATAACAACTGTATATTTGAACCTAAATCAAAAGAGAAGTTGTTTTTAAAAAGATTGTTGGGGCTTATACTCAAAGAGAGGCCTAAGGTTTAACAGTGATCGCACCGTTGTTTTGAAGATCGTATCGGGACTTATACAACGACTGAGGCCCAAAAATGTTTATTTGCAAAAGGGTTTGGTCTTACACTCTTTCAAGAGGCCCAAGGATTTGTTTTAAACAAAAAGATGGGGCTTACAACTCAAGGAGAGGCCCAAGTGATTTGATTTTGAACTGGCGATCGCGCCGAGATTTTTTTGAAAATACAGTGGGACTTATACAATGTCTGAGGCCCAAAAATGGTTTGTAATTACAAAGGATTGGGTCTTACACTCTATTAGAGGCCTAAAAGTGTTTGAAAATTTAAAATCAAGATAAAACCCTAATTTTAAATAAAAATGATATTTTTCAAAGGAAATTAAATGAAAAAAAATGATATAAAATACCAAATATATTCAAAAATAAGTTGTACACTTTGAAAAATATTTTGAAAAATCATGTTCAATTACATGAGAGTTTGAAATTCAATTGGTTTTGAAAAATCAAAGTGGGAATTCCATTTAGAAATGTTTAACAACAATTAAAATGAACTTAATTACAAAAATTCTAACTATATTAAATAACTAATATAAATTGGATTTTTTTGTAAAATAAAATATTTAAACATTTTTGTGAATTTTGAGAAAAAAGAATCAATTCAAAAACGTAAAAAATCAGAGAGAAATTAATTTTCGAATCAATTAACAAAAATATCAAAATATTCAAATATTCAAAAATTTGAAAAAGGGCGCCAAGAACACCAAGTCCTTGCCCGCGTGCCCTGTTTCTGCAAATTTGCATTTTCTCACTTTTCTCCATGATTCCTCAATGGTTTTGCACGATTCAAGTACCAATCTTGTTCGTTTTTTAACAAGGATCACAACCATATAGATTAATTGCATTTATTTTGAGTATTGAGTGAGAAATCAGAAGAAAACCTTAAGAACCCTAATTTCAGCATGAACACCATGCAATTCTATACACGATTGATTCATGGCAATTGATTGAGGGTTATCACTCCATACATGAATATGAACATGTGGCAAAATTATTGTGCGGTAAAATATGCATGCATCATGGAGTTTGAAGAGTTCATGCTTACCTCTTGCACCTGGTGATCGAGTTTGGTGATGTAGGTGTTACAGCTAGGTTCCAATGATCTGGATAGCTTCCTTAGGTGTCAAGGAGTGTGTTTGAATGCTTGGAGTGGATTGAATTGAGCTGGAACTGGTTGTGGTACCTCAACTGCAAATCTGTCAAGAACTTGAGCAATTGGCTGGTGATTTTGAGAATCTGATGTTACAGATGTTATGTAAGAGTTTGAATCACTTCTATATGTTATATGTGAGGTGTGTGTGTGATTGGTTTGGTTGGAACTGCTCTCAAACTCAAAACCCGATAGTAACTTGAGTTAGAAGGCAAAATTGGAGTGAAAGTGGTGATTTGAGGAAAGCATCAGTTTGGGTGCTTTGGTGTACTCAAACTGATAACAAATGAGGCCTATTTATAGTGGAGCAAGTTTGTTTTGCAAGCAATAGTGAATGGCAACTGGTACAGGTCTGTGGCAAATGTGGATCAAATGGAATCTCAAGTCTCCTCTAGCCATTGACTCGAGGTTAGAGCACAGGCCTATGGTCTCTTGGTTCAGGGATAAGTCTTGACTGAATTCAGTTGGAATAGGCTCAGTTCATGCCACCTTGGTGCATCCATTAAAGGCTTGGAAACAAAATTGGAGTCTTGGCACTTTTAGCCTTTTTAGGCTTGTTAGGGCTACTTGTAGATTCTTGGACTTGGAAGGCTTGGAGATCAGATCACCCCCTTGGATTTGATCCTCTGACGTGTCAAAATGTTGACAAGGCTTGGAGTTATTAGATTTGGACAAATAGAGCAAATGTGCACAATTCTGCCTTGTAAAACCAGTTCATGATGCCATGTTTCAAGGGTTGTATCTCCCTGCTCAAATTGAATTTGGAGATGATCTGGTACTTGTTGGAAAGCCCTTATGGCATACTTTAACTTTGATGTTCACCCCTAGACCTGGTTTGACTTGGATCAAGGTGAAAAATGTCCCTACATTTTGGAAAAAGTAAGGCAGATTCTGACTTAGTGAAAATTTCACTAAGTGTTGGAAAAATGTAATTTTCATGTTTTTAGCCATTTTGATCACTCCATGACTTAAAATCTATTAGGAATTGGAGTTTGATGTAGTTGAAGCTTTTGTAGAGTGTAGCAAGACCTACAAATCCAGCTTTAGATCACCCAAAATGGGTGCTTGGATCTCAAGTTATGGTCCTTGGAAGTTGGTACCCTAGCCACTTTGTTCCATAACTTAGAAAAATTCTAAGTTTTTTATGGTTATCCCTTTTATAAGTTAACTCACTTTCTTTGATTTTTCTTGATGATTGATGATTCAAATCACATATTAACATTGTTTTAGGGTTAAGGAACTTTGGTTGACCAAAAATCCAAAAAGTCAAACTTGGATTTTTGTACAGTTGACTTTTTCATCAGATGAAATGTTGACTTTGTGATCCTTTTATGAAATCAATCCTTGGGCTCAATTAAACTTCATGGATGGCCTCCAAGGGTATTTAGGAATGTCTTGGACCTCTCCCCAAGGTTTGAGATCAAGGGTAGGTCAACAGTCAAGGGTAGGGTTGACTTTTTTCATCAGAAACCCTAATTTGTGATCAGATGGTCTTGAGTTCTTGTGGCTTATGATTTGAGCTCTTTGAGTCAATCAAATCTTGTAAACATGTCAATATGATGTATTTGAGGTATTTGAAGTTCATTTTGAAGCTTCAAGCCATGTCTCACTGTTACGGTGAGAATCGGATAACAAGCTATTAATTAACTTGCATCGCAAAACTTTAAAGTTCACCACCGACTTTGATTTATCCAAAGGAATGGTTCAAGATCGAGAAAAACCTGAAGGGGGGAGATCTAAAGTTCGGGGGTTGGTTACGCCTAGGGAAGGTATTAGCATCCTAAACGTACGTAGTACTCTACGGGAACCTCTTGTTTTAATGTTTGTTATATCTTACTCGCTTGCTAAGGGTGATATGCTAAAGGTTGAAACCCTAGGGGGTTGTTTCTAAGTATACTCGACAAAGCATCGCACTTTGCGCTTACGTATCCTTGCGTGAGTGGAATCAGAGTATCCGTAGTTCACCAATATAAGGGTGAAGGACAGGAACCGTTGACTATGGCCAAAGTTCCAAGGGGAAATGAGTATAAGCTCATTCTAGAGTTCACAATAACTCTCTAAATCTAAGTCATAGGGGAAAGTGAGTTCTCATGATGATGAGAATCACATAGAGTTCAAAAACTCTAACCTATTTCTAAGTTGTGATTTCATTGGCTCTCATGAGGCCAAGAAATAAGGGTAAACCTAGAAGGATAAAGGTAGGGTGGTTGTTTAGTGACTTCAAGAGTCAATTTAAGAAGGTCTCCTTTTGGAATGGGGGGAAAGATAATAGTTGTAAAGATTACTACAAGATAACAACTTATAATTCAAATATGATGATGCAAGAGACATGAATAACATATGAGATGCAATAAAGTAAAAATAGTCTCGTCTTAATCATGATTTAATCGAGAAATCGATAATCAATGATTCTTGACTTTCATCGACTAAATAGGTGAATAAAATTGAAATAAAGAGAAAGTGGTCTCGTGTTGATCAAAGTTTTGTCAATTCAATGAAGTCAACCAAACCATGAGGTTTGTTATGTCATCGACCAAAATAAAGAAAGTGGAATCGAAATGAAAAATAAAATCGGTCTCGTCTAAATCAAGATTTAATCGAGAAATCGATAATCTTATATTTTTGACTTTCATTGACCAACAAAAATAAATAAAAAGTGGCCTCACATTTATCAAGACCTTATTGATTTGAAATGATCAAAGTCAAGATTTGTGTAATGTCATCGGCCTAAATAAAGATTATGAAATAAAAATAAGGTTGATCTCGTCTTAATCAAGATTTAAATCGGTAAATCGATAATCTTGATATTTGACATTCATCGACCAAAATAAAGAAAATAGAGAGTGGCCTCCTACAAATCTAGATTTTTAATGATTTTGAAATAATCAACAAAGTCAAGATTTATATGATATCATTGGCCAAAATAAAAGAAAATAGAATATGAGCAGAATCAAAACTTTAAATAGCTAAACAAAATCAAAATAAGACTAATCAAATTTAAAAACTAAAAAAAAAACTCTTTAGAAATTATTTTAACACAAATTAAGTAAAGACAAAATGAAGGGAGAGTTGATAAAACAAAGAGGGGTGCGCTGGAACAAGCTGAGGATATGGTACCACTGGGAGATTAGGGATGGAATCATCATGGGCTCTAAGGCCCATTCCTCCATCAGCCCCAAACGTGAAACAAAAACAAAAATGGGCTCAAAGCCCATCGCCTCCTCCAATAAAGCTTGTTAACATAAAAGAAAGATGAGGATAAAAAACAAACGGGTCATCAGGCCCAGATGCTACACGGTATGTAAAGAATAGAGTTTAATCTCAAAACATTAAAACACACATTAAAGATAAAGGTCAAACACATTAAGGTGTTATCATCCCCATCTTCCAAGAGACACGCTTCTCTTTGGTTTCAAGTGACTCAAAAGAGTCATAAGTCGTGGTCAAAAAGGATGAAAGTCAGAATGAAAAGAACATTCGCAAATGAAACCAAAAGGAAAAAAGCATCAGACCAAGAGTTTTCAACCGATACGATTTATCTCCGTCCAGATCTCTTTCATACTCGCTGCATCTCGATTCTGTCCCTCTTTCGAGTTTCGTTTCGACCCAGTCTTGTCTATGACATTGAATCAGGTTTGTATTTGTTTCGACTTATGTTATTTTGGATCTCTCTTCATCTTAATCTCTCTGCTTCATCAGTTTCGTTTGGATTTCTGTGCGTTTATGGTTGTTTGAATCTGTTCTGGATTGAGGTGGTGGAACGATTTTTTTAGAGAGGGATTTGAGATGTGGTTTTTGAGTTTTGAGTTTGTTTTTAGTTGTTGTTGATGTTTGATGGAGGCGGAAGGTTGCTTGACAAGTTTTGTTCCGAAGGATTTGGAGGATGTTGATTTGGGTTTCGAATAGTGGTTGGAGAGAGAAGCAGTTCGTTGGGTCTTGAAGGTTAATGGAATAAAAAGGGCGACGAAACTGAGGTTTAGGGTCTGAAATCGGTTCTGGTTTGTGAAAATAAACGAAGGTATGGTGTTGTTTGGTTGCTGTGTTGTAGTTGAAGAAAGGAATGGTTGAAGGTTGACTTGGTTGATGAAAAAGGTTGGGTGTAAGATTGTTCAGAGTTGTTGGACGATGTATTGAATGGTGGTGACGAGAGCGGATGAAGGGGGTTTATTTCCGGGTGGAGTGTGATTGAAGAGTTTGATAGAGTTGATGAAAGGAGGTTGAGCAGTTGTAGAATAGAGAGAAAATCAAGGTTATGGTGTTGCTGTATCCGACCTCTTGTTCGTCCCCTATCCTCTCCTCTTTTCTGCTATCTATCCTCAAGAAAACAGAACTTGTTTCTTAAATTTTTATTTGAATTTGACCATTGTTGAATTGTCATTTTCAGGCTGCAGAGGGTCTTGGACGGATTGTTGCTATCATGTAGCAGTGGCTGGTGTGGAGGTACAGGCGTGCAGGGTGACAACAACTTGTCACAACAATTCTTGTATTATTATTTTGATTTTACATAATGGACTTTGTGAAAAAAACAAGAAATGGGCTTACGATTTATGACTTGAATTGAAATGGCAAATGAAAATGAACTTGGTTTTTTATATTTGAATGAAATTTGTTTGGATATTAAAATAGATAAAAAGGATAATGTTAAAATAGGGATAATTATGGATAATTGGAAATGTGGATTTAGAAAATGGGTTAAGAGAAATGGATATGGATAAATTGATAATTGAATGGGTGATTGAATGGATATTGGTAGAAGTTGATTTGAAAAATGGATAATAATCATGGTTTTAATGGATATTTGAATTAAAAAAAGAAAAGATCCTAAATATGGCCCTAAAAGATAAAATTGTATGGAATTGGATATTTGCATTGATAATGGAAAATGGATTTTTGGATATGAAATGGATATTTATGGATTAAAAATTGGATAAATGAATAGACTTTGGATTTGAGAATAATGGTTAGAATGAAAGATGGATACTTGGATAAGAAGAATGGTTAATAAATGATTATTGAAATTGGTTTGGAATTAAAGGTGACAATTGAGGGTGAATAAAATGGATAGGTATTTGGTTATGGAGAGGATCAAGGAGAGGGTTACAGAGACATCTCTTTGAAATGAGGGGCTTGCTTGATTCAATGCTCCATTCAAAATCTTGATTACTCACCTCTTGAATCTCCTTAAAATAACACCTAATGAAAAAATGAAACAAACACAAACAAAACCTGATAAAAGGGTTAGCTATGCAGCATGATTGACCTAAAATGACATGCAAGAGATCAATGTATCTAAGGGTAAAATTTGGGGTACAACAGTTGCCCCTATTTA
Organism: Lathyrus tuberosus; assembly: GCA_022829125.1. NCBI lineage: Eukaryota > Viridiplantae > Streptophyta > Magnoliopsida > Fabales > Fabaceae > Lathyrus > Lathyrus tuberosus. Next base: position 9,564,505 of record JALAZF010000078.1, read on the forward strand.
AATATCTTCACCTGATGACATGAGAGATGAAAATCCTGATGACGTCGGGGTGAAGGATATTTAAATACAGATAACCGAAAATTTTGCCCTTAGATGCAAAGACATGCAATGCTACTAAAATGATGATATGATGCCATGAAAGATGCAAAAATGCAGACAAAACAGGACACCAAAGAAACAAAGAGCCACCAAACACAGAAAAGCTTCACCGGGGAAGCAAGAAGATTAGTATCTGTAAGGAAAACTCACTGGGGATACAGGCTAACTAACAAAAGAGACTCACTGGGGAGACCTAGAGGCAACACCGGGGATAAAAAATAAAAGGGATTTTCCAATGGGGAAAGATCCAGGGAGGTGAATGACAGGTTCAAATATGACCGGACGACACTGGGGAAAAGACACAACCTTACTAGGCACGGAACCAGAAAGAAAACACGATCTCCACTGGAGATCAGTTTTAAATAAAGGATAGACACCCGAACAAAAGATTTTCTGGGGATTCCTTACGCTGAAGAATTCAAACGGGAACTTCAAGAAAAGCCAGAAAAGACAGAAACGAATTCTGCGCGCCAGATAAAAACACCTGGGGTTTTAAAGGGGAACAAGGCTGATAAACCAAAAAAAAGATTCTGGTACTCATAAGAGTTGGTTGAGATAACAAGTAATTTGCTTCATGAGGAAAAACCAGTATGGGCTGACTAGTAACCTTATTGGACGTAGAACCAAAAGATGGGCTCCAATAAAGGTATCGAGAATGATCGATCATCAAGTCTAAACGTGACTAGATGACATTCTAGAAAGGATCCACAATGAAGGTTGAACCGGAAAGACGGTCTTCATTGGGAAAATACATCCAAAGTGATGGAACAACAGGTTCAAGTATGACCGGTTGGCACTTTAGAAGGAGATATAACCTCATTGGAGATAGAACCAAAGATGGGCCCCAATAAAGGTATCTAGAATGATTGATCATCAAGTCTAAACGTGACTAGATGACATTCTAGAAAGGATCCGCAATGAAGGTTGAACCGAAAAGACGGCCTTCACTGGGAAAATACATCCAAAGTGATGGAACAACAGGTTCAAGTATGATCGGTTGGCACTTTAGAAGGAGATATAACCTCATTGGAGATAGAACCAAAGATGGGCCCCAATAAAGGTATCTAGAATGATTGATCATCGTGACTGGATGACATTCTAGAAATAAAGATCCTCAATGAAGGTTGAACCAGAGAGACGGTCTTCACTGGGAAAATACATCCAAAGTGATGGAACAATAGGTTCAAGTATGACCGGTTGGCACTTTAGAAGGAGAACTAACCTTATTGGAAGTAGAACCAAGAAATGGGCTCCAATAAAGGTATCTAGAATGATTGATCATCGTGACTAGATGACATTCTAGAAAGGATCCGCAATGAAGGTTGAACCGGAGAGACGATCTTCACTGGGAAAATACATCCAAAGTGATGGAACAACAGGTTCAAGTATGACCGGTTGACACTTTAGATGGAAAACAACCTTATTAGAAGTATAAGCAAGAACTGGACTTCCAATAAAGGTAAAGTATCTGATAGGTTAGTACCGGGGTTGCATAACTAAAGATTAGACTTCTTGGGGAATACCCATTATGGTTGCAAAGAGGTTGAATAGTACCAGAGATAGATAAGCTGCTTATAAGAGACTACCACTTATCGCTATTGAAAAATAAGCTTCTTCAAGAAATTGCTGCTTGTTAGATATGTTGATATCACAACACTATTGGAGAAATAATTTTGTCTTTAATTAGGATCTTGTAAAAGATTCCTTTGCAAGACATAGTGCAAAATAAATGCACGTTCAAAGATAGGTTAAAAACCACACCCGCCAGGGACCAAAGTTCAATCTAGGAACAAGCTAGAAAGAATCAGTCAAACAAGACTCCAATTGAGGAAAGAACTCAAATGGGGATTTATCTCATCCAAATGTGGAAAAGATAACTGAACCAACCATCATCCACGAGAACCAATCTCTGTGGGGAATTTAGAAGGATGGGCACTTTATGCCTAGGGCTGACAACTCTATTGGAGAGAATAGACAAGCCCAGTCACTTGGGGAGATAACACCAAAGTGAACAAAAACAGGTAAACACCAGAAAAGGAAGTAGAAATGCTAAGATGCTATGCATATGAGTGCTTATGCCATGCTTATGCTTATGCTGACAAAACAGACAAGAAGCGAAACCGGAGATGAAATAAACGTCTCGACAAAGGACACCTAGCCAAACTCATCAGATTGGACCAATACTGGGGATGAAGAAGAATCAACAACTTCACTGGTGAAAAGAGTATTCCACTTGAGGTATAACATCATGAGGATTGCCATCATGAGCTTGATCTCTTTGTTGGAGGAGAATCCATGGAGAATTGTCAAGATTAACTGAAGTAACAGCTTATTGGGGAGCTAGCAAAGGATATCATAAGAACAAAGTAGTTCTGCATCCTGACTTGCATGATGATCACCATAATAAACAATAGCTCTTGCAACAGGTAATCTTCAAATCTTCTCTGCCCCAGATTACATGGTCTATTGGGAGAAAATAACAAGAGGATTTTACAGAAGAGTTGGCATACCAGATGTTTCAATATCTTTAAACTCTTAGAGAGATCTCGGCGTAATTGCCCCAGATTAACTGTATTCACACAACAAGGTCCTTGAACTTGCTTCAGACTGGTTGTTTGACGATTTGGGGAACCAACTTACCCCTGTCAGCTTGGTTGATCTGTGAAGGAGATGTCGTTGACTTACTATTTTTTTAGAGATTTGCCGAATCTCGACCTGATTGCCCCTGATTAACTGATAGGTAATCAAAAGGATTTTACAGAAGAATTGGCATACCAGATGCCTCAATATCTCCAAACTTTTGAAAAGGTTCACGAGCCTTGACACTACCGCCTCTGTTCAACTGTATTCGTATTACTCAAACTGTAGTAGAGACGTCTGGGGAACAAAACTTGCCCCTGCTGATGGGTCACTGGGGTCCACACTTGTCATAAGATGACTTGGAGAAGACTTGTTCCAGTATTTTGAACTTTGACGAGTTCTGCCCCTGACTCGGTTGATTGGTAAATCCTTCTGCTTGGTTGCCCCTGACTGAGCTTCTTTTATCAAGTTGAATCCCCTAGCTGGCTGCATTTGTTGGGATTCCTTTGATATTGAATTGTCTTGCAAACAAGTATTGTTCATCAAAAATTGGCAAGTTCAATGCGATATTCATGCAAACTTTTGAAATCAAGTTTTATTGATGAAACACATACGATGGAATGATTAAATCAAAAACAAAGTGGATCTAGTCATTTACAGAATGACAGAGGAAGTGATTAACACACGCAAATAACAAAGATTATTAGGAGTCAGGTTAATCGACCTTGCTGTAGTATGCTTTCAAAACAACCTTACCTTAATTAAGTCTTTTAAGGGTTGTAACGTGGCCTGGTTCACGGTTTTATGAAACAAAGGATAAAGACTCAAAGTTTATTTGTCCCACCCAATCTTCGTGATGAACTCCAATCCTACACTCAGTTAACTCAAGCTATACATTCAAGTTTCCAAAAGCTAGGAAGTCACCTGATTTGAGAGAGCTGACTGGCACCTTACACGAAGCGCTTGTATTTGATTGCATAACCAAGTTAAACTGAGAACTACCCTGCCCCAAGGTTGAGATTTAAGGGTTTTTTTGTGTAAGGAAAGAAAACTCCTACTTCTAGGCTCGAAGGGTTAACGAGGGACTATCTTCCTTATTTCTCCAGTATTTGGGAATTGAAACAATGCCTTACATCCTCGGCAAAGTTTAATCGGCAGCATACCACAACAATTATGAACACGAGGTTTTCATCATCCTCCCTAATCTTTGTTTAACGACCAATTTGATAAATGGAAAGAAACAAGATGAAGATATTATTATATTTTTTTTAGCATAAAAGTATATGAGTGAAACGAATGGACTTAGTCCAAAAGATGCACAAACATTTCATTAACCTTGCCAATTTGAAAGTACAACAAAGCTTATAAGCAAATACAAATTCAAAGTGCAAAGGAAATACAGTAAAATTGCTAAAACAGCCAAAAGATTGCCAACTTTAGGGAATCAAATACAGAAAATCAAAGAGGAGCTCAATCACAGAACCATAATCCATCATTGTCTTGATACATCCTCCACAGCATTACTTATCTCATGAGCGGGTAAGGATTGTTCTTGGTATTAGGCTGGGAGCCATCGAAAGACAAAATGTTTCTCTCCACTAAATCCTTCACAATATGCTTCAAAGCAAAACAACCTTCTAAATTATGGCCTGGTGCACCTTCATGGAATGCACAATGAGCATTGGGATTGTAAGAAGGTGGAAGCGGATCAGGAGGTGGGCCTGATGACCTTGTAGTTATTAATCCTTGTTGCACCAAGGCAGGATACAATGTTGTATACGTCATAGGAATGGGAGGAATCGGAGGCCTTTCACCCTTTCTTTTACCCTGAGTCTGTTGGTGATAAGTAGGAGCGTTGGGCGCTCGTTGATACACTGGTGGCTGAGGAACCGGCTGATAAACAGAAGCTTGGCTGTTGAATGTTGGCGTGATGGTGGCCACATAAGGTTGCTGAATAGAATAACGCTGTTGTTGTTGACGCTGCTGAGGTTTCCAGGACTGATTTTTCTTCCTTTTGTTTGTTATCACCACATTGGTATCTCCTTCCCTTTTGAAGGATATCTTGGCATCGTCGCTCGGACTATCGGCTCTCTTGGTCATTTTTCCACTCTTCAGACCAAGCTCTACTTTAACCCCCACAGCCACAATATCGGAAAAATTAGCAGACACGCTACTGATCATCCTTTCGTAGAATTCCGGTCTCACCGTGTTAACAAACCAATCAGTTAACTCTTTTTCAGATAAAGGTGGCTCTACCTGTGAAGCCAGCTCTCTCCATCTTTGTGCATACTCTTTAAAAGACTCGGTATTGTTCTGCGACATACTCAGTAGTTGTCTGCGATCGGGCGCCAAGTCCAGGTTATATTTGTAATGCTTTACAAAAGCATCAGATACATCTTGAAAGCATTGGATCTTAGATTGGTCCAAAGTCAAATACCACTTTGCAGCAGCCCCTTTCAGACTATCTTGGAAGCAGTGGATCATCAACTTGTCATTGTCCATAAACGTAGCCATTCGTCGGTAATACATGACCAAATGCGACTTAGGACAGGTTGCACCTGAGTATAGGTCGAAATTGGGTAGTTTGAACTTGGGTGGAATTACCAAGCCTGAGACTAAGCACATGTCTTTAGCATTAGTATTAAATACATTGCCCCCTTCCATTGCTTCTAATTTCCTCTGAATTGTCTCTACACTTTCCTTCAGCCTTTCATGTCGATTATCTCCTTCTTCGGACATATTGACACAATCATAAACCGGATGTGGGTTCTGAAAAACTGGGTGCACCTGAGCTTGCACTGCTGCTGGAACGAAGGTAGGAATAGCTTGAAATGCCTTATTAACCAAAGGAACAACTTGTTGAGTAGAAGTGACGATCGGAGCACGTATAAAGTTAAAAGGCATGCCTACAGTGGGGTTTATAGTAGTAACGGGAGGTTTTATAGTTGTAGTGATAATCTCGGAGACCACCGTCGCTTGTGTATCCATCCTTGCCCTCATAACTTGAATTGCTTCCAGAATCTGCCCCATTCCTCCTCGGAGCTCACTCAATTCATTGTTGACTCTGTCCATTTCACAGTACTATTCAGATATCCTTTGTCGAGTTTGGGTTCGTGGGTTTGGGAATTCAATGACGATTCTGAAGGGAAAACGATGACAGAAGATAAGACAAAGAAGAAATGCACATGCTATGACATGATGCAAATGGGATGCTAATGCAAGCCAAATGGTTTCAAGGAACTCAAAGGCAAGCTGCAAATTTTTTTTGAAAAACTGAAGAAGTTTTTGTTTTAAAATCCCTGATCTCTATTGATCTTTGCCAAGGAAACAAACATTTGAGTTCCTCAAAACCAAAGGGCTAAGAATGCTTGAATGTATGGATGCATAAAGCACACGAGCACAAACATATGTACACACAACAAAACATACAAATCCTAGGTTTTGGGGTCTCATGAATGGAGCCATGGTCTACCCATCCCAATAGGTATGTACTACTGGTTTTCATCTGCTGAACGGGGTTCTAAAAAGTTCCCAGAGTCGGCAACCCGTCTTTCAGATTTTAAGGATTTCCCAGATGACTTGGTAATCAATAAAATTCTCAAGAGGATCTTCTTTGAGTCTAGTATCGCGTGACAACCAATTCAGAAATAGACTCCATCATGGTCACCGCACTACATCCTAAAAAGGCTTAGTGGGGTTTGGTAACTACGGTTCTCAATATCATGGGCTCCTAGGTTGAGAGTAGCACGTCTCACGAATGGATTCGTTCAACATGACTAGACTCTCAAGAGGGCCTCAACTGAGTGATGATGTCTCAATTCAACTTTTCAGGATTCGACTCCCTCAAAGCCTCCTTGAATACCATCTTCCTATCCTAATTGCACTCAAATTCGGGTATATGATTTATCTCACCACTCAAGAACCAAGCCAACAAAAGATAATTAAGCAAAGCATATATACAATCAAACAGATATACATAAATATAGCAGGCAAGTATAAGTAAAACAAGCAAAAACGAGATGGGCTTAACCCTAAAAAAAAAACTGATCCCCAGTGAAGTCGCCATTTCTGTTGCGGTGAGAATCGGATAACAAGCTATTAATTAACTTGCATCGCAAAACTTTAAAGTTCACCACCGACTTTGATTTATCCAAAGGAAAGGTTCAAGATCGAGAAAAACCTAAAGGGGGGAGATCTAAAGTTCGGGGGTTGGTTACGCCTAGGGAATGTATTAGCATCCTAAACGTACGTAGTACTCTACGGGAACCTCTTGTTTTAATGTTTGTTATATCTTACTCGCTTGCTAAGGGTGCTATGCTAAAGGTTGAAACCCTAGGGGTTTGTTTCTAAGTATACTCGACAAAGCATCGCACTTTGCGCCTACGTATCCTTACGGGAGTGGAATCAGAGTATCTGTAGTTCACTGATCTAAGGGTGAAGGATAGGAACCATTGACTATGGCCAAAGTTCCAAGGGGAAATGAGTATAAGCTCATTCTAGAGTTCACGATAACTCTCTAAATCTAAGTCATACGGGAAAGTGAGTTCTCATGATGATGAGAATCACATATAGTTCAAAAACTCTAACCTATTTCTAAGTTGTGATTTCATTAGCTCTCATGAGGCCAAGAAATAAGGGTAAACCTAGAAGGATAAAGGTAGGGTGGTTGTTTAGTGACTTCAAGAGTCAATTTAAGAAGGTCTCCCTTTGGAATGGGGGGAAAGATAATAGTTGTAAAGATTACTACAAGATAACAAGTTATAATTCAAATATGATGATGCAAGAGACATGAATAACATATGAGATGCAATAAAGTAGAAATAGTCGTCTTAATCATGATTTAATCGAGAAATCGATAATCAATGATTCTTGACTTTCATCGACTAAATAGGTGAATAAAATTGAAATAAAGAGAAAGTGATCTCGTGTTGATCAAAGTTTTATCAATTCAATGAAGTCAACCAAACCATGAGGTTTGTTATGTCATCGACCAAAATAAAGAAAGTGGAATCGAAATGAAAAATAAAATCGGTCTCGTCTAAATCAAGATTTAATCGAGAAATCGATAATCTTATATTTTTGACTTTCATTGACCAACAAAAATAAATAAAAAGTGGCCTCACATTTATCAAGACCTTATTGATTTGAAATGATCAAAGTCAAGATTTGTGTAATGTCATCGGCCTAAATAAAGATTATGAAATAAAAATAAAGTTGATCTCGTCTTAATCAAGATTTAAATCGGTAAATCGATAATCTTGATATTTGACTTTCATCGACCAAAATAAAGAAAATAGAGAGTGGCCTCCTACAAATCTAGATTTTTAGTGATTTTGAAATAATCAACAAAGTCAAGATTTATATGATATCATTGGCCAAAATAAAAGAAAATAGAATATGAGCAGAATCAAAACTTTAAATAGCTAAACAAAATCAAAATAAGACTAATCAAATTTAAAAACTAAAAAAACTCTTTAGAAATTATTTTAACACAAATTAAGTAAAGACAAAATGAAAGGAGAGTTGATAAAACAAAGAGGGGTGTGCTGGAACAAGCTGAGGATATGGTACCACTGGGAGATCAGGGATGGAATCATCATGGGCTCTAAGCCCCATTCCTCCATCAGCCCCCAACGTGAAACAAAAACAAAAATGGGCTCAAAGCCCATCGCCTCCTCCAATAAAGCTTGTTAACATAAAAGAAAGATGAGGATAAAAAACAAACGGGTCATCAGGCCCAGATGCTACACGGTATGTAAAGAATAGAGTTTAATCTCAAAACATTAAAACACACATTAAAGATAAAGGTCAAACACATCAAGGTGTTATCATCCCCATCTTCCAAGAGACACGCTTCTCTTTGGTTTCAAGTGACTCAAAAGAGTCATAAGCCGTGGTAAAAAAGGATGAAAGTCGGAATGAAAAGAACATTCGCAAATGAAACCAAAAGGAAAAAAGCATCAGTCCAAGAGTTTTCAACCGATACGATTTCTCTCCGTCTAGATCTCTTTCATACTCGCTGCATCTTGATTTCGTCCCTCTTTTGAGTTTCGTTTCAACCCGGTCTTGTCTATGACATTGAATCAGGTTTGTATTTGTTTCGGTTTATGTTATTTTGGATCTCTGCTTCATCAGTTTCGTTTGGATTTCTGTGCGTTTATGGTTGTTTGAATCTGTTCTGGATTGAGGTGGTGGAACGATTTTTTTAGAGAGGGATTTGAGATGTGGTTTTTGAGTTTTGAGTTTGTTTTTAGTTGTTGTTGATGTTTAATGGAGGCGGAAGGTTGCTTGACAAGTTTTGTTCCGAAGGATTTGGAGGATGTTGATTTGGGTTTCGAATAGTGGTTGGAGAGAGAAGCAGTTTGTTGGGTCTTGAAGGTTAATGGAATGAAAACGGAGACGAAACTGAGGTTTAGGGTCTGAAATCGGTTCTGGTTTGTGAAAATAAATGAAGGTATGGTGTTGTTTGGTTGCTGTGTTGTAGTTGAAGAAAGGAATGGTTGAAGGTTGACTTGGTTGATGAAAAGGGTTGGGTGTAAGATTGTTCAGAGTTGTTGGACGATGTATTGAATGGTGGTGACGAGAGCGGATGAAGGGAGTTTATTTGCGGGTGGAGTGTGATTGAAGAGTTTGATAGAGTTGATGAAAGGAGGTTGAGCAGTTGTAGAATAGAGAGAAAATCAAGGTTATGGTGCTGCTGTATCCGGCCTCTTGTTCGTCCCCTATCATCTCCTCTTTTCTGCTATTTATCCTCAAGAAAACAGAACTTGTTTCTTAAGTTTTTATTTGAATTTGACCGTTGTTGAATTGTCATTTTCAGACTGCAGAGGGTCTTGGACGGATTGTTGCTAACATGTAGCAGTGGCTGGTGTGGAGGTACAGGCGTGCAGGGTGACAACAACCTGTCACAACAATTCTTGTATTATTATTTTGATTTTACATAATGGACTTTGTGGAAAAAAAAAAGAAATGGGCTTACGATTTATGACTTGAATTGAAATGGCAAATGAAAATGAACTTGGTTTTTTATATTTGAATGAAATTTGTTTGGATATTAAAATAGATAAAAAGGATAATGTTAAAATAGGGATAATTATGGATAATTGGAAATGTGGATTTAGAAAATGGGTTAAGAGAAATGGATATGGATAAATTGATAATTGAATGGGTGATTGAATGGATATTGGTAGAAGTTGATTTGAAAAATGGATAATAATTATGGTTTTAATGGATATTTGAATTAAAAAAGAAAATATCCTAAATATGGCCCTAAAAGATAAAATTGTATGGAATTGGATATTTGCATTGATAATGGAAAATGGATTTTTGGATATGAAATGGATATTTATGGATTAAAAATTGGATAAATGAATAGACTTTGGATTTGAGAATAATGGTTAGAATGAAAGATGGATACTTGGATAAGAAAAATGGTTAATAAATGATTATTGAAATTGGTTTGGAATTAAAGGTGACAATTGAGGGTGAATAAAATGGATAGGTATTTGGTTATGGAGAGGATCAAGGAGAGGGTTACAGAGACATCTCTTTGAAATGAGGGGCTTGCTTGATTCAATGCTCCATTCAAAATCTTGATTACTCACCTCTTGAATCTCCTTAAAATAACACCTGATGAAAAAATGAAACAAACACAAACAAAACCTGATAAAAGGGTTAGCTATGCAGCATGATTGACCTAAAATGACATGCAAGAGATCAATGTATCTAAGGGTAAAATTTGGGGTACAACACTCACTTCACAAGTTAACTCAAGGGTTGAATTAGGTCAAAACCCTAATTCCTGGTTTATTGATAGATAGACCTTCAAGGTGATTTTGCCATTGTGGATGGGCTCTTGAGATCCTTTTGAGCTTATAGGACCATACATTGAGGCATTGGCTCAAGCCTTGATGGAAATTTTCATCTGGAGCCCTCAGGCGACCAAAACCCTAATTTGGTGACACTGGCGATCTTGAGGCTTGATCCACTTGGAATGCTGCAATCTTGTGCTTAATTCTTGGCGTGGGAGTCCTCTTGATCCTTTTTGGATGTTTGAGAGGTTAGACAAGTTGAAGATCATGTAAATTCTTGATTGATCCTTGTCTAAATGCTCTAAGAGGGCTCAAAACCCTAATCTTTGATTGTAGTGAATCCTCAACCATATTTAAGGAGATTGATGAGGCATGATGGTTCATCCATATTGTGATGATGATTTGCACAACGATGGGAAATCCTGGTGGTCAAAATTTGGGGTATGACAGATGCCCCTATTTAATCTTCTTGGACCCGAAGGTGTGAATGGTGAAGGTATTCGGGCATTCAGGGTGCAAGAGGATTAAATATCGGAATACCCGAAATTTTGATGGTGGTTATAAATGGCAATTTGCTCATCCATCTTCTTTTGCTAAGCAATGATACTTAGAAAAGGGTGAAACTTCCCCTCGATCCCGGTCTTCAGCCAAGGAACTGGTCTAAGTTTCTTTTGTCAATAAACTTCCCCTCGATCCTGGTCTTCAGCCAAGGAACTGGTCTCAGTTTCGGAAATAAACTTCCCCTCGATCCTGGTCTTCTGCCAAGGAACTGGTCTCAGTTTCTTTTGTCAATAAACTTTTTTGACAAGGGATGTTATTTGTAGAGGTTTTCCTCAAACTTCTCGCCGAATTTTCCTTGGGAGATGCCATTTGATGGGAGAAAGTTTTGATGTCAGACTTGCTGGGGAACCCATTTGTCTGAGTTGTAGAGTTATACAAACTTCTCTGTTGGAGACGCCATTTGTTAACTCTACTGGGGAAAACGAGTCTCTTGAGAGGCTGTTTCCTGGTTGGGGATATTACATCATACTTTTCCCCGAGATCTTCTCGGAGAAATGCAATGTGATGCAATCCAATTTTGAGGTGCTGATGACTTCATTAACATTGACTCTCTTGGAGAGAAAAATCAATGTGTTGCTGAGAGTTTTTTAGTTGCGAGGCTTTCTCTGGGGATTTTCCTTAATCCGGGAAAGCGAAGATATCATCTTCAATGGTGAAGAGTGACGTTTGTCGAAGGTCTTTTTGTCTTTTAGAGGTTCAAGTTATCAAAGTGGTCGGGGACCATCTCTAATCCAGAAGTAAACTGTGGAAGATAGATGGTTTAGACAAAACATTTCCTGACAAGGAAAGAACTGATAACTCGATTGAGAGGACTTTTATCACGAGGGGATAAGACCGACTAGAGTGATAGTAATGTAATGTGAATATGTATATGAATCAATAATGCATGATGTATGTATGTTTATGCTGACAAAACTAACACGACATACAGACTACTGGATGAACATGACTAGATACTCGGCCACTGCAGGGGATGAAAAGTGTCACTGGTTCAAGATAGCAATTCTGCCTTGCTTAGGAAAAAGTAGTTCGGGCGGGGAAAAACGTTGGTCGGACTTAGGAGGTAAGAACTTTGCCGGGGGTATCAGATGGGAAAATCACATCTGATACAGTTGATCCTTCGTTCAGGCGTACTGGTTTAGAAGGAGTACTTTGATTCTGTACTTTGAAGCTTAATCGCCTTTGGAGAAGCAATCGATGTTCTTTCGATGTTCAACATTCATAAAAATTGCCGTCTTTATTTTAAAAGCAGAAAAATTTGACAAGTAAATTCATTTTTGTTTTATTTCAAGAATCGTTAATCATGCAAAAATGTCGTTCTGCAAAGCTAAAACAAATAAGAATTGCAAACAAAAGCACTAAGGCTCAAATTTTATTGATAGGATGGAAATAAGCCAAACTTCCATAGAGTATTTACAAAGTTAAAAAATGGTAATTAAAGGGAAAAGGGCTACATTGAAACAGAACGACTGTATTCCTTTTACCAACTTTGAATTCTGGACATCCTGAGCTTCTGTCGAAGATGACCTTGACTAGAGTTTTCCTAATGGATGGCATGACTGCTGCTGGGGGATTTGCCCCTTTGTTGGACGTAGTTACTTACCATTAATCCCTAATTTTTGCCTCGATTGTACTTTGAGATTTTCAATCCATCGGGATGATTTTTTATTATGTCTCTAATTTTTGCCTGGACCGCCCTTTCGGGTTTTCAATCCACTGGGACATTTTTTTTACTACGTCAACATTTGTGGGATAGGCGAATTCTTCTCCATCCATGGTTGTGAGTCTCAAGGCGCCGACTGAGAAAGCTTTCTTGACCGCATAGGGGCCGTCATAATTCGAAGTCCACTTGCCCCGGGAATCAGTGAGGAATGATTGCATCTTCTTGAGCACGAGGTCTCCTTTTCTGAAGACGTGAGGTCGGACTTTTTTGTCAAACGCCTTCTTCACTCTTTTCTGATACAACTGACCATGGCATAATGCCGTTATTCGCTTTTCTTCGATCAAGTTTAATTTGTCATGTCGACTTTGACACCATTCAGCTTCTGTTAGCCTAGCTTCCATCAATACCCGGATTGATGGGATCTCTACTTCTATGGGGAGAACTGCTTCCATGCCATATACTAGAGAGAAAGGGGTTGCCTCTGTTGAAGTGCAGACAGATGTGCGATAACCGTGAAGAGCAAAAGGTAGTATCTCGTGCCAGTCTTTGTAGGTTACAACCATCTTTTAAACGATCTTCTTGATGTTCTTGTTAGCGGCTTCTACAGCTCCGTTCATATTACGTCGGTAGGGAGATGAGTTATGATGTTCGATCCTGAACCCAGCACACAATTCTTTCATCATCTTATTATTCAAGTTAGATCCATTGTCAGTAATGATCTGGCTTGGAACACCATAACAGCAGATGAGATTGTTTTCTATGAAACAGACTACCACCTGTCGGGCTACATTGGTGTATGACGCGGCTTCGACCCACTTGGTGAAGTAATCAATGGCTACCAGGATGAACTGATGTTCGTTCGAAGCCTTGGGTTTGATCATGCCGATCATGTTGATTCCCCATATGGAAAAAGGCCATGGGGAAGAAAGAACTTTGAGATGTGTAGGCGGTATATGGATTTTGTCCGAGTATATCTGACACTTGTGACACCTCCTCATGTATTTGTAGCAATCAGATTCCATGGTCAACCAATAGTACCCTGCTCTTAAAATTTTTCTCGCCATTGTGTGTCTGTTGGCATGAGTGCCAAAGGATCCTTCGTGAATTTCTTTTATCAGCATGTTTGCTTCTGGTCTGTCTACGCATCGGAGCAAGACCATGTCAAAATTCCCCTTATAGAGTGTATCACCGCTCAGGAAGAAACTGCCTGCTAGCCTTCTGAGGATCTTTCTGTGTTTTCTGGATCCCCCAGGTGGGTACTCTTGTTTCTGAAGAAAGCATTTGATATCGTGATACCAAGGTTTGTCGTCTATGACTGCTTCAATTGTGAAAATGTATGCGGGCCTCTCAAGGCGCATTATGTCAATCTTAGGTATGTCATTCTATTGACCTACACTAATCATGGAAGAGAGAGTGGCTAATGCATCAGCCATGTGATTCTCTTCACGAGGGATATGATGAAACTCGATTCTGTTAAAGAATGGTAACAACCTTCTCGCGTAGTCTTTGTAAGGAATCAGTCCTGATTGGTATGTGTTCCAATCTCCTTTGATCTGATTGATAACCAGGGCTGAGTCGCCATATACATCCAAGTTCTTAATTCTCAAGTCAATCACTTCTTCGAGACCCATGATACAAGCTGCGTATTCAGCCTCGTTGTTTATACACTTGAATGTCAATCTGGCAGTGAAAGGAATGTGGGTACCCTGAGGTGTTATGATGATTGCCCCAATTCCGTTTCCATAATGGTTGACTTCTCCGTCAAAGATTAGTCCCCATTGGGAACATGGTTCTGGCCCTTCACTGGGTAGCGGTTCATCATAGTCTTTCATTTTCAAGTACATGACATCTTCGTCTGGGAAGTCAAATCTGCTGTTTCTTGATCGTCAATTGGTTGATGAGCCAAATGATCGGCTAAAACACTTCCTTTGACGACTTTCTGAGCATGGTACTCAATGTCGTATTCTGATAACAACATCTGCCAACGGGCGATCCTTCCCGTGAGAGCAGGTTTTTCAAAGACATACTTGATTGGACCCATTTCGGAGATTAACCAAGTAGTGTGACAAATCATATACTGGCGAAGACGTTTGGCTGCCCAAGCCAGAGCGCAACAAGTTTTCTCGAGCATAGTGTACAGAGTTTCACAGTCGGTAAACTTCTTGCTCAAATAGTAAATGGAAGACTTTTTTCTTTTTGTTTCGTCTTGTTAACCAAGCACACAACCCATGGAGTCTTCCAAAACTGTTAAATAGATGATCAGTGGTCTTCCCTCCACTGGAGGTGATAGAATCGGTGGGTTCAACAAGTATTCCTTGATACTGTCGAAGGCAGTTTGGCAGTCTTCTATCCATACGCAGTCCTGATTCTTTTTTAGTAATTTAAAGATCAAAGCACATGTCGCGGTCATAAGGAATATAAATCTAGATATGTAATTCAAACGTCCCAGGAACCCCCTGACTTGTTTTTCAGTCTTTGGAGAAGGCATTTCTTGAATGGCCTTGACCTTGTCAGGATCAACCTCAATTCCTTTATGGCTGACGATGAACCCTAAAAGTTTCCCTGAACGGACACCAAATGTGCACTTGTTGGGATTCAAGCGGAGTTTGTACTTTCTCAGACACTCGAATAATTTTGACAGGTGGGTCACATGCTCCTCTTCTGTTTTAGATTTGGCAATCATATCATCGACATATACCTCAATTTCTTTGTGTATCATGTCATGAAAAAGAGTAGTCCTGGCCCTTTGATAGGTTGCCCGGACGTTATTCAAACCGAATGACATTACCTTGTAACAAAAAGTGTCCCATGGGGTGATGAATAAAGTTTTCTCCATGTCTTTCGGCGCCATTTTGATTTGATTATAGCCCGAGAATCCATCCATGAAGGAGAAGACTTTGAACTTTTTTGTACTGTCTACCAGCATGTCAATGTGTGGTAAGGGAAAGTCGTCCTTTGGACTGGCTTTGTTCAGATCCTTGTAGTCTACACACATTTTGACCTTTCCGTCCTTTTTTGGCACTGGTACTATATTGTCTAGCCATTGAGGATATTCTGATGTGGCGAGGAAGCCCGCTTCAATCTGTTTCTGTACCTCCTATTTGATTTTGATGGCCATGTCCGGGTGAGTCCGTCTCAGTCTTTGTTTCACCAGAGGACACTCCGATCTTCAAGGTAGATGATGTTCCATGATGCTGGTATCCAACCCTGGCATATCCTGATAAGACCAAGCGATTACATCGGGAAACTCTTTGAGAAGCTTTATCAATCCTTTTTTGACAGTTGGACTGAGTAGTGCCCCAACTCTTCACTTATTTTCTTTCTTCTTCTGAACCCAAGTTGACCGTTTCCAATGGCTCTTTGTGAGGTTCAATGGACCTTTCCACTTGTCTGAGTAATCAGGAGATCTCTTCTGGAATTTCTTCGTCATTTTCTTATTCAGCCTCAAATACCGGGAATTCAAAGTTGGGAGAAGGAAATGGATCGTATGTTTCAATGGGGTTTAAAACAATCAATCTGCATGACGCGATGATTGTTTTTAAAAGAGATAGAGAGACTGTAAGAGTATGTGCAGTGTATTTTCTGAAAACTGCTTGTTTTTATTTTTTGAGTTGTTTTTAGGGTTACCATTTTCTGAAAAAGCGAAAAGAGAAAACAGCAATAAATGCGGAAATTACAGAACGACGTTATTTTATTTATGATTTGGTCGATTCTTGAAACTATAGCCCTATAAAACAAAACTCTATCGCTTTGGGCGAAGCGAAGAGAGACATTTACAGAAAGTGAGCCCACCTGGGCAAGGTGAAAGGTTAAAACAAAGACGACAATTACTTAGACTTATGAACAACTTTCGGAATGTTGACAGTAACCCATTGGCGGCGAACTCCTCGGAGAATCACAAAGTCGGGTACCTTCCTTCTTGATTTGTCTTCAGAAATAACGCTAATTTCTGGTGGAGCAGAATCGTTGGAATCTGTCTCTCAGGCAGAGTTGTCGTAGGAGGATTCTTCTATTATATCTTGCACAGTGTTTGCACTCTCAGGTGGATCTCCCCATCCAGTGGGCTGGATGTCTTCGAGCCTGATACGAGAGCTTTCAGGAGCGGTGTACTTGACCATGAAGTCGTACTTGCCACTCGATTGTCCTAAAGTGTCCCACACTTCTTTGGAACTAGAGGAGTCATCCCTTTCGATGACGTTGGCCTCAGGAAAAACGTAGTTAAGGAACTCTTGTCCTGTAATCTTTGCAAATTCATCATCATGCTGGATATTTTCTGAATGCCCTAAGTAATGATCCCATGATTCGGTGGGGACACATGTATTCTTTTCAATGATGTTCAGCTGATATGTATCATTGGGCTGACTCTTTTGCCCCAAGTCTCCCGGGTATGGCTGCCAGATAGGCAGGCCATCCATTGGGCCATAATAGTTATGGTTAAAGTTGTTTTTCATCAGAGTGTCCTCCTCTAATGAGTTTGGTGGAGCACGACATCCTTCCGGATCACAATCTCCATACATCATCTTGATATCTGACCTCGGTATATATCTCGGACTCTGTGCGGGATAGCAAAATGGCGTATGCACCTCTCCTTGAGACATATAACCGTCTTCGTTGAGATAGGACTTCCACTCTTCATCTGTATCAGAAGAGTCACCCTCGTTGATGGTATGCACTTTTTGAGACACTGGGTGAAGGAAACCTCCATTGTGGAAGAAGTCTTGAATGGGATGAAGACTTTCATTGTTAGTAGCAGTCTGGGTATAGGTTGAGGAAAAACCAAGACCTTTCTTCGTCTTGTTATCCGTAGGAATAATTAGTTGTCTCCATCCTTTTGCATTGTTACTTTTGATTACTTCGGAAGCATCTTTGTACGAGGAAATCGACGTTCCTCTTTCTGATTGCTTGTCATTGCTCACTGAAAGTGCTTGGAACTGAGTTCCGACGACCTCCTCTGGTTCTACACAAGTGGACGACGATAAGTTGCTCACGATCAAGGCTTGTTCTCCACAAACTGTGACTAGTTGGTCATTCTTGACGAACTTCAGCTTCTGGTGAAGTGTCGAAGTGACTGCCCCAGCCTCGTGTATCCAAGGTCTTCCTAACAAATAGCTATATGCTGCCCAGATGTCCATGACCTGGAAAGTGACTTGGAAAGTGTGAGGACCGATAGTTATGGGAAGGTCGACTTCGCCGATAACTATTTTTCGGGATCCGTCAAATGCATTGATGATGACCTCACTGCCTCTCATCGAAGATCCTTGAAATAATAGTCGCATTAGAGTAGATTTTGGTATAACATTCAGAGTTGATCCAGTGCCTACCAGTACGCTAGCTAAAGCATCGTACTAGCAGTTGACTGTAATATTTAGTGCCATGTTATGATTTTGGCCCTCTTCTGGTAGTTCCTCATCACTGAATCCTAAGTTGTTGCAGGAAGTGATGTTGGAGATGATGCTGTCAAATTGTCTTATTGTCACATCTTGTTCCACAAAGGCTTGCTCTAAAACTTTCTGTAAAGCCTCCATGTGAGCTTCGGAACTGAGTAAAAGAGACAACACAGAGATTCTTGAAGGAGTTTGCAACAATTGATCAATAATGTTGTATTCACTCTTCTAGATGAGCTTCAGCATCTCATCATTGTTCTTTGAAAGGTCGGGATCACTGGATTGACCGACTGGTTGATTAGGAACTTCTGTTTTAGGTTCCTTTTCTCTGGTGGGTTCTCCAATTCCTCGGTTGAAGATTCGACCGTGTTACTCGACTGATGCCTGCAATGTTCACGACGGAGGGTAATGGAGTTTCCTTTCCATTCTCAATTGTTGTTGCACCGTACTTATAAGGGATAACCTTATCGAATTTGTACGGTACTAGTCCCGACAGATAGATAACTACATGAGCCTTTTGATTTTTCTGACCATCGTAGCCGGCCTCAATTGGTTCGAGGTTGAGAATCTTTCCATTATCAAAAGGAACTCTTGATTCATGGAGTAAAGCGATTATGGCGCACACATCTTTGGCCACTTCTCGCTTAGGGATCAAGATAACTTCTTTGCCTCGATTGGGAAGATAGTCTGACATTATGTTGATTGGACCAGAGCTTGAACATGGTTGAACCTCTGTGGTCTAACTGACTTTGAAGGGCTGCCCTCATGAGGTAGCATCCTTGGTTATTCTCCGAGCAAACTCTACAACGCTCATAGTTGTGTGGTGGCACCCGGCCACGTCCGTTTTGTATGCAGTGTAACCTTACTAGATCTGTTTCCATTGATCGAACATCCTGACTTTGATGCCTAGTAGGGTTCCCGTCAGTCATACTGACCTATTGTGTAGCTTCATCCATATATATCGGAAGCCACCAGTGGTTCAACAAGTGTTGAAGTGTTCTTCGAATAAGTGCACATCCTTGGTCACTCTCACGACATACTTTACAGTTCTGACAATCATGCGAAGTCAGAAAACCGAGCTGGACTTGCTTAGCGTGTAATTCCACCAGACAGGTATTCATCAAGCGAATATCAAAGATTTGAATCATATTAACTTGATAATGACTTCTATCACGGTAGTCTTGAATCCATCCAAGATCCATCTGACGCTGGAGGGCCTCTTGTACAAAAGAGCATCCCTGATTGTTTACCGAGCAAATCAGACAGGAATCGTAATCGTGCCATGGCAGATTATGATGCTGGCTTTGCCTTGAGTGCATTGCCACCAAGTTGACATTCATCTCATGGATGTCGTGGTTTTGAATGATGTTGGAATTTGTATAAGTCATGTTGACCTCACGAATTCGGTGATCTTGGATCCATTCGAGATCCATCTGTTCCTGTAGAGCTGTTTGCAC
This sequence comes from Lathyrus tuberosus, assembly GCA_022829125.1. Taxonomy (NCBI): domain Eukaryota; kingdom Viridiplantae; phylum Streptophyta; class Magnoliopsida; order Fabales; family Fabaceae; genus Lathyrus; species Lathyrus tuberosus. Next base: position 9,584,060 of record JALAZF010000078.1, read on the forward strand.
CATAGAACATCCTTGATTGTCTTTAGAGCAGATATCACACTGGTGATAATTATGAGACAACACATGACCGTATCCGCTCTGTCTGCAATGCATCTTGACCAGGTTGGTTCCTAATAAGATAACATCATGAATTTGATAGCTATGGTTAGACTTTTCTTCTATTAAATTGACTGCAGCTTTCTCGTGTTGAGGCAACGGGTTCGTCTGAACATTTGGATTTGTATCCTTTAAGGATAAGACCCCGTTGTAGCGAGCGATTTTTGGACGTGGTTCTTAAGCACTGCCGCTCTGGGGTACTACAAGTCGATTCATTTTTTATCCTATTGAAGTTGATGAAGGAAGGGAAATAGATGTCTGCAACTAACCCTGCTTGCAAACTGAGGTTAAACAGTCAAAATTGTTGGTTTACAGATGGGGTTCGTGTTCGTGGGCCTCTCTCTGCTTATTTTGTTCAGAACGAAATACTGGGATTGTTCATGGGGAATTTGTTGGGATACTGTGCTAGATTGGCTGGAGGTAGGGGACTTTGGATTTTTTTTGTTAGTATGCTCGCTAAGATTCTTTTTCAATCTTTTGCCTACGTATTCCCGAGATAGGGAAATCAGAGCGATCGTAGTTCCTCCTATTCTATGGGAGGAAATGGTGTTTTGGTGTCTTGTTCAAAGCCCAAGACATGAAGCTAAAGGTGGTTTATATCTTGTTCAAAGCCCAAGATGTGAAGCTGAAGGGTCTATTTGTATCTTGTTCGAAGCCCAAGATGTGAAGCTAAAAGGGTGTTGACTTTAGAGAGAATTTGTCATCTCTAAAGGGGTCTGTTTGTCACAATTGTTGGGTGACTAATTATAAAGGAGAATTACTTTAACTGGGATATGTGAATCCAGTAATGCCATAATTTCCCTTATAGGGGATTTTCAACCTGAAGGAGAAGACTTTAACTCAATTTAGAGCAATGCCATCTTTCCTTAGGAATTTCTCATGCTAAAAGAGGGACAGTGGCGCGGATGTAAATAATCCAGAGGCTTGCTGCTTACAACAATTAGATGAGGGAAAAGGAGTTGTTGATGTTTGTATGCTGTGACCAAAGCATGATTTGATGCTAAAAGGTTGATTGAATCAAACGGGGATTTCTTTATACAAAGCCTAAGAGGAGGCTATTGACCCAACAAGAGGATGCTTTTGTGTCTCGTACGAGGCCCGAGATTGAGGCTAAAAGGGTTGACTCAACAAGAGAGTGTTGTTATGTGTGTCTTGTACGAAGCCCAAGACGGAGGCTCAAAGGTGATTGACTCAACAAGAGGATCTTTTATACTCAACAAGAGAGTGTTTTTATATGTGTCTTGTACGAAGCCCAAGACGGAGGCTCAAAGGGTTTGACTCAACAAGAGAGTCTTTTATACTCACCAAGAGAGTGATTTGTATCTCGTACGAAGCCCGGGATAGAGGCTAAAAGTTAACTCTGCTGGGGAGAATAATTTGTACAAAGCCCAAGAGGAGGCTATGGTTACTGTTTCAGTTGAGTGACAGGTCCAGTATGTTGGTTAAAAGAGAAAATCAGTTCTTATATGGGTAATGTTGTACTCATGGATTTGATCTGAGGACCGGGATTATTTCCTGTTCTTTAAGGAAACGGGGAATCCGAAGGATATTGAGACTGCCCAAGTCTACGGGTGTTTTTTCCTATTTTTGAAAGGAGCTTGAGAATGTCTTCGAGACTCAAGGAGATTAGACTGTCCAAGTCTATAGTTTAATCTTTTATACTATGCTTAAGAGAGATTAAGAGATAGTACGTTTGCGGTAGAAAGATCTAGACTCTTTGAAAGACTGTTCTATTAAGACGACTAATTTCTGTTCCTATACCTTTAGAGGTCGTCGGGACAATTTGTACGAAGCCCAAGAGGAGGCGAGAAAAACTTTTAAGAAGCCGAAGGGACAATTTATACGAAGCCCAAGAGAAGGTTATCTTCCCGGAGGAAGAATCATTATACGAAGCCTAAGAGGAGGTTGTGAAAACTTATAAGAAGCCGGCGAGTCCTTGTACAACACCCAAGAAGAGGCGGGGATGCTTTTAGGAAGCCTGTGGGTCCTTGTACTAAGCCCAAGAGGAGGCTGATGAACAGTTCCAGAAGGGGTTTCACTTGGAACATTGGCCTTCTGTATATGAACTGTTCAAGGGGGAAATTTCTTAGATCTAGTTATCTAAAATTATTGTAAAAGAAAATTCTCATGGTTTAGGTTATGTTGAAATATCCGGGAGAACGTCGGATGTAAGGAGACGAGGTTTTGTCTAGTTCTAGACGTAGTTGTCGGGGAAACTCTAAATATCTATACTAGTATTACACAGTCGATATGAGTTTATGAAAGAAGACTTACAGTGAAACAACCCCATAATACAGTTATATACATATGAAAGCGGTAAATGAAAGCGAGTAAACACTTACTCGGTTGTAGAGGTTCCATGCTGTTTGGTTAGTTTGTTCAACAACGAAAGCTTTGATAACAATATTATATTCAAAATCAAAGGAGAAAGTGCTTTTTGAAAGGAAAATTGGGGCTTACAGCTCAAGGAGAGGCCCATGGTTTTATCAGTGATCGCACTGTCGTTTTGTATAGGGACTTATACAAGTGACTGAGGCCCAAGAAAGATTTTCTGTACAAAGGGGATGGGTCTTACACTCTCTCAAGAGGCCCAAAATGATTGAAAGAAAAAGAAATAGGGCTTATAACACGAGGGGAGGCCCAGATGATTTGTTTTTTGAACTGGCGATTGCGCCGAGCTTTTCTTTTAACGCAGAGGGGCTTATACAATATCTGAGGCCCAAAATTGTTTTGGTTAAAAGGGGATTGGGTCTTACACTCTATTAGAGGCCCAAAATGATTTTGAATGGGTCTTATAGCTCGAGGAGAGGCCCATGTTTTGTTTTAAACGGGCGATGATCGCGCCAAACTTTTGAAATACAACGAGACTTATACAACATTTGAGGCCCAAAATAGGTTTGTATTTACAAAGGATTGTGTCTTACACTCTATTAGAGGCCAACATGTTTTTAAAAGGTTCGATGAGGGTTGAATTAATCAAAACCCTAATTTGTTCCCACAATGTATTTTAATTGAATAAAAAATTCAATTAAAATGATCAAAATTGTTTAACATGTGGAAAACAAATTGTGATCTTGGATTAATGTTTCAAAAATCATGTTTTGACCTACAAAATGATTAGAAATCATAAAAATTTGCAAAATCAAGAAGGAAAAAATATTTTAAATGTAAAAAACAATTAAATATTAATTCTTTGCAAAAATATCAATTATATGGAATAAATAATATTTTTGGGAATTTTTTGGTAAAATAAAATATTTTTAAATTTTTGTGAATTATTAAAAAAAGAATCAACTCAAAATCATTTAAACTCAGAGAGAAATTAATTTTTGAATCAATTAAATAAAATCACAAAATTCAAATATTCAAATATTTGAAAAAAGGCGCCAAGAACATGGCAAGAACACGTGCCCTTCCTCTGTTTCTGCAGATTTGCATTTTCTATCCAATCTCACTGAATACTTGATTATATCATGCAATCTACATATCAATCTACTCGTTTCAACCTCACGATCATGTCTATGGTCTTTAATTTCATTTATTTTAAGCATGGAATAAGAAATCAAAGAGAAACCTCAAGAACCCTAAATTCTGCATGAAGGTTCAGAAATTCCATACACAATTCTTATAAAGCAATTGATTGAGGGTAAACACTCTATGCATGATTATGAACATATGGCCAAATTATTGTGCAGCAAAAATTGCATGGATAATAGAGTTAGAAGAGCTCATGCTCACCTCTTGCAGCTGGTGATCGAGTTCTAGGTTGGAGGCGTTACAACTAGGTTCCAATGATGTGGATAGCTTCCCTAGGTGCCATGGAGTGTGTCTGGATGCTTGGAGTGGATTGAAATGATCTGGAACTTGAGATGGTACCCCAACTGCAAATCTGTCAAAGACTTGAGCAATTGGCTGGTGATTTTGTGATTTTGGTGTTCCAGATGTTATGTGAGTGTTTCGATCACTTCTATATGATGTCTATGAAGTGTGTGTGTGATTGGTTTGATTGGAATTGCTCTCAAACTCAAAAACTCAGTGTTACCTTGCTAAAGAAGGTATTTTTGCCTAGAGAAAGAGATTTTGAGGAAAGCATCTGTTTGATGGCTTTGGTGTACTCAAACTGATCACAAATGAGCTCTATTTATAGTAGAGCAAGTTTGTTTTGCAAGGAATAGTGAATGGCAACTGCTGCATAGGTTTGGCCAATGTTGAGCAATGAGAATCCAAGTCTCCTCTAGCCATTAACTAGAGGTTAGGGCACAGGCTGATGGTTCCCTTGGTCTTGGATAAGTCTTGACTGAATTCAGTTGGCAATGGCTCAGTCCATGCCACCTTGGTGTATGCATTGAATGCTCCAATCCAAAATTGGAGTCTTGTCCCTCTTTTAGGCAATTATAGGTTTATCATGTGATTTTTGGTTCCAAAGACTTTGGAGGCATGGGATCAGAGTTGGTTTTTCCTTGGTCCCCCATTGAGGTGTTCAGATGGATAGAGTTGCTTGCCCTTTGCAAAATTTGAGCAAATCGAGCAAAACTCCAAAATCTGCTTTGCCTTGGCAGTTTTCAGCAAGGCATGTTGCCATGGTCATATCTCATGGCTCAAGTTGAGTTTGGTGATATTCTTGGCCATTTTGGAAAGCCCTCATATGATACAATAACTGTTTGATCATAATTGGTTTTGATACTTTTTGGATCCAAGTGAAAAATGCCCCTACATTTGGAAAAAAGTGAAGGCAGATTTTAACTTAGTGAAAATTTCACTAAGTGTTGGAAAAAGTGGCATTTCATGTTTTCAGCCACTTTGATCATTCCATAACTCAAAATCCATAATGAATTGGAATGAGGTGTAGTTGAAGCTTTTGTAGAGGGCCATGAGGGCTACAAATCCAGCTTTGGATGGGGAAAAATGGTCTTGTAGTTTAGGAGTTATGGTCCTCCAAAGTTGGTACCCTAGCCACTTTGTTCCATAACTTAGAAAATTTTCTAAGTTTTTCTGGTTACCCCTTTTACAAGTTATCCCACTTTTCTTGATTTTTATCGATGAATGATGATTCAAATCACACATTAACATCATTTTAGGGTTAAAAAACCATAATTGTGAAAAATCTCAAAAAGTCAAAGTTTGACTTTTGTGCACAGTTGACTTTTTGTCAGATGAACTCCAAACTGTGCGATCCTCTATGAAATCAAGTCCTTGACCTAAATCAAACTTGATGGATTAATTTCATAGGTGTTATAGGGTGTATTGAATCATGTCTAAGGGTTTGGGAGCATGTCCTGGTCAAAAGTCAAAGGTACAGTTGACTTTCCTCGTGAAACCCTAATTTTGGTTCTGATGAATTTGAAACTTATGGATCAAGCTTCTTGGATCAATCCATTATTGCAAATGGATCAATGTGGTGTATTAGAGACCCTCAAATCCTTCTTTGAGGTCTTGGCTCATGTTTTGTCCCAAAAGTCAACTTAGGGGGTGAATTAGGTCAAGAAACCCTAATTCCTGATTTTTTATGAGTGCATCCCCTGAAGCAAAATTGACTTGATACTTAGGTCCATGATGTCCCTTGGAGCATAATAGGTTATGCTTTGAAGCATTGGCTCATGCCCAGAGGAAAATATCCATCTGGAGGCCCTGGTCGACCAAACCCTAATTTGGTGACACCGACGATTTTAAGGCTTGATCCACCTAGAAGGGGGGAAGCCTTGTGCTTAATCCTTGAAGTAGGAGTCCTCTTGATCCTTTGTGGATGTTTGAGAGGCTAGACAAGTTGAAGATCATGTCATTTCTTGATTGATCATTTGTCTAAGAGCTCTGAGAGGGCTTGAAACCCTAAGTCTGATTGTAGTGGATACTCACCCATCTTTGGGGAGACTAATGGCTCATCTATATTGTGATGATGATTTGCCCAATGATGGGAAATCTTAGTGGTCAAAATTTGGGGTATGACACCCGTTCCTGACAAGCTTCTGCACATCGGACTTGAAGCTGAGACAATTTTCTATGTTATGCCCTAGTCCTACTTGATGGTAAGGGCAAGTCTGGTCCGTTTTGAACCAAAAAGGAGGATTTTCCGGTACTATAAGAGGAGACCTGGTTTGGACGTGCCCCTTGACCAGTAGTAATGGAAACAGTTCTGCATACAACATTGGTATAGGGTCGAACCCTGGTGGTCGTGTTGTACAGTTGTTGTTGTATTGAGGACGAGCCTGCTGAAGAGGTTGTTGTGTCTTTTGCTGATATTGTTGATTTGGTTGGCTCTGAGCAACCTGAGTTTGATACGTTAGAACAGACGCAGGGTTGATAGCAGGAGTTATCGCTGCTACTGGTTGGTACCGTCGCCTTTGCTTTCCGAGAGAGATATTACCAATATCTTGCTCTTTTTTCTTAGGGAGGGCACTACCGTATCTTTTGGTACTGCTTGATGGTCCTGTATCTTTGACCAGACGTCCTTCTCGGACTTCTTCTTCAAGCCATACTCCCATACTCACCATTTCAGTAAAGTCGCTAGGCGCACTGGCTACCATTTGGTCGTAGTAAAATGAGCTCAACATTTTTAAAAAGATCTTTGTCATCTCTTTTTCCTCAAGAGGTGGACAAATCTGGGCGGCAATTTCACGCCATCCTGAGCATATTCCTTAAAGGTTTCCTTGTCCTTCTGCGACATTGCTTTGAGTTGATCTCTGTCTAGTGCCATGTCCAGATTATACTTATACTGCTGAACGAAGGCAGCGCCAAGATCTCTGAAAGTGACGATCTTAGTGTGGTTTAAACCCATGTACCATTTGAGTGCGGCACTGGTTAAACTATCTTTGAAGTAGTGGATCAATAGTTGTTGGTTTTCTGTCTGAGTTGACATCTTCCGAGCGTACATCACCAAATGAATTTGAGGGCAAGAGCTGCCCTTGTAATTTTCAAATTCGGGCACCTTGAATTTGTGCAGAATTTTCACATTAGGGACCAAACAAAGGTCTGCAATGTCATTTCTAAATAGATCCTGACTGCGAATGGCATGTAGTTCCTTCTGCATCTCCAGGAATTATTCCTGGAACTCATTCAATTTGTCGTACATACTTTCGTTTCCACCAGAAGATATCTATGGAATCTGCCCTTCTGGGACAGTGTGTACCACGGGTTGTGGTATAGTCATTACCGCGGTGACTCTTGGTGATTCCTTATCCCGAAGTTTGTAACCTTCAGGAGTTGCTGTCATGCCCCTGGCATCTTCGCTTTCTCGAAGTTTGTAACCTTCAGGCCCAGCGGTTCCTGCTGTAGTTTCCGGATCTTTCGTGATCAGCGGAATATATCCTTCCGGGATATAGTTAAGTGACATGCCCCAGGGACGATCTTTAGGCATGTTGTGCCGAGGATCATACTTTTCCACTATGGGCGTAGATGTGATCTCTGAGATCACAGTCCTTTGTTGTTGTATATGGGCTACTGCCAGAGATTGCATGTCATTGTGAAGTTTCCTCAGATCTTCTTTCAGAGTGTCGATTTCTTCTCTTAACTCTCTGTTCTCTTCCTCGAGATCATCCATTTTCTTTTGTCGATTGGCCCGAGTATTGTACGAATGAGACAGTTTGACTCTAGAATCGAGACACAAACGTGAGATTCGTAGGGAAGAAGAATGCGTTATGTGAGAATGATGAATGATATGCAATGATTATATTAAAAAAATTTAATCAAAAGAAACTTCAACAATTGGATTGCAAATATCATACAGTGGGGAGACCCCATTTTATTGAATTCAAAGATTGCGGAAATGGAAATACAGTAATTTACAAAGTGCTGAAAAAGGAAATGTCTAAGCTTATGGATCCTGAGTCCTCTCTGAGGAGAGCTCAGGTGCTGGTTCTGGTATTTTCCTTTTCTTTGACCGAGACTCCTGAGCCGTTGTCGGGTTCTCATTCCTTTGCCCAGTGAAAGGAGCGAACAAATTCCTTCGGTCATCTTGATTTTCTACAGCATGTTGCTCTAAAATCTCGATCAGAGCATCCTTTTCTTTTAACAATTGTTGTATTTTGGCACACTCCACATTGAGAATGCGGTACTTGTTCTTCCAAGATTTCTTTTCCTGCTGAACTTTGTTGAGAGTGACCTGGAGTTTTTCCATATCATACATAAAATAAAGAACAGATTCCTTTAACGGAAGAACTTCTTGACGAGGGTAAGGCATCCTCAACTTGAGGGCTCTAGTTTGTATCTAGTGGAGATAAGGTTCCACAGAGACACAGTCTGGTTTTCCTAGAGACTCTCTTCCTTTCCTGTGAACATGTTTCCAGGCATGCACTATTTCTGTTTTTAGTGCCCTGTCATTTTCTCTTTCCTTGAAGAAAAGACCTTTCAGATGAACATTACGCGGGATATGTCTCATCGGGTATCCGAATTGACGACGAACTAAAACTGGATGATAGTTGATTCCTCCTTTAGTTCCTATGAGGGGTACATTAGGGAAGTTTCCATAACAGTCAATGATTCTTATCCCGTCATAGATCTGATTGTACCAATCTATGTCAGAGTTGGTAAGAGACATGATTCTCTGTGACCAACGCAGAGTACTCTTATAATCCCAAAAAGCAGTAGACTTTGGTAGATGGGAAGTGAACCATTTGTATAGCAGGGGTACACATCATGTGATCATTCCTCCGCTGTACAAATTCCTTAAGTGTATAGAATGATAAGCATCTGCGAGCAAGGATGGCACATGGTTTCCAATCAAAAATATCTTAATGGCATTGATATCAACGAAGTTATAAATGTTGGGAAACAAAAATAACCCGTAGGTGAGCAGAACATAGATGCTCTCGAAAGCAGTTACGTTCCCTATACTAGCAAAGTACAAGGATTTCTTTATCAAAAACTTGGCTGGTAAACCTTGGATTCCACCCTTAATGGTCAGGTGAGTCCTGACTTCTGACTCATCCAAATAGATTGCTCTTGCAATGGTTTGATCAATTGGAATTTCTTCTAGTCCAGAAAAGGGAGCTTGGGCAGTAATGGGTAAATCAGTTAGGTGAGAGTACTCCTCCAGTATTGGTGCCAGTTGGTAATTCGGGAATGTGAAACAATGATAAACCGGATCGTAGAACTGAATCAGCGTAGACAGGATCCCTTCAATTACATGGACCTTTAACAGAGACAGCAGTCCTCCGTACTTAGCTCTGAAAGCATCAGGGTTGGTAATCATCCTTGCCAACCCTATTAAATCCTCTAGCTTTAGAACCTTGAAGGTGTATTTGTGCGTCTTCCTTCTACCAAAATTCATAACGCAATCTTTCTCTTTGATATTTGCAATCATTGTCTTAGTTTAACTTGAAAACGAGAGACTAGAAAAGAAGATTTTTTCTTTTGTTTAAAGTTTTTTAATGAAATGAATGCATGAATGCAACACACAAAAACATAGAAAAAACATGGGGTCAAAGGTTCAGTGTCATTAAGTCATGGCTCTACCCATTCCCAAAGGTTGTACTGGAAATTTTTTGTACCTGTCCTCAAAATCATTGACCCCCCTTGGGATAACAACAGCAGGCTGGTTCACCCGAGCGAGCTGCAGTATCTTAGGGTAATCTCAAATGAGGGTAGTATCGCGTGACAACTATTTATGATAGCTTCCGCACTACAAAATAGTCACATGGTCTTAGTCTACTAAATCTTCAGTTTCATGGATACCACAATCGAACAATCTGCTTTCAACAACCGAAGTCATTTAGACATTGAATCCGCAAAGGGTATCTCCACTGATTCGATGGTCTACCAGGATCGCTTATTCGGGAATCACTCCCTATAAGACCACTCATCTATGCCATCACTTATCTTAGGTATCACTCAAACTTTCCAGATGCGACATCACCCGCGGTCCCATTAGCAGAAAAATAGCACGGATATCAATTAGGAAAATTGATATATATATATATATATATATATATTCCTAAAACTAACATCCTAGACCTCTTAAGAGCTATAATCCTAAACAAGACAAAATGACTCCCCAGTAGAGTCGCTATTTTTACTATAGCGCGCAGTTTTCGTTGGTGACGTGACCTCCTTATCGCGAAATTTGGGTTTTCTCCTCAACGAAGAAGAGGAGGGTGCTACTTTCTGATTTCTTATTTATCCCATGAAGCTGGAAGGGAAGCTATCTAAAACTAACCTTGCACACGAATGTTTAACTGAACAAACGCTTAAAGAGATTCGGGGAGTCAGGGTCAGGTTATACGATGGGGAATTATCAATTACCCATCCTATATGTGGTTATCCACAGGTTCTTAGCTTTAGGTTTCGCTTTGTACTTGATGGTGTTTATCCGCTAATGGATTGGGAAAGTTTCTTGGGAAAGTATGAGAGAGAGAGAGTGAGTTTGTGTTGATGTTCGGGTTTTTCCGATGTTTTTTTTGTAAGGTACTGGACCTAAGTTTTGATTGATATGAAGGTGCTGGACCTAGAGTTTTTGATTAATATGCTCGCTAAGATTTCACAATCTTATGCCTACGTATTCCCGTTTAAAAGAAATAGGGAAATCGGAGCAATCGTAGTTCCTCCTATTCTAAGGGAGGAAAAAGATATTTTGGTGTCTTGTTCAAAGCCCAAGATTGAAGCTAAAAGGTTTATTTGTGTCTTGTTTAAAGCCCAAGATTGAAGCTAAATGGTTTGACTGAGAGAGAACTTGTCATCTCTAAAGGGAGACATCTGGTCTGTTTATCACAACTGTTGAATGCAAGGTAATTAAAATCGAACCGACTATTGAACCGGTATAGGCTGGGGTTTAAGGTTTTAAGGTCTGACCGGGTCGGACCGTTATTGTATATGTTATATGATTTAGTACTAATTATTTATCATATAGATTGATGACTTTTATTTCCTATAATTTTTTTAAACTAAAATCAGTTTGAGAAATAATTAAAAATACTAGAATTTTGTATCTTATGCAAAATATATTAGATGATGCTTGATTTAGACCAAAGAATATTAGAATTTAAGAAGAAATATATTTTTTAGCACTGTCAACTTTGTGAAAGTGTGATCATAATACTATTAATGAATTATGTCCGACACTCAAATTCTTAGAAAATAAATTGGAGAGTATTATTTATAAAAAGAATTCTAAGCCTTATTATCAAGAAAATCCAAATTTTGAAAGGGTTAAAATGAAGTCTTCAATTATAAGATCAATTTGATTCAACAGTATTAAATTGTTTTTTTTTCATCTTTTATTATATTTTTATTTTAAATAAATTAAAAAAAAAGTTGAAAAAGTTAAAATTCGGTTCAACCCATGGAACCCCCGGTTTTCTCAGTTTCCACCCGGTTTTTCGGTTTTTGCCCCGGTTCCTTGACATGCCGGTTTTAAGGTTTTAATTGACCAGATATAGGCCCGGTTCCCGGTCTAACCGGTTGAACCGGCCGGTCCGGTCCGGTTTTCATAACCTTGGTTGGATGACTGTTTATAAAGGAGGATTACTTTAACTGGGATATGTGAATCTAGCAGTACCATAATTTCCTTTATAGGGGATTTGTCCTGAAGTGGAAAACTTTAACTCGGTTTAGAGCAATGCCATTTTTCCTTAGGAATTTCTCATACTAAGAGAGGGACAGTGGCGTGGATGTAAATAATCCAGAGGCTTGCCGCTTACAGCAATTAGATGAAAGAAATGGTTTACCAAGATAAAAGATGGACAACAACTTAGATATTTGAATCAACAAGTATGCCTCTTACAGCAGTTATCGGGGATTAGGGTTTGTTTTGAATGTCTGTTTTGATAAGTGATAAATAGAGAAGTGACTTCCTACAGAGATATTTTGATTTCCTCTGAGGGGATGTTGATTTTTGTGTGCCTTGATCAAAGCTCAAGGTTGAAGCTAAGAGGTTGATTGACTCCACTGGGGAAGTCCTTATACAAAGCCTAAGAGGAGGCTAAAAATGACCGACTCAACAAGAGAGTGTTTATATGTCTTGTATAAAGCCCAAGATTGAGGCTAAAAAGATGATGATTCTTTGGGGATATCATTATACAAAGCCTAAGAGGAGGCTAAAAGTTTGACTTTTCCGGGGAAAATGTTATGTCTGTCTTATACAAAGCCCAAGATTGAGGCTAAACGAAGACTTTACTGACTCAGTTAAGGATATTTTAGGTATCTCGTACAAAGCCCAAGATAGAGGCTGAAATGAGTTTGACTCTACGGGAGAGTATTATATGTCTTGTACAAAGCCCAAAATTGAGGCTGAAATAAGTTTGACTCAGCTTTAGGAAATTTATTTCTCAAAGCCTAAAGGAAGGCTGAGAGGATTTGACTCCACTGGGGAAGAAATTTGTCCCAAGCTTAAGAGAAGGTTATGAAGATTTATGTCTTGTACAAATCCCAAGATTGAGGCTAAAAAGGGGTTTGACTCAACAATAGAGTGCTTTTATCTGTCTTGTACGAAGCCCAGGATTGTGGCTGAACAAGCTGGAGAAATCATTATACAAAGCCTAAGAGGAGGCTAACTTCTGCTAGGGGAAATCCTTATACCGAGCCTAAAAGGAGGCTAGAAAAGATTGACTCAACAAGATAGTGTTTTTATCTGTCTCGTACAAAGCCCGAGATTGAGGCTAAAAGGGTTGACTCAACAAGAGAGTACTGAAAGGTGATTGACTCAACAAGAGAGTCTGAAAAGGTGATTGACTCAACAAGAGAGTCTGAAAAGGTTAGGTCCGCTGGGGAGAAACATTGTACAAAGCCCAAGAGGAGACTAACTTTGCTGAGGAAAGATCATTATACAAAGCCTAAGAGGAGGTTATCTTCTGCTGGGAATTATTGAGATCCTGAGGCAGGTCCAAATGGGGAATCAACTCTTGTTGAGGGTTCCAGAAGAGTTGAGGTATCAGATGCCTTGAGGTTCTAATTTGGGATAGTGTTATACCGATGATAAGTTGACCCTGACTGGGGATTTTTAGGAGAAATACTGGGTTTTAGAACCCATGGGTTTTAACTCTTCTGGAGATTGATAAAAAATGACCAGGGTTTCTCCTATGTTTGTAAGGAACTTGAGAATGTCTTGGAGACTCAAGATTAGACTGTCCAAGTCTATTGGTATGAGAAGGTTGATCTTTGCATGATGCCCAAGAGGAGGCAAGTGTTTTTAAGGGATGAGAATCAACCCTAAATTGGTCTGAGGTTTTTGACTCAGGAAAGACTGTTCTAGCAAAGGATGACTAAGTTCTATCTTATACCTGTAAGAGGTCTTCAGGGTCCTTGTATTAAGCCCAAGAGAAGGCATGAGAACTTCTAAGAAGCTGGAGGGTCCTTGTACAAAGCCCAATAGGATGCGGGGATGCTTTTAGGAAGCCTGTGGGTCCCGAACCTAAGAAGAGTTCAAGAAAAGTTTCACCGGGAATAATCTTTTCCTTAGTGAACAGTTATAGGGTTTGAAGAAATTCAAGAGAAGTTTCACCGGGAATTAATCCTCTATGGGGAAACTAAATTTCTTTGACAAGTTCTAATAGTGACAGTCTGAGAAAAGGTTCACCGAGAATACTGCCTTTCTCTTTGTCCCATATTGTTTAAGCCTAAGAGAAGGCAAAACTGTATCTGGAAATTCTATGGGGATCTAGTTTACTGTATTTAAGTGTGACCAACTGGCTTTACCTAGTTCTAGACCTAGTTGCCGGGGAAAACTCTAAATAGATATACTAGTATATATACAGTTGATATATGACAAGTATTAAAAAGGATATGAAGGAAGGACTTACAGAGGAGCAGTTTCCCACAATACAGTTATATATATTTAAGCATGTAAATGAAAGCTGATAAAACTTACAAGCGAGCAAGCTTCCATGTTGTATTGTTAGTTGTTTAGAGAAATTAAAGAAAGTTTTGATAACAACTGTATATTTGAACCTAAATCAAAAGAGAAGTTGTTTTTGAAAATATTGTTGGGGCTTATACTCAAAGAGAGGCACAAGGTTTAACAGTGATCGCACCATTGTTTTGAAGATCGTATCGAGACTTATACAACGACTGAGGCCCAAAAAGGTTTATTTACAAAAGGGTTGGGTCTTACACTCTTTCAAGAGGCCCAAAAATGGTTTGTATTTACAAAGGATTAGGTCTTACACTCTATTAGAGGCCCAAAAGTGTTTGAAATTTTAAAATCAAGAGAAAACCCTAATTTTAAATAAAAATGTTATTTTTCAAATGAAATTAAATGAAAAAAAATGATATAAAATACCAAATATATTCAAAAATAAGTTGTACATTTTGAAAAATATTTTGAAAAATCATGTTCAATTACATGAGAGTTTGAAATTCAATTGGTTTTGAAAAATCAAAGTGGGAATTCCATTTAAAAATGTTTAACAATTAAAATGAAATTAATTACAAAAAATTCTAACTATATTAAATAAATAATATAAATTGTATTTTTTTTTAAATAAAATATTTAAACATTTTAGTGAATTTTGAGAAAAAAGAATCAATTCAAAAACATAAATAATCAGAGAGAAATTAATTTTTGAATCGATTAACAAAAATATCAAAATATTCAAATATTCAAAAATTTGAAAAAGGGCGCCAAGAACACCAAGTTCTTGCCCGCGTTCCCTGTTTCTGCAGATTTGTATTTTCTCACTTTTCTCCATGATTCCTCAATGGTTTTGCACGATTCAAGTACCAATCTTGTTTGTTTTTGAACAAGGATCACAACCATATAGATTAATTGCATTTATTTTGAGTATTGAGTGAGAAATCAGAAGAAAACCTCAAGAACCCTAATTTTAGCATGAACACCATGAAATTCTATACACGATTGATTCATGGCAATTGATTGAGGGTTAATACTCCATACATGATTATGAACATGTGGCAAAATTATTGTGCAGTAAAATATGCATGCATCATGGAGTTTGAAGAGTTCATGCTTACCTCTTGCACCTGGTGATCGATTTTGGTGATGGAGGTGTTACAACTAGGTTCCAATGATCTGGATAGCTTCCTTAGGTGCCAAGGAGTGTGTTTGAATGCTTGGAGTGGATTGAATTGAGCTGGAACTGGTTGTGGTACCTCAACTGCAAATCTGTTAAGAACTTGAGCAATTGGCTGGTGATTTTGAGAATCTGATGTTACAGATGTTATGTAAGGGTTTGGATCACTTCTATATGTTATATGTGAGGTGTGCGTGTGATTGGTTTGGTTGGAATTGCTCTCAAACTCAAAACTCGATAGTAACTTGAGTTAGAAGGCAAAATTGGAGTGAAAGTGGTGATTTCGAGGAAAGCATCAGTTTAGGTGCTTTGGTGTACTCAAACTGATCACAAATGAGGACTATTTATGGTGGAGCAAGTTTGTTTTGCAAGCAATAGTGAATGGCAACTGGTACAGGTCTGCGGCCAATGTGGATTAAATGGAATCTCAAGTTTCCTCTAGCCATTGACTTGAGGTTAGAGCACAGGCCTATGGTCTCTTGGTTCAGGGATAAGTCTAGACTGAATTCAGTTGGAATAGGCACAGTTCATGCCACCTAGGTGCATCCATTAAAGGCTTGGAAACAAAATTGGAGTCTTGGCACTTTTTAGCCTTTTTAGGTTTGTTAGGGCTACTTGTAGATTCTTGGACTTGGGAGGCTTGGAGATTAGATCACCCCCCTTGGATTTGATCCTCTGATGTGTCCAAATTGATGACAAGGCTTGGAGTTATTAGATTTGGACAAATCGAGCAAATGTGCACAATTTTTCCTTGTAAAACCAGTTCATGATACCATGTTTCAATGGTTGTATCTCCCTGCTCAAATTGAATTTGGAGATGATCTGGTACTTGTTGGAAAACCCTTATGGCATACTTTAACTTTGATGTTCACCCCTAGACCTGGTTTGACTTGGATCAAGGTGAAAAATGTCCCTACATTTTGGAAAAAGTAAGGCAGATTCTGACTTAGTGAAAATTTCACTAAGTGTTGGAAAAATGTCGTTTTCATATTTTTAGCCTTTTTTATCACTCCATAACTTAAAATCCATGAGGAATTGGAGTTTGATGTAGTTGAAGCTTTTGTAGAGTGTAGCAAGACCTACAAATCCAGCTTTGGATCACCCAAAATGGTTGCTTGGATCTCAAGTTATGGTCCTTGGAAGTTGGTACCCTAGCCACTTTGTTCCATAACTTAGAAAAATTCTAAGTTTTTTTATGGTTACCCCTTTTAAGAGTTAACTCACTTTCTTTGATTTTTCTTGATGAATGATGATTCAAATCACATATTAACATTTTTTTAGGGTTAAGAAACCTTGGTTGACCAAAAATCCAAAAAGTCAAACTTGGATTTTTGTACAGTTGACTTTTTCATCAGATGAAATTTTGACTTTGTGATCCTTTTATGAAATCAATCCTTGGGCTCAATTAAACTTCATGGATGGCCTCCAAGGGTATTTAGGAATATCATGGACCTCTCCCCAAGGTTTGAGATCAAGGGTAGGTCAACAGTCAAGGGTAGGGTTGACTTTTTTCATCAGAAACCCTAATTTGTGATCAGATGGTTTGAGTTCTTGTGGCTTATGATTTGAGCTCTTTGAGTCAATCAAATCTTGTAAACATGTCAATATGATGTATTTGAGGTCTTTGAAGTTCATTTTGAAGCTTCAAGCCATGCCTCACTTCACAAGTTAACTCAAGGGTTGAATTAGGTCAAAACCCTAATTCCTGATTTATTGATAGATGGACCTTCAAGGTGATTTTGCCATTGTGGATGGGCTCTTGAGATCCTTTTGAGCTTATAGAACCATACATTGAGGCATTGGCTCAAGCCTTGATGGGAATTTTCATCTGGAGGCCTCGGGCGACCAAAACCTTAATTTGGTGACACTGACGATCTTGAGGCTTGATCCACTTGGAATGCTGCAATCTTATGCTTGATTCTTAGTGTGAGAGTCCTCTTGATCCTTTGTGGATGTTTGAGAGGTTAGACAAGTTAAAGATCATGCCAATTCTTGATTGATCCTTGTCTAAATGCTCTAAGAGGGCTCAAAACCCTAATCTTTGATTGTAGTGAATGCTCAACCATCTTTGAGGAGATTGATGAGGCATGATGGTTCATCCATATTGTGATGATGATTTGCACAATGATGGGAAATCCTGGTGGTCAAAATTTGGGGTATGACAGTTGGTTCCCAACCGGTCCGACAAGCCTTTCAGACGCGAGGACATGCTCGCAGAAATGGTGTTTTTACGTCGATCAGGTTTAGGAAATGTGCCTGCTGAAGTGTCGTTTTTATGTCGAGGGGCCTTGGTGAGGGCGCGAGTTGCACGCATTGTCGAGGAAGATGTGCTCGCGGGGTATCAGAAGACTTGGTGAATGATATGTCTGGCTTAGGGAATGCTTAACGAAGGTTCTCTTTCTGATACGTGGTGGAGCATTTAATTGTTGTCAGGCCTAGAGATGCCTAGGCTATGATGGCCTCTACGCTTCCCAAGCGAGGAAGTGCTTATAAAAAGGGGGAGAGGAGGTTCATTTGGCATTTTACTCAAATTTTTATCCCCAAACTTCTACGCTCTGCCACTTGTGTTCTCGCCAGAGCTTTTTCGCCGCCGTCGACCTTCAACGCTTAGTTTATGATCTTCGTGTTCTACCTTCGATTTAGCAAGTAAGTTCTTCATCCTTTTCTGTAAATTCCCCGATGTTCTTCCTTTCTGGAAAATTGCGTGAATTTTCCAGCGACACATGACTTTTCCGGTTGAATGTTTATGTGTTCTTCGATGAACACATGAATTTTAGGAAAATTCATGAAGAACATGAAGAACACGAAGAACATGGGATGAATGTTCATGATTATTGTGTATGCTTGTGTAGATCTTTCTAGATTCTGGTTAGGATTAGTTTTAAGTTTGTAGTCGGGCATTAGGCCTGTTCGACACGAAAGTTTGGCTTTCGCGCGACGAGTTTATTTTGTCGAGTAAGCTCTCTTTCAATCTTCGTAAAGTCGCGGAGACTCGTCCCCGTCTTGGGGGGAAAGTGAAGTCGCCGCGTTCTGTCGTGATCGACTTGGGCTCGAGGTTGTCCTCGACTTATTTCTCGCCCTTTCACTTGATTAATGGTGGAAGGGTGAATTTGATCTTTGTCGTCGGATTCACTTTTTCTTCCTCTGCTTTTCAGGTAAAATGGCTGATCGGCGCGAAGGGGCTATACCCGACGTTGGGGCCTCACACGAGGAGGCGGAGCAGTCAGTAGATTATGCCAACATCCATGTAGCTAAGGGGGATCTCAAATGAATCACCCAAGAACCCCTATCGACAAGGTCGACGTTTACAGAGGAGGAAGTTCGGGATTTTCCTTATTTAGAAGACCGGGCTGAGGACGCGCCGGTGCACTGGAGATCCATCTGCCCGACAGAGAACGATCGAATCTGTTCGGTGTATCCGGGGATGCAGTTCCCCATGTACGAATTCGCCTTCATGGAGGCAAAGTACCACCTGCCCTTCACCGACTTTCAGGAGGCCATCTTCTGCCACTTAGAGTTGTGCCCGACCCAACTCCTTCCGAACGCACTGGCGTTCATTCGTGCTTTTGAATTGGTTTGCCGTTACTTAAGGGTCGGGGCGACCGTGGATCTCTTTTTCTGCATCTTCTAGATCCAGCAGAGCACAGTGGGCCCAAAGCAAGGTTTGGTGTCTTTCAAGCA
This sequence comes from Lathyrus tuberosus, assembly GCA_022829125.1. NCBI lineage: Eukaryota > Viridiplantae > Streptophyta > Magnoliopsida > Fabales > Fabaceae > Lathyrus > Lathyrus tuberosus. The sequence goes on from JALAZF010000078.1 coordinate 9,602,791, forward strand.
GCAGAGCAGGCTCTTCTGGCCGTACTCAGAATCTGTCTGACATTTCAAGGACAGGTTCTTGGTCGTGAAACTTGTCTCTGAAGTGGCTAGGAGATCCATCTCTACGCTTGAGACCGTGGAGGTTGACGGTCAGCAAGTTCAGAAGGTTGTTTATAAGTTCCCTTTGGAGTGGGTGTATGCCCATTTCAGATATAAGATCGATCAGTTCCTCGTCAAACACGAGCAGCTTTGTGACGGGGACAAGGAGTCCTATCGAGTTTTGCATGCATACGTGGAGACCTTTAGTCCTGCCTTCGTCGTCGACAGGGACGACAACGAATTGTTCGACGAGGATGGAGAGCCTGCCCGGGCGGCTCGTTATATTAATATTAGGGCTCTTCTTGAGTGTGAAACCGACGATGTTGCATTCCAGCTCCTTGGTATAACTTGTTCCTTTGCCCGTGTTTGAAGTTCTAGCCCAACGTACTAATCTTCCTTTTTTATGTTTTCAAGGAAAATGGCGGACATGAGGGAGTGCCTGGTGAGGTCCGTGGCGGCCAAAAATTTGAAGAAGGTGCCCCCACTGCCGAAGACTGGTGCCGGGAAGCAGCAAGCGACGATGGAAAAGTTTGTGGGCGGCGCTGGCCCTACCCCGGGAACCACTTCAACTCCCCAAACTCCGGACATGACTCATAAGAGGAAACAGGACGATGTCGGCTCTACGCCGTCAGGTTGCCCGGGCGGTTTTATTGGGGGAAAATTTGTGCTGCCCCCGTGCTATCTTCAAAGGAAACTGTTTGACGGGGAGAGTTCTGTCGTCGTCCCAGAGCTTGATGCGTCAGCTATCTTGTCCACTGATCCTTGGGTGTGGAGGAAGCTTCTCTGCCAGGACGCGACCGCTGTGATCAGGGTGTTAGAGGCGGCGCTGGTCCTTGGGGATGCAGAGATGGATCCACTTGCCGACCTCAAGAAGGAGAAGGCCAAGATCAACGACTTAGAGCTAGAGAACGCGGAGATTTACAACGAGCTGAAGAAGCTTCATAGCAACTTGGAGGCCAAAATCGAGCTTCAAAGAGAGGTCACCCAGATGCAGGGGGAGGTAACCAGAGTGAACGAGGAGAATGCCCGACTGAAGGTGAGGATAACCGAGCTGGAGGGCTCGTCGGCGGTTGGTCCGGACGAGACCGACGACGAGAAGACCCTGAAGACGCGGAGTGACCTGTTCGAGAGGATCCGTCTTCTTGAGCAGGATAACCTGGGGGCAGCAGAGTTTGGTTTCAACGCTGCTTTGGAGCAGTTGAAAGCCCTCAACTCCGATGTCCAGCTACTGACCGAGGGGATAGGCGTTCTCAACGTGGTTGTCAACTGCGAGGTGGTTTCCCCGGAGGTTCCTGGCGATGCAGCTTAGTTTTTATTATGTTGTACTTGTATTTTGTGGGCCTGCGTGCCTTTTGATATGTAACAGTTTATCGGGCACATCCCTTTTTGTACTGATGACTTATTATGGCCTTGTGGTCAGAATTATATAACTATTTTTCGTTTGGCATTGTCTTGTTGCATTTACTTGTGTATGCTTTTATTGTTTAAATGCTAAGTATGGACGCTTTGCTCGATTTGTTCATGTTGTGCTCGACAGTTTGGGAGACTCATCAAGGAGGCGAAGTAGTTTTGCTGTGATGGGACGAGGATCTCGGTCGAGATACTAATCCCATAGGCTTGGACTGTTCCCATCGCAAGCTGGGTGTTCTGCCTCAATGATACGGCAACGATGGAGCTCGGTGGAGGTATCCCTGTTGTGCACAGAGTCTGCTCGTCCCATGAGCAGAAACTGGCCGACGCTGTAAGGTGCGGGATCGTGCTTGCACCAGTGCACGGTCTCGTGGCCGAGCCGTCTCCCCGTTGGGGGGTGACCTCGTCGGCAGTTAGTCCAACCCCACGGTTGGTCCTAACTGTAATATTGTTTGAACTTTTCACCATTCCATGGTCGAGCAAATGGTTCTCCGTCTAGAGTTTCTAGATAGTAGGCTCCAATGCCTGTTTTTGACTTGACCCTGCAGGGTCCTTCCCAGTTTGTGGCCAGCTTGCCTTCGCGCGAATCCTTGTGGTTTTTGCGTAGGACCAAGCTGCCAACGGGGAAGTCGTGTTTTATGACCTTGGCGTCGTGGCGCAAGGTTATTTTTTGTTTTAACGAAGCCTCGCGAAGAGCTGCTCCTGACCATATTTCTTCGACCAGATTGAGCTCTTGCCTTAATGCCTCGTCATTCATCTCCTCGCCGAGAGGAGCTTCCATTCGTCTAGAAGGTTCTCTGATCTCCACCGGTATCACCGCCTCGGTTCCGTAAGCTAGTCGGAAAGGGGTTTCCCCGGTGGTGGAGTGTGGGGTTGTTCGGTAGGCCCAGAGCACGCTGTGTAGCTCCTCGACCCACCTTTTCTTGGCTTCGCCTAACCTTCGTTTTAGACCCCGAAGGATTACCCTGTTCGCAGCCTCTTCTTGCCCGTTAGTCTGGGGGTGCTCGACGGATGCGAAGTGTTGCTTCGTGCCTAGTTTGACGACGAAGTCTTGGAACTTTCTATCCGTGAACTGGGTTTCATTGTCGGTCGCCAGGGCCTGGGGTACTCCGAATCGCGCGAGGATGTTCTTTTGTAGAAACAAATGTTGAAGGTTGTGATCTTGGCGACAAACACAATCAGAAATTTGTTTTGATAAGACCCCATTGTGAAGGGGCCGAGTATATCCATCCCCCACCAGGCGAAGGGCCAGGGCGAGGACAGAGTATTCAACTCGTTAGGAGGTGCCAAGTGCATGTCCCCGTGGCGCTGTCACCGATCACATTTTCGGACATGCTCCTTAGCATCGTGCTGCATGGTCGACCAGTAGTATCCTGCCCGCAGGGCCTTTCACGCCAATGACTTCCCTCCTAAGTGCTGCGCGTTGATACCCTCATGAATTTCTTGGAGGATTTCAGGGACCTTGTCCTCCTCAACACATTTCAGGAGGGGGATGGAGAATCCTCGTCGATAGAGTTTGTCTTCGATCAGCACGTACGAGTAGGCTATTTGTTTAGTCACGCTGGCCTCCTTGCTGTCTTTGGACAGTTCCCCCGTGGTGAGGTAATTGTACACTGAGGTCATCCAGCAGCGGCTGTCTCCAATGGCGTTAACGTCGAGCAGCCTTGACGACTTTTTGATACTTGGGCGAGTGAGTATCTCTTGTACGACAACTTTATTACCACCTTTCTTTCTGGTGCTGACTAGTTTCGACAGGACATCTCCCTGCGTGTTTCGTTCGCGAGGGATGTGATGGACTTCCAACGCGTCGAACTTGGTAATTCTTTCCATCACCAGTGTCAGATATTCGACCAACTGATCATTTTTTGCCTGACACTCTCCTCGGACTTGAGACGCCACGAGCTGGGAATCAGTGAAAATCTTTACCTCTTTGGCGCCCAAGTCTTCGGCCAGCTGTAATCCTGTGAGGAAAGCTTCGTATTCGGCTTGGTTGTTGGACGTCGGGAAGGATATGACTAAAGATACTTCGATTAAGATTCCCTCCTCGTTCTCGAGGATGATGCCTGCGCCACTTCCTGTGAGACTGGATGCCCCGTCCACGTAGATGGTCCATCTATGCGTTCTGCTTGGTGGGGATGATGGTGGCGTCATCTCCGCCACGAAGTCGACCAAGACCTGTGCCTTGAGGGCCTTCATGCCCTCGTAGTGGATGTCAAATTCCGACAGCTCCAAGGATCATTTAAGCATTCTACCAGCCATGTCTGGTCGACAAAGCAGCTGTCTTATGGGCTGGTCCGTACACACTACTATGGTGTGGGCCAAGAAGTAATGCCTGAGCCTTCTTGCGACATTGGCGAGGGCGAGGGTGACCTTCTCTATTTGCGCGTATCTGGGTTCCGGCCCTTGCAAGGCTTTGCTCGTGAAGAAAATGGGTTTCTGCCCGTCCGTTGTTTCACGAATGAGTGCGGCGCTAATGGCTTCGCCGGCGACAGAGAGATATAAGTACAATGTCTCCCCGCACTCTGGTCATGAAAACATTGGAGGTTCGAATAATGCTCGCTTGAGGTGGGTCATAGCCTGCTCGCATTCCTCAGTCCACTCAAACGTGGCCTCCTTTCTGAGGAGTTTAAAGAAGGGCAGAGCGTGCTGGGCATACTTGGCCACGAAGCGAGAAAGTGACGCGAGCATCCCGTTGAGGGACTGTATGGACTTCTTCAACCTGGGTATGAGAAATTCAGCAAATGCCTGACACTTGTCAGGGTCGGCCTTTATTCCCCTCTCGGTGAGGTAGAATTCGAGGAACTTCCCTGCCCGCATGCCGAATGTGCATTTCTCTGGGTTAAAACACATTTTGCACTTTCTTGCCTGGTCGGAAACCTTTTGCAGGTGGGTCGTGTGATCGGATTCCTCCTGGGACTTCACGATCATATCGTCCATGTAAACTTCGAGCATGTCTTCGATTTCTAATCATAAGACTTTGTTCATCATGCGCTGATATGTGGCTCCAGCATTTTTTAGACCAAAGGACATTACGTTGTAGTAATAGTTCCCCGACGAGGTCATGAATGCGGTATATTTCTTACCCTTTTCGGCCATAGGGATTTGATTGTATTCTGAGTAGGCGTCCATGAAGGACAAGAGCTTAAAACCTGCAGAATTATCTACGAGCTTATCTATGTTGGGCAGAGGATTCGGGCAAGCCCGGTTAAGATCAGTGTAATCAATGCATATGCACCATTTTCCACTATGTTTCTTGACAAGTACAATATTGGACAGCCAGGTTGTATACCTGGCCTCCGAGATAAATTTTGCCTCTAAGAGGTCTTGTACAAGTTTTTCGGTAGCCTGTGCCTTCTCATCAGATTACTTGCGTCTGCATTGAGCGACGGCTCGAGCAGCTGGGTCAATGGTCAGTTGGTGGCATGCGGTCTCAGGGTCCAGGCTGAGCATGCGGCACTCCACGCAAACAAATCAGCGTTGTCCTCCAGACACGTCTTTAACTGATGCTTTACCTTGTCGGGCAGCCCTGCGCCTATCTTCACTCCTTTGCTCGGGTTGGTTCCGAAGGTGATGACCTCGAACTCCCCATCTGGGACAGGGCGCATGAGGGTCGTTACAGAGGAACTGCCTGTCCCCGCCGACGTGCCTTCACCACAATCTTCGCCCTCTTCCGACATCCGGTTTTCGAGGTCGATGATGTGTACAGGGAGAGTTGGCTTCTTGTCAGGCTGACTTTCCTCGCCGGGGTGGTCTTTCTCCCTTGCCTGCTTGGCGGTATTGGGTGCTGCACCGATCGAGCTTTGTCCTCGGGTAGCTGCTTCAAAGCACCTCATCGCGGCTTCTATATCCCCGTGCAGTGTTGCAACGTGGCCCTTCTCCGTATAGTATTTCATCTTGAGATGTACGGTCGAAGGAACGACGATCAGTCCTGCTAAGGTTGGTCTGCCAAGGATGCATTGGTACAGTGATGAGCAATCAATTACCAGGAACTGGGTCTTGATTGACTTCGATGCCTCCTCTTCCCCGAACGTGACCGAAAGCTTCACGTACCCCCAGGGTCTGGCAGTCGCCCCGTTGAATCCTTGCAGGTTGGATCCTATGTACGACGACAAGTTCTTCTGGTCTAGCTTCAAAGCTCTGAACAACCCGGTGTACATGATGTCCACGGAGCTGCTCTGGTCGACTAGGATCCGTCGGACATCGGTGTTGGCAAGTCTCGCTCTGATAAGCAGTGGAATGTGTGAGTTCGCGGAGCCCCCAGGCAGCTCCTCACGGTAGAACGTAATTGGCTGGGAACGCCCCCGAACCTTCTCGAGTGTGGATAGCTGGTCGGGACTGCAGTCGATGAGCTGGTCGAATTTTCTCTTGACCGACCCCACCGTGAGCTCACTGCATCCCCCATAAGAGATAACCATAGCCGTCAAGAAGGTCTCCTAGGTGCTGTGCACGGATATCTGAGGAGGATCCTTAATATGGTCGGGAATGATGAAGTCCTCTGGCCGTGTGATGGACATGGTGACCTGAGGAGGAGGACTGGGCGGCGTAGACTTTGCTTCATTCTTGGTCTCCGAAGTCTCTCGTCGAGAGGATTCACCCTTCTTCATATATTGCTTTAGGTGACCCTCCATGATGAGGATTTCGATGGCGTCTTTCAAGTGCACGCAGTCCTTGGTTACGTGGCTGTGGCTGCGGTGGAAGCGGCAGTATTTACTTTTGTCCGTGTTGCCCTTAGACGACGTTGGTTTGGGGAACCATACACCTCCTTGCTTGAACTTCGCGTCGATGCATTCAAAGAGAATGCGCTCGCGAGGAGCTGTCATCAGGGTATATTCTGTAAAACGACCAGCGGGTCCCTTGCCTTCACGAGGACGATCGTCTCGTCGTCTCTCTTTATCGCGCCTGGGGGCCTCTGATTCATCTTTTTTTGTTGCCCGAGAACTCTCGTGATCCCTAGAGTCCCGAGCTTTGTATGCCGCCTCTTTCTCCTCGTATTGGATATACGATTGAGCTTTATAGAGTAATTCTGCCAAGGTGCGAGGAGGCTCTATGCCCACCGCCTTGCGGAATTCGCTCATTGGCTTCAACCCTTTTTCGAAGAGATATTTCTTCATATAGTCCGTCATGCAGATCTCAACAGCCTCCTTGTTGAAACGCTCGATATATGCACGCAAGGGCTCATCCTTGCCCTGTATAATGGCTTCCAGCATGGCCTCCGACTTGGGATGTCGCGCGGGAGGCGGTAAAATGGCAGGCAAACTGGTTCTTTAGATCCTTCCAGGACGTGACCGAACCCCGGGGAAGCCGCTTGAACCAGGCCATGGCTCCCTTCTTGAGAGTGACTGGGAACAACCTACATTTAATAGCCCCGCTTATGTTATAATAGTGGAGTATGGCTTCGATGTTTTCTATATGCTCCCCTGGGTCGGTGGTCCCGTCGTAAGTGGCCAAGGGAGGTGGCTTCTCCAATCCGCGAGGAATGCGCATGTACATGATCTCCTGAGATAGGGGCCCATGGACATCGTTGTCACTGCTTGTGTTGGGTGACCGACGGGGGGAGTCGCTATGCCCGCGACTTCTGCTGCGTCGGGGAGAATGTCTGCGTGACCTGCGATGCTCGTGATGGTTCCTCGAAGGTATGTTCCACTTCAGAGTGGGAGAACGTCTAGATCTCCGTAGGGGAGATCGGTGTCGTCGTTTGGCGAGTTCTGAGTCAGGTTCCTCTGATCTTGAGCGTCTCCGGTCGTGGGAAAGACTCCTGGACCTGTCTCACCCACGCTTCTGAGGAGGAGGAGAGCGTGGCCGCGGAGAAGGGCTGTTGGGCCTTTGCGATGGACGCTGCTCCTGGAGGGCGTGTTCGAGCATGCTAATCTTTTTGCCGTGTTGGAAGACCAAAAAGTTTGACCTGTTGAGGGAGGCGATTAGGGCAGCAGTGTTTGGGTCCGCGTTTTGAGGGATATGTATAGGCTAAAAAATGGGACCAGCAGCTTGTGCGTGCGACTTCACGTCATCGGGGGTAGGAGAGGCGGTCTTTCCATCCCGGTGACCTGTCTTTAGGAAGGCAGCTCCGGAGACGAGGTGATCGACGTTATTAGTGATAACGGCGACGACAGGTTCTTGACGAGTGTAACACCCCCAATCTATACCCCCAAAGCTATTACAGCAGAAGGAGAAATTCAAAATTTCATCAGAGTATATTTAAAAACATGGCATAGACCGGGAGGGTCACATCAATTTGGAACAAAACATAACATACAACACCTGCTCATTAAAGATATGCAACAGTGGGGTAGCAATTAACAGAGGAACTCAGTTCCATACACCCACATTTCAAGTTTTTGAATAAAGCGGAAAATCTAAAACTGAATCTCATATATATATATATATATATCACTTGAAAAGTTTGTCATACAACAAGTTATACATGCACAAGCCCAAAAGATATATATACATAATACACAAATAATCACAAACGACCACCCTAACTACCCGGTGTCACATATCAGAGCCGACCGACAAAAGAATGAAGACGTAAAGCTTCACAAAAAGACCTCCAGCAACTCTAATCTGCAATGCCTCATAGAGCATTATAAAACAGCAGAAGGGTAAGAAAAACAATCATTATACAGTTGCATACAATTATATATAAACACAGGAATGCACAAGTAAACTATTCTCACCACAAATGCACCACAATTAAATATAACACAACACAGTGCAAGTATCAGGTATTCGTCACCAATGCACATCAATCATACACAATGCCCTCATCATCAACACAATTATACATTTTCCATCACATTGATCACAATCACAATTAACATACACAATTAATCCATGATTTATGCAAATGCACAGAGACCGACACAACGACTCTATGCACATGCCATGCGGTACCGACTCCAATATTTCTCATCACTAGTTCACTCAGGAACTCTGCTGGAACCATCGCTCGTTACATCACTGTAACTCCCCGTCGGGCCTACGATGTTCACCCGTCGCTTTAGGTCCTCAGGCTATTCATACCTCATATTTTCGAGGCTCACGACGTTTATGGATTGCTTTAGGTCCCACATGGGCACACAATCCGATCGCTTTAGGTCCCCACATGGGCACACGATCGTCTATAACCATCGCTTTAGGTCCTCAGGCGATTCATACCTCATATTTTCGAGGCTCACGATGTTATAGCAGATTCCCTCCGGAACCACCGTCACTCAGGATGCCACAACAATGCATATCATGATGCTTGGCATACAATGACTCATGACATTTAGTATGCACACATATATGCAACCATCACACTTAACATAATTCATGCTTGCAATTTAAGCCCAAAACAATGCATTTTATACCATACAACAGCACGCAATCATATCATATTCATATCAACAGCACATTGCATACGACACACCAATTATGCACAATCATAACCACAAAAGTCGACAACCGACACTATTCCTGACTTTCCGACATAATTTAATCGGCTAACAATTCCAAAATCATCATAATAAGAAGGTGCAGCTCCATAGCTACGCAACGATACCAAGAATGTAAAAATCGGACAAACGGATCAAAAGTTACGAAAGAAAACGAAAAAACGATATTTTGAAAAGTCACATTTTGCAAAAGTCCTGTCCATACGCGTATCACCATGATCCATACGCGTATGAGCAGAGACTCATTTTTCCCAAAGTTCACGTGTAAATGTCCGTACGCGTAATGCCCAAGCCCGTACGCGTATTGACCCAAAATGCTACGCGTATCATACGCAAATGGGCAGATGGCCGAGAAAACAAGCAACCCATACGCGTATTGGCCTTATGGCTCGCCCACCATACGCGTAATGCCAAGGTCCATACGCGTATGAACATGCCCCATACGCGTATGACCTGGAAATCTCAGAAAAATTTCTGCAGAACGTGGTTCTGCGTTTTCCACTCAAAAATCCTCCAATTTTCACCTACACCCAGAAAAATTACCAATACAATGCATTGCAACAAGTATCTACCATATACCAACAAGAATGAGCACTTAACACATAGTTCTCAACACATTTACTCAATTTCTAATCAATTTTATCAAAAATGGGTTTTACCTAATTTCTTCATTTCAATCCAACAAACATCACAAATATACATACATAATCATACACAAGTATATAATAATTGAGTTTCGCACCCTTACCCGATTAAATCGATTCCTAGAAGTTGTTTTCTTTGATTTCCAAGCTTTTCCTCTTTTTCTCTCTTTTTCCCTTCTCTTCTTTTTTTTCCTTTTTCCTATTTCTTTCTCTCTATTTTCTCTCTTCCCCTTATATTTCTATTTTCTTTCTTCTCTAACTTAGTAAATAATTAGGGAAAAGACTAAAATACCCTTACTCTCAATTATCTCGCAAATGTTCCCAAAACGCGATAAAATATAATCACAAAGTAAAATAACATATTTTCAGATAAAAGTAAGAAATAAAATAATATAATAATAAAATAATCAAAAACGACTCAATGAAATAAAATACTAAAACTGGGGCGTTACAACTCTCCCCCACTTAGAAATTTTCTTCCTCGAAAATATAACCGAGACGAACAACTATAACGACAAGCTGCAAAGCCCATACAATGCACTTGACGACCGATTCACTACTTAAAGAAAACCACGATACCAACACACAAGTTCACTTTAGAACCGAAACACAACAAGATCGTTACCATCACCGCAGGTAACCCACCTCTAATTCCTCACACAGGAATTAGCTACACGCACTCGAACCAACACAATGGAAACGAGGCAACAACAACACCCTTTTCCCAAGGATAACCCCAACCAATCCAGTACTCAATATTCTTGTAATTACCAAACACTTCGAATCTAGAATCATAAAGATAAGACTTCCAATATTCCAACATACTACAATTGCAACCAATTCCACAATGTTACTGATCCTTCCACGACTCCTCAAATGTTGAAGAACATAAACCACGATTTTACTCTCTTACATTAACACACTGACTATACTCAACAAGATGCATCCCAAACAATCGACTTCCCCTTTGCAAGTCAACTGAAGTAACGAAAACGCTAATCTTGGAAAAACCTTCCATACCCTTCGGTAATAATCACCAAAAGTCCCAAAAAGTTTCTAATCCCTTAACTAACTTCGGAGTCTTTCATAGTAAAACCGCATCTACTTCCGATGATAACAATTATAACCCGTCACATTAAATAGATTAAAACTTCAACTCACAAAATTCACCACTCTTATCAAACATTCCAAACAATTATAATTTCAATCAAGCTCAACCAAACCAATACCAGTTATCTATTCCTAAAAGTGAACCCTTATCCTCAATCGTTACCTTATCCAACTGTTAGTAATCCATACACAATTCTTCTCTTAACAGTCCAAATTCCATAAATCCCAACATGTAGCAACAACCAACCAAAAATAACTCAAATATTACACCCACACCTAGGGTCTTCTCAAAATTTCCATTAATACTCTGAAATTCCAAAGACTCCAAACCACACCAGAACTCTAAGTTTTGCTTTCCATAGTCTCAATACCATTATACTTGTTATTCCATTTAATCATCCATTCCTTTTTGTTATTAACAAAGCTGGAGCTCTTCTAAGACAACACCTTAATGTTCCATCCAAAACACATATGAAAACCGTGCACAACTGACGGCCCATCACTGTGACTTCCTGCCAATTTCCCAGAACATTATCATCACAAATATGACCAACATCTGCGTCTCATTTCCTAGAAGTTCTTCTACTTACTTAGCAGATCCAAACCTCAAATCCTCGCCTTCGCCCAATTTGAGTTCACACTCTACTTTCTGAGAACAACCATTAATAATACTCAATCATTCTCTCTCAATGACTTCCCAACCTGACCAACATATTAAAACCTCTAATCCGTCTAATCTTCTGATATTAGAATCTTCCTCAACTCATCAAAACAATCCGTAACCATTTCCCTAAATCCAAATAATCCATTGCACACACTATTAAAGCTGGACAGACATGTCTATTTCATCCAACATAATTCTTGTCTGCTATCAACAAGAGATTAAGGGTGATCAGTTCCTCAATTTGTCAATAGACAGCCGACAATCATGATGAGGCATAAACCGTCTCCACCAAACTATAATAGCATTCCTTACATCCTATGCACAAAACTACCGAAGGCACAAATCCTTAGTCGCCATAATCCTTACCTCCGCATCCCTTCTTGAACCAGAAACTACACTTATAATCTTGCAATCCCGAACACACTGAGCCAGCGCTCTACACCTGAAACAACATGGAGAAGTACCAGCTTCTCCCCCACTTATCTCATTCTAACCTCTCCAACTGTAAACACACCTAATCCATCACAAATCCTTTACCATAAATGGTCAAAGAACAATTTAAATAAACCAAAGAAATAATTACCGACCCCTAAGCAGAAATACCCATAACCATCTTACCATCCATCGAAGACAACGCAATATTCAAACACTTCGCGCACTCAGACGAAATAAATGAATGAGTCGCTCCAATACCAATAATAGCAAATAAATGCGTAATAATAAAACAAGTACCTTGAGTCAAACGATCTGCACTAGTAGTCTCATCTCCTACCAATGCAACAACCTTCCTACCAGTCTGAGCTTTCTTCGGTTTCGTACACCCCGTGCTAATATGACCTGTTTCACCACAGTCGAAACACTGCACACTAATTTTCTTACAATCAGCTGCGACATGTCCCGAACTTCCACACTTGGAACATTTCAGTTTATTCCTCCTACAATCAAACTGAAGATGTCCTACTTCCCCACACTTGTAACACTTAAAGTAACACCTCGGATGACTAGACATTCCTCCCCCACTTGCCTTTTTCCCAAAGTTACCCCTCGTCTTACCATGGTCAGCGGTTGTCACATAAGGCCCACTACGAGACTGTTGTTTCCCTTTCCTGTCATCCACACTCTTATAGGGAGTAGCACGCGCCTTACGATCCTCTTCGTAAATCCTACAACTGTCCACCAAATCAGAAAACCTTCTAATCCTCTGATAACCGATTGCCCGTTTAATATCCGGACGCAATCCGTTCTCGTACTTCACACACTTAGAAAACTCAGCAGTCGCTTCAGCATAATGAGGATAGAACTGCACAAGTTCCACAAACTTTGCTGTGTAATCCACAACAGACATATTGCCTTGTTTCAATTCCAAGAACTCAATCTCTTTCTTTTCCTTCACACCCTCAGGATAATACTTCCTCCGAAACTCTCGACCAAATAAATTCCAAGTAACCTCTTCATCATCCTCTCCCAGCACTTGGCGCAAACTAACCCACCAATCATTGGCTTCTTCCTTCAGCATGTGAGTACCCAGTCTCACCTTATTCTCTTCAGCACAATCCATCACATGGAAGATTCTTTCAACCTCCTCAAGCCAAAATTGTGCACCATCAGGATCATATCTTCCCTTGAAGATAGACAGTTCGTTCTTCCCGAACTCATCATTACCCGTAACATTCAGTACACCCTGCACAGCCCGAGCCATATTCTGTTCATTTCCAATAACAACAACTATGGTTAAACAAACAGCTCACCGAACCACAAAGACCAACAAGGACTGACACAAACTGACACGGACTGGCTCTGATACCACTTAATGTAACATCCCCAATCTATACCCCCAAAGCTATTACAGCAGAAGGAGAAATTCAAAATTTCATCAGAGTATATTTAAAAACGTGGCATAGACCGGGAGGGTCACATCAATTTGGAACAAAACATAACATACAACACCTGCTCATTAAAGATATGCAACAGTGGGGTAGCAATTAACAGAGGAACTCAGTTCCATACACCCACATTTCAAGTTTTAGAATAAAGCGAAAAATCTAAAACTGAATCTCATATATATATATATATATATATATATATATATATATATATATATATATATATCACTTGAAAAGTTTGTCATACAACAAGTTATACATGCACAAGCCCAAAAGATATATATATATAACACACAAATAATCACAAACGACCACCCTAACTACCCGGTGTCACATATCAGAGCCGACCGACAAAAGAATGAAGACGCAAAGCTTCACAAAAAGACCTCCAGCAACTCTAATCTGCAATGCCTCATAGAGCATTATAAAACAGCAGAAGGGTGAGAAAAACAATCATTATACAGTTGCATACAATTATATATAAACACAGGAATGCACAAGTAAACTATTCTCACCACAAATGCACCACAATTAAATATAACACAACACAGTGCAAGTATCAGGTATTCGTCACCAATGCACATCAATCATACACAATGCCCTCATCATCAACACAATTATACATTTTCCATCACATTGATCACAATCACAATTAACATACACAATTAATCCATGATTTATGCAAATGCACAGAGACCGACACAACGACTCTATGCACATACCATGCGGTACCGACTCCAATATTTCTCATCACTAGTTCACTCAGGAACTCTGCTGGAACCATCGCTCGTTACATCACTGTAACTCCCCGTCGGGCCTACGATGTTCACCCGTCGCTTTAGGTCCTCAGGCTATTCATACCTCATATTTTCGAGGCTCACGACGTTTATGGATTGCTTTAGGTCCCACATGGGCACACAATCCGATCGCTTTAGGTCCCCACATGGGCACACGATCGTCTATAACCATCGCTTTAGGTCCTCAGGCGATTCATACCTCATATTTTTTAGGCTCACGATGTTATAGCAGATTCCCTCCGGAACCATCGTCACTCAGGACGCCACAACAATGCATATCATGATGCTTGGCATACAATGACTCATGACATTTAGTATGCACACATATATGCAACCATCACACTTAACATAATTCATGCTTGCAATTTAAGCCCAAAACAATGCATTTTATACCATACAACAGCACGCAATCATATCATATTCATATCAACAGCACATTGCATACGACACACCAATTATGCACAATCATAACCACAAAAGTCGACAACCGACACTATTCCTGACTTTCCGACATAATTTAATCGGCTAACAATTCCAAAATCATCATAATAAGAAGGTGCAGCTCCATAGCTACGCAACGATACCAAGAATGTAAAAATCGGACAAACGGATCAAAAGTTACGAAAGAAAACGAAAAAACGATATTTTGAAAAGTCACATTTTGCAAAAGTCCTGTCCAAACGCGTATCACCATGATCCATACGCGTATGAGCAGAGACTCATTTTTCCCAAAGTTCACGTGTAAATGTTCGTACGCGTAATGCCCAAGCCCGTACGCGTATTGACCCAAAATGCTACGCGTATCATACACAAATGGGCAGATGGCCGAGAAAACAAGCAACCCATACACGTATTGGCCCTATGGCTCGCCCACCATACGCGTAATGCCAAGGTCCATACGCGTATGAACATGCCCCATACGCGTATGACCTGGAAATCTCAGAAAAATTTCTGCAGAACGTGGTTCTGCGTTTTCCACTAAAAAATCCTCTAATTTTCACCTACACCCAGAAAAATTACCAATACAATGCATTGCAACAAGTATCTACCATATACCAACAAGAATGAGCACTTAACACATGGTTCTTAACACATTTACTCAATTTCTAATCAATTTTATCAAAAATGGGTTTTACCTAATTTCTTCATTTCAATCCAACAAACATCACAAATATACATACATAATCATACACAAGTATACAATAATTGAGTTTCGCACCCTTACCCGATTAAATCGATTCCTAGAAGTTATTTTCTTTGATTTCCAAGCTTTTCCTCTTTTTCTCTCTTTTTCCCTTCTCTTTTTTTTTTCCTTCTTCCTATTTCTTTCTCTCTATTTTCTCTCTTCCCCTTATATTTCTATTTTCTTTCTTCTCTAACTTAGTAAATAATTAGGGAAAAGTCTAAAATACCCTTACTCTCAATTATCTCGCAAAAGTTCCCAAAACGCGATAAAATATAATCACAAAGTAAAATAACATATTTTCAGATAAAAGTCGGAAATAAAATAATATAATAATAAAATAATCAAAAACGACTCAATGAAATAAAATACTAAAACTGGGGCGTTACAACTCTCCCCCACTTAGAAATTTTCGTCCTCGAAAATATAACCGAGACGAACAACTATAACGACAAGCTGCAAAGCCCATACAATGCACTTGACGACCGATTCACTACTTAAAGAAAACCACGATACCAACACACAGGTTCACTTTAGAACCGAAACACAACAAGATCGTTACCATCACCGCAGGTAACCCACCTCTAATTCCTCACACAGGAATTAGCTACACGCACTCGAACCAACACAATGGAAACGAGGCAACAACAACACCCTTTTCCCAAGGATAACCCCAACCAATCCAGTACTCAATATTCTCGTAATTACCAAACACTTCGAATCTAGAATCATAAAGATAAGACTTCCAATATTCCAACATACTACAACCGCTACCAATTCCACAATGTTACTGATCCTTCCACGACTCCTCAAATGTTGAAGAACATAAACCACGATTTTACTCTCTTACATTAACACACTGACTATACTCAACAAGATGCATCCCAAACAATCGACTTCCCCTTTGCAAGTCAACTGAAGTAACGAAAATGCTAATCTTGGAAAAACCTTCCATACCCTTCGGTAATAATCACCAAAAGTCCCAAAAAGTTTCTAATCCCTTAATTAACTTCGGAGTCTCTCATAGTAAAACCGCATCTACTTCCGATGATAACAATTATAACCCGTCACATTAAATAGATTAAAGCTTCAACTCACAAAATTCACCACTCTTATCAAACATTCCAAACAATTATAATTTCAATCAAGCTCAACCAAACCAATACCAGTTATCTATTCCTAAAAGTGAACCCTTATCCTCAATCGTTACCTTATCCATCTGTTAGTAATCCATACACAATTCTTCTCTTAACAGTCCAAATTCCATAAATCCCAACATGTAGCAACAACCAACCAAAAATAACTCAAATATTACACCCACACCTAGGGTCTTCTCAAAATTTCCATTAATACTCTGAAATTCCAAAGACTCCAAACCACACCAGAACTCTAAGTTTTGCTTTCCATAGTCTCAATACCATTATACTTGTTATTCCGTTCAATCATCCATTCCTTTTTGTTATTAACAAAGCTGGAGCTCTTCTAAGACAACATCTTAATGTTCCATCCAAAACACATCTGAAAACCGTGCACAACTGACGGCCCATCACTGTGACTTCCTGCCAATTTCCCAGAACACTATCATCACAAACATGACCAACATCTGCGTCTCATTTCCTAGAAGTTCTTCTACTTACTTAGTAGATCCAAACCTCAAATCATCGCCTTCGCCCAATTTGAGTTCACACTCTACTTTCTGAGAACAACCATTAATAATACTCAATCATTCTCTCTCAATGACTTCCCAACCTGACCAACGTATTAAAACCTCTAATCCGTCTCATCTTCTGATATTAGAATCTTCCTCAACTCATCAAAACAATCCGTAACCATTTCCCTAAATCCAAACAATCCATTGCACACACTATTAAAGCTGGACAAACATGTCTATTTCATCCAACATAATTCTTGTCTGCTATCAACAAGAGATTAAGGGTGATCAGTTCCTCAATTTGTCAATAGACAGCCGACAATCATGATGAGGCATAAACCGTCTCCACCAAACTATAATAGCATTCCTTACATCCTATGCACAAAACTACCGAAGGCACAAATCCTTAGTCGCCATAATCCTTACCTCCGCATCCCTTCTTGAACCAGAAACTACACTTATAATCTTGCAATCCCGAACACACTGAGCCAGCGCTCTACACCTGAAACAACATGGAGAAGTACCAGCTTCTCCCCTACTTATCTCATTCTAACCTCTCCAACTGTAAACACACCTAATCCATCACAAATCCTTTACCATAAATGGTCAAAGAACAATTTAAATAAACCAAAGAAATAATTACCGACCCCTAAGCAGAAATACCCATAACCATCTTACCATCCATCGAAGACAACCCAATATTCAAACACTTCGCGCACTCAGACGAAATAAATGAATGAGTCGCTCCAATACCAATAATAGCAAATAAATGCGTAATAATAAAACAAGTACCTTGAGTCAAACGATCTGCACTAGTAGTCTCATCTCCTACCAATGCAACAACCTTCCTACCAGTCTGAGCTTTCTTCGGTTTCGTACACCTCGTGCTAATATGACCTGTTTCACCACAGTCGAAACACTGCACACTAATTTTCTTACAATCAGCTGCGACATGTCCCGAACTTCCACACTTGGAACATTTCAGTTTATTCCTCCTACAATCAAACTGAAGATGTCCTACTTCCCCACACTTGTAACACTTAAAGTAACACCTCGGAGGACTAGACATTCCTCCCCCACTTGCCTTTTTCCCAAAGTTACCCCTCGTCTTACCATGGTCAGCGGTTGTCACATAAGGCCCACTACGAGACTGTTGTTTCCCTTTCCTGTCATCCACACTCTTATAGGGAGTAGCACGCGCCTTACGATCCTCTTCGTAAATCCTACAACTGTCCACCAAATCAGAAAACCTTCTAATCCTCTGATAACCAATTGCCCGTTTAATATCCGGACGCAATCCGTTCTCGTACTTCACACACTTAGAAAACTCAGCAGTCGCTTCAGCATAATGAGGATAGAACTGCACAAGTTCCACAAACTTTGCTGTGTAATCCACAACAAACATATTGCCTTGTTTCAATTCCAAGAACTCAATCTCTTTCTTTTCCTTCACACCCTCAGGATAATACTTCCTCCGAAACTCTCGACCAAATAAATTCCAAGTAACCTCTTCATCATCCTCTCCCAGCACTTGGCGCAAACTAACCCACCAATCATTGGCTTCTTCCTTCAGCATGTGAGTACCCAGTCTCACCTTATTCTCTTCAGCACAATCCATCACATGGAAGATTCTTTCAACCTCCTCAAGCCAAAATTGTGCACCATCAGGATCATATCTTCCCTTGAAGATAGACAGTTCGTTCTTCCCGAACTCATCATTACCCGTAACATTCAGTACACCCTGCACAGCCCGAGCTATATTCTGTTCATTTCCAATAACAACAACTATGGTTAAACAAACAGCTCACCGAACCACAAAGACCAACAAGGACTGACACAAACTGGCTCTGATACCACTTAATGTAACACCCCCAATCTATACCCCCAAAGCTATTACAGCAGAAGGAGAAATTCAAAATTTCATCAGAGTATATTTAAAAACATGGCATAGACCGGGAGGGTCACATCAATTTGGAACAAAACATAACATACAACACCTGCTCATTAAAGATATGCAACAGTGGGGTAGCAATTAACAGAGGAACTCAGTTCCATACACCCACATTTCAAGTTTTAGAATAAAGCGGAAAATCTAAAACTGAATCTCATATATATATATATATATATATATCACTTGAAAAGTTTGTCATACAACAAGTTATACATGCACAAGCCCAAAAGATATATATACATAATACACAAATAATCACAAACAACCACCCTAACTACCCGGTGTCACATATCAGAGCCGACCGACAAAAGAATGAAGACGCAAAGCTTCACAAAAAGACCTCCAGCAACTCTAATTTGCAATGCCTCATAGAGCATTATAAAACAGCAGAAGGGTGAGAAAAACAATCATTATACAGTTGCATACAATTATATATAAACACAGGAATGCACAAGTAAACTATTCTCACCACAAATGCACCACAATTAAATATAACACAACACAGTGCAAGTATCAGGTATTCGTCACCAATGCACATCAATCATACACAATGCCCTCACCATCAACACAATTATACATTTTCCATCACATTGATCACAATCACAATTAACATACACAATTAATCCATGATTTATGCAAATGCACAGAGACCGACACAACGACTCTATGCACATGCCATGCGGTACCGACTCCAATATTTCTCATCACTAGTTCACTCAGGAACTCTGCTGGAACCATCGCTCGTTACATCACTGTAACTCCCCGTCGGGCCTACGATGTTCACCCGTCGCTTTAGGTCCTCAGGCTATTCATACCTCATATTTTCGAGGCTCACGACGTTTATGGATTGCTTTAGGTCCCACATGGGCACACAATCCGATCGCTTTAGGTCCCCACATGGGCACACGATCGTCTATAACCATCGCTTTAGGTCCTCAGGCGATTCATACCTCATATTTTCGAGGCTCACGATGTTATAGCAGATTCCCTCCGGAACCACCGTCACTCAGGACGCCACAACAATGCATATCATGATGCTTGGCATACAATGACTCATGACATTTAGTATGCACACATATATGCAACCATCACACTTAACATAATTCATGCTTGCAATTTAAGCCCAAAACAATGCATTTTATACCATACAACAGCACGCAATCATATCATATTCATATCAACAGCACATTGCATACGACACACCAATTATGCACAATCATAACCACAAAAGTTGACAACCGACACTATTCCTGACTTTCCGACATAATTTAATCGGCTAACAATTCCAAAATCATCATAATAAGAAGATGCAGCTCCATAGCTACACAACAATACCAAGAATGTAAAAATCGGACAAACGGATCAAAAGTTACGAAAGAAAACGAAAAAACAATATTTTGAAAAGTCACATTTTGCAAAAGTCCTGTCCATACGCGTATCACCATGATCCATACGCGTATGAGCATAGACTCATTTTTCCCAAAGTTCACGTGTAAATGTCCGTACGCGTAATGCCCAAGCCCGTACGCGTATTGACCCAAAATGCTACGCGTATCATACGCAAATGGGCAGATGGCCGAGAAAACAAGCAACCCATACGCGTATTGGCCCTATGGCTCGCCCACCATACGCGTAATGCCAAGGTCTATACGCGTATGAACATGCCCCATACGCGTATGACCTGGAAATCTTAGAAAAATTTCTGCAGAACGTGGTTCTGCGTTTTCCACTCAAAAATCCTCCAATTTTCACCTACACCCAGAAAAATTACCAATACAATGCATTGCAACAAGTATCTACCATATACCAACAAGAATGAGCACTTAACACATGGTTCTCAACACATTTACTCAATTTCTAATCAATTTTATCAAAAATGGGTTTTACCTAATTTCTTCATTTCAATCCAACAAACATCACAAATATACATACATAATCATACACAAGTATACAATAATTGAGTTTCGCACCCTTACCCGATTAAATCGATTCCTAGAAGTTGTTTTCTTTGATTTCCAAGCTTTTCCTCTTTTTCTCTCTTTTTCCCTTCTCTTCTTTTTTTTCCTTCTTCCTATTTCTTTCTCTCTATTTTCTCTCTTCCCTTTATATTTCTATTTTCTTTCTTCTCTAACTTAGTAAATAATTAGGGAAAAGACTAAAATACCCTTACTCTCAATTATCTCGCAAATGTTCCCAAAACGCGATAAAATATAATCACAAAGTAAAATAACATATTTTCAGATAAAAGTCAGAAATAAAATAATATAATAATAAAATAATAAAAAACGACTCAATTAAATAAAATACTAAAACAGGGGCGTTACAACGAGCATCATCGTTCCAGTGGGAGGCCATGATGATCAAATGAAGTTTGGAGAGAGCTTTGGTCTTTAGGTGAAAAAGAGGGAATCTTGAATCAAAAAGACGGGGAAACTGTTTCCCACAGACGGTGCCACTGATTGGAGATGATCAGACTGGATCGTCGTGGCCTTCGTGTAGGGCAGATGAAGATGCTTGTAGGAGAGGAAATGGGGTTGTACCTGCAAGGTACTCCGATGCCAAAGTAAGTAATTGGGCAAAAAGAGAGGAAGAAAATACAAAGGTAAGATTTCAAGTATTGAATATTGAATACCTGCCCCTCTCAAGTGAGAGAGTATTTATAGAAGTAACCCGCGGCGTGGGGCCAAGGTCTCCCATGTGGCCGAAATATTTGGTCGACCAATGGGAGATTGCCAGGTGAAGGGTCAGGCGTGTGACCCTTTGACCTATTCCAACTGCTTCCGTGAAATCCAGGGAGGCAGTTGGTCGCGTGAACAGTCAAGCGCGTGAGGGGGATGTCCTCAGCGGCTAGCTTCTGCCCAACGGCTAGATTCTGTCCAACGGCTAGTTTCTGGCTATTGGGCCTGGGCAAGAGCAGGACTGGATTGGGCCTTGCCCTACTGTGGGCCAAGCGCCTTCCTAGTCCAGAACAAGTTTGTACTATATTATTTAGTTTTATTAATTTAGAATATTAGTTATCTGCTAAATGCTTTGATATTTTTGTTTGTAATGTATGTTTGAAATTTTTCAATATTATTTTACTTTATTAATTACAATGTAATTTGATGTTGGGTAAAACAACTATTTTGATGGAGGGGAAGCTGGAATATCCTGATCCCTATGAGACGAGTTTGAGATTCAATTCTTCATCCTCGATAGAATCGGTGCAGAGAACAAAAATTTATGAGAGAGTTGAGTTTAAGTACAAAAAATGTAAAAATATCATTGACCCACCTTATATCCACAAAAAAAAAAAGGAGACAAAATCAGAAAGAAATTAAACCAAAGAAAGAATCAAACTGCATTTAAAAAAAACACAACACAAAAGACACTTAAAGCACAATTATATGTATGTCTTCACAAATATAAGTATAATGTGTTAGAGTGTTTTGAATATTTTATTTATAAATTAGTTCTCTAACTCAAAAGCGTTCCTATACCAGTAACATATGTAGATTAAATTATAATACAAAATTAATATTTAAATAAAAATTAATAAATCTTTGTTAATTAATGCGGTATATTATGGGATTTGTTAATGTTAAATTTAATATTTTTTATAAATTGTATAAATATTTAAAAAATATAATTGAATTATTTAAATAATGAAAAAATGTGAAAAAAATATAAAAAATGTAATAGTTTAATTTAAAAAAAGAAAATAAATTATTTAGAGGTGTACTCTTAGGAATGTTTAGATTGAAAGAATGTAATGAAATGAGATGAAATTGAATGTAATATATTTAAAATTCCGTTGTTTGGATTAATTGAAAATGGCCGGAATGAAGTGAAATTTAATGAAATGCATTCCATTCAATTCTATACTTTCAATTATTTTTGTTGGATATTTATTAAAAAAACTACTCTCATTTTTAAAACGTCGTCGTTTGTTGTGCATTATTTTCTTTTCTCTCACTCTTTGCTTCCCGCTCCACTTTCATCGTTCCGCTTCAGTCTGGGCCCAGAATTTGGGGTTTAGGGTTTTTCTCCCTCTTCTCTGCAATTTCAATTCTCCATTCTTCCTTCATCGGTCTCTACACCATAGTTGCAATGATGTACAATGACCCTCATAACCCTCAGCACCAGCACCCGTATCAACAACAACAGCAGCAACAACAGCATTTTCACCATCCGCAGCCAGGTATGGAATTCCACCGTGGACCTCCTCCGCCGATGCCTCAGCAGCCGCCACCTATGATGCGTCAACCTTCTGCGTCTTCCACTAACATCGCCCCGGAGTTTCACCATCCAGGACCTGGCGGCCCGCCAGGTCCTCCTCCTCATTACGATGGTTCGCTTTCTTCTTCTCATGTGTGATTTATTATCATTTAATATTAATTTATCATCTTAGAAGAAAGGTTTGACTGTTTTAATAATGCGCTCACTTCAGACATCCAAGATCAGTGTTTGATTTCGTAATTTTTTTTCTGATGACATTGCCCTAGTTGATGACTGGAGTGAAGTAGTAAAATTATTATGAACTTGATTTGTGGACAAAAAGTTTGCAATTGATAGGTTTTCAGTTAATCATTAGTAAGGCGGATGGAGTAAATGAGATGCGAGTTCAGTAAGATTTTGAGTCGTCAACATTTTAGAGGCGAGCTTTGCTTTGGGTAATGGTGTCTTGCAAGCAGGAGGTTTTTAGGTATGATGGATATAACTTACAGAATGATGGGGGCGATGAAGGGGGTGTTACTGTGCTTATGATTAAATTTGTGTGATTGAACTAGAGAAATACTTTAGGTGTAGTTTGTGATAATGATAACAAGTAGGTTATCGAAAGACAGGAAAGTTATACTGGACAGAACATATGACCGTTGATGCTCTATAACGTAAGTGAACTGTTCGAGAATGGATTAGTGACAAGAGCAAAAGGCTAATATTTCTGTGATGAGAATGCTGAGGCGGAGTATTGTAGGGAAAGATAAGATAAGAAACGAAAGGGTGTTAGGGAAACAACTGGAGTAGCACACATGCTGAGAAAACGATAGTTTAAACGGGCCTTAGATGGTTTAGTTGTGGGTGAAGATGACCACTAAGAGTGAGAGGTTTTAACTTTTAAAGCCCATTGGGACCTGCTGATATAGCAGTTTGTTAAATGCAAATGTTTGCCATAATTATTGTACGTGTTTTGGTAGGAGTCATGCTTATCTACCTTATTTTCTTTGGGTAAATTAGTAATATGTTTATATAGTCTTTTTCATATATGGATATGTAGATTTTTTCCAAAGGCATTGAGTTGAATGGACATTATAGGCTAATTTGTTGAATTTTTGCTTTTGAAGTCATATTTGTTTCATCTATTTGGTAGGATAGACAATTTGATTCTGCAACTCTTTCCCTTTCATTAATTCTTTTAATTCACAACTAAACGATCCTCTACTGCATATATGAGATGAATCTTGAGATGTAAGCAAAATGTCTCCACCCTCACATTTAGTTCAAGGCATTAATATTTATATATCTTCTTCATTGTCTAAGCTTAGCTAAATTTGTTGAATTTTTTGGTTTGGGGTATTGCAACTATTGTAGTTGTAATTAAATAGCAAATGTTTTTATTTACAGTTCATAATGATATCCATGGTGCAAAAAGAATGAGAAAGCTCACTCAGAGGAAAGCAGTTGATTATACGAGTACAGTTGTGCGCTATATGCAAGTAATGGTTACTGCTTTAATCATAAATCACAGTTAAGTTGGAAATCTGTGTGTATTTCTCCTTGGAAATTCATGGATAATCTAAATCTTCTTTCAGATACGTATGTCGCAGCGTGATTCAAGAGATAGGACAGTACTGCAATCTACCCCAGCAGCAGCAATTGATGTGAGTGAGCTTCTTTTTTATGTTGTGTATGTGTTTTCTATTTAGTAAGTGTCATGAACCAACTGTCCCAAAACCTAAAGCTTCAAAATGAGTACTCATGAATGATTTTTATATTATCTCTTTAACACGCCCTCTCATACAAGTGTCCCTTGGGCTTGAGGGATGGATAATGCAATGACCCACCTACCTTTCATGCAAGTGTCCCTTGGGCTTGAGGGATGGATATTACAATGACCCGCCTACCTTTCACTTAAATTTAACTTTTCTAAAGAATTGGGGTGGCAAAGGTTGAGCAGTATACTGTTAGATAATGAGGCTATGATACTATGTTTAGAATCACTCTCCCAAAAGTCCAAGCACTTCGGTAACCTTTTCTTTATATTATAATCTTGTGCTATCTTTGATGCAGATGTTGCCAGCAGCTGGCTATTCAGACAATCCATCCACAAGCTTTGCTGCTAAATTTGTTCATACATCTCTAAATAAAAACCGTTGTCCTATCAACCGTGTTCTTGTAAGTTATAATGTTATATCAAAGGTTGTGAACATGTGATTGACTTATATTTTGCGATAATTATTTACACATATACCAGCTGTATTTTTTCTTCTTGATTTGTTCAAACACTTCTAAACAGATGGTGTTCAATATATGATTTGATCTTATTAAGCTTGGATAGAACATTATGGTAGAATTTGATCCATGTAGCCGACCCCACTTAGTGGGATAAGGCCTGGTTGTTGTTGTATATAAATTGTCTTAGTTGTGTATACCAATGGTAAAATCTGATGCCGATTGTTTAGCACATATATAAATTAGATATCCAGTTAACTTGTTTCCTTATTTCCTAACTTAGATTTATTTGAAATAACATGATCTCCATAAATACATTTGTTATGACAATTTTCTTCAATTTGGTATTTTCTTGTTAGGCACGTTGAACTTTTCATTTTGAGTCTTTTTAGATTAGAGTTATTTCACGTAATTCTAGTAGTTTTAGCGAATGACACATTTGGTCAATCAGTTTACATTGCCCCTTGAAAAACAAACGTACTCGTCTATAATTCCATGCTGTGAAAAGTGGTGTGCATGCAGTTTTTGTGTGCAAAATGCACACCCTTCTACTACATCATGAGAAAGAATTCCTCTTTGGAGATTGGTTCATGTGGATGTTCTTCCGAAATATGCTGAACCAAACCAAGAATACAATTACTTGTGTTCACGATTCTAGGATTGAATAAAAGATATATTTTTTTGGTTAATGCCTCTCACTTGGTAAACATCAGTTATGTGTTAAATGCGGGTCATGTTCTATTCAAATAGTTACTACCAATGACATTTCGCCTCTCAGTCCAGTTCTTGGACTGTCTTGTACCCTTGTATAAAATTTGTTTACCTATCAAATTGAAATTTATTTACCTAACAAAGGGAGTTTATCTTATTGATATTAAGTTAAAAGGAACCTGTCATTGCCTGCATTTTTAGCAAATTATTTGACAGCTTTATACAACTTACTATCAAACGTATGGTTGTGTTGTTTCATTGGATCTTGTTATTTTAAAATCTTTGTACAAAATCCTATGTGGTGTATTATAATGTCTTCACTTCAATTAGTTAAGGAAAATGGTAGTTATTTATTGTGAATTTATTCAATGTGCCGCTAAATTGCATTTTACTGACTTTGTGATGCTATCCCACTATTTATATTTCAAAAAAGTGGACTCCTACAGGTAGGCGTCTCATTACTGGCTCACAGACCGGAGAATTTACTCTTTGGAATGGACAGTCTTTTAATTTTGAAATGATACTTCAGGTACATAACTTTAATTATTGTCTTGATGTTACTACCATAGTCTTCAGTAACTAAAGACTGTAAGAAGCCGACGTTTGGATTCCAAACATGTGCAGGCTCATGATCAAGCAATCAGATCCATGGTCTGGAGTCACAATGACAACTGGATGGTCTCCGGTGATGATGGGGGAGCAATAAAGTAAATATTTAATTTCATATACCATGTGGTTTCTTATAAGCTTCATGTTGCATATATTGAATTAGATTTTGTGTTTAAAGGCACAAATCTAATTATAAATATTGATATTTGTGGGTCAACTTTCTAGGTATTGGCAGAACAACATGAACAATGTTAAAGCCAACAAATCTGCTCATAAAGAATCAGTCCGTGACTTGAGGTAGATTTTTTTTTTTTTTTATATTTTAAAATATTACTCCCTCCGTCCCAAATTATAAGACGTTTTGGGCTTTTCACACAAATTAAGAAACTTAATTATTACTTTATGGGAAAGATAAATTATGTATAATTTTACAGTAATGCCCCTCATAATTATATAGGAGAGAGAAATTAAAAGAGTTGAAAGAATAAATAATAATAAATATTTGAGGGTATATTGGGGAAGATGTCATTTATATTGCATTGGGAATGTAAGATGACTTATAATTTGGGACAAATTTTTTTGGCAAAGTGACTTATAATTTGGGACGGAGGGAGTATCTATAAAAATAAATTTTATAGCATTGTGTGGAGGAAAGGTGCTGAAATTCTGTCATAAACAGTTTCTGTAGGACAGATTTGAAGTTCTGTTCGTGTTCTGATGATACCACAGTTAAAGTTTGGGATTTTGCACGCTGTCAAGAAGAGTGTTCATTAACCGGTAATGTGCTTTGAATGGACCAGATATGAGAATGGGTTTTCTGTCTCTAATCTGTACAGACCAGATGGCGGGAAGGGTTTCCCGTCTCTTCTCTTATCTGTTCAGCTTATTATTATTACTTGTCTCTTGTAAATAGTTAGATTTTTTGTGCAAAATTTTTACATATTTCTATTTTCCATGATTATTCCTCTTGAATTTCATACTTTTACTTTTCATTTTAAAGCCAATCAATTTGAAATGAGCATGACTATGCAAATTTCTTGTAAAATAAATATCATTTTTTGAATTCCTTGAATCTATATGCTTTGTTTATATTTTAGTTTCCCCATTTTTATGAACTAACCTTAGAGTTTTTGTTGTGGCATTTGAACTCAGCCAGGCCATGGTTGGGATGTGAAGAGTGTTGACTGGCATCCAACAAAATCTCTATTAGTATCAGGTGTTTTAAATATTTGTTAATAAAATTTATTGTGGTTGTGAGATTCAATAATGTGAAATAATTATCCAATGAGATTTTCACGATGCAGGTGGGAAAGACAATCTTGTGAAACTTTGGGATGCTAAAAGTGGGAAAGAGCTTTGCTCATTGTAAGTGTTAACTTAAGATCTGATGTCTACTGTGTAATATGTTGTGTTTATATATTCATATTTATTTCTTATCTTGCAGTCATGGCCACAAAAACACTGTGCTTTGTGTGAAATGGAATCAAAATGGAAACTGGGTATTAACGGCGTCTAAAGACCAAATAATAAAGGTTGGTAACTGTGTCATCTTTCCATACTGCCACCTTCAGTTTTTGCTCATCATTCCCACTCTCTGCCCCGTTCTTTGACATTTGTGTCTGGCTTTTATTTATTTATTTTGGATGATTATCTAATCTTATAGAAATTAAGTTGGATTTTACTACCAAATAACCTCACCTTGTCAGTTTTTTGTACTGCTGTCCTTTTATTTTATTCATGCGCTGTTTATATCAGTGTTTTTTTTTGCCAATATCCCCTTCCCTTTTGTTCTCTGACCTAATCCTGTTTGTTACTTTTATTTGGTTTTATTATGCATTTTTCTCTCCGGAGAGTTACTAATTGTCATAGGTACTATTAATTTGCAGCTTTATGACATAAGGGCAATGAAAGAGCTTGAATCATTCCGTGGACACCGGAAGGATGTTACTAGTAAGTGACATGTTTTTTTCTTTTCTTTGAATAAGAATAGGACAGTTTCTTTATATTAATATATCCTGCAAGAAATATTATAGGATAACTGCAGATAAGATATATAAGCTCAACAGGAAAAAAATCTGACAAGTAATTCTGTAACCCTGGTTATGTCTTTTTTAAATGTGGATGTGAAAAAAATTCATTGCAACAGGAATGGTATTCTTGAATTTTAATAAATGTGTGATGTTATTTAGCTGACACTAGGTTTGAAAATCTGGACTTGTGCTATAATACTTGGCGACCGAGTGCTACTAGTAGTAAAACTGAAATTGAGTCTGAATGATGTTTGACATATAGTTTACCTGAAGATAGGTTAAGTTCTGATTTGAAGGAGTTGATTAGTTTTATTGCTTGTAGTTGCTGGAAATTTCAATTCAACCTGCATTACTATGAATTGGCGTTCCTATTGATATTTGGGAAGAGTGATTTCAATTCAAGGCTAGCTTCATCTTAATTGTATTAGTACGTTTTTTTTTTTTTTTTTTTTTTTTTTTTGTGTGTGTGTGATTAGTTTCCTAGCAAGTGATGACTTTCATCAATTTACTATGTATTTGGTACAACACTGGGTAAAAATGTACCGTGCCGTCCAGTTGAAGCATCAATACATAGCTTCAAAGCTACTGTACGATGGCAGTGGATTCTGTGAAAGTCAGAACACATTTTTTGGTCTAGTAGTCTAATGACCAAAATTTCACCCCTTAAAGGTGAATAAGTGGGATGTCTTGGGGTTTGAACACACGGCCATGCAATCGGATATCCCTACACAGCTACCAACTGAGTAGTTAACATGTTAATGTATTATATCCTTTGCATAATTGCATCTATGGTTGACTATGCCTAATATCGTTAGAGATTATCTCTACCAGTGTTAAATTGCTTTGAAAAAACATGTTCATTAAAGCTTGATCTGAAAATTGTAAGTTGTGCCTCGATTTTGTCTTGATCACGTTGTAATCCTTTATTTGAGTATTGTGTCGTGACTACTTTTAATTGTGTTGAAGCCCTTACAATTTGAAATTTCAGTTTTCTGTATTTGTTACATATTAGTTATACACTAAATAAGTTTCTCATGTTTTCTTAGTGTTTAATGTATTAGCTGTTGGCAGAGTGATGTGTATCCGTGACCCTATTTATAAGTAGGCAAATGGTGAAGGTTGTTATGGTAGTTCGTATGATATTTTTGTGGCACAAGCACAAGGCCATCTCTGCATGCAAGCAAAAAATTCTGAACATAGTTAATGACTGATTCACCTATTTAGTCCTCGATAATGTAGGTTCATGTGAAGTTAGTCCTTGAAAACAAAATTTCAAAGTGATTCCTGAAACCTGAAATTGGAAACTCTCAATATGTTAGTCCTTGTAGGGCAGTTTCAGAGGTTAAATCGACCAATACAATAAAACTGATATATGATTGAATTTGAAGGATGAAGATTTTTAGATTCAGGGCTTATTGCGAAGTTACTTTAATTTCAAAATCATTAATTGACAATGACCCTGCAATTTGAGTGACTAAATTGCTGATTCACTTCAATATGTTTTGTTGGGTTATTGGGTAGTGTAAAATTGCTAGTATTGTAGGGAAAATTGCCATTTTCTATAATCCTCCTGCAAGTATGAGTGGAATATGAATTTTATGACTGATTCTTGAATCTTTTGTTAGCTTTGGCTTGGCATCCATTCCATGAAGAGTACTTTGTCAGTGGGAGTTATGATGGTTCCATCTTCCATTGGCTTGTTGGGTAAATTCATTTTCTCACTTACATTTTTTCAGTCTTCCTTTTTGTCTTCGTAGTTCTTATTCCTACATTAAGCTGTATTTATAAATTTGATTACTTGTATTTGTACGTTGTAGGTACGCTTAAATGATTTTTCTCACATTTAATTAACTTATTTGGTAATTTTTGTGTAATTTGCAGGCATGATACTCCACAAATTGAAATTTGCAATGCTCATGATAATAATGTGTGGGATCTTGCTTGGCATCCTATTGGATACCTTCTTTGCAGGTGAACAAAATTTTGCTGCTCAGTGCATAGTTCTATGCTTGTTTCTTTCCTCTTTCCATCTGTTCTTAGTTTTGCTATGCTTTTTGCCAATGGCTATTGAAGAAACTGACCGTGAATAAAATTTATTGTAAAGAAGTGGAAGGGATATGTTAAAAGACTCACATCGGACATCTAGAACAAGTTGCTAACCATTGAATAGAGATTATAAAATTGGACACAATATAACATTTTAACTGGTGTCCCTTCCCACTAAAAATGTAAACCACCTGTGTCTGATCAACTTTTTTAATTGAACACTCAAATTGGGTATCTTGCACTTCATTGTCTGATACAAGACACTTAAAACCTGCTGTGTCCATGTTTCACAGTCAATTGCTCTCAGTTATGAAATAATGTGTGACTTGTGATTTTGTTTTCTGAGACTTGTGTTTAAGTTGCAATTCCTATACATATTTTATACATTGAACACTACATATTTTATATGGCACATTTCAATGTAATTTTCATTTTGTCCTTGAATCTTCCAATTTGATGATTTGCAATTAAAAGTTCGCTTGCAATTCATGATTTGACAACCTTAGTAACCCAGTTAATTAATCTATAGATATGTGAAAAAAGTAATAACCAACTTCAAGTTGCATGTCATGACATTAGTGTTTTCTCATGCAGTGGTAGCAGCGATCATACAACAAAGTTTTGGTGCAGAAACAGGCCGGGAGACAGTGCTCGTGATAGATATAACAATGGCATGTCAGGTATGTTTTATTCTGATCAAGGAAAATGATGTAGTATGCTCTCTCCTATCTTCAGTTTAAAATCTAAATCTTCTACTGTCAAGGAAAATGATGCAGTATCCTCCCTCCTGTCTTCAGTTTAAAATCTAAATCTTCTACTGTCAATTGTTGTCATCTAATTATTGGACTTTATAGTTAGTGGGCTACTGGGCTTAGGTTGCTTTCCTTGTTCAACATTTCCAGATTATTAGCCTTGTATGTATCTATGCTACTCTATACTATGCTCCAATATGAACAATACATATCCATATAAGTGCACTCTTTCAGTATTAAACTATTCTTTAAACTTGAACTAGAGTTTGTAATATTCGAAGGTTAATTTGTTGTAGCCTGTACAGAGTTTGGATGGTAGTTCTTTGGTCAGAAACATTGCCTATAACAAAAGCAATTAATAAATTATTTGACATCAGTTTGAATATGTTCATCTGTCAGGATATCCTGAGCAAAATCCTGCTGCTGGTCGCGTGGGTGGTAGTTTTGCAATACCCGAAGGCCCAACAACTCCAGGACCATTTGCCCCTGGGCTGACTCGAAATGAGGGTACAATTCCAGGTGTTGGAGTTGCAATGCCCCTGTCTATTCCTTCTGTTGATGGGCCTCAAGGGGAGCAGAAGCAGCCCCATCCTGGTTCAATGGGTGCGCCTCCTCTTCCCCCAGGTCCACATCCCTCTCTTCTTAACCCCAACCAACAACAACCATTCCAACAGAATCCACAGCAGATTCCACAACATCAGCACCAGGCACTATCACAACAGATGGGTCCTTTGCCTATGCCTCCAAATATGCCACAGCTACAGCATCCTTCCCATTCTCCCATGGTTCCTCACCAACATTTGCCCCGCCCTCCCCCCCAAATGCCACACGGAATGCCAGGATCTCTACAAGTGCCCGCTTCTCATCCAATGCAAATCCCAGGACCTATGGTATGTGTCCAAAGTTCTTTTCTTTTGTTCTGATTTTATCTTTATTAACATAGTAAAGTTCTCTGGAAGTAGTTCCTATCTCAAGCATTAGATTGTTTAAGTATTGTGATTTGTATTGGTGGGGGGCTATGGGGGTCTAGATATTGGGTGTTACGGTTGACCTTTTTTGCAGGATTGGTGTGATATACTGCATATTTGGACAGTATCTGATAAATGTAACTGGAAATCTTTTGGAAGTTGGAGAACATCCATGTGCTAGGCCACTTCTAATAATTAAGATGCTTTAATTTCTCCTTATTTTTGCATCTCTTAATGTTTTTCGGCCTCTCTAAGGCTCTAAGCCAACTAAGTTAAGCTATTTATTTTACCTTGTGGCTTTCTTTTAAATATCATTGGAATGACATATCTTACATATTGAACAGATGCGTGCTCTTTACACAATTGAAAAATGTCAGCCATCTCTTTCTGTAATTGGTGTCTCATGTTTTATAATTATGCTGCAAGTAATTCACACCATTATGCATTGGATTTAAGTAATTATGCCTGAATTTGCTCAGAGGGTTGCTGTATAATGCATGCCAGTCAAATAATTCTGATAAAATTAAGATAGTAACTCTCCTATTTGGCAGTTCAATACACAAAGGCGATCTACACTTGTATTGCATAGTTTCAACTGATCTTTTTTGAAGCATTTCTGTGTATTGCATAGACACGCCGGTTTATTTTCTGTCAATGTACTGGCTATTACTTTTTATTTTTATTTTTTTATATATAGACAAAATCATATCTATGTACTGGCTGTTACATTTTTTTGAACTTATTGCTGTGGCACATAACTTCAATTTTCTAGTTGGTATAATGCAGTCTGAAATATTTAATTTTACAAATAGTTGTGATGTATGTTTTTAATAATGAGAGAGTAGGCCATTAATTACGTAGGTTATTTTTTTTTTTCCAAAATGCATAGGATCTTTTAAATTCACTATAACTTTAATGATATATAGAAGTATACTTGATTGAAACAAAATCTAAACTCCTTATTTTTAAAAATTAAGTTACAAATGACAAATTGAAATCAAGAGTGACACATGTCTTTCTTAACCATAAAGAGAAACACCCGACACCGGCAACACATGTCATTCTTTGAGGGATAATACAATAAAAAAGGAAACCACTCAAGTAAATGTGCCCTAACTTAACTGATAGTGGATGATAAGGTATCTCTAATTTACAAATGCACATTTAACAGAATCAAATATTTTTTTTGTCCTTCAGGGGATGCAAGGTGGAATGAATCAGATGGGTCCTCCAATGCCACAAGGTCATTATGTGGGCATGAATCAAATGCATTCAGGTCCCTTGCCAGCAAGTGGAGGGCCACCTCTTGGTGGTTTCCCAAACAACATGCAAGGGCCATCAAACACCAGTTATCCTCAAGGTGCTCCATTTAACAGACCACAAGGTGGACAAATGCCCATGATGCAAGGGTATAATCCTTACCAGGTAAGATAGTATGTTGGTTCATAAACGGCTTATTTTCAAATTATGCGTGTAAGTTCAATTGTTTGCAAGTTGAAACTTGTTTTTGTTTGACCCTCTTCATCATAAATAATATTTCTCCTTAAACTGTGTTTTGGTTTCTCAACAGAAATTAAACATCAACTTTTACAGTCTCAACAGAAACTTATTTTCACTTTTTTTTAATATTTCACAAGCGATGAAGCTTGGGGCAGCTGTGTAGATAGGATTGTGCTTTTATATTTGGTTCCATTTTTTCATTAAGCTTATTCATGACTTATCCCTTTCATTTCGTTTATGTTTTGTCCCTGGAGATTTGTATGTAACCAAATAGTCAAAAAGTGCCAAGAAATGGCTGTTAGACTTTATGATCTCAGACACTATTTATTTTACCGAAAGTTAGATAATTGATGGCTGTTGATCTTGCGTGTTAACTTGGAGAATTGGATAAGTTTACCATTCATTGTAAAGTAAATCTAGTTAATTTGCTTGAAAACGTACCGTGCAATAAACTCGAATAGACTCTACAAACTCAGCCAGCCTAGTGAGTCTTGGACAAATCCAATGATTTGAATCAAAACGTGCTCAAAACAACCACAATTTATATTTTACGGCCTACACTAGAGTTTTTCAGGAACGGACTATTTCATACTTGTGTAAAGATTTAAGAGTCCCACATTAGATGAGATATGGTCCGAACAAATGTTTATAAGTGGCGGCATTCATCAAATTATAAACCAGTTCTTTAGGGTTGAATTAGACCCAACCCAAATTCTAAGATGGTATCAGAGCTTATCTAAAATCTGTTGGGCCACCTGCGAAATTATTAGGTTACCGTTATCGGGTCATGTTCTAGATGTCCAATGAATCAATGTCTCGGATTGAATAGGTTCCATCTCTACTTTGGAAAAGCTCTATATGGCACGAGGCTCCAATTCCATCTATGTATTTTTTACCTCTGACATTTTGTAACTCTGTTATCATTGGATCAACAGTGTTTTCACCATTCTAGAAGTTTGGAATAAGCGTAACTTACACTCGGTGTTTTATTTCATTGTTCACCATTTTGTTCCTGCATATTACCTTTGTCATTTATTTTTAACACTATCAACTTCCCAAACCTGGAAGAAAGCTCCAAAGAATATGCTTAATTTTGGGTGGAAACATAGGATGAAGTCAGAATTACATTTTTCTTTAATATTGTATCAAGTAAAACTAGACGAGATCAGATCTTGCGTTGGGTGTGTGGTAAGACTAGATGATATATGTTTAAAAATTACAATATTATAAAGAATTGGGGTAGCACCTATAGTAGAAAAGATGATGGAAATTAAACTTGAGTGGTTTGAGCATGTAGAGAGAAGATCTGCCAATTTTCTAGTAAAGAGAGTAGATTAATGAAAGATAGTCAAACTGCTAGAGATAGAGGAAGTATTAAGAAAGGTCTCGAGATTAATGAGTTGGATAGAAGTATGGTATTTGACAGAATGTTATGATGTCGTTTGATCCATGTAGCCGACCCACTTAGTGGGAAAAAGCTTGGTTGTTGTATAACACTAGAGTTTTGACTACTATTGATAAAAAAGGGTCTGAGTATGGGAGAAATTCAGCATATGTCATTCAAAACTAAAACTCTTCATTTTCTCTTTAGGAGGAAGTGTTCTGAGAAATGTGGAAATACTTGATGCATGGTCTGTTTATGCTGCTGGCCCTATACTAGCATCTTATTGCTGATATTTATTGTTAGACTATGTGTTCTATTTAATCGACGAAGCAGGGCATAAAGAAAGTGCTACGATATCATCTAGGCTTGAAATTTTAAAGGCTACTTTAGCTGGGATAGTGACTTTTTTGTAGATTGATTTCAACCTAAACACCACTAGTGTTGTTTTATTTGGCGGTGTTTTATATGCTCACTTATCATGTTTTTTAAAATATCAAATATACATCAAAATATTGATATAACCTTCCAAACTCTTTGAAAACTAACTCGCGAACTCAATGTTATCACGATGGTACCCGAATTGGTAATGGGCTGCTGATTATTCTATTACATGATCATATTTCTGGTTTTATGATTGATTATTGATTTGTTATTGGAAACTAAGCGATACTTACCTACTCTGTTTTTACTCATTACTGCAGTCTGGAAATCAATCAGGGATGCCACCAAACGCACAACCAGGGGGGCCACACTCTCAAATGCCTCAATAAATCAAGGAAATTGCTTTCTTTGTAGTTGCCATTTAAGCTTGTGTAGTTTCCCTCTCTTTTTAAAGCTTCTTAATTAACTTGGGAAATTTTGGTCCCGAGAAATTATCTTCTTGTGACGCCAATTACTTGTAATTTTCCCTTAAGAAAATTATCTTCTTGTGATGCCAATTATTTGTAATTTTCCCTTTGGATGTAATTTTCCCTTTGGATGTAATTTATACTTTAGTTCAGGTTCATAGTGATCTAGACGTAATTTATACTTTCCATTGTTTAAGTTTTATTGTTTGATTCCGTATCCGCAATTGTAAAACAGAAAGGCAAAATTGCTTCATAGGTCCTTTAACTTTATTTACTGATTCAACCTTGATTTGTTTTTTAAATTGGTCATTTAAGTTTTAGAATTTTAATTACAAGGTACATGAAAAATGATTAAAAAGTCAACTGCATTCATATTTTAATTAGGGGTGGCAAAAACGGGCCGAGGCTTGCCGGGCTGGCTTGACACCTGCCAAAAAATGGCGGTCTGGGCATGGATTTTGGGCCCGCCTATCCATTTCGCCCGTCCCGACAAAACAAAAAAACTCGCGGGCGGAATATATAATGGGGCGGGGTTGGCCCGCCAGCCCGTTAAAAATATAAAAACTAACTAAATAGATTAAAAAATGTCCATGACCCATTTGGAAAGAAAAAAAAATATATGGCCTAATATTTGTTTTAAACTATTATTATTAATGGAAGTTTTTAATTTTAGTTTAAATTTTTATATTATATTAGTTTTAGTTTAGCTTGTCATGATATTATTATATTAGTTTTAATTGTTTTAATATAATTTGATAACATGTATAGAGAGTTGGTGTGTTTATCTTTGGAACAAATTCAATTATTCTACTGCTATATTTCTAATTTGCTAGTTTATCATTATTTGCTAATTTGCTATATTAATCTAATTTGGTAACATATATGGAGAGTTGGTGTGTTAACATTTGAAATGTAAAAAAACAAAGCATTTTAATTTATTTAAAAAAATAAAAAAAATTTATTAAAAAAAGAAGGTGGGCCGGCCCGCCGCCCGCCAACTCGCCACCTTGGCGGAGCAGGCTTGAATTTCATGTCCATTTCACCT
Source organism: Lathyrus tuberosus (assembly GCA_022829125.1). Lineage (NCBI taxonomy): Eukaryota > Viridiplantae > Streptophyta > Magnoliopsida > Fabales > Fabaceae > Lathyrus > Lathyrus tuberosus. The sequence continues at coordinate 9,639,923 of JALAZF010000078.1, forward strand.
AGCAGACATGTCCGCCCCGCTTTTTTTTTTGCAGGCTTTTGGCGGGGCGGGGCTGGCGGCCAATTTTGACACCCCTAATTTTAATACCTTCAATCTTTGTATTCATTTTCACTCTTTGGATTCACCTTTAGTTCTCGTAATATTTTCTTCCCCGGACACCGTAACATTTTCTTCTATTCTCCACAAACCAATTATGCTTATACCTTCTTTTTCTGAGAAATGAAATATGTTCTTAATCTTTTACCAACCAACCACCTTTTTCAGTCTTTTTTGAATTATGCAGTTGCCATTGTTAACTTTGTTTCTAAGTTCCATCTTTATTTCACAAGAACATAGCCTCAAATATTGTTCCACACAATTTCTTTTCACAACAAGAATTGATAGTGTGGATTTAAAAAAGAAACATGGAGATATTCTACTTAAAACAATAGAGATATATTTTGATGTGAAAAAAATGAGTAGTATGGTAATGATAACCATTGCGAAAAGGTGGAACAAAAAATGAGTAGTTTGGTGATGATGATAACCATTGCAAAAAGGTTTCTGGCATGGTGGTAGACGTCTCTAGTGAGTGAAGGTTTTGTTTCAAGGGTATTACTCTAATGTTCAAGTCAACGAAGTGAGATATGTGAAATTTGCAATTGATTGAATGAATCACACTTGGTGTGATGCAGAATGACTTATATAGGAACGATGATTAGAATTGTCACCATTGGATGCAATGCAAGACGCGGGATGCCGTATATCAACGGTTGAAATGAAGACGATGTTCTACTCAAGTGCGATACTTCAATATGAATGTCGACTAGTTTGCTAATTGAATGTACACCTATAATTGGACTGAACATTCGTATCGAGCCGATCTTATTAGGCCACTGACCATTCCTTGCTACCAGACTTGAAGCAAGGATTAATGATGTCAAAGCATTGTGACTAGCCCCAGGGTGAGTTTTATTGAGCGAGTGTTAACTTATTGGAAGACTGCTTCTGGAAAAGAAGGAGTTACGTTGAAAAGTCGAGTGAGAGTTGGTGGCCTCAGGAACATGCACATTAAATGTCAATCATGTCACTGAAACGTTACTTTAACGAAGACTTTCACGTGGATCCATACACTTGGAGTAGGGAGGCGACACCCTAAGGGTACTTAAGTGCTCGAGTGCCATTATGGAATCAAGGTCTTATGTGGACTATCAATCGCGACCTTTGATACTTTCCCGATTCATGATCATTGATCTCGGCATACCTCGAGGCTTTCTTGATTCTTTTTTTTTCTTGTGATTTTGGAACACTTTCAGTTCTTTCGGTGTTCTTCATTCTTTGTTCTCGTTGCAAAATATTTTATGCATTTCTATTGATTTTGCTTTTCCAACCTTCAAGACCTGCAAAACATTGAAAGTACCCATCTCTCACGTTTCCCTTTAAGTTGTTTGCATTTGCTTTCTAGTCATGGCCAACATAGAAAACACAAACATTCCATTCATATATTTGAGTAGTGATGATGAATTCAACGATGTTTCATCTCGAACTGAAGTAATAAACCCCAAAAAATTTGAATCATCGTTGTTAGAGGTAAGGCACCTGTAATGTCCTTTGTTGAGGTTACAAAGTATATCGATGCGAAATGTCCAGACACAAACGTTGTTGATGTGAGGGAATATATAGAAGTTTGAAACCCTGAAATAAACACTGTTGAAGAGAGGGAATCCGCTTCTACTAAGATCAACATTAGTGAGGTTGCACCGTGGCTTTGCTTTCCATAAACTTCATATGCCAAACCTAAAAACGGGGGTCCAAATCTACATTAAGGTCCAAATCTACATTAAGGCCCAAAAACGCTCTTTTGGCGGCAAACCTATTGGCAACAAAGTTAGGTGGTGGGTAAATTATAAGATGCACACTTCTTACTCCCAAGCATTACTTTTTGTTTGTTGATAGTGAGGCTGAAATTGTGCAACGAGGGCAACAAGATTTCAAGTTCTTTGGTGGCTAATATCCTTGGGCAAAACAAGATATTCTGAGGATGACATTATCCTTAAGTGATGAACACATAATAGAAAATGCTCACTGGGATGTAGGCATGTCCTATGAATGAGCGATATTGCACGTCGACCCAACATGAGAATGTGCAATCAAATCAATTGATTTGAGATACTCGTGCATGAGTGATTGTTCTCTAGAATGAGATTTAGGCCCTACTTCAATTATTTTGAGGCCAAGGTCATGAATCATCTGGGAATTTTCCCTTCGTAGTTGCATCCCATGAGTCAGGATAACACCAAGTGGTACAAGTACAAGAGTATTGTCCATACTTTGACACTTTTCTTTCATATTTTCAGAATACAAAGTACCTTAACCAAGTCAGTCCGGGCTCAATGGTTTCTTTTATTCAGGTAAGGGAAGAAGATGTTTGAAGTCTACATGGATAACTTTAAGAATTTCAAAGATATGTATTACATGGTCAATCATCCCAATCGCGTTGCTTATGAGAGCCTTTACGAGGTCTCAACGAGCTATGTGGACTATAGACATTTCTCACCGGGGAACTCCCCTTCCCATTCTCATAATATTATCATATATATACAAATTTCTCAATTCTGTGAATATCATAATTTCTGGGGACATAAAACATCACAATGTTTTCTTTTCAGGGATCTGGTCGAAATCACTGAAGATTTCGACATGGGCGAGTTTGAAAGTGAGAATCAGATTGAGGCCGTATTCATGCAGGTTGGGGAGAGTCTGGTGGAGTTCCTATACAGGGGCAAGATTGACGATTCTGAGGTGATGTTATGTCCACGATGCAACATGCTGTTAGACAAGAAAGCCGCGAAAAAGGCCGAAGATGCTCAGAAGGCCAAGGAAGCTGAGAAATCTAAGCCTCAATGCTACTTCAGCAAAAGAGGGGTGCCACCGAGGAAGGAGCAGACACCTAATACGTAGTCGAGAATAAATACCTACAAACCCTCGACCGATGCTGCCCAAGAGAAATGGACTAGGCCTGCTGAAAGAGAGTATGAGAGGAAACCAAAGTGGAGAAACTTCGAGATCGGATAGGGATCTTCCATGACTTACAGAGAAAATTTCCAGATGCCCGAAAAGTGCTTCTATAGACCTAGTGCTAACTACAAGAGAAAAAATCCCATGACGAGGACCCAGCGGTGCAGGTTTCAGAGGAAAAAGAAGGCAAAAAGATATGTTGCAGAGTCAAGCAACACCAACCAATATAAATGAAAGACATGTGATCAGGCTAAAAAACCAGTAGGTAGGAAGCTATTCACCCCCAAGTCGGGTGCGACAAAAGAGAAGATCTAAGAGGATGAACAAGCTAATGAAGATGAGTTGTTGACTGACAACATTGATTATGGGTCGGAAGGTGATTTTTTTCAAAGTTTTGTGCAACGTGGTGTCTGTGCTCCCTTATGAGTACGACAGGGTAACAGAGGTTGATGTGGAGGAAGACTACGAGGCAGAAGAGCTGGATAAACACAAGCCAGTCTGTTATTTTGTAATAAATAACGGGTGTATCGAGGAGCAAAACACATTCTTCGAGAGGCCCGATGGAGGGATGAAGAACCACCTTAAGCCTATGAGCTAAGATTGAGGGTACCACCGTAAATAAGAACTTAGGGGATTGTGGGGCAGCAGTGAACTTGATGCCTCATTTTTTGCTGGCCAAGATCGGGAAGTATGATACTAATCTTAGGCCACACAATATGGTCCTATATAATTATGAAGGAAAAACGGGACAAACAATGGGATTTATCTAGGTCAAGATAACAGTCGGGTCTATTACTCGACCTACAGTTTTCATGGTGATAGCCGCCAGACCTAGTTACAATTTGTTGCTAGGGAGAAAGTGGATACATGGTATATGGACAATTCCTTCGTCCCTGCATCAAATGATAGGCATATGGCGTGAAGATGGGATAATGGAAAATGTTGAAGCAGACCAAGGCTACTTCATGGCTGAAGTCAATCATGTGGACAAAAGGAATTTTGACAGGAATTTGGTGAATATAGCGCTATGCATACTAGAGGAAACTGGCTACGTGCCTGTAGAATAAGCATTCTTCTCCCTGAATCTCCACCCTACCCATGGGTTCACCAGGGGACGAGAGGTGATGTGTGAGAAGGTCTACGGTGTAGATGAAATCCGACCGACCAACTGGGACGATGAATTCAAAGATGATGACTGAGTTCGATCCTTTAGATTAAATCACGACCTACATGGCTGAGAACAGACTTCAAACGACTTTAGAAGCCGAAGTATCACACATGGTTGTTAAGACCAATGAAGTTGAGGTGTTTGACGTGTGTAATGGAATCAACGTTGAATTTCAATCTGCCAGAGAATAGGAGAAGACTGGTTTAGAGAAGGACAATCGAGAAGGCCAAAGGCTAGACTATGTCTATGACGATGAGCCTTTTGGGTTCGAGAAAGACCCGGTAACATCTACTACCAATATGCATCCCCAAGACCCACTAGAGGAAATAGATCTGGGTGACAGATCAATCTGAAGGCCAACTTATATAAGCGCAGAGATCGATCCAAACTTAAGGTTAGAACTAATAGAATTGCTTAGAGAATTTAACTATTGTTTTGCTTGGGATTATAACGTAATTCCAGGTCTAAGCAGGGAATTGGTGGAGCTAAAACTACCAATAAAGGCAGGCCAGAAGCCAGTCAAGTAGACGCTAAGGAGATTTGCCCTAGAGATAATGTCTAAAATAAAGGAGGAGATTGAAAGACTCCTACGAAGCAGGTTCATAAGAACCGCAAGATATGTCGAATGACTTGCCAACATGGTTCCAGTTATAAAGAAAAATGGAACGTTAAGGGTCTACATAGATTTTAGAGATCTCAAAGCTCCAACCCCTAAGGACGAATACCCAATGCCGATCGCCGAGATGTTGGTCGATTCAGCAGAGAGTTTTGAGTACCTTAGTATGTTAGATGGTTATTCCAGATATAACCAAATTTTTATTGCAGATGAAGATGTGCCAAAGACGGTATTTCGATGCCCATGAGCTTTAGGCACCTACGAGTGGGTAGTAATGCCATTTGGCTTAAAGAATGCTGGAGCAACCTATTAGAGGGTGATGAACACTATCTTCCATGACTATATTGAGATGTTCATGAAAATTTACATCAATGACATAGTTGTTAAATTTGTGTCGAGGAAAGATCATTTGGATCACCTCAGACAAACATTCGAATGGATGAGTAAATATAGCTTGAAGATGAACCATCTCAAATGTACTTTCTGCATGCAGGCAGGAGATTTTCTTGGTTTTGTGGTCTACAAGAAAGGAATCAAGATAAATCAAAACAAGATAAAAGCCATCAAAGAGACGAAGCCTCCATCGACAAAGAAAAAGTTGCAGTCTCTCTTGGGGAAGATCAACTTCTTAAGAAGGATTATATCAAACCTCAGCGGTAAAGTACAAACATTTTCACCACTGCTCTGCTTGAATAATGAAGAGTTTGTGTGGCGACCTGAGCATTAGAAGGTGTTCGACGAAATCAAGGCATATTTAGAAAATCCTCATATCCTGACATCGCTAGTTAGAAACAGATGTATGAGACTGTACATTTCGGCCTCAGATTTGAAAATAAGGAGTTTATTAGCCCAAGAGGATGATAGTGGTGTCGAAAGAGCCATATATTACCTTAGTCGAGCTCTTAATGATGCCGAAACTAGGTATAACCCAATCAAGAAGATGTACCTATGTTTGTATTTTTCTTGTATGAAATTGAAATATTATATAAGGCCAGTTGATGTTTATGTGTCTTCTCATGTTGATGTTATTAAGTACATGCTGTCTAAACCAATTTTGCAAAGTCGAATTGGAAAATGTGGCTGCAAACTTCATTGTGGATCACACAACGGTCAAGATACTTGTGAATTAATTGGAAATGGAACCATGGAAGTTATACTTCGATGGTTCAAGTTATAAAAATGGAACGAGAGTTGGAATTTTTATCATTTCACCAACCAAAGTTCCAACAAAGTTCAAGTTTAGAAATCAAAGGCTCTTGCTCCAAAAACGAGGCCGAGTACGAAGCTTTGATTGCTGGGCTCAAAATCTTGTTAGAATTAGGGGAAAAGCGAGTCGAGATAAAATGAGATTCTTAGTTAGTCGTGAAGCAAGTAACAAAAGAATGCAAGTGTATCAAGGAGAACTTGATCATGTACTTTGTTATAGTGAATCGACTTATCAAATGATTTGACTTCATGGATATCAGACATATTCCTAGATTGGAGAATCACAAAGCAGATGAACTGGCACATATCTCTTCGGGATATATGGTGCCATAAGGAAAGCTAGAAGAATTTATTGAAGTTCGAGGAAGAGTCCAGACAGCAAAGCTTTCTCCATCAGACCTGGCGCTGACAAAGCTTAGGTCAATAGACTCAGAGAACTTTGAAATCTGTACAGTCCATGACTTCCTTGACACCAAATGGAGAAAAAACATAGTCAATTACTTGATTAATCTAGTCGGGTCAACAAACCGGAAGGTCAAGTATTGGTCGCTAAGCTACGTAATTATTGGAAATGAGCTATTTAAGAAAACCCCTGAGGGGGTGTTTCTCAAATGACTGGGCGAATAAGAGGCATATCTAGCTGTTTTGAACACCCATAGTGGGGCATGTGGTGCTCAACAAGTGGGGCACAAGATGAAATGGTTATTGTGTCGAAAAGGTGTATATTGGCCCACAATGCTTAAGGATTGCATTGATTTCACTAAAGGTTTCCAAGAATGCCATGTTCACTCAGGGATACAACGCGTTCTTGTAAGTGAGTTGCACACGATAGTAAAAATTTGTTTGTTTAGGGGGTGGGCTTTAGATCTAATTGGAGAAATCCGACACGCATCCTCTAAAAGCCAAAAATATATCTTGGTCGAAATTGATTACTTCACCAAGTGGATTGAAGCAGTTCCTCTAGTTAAGGTTGATCAAGAGGCCATAATTGAGTTTACTGAAAGAAACATTATTTATAGGTTTGGGGTTCATGAGACCATTATGACAGGCAATGGTCAATATTCACCGGTCGAACGATGCAAGATTTTGCATAAAAAATAGGGATTAAATTGTTAACCTCGACTCCCTACTATGCTCAGGCAAACGGGAAGGTCGAGGCTTCTAAAAAAACCATTATCAGTCTGATCAAGAAGCACGTTGGGAGGAATCCAAAGAATTGGCACGAAATGCTGGACCAAGTTCTGTGGGCTTGTCGTACGTCTCCCAAAGATGCAATAACCACAATGCTATTTCGACTGACGTATGGGCATGAAGTTGTGTTGTCGGTAGAAATTTACTTATAGTCTGTTCGAGTTCAACGTCAACATGAGATCCCATCAGACCAATATTGGGGGATGATGTTGGACAAGATAGTTGATTTGGACGAGGAAAGATTGGCAGCATTAGATGCATTAATGAGGCTAAAAGAGCGAATTGCTAAACCCTATAATAAAAAGGTTAAGTCCAAAACGTTCTCTAATGGAGATTTTGTTTAGAAAGTTATTTTACCAATGGATCAAAGAGATCGAACCTTGGGAAAATAGTCCCCAAGTTGGGAAGGGCCGTTTTGAATTCTCCAAGTGTTATCAAGTAACACTTACGAAATCAAAGAACTGGCTATGGAAAAACGGATTCTTAGAGTAAATGGAAAGTACCTTAAATGGTACAGACCTATGCTGCAAGAGATTCGAATTAAACAAGAGTAGTATGCTAAACAAAACAAAAGTTGCCACCATGGTATTAAAATGCCAAATTAGAAGTCATTACATAAAGAGGCATAGCCATTACAAGGACAAAACAAAAAGTAACAAGATTAACAAAAACAATGATCAAACGGGAAATTACGCCTTGAATTCTTCTAACTTGGTCCTAGAGAGGTCGAGCCTGACGCGAAGGCGATTGTTGAGTTCTTCCAAAGGAGGGAGCTGAAGTCCTAGATTGAGCGCATGTTTAGCTCGACTCCTTTTCCGGCTTCAGCGTCAATCATTTCCTTTGTCAAAAGCGATTGTACCGAAGCCAATTTTGCCTTCCCCCTCTCCAGGCCATCAATATCCTTGGAAAGTTATAACATCTTCACATGACGTTGAGAAATTTTCTCATTAATCGAGGCTGTCTTGTCGTTGAATTCTTGGAGTTGGCCTTCTAGTTGATCAACCTTTTGATCAGTTGCATTGCTAACCTCCCAAGCTGCTGCAATGGAGTCCTTCACTCCTTAAAGTTTGACAGCGGTCGAGCGTTTAAGGTCAATATCTTTGAAGACCCGATCGAAGAAGGATTCAAACTCAAATAAGAATTTGAGAAAAACAATGAACGTCACTGTTTGTTAAGTTCAACTAGCAGTTTCCGGATGTCATTTCGAAGATTAGCATCTTCTTCGATCGCAGCGAGAAGGTCCACTTTGAACAAGTTAGCTTTCAACTGTTGGACAAAAAGGTTGATGGCATCGTTTCTAGTGTTAACCAGTGGCGAGTCAGAGGATTGGGCCGATTTATAGTACATCAACAGCCTGCGTAACTTCTGCAGTCTCTTAAGGGCCTCAGTTAGATTTCTCCTCTTGAGAGCTAAGATCTCTGCTTGGGTGAGAGAAGAATTTGACATAGAGTCATCCACATCAGCTTGAGTTGGCTCTGGATGACCTAGTTGGATGTTCTCTTGAACGGGAGTAACTTCGACATGAGCAACAATTCATTCTTTATTATCTTCAACAGGCTTGTCAGTTTGTGTCATTTGGGGCAATATGGTCATGAACAGACACAATGTTGTTATTTACTTCTTCCATGACATCGGCAGGATTGGATTCAATATCTACCATTGTTTCTGGTTGCAGTTGTGGAGCAGTGGTTGTTGTTGTATTCATTGGCTGGGAGACTGTGTAAATGGTCTAAACATTATAGTCAAGGAAATCTGACCAATGTATGGTTGAAATTGAAGGAGAAGCGGGTTGAAGGATACCTGCGGGAGCTATTTCTTGGTCATCGGTCACATCGTGATCATTGGTCGCGGCCAGATTTTCCTAAGGGAAGAAAGAAGGTATCATAAACGGAAAGAAGAACAACAAACTAGTTATAAAGAGGACGAATGCATACCTTGGGGTCATCAGCTTCATTGGCAGAATTGTTTGAGAGTGGAGTGGTGTTTTCATTGACTAGGGGTATAAGAGTCTGGGTAGATTCCTTTTCCCTTATTCTTTCCTTGTTCTTCTTCTTCGGAGTTGTTTTTGGAGAATGATTAAAAGGACCTGCAGAGGTCTCGATTGTGTCCTTTTTTGGCGTAAATGCTTTGGGAGTCTCTTTCTGTGGTTGGTCGAAATCAAGCTTCGAGGAAGTCTTCGACCTCGACCTTGAAAAGATCAGAGGTTGCTCAGACTCCCATAAGCTTTCTTTATGGACTTGAACGAGAGTGAGTTGTGGAATACCCTAAAGAGTTGGTCGAATAAGGGAAGTCTGTAAAGTAAAAATGAGTAAGAGTGAGATTCGACCACAATACCTGAATAGGGGCAATAGTAGTTGGTGCAGGAGTAGTTCTTGGGGGCAGTGGCAGTCTTGGTGGCAGAGGAAGTCTTTGCTTTCTTCTTCTTGTGTCCAGTGGGGGGCTCAAGATCTCGTTGTCGAATATGAGAAGGAACCAAGTTATGAGAAAGTGGCTTAGAAAAAATAAGATATGGCTTCTGAGTAAAAAGCGAAGGTACATTCTTCTTAGGATCTTCTAGCTGTCTCGTCTCCCTTGCCTCAAAAGGCCCTTCGAAATTGTCATCGGCTAGAAGTTCAGTCTCATATGACGGTCGAAGAGTCAGTAAAATAAAAGGAAAAGAGGTAAAAAGGTGCTTAGAGAAACATACCTTGTTTCTCTTTAGGCGCATCAGAGGGAGCGTCGGAGATCCTTGCGAAAAAATTTTCCTCTGAAAAGTTTGTAGCTAGGTAGGCTTGCCACCAATTATGGAATTCAGCAGTTACATTGAAAGATGGTTGGAATTCAAAGAAAGGGAGTTCAAGAACTTGGTTGCGGGGATACTGGATACATTCCTCGAACTCGTCATAACTGAATTTACGCTTCGACCAACAAATGCCATCCTCCCAAACGTAAAGAGAAGAAGGTTGAAATTGGATGCAGCCAAACTGCCTAGCCACCAGATTAGGTTGATAGCCAGCGAAGCCATAGCCAATAGCCTCAAGTCTTGATGACAAGATTGTAGAGGGTGAGAAAAGCAGCCCAAACTGCATTCGACATAACAGTTTCGTGGTGATTTTGGATAAATTTTTTGTAAGTGGGGCGCCCAATAGTGAACTCATGCGGACTTTCCAATGTCAGACAAAAAGTGGCACCGACATGATTTAAACTTGTGATGGAAGAAACGTCGAACAATGTCGACGTTAACATGCTACAAGGGAGTCAAAAGGTGTTCGTCGAACCCTTCTATAAGAAAAGTGAGGCCTGCGGCATGCAAGGATTGTACTTGGTGCCAATTCTAGACAAATTGACCATGTCATAAATGCCTATGTTTTCCCAGTGTGTTTTCTTCTTGGCTTGGACCTTGTCGAGCCACGCCAGATATGAAGGTGTGAGAAAGACACAAGAAAAAGGGGTTTGAATTGTGTTTTCACTCTTAAAAACTTTTCACCTCTTATCGTTAAAGCGCTAAGAGAATATCAGAGTTCATTGAGAGACTCTGAATCGAGATGCATTATTCAGATCTTGTACTGCATAAGGCATAAGTAACAAGAAGAGTCTGAATAAAATATGTTTAATTTAGAACTTGCAGTGCGGAAGCTTTTCAGAGTTAAGTTGCAAGGTTCTGACTTGCTTATGTAAGGTTCTGATAAATAATACAGAAACATGAACAATGACATAAAGCATAACACGAGTAAAGAACACACGATATATTGTGGTTCACCTGAGCAACACTCAAGCTAATCCAATCCACCCTTCCAAGGTGATTTCGCCTTGAACACAAGGACTTAATCCACTATAATCAATCTCGATTACAGATGCACGGGCTAACGACGGTGACTAACATCCTGCACAACTGCAGTTGTGACTAACACACAATGAACCATTCATGGATTCAACTTAATAAAACGAACATTGACCAAATAGGTTCCAATATCGCAAAATCTACTATCAGGATTTCACAGCTAAATGTTCAGGGATTCGACTTAACGAATATAACGTTTACTGACCATTCTTCCAGGATTTTCAATGAGTTCCATCAGTGATCTCACAAGAGCCTGACCCAACATTGGTCCTCTTTGAGATATGACTATCATTGACCATATTTCAGGATTTCCACAATGACACCAAGCCATTGTCTTCTCAAGTCTCCAATCACACTGATCACTTGAGGAATCCTAATTCACATAGAATTAGTTGTTTTGGAGATTACATTGATGCTTCTTAACAAGCTGACAAATCCTAAATTTAAGTACAAATGAACACTCAGTGTTCTAGCAAGATATGAGAAGCAACTCCTTGCTATATCTTTTTAATCTACAAGATATATATTGATTAGACAATTGATGACATCTTGTAGATCTTCTTCTTCTTCGTCTTCTTTGTTGAGCAAGCTTCGAGCAACAACTCCTTGCTTCAGATCTTCAATGTAGCTCAGACGAAGATGGTTGATGACTTGACTGATTTTCAATGTTGTCTTCTTCATCAACAGCTTCTATACAAATTGATTGTTGTTGTGTTGAATGATGATCTTTGAGCTTTAACAACAATAGTCGTGTGTTAATGGTTATAGTTTTGAATGTTAAGTTTAACAACGATAACTGATCATTGCGACTATCATCATATCGACACCTTCAGAAATGCGTACTTCTTTCTTTTAAATAGCCAAGTAAAATATAGCCGTTGGAGAGCTGTTGGCTGTTTGAAAAGAGTCGTTATGCAATGATTACAATTGTACTGCCATATCTTCTTTTTACTATAGAAGTTATGGGATAGGTCTTTTAGAACGGTGTACAGTCATTGCTAATGCTAACATCTGTCTTCAAATCTTCAGAGGCTTCTGATGGTAATTAATTGAACATGAGTAGAGACTTTGTAAGTGGGTCTTCAGATCTTTCAAGTCTTCTGTCTTCAGAACTTGTCCATTAGGAATCTGTCTTCTCAACTTCAGCACTTGTCCTTTATAACCATAATCTTCAGAACACTTCAGTCTTCAGAGTCTTTCTGCACTTGGTCTTCAGAGTCTTCAGCCTTCAGAACTTCAAGTCATGAGAATCTTCAACACTTCGGTTCTCTAGAAGATTATCTCTTCAGAAGCTTCGCTATCTTCAGAATCATAACCACTCTCAGAGAGCATCCACAAGAGCATTGCAATAGCAATATCAGCATCCTTGGATCTGCCTAATTATGATCAGATACAGAAGCATACTTGTTTCTTGCGACTTGTTTCACACATAGTAACTTCACATATAATCAATTACACACGTCTGGCTGGTGCTTGTTGGATCTGATATCTTCTATGATTATGATCTGCACACAACACACATTAGAACATAAAATGGTTCTTTCACAAATACCATTGTTATCATCAAAACATAGAGATGACTTGTAGAGACAACTCTTGCTATAACAATCTCCCCTTTTTTGATGATGACAAAACTGTGTATTTTGATTGAACATTTTATACAAGGTAATCACCAAACAAACATATTCAGAGTCCGGAACAACAGCTCCCCCTGAATGTGTTAACCTCAAAATTTTACCTGTGATCATCTAGAATCTCATATGATCCAAATACTCACAAAATAATAATTTGAGTTTCCAGAACAAAGAATAGAAAAATAATACTTCTCTATCTCATCTTTAAGGAGACAAAGTATTCAGCATCTGGACTAGTTCATCAGAACTTCCGTCTTCAGATCTTTAGAACTTATTTCCTTTGTACGTCGTATCAGAGCTCATAATCTTCAGAGACGCCTGAAGCATTTTCTACTTTTCAGCAGATACATTTTAGCATTGAGAAAGAACAGTTCTTTTCTAATAACATAACCTCGCTATTTATCAGAGACAGACACTGTCTTTAAGAAACTCCTCCTGAGTTTCAGACTATATGAAGATTATAGATTTTAACATTTGAATCTTCTGGGTAGTCTCCCCTTAGTTTCCATAAGTCAAATATTGGGATCTTCAGAATCATAATTTAGATATATTAATTTAAAATCACCAATAAGATAATGACTTTTCAGATTTTGACTTTGAACACAAGCCTTCATCTCAGAACCTTGTTACTGTCACAACTCATAGGTTCATCAAAGCTTGATTTTTAATCTGATACCAATGAAGGTTGAGTTTAATACCAACTGAAAGGTATTCTCTTAGTGTGCTAAAAATAATACCAATAAGGGTATTTGAAAACATTTCACAGCTTTGCCCTGATTAATATCACTATAGACTGAGTCTGATACCAATCTTTATATACTGAGTCTGATTACCAGGTGTAGATTTAGTCTGATACCAAATCATCTTCTTCTCAATTGGATTCTTGGGGAAAATCAGAACTTTTTCTTCTTGGATCTTCAATCCAGATCTTCAGACAGTCTTCGACTTCTGATTTGCTTAGTTCTTCTGAAGAGCATCTTGAGATGTAGATTTTGTCTTGACTTCTTTCAGAGCTTTCCTTCTTCTGATTCTTATGTTCTGAATATCATATTCTCAGACAGCTTACAACTTATGAACAAGGTGGAACAAGAATCACGATAACTTGACTTTCAGACAGTTCTCAACTTCTGAACAGTACTGGGTAAATCTGATTCTGAACACATGTTCACGAAGTGTACAACTTTGATTATATGAACAACCATTTCATAAGAACTTTAATAGAGTTCTTTCTATTTAACATATTCTGTAAGAATGCCTAGTGAACTTGTTCAGAGTTCCTCGGTTAAAATATCAAACAATCGTTAGTGGTAAACGTATTATCATTGATTTACTTGCATTCTATCAAAATCATATTTATATTTCTCCCCCCTTTTGACATCATCAAAAAGTTAGGGAATTTAAGCACAAATGTGATTAATATGATAATGATTAATTTTAGTGATAATAACATCTTCAAAAATCAAACTTAAGCATTTTCATTGATTAATTGATTTGGAACCATACAGGGAGCAGAGAATGAGATAGAAACATCAACATAAAACAACACAAAACGATACTTATATCTAAACACCAAAACATGACAACCACTGGAAAGACATCAAGGTTTAAAACTTAATCATCAAAATCTTCAACATTGTCCACTCTTTCACATCTGATTTCGGTCGGTGAAGGTCCTGATCCAAGCCTGCTTATCAATCCCCAGGCCTTTTCTTTTAGCATTATTTCAGATAATATCCTTCCATAAGGAATGTAAGAATGCATCTGATGTCTTGAGACTTTGATAGAGTGTCTCAAGTGGTTAAAAATGGTTTTGGGAAGGTCTATCATAACATGATGCGTTAGGAGGAAGATAAAGATTCTGTCATCATGCGTTAAAGTGCCTCTAGCAGTTGCCCGAGGACGAATGTTGGTTAAAGAGAATTTGAACCAGGTTTTTGGGAGAAGGAAGAAGCTTCTCAGGATTGTTTAGTTCATAAGGAACTGAATCTACAAACAAAATCTTGTACCTCTCCACCATGCTTAAATCAGATTGATAGTCATCAATCGTGACTCTGGAGGAGACACATCTAGTGATTTTCTCTATCGAGGATACAGAGATAGCAATGGGGTGAAAATAGACTTCAGACTAGATAGTGTTCCCGTCGTTACTGACCCTTGCAAAGTTCCAGAATTCCTTAACAAGGTCTGGAAAGATGGGACCATTTAGTAGAGAGTAGTAGCTATGCCAAGACTGAGCTTGCATGCTCCTTATTATTTCCAAACCATCATCTTTGAGACGAGATAGGTTAGGTCTTTTCTCAGAAATAACTTCTAGATTTTATTTTCTTCCTAAAAAGGTTGGGCCAGTTCTCTGAGAAGCCATCATCTTTGTTGTAGTTCAAATAAGGGTTTTAAGTGGATGATAATTTAGGTTTGAGGATCGAATAAGGTGAAGGAAAATCCTACTATTTATAAGTGAGTGAGAGTGAAGAGTGATGACTGAATCGGTACCAAATATTTGTGATTACTATTTCCTAGGTAAGTCATGATTGCCTAGGGTATACTAAAGGGTGTAGATGTATGGGAAAGGAAAACGGAGCAGTTACCTAATTTAATGGGGAGATATTAATCGGTTATGGGTAATAACTACTCTTCTGTGAATGGAAAATGTGGCTGATGTATTTTAATGATGGTGGTTTCTTGAGCTAATCAAAATCTTTCATATGTCTTTCACAAGATATAAGTTTATAAAATCAATTTACTTTTAATGTATGTCATATTTTGATTTACTTAATTTCAACTTTGAGTAGTGATGAGCGTGAGAAAAATATGTTATTAAGATTATGAACCATCTAATAGGAAAGGAAGATACTTCATTAATTAAGACGGTTTACAGACACAATTTTAGCAAATTTTCAGACTTAGATAATTTAAGGATAAACTGACACGAGTACAACAACTTAGACCAGAAACAATTTAAACTACCACATAACATGCATATAGCAGACACAGTTTAAACATAGATAAGTCTAGTTTTTCTAGTTACTAAACATTTCACATTTGGTCTTCAATAAGCAGTTTTCTGGAAGGCTTTCAGGACCATCTTCTATAATTTTCTCTTTGATCATATCCATAATTCCTTCTCTGAAGAAAATCTCAGACAAAACTCTTCCATAAGAAATGTAAGACTTTGTGCTATTTCTTGACTCAGAGATGGATTTCCAGAGACAATTGAAGATTGTGTGTGGTAGGTTTATCTGAGTATCATTAATTAGAAAATGAATGAATTGATGGTCATGAATTCTTAGTATGTCATGGTATTCTCCTCTGGGAAGGAAATTTGACAAAACGAATTTGTACCATGCTTTGGGAATGGGTAGTAGATTTTCAGGATTGGAAGGTTCATATTTGGATGAAAGGTTATGAAGAAAAGCAAATCTTTTAGCAACAAAGAACTTATTTAGGTTACAGTCAACAGAGATTCCAACATTTTCACATCCAGTTGCTAGAGTGACTGAGAAAGGAGTGATAGTGATGCGGACTTCAAGAACAAAGGAGGTGATATGTCCAGTTTCATGATAAAGGAAAACATGCTTCCAAAAGTCTTTCACTAGATTTACGTAAATGGGTTTTTCTAACATAGTGGAGTATCTAGTCCATTGTTGAGTATAAAGTACATCAGCTAGACTGCTAGCAATGTCACTCGAAAGAGGAGGAACATTGATTACAATTTGTTTTTCAGAAATGATTTCAAGAAGGTCCTGGTTCCCAAGAAAGGTTAGTGGAGGCATGATGGTAGATGGACAACATAATTTTGACACTTAAGGTTTTGTGATAGAAGGACTTGAGTATGAACTCGTTTGATAGGGAGAAGTGATTTATATTCATATAAATAGGTAAGATGAGTTGTGCCTAATCTAGGGAAAACATAGATCAAGTACAAAGAATATTTTAATAAGATATCAAAAGAGTTTATATTCTCAGAGATATGTCATGATTACTCAAGATTAGCTATAATGACTGAGGTTGCATTTGAGTGCACACATTGTCGAAAGATTTGATTAAAAGATTTTTCTTGGAAAGAGAGAATATCATTAATGTTTTTCCTTACCATTCAATTTTTAGTTTGAATTTACAGTAACATTTAATCAGTTATTAATAATAAGAGTCATACCTTAGAGAGCCTGAAATCTTTTACCGCAATGCTTCATGTGAATACTTTTCCATTCTAAATCTGGTCTTATGATCATCATCTTTTAGTTTATGCTTTCTTCAGAGGGATGTGACATTGTGATCAGTCGTTGAAGAACATTGTTGTCCTCTGACTCGGATCTCTAGACTGAGAACTAGAATCAATTTTCTCTTCAGATGACCACTTCGTTCTATTTTTCAGGAGTATTCATCTGATTTCTGAAGGTAATCCTCAGAGTGTGGAGGAACTGATTATCAGAAGGTCACTAATTCTTTAGCTTAAACATAAGCTTCTGAAAAGTTATGTACTATAGAGAATTAGTTAATATCTCAAAACATCTTCTGACTTTACTTCTTTGAACAAATGCGAAGCCTGTTCATAACAAAGCATCATCAACCATGTGTGGACATATGACATAGTTTGCATGACAGTCTTGTTCTTGCAATGCTGATCTAACTCGTTTAGATTTTTGCCCATCAGAGGATTTACAACATATCTGCTTCTGAAAAGAATTTCAGCTGATTTCTTTATTCTAAATAACATCAGTGACTTAGATACTTTTGGGCTTCAAGTAGATGACTTCTGTTGTTGTATATAGTCAAGCACCTTCTGACTTCAGAATTTATATAACATGAGCTTCTAAGAAATATCAGATAATCATTTCTCACCAATAACAATTGATTAAGCTGAGATTGATCCTCAAGTTAATAGAACTCGATTGTCTATGTTATTTTAACCAAGACTCAGACATTGTTCTTAATCAGATTCCTGATGAATCTCTAGATTTCCTCTTTCCGAATGTTCTTCAGTTTTCTGCAAGATTTCTTCTGCAGACTTAATTCTGAAGCTCAAAATCATAGAACAACAATCTTTCTTCTTTACATGAAGAAATTCTTAACGAGCTCTAAATGAGAAAGTCAAGGGTGAACTAATCCGTTTCTTGAAAACATCTCAAAAACTCATAAAGAAACAATCTTCAGCAAACAAGATTTCTTGTTTTCTGATGATTCAATCTTGAGAAAATACGTTGTTTATCCAAGCGTGTCTTCTAAGATAAGCATTCAACAGATACTACTACTTATCTGATGAATCTACCTTATCAGCTGATTCTTCAATCTTTTCCCAAGTTTTAGTGTAGAAGATTTTGTTGTTGATAATTTCAACACTCCAAGAATCAGGGGCTTACTCAGGTAATCCAGTTGATTACAATTTATTATACAGTCATCTTCTAAGCTGATACTGAAATTGTAAGTGGATTGAAAGCTTACTCAGAGTATTTCTACACACCACATCTGGATTTTTTTGACACTGTTAAGTGTTTGATATCCATCAATAACAGAACTGGAGCTCTGATACCAATTGAAGGTGCGAGAAAGACACAAGAAATGGGGGTTTGAATTGTGTTTTCACTCTTAAAAACTTTTCGCCTCTTATCGTTAAAGCACCAAGAGAATGTCAGAGTTCGTTGAGAGACTCTGACTCGAAATGCATCATTCAGATCTTGTACTGCATAAGGCATAAGTAACAAGAAGAGTCTAAATAAAATATGTTTGATTTAGAACTTGCAGTGCGAAAGATTTTCAGAGTTAAGTTGCAAGGTTCTGATAAATAATACAGAAACATAAATAATGACATAAAGCATAACACGAGTAAAGAACACACGATATATCCTGGTTCACCCGAGAAACTCTCAAGCTAATCCAATCCACCCTTCCAAGGTGATTTCGCCTTGAACACAAAGACTTAATCCACTATAATCAATCTCGAATACAGATGCACGGGCTAACACCGGTGACTAACATCCTGCACAACCGCAACTGTGAATAACACACAATGAACCATTCAGGGATTCAACTTAATGAATATAACGAACATTTACCCAATAGGTTCCAATCTCGCAAGATCTACTATCAGGATTTCACAGATAAACGTTCAGGGATTCGACTTAATGAATATAACGTTTACTGACCATTCTTCCAGGATTTTCAATGAGTTCCATCAGTGATCTCACAAGAGCCTGACCCAACATTGGTCCTCTTTGAGATATGACTATCATTGACCATATTTCAGGATTTCCATAATGACACCAAGCCATTGTCTTCTCAAGTCTCCAATCACACTGATCACTTGAGGAATCCTAATTCATATAGAATTAGTTGTTCTAGAGATTACATTGATGCTTCTTAACAAGCTGATAACTCCTAAATTTAAGTACAAATGAACACTCAGTGTTCTAGCAAGATATGAGCAGCAACTCCTTGCTATCTCTTTTTATTCTACAAGATGTATATTGATTTGACAGTTGAGTACATCTTGTAGATCTTCTTCTTCTTCGTCTTCTTTGTTGTGCAAGCTTCGAGTAACAACTCCTTGCTTCAGATCTTCAATGTAGCTCAGACAAAGATGGTTGATGACTTGACTGATTTGCAATGTTGTCTTCTTCATCAACAACTTCTGTACAAATTGATTGTTGTTGTGTTGAATGATGATCTTTGAGCTTCAACAACAATGGTCGTGTGTTAAAGGGGATAGTTTTGAATGTTAAGTTTAACAACGATAATTGATCATTGTGACTATCATCATATCGACACCTTCAGAAGCACATACTTCTTTCCTTTAAATAGCCAAGTAAAATATAGCCGTTGGAGAGCTGTTGGCTGTTTGAAAAGAGTCGTTATGCAATGATTACAATTGTACTGCCATATCTTCTTTTTATTGTAGAAGTGATGGGATAGGTCTTTTAGAACAGTGTACAGTCATTGCTAACGGTAACATTTGTCTTTAAATCTTCAGAGGCTTCTGATGGTAATTAATTGAAGCATGAGTAGAGACTTTGTAACTGGGTCTTCAGATCTTTCAAGTCTCCCGTCTTTAGAACTTGTCCATTAGGAATCTGTCTTCAGAACTTCAGTACTTGTCCTTTAGAACCATAATCTTCAGTACACTTCAGTCTTCAGAGTCTTTCTGTACTTGGTCTTCAGAGCCTTCAGCCTTCAAAACTTCAAGTCATGAGAATCTTCAACACTTCAGTTCTCTAGAAGATTATCTCTTCAGAAGCTTCGCTATCTTCAGAATCATAACCACTCTCAGAGAGCATCCACAATAGCATTATAACAACAGTATCGACATCCTTGGATCTGACTGATTATGATCAGATACATAAGCATACTTGCTTCTTACGACTTGTATCACACATAGTAACTTCTCATATAATCAATTATACACGTCTGGCTGGTGCTTGCTGGATCTGATATCTTCTTTAATTATGATATGCACACAACACACATTAGAACATAAAATGGTTCTTTCACAAATACCATTATTATCATCAAAACATAGAGATGACTTGTAGAGATAACTCTTGCTCTAACAAGATATTCTTTTGTGGGACCCGATAGAGCAGATCGAAAGACATGATTATGCTTGACCATAAAGGATAGATCAAGAGCCCTTCGTTCAAACGCAACAGGCATGGTGTGGAGGTAACCTGGAAAAAGGTGGGCAACCTTGGAAGCTTGCGACCACTTGGTAGGATACAACCTAGAAAAGGCGTAAAGGTGGTCATTCATGGAGTAGGGGATCAATATTTGTTTCTGCCAAACAGTGATTTTGTTATTATCAGAGGAACTTTCAGGAATGAAATCCTTCACCTCTCCACTTTCAAAAGGGGGGATAATGAAAGACAATGGATTATTACCAGTAGAGGGTTTGAAGTGAGCCTTGCTCTTAGTCATAGTGATGGAAAAAGGTATTTCTGGATTATTAATGGCGAAATAGGGTTTGACGTTTTTTTGTAAAGAAGACAGATTACAAGAAGACGAAGTAGAGAAAAGGAAATGAAGAGCTGAGGAGGACTATTTATAGCCATCACTGCATGTCCCAATTCCGACACCTGGCAAGAGTGTGTGAATGATTAAAGAGATTGCCTGGGGTTCCAAAGCAAGCATTAATGAGGAGTGGGAGCAGTTACTGCAAAACGTGAAAACCCACGTCTTCCTAGGAAGTAGGAATGATGAATGATGATAGGATTCTGAGTGAATCTCTTGAAAGTAACAATACGCCGCTGATCGGTCACCATTTCTATGAGGTTTCATTCATTTATTCGGCATAAATTCAAGAAATCGGTAACACTCTGTTGGTTTCTTTTATTGTTTCTTGAGTTAATTCCACCTTTTGCAGTTTCATTATAGTATATTATGATTTAGAATTTTATGTCGATTTAGTGGCATTTTACGCGTTTGTTGGGTAGTTTCTATGGTTTCAGGTCCAGATACAAATCCCAAAGGATGTATGCGAAGAAAATGAAGGTTCCAGAGTTTGGAAGAAGATGTTGGAAGGATAGCAGGGGGCTGACACGGTCCCCGTGTCACCTGACACAGTCCCCCGTGTCAGGTCGGGATCAAGAAAATGGAAGAATTGAGGACACCAGGGAGCTGACATGGACGCCCGTGCCAGCTGACACGGCCCGTGTCAGCAAGCCTGGGAAGAATAATCTTGGAATTATGAGGCAGAAAACCAACACGGCCGGCCATGTCAGCTGACACGGCCTATGTTTACCAAGGCGCCACATCTTCTGATTTTTATGGAATTTTGTGCTAAGTAACTCTGGAGGGTATTCTGGGCATTTCCTAGTGCTGTATGTGATCTGTGACTATTTAGGCTACTGTTTGGAAAGAGAAAAACACTTTTTAGACTACGGAAGAATTTTATGATCAAATTTGGAGCTTTCAAGGGATTCAGAGAACGGAGATTTTCACGAGCACTCGCGATTGAAGATCAAAGCCATCCATTTATCTTGTAATGTCTAATTTATCTGTTGTAATCTCTTTGAATATTATGAGTGGCTAAACCCCCCAATGCTAGGGGTGTGTCCCTGAATTGCTATTGTATTGACTCTGTTTTACTTTATTCTATGAGATAAGTGCTTTTTAATAATCTATTTTATTGTTCAAAGTTCTTAAGGCTTTTTCTATCTGACCAATGGAATTTGATTTATGGTTAAGGTTTAGGTCAGATTAACCAACTTAACGCTTTTTGCATAATAATATTATAGTAGAAATCTCCTAGGAATAGGGATACTCTGTAGTATCCGTGATAATCTTGGTAAAAACACAAAGCTTGACATTCATCCTAAACTGCTGAGGAATCAGGGTATAGGATGAATACCAAAGGTTTTTCTGGCTAAGGAATTAGGGAAAAACATTCTTAAGATTCGATAAATGTTATTTTAAAGCATTGTCTCTTCGAATAAGGATTTATGTTAGTGCAAAGCAATTCATACACCTTACCCTGGCATGCTCTCTTATATCTGTTAAAAGTCAATTTTATCATTCTGCTTATTTTCTCATTGTTTATTATAAATTTCAAAATAACTTCAAAACCTGTTGTACCCCAAATTTTACCCTTAGATCCATTGATCTCTTGCATGTCATATTAGGTTAATCATATTGCATAGCTAACCCTTTTATCAGGTTTTGTTTGTGTTTGTTTCATTTGTGAATTAAGTGTTATCTTAAGGAGATTCAAGAGGTGATTAATCAAGATTTTGGATGGAGCATTGAATCAAACAAGTTTCTCATTTCAAAAAGATGTCTCCATAACCCTCTCCATGATCCTCTACATAACCAAACTTCTACCCACCTTATCTACCCTCAATTGTCACCTCGAATTCCAAACCAATTTCAACAATCATCTATTAACCAATTTTATCCAATTTCTCCATTTGACAATGTTAATCCTCCTAAACCATATCCATAACCATACCAATTGCCAAATTCACCTATTATTCATCTTTTATTCATTTCCTAACCGTTTCTTTATAACAAGAAAGAAAAACCAATTCCAATATTTATTCATAAGCCCACCATCAATAGGCCCATCGTTACCAAAGTATGTCACAAAATATGGAAATGAAATGCATTAGCCAAGGACCAATAGGAGATGAGCATTGTGCTTTGACTTTTCAACCTCATCTCACTGACCAATGCAGAAACGGCGTGTGGCATACAAAGGAATAAAAGCAACCAAAATTGTTTCCTTCTCCTTTGTCGTGTGTGTGAAATGCAGATTGGAAGAGAGAAATTCAAACACAAGCATATCAATTCATTCAAAAAAATCATTTCATCCGATCCCTTGGCGCGTTTTTACTTATTTTGAATTCTCCAAAAGCAATTCCCTTTTAAGCTTTCAAAGGATTGATTCATTAAAAGTAGCTCTGAGGCATTACTTGTTCCAGCATACAACCTGTTCTCATCTACAAATCTCTTCACACCATCCCCAATCTTTGCCTCATTTGATACCCCTCACAATGACAACAAATAAGGAGCTCTGAAGCAATATACGAAGTGGTGAAATGGACTCTGTAATTCTGAGTTTTTTTGTGTGCAGCAAAGCAGCGTATTTGTCTCCAAGAGGTGGACCATATTTGAATTTCAAAGAGAAACGTTGTAACCCTAGTTTCTACTCAGCATACCAAGTGTTTGATGATTGGACTCAAAGCAACCCAGACCCATTAGTTCAGCCTATAAAAGGAGCTTGCCTCTACGCTTCAACTCACCAACAATTCTAAAAAACACTCAAATATTCTCTGAAGTTTTCCTAAGTTCGAGAAAGCAAGGTGAAAGTTGGCTTTGGAGTGCTTTGGAAAGAAAAGCAGTCAACATACTTGAAGGCAGTGGACATTACTCCACTTGGTATTGTATTCTTACCCTCTTGTTAATCATGCTCATTTGATATCATTGTTGTCATATGCATTTTGTTATTCCTTACATGTGTATCTTGCTAATATATGCTTCAATATGTCGTTTATGTATTTATGGCTTGACTTCATAAAATAGATGATGTTGTTCATTGACATGATATACATGTTTGCTTTTGTGTTATAATGCCTCTGGTTTTGTTCATTGAATGGCTGCAACATTATAAGTTCTCATTGTGGTATTATACTGTCAAGATTGGATATTTGATTTTGTTGACCTACTTGGATGTCATATGTGCTTAAATGTGATTTTGAGACAAGAGACTCATGAACCTTTGTTCCTCTTTGTAGTTCTGATATGCTCCTAAGTTGTAGTATGTTTGAACCTATCTATCTTTGTTGTTGGTTTAATGGTTGATTGGTGTTGTTAAGTTGTTCTTATTAAAGTAGCACTAGTTCTTTTTCTGCCACCATTAATATATGAGCATTTTGTATACTCAGTCGTGGTTTTAAACTCTGTCATTGTTGATGTTTGCTGTTAAGGTTGATATGTGGATTATTCATGTATTTGTTCACATTTGTATGGACCACTCTGCCTTGGCATTATTAATGATTGACCATGTGTTTGAGTTTGGATTGTTTGAACTGTTAGTATATGCAAGCTACTAATTAGTGTTGCATCTCATTGGAATGATTTTGGTTTAATATATGTTTAAGGTTTATGTTTATGAATGTTGAATTTAGAATGTGTTGCTTTGAGTCGTTCCCATCATATGCCTCAATGTCCTATGACCTGTCATGCGAGGCTATTTCATCTTGTACATGTAAAACCATTGTGCTGAAACTGTCAACTTCAGAAGTTATGTCTTTGTGATATCATGATTTTGTCCTCTATGTTAACATTGTGTTCATGATATGTGTGCTAGCTTTGCTATGTGTTTGAACTTGTTCCTAAGTTATGCTTCTAATATGTGCCAGTCTGAACCTAGTTTGATGTATGTGTTTGTATGATGGTTTCCCAAGTTGGTCTTGCTATTGTCATATGCTACTGCCTATTTGTTAAAATGATACTACTTGAATGAATTTGGTTGTCATGTTGTCTTGTAACATGTCCTATTCTTGAATACATGTGAAGCTTTTGACCAATATGATGAGTGTATAACCTTCTGTATGCAATTCATTTTGCTAAGTGTTTTAAATTTGGGATGTCTCTGCTCATATATACAATTCTGTTTGATCTATGCTTCATGATGTACTAAATGCTATGAACCTAAATAACTTGCTTTGACATTGTATGAATTGGTGTTCCTTTAACCTAGCTTTGATTCATGATTTATCACTATGCTTTCTGTCTTCATGTTTGAATGCATTTTTTCTTGACATCATGTGACATTATGATTGACTGGCATTCTTGTGATCTGACCTTGATATGCATTTAAGATGTATTGAACTCTGGTTGTATTTTGCTTTGTATGCTAGCATTGGTAGTTTCCATCATTGCCTTGTGGAATGTACTATGACTGGCCTGGATGTTGTTTACTTGTCAGCACTATTGTTTTTGTCTGTTGATGTTTTACCCTATGATAACATCCTCTTTCAACCCTCATTTAGCATGTTTCTAAAACCAGTCACTGATGTTTGGATCTATCTTAGGGTATGTCTTTGTTTAACCTGTCTTTACAAATAGTTTAACATATTTGAATTGCTTTTGAACTTTGAGAATGTACCATTGGAACTGACTGTTTCATGTCTTAACCTATCTCTTGTTTTCTTACATTTTAAACTCATAATCTTGTCAATCGCGTGATTTAAATCCTAAACATCTCTGCTACCCTAAATTTAAGCATGCTAAAATCTTGAGAACCTTTGCTATACATGAAATCTTGCCATTCTATTATAGATTCCATAGGTCTACACATGTGTTTGATTCATTGTATTCGAATTATGCCCTTATATGATTTTCAATGGAGTGTGTTTGCTCCCACAGCTATGAGAAGTTGTCACTCTATACATTCAAATATTCTTTACTTTACGTCCATGTGCATGATGAAAGTGTTTGTGTGATATTCCATATGTGTGTCTGTTTATAGCATTCAAGTTACTACCTGATTCCCCTTCGAATGTGTGGATACATTGCTGCTATGGCTGTGCGAATTCATTGTTTATACATCCAATTGTTCTTACTTTGTGGATTTATGTGATAAACCTTTGCTTAACATTTAATATGCGTGGGTTATATGCTTCTGTTTCATTTGGTTTGGCAATGGTTGCTGATGAATGGCATGGGATAGATTTTGCTATCGTGAGCAGTTTATGTTGGTTGGTTTGTGTGGTTTATTTGAATTATATGCACATGAATAGCTTATGTATTTGTTGAGTTGGGATTATTACCGAATGTAACAGCCACCCCAGTGGCAAGCACACACTATCACACGCCTTACCACCCTTAGGACTGGGGTTCGAATCCCCCTCGCCCCAGTCCTTTTGTTTTTTTTTCCTGAACTTCGCTTCTCTTTAAATATATACTTGTTCTACCCATTATATGTCAAGGCGCGCGCTTTGGTTCAGATGGTGTTTGGTTTTAGCCTGTGAGCGAAGGGTCCTGGGTTCAATCCCTAGGAGGGCCCCTTCCACTTTTTTTTTAATACTTAGTTGTTTTTATTTTCAAGTTTATGCTTCAATTTCTAATTTCCATAACTTGCTCATTTCCCATCCTTTTTCTCCCTTTCTTTTTGCTGTGATCTTCTAATTGAATTTACTTTTTTAATATAAAAAGAAATGGTTGAAAATATTTAAGCTATGTGCTTTTATTCATGTTAAGTTTGGATTTCTTCTAAGGTTTTGTTGCACCTTCTTTATTCATCTTACCATGTTATTTTTGTTTACCATGTTTGAATGATGCCCTATATGTATGATTCTAACTTTGCATTGATATCATAATTTTGTTTCATCTCATATCTTATTCATATCTTATTGCATCATCATATTTGAATTATAACTCTTTATCTCTTAGTAATTCACAACTATTATCTTTCCCCCCATTCCAAAGGGAGATCATCCTAAATTGACTCATGAAGTCACTAAACAACCACCCTACCTTATCCTTCTAGGTTTATCCCATTTCTTGGCCTCATGATGAGCCATTGAAATCATAACTTAGGAATAGGTTAGAGTTTTGAACTCTATGTGATTCTCATCATCATGAGAACTCACTTTCCCCCTATAACTTAGATTTAGAGAGTTATCTTGAACTCTAAAATGAGCTCATACTCATTTCCCCTTGGAAATTTGGCCATAGCCAATGGTTACTATCCTTCACCCTTAGATCGGTGAACTACGGATACTCTGATTCCACTCCCTTCAGGATACGTAGGCGCAAAGTGCGATACTTTGTCGAGTATACTTAGATACTAACCCCTGGGGTTTCAACCTTTAGCATAGCACCCTTAGCAAACGAGTAATATATAACAAATTAAAACAAGAGGTTCCCGTAGAGTACTACGGACATTTAGTATGCTAATACCTTCCCTAGGCGTAACCAACCCTCGAACCTTAGATCTCCCCCCTTTAGGTTTTCTCGATCTTGAACCTTTCCTTTGGATAAATCAAAGTCGGTGGTGAACTTTAAAGTTTTGCGATGCAAGTTAATTAATATCTTGTTATCCGATTCTCACCGCAACAGAAATGGCGACTTCACAGGGGAAGAGTAATTTACTTTTGAGGGTTAAGGCCACCTTTGTTTTTATTTGTTCTAATCATGCTTGCAGGCTATATTTGTGTATATCTGTTTGATTGCTTGTATATATGCTTTGCTTGAGATCTTTTGTGGATTTGGTTCTTGAGTGGTGAGATAAATCCTAACCCGGATTTGAGTGCACTTATGATAGGACGATGGTACATTCAAGGAGGCTTTGAGGGAGTCGATTCCTGAAAAAGTTAACTTGAGACACCATCACTCAGTTGAGGGCCGCTTGAGAGTTTAGTCATGTTGAACGAATCTATTCGTGAAAACGTGCTACTCTCGACTTAGGAGCCCTTGATATTGAGGATCGTAGTTACCTAACCCCACTTAAGCCTTTTAGGATGTAGTGCGGTGACCATGATGGAGTCTATTTCTGAATTGGTTGTCACGCGATACTACACTCAGACGAGATTCTCTTGAGAATTTTATTGATTACCAAGTCCATCCGAGAAATCGATAAAATCTGAAAGATGGGTTGTTGACTCTGGGAACTTCTTAGAACCCTGTTCAGTAGATGAGAACCAGTAGTACATACCAATGGGAAGGGTAAACCCTGGCTCCATGCTTAAACCTATCCCTTTTGTTTGTGCTTTGTGTGTCTTTGTGTGTGCTTTGCATTCATACATCATAAGCATTCATGTTGCATCTGTTTCATGGAACTCAGATTTCTTTTTTTATATCAGAGGGATATCATGGATAGCTCAAGAAGAAACACCATCAAATACACTTTCAAGAGCCCAAAATTGGATGACCTAAGGAAATTGGGAGATTTGCTAACGGACCCTGAAGGATTCATAGACAGATATGGGAAGTTGTGGGTTTTGTTGAAAAAGAACATTGATGAAGGACTTCTCTCAACTTTGCTTCAGATATATGATCCAAAGTATCACTGCTTCACGTTTCCTGACTATCAACTCTTACCCACCCTTGAGGAATACTCTCAGATAATTGGTTTGCCTATCAAGGACGAGTCCCCGTTTCCTATCTTCGAGAAGGATCCTAAAGAGGAAGAAATAGCCAAGAAAACTTATCTAGAGTTAGTTGACATCAAAAGCAATTTAACTTCTAAGGGAGGAATTTTTGGGTTAACTGCTAAGTTTTTGTTTGAAAAGGCTCGTTATTTTGCTAAACACTCCAACTGGGATGCCTTTGAAGCTGTTTTTGCATTGCTCATCTATGGACTTTTCTTGTTTCCAAATATTGACAACTTTGTGGATCTGAATGCAATCAAAATCTTCTTGAAACAGAATCCGGTACCTACCCTGCTTGCGGAAGCTTATCACTCAGTCCATACAAGAAACACTCATAGAAATGGACAGATTACTTGCTGCGTCCTCATATTGTATAGATGGTTTATTTTGCATCTACCGAAAGCAGGCGCATTCTGGGATTCCAAGAGAGGATGGTGGTCTCAGAAGGTTATGGCACTCTCCCACGTAGACATTGATTGGTATAATCGGGTATATGATGGAATCCTGATTATAGATAGCTGTGGAAACTATGGCAACGTGCCTCTTCTTGGCATTAAAGGTGGAATTAGCTATAACCCTGTTTTAGAACGACGCCAATTAGGATATCCTTTGGAAGATAAACCTATCAGTATTCATGTGGAAAACATCTACTTTGAAGCATATGACAAGAAAGAAGAACAGAAAAAGCTGATTTTGAACGCTTGGGGTAGCAATCGCAAAAGAGGAAGAAGTTCTTTGGGAATACCTAACTGTGTGTCATTGGAGCCCTATCTCCAATGGGTCAGAAGAAGAGCCATAGAGTTAAAGATGCCTTATAAAAGGAAAGAACCAGTTGCTTTGAAGAAAGAGCCTATTTTATACTTCATGTCAAAGGAAGAAGAACTGGGGATTTCTTTAAGACAAGCCCGACGGTCAGAAGAAGCCTGGAAGCTCAAGTATCAAGTGGTTGTTGAAGAAAACCTGGAACTCCAGAAGCAACTATAAATCAAGAATGAAGAGTTGCTCTTATGCAAGAAGAGAAAAGCCCTGAAAGATCCTAGTTCCTCCAACACTTAGCCTCCTGCTTGGAAATCCATCCTCGACAACCTCGTCGCAGAAAGGGATCAGATGGAGAAAGAAATCAGAAGACTCAACACAAGGCTCTTAGGAGAATTTCCTTAGGACTTTCTAGCTTTTATTTAGCTTCATGTTTAGGGATTTTGAAAGTGTATCAACTCTTGTAATTCACCTTTTATTTAATGAAATGAGGTCTTTTGATATCTATTGATATTCCGCGAGTGTCTGAATTCCATGAAACTTTGCATTGCATCTTGCATTCTCTGCTAGACTATCAAGTTACTAATTTTGTTTTGCAGCTTTTGTAGAAATGGATGCTGCAAGGAAAATAGTTTGGCCTTATTTCTTTGAGCTACCAGAAGTGGAGCGTTTATTGTGGTTGGGAGAGATGGTTGAAGACCAGTCAGCCTTCGCTGATAGATATGGGTGTATCATTCTGCTGATGAAGACACCAGTGACTGTAGGGCCCCTTGAAGTCTTGGTCCAGTTGTATCATCCCGCGTACCGCTGTTTCGTATTCCCTGAATTCCAATTGGTGCCAACCCTTGAGGAATTCTCAGCCATGATAGGGATTCCAGTTAGAGAAGCTCCCATCTTTTCTGGGATTGAAGAAATGCCTTCCGCTAGAGACATCACCAGAGTAACCAGAATCAGATTGTCTGACATCCAGGCTAACCTGACTAATAAAGGAGGAAAGCATGGACTGCCCGCTCAGTTCTTGTTGGAAAAGGCTCTTTTCTTCAAGAACAGAGGAAGTGAGGCTTTGTTTAAATCAATCCTAGCACTGATGATATATGGTTTATTTCTATTCCCAAGTGCCAAGAACTTTGTGGATACCCAAGCCATTCAGATTTTTACAGTCAACAATCCGGTCCCGACACTGCTAGTGGATGTTTACCATTCCATACAGACCAGATACACAAGAGGCTGTGGGCCAATTGTCTGCTGCGTAGCTCTCTTTTACAAGTGGTTTATCTCTTATCTGCCAAAAACTCCGACTTTCTAGGAGGTCGAAGACTGTAAGATTTGGTCTAAAAAGCTGATGGAATTGAAACATACCGACATTGAATGGTATGATTCAACAGAAGAAGGAATTATCATAATCCATAGCTGTGGGGATTTCCCCAATGTGCCTCTTATGGGGAGAAACGGTTGTATCAACTATAACCCTGTCCTTGCACGATGTCAACTGGGTCATCTGAAGGAGGGAATTCCAGATGACGAGGATATGCAGATGATGTTTTATGATGAGAGAGGAGGTTTCGAAATGAAGATGTGGTTGGAGTGCGCTTGGCGCCAGATTAACAGACAATTATGGAAAGCTGAATGCCCAGTCACAGAGGCCCACTTGCAATGGTCTCGTGACATAGCTCGTGTAATGATGAAGCCACATCCTCACCATGAATCACCTTCCCAGACAAAGCAGAGGATGGTGGAAGAGTTAGGAGAATTGGTTCTTGCAAGAGAGGAGACACAAGAGCGTATCAGCAAACTGATGAAAGTAATTAATGGAGGAGAGGGATCATTAACTCATGTATTCAATCTTTAGTGCTGCTGTTGTTATTTCCTTTGTTGTTAATGTTCCTCTTTTGATGTATTTCTACTTATGTACTTGGATTATGAGGATACACTGCTCCTGATGTAATGCTCACCAGACTCTTGAATGAAGAAGTTTATTTTATCAAAGAATCTATTGTCTACATTATTTGCAAAATTTCTTCGGTTTCTTGATAGTTTAGCTTGCATTTGCATTTGCATCCTCATTTGCATCTTCATGTTCATTTTTCCTTGTCTTTGTCTTATGTCGCCGTGTTCTCTCCAGAATCGTCACATTGAATCCTAGACACAACTACAACACTCGGGCCCAAGCTCGATTCAGAATGTCAGAGATATACGGAGAAATGGACAAAGTCAACAATGAATTGAATGAGATACGAGGAGGGATGAGACAAATCCTCAAGGCTATTAATGTTATGAAAGCAAAGATGGACACCAGGCCACTGTGGTTTCTGAAATTGTCACTACAATGGTAGAACCTCCTATCATCCCTGTCATAACCCCCACGCTGGGCATGCCAGGTATTTTATCCGTGCTACAGTTCCTTTATCCACACAGCAAGCAGTTCCTTTGGTCAATGAGACTCTGCAAGCTATTCCTACTTATGCTCCACCAGCAGTGCAAACACAAGTGCATCCGGTTTTCCAAAATCACCATCCCTACGATTATGTCGATGTGTCAGAAGAAGGAGATGATAGACACGAGAAATTAAGAGAAAGTGTTGAAATAATGCAGAGAAAGATGAAGGCGACAGAGTTAAGTAATGCATTCAATACTGATATCAAAGACATGTGCTTAGTTTCAGATTTGGTAATTCCACCCAAATTCAAGTTACCAAGTTTTGAATTGTACTCAGGAGCCACATGCCCAAAATCCCATTTGATCATGTACTACCGAAGAATGGCCGCGCACGTACGCAATGACAAGCTGATGATCCATTGTTTTCAGGACAGTTTGAAGGGGGCTGCTGCTAAGTGGTATTTAAGTCTAGACCAGTCCCAGGTCCATTATTTCCAGGATGTGACTAATGCTTTTGTGAAACACTACAAGTACAATATGGATTTATCCCCTGACCGTAGGCAGTTATTGAGTATGGCCCAGAAAAGTACTGAGACCTTCAAAGAATATGCAAAACGATGGAGAGAGACTGCTTCTCAGGGTGAACCACCCTTGACTGAGAAAGAGTTGGCTGATTAGTTTGTAGACACAGTAAAGCCTGAATTTTATGAGAGAATGATCAGCAGTGTCAGTGCTAATCTTGCTGATATTGTTGCAATTGGCGTGAAGGTAGAGGCATGATTAAAGAGGGGAAAGGTAATCGGTTCTCTGAGCAGTTCAACTGGCGTCAGTGCTAAGAAGTCCCCTAGTCATTCTCATAAGAAGAGAGAAGGAGAAACTAATGTCGTTATGGCAGGAAAGACCCAGAGCCCCCGATGGAAGCAACCAATGTACCAGCAACAGCAGAGACCAAACTTTTCCCAGCATCCTATCTACCAGATGCAATATGCTCAGCAATCCTACGTAGCTGCTGTTACGCCTATTTTCAATCACCAAGCAGCGCAGCAGGCGCCAACCTATCAACAAATAACTTATCAGCAATGGCCTAAAAACCAGAATTATCAGCAACCAAGACCACAGGTTCCACAATAGAATTCTCCCCACAAAAAGCAAGGGGGAAAGCCAGCATTTCCACCTATACCAATGTCATATACAGAGCTCTACCCTTCTTTAGTGGAGCAAGGGTTGATCGTTACTAGACCTTTGGGACCGCCGACCGAGAAATCTATGCCTTTCTTCAACCCAAATGCAACTTGTGCTTTTCATCAAGGAGGTGCTGGTCACGACTTGGAAGGCTGTTTAGCGTTGAAGAATGTAGTGAAGGTTTTGATGGAGAAGAATATTCTTTCATTTACTGATAATCAACCGAATGTGAAAAACAATCCTTTGCCTACCCATGAGGCTACTAATGCCATAGAAGATGAGAAGGATGAGGTATTAGTTTTGGATGCAACAAAGATCAAAACTCCTATCAAGGCTTTTCATGCTAAAATGTTTAAAGCTGGGCTAGTTGAAGTTTGCCATGATGACTGTGAAGAATGTAATGTCAGTATCAAGGGCTGCCGTTTAGTCCAAGATGATGTTCAGTATCTGATCAATGAAGGGTTTCTACAGGTATTCAGCAGAGAAAAGGAGGACAAAGTTGCAGCAATCGAGCCTGTGTTTAACTTACCAAAGCCAAGAGGGCAGGTATCCAGGTCCAACACACCTAAGTCTGGGTCTGTAGTTCCTGTATTTAATAAACCAATACCAGTTTTTAACAATCCTGGAATGATTGATGCTTCCACTATTAATCATTCCAAGCAATATGACACCCAACAACCTGATCCATTTAGGTTCAGAGGGACCAAGGCAGTGCCATGGGTCTATGAAACTGTTATGAGTAGCAGAAGACAAGAAGACGTGATTCCAAGGAAAGAGGTGGGAATCACTGTTGAAGACGAAGTTCCAAGGAAAGAGGTGGGAACTACTGGTGAAGAAATAACTAATATAGTTGGAACTGGGAAGATGACCCGAAGTGGAAGAGCATACACTCCTTCTTTCAAAGAAACCACACCCAGGGAAACTGTTATCCCTACACCGTCTGGAAACAAAGGAAAGGAGATAATTTCTCAAGAAGCAGATGAAGAGTTCCTAAGAATTATCAAGAGGAGTGATTACAAAGTGGTAGATCAGCTCCATCAGACACCATCCAAGATTTCAATCTTATCTCTGTTAGTTAATTCACCAGTTCACAGATCAGCTTTGCAGAAGGTGTTAGCCCAGGCACACGTAGCCCAAGATATAACAGCTGGACAGTTTGACCATGTCGTCGCCAACATTACAGCTTATAACACTCTTAGTTTCAGTGACGAGGAGTTACCTCGAGCTGGAAGGAATCATAATCTTGCTTTACATGTATCAATGAAATGCTAGGAGGATACGATGGCCAGAGTTCACGTAGATACCGGTTCATCCTTGAATGTTTTGCCAAAAAGAACTCTTGAAAAGCTATCTTACCAAGGAGCTATAATGAAACCCACTTCTCTTATTGTCAAAGCTTTTGATGGTTCAAGAAGGTCGGTGATAGGAGAGATTGAACTACCTGTGTTGATTGGTCCTCAAATATTCAACATCATTTTTCAGATCTTGGATATCAACCCTGCCTACAGTTGTTTGTTGGGTAGACCTTGGATCCACGAGGTTGGCGCTGTAACCTCTACCTTACATCAGAAGATGAAGTTCGTGGCCGACGAGAAGTTAGTTATCATACATGGTGAGGAAGACCTGATGGTCAGCAATTTGTCCTCGTTTCGTTACATTGAAGCGGATGAAGATGCTTTGGAAACTTCTTTCCAGGCTCTTGAAATAGAGAATGCCGTTATGCTTGACGACAAAGAACCAGTGGCCTCTGGTTGTCCCTCTTTTGCTTCTTTCAAAAGCATTCAATCTGCTCTACGAGGAAGAGTACCTGAAGGCTGGGGCACGATCGTCGAAGTCCCAGAAAGAGAGAAATACCAATGGTTGGGTTACAAACCAACTTTTGAGGGAAGAACTGCTTCAAAAGGAAGACTGAGGACCATTCAAGAGGTGTTCGTCAGTGGAGGACAGCAAGTCCATGCAATTATTGAAGATACTGAAGACGAAGATATCAACCATTTGGTGTTTCGGTGTGACACCGCTTTAAGTAACTGGGAATCCATTGAGATACCTACTTTGTACCCTATGCCAGAGTAATTTGTTTGTTTGCTTTGATGTTTTCAATTCCGCAGCCTTGCCCGAGGCTTTCGGATTATTTTGTATGGGCCACCGCTTTTAAATCTTATTAATAAATGAAAGTGTTTGTTTTGTTAAAATTCTTTGTCTTTGTTCTTGCTTTCGTTTTTAGAAAAATGGCAATCTTTTCAAAACTACAAATTTCTTCTTTTTGCATTCATGTTTGTGCATTTTTAATAAAATAAATCCCTCCATCGTGCAGAGTAACTCCCAAACCCGTTGTATTCAATGACCCTACTCTCACTATCGACTTTGATTCACCAATTTATCAAGCTGAGGAAGAAGAGGATTATGAGATCCCCGATGATTTGGCAGAAATGTGTGAGTATCGGTACACGGATCTTCAACCACACAAAGAGAAAGTTGACATCATCAACTTTGGCACTGAAGAAAAGAGAAAAGAGGTCAAGATTGGGGCAATACTTGGGGCAGAAGTCAGACAACGGCTAGTACTGCTTTTGGAAGAATATGTAGATGTGTTTGCTTGGTCTTATCAAGACATGCCTGGATTGGACACAGACATAGTAGTTCATAAGCTACCACTCAAGCCTGAATGTCCACCCGTGAAACAGAAGCTCCGTAGAAGTAGACCTGATATGGCTCTCCAAATCAGAGATGAGGTTAAGAAGCAATTGGACGCAAGATTCTTTGCAGTTTCAAAATATCCAGAATGGGTAGCCAACATTGTGCCAGTTATGAAGAAAAATGGTAAAATGCGAATGTGCGTAGATTACAGGGATCTCAACAAAGCTAGTCCCAAGGACGATTTCCCCCTACCGCATATTGACACTCTTGTGGATAATACAGCTAAGTTTGCAGTGTTCTCCTTCATGGACGGTTTCTCCGGTTACAATCAGATCAGAATGGACCCAGCTGACATGGATAAAACTACATTTATCACCCCGTGGGGAACCTACTGTTACAAAGTCATGCCCTTTGGTCTGAAAAACGCAGGGGAAACTTATCAGAAAACTATGGTGACTTTATTCCATGACATGATCCACAAGGAAATTGAAGTATACGTGGATGACATGATTGCTAAATCCCAAAGCGAGGAGGAACATTTGGACCATCTCTTAAAGTTATTCAAGAGACTCCGGAGGTATCAGTTGAAGTTGAATCCAACCAAATGTACTTTTGGGGTCAGATCAGGGAAGTTACTTGGTTTCATTGTCAGTCAAAAAGGAATTGAAGTAGATCCTGACAAGGTACGAGCTATTCAAGAAATGCCAGCTCCGCAAACTGAATCACAAGTGAGAGGATTTCTGGGTCGTTTAAACTATATATCCAGATTCATATCCAACATGACTCCAATTAGTGAACCAATCTTCAAACTGCTCCGCAAAGACCAGACTGTAGAGTGGAATTTTGATTGCCAACAAGCGTTTGAAAAGCTCAAGAACTATTTGCGAGAACCGCCTATTCTAATTCCTCCTGTTCCTGGAAGACCTCTCATTATGTACATGACTATGTTAGAGGGATCCATGGGTTGTGTATTGGGCCAACACGATGAAACTGGTCGCAAAGAACACGCCATTTATTACCTGAGTAAGAAGTTCATTGATAGCGAAAGCCGTTATTCACTGCTTGAGAAAACCTGTTGCGCTTTAGCGTGGGCCGCCAAACGTTTGAGGCAGTATTTGATATGCCACTCTACTTTGTTGTTCTCGAAAATGGATCCAATAAACTATATCTTTGAGAAGCCTGCTCAGACAGGAAGACTTGCCCGTTGGCATATGCTATTGTCGGAATATGATATCCAGTATGTACCTCAGAAGGCTATTAAGGGAAGTGTATTATCAGAATACCTTACAGATCAGTCTGTTGAAAATTATGAACCACTCAAGTTTGATTTCCCCGATGAAGACATTATGGTAGTAAAAGATTGTGAGGGGTCTGGCCCTAATGAAGGTTTTGAGACCAGTTATGGATGGAAGATGATGTTTGATGGTTCTTCCAATTTCAAAGGACATGGTGTAGGTGTTGTTTTGATCAATCCCGATGGTGGTTATACTCCTTTCATAGCAAGATTGGACTTTGGATGCACAGACAATATTGCTGAGTACGAAGCGTGTATTTTGGGTCTAGAAGCTGCAATTGACCTTGGAATCAATGTTCTTGAAGTTATGGGTGATTCTGCTTTGGTCATTTACCAAGTCAAGGGTGAATGGGAAACCAAGGATGAAAAACTCATTCCTTACCGTGCTTACATTATGGAATTGATTAAGTGTTTTGATGAAATCACTTTCCGTCATGTACCTCGTACTGAAAATTACATAGCTGATTCCCTAGCCATGTTAGCTTCAATGTGGCAAGTCAAGTTTCACAATGAAGCACCTCTCATCAGTATCGAGCGCAAGACTAAATCCGCTTATTGCCAGGCAGTTGAAGAAGAGACAGATGGAAAACCTTGGTTTCACGACATCATGAATTATTTGAAGACTCAAGAGTACCCTGCCAATGCTTCCAATATGGATAAGAAAACTTTGCGAAGATTGTCATCCAAGTTCTTTCTCAGTAAAAACGTGCTTTACAAGAGGAATCATGACATGGTCCTGCTAAGATGTGTTGACAAACGAGAAGCAGACCTATTAATTCACGACATTCACGAAGGAGCCTTTGGCACTCACGCCAATGGATATGCCATGGTTAAGAATATCTTGAGGGCTGGATATTATTAGTTAACTATGGAAGCTGACTGCATCTAATATGCCAGGAAATGCCATAAGTGCCAAATCTACGCTGATAAGATGCATGTTCCTCCGACCTTGTTGAATATGTTGTCATCCCCTTGGCCTTTCTCTACGTGGGGCATTGATATGATTGGAGCTATTGAGCCGAAAGCTTCTAATGGTCATCGTTTCATTTTAGTGGCCATTGATTATTTCACCAAATGGGTTGAAGCTGCTTCTTTTGCTAATGTGACCAGGCAAGTAGTTGCTCGTTTCATCAAGAATAATATCATTTGTCGTTATGGAATTCCCAGCAAGATCATCATGGACAATGGAACAAATCTGAACAACAAAACGATGAAAGAGTTGTGTGGCAATTTCAAGATTGAGCACCACAATTCCTCACCTTACCGTCCCAAGATAAATGGAGCTGTCGAAGCTGCTAATAAAAACATCAAGAAGATCCTGCAGAAAATGGTCAAGACTTATAAGGATTGGCACGAGATGTTACCTTTTGCTCTGCACGGATACAGAACTTCGGTTCGAACCTCAACAGGGGCAACCCCTTTTTCTCTTGTATATGGAATGGATGCGGTCCTCCCTATCGAAGTGGAGATACCATCTTTAAGAATCCTGATGGAAACTAAGCTTGACGAAGCTGAATGGGTTAGAGAGAGATATGACCAACTGAACCTCATTGACGAGAAGCGACTGACTGCTATGTGTCATGGTTATCTGTATCAGAAAAGAGTGAAGAGGGCTTTTGACAAGAAGGTCCGTGTCCAGGAATTTCGAGAAGGAGAGCTTGTACTCAAGAAGATTCTGCCATCTCAAAGGGATGCTCGTGGAAAATGGGCGCCTAACTACGAGGGTCCATTTGTGGTAAAGACTGTATTTTCAGGAGGTTCTTTATTCCTCACAACAATGGATGGTGAACAGCTCACATACCCTGTAAATGCTGACTCAGTATGAAAATATTACGCTTGAGAATTTAGGTCCTCTTGTCTGTATCAGCAGCATAGGATTCTAGAATTTTTAGTCATTAGGTAGTGGTCATTGAACATGATGTAATCCTTTCCCACTGCCATTTTTCAATTGTAATGATCTATGGAACTTCGCTATTGGCAAGTTACCATTCTAATGAAATCAGATTTTTGAGCCATTCTTTGTTTGATATTTATCATTACTCCGATATTTTCCTTGTTATGCAAAACTTCACTTATTTATTAATAATGGTTTTAAAAGCGGATATGTTTTGAAAACTTTGAACCTTTTTACTAAAAGAGGATTGGCAATACTTTCCTGATTTAAATGCTTTAACAATGGCTGACCACTAATACAAAGGACGTCTCACCGGTATCTACGCAAGATGTTTGTTGAGAAGTTGATTCCCCAACAAATTAAGGATGTTCTCATATTGGATTTAAGACTGACTACCTGCTCATATTTTAGTGTGATTTCCTATAGTGGACACGGTGTTTTTCTCTTTTGCTGTTCCCGGTCTGCCGTCTCTTGTCGGAGTCGTTTCTTGCATATCATTTAGCATTCACATTATACCATGGCATTGAGCATCTTTGCGTTTGGTTGTTTTGTTTGTGTGGTTTTGTTTTTCTTTATTTTTTCCCCTTTTGTGGGTCTTTGGTTCTTTGTTTTTGTTTTTGCTTGTGACCGGTCTTTCACCTTTACACGCCAGATTTTGACTCTTTATACAGTGTTCCCCAGGAAGTCTAACCTGCAACTATTCTGTTACATCGCCCCATTTGGAAACCTAAAATTTCAGTAAACGCTGATTTTGTTTATTTCAGGTTATCGTGAACCTAAACCTCTGGTTATCGTGAACCAGTTGTTTGTATCAGGTTATCGTCAACCTAAACCTCTGGTTATCGTGAACCAGTTGTTTGTATCAGGTTATCGTGAACCTAAACCTCTGGTTATCGTGAACCAATTGTTTGTATCAGGTTATCGTGAACCTAAACCTCTGGTTATCGTGAACCAATTGTTTGTATCAGGTTATCGTGAACCTAAACCTCTGGTTATCGTGAACCAGTTATTTGTATCAGGTTATCGTGAACCTAAACCTCTGGTTATCGTGAACCAGTTGTTTGTATCAGGTTATCGTGAACTTAAACCTCTGATTATCGTGAACCAGTCGTTTGTATCAGGTTATCGTGAACCAGTTTGTATTTCGGTTATCATGAACCAACTTTTTTATATCAGGTTATCGTGAACCTGTATTGCTTAAACTCAGGTCAAATATGAACCTAAACCAAATCACAAATCCAGCTCATACTGGTTTTCCTCATAAAGCAAATTATTTGTTATCTCAACCAACACTTATTGGAATACCAGAGTCTTTTCTTGGCTCATTAACCTTGTTCCCATTTAAACTCCAGGTGTTTTTATCTGGCGCGCAGAGTTCGTCTACGTCTTTTCTGGTTTCTTGAAGATCCCGTTCGAACTCTTCGGTATAAGAAATCCCCAGAAAATCTTTTATTCGGGTGTCTATCCTTTTATTTCAAACTGATCTCCAGTGGAGATCATGTCTTCTTTCTGGTTTCATGCCCAGTAAGATTGTGTCTTTTTCCCCAGTGTCATCCGGTCATATTTGAACATGTCGTCCACCTCCCTGGATCTTTCCCCAGTGGAGAATACCCTTTATTTTTCTATCCCCGGTTTTTCCTCCGGGTCTCCCCAGTGAGTCTCTTTTGTTTGTTAGCCTGCATCCCCAAGGAGTTTTCCTTGTGGATACTAACCTTCTTTCTTCCCCAGTGAAGCTCATCTGTGTTTGGTAGTTCTTTTTCTTTGGTGTCCTGTTTTGTCTGCATTCTTGCATCTTTCATGGCATCATATCATCATATAGTAGCATTGCATGTCTTTGCATCTAAGGGCAAAATTTTCGGTTATCTGTATTTAAATATCTTTCACCATGATTTCATGAGGATTTTCATTTCTCATGCCATCCGGTGAAGATATTTAAATAGGGGCAACTATTGTACCCCAAATTTTACCCTTAGATCCATTGATCTCTTGCATGTCATATTAGGTCAATCATATTGCATAGCTAACCCTTTTATCAGGTTTTGTTTGTGTTTGTTTCATTTGTGAATCAGGTGTTATCATAAGGAGATTCAAGAGGTGATTAATCAAGATTTTGGATGGAGCATTGAATCAAACAAGTTTCTCGTTTCAAAAAGATGTCTCCATAACCCTCTCCATGATCCTCTCCATAACTAAACTTCTACCCACCTTATCTACCCTCAATTGTCACCTCTAATTCCAAACCAATTTCAACAATCATCTATTAACTAATTTTATCCAATTTCTCCACTTGACAATGTTAATCCTCCTAAACCATATCCATAACCATACCAATTGCCAAATTCACCTATTATTCATCTTTTATTCATTTCCTAACCATTTCTTTTATAACAAGAAAGAAAAACCAATTCCAATATTTGTTCATAAGCCCACCATCAATAGGCCCATCGTTACCAAAGTATGTCACAAAATATGGAAATGAAATGCGTTAGCCAAGGACCAATAGGAGATGAGCATTGTGCTTTGACTTTTCAACCTCATCTCACTGACCAATGCAGAAACGACGTGTGGCATACAAAGGAACAAAAGCAACCAAAATTGTTTCCTTCTCCTTTGTCGTGTGTACGAAATGCAGATTGGAAAAGAGAAATTCAAACACAAGCATTTCAATTCATTCAAAAAAATCATTTCCTCCGACCCCTTGGCGCGTTTTTACTTATTTTGAATTCTCCAAAAGCAATTCCCTTTTAAGCTTTCAAAGGATTGATTCATTAAAAGTAGCTCTGAGGCATTACTCGTTCCAGCATACAACCTGTTCTCATCTGCAAATCTCTTCACACCATCCCCAATCTTTGCCTCATTTGATACCCCTCACAATGACAACAAATAAGGAGCTCTGAAGCAATATACGAAGTGGTGAAATGGACTCTGCAATTCTGAGTTTTTTTTTGTGTGCAGCAAAGCAGCGTATTTGTCTCCAAGAGGTGGACCATATTTGAATTTCAAAGAGAGACGTTGTAACCCTAGTTTCTACTTAGCATACCAAGTGTTTGATGGTTGGACTCAAAGCAACCCAGGCCCATTTGTTCAGCCTATAAAAGGAGCTTCCCTCTACACTTCAACTCACCAACAATTCTCAAAAACACTCAAATATTCTCTGAAGTTTTCCTAAGTTCGAGCAAGCAAGGTGAAAGTTGGCTTTGGAGTGCTTTGGAAAAAAAAGCAGTCAGCATACTTGAAGGCAGTGGACATTACTCCACTTGGTATTGTATTCTTACCCTCTTGTTAATCATGCTCATTTGAAATCATTGTTGTCATATGCATTTTGTTATTCCTTACATGTGTATCTTGCTAATATATGCTTCAATATGTCGTTTATGTGCTTATGGCTTGATTTCATAAAATAGATGATGTTGTTCATTGACATGATATACATGTTTGCTTTTGTGTTATAATGCCTCTGGTTTTGTTCATTGAATGGCTGCAACATTATAAGTTCTCATTGTGGTATTATACTGTCAAGATTGGATGTTTGATTTTGTTGACCTACTTGGATGTCATATGTGCTTAAATGTGATTTTGAGACAAGAGACTCATGAACCTTTGTTCCTCTTTGTAGTTCTGATATGCTCCTAAGTTGTAGTATGTTTGAACTTATCTATCTTTGTTGTTGGCTTAATGGTTGATTGGTGTTGTTAAGTTGTTCTTGTTAAAGTAGCACTAGTTCTTTTTCTGCCACCATTAATATATGAGCATTTTGTATACTTAGTCGTGGTTTTAAACTCTGTCATTGTTGATGTTTGCTGTTAAGGTTGATATGTTGATTATTCATGTATTTGTTCACATTTGTATGGACCACTCTGCCTTGGCATTATTGATGATTGACCATGTGTTTGAGTTTGGATTATTTGAACTGTTAGTATATGCAAGCTACTGATTAGTGTTGCATCTCATTGGAATGATTTTGGTTTAATATATGTTTAAGGTTTATGTTTATGAATGTTGAATTTAGAATGTGTTGCTTTGAGTCGTTCCCATCATATGCCTCAATGTCCTATGACCTGTCATTCGATGCTATTTCATCCTGTACATGTAAAACCATTATGCTGAAACTGTCAACTTCAGAAGTTATGTCTTTGTGATATCATGATTTTGTCCTCTATGTTAACATTGTGTTCATGATATGTGTGCTAGCTTAGCTATGTGTTTGAACTTGTTCCTAAGTTATGCTTCTAATATGTGCCAGTCTGAACCTAGTTTGATGTATGTGTTTGTATGATGGTTTCCCAAGTTGGTCTTGCTATTGTCATATGCTACTGCCTATTTGTTAAAATGATACTACTTGAATGAATTTGGTTGCCATGTTGTCTTGTAACATGTCCTATTCTTGAATACATGTGAAGCTTTTGACCAACATGATGAGTGTATAACCTTCTGTATGTAATTCATTTTGCTAACTGTTTTAAATTTGGGATGTCTCTGCTCATATATACAATTTTGTTTGATCTATGCTTCATGATGTACTAAATGCTATGAACCTAAATAACTTGCTTTGACATTGTATGAATTGGTGTTCCTTTAACCTAGCTTTGATTCATGATTTATCACTATGCTTTCTGTCTTCATGATTGAATGCATTTTTTCTTGACATCATGTGACATTATGACTGACCGGCATTCTTGTGATCTGACCTTGATATGCATTTAAGATGTATTGAACTCTGGTTGTATTTTGCTTTGTATGCTAGCATTGGTAGTTGCCATCATTGCCTTGTGGAATGTACTATGACTGGCCTGGATGTTGTTTACTTGTCAGTACTATTGTTTTTGTCTGTTGATGTTTTACCATATGGTAGAATCCTCTTTCAACCCTCATTTAGCATGTTTCTAAGACTAGTCACTGATGTTTGGATCTATCTTAGGGTATGTCTTTGTTTAACATGTCTTTACAAATAGTTTAACATATTTGAATTGCTTTTGAACTTTGAGAATGTACCATTGGAACTGACTGTTTCATGTCTTAACCTGTCTCTTGTTTTCTTACATTTTAAACTCATAATCTTGTCAATCGTGTGATTTAAATCCTAAACATCTCGGCTACCCTATATTTAAGCATGCTAAAATCTTGAGAACCTTTGCTATACATGAAATCTTGCCATGCTATTATAGATTCTATAGGTCTATACATGTGTTTGATTCATTGTATTCAAATTATGCCCTTATATGATTTT
This sequence comes from Lathyrus tuberosus, assembly GCA_022829125.1. NCBI lineage: Eukaryota > Viridiplantae > Streptophyta > Magnoliopsida > Fabales > Fabaceae > Lathyrus > Lathyrus tuberosus. The sequence goes on from JALAZF010000078.1 coordinate 9,683,502, forward strand.
CAATGGAGTGTGTTTGCTGCCACGGCTGTGAGAAGTTATCACTCTATACATTCAAATATTATTTACTTTACGTCCATGTGCATGATGAAAGTGTTTGTGTGATATTCCATATGTGTGTCTGTTTATAGCATTCAAGTTACTACCTGATTCCCCTTCGAATGTGTGGATACATTACTGCTATGGCTGTGCGAATTCATTGTTTATACATCCAATTGTTCTTACTTTGTGGATTTATGTGATAAACCTTTGCTTAACATTTAATATGCGTGGAGTTTCATGATTTTAAGTTAGGTTATATGCTTCTATTTCATTTGGTTTGGCAATGGTTGCTGATGAATGGCATGGCATAGATTTTGCTATCGTGAGCAGTTTATGTTGGTTGGTTTGTGTGGTTTATTTGAATTATATGCACATGAATAGCTTATGTATTTGTTGAGTAGGGATTATTACCGGATGTAATAGCCATCCCAGTGGCAAGCATACACTATCACACGCCCTACCACCCTTAGGACTGGGGTTCGAATCCCCCTCGCCCCAGTCCTTTTGTTTTTTTTTCTTCTGAACTTCGCTTCTCTTTAAATATATACTTGTGCCACCCATTATATGTCAAGGCGCGCGCTTTGGTTCAGATGGTGTTTGGTTTTAGCCTGTGAGCGAAGGGTCCTGGGTTCAATCCCTAGGAGGGCCCCTTCCACTTTTTTTAATACTTAGTTGTTTTTATTTTCAAGTTTATGCTTCAATTTCTAATTTCCATAACTTGCTCATTTTCCATCCTTTTTCTCCCTTTCTTTTTGCTGTGATCTTCTAATTGAATTTACTTTTTTAATATAAAAAGAAATGGTTGAAAATATTTAATCTATGGGCTTTTATTCATGTTAAATTTGGATTTCTTCTAAGGTTTTGTTGCACCTTCTTTATTCATCTTACCATGTTATTTTTGTTTACCATGTTTGAATGATGCCCTATATGTATGATTCTAACTTTGCATTGATATCATAATTTTGTTTCATCTCATATCTTATTCATATCTTATTGCATCATCATATTTGAGTTATAACTCTTTATCTCTTAGTAATTCACAACTATTATCTTTCCCCCCATTCCAAAGGGAGATCATCCTAAATTGACTCATGAAGTCACTAAACAACCACCCTACCTTATCCTTCTAGGTTTATCCCATTTCTGAGATCATCCTAAATTGACTCATGAAGTCACTAAACAACCACCCTACCTTATCCTTCTAGGTTTATCCCATTTCTTGGCCTCATGATGAGCCATTGAAATCATAACTTAGGAATAGGTTAGAGTTTTGAACTCTATGTGATTCTCATCATCATGAGAACTCACTTTCCCCCTATAACTTAGATTTAGAGAGTTATCGTGAACTCTAAAATGAGCTAATACTCATTTCCCCTTGGAACTTTGGCCATAGCCAATGGTTCCAATCCTTCACCCTTAGATCAGTGAACTACGAATACTCTGATTCCACTCCCGTCAGGATATGTAGGCGCAAAGTGCGATACTTTGTCGAGTATACTTAGATACTAACCCCTAGGGTTTCAACCTTTAGCATAGCACCCTTAGCAAACGAGTAAGATATAACAAATTAAAACAAGAGGTTCCCGTAGAGTACTACAGATGTTTAGGATGCTAATACCTTCCCTAGGCGTAACCAACCCCCGAACCTTAGATCTCCCCCCTTTAGGTTTTCTCGATCTTGAACCTTTCCTTTGGATAAATCAAAGTCGGTGGTGAACTTCAAAGTTTTGCGATGCAAGTTAATTAATATCTTGTTATCCGATTCTCACCGCAACAAAACCCCTATTGTCTTTTTGTTTAATTGAATCATTATCGAAACTTATATTTATAACACAGTCCTCAAGATCTATACTGGGGATAAAACCCCTTTTAACTACAATTGGCAAAAATAGTACACTTCCTATTTTTTCGATCAAGTTTTTGGCGCCGTTGCCGGGGACTGCCAAAATATAAGTTTTTGATTTTTATTCAATTGGAATTTTGTCACTCTGTGACTAAAATTTTATTTTTGTCATTTTTATTTTTATTTTATAACTTTTGGATTATTACTGATAGTTGTCTAATCTGTGTACGCGAGGAAAACCCTCAGCTGAATTTCTTTTAGACGCAGAACCAGAAGATCGTTGCGCGCGAGAATCTGAAAAGCTAATAGAGGAAGACTGGCAGCGTCAAGTTCAGAACCGAAAAAAGAGGAAGAAATTCTTGTTCATTCTGACTCAGAGGCTGATACAGACACAGAGACACAACTGGAGATTGTAATCATGGCTGGAAATCAACCAGCAGAGAGACTTCTGGGTGATTATGGCGGAAATAATGCTCCAACCGGGTAGTTGACCATAGTGAATCAAATGGTCAATGCACCACACTTTCAGTTGCACCCAACTATGATCAGGCAGCTTGAAAAGAGATCGTTCCCCGAAAAATAAATGAAGATGTAAACAAACATTTGCAACGGTTTCTTACAATGAGCACAACCTTGAAGATCGAAGGGCACTCAAAAGAAGCGAAGAAGCTAAGGATGTTTCCATTCACTTTAGCGGAAGATGCTGAAGAGTGGTTTTACTCCCTACCCGCGGGAAGTATAACTACTTGGGAAGAAATGGAAACAACATTCTTGAATGAGTATTTCCCTGCCCCTGTTTACATCCGCAAGTGTTACAACATAGTGGATTTTAAACAGAAAGAGGGAGAATCACTTGGGGATGGATACAAAAGGTTCAAAAGATTAATGGTAGCTTTCCCAACTCACAATATGGATCCTACAGAACAGATGTAAATGTTTGTGAATGGATTGAGAATGAAGACCAAATAATTAATTGATACAGCTGCTGGTGATTCATCAAACTTTACAACAACCACTGGTATAAAGAAGATTATAGAAGCTATAGCAGCAAATGAGCATTTGGAGCTGTATGACCATACTGTGAGTAAGCCAGAAGGGATCATTGACTTAAAGCTGGCAGACCAGGTGGTTAAAATGGAAGATCAGATTACTGCCGAGGTAGAAAGAAGATTGAAGGCAATGAATGTGAACACTCAGACTATTGCCCAAGTTCAACCGGTCCAAGCAGTTAATTATGAGATTTGTAATGGACCGCATTTTACTGCACACTGCGTTGCGACTGCGCAACAAATTGAGGAGATTAAGTATCTGAGACAAAATAATCCTTATTCTCAGAATTATAATCCGGGTTAGAGGAATCATCATGACTTCTCGTGGAAGGATCAACAAGGGAATGCCCAACAACAACCACAACAACCCTACCAACAATAAGCACCAAAGAAGGCAGATTGGGAGCTGGCCATTGAAAAGATGGCTGCCCAGAGTTCTCAATTCAAAGAGGAAATGATAAATAATCAAAGGAACACCACTGCTTCCATAAAAAATCTTGAAGTACAGATGAGTCAGATAGCACAACAACTTACCAATGTTCAAGCACCAGGTGCTCTTCTGAGTGCTACCGTAACAAATCCAAGAGATCATCAGGATTTTAGTGTTGTGACAACCAGAAGCGGTAAAGTTCTTGAAGCTCCTGAGGAAGAGTATGAAAATGAAGACCAATTGCTTGAAGTCGATTTGGAGATTAAAGAAAATAAAGTTGTTGATGAGGAAGTGATTGTACCTACACCGGTGGTGAAAGAGAAAAGTGTTGAGCGAAAACTGCTCGTAAAGCTCCCATTCCCAACAAGAAATAAGAAAAAGGGGCGGCACGAGAAAAACTTTGAAAAATTTCTAGAGATGTTCAAGAAAGAAGCTTGAAATCAACATCCCATTTTTGGAAGCACTTGAACAAATTCCTACCTATGCCAAGTTCATGAAGGACATCATATCAAAGAAGCGCACCGTTGATACTAATCCTATTATTCTAACAGAAACTTGTAGTGCTATTTTGCAGGGTATGAAGATTCCGGCGAAGAAGAAATATCGAGGTTTCGTCACCATCCCTTGCACCATTGAGGGTATGTCATTCAAAAAAGCTCTTATTGATTTGGGAGCAAGTGTGAGTCTCATGCCGTTATCCATCTATAAAAAATTGGGGATAAGAATGGTGCAGGATACTAGGATGACAATTCAATTTGCTGATTATTATGTAAAGAGACCTTACGGTGTCGTTGAAGACGTTCTTGTGAAGATTGATAAGTTCGTGTTCCCAGTGACTTTTGTAATTTTAGATATGCCGGAAGATGAGGAGATTCCTCTCATTCTTGGAAGACCCTTTTTGGAGACCAGAAGGTGTTTGATAGACATAGAGGAGGGTACTATGAACTTGAAAGTTTATGATGAGGAATTGAAAAAAGACGTTCGAAACACCATGAAATATAAAGATGATGTTGGCACTAGTCACACCATAGAGGTGATAGATCAAGTGATTTCTCATGAGAATCCTCTAAATGCTCCACAGTTACCTTTGGAGAGAGTGTTGAGTTTGTCCATTTTTGAAAGTGACCATGAAGTTGACAATAAAGAATCAGAAGTGTTAGCTATGATGGAAGCACAACCTCTAGGGAAAGGATCTAAACCACACCGGTGGAAAGATCTAAGGCAACCTCAGTTATCGAAAGAGAATAAGGAGACTAAAAAGGGACGGAGTTGAAACAACTCCCTAAAAATCTCTGTTGTACCCAAAATTTTACCCCTTAGATGTCATAACATCTTGCATTTGCATTTAGATTCAATCATCTGTGCATTATTATCTAATCACCATATCTTGCTAGTTTGTTCTTTTATGTAAAAAACAGGGTTTGCACAAAGTCTCCTAAACCAAGCCCTCGCATGATTCAAGATCTCCTGGGATACTCTTTGGCTCCATACAATTCTCACAAGTGTTCACCAGTGGATTGCGATTGGCATGATAAGTCAAGATTTGAGAGGTTTCTTGCAAAGAGGGCAATGTTTGGTCCTTGAAACTTTCTAAGTGTGGAAAATTCACTCTTGGTGCAAAATTGGGAAGGCCATAAATTTCAAACCACATATCCAAATTGAGTGACTCAAAGCTAAAATGGAAGCTCTTTCCATGATCTTCAAAGTGTATTACAGAACCCTCTTTCAAAAAATGCATGGTTTTTAAGTTATGGGACTTGGAAGATAAGTTGCCTTTGGGACTTAGAAAGATTTTCAGCTTTTTCACCCTAGTTTTCACACAACTTTAACTCAATTTTTCACCTAGTTCCAAGCTTCAAATAAAAAATCTTTGGACATGAAAGTTGTCCCTTGTTCTTCAAGCTTTCTAAGCATGTGTGAAACTCCTCATTTGGATAAACCAATCTCAAGTTATGTTGCTTTGAAGTTGGGTGTTTCAAATTGGAAAAACTCAAGAACTTAGAAAATTTTCTAAGTCCTTTTTACCCATTCATACGCATGACTTTAGGGTAATCTTTCTCATTGTTACAAGCCTTATCTCACCTAGCTTTCCACATGAAAATGTACTATCAAATGTTTTCTTTCCAAAGAGTCAAAGAATCCACAAAATGGAGCATTGTTCATCAAGATATAATACTTTAAAGTTACCATGTTGGAATTGCACCATTCATGCATGAAGAGCTAACTCCCAATGTGTAGCCACATTTTCAAGTCCAAATTCAGGCCTGCCCTCACATCTTTTGCGTGCCAATTTTCCATAGGAGCCAAAGACCTTTTCTTTAGTAGCATTGGACAAGTGATGGTCACATGTTGCATTTGCTTGGCATAACTTGCTTTTGGTTCAGTTTGTTTATTTTAGTTTACAAATGGAAACCAAGGATTTTAAGTGGCAGCTGTCCTACTCATCCTATTGCATCAGTCCTGAAGATAACTTTGCCTTAAAACCTGTGGAAAAGCCAACTCCAAAGCACCATTATGCTGACTTTGCACCAACTTCCAACATCAACTTTTCCACAAAATTGTGAAATAGAAGTGTGCAAGTACAACCACTTTGTACTATCATCAAGTAAGAAACCAAGAGATAAAGTAAAAGGCCATCGTGCAATACTTGGCATATGAGAATTCTTTGTTCTTGGATCATCTTTCTCCACTGACATAAACTCTAAACAAGCAACCTATCCTTGGCACTTGGATCAAGATGATAAATTAAAGATTTTTCTCCTTTGAACAAGGCGGTGGACTGTTGTATCTTCTTACACTGTTCAACTCATTTTGCTTATAAAAGGAAGTCATTTCCTCCCTTGTTGGAGACGAACAATTCACCAACAACCTACGATGAACATGAAAACACTACACAAAACCTTTAAGAACATGTGAGCTTCTTTTTGCCTCAACATAAAAAACCATCAGAATATCTCCATTACACCAACAACCAGAATATCACCACATCAGAACAACATTCACTCAAGAAGATCACAACACTTTCCCATCCCACCTCTTTTGCAAAGCACCATAGACTCACAAACTACATAAACCTCACATAAACATCACAAGGAATTTGTTTGAACACTCAAACAGATTCTGTAAAGTTATACATACCACTATCCACTTTCATACTTTTATTCACAAGAACACACGGTTTTCAACTTGGAGGTTGCATCAAGACAACTTAATCCTACCATTTACTCTGTAAGTGTCAACAAGCTTAGGAGGAGTTTTTCTCTCACTTTTGCAAAACCCCATTGAAGAGGCCTTGGACCTTCTCCAAGAGGTAAGAGTTAAACTTTGAACTCAGAATACCTCGCATGATCATTTTCATAGACAGTCTGTATGTTGTTTGAATCTGTTTGGTGCATTTGCTTGCTATATTTTGATTAAATACATGCCATGATACAAGCTAGTATTACCATAATTGCACTGTCGTGGACAAGTTTTTGTTAGTTACAGTTAGAGTTAGGACTAGATGACCGTATGTTGATGTTCCTTGGAGAGAATGCATCATCTCTGGTTTTTACAAGTTGGGAAATAGTCCAGAAACGAGGGTGAAAAGTGGTTGGGAAGTAGCATGAAGGCCATGCGTATTTTTTCATGATGGTTAGAGGTTTTGCTTCGTGTGCATGGAAAATAAAGAGAGTGTGGCAGTGTATGATTGGCCAGGTTAGTTTTTTGTCATTTAGTAATTTAAGTTTTCTTGACCAGTTGAGAGATGTATGCAGTGTAGGGAGTGTAACGTTTTTTTTTTCATGTGATTTTATTGAACTAGCATTTTATTTTACCTGAACGGTTTAAGTATTGTTTGGGGTGGCTTATACACCGGATGTATAGCCACCCCAGTGGCGTGAGGCATGCGTGTGAAACCAAGGGGCCTGGGGTTCGAATCCCCCTCGCCCCAGACACTTTTTTTTTAGCTCCGTTATTTTCTTCTTGTTGTTTCCAGCCACTTGACTTGGGCTTGTTTTGCCAATAACACCCCACCAAAAGGCCCATGCGCTGCAACCATAATACTCAGTTCATGCCAAGATTTCCACTGCACCCCCTGTTTCTTTTTTCCTTCCAACCATTTCAAGTTCATTTTTAATTTATTTTCTTTAAACACAAAAAAAAAAAAAATCCCCAAAAATTTTATGTAGCATTTTAATGTTCAATCTAATTTTCTAAACTTTTATTTTTTTTTATTTATCACTTTATTTTAATGTTTATTTTAATTTTGTGAATTTTAAGAATTTTGTTTCATACTTAAAGTTTAAACTCATTTTCTTTCCACTTTTGGGACAATTTTCTAAGTTGTTTCAAGATATTTTCAAGAGGTTATTTTGAGTGTGATCATCAATAATTGTTGAAGACTTTTGAAGTGGATCTTGTTTGGATTTTGGTTAAATACCTCATTACCCTTGTCCATAACTTGTGGCACCTCTTATAATTTTCTTGCAAGATGACTTTGTATTGATATGATTGTCCTCACTCTTAACTTCATAGTTCTTGAAAACTTTGCCATACTTGTGTTCATTTACTCATGTTTGTATTGAACTATTTCATTATCTCTTGCCATGCTCATACATGGATGTATATACAATGCTTTGATGTTATTCTCACTGGATTAATGTTATCCCCTTGAGTCCTTGAACTCATATGATTCACTTTAATCTCAATCCCACTTCAACTCTCATTTACAAGAAGTTGCCTTCCCCTCATTCCAAAGGAAAGTCCCTCTATTGACCTCAAAGTCATAGATAGCTCATTACCAGCTTTGACCTCATAGTCATAGCCACCTCCCTCATTGACCTCATAGTCATAGGATATCAGCTTTGACCTCATAGTCATGGTCACCTTCTCTGTGACCTTTATAGTCATATGATACTTTCCTTTTGGCCTCATAGCCACTTACATCATAACTTAGACTTAGAGAGTTCCTTAAACTCTATATGAGCTCACATTCATTCCCCTTGGAACTTTGGCCATAGTCAATGGTTCCTCACCCTTAGTTAGGTGAACTACGGTTGCTTTGATTCTTTAGTCAGATACGTAGGCACAAGATGCGATGTCTTGGCGAGCAAACTTAGTGTACATACCCTTAGGTCTTTACTTTACCCTTAGCAGATTCCTTTAGCAAGCAAACATAACATAACACAAACTAAACAAGAGGTTCCTGTAGAGTACTACAAATACTTAGGGTACTAATACCTTCCCTTTGTATAATCAACCCCCGAACCTAGAATCTCTTATTAGGGTTTTCGTTCTGTACCCTTTCCTTTGGATAAATCAAAGCTCAGTGGTGAATTTCAAAGAAATGTGATGCAAGTTAATTAATAGCTTGTTATCCGATTCTCACCGCAACAATCTCAAATATATCTTCCTCGACACCGAAGGTAAATTCCCGACTATCATAAACTCAAGCCTCAAGAGTGTTCAAGAGAACAAGCTCGTCCAAGTTCTAAAAAAATACAAAAATGCTATTGGATGGGCAATTGAGGATTTAAAAGGTATTAATCCTATGGTTTGCATGCATAAGATTCTCATGGAAGATGATCATAAACCGGTTGTCCAACCCTAATGAAGGCTTAACCCCGCCATGAAGGAAGTAGTTTGAAAAGAAGTGGTAAAGTTGTTAGATGCAGGGCTTATATATCCTATATCTGACAGCTCATGGGTTAGTGTCGTACATGTTATTCCTAAGAAAGGGGGAACCACAATGATCATGAATGAGAAGAATGAGCTCATCCCTACAAGGACGGTTACATGTTGGCGAGTGTGTATTGACTACAGGAGGTTAAACTTATCAACGAGAAAAGACCACTTTCTGTTGCCATTCATTGATCAAATGTTGGAAAGGTTGGAGGGTCATAAATTCTACTGTTTCCTTGATGGCTACTCCGGTTATAATCAAATAGCAGTTGCTCTAGAAGATCAAGAGAAGACGACATTCACATGCCCTTATTGGTGTTTTTGCTTACAGAAAAATGCCATTTGGGTTCTGCAATGCGCCCGCTACATTCCAAAGATGCATGACATCCATTTTTGCTGACATACTTGAAAAGCATATGGAAGTGTTCATGGACGATTTTTCTGTTTTTGGTTCTTTTGATAATTGTTTGACTAACCTCTCTCTTGTTTTAGAAAGATGCCAGAAAACCAACTTGATTCTCAATTTGGAGAAGTGCCACTTCATGGTGCGCGAAGGAATAGTCTTGGGTCACAAAATTTGCCACAAGGGAATAGAAGTGGACCAAGCAAAAATTGATGTGATATCGAAGCTTCCACCCCCGCTAAATGAAAAAGCTATAAGAAGTTTCTTAGGACACGCAGGTTTTTACCACAGGTTCATAAGAGACTTTTCTAAGATAGCCAAACCTCTAACTACTCTTTCGATTAAGGATTAGTACATAAGTCACCGAAACTTACTTTAAAAACTAGCATCAAGTAATGGCTGAATTTGGTTGGGTGTTGGAATCTTACATTTGAATTCTTATAATTATTATGACTGGTACAAATGTTCAGTTGATTGTTTTGTAAGTTTGTATGGGTTTTGTAGAATTTTTCTTGTAACTATGTGTTGGCTTGGAGTTCATTTTGATCTCCCTTTATATATATATATATCCTATAAAAAAAGCAATGGCTGAATTTAATGAAATTGGAAATTTCCCAACCCCCACTAAATCATGACTTTTCATACCATTTTGTCTAATGACTCTATACTCTCTTGTTTGGAAGATTCAACACATATTGGTTGGCTATCATCTACTTTACCATTGATGCAAACTCATCATTCATAAAATTGCTAATTACTAGTATTAACTGGTTCCATTAACAGTGACTCAATTGCATAAGTTGAACTTCATATTTGCAACACTTTCTTCTATTTCCTGCCATGGCGGTTGAATTCGTCGGTAGTGCTCTTCTTTCAGCTTCCCTTCAGGTTGCGTTTGACAGACTCGCTTCTGCCGAAGTTGTTGAATACTTTCAAGGAACAAGATTCAATGATAAGCTACTGAAGAAACTCAACATCATGCTACTATCCATCAACGCTGTGGTTGACGATGCTGAACAAAAGCAGATCAGAAATCAACACGTGAAAGCATGGCTTGATGCTGTCAAAGAGGTTGTGTTTGAAGGAGAGGATTTGTTAGATGAAATTGAAATCCAAGTTTCTCAATGCAAACGGGAAGCGAAATCTGAGTCTAGTCCTACCAAGGTATGGAACTTCTTCAACACTTCTACATATTCATTTGACAAAGAAATTGAATCAAAGATGCAAGAAGTACTTGACAGTCTAGAGTATCTTGCAAGCAAAAAGGATATACTAGGTTTAAAAGAGGCTAGTATTGGTTTTGGTGCTGGATCGAAGTCGCAAAAACTGCCAACAACTTCTTTGCTTGGTGAGACTGTTTTATATGGCAGAGATGTTGACAGAGAAATTATATTTCACTGGTTGATATCTCACGCTGATGATAAAAATCAGTTTTCTATAGTTTCTATTGTTGGTATGGGTGGGATGGGTAAGACCATGCTTGCACAACACTTGTACAATGACTCAAAGATGGTGGATGAATTTGATATTAAAGCTTGGGTTTGTATTTCGGACGAATTTGATGCTTTCAAGATAACAAGAGCTATTCTTGAGGGTGTCACTGGATTAACTGATGATAGTAGAGAGTTAAATATGGTTCAAGAAAGGTTGAAGGAAAAATTGACAGGAAAAAGATTTCTTCTTGTTTTGGATGATGTTTGGAACGAAAACCGTGATCAATGGGAAGCTTTGCAAACTCCTTTTAAATATGGAGCTCATGGAAGCAAAATTTTAGTCACTACGCGTAGTATGGAAGTTGCTTATTCTTCTATGCGATCGGCTAAAATACATCAACTAGAGAAATTACAAGAAGAGCATTGCTGGAAGTTGTTTTCCAAACATGCATTCGTAGATGAAAATCCTCAATTGAATCATGAGATGTTAGAGATTGCTAAAAAGATAATTGGAAAATGCAAAGGGTTGCCTTTAGCCTTGAAGACAATTGGAAGTCTCTTGTACACAAAATCATCTTTGGTGGAATGGAAAACGATATTGGCAAGTGAGATATGGGACTTACCTGAAGAGGTAAGCAATATCCTCCCCGCTTTAAGATTGAGCTATCACCACCTTCCTTCTCATTTGAAGAGGTGCTTTTCTTATTGTTCATTATTCCCAAAAGGTTATGTGTTTGAAAAGGAGTATTTAATTTTATTATGGATGGCTGAAGATTTTCTACCATGTCCTAAACTTCAACAGAGTAAGAGTATGGAAGAAGTTGGCGAACAATACTTTGATGATCTGTTATCAAGATCTTTTTTTCAACAATCAAGCAAAGACAAAATGTGTTTTGTCATGCATGACCTTCTCAATGATCTGGCAAAATATGTATCTGGTGATTTTTGCTTTAGGTTGGAAGTTGAAGAATCACAAAATATATCGAAAGTTACTCGCCATTTTTCATTTTTGAGAAGTAGTTACGAATCGTCCAAAAGGTTTAAAGCCTTATGTAAAGCTGAAAATTTGCGTACATTTCTACCATTTAGTAGAAACTACATAGTACCATCTTCTCCTTTTGGATTATGGATGTCTGGCCCTTTGGTGCATGACTTGCTCCCCAGGTTTAAGGTCTTACGTGTTTTATCTTTGTCTGGTTACTGCAATGTGATTGACATTCCTGACACGATAGGAAATCTTAAGCATCTTCGTCATCTTGACCTTTCTGAAACCAACGTAAAGAAGTTACCTGATTCAATATGTTTTCTCTTTAACTTGCAAATACTGAAGTTGAAGAATTGCCGATTTTTGAAGGAGCTGCCTTTAAATTTACATCAACTAACTAATTTACGTTTTCTTGACTTTAGTGGAACTAAGGTGAGGAGTATGCCAATGCATTTTGAAAAGTTGAAGAATCTTCAAGTGTTGAATTCATTCTATGTAGGAAAAGGTAGTGAGTTTGAGTCCAATATTCAACAATTAGGCGAACTCGATCTTCGAGGAGCACTATCAATTTCAGAGTTGCAGAATATTGTCAATCCCTTTGATGCATTAGCAACAAATTTGAAAAATAAAGTACACCTTGTGAACCTACATTTAGAATGGAATGCAGACAATGAAAACTCACAACAAGAAAGGGAAGTGCTTGAGAATCTACAACCATCAAAACACTTGAAGGAGCTATCAATTAGGAGCTATGGTGGAACAAGATTTCCTGATTGGTTTGGAGATAATTCACTATCTAATTTAGTGTCCTTGAAGTTGAGTAAATGTGAACAATGTATCTTGTTGCCTCCACTTGGAATTTTACCATCTCTCAAGAAACTATGCATTATTGGGCTCTCTGGCGTGGTGGTTATTGGCACTGAGTTTTATGGGAGTAGCTTTTCAGCTGTTCCATTTCCATCTTTGGAAACCTTACAATTTGAGGATATGGAGGAATGGGAAAAATGGGAATGCAAAACTGTGACAGATGCTTTTCCACATCTTCAAAAGCTTTCTATAAAAAACTGTCAAAATCTAAAGGAGTGTTTGCCAGAGAAACTTCCTTGTTTAATGATGCTAGAAATTTCTGATTGTGAAAATCTTGTGGCGTCTATTCCTAGGACTCCATTCATTCATGAACTACATCTAAACAATTGTGGAGAGTTGCAATTTGATTATCATCCATCTACTTTGAAAATTCTAAAGATCGATGGGTACTGCATGGAAGAATCACTTCTTCGGATTGAGTCTATCATATCCAATATCTTTCTTGAAAGAATGAAAATTAACTGTTGCCCTGAGATGAATATTCCAAAACAATGTTGCTACAACTTCCTTGTAGCATTATACATCTTTAGTAGCTGTGACTCTCTAATTACATTTCATCTTGATTTGTTTCCAAATCTCAAGGAACTTCAATTTAGAAACTGTGCTAATCTTGAGACAATTTCACAAGAGAAAGCTCACAATCTCCAACTTTTGCAAATTTCTCGTTGTCCTAAATTTGTGTCATTTCCAAGAGGAGGACTCAATGCACCCAGGTTACTGGCCTGTCAATTATATAAATTAGAGAACTTGAAATCATTGCCTGAATGCATGCACATTCTCCTTCCATCAATGTTTCATCTGATTGTACTAGATTGTCCACAACTTGAGCTGTTATCCGATGTAGGCTTGCCATCAAACTTGAAATCACTGTATATCCGCAATTGTTCCAAACTTTTGGAAACACTGAAACGTGCTTTGGCAACAATCACCTCTCTCTTTTCTTTGTATATTGGAGAAGGGGACATGGAGTTCTTTCCTGAGCAAGGGTTACTTCCACATTCTCTTAGTTCTCTATCCATCACTTGGTGTCCAAATCTTAAAAAACTCAATTACTTAGGTCTCTGCCATCTTTCCTCTCTTACAAGATTGTATGTTTCTAGCTGCCCCTTACTCGAATGCTTACCCGATGAGGGTCTTCCCAAATCCATTTCAACACTACATATTTGGGGCAACTGTCCGTTGCTCAAACACCGTTTTCAGAAGCCAAATGGTGAAGATTGGGAGAAGATTCGTCACATTGAACGCATAATAATTGACAACGACATAATAACATGAACTTCAAATTCTAAACTAGTCATTCACTGGATATGCTATTCTCTACATTTGATAAGGTACAATACCTACTCTGGCACATAAATACCTGTTTAAATATATGTTTGTAATTGAATTTCAACTTTCAAGTATTATATCTTTGGATCTTTTGAAATGTTTATTGATACAGTCATCTGTTGCTATGATCGCGTAACTCGTCTATGCTTAGTTTAAATATTTTAATTTAGAATTTGGATATTTTTTCTGATATGCGTTACTTATTGTTGATTATTATATTAATGTATATTATATAGGCTTAAAACCCTTCAAGTTGAAATCTCCAATGCTCCATATGAGAATGTGTGTGATCTTGCAAAGGTTTATTGGATACAGTACGTGGAAATCAACTTAACCTTGCTGTTTGCAGTAACTTCCCTATGATGAAGGTTGAGTTTGTGTCTGTCTCTTCGAATTTTTGTTTATCCAATGTTCTAAAGCTTCCGTTCCACATAATTACCTATGTTAATATTATACTCTTAACTTCACAATTTGTTTGATTGTCTATGTCAAGTTTCTGGTTTCAATGTTATTCAATTACATAGATGGCCTGTTGCATGCTGAGCAAGATAGAATTTACAAATTTTTGTTATATAAACTGAATGTTCTCTGTGTTCAATTGGAAAACAGCAATTAATCACCTGACTAGGGTAGAATCATAGTTGACCCAAAACTGCGTTGTATAGGTACGGTACATACCATAATTTTTTTTAAAATACAATAATAAAAAAAAGTGTTCAAACAATAAAATATCAAAACTAAAAAGTAATTTGTTCAAAAAAATCAATATCTATGCAATAACATAAAAAAATTATACTTTAAAAGTGTGAATAATTCATGGAGTCATGACTAAATATCAATATTTTTCTCTTCAACAACATTAAAAAGAGTGGCTTTTTGATCAAGTTCAGCGAGAGACTGACTAACAGCCTCGAGATTACCAACTCCATCAAATAAATTGAGTTTGCGTATCAAATATGTACAATGCACATACCAACTTAAAAAAAATACGGAATTGATACATACCGTACGCGTATTTGTACCCGGTACTTTGGTTAAAATGGGATACCTTAGCTGCTTCAGACAAAAAAAAATATTGGTTTCTGTTTTATTAAAGTCTAACCTAAATGCGAAGTGATGTAGCAGAGTTCTGATTTCCATAAGAATGATGTTTTAGTTGTAAAAAAAGTTTGATGTCAAGAAATACAATGTATAAAATACAACAAATACTGATATTATGTTAATCTTGCTTATTTAAAAGAAGACTTGAACCATAATTGTTGGCAATAAAGTTTGTTTACATTCTATAACATAACCACTTACATGAATCATCAATGCAACCATAATAGGAGTTTAGAAGTCCTTAACTATGGCGTGGATTAAAGTGGCTGGTAGGAGGGCGAACAGGAATGCTGAGAAGTGGGATATTTTCCCTTTCGGTGGAGGATTTTCAGGGCTTGAACCGAAGGGTTTGTGTTCTTTTTTCATATCTGAGTTTCCGGACAGAATCAAGGCGAGAGATCTGTTTGTGCTATTTGGTTGCATTGGTAAGGTGGTGGAAGTCGTGATCGCACCAAGGAGAAACAAGTCTGGTAGGAGGTTTGGTTTTGCTAGATTTACTGAGGTAGAGAACGTGCGGCTGTTGGATGTTAAACTCGACAATGTGATGGTGGACGGAAGAAAGATACACACAAACCCCCCGAGATTTGAGAGATTTCCGAAAAGGAGTTTGGAGAAGACACAAGGGGAACCAACTACAAGGCCGATGGTTTCTCATAGGGAGAAGGCGGATGTTTCATATAGGGCGAAGGTGGTTGCTCCGCGCTTGCATGCACTTTCTTCTTCTTATGCTGAAGCGGTTGGGGGCGGTTCGGAAGTTTTTCCTGACAAGTTACAGTTTTCATCTCTTGATAGTGTCAATGATAGGATGAAGAATGCGTACATCGGTATCACTCACTCCCCTGGTATGCCCTATAACATTCAGAGGATCTTGGAGATGGAAGGGTTTTTTATATTAAAGCAACTCCTTTAGGTTCTAGCCTTTGTCTTTTAGAAGAAAAGGAATTCGGTGCCATGAAGGATATCATTAACGATGCGAACTGCTGGTGGAAACAATGGTTCAGTTCCATTAGAGAGTGGAGGAAGACGGATGTGGACGATGAGAGGGTGATGTGGATTCGTATTTATGGTGTTCCTTTCCATGTATGGTGTACGGAGTTTTTGAGTTTATCGCAAATTCGTTTGGGAGTTATATATGCACGGATGAGAATACGTCATTAGGGGCGAAGATGGACCTGGCGAGAGTTTTAGTGAAAGTTCCTGTTTCCTTTGCTTTGAAGGAGCACTGTGTTATAGAAGTTGATGGAAGCGATTTCTCTCTGGTTTTGAAAGAAGACACTTATGGCCCTATGTAAGTTGTTCTACCTTCAGGGATTAACAAGGCCTCGGAAGCAGCTTCGTCCTCTGTCGAATCAGATGTGGGTTTTGTCCATGAAAGCTGCGAGGAAGATGAGGTCTTCTCGGACTCGGTTCCCGATATGGTGTTTAGTCCCATCAATGACAAGGTAGGGGAGGTTGTCAAGGACAGGGGAACAGGTATTGTTAATGATGATGGCTCTGTTTGTCGTAGGTTTAGCGGTTTCGAGGAAAAAGTGGAGAAAGGGGTGCAGAAGAATGGCACGAATGGGGCAGAAAGTGCTTTTGACGAGGCAATCGTGTTGGCTAAACAAAATCAGCTTTTGGAATTGAATAGTACGTGTAAAGTTGATTTGTGTAAATACACCCTTGGAAGTAAAGGAGCGGACTATATATCAACTTCAGTCAACGTGGTTGATACGGACGATGAGGCCCAAGGTAAACTTTTAGCATCTCGTAAAAAAATGAAGTTCAAAAAATTGGATGAGTTTGTTGGGCCTAGAAAGTGCAATAGTAGCAGGAGGCCCACAAAGAATATTGGGAGGAAATCTTCATTTATAACAGAATCAAAACATTCTAATAGTGGTTTGCAGGTAGATAGGCTTAGTAATAATGGAATTCCTGTGTCTCATTTTCATGGCGAATTTTCGGAGGAGTCTGGCATACTTAGAAACAACTCTAGATTATGGGACAACATGAGCTCAAGAGTGGGGGACAAGCTGTGGGAGGCTCTGGTTAATCTTGGGGTGGCTGTTTCGGAGTCGAAGGTGGAGTTTGTTGCAAAGTTGGATGATTTGGAGAGAGGTAACAGAGAAGTTCATGAAGGAGAGAAGCCGAACTTTAAAGGGAAAAAATGATTATAGGTTCGCTCAATATCAGAGGGAGTGGTAGTGTTCTGAAGAGGAAACGGGTCAGCATGTTGATTTCGAAGGGTAAGGCTGATTTGTTTCTTATTCAAGAGTCTAAACTACAGTTTCTTACAGAGGAGGTAGCTAGAAGTTTTTGGAAAGGTGGTGACGTTGGGTGGTCTTATTCAGGTGCTGTAGGTTCTTCTGGGGGTCTCATTATTCTGTGGAATCCGAACTTGGAGGTGCAGTGTAGTTTCAGAGGGGATGGTTTCATTGGGGTGAAGGTGATATGGAGAAAACGTGTTTATTATATAATCAACGTGTATTCGTCGTGTGATTTAAGGCTGAAGAGGAAGTTATGGAAAGAGTTAGTTGAATTAAAATCTAGATTTGTTGACGGCGAGTGGTGTTTCGGAGGTGATTATAATGCCATATCCAATCGGGGAGAGAGGAAAGGTAGTTCGGGGAATAGCAGGCCCGTTGAAATGAGGGAGTTTTCGGATTTTATTTCTGATTGTGATTTGATTGATGTTCCGTGTAAGGGGAAGAAATTCTCGTGGATTAGCGGCGATGGGTTATCTATGAGTAGAATAGACCGTTTCCTTTTATCCGAAGGGGCGGTTCTTAATTGGGGGGTTGTTGGCCAGCTGATCGGATTGAGGGACATTTCGGATCATAGTCGGATTTGGGTGTTGGTGGATTCTTCGGATTGGGGACCGAAACCGTTTCGGGTTAACAACGAATGGTTTAATGATAAAAATTTCATTCCTTTCGTCGAGACAGCTTGGAAGGATTTGGCAGTTCATGGTAGGAGTGATTATGTTCTTAAAGAGAAATTCCGTCTTCTTAAGTTTAGCTTACGTAGGTGGAATGCCGAAGTTTTCGGTAAATTCGATTTGGAAGTTGATAAGGGCGTGAAGGGGATTAACGAAGGGGATGATTTACTAGCACATTGTGAAGCATCTCAAGTGGATTCTATCAATGGTATTCGTAAGGAGGCGAGTAGTCGGTTTTGGACGAACTTGAGAATTAAAGAGAATATGTTAATCCAAAAGGCTAGATTGAAGTGGTTAAATGACGGAGATGATAACAGTAGATTTTTTCATAGCATCTTGAAAGAGAGGAGAAGACATAATTTCTTGGGGTCCATTATGACGGAAGATGGCTTAGTGGATACGGTTATTGGGGTGAAGGAGGAGGTGTTTAATCACTATTCGAGGAAGTTTTCGGAATCGGAGATAAACAGACCCACTCTTGATGGTGTCCATTTCAACTCTATCTCTCGTGCGGAGAAAGCTTTGTTGGAAGCTCCTTTCTCTGAGGACAAGATTAAAGATGCAATTTGGAGTTGTGGCGGAACTAAGAGTCCCGGTCCAGACGGTTACTCTTCCACTTTTATCAAGAATTGTTGGTCTTTTTTAAAAGCTGATTTCTTTTGCTTTTTCTCGGACTTTCACAGCGGGTCTGTTTTATCCAATTCCATTGTCTCTTCTTTTTTGACATTGATTCCTAAAGGTGTCAACCCGTTAGATGTCTGTTTTGGTTAATGGTTGTACCACGAAGGAGTTTGTTGTGGGGAGAGGTCTTAGGCAAGGTGATCCGTTATCCCCTTTTTTATTTGTTTTGGTGGCCGAGGGATTGTCGGGGCTGATCCGGAATTCTGTAGCTTTGGGTGATTTTGCCGGTTTCAGCATAAATCGGAAGTGCTTTGTGGACGTTTTACAATATGCGGATGATACCTTAATGGTTGGCGATGGAGGATGGAGACATTTGTGGGCTATTAAGGCGGTGCTTAGAGCTTTTGAATTAGTTTCGGGCCTTGGAATAAATTTTCACAAAAGCAAGCTTATCGGTTTAAATGTTAGCGACAGTTTCCTCGACGCCGCAGCTTACTTTCTTTCTTGCAAAAGAGAATCTCATCAATTTTATTTTCTTGGTATTCCGATCTGCTCTAATCCTAGGAGGATCGTATCGTGGAAGACTTTGCTGTATAAATTTGGCAATAGGCTTTCCTCTTGGCAGGGTCGGTTTTTGTCGTTTGGAGGTCGTATCACGCTTATTAAATCTGTTCTTAGCAGTTTGTCTATTTTTCATCTATCTTTTTTCAAAGCCCCGATTTGTATTTGGAAGGAGATGATGAGAATACAAGCTAGATTTCTCTGGGGTAGTTCGATTCATAAACGTAGAATCCATTGGATGAAGTGGAACGATATTTGTTTGCCTTTTATCAAAGGAGGATTAAATTTAAAGAGACTCGATGTGTTCAACGAGGCTCTCCTTCAGAAATGGAGGTGGAGAATTATTAATGGTTCCGTAGGCTTGTGGTTTCAGATTCTTAAGGCCAAGTATGGCGATATTAGGTTGTTGATGTGGGGTGGCAAGTCTGCTGTGAGTGCTGGGATGTATTGCTCTCCTTGGTTCTCTGATCTTTTATCCATTAGTAATAACTTGCAGGATGATTTTATGGTGAACAATAGTTCTGTGACTCTGGGTAATGGTTTTGGGACGGATTTCTGGAATTCTAATTGGACTGGGAGTGGATTGCTCTCGCGTCTGTTCCCGGAAGAGTTCGCGGAATCGAGGCTGCAACACGTTTCGGTTGCGGCGATGGGAGGGTGGTTGGAGGGGCAGTGGTTTTGGGGGGATCTAGGCATTCAGGCTCAGTTTTCTGGTGGTTTTCAACAGGTTGTCAGGGAGTCTGGAGGCATTTCGTAGGGTGTAGAAGACGATGCTACTGGTGCGTTAGATGTTGGCATTGGAGTGGAAACGGGCGAAGGCGGTGTTACTGATACGGTTCCTGAGCATGTGTGTTTTCAGGGCAGCCGGTCTGTTATTGAGACGGATTCAGATCATATTTATTTTCGGGAGGCTGAGTCGGATTTAGATCTTATTAATATTCGGGAGGCTGGAGTGGAGGACCATGGCCATGTAGTTTCTGATTATGAAGGTGTGGCGGCTGGGAATTTAAGCGGTGTTTCGGATATTAGGAACTTCCTGCTTCGGTTTCAGCCGAAGGGAGATGCGGAGGAATCAGTGTCGTGGTTGTTGGAGGACGACAGAGTTTATTCGGTCAAGTCGTATTATGCTCTAGCTGCTTCTCTTTTCACGCCGTTGGGTCCGTTAAATCGGTGCGATTCGGCTTTGGAGTTAGTGTGGAAAGCATCGGTCCCTTTTAATATCAAAGCTTTCGGTTGGCGGTGTTTCATGAACAAACTTCCATCGAAGGTTTCTCTATTTAATAAAGGTATTATTAGTGATTTTAACGATACGGTTTGTTCCTTTTGTTCTTTGGCTCCCGAAACCTTAGAGCATGTGTTGTTAAAATGTACGATCGCTAAATTGGTGTGGAGGGATATCTCTATTTGGATCGGTGTTTCTATTGATGTGGAAATAGATATGAAGAGAAGTTTCATGCAATGGTTCTCCTTTTGCAAATCGAGATTCATTTTGAGAGGTAGAGAAAGTAGTATTTGGTTGGCGGTTTGTAGGAGTATATGGTTGGTTAGGAATGACGTTATTTTCAACAACGACTCTTGGAATATTCTGGATATTGTTTGGAAGGTAAAACTTGCTCTCTGGAGATGGTCCTTTGTGGGAGAAATTACTCGCCCCAACTGCAGTTTATACGAGTTCGACAAGGATCCCTTGTTTTATTTGTCTTAAGTGTATTTGGTTTGTAATCTCTTTCTCGTTTTTGGCGGGCCTTCTTGTCTCGGTCGTTTGCTTTTGTATTCAGGTGGAGTACCCTTTGTACTCTTTTTCTATATATCACTTGCTTACAAAAAAAAAATAATTGTTGGCAATATAATGCTTCTGTTTATCACAGGGTGAACCTCATGTTCTCACTTATAGCTAGGGGTGTGCAAAAAAACTGGTTTACAAGAACCAATTTTAAAAATATGGTGCACCGATTTTAAAAGTCCATATTATTTGGTTTAAAAACTAGTCCAGATCCATTTTACTAAAACCATAAAAAATCAGTATCCACTTTTAAAAACCAATACATAAATGGTTAATCCACTTTTCAAACATAATGTATTATTTGCTTTCACTTGTTTCATGTTCATATGTTCATAAGTGACAAAATGAATTTTCAAATTAAATTCTATTCATTTTGTTTTTCCAACTGTTGAAGTATAACTTGTATTAAAACTTTGCTTCTGGAATTACTCAATTTTGTTTTTCTTGATTGAAAATTAATTTTTTTTTTCCAATTTCTTAATAGTTTTGTTTCATAATTATTACTTATTATTTCTATTCATTTTTATTGAGCTATGTAATCTTAGGAAATGTTTCGGTCGAGATTCAAGGATTCATAGGGATGGCAACGGGGCGGGGCGGGGCGGGTTTAACTATACCCGCGCCCGCACCCGCCTCCATCTAACACACCCGCCCCCGCCCCCAAACTCAACCGGGGGTAAAAATTTACCACCCAGACCCGCCCCCAGTAGTGAACGGGTGCACCCGCACCCGCCCCGCCCCCACCCGTAAAAAAATAATTTCTTTTTAATTGCAATAAAAATTAATAATTTTAATTAAAAATTTGATTATTTTAATAAATTAATTAATTATTTAACTAAAATTTTAATTAGTAAATAAATATTAACTTGATAAATTTGATTATTTTAATTGCAATAGGGGTATTAATAATTTAATTAAAAATATAATTAATAAATGAATATTAAAATAAGTAAAATAAGGGAATTAAAATAAAATGCATTATCCGGGGGCGGGGCGGGGGCGGGTCTTAGTGTCTACCCGCCCCCGCACCCGCACCCATAGTTAAGAACTGGGTTTCACCCGCACCCGCACCCGCACCCAATTAAATCAGGTTTTCCCCGTTAATTTCGGGACGGGCCCGGGCGGGTCCGGGTTTGTTTGCCATCCCTAAGGATTCATCGCCGACGAATGATTATTGATTTAAAAAACAGTTGGATGTAGTGAATAATAAGTTATTGGATTGAAAATTGAGTTTTAGTTGAAAAAAATTTGAGGAAAATTTGATTTTAAAATTGTTCCAAATAAAAATTGGTTTGTTGGTGCAAACCGGTTATTAACCAAACCGATCCAAACATAAACCGGTTTTAGAAAAATAAACCAGATTTGTCAAAGTGGTTTTAAAAACCAAACTGATCCATATATTTGGTTCAATTTGGTTTAGTTTAAGAACCATGCACACCCCTAACTTATAGCTAAAGGTGAACCTCGTGTTTTCACTTATAGCTAAAGTTTAAAAATCTAGAGTTAATCAATTATCAATCAATTATATATTAACTAATTAAACATACTACCAAAAACCCAACAATACCTTTATATGTTCTAAATAACTATCAACTATCTATCCACTAAAATACTATTAAACCGTAATTACATGTAATTACCCTTATGTGTCCAATTTAATTACACACAAAAAAGGATAAATGGGTCAATGCCTAATAAACTATTTTTCTCACTTCTCTTGCAATCCCTATGTCTTCAATTTTCCCTCCTTCTCTAAAGTTGATTTTAATCTCTCTCTCTCTCTCTCTCTCATATTATTTTCTTCAAAAAGTGAGCTAACCTCTTACCCTATCACTGAATATTACTATTTCTTTTTGCTTCATATTTCATCTTCTCAAGCGAGTCATTCATGGAAATTTGTTTTTGTTGTTTACCGCATTAACTGATATTGTAGGGGTGCATCAGTTTTTTCCAGGTATTTCATCTTCTCAAGCGAGTCATTCCAGCAATTTCCCATCCTACTGCTTGCATATCTTAAGATAGTTGCTTTATATTTTTATACATTTCATGATCCATCAATCCTCACATACATTTCTTCTGATTTCAAATGTCATAAAGTTTTTTTTTCTTCTGTGTGGTCGTATCTAATGCCATGTCATTTAGACGTGTTCTGTTTCTTATGTGTTATGTTATAAAATTGTGTCTTTCCTATTCATTTTGAAGTAAATAACTTTTGTCTGTCATATGTTATTCTAAAACTTGTGTTGTCAAAATTTTTGTTTTGACAATGACCTTGTGTTGTGTTGTAACTGTGTTTCTCTTTTTATCCGTTTTTGACAATGACTTTGTATTTGTTTTGATAATGGTGTCTACATATTGATTTGTGTTTATGTGTTTATCTGTTGTAAAAAGTTTTATCAACCCAAGGATGTTTTATGCCTTTTTTTACTTCTGTTCTTTGTCTTTCTTAGTGCCAACAGTAACAAAGGTGAACCTTTTGTAACTTGTGTTTTCTGTCTTTGTATTTGCTTTGACATAGAAACATATATATTTTACTGGTTTTCTTTGTGTGTGTTTTGACAATGACCTTGCGTCGTGTTGTAACCGTGTTTCTATTTTTATCTGTTTTTGACAATGACTTTGTATTTGTTTTGACAATGGTGTCTACATATTGAATCGTGTTTCTGTGTTTATCTGTTGTTGTAACTGTTGTTGTATGTGCTATCATAATGTTACTTAACTATTTCATTTACGATCTCTATGTTAGATGTCAAAGCCTTCAATATTTGTGAATGACTTGGAGTTAGAAAACCAGGTTTGAAAAATGGCTGTCCGAATTGTTGATTTGTGGATTGTGAAGGAGAGGAATGACCAGTTACACGTACAACTGATCATTCAAGATGCAAAGGTTATAAACACTTCATTACTAAAAACTATTTCTCATTTCATTTACTATCTTAACCATCAAATCATCATCATCATGAACTTCATATAGGGGAATAAAATCCAAGTCATGACACGTCCGAGAGATTACAAACATTGGATGAACGTGTTGACGGAACACGAAACGTATACGTTATATAATGGTGAGCCATTGAAAAATGATTTTCCTTTCAAGGCTTGTGAAAATCATCTCAAACTTATGTTCACCACTACAACCACTGTTTGTATGATAGGTTCTTATATGAAAATATGGAATAATAAAGAATAGATGAATGAAACAGTAAAGAATAACTCAATTGTTCTAATAATGAAAATAACAACTGATGGTAAATGCCTATCAGCCCCTAAGCACACAGTGTTTCCCTCACCAAGATGGTGAATCCTAATAGAAATTCTAGCTACCCTCTTCCTACCCTTTCTCTCCTCTTTTATAACCACATCTCATTCCTATTTTATCGAAACAAACCCCTCTAATTATAATAACAAAATAACAAACTCCTATAATAAAAAAATAACAAATTCCTATAATATCAATAACAAACTCCTATAATTATTCCTTTTATTCTTTTATTCCTTTGCCACTTCTTCTAGTATAGACCCTTCACACTTTTGGCTTAGGTCCATCGTTAAGGCCCACCTCATCATCATATCTATATCAACACCTCCCTCCTTAAAACCAGCCTTGTCTTCAAGGCTAAATCTGGGAAATTGTCCCCTCAGGTAAGCATCATCTTCCTAAGGAACATCATCCAAAGACTTGTTCTTCCATTGAATAAGACTCTGAGGAACAGTCACCCCTGCCTGTACTGTCACCCTTGTCCCCAACACCTTGTCAAGATAGATGTCATCAGTACCAACAACCTCCAGTTCTTTAGGAAGTTCTCCTTGAACCTGATAATTTCCAACTGCCTTTTTAAGCAAAGAAACATGAAATACAGGGTGAATCTTGGACTGAGTTGGTAATTCCAACTTGTAGGCCACCTCTCCAATCCTCTGAAGAACTTTAAAAGGTCCATAAAAATGAGCAGCTAATTTTTAATTGATACATTTGGCCACAGATTGCTGCCTATGAGGCCTTAACTTCAAAAAAACCCATTCACCAACCTCAAATTTCAAATCCTTTCTTTTGCTGTCAGCATACTTCTTCATTTGTTGTTGAGCTCTAAGCAAGTGCGCCTTCAATTATTTCAAGGCTTTATCTCTCTCACTGAGTTCAAGAGCCACAACGTCCACTTTCGTTTCATTACTTAGAAATGTCAGCAAGGTAGGAGGTTGTCTGCCATAAACTACTTCAAAAGGGGACTTCCCAATAGAAACATGGTAAGTGGTGTTATGCCAAAATTCAGCCCATGGGATCCAATGTGACCATGTCTTAGGTTGTTCTAAAACAAAACATCTCAAGTAACTTTCCAAACACCTATTAATGACCTCCGTCTGCCCATCCGTTTCAGGGTGATAGGCCGAACTCATCTTCAAGTTTGTACCGTGTAGCTTAAATAGTTCACTCAAAAAATGACTCATAAAAATTGGATCCCTGTCACTTATGATGGACGAAGGAATACCATGCAGTCTGATTATTTCTTTAACAAACAGTTCAATAATAGATTTCGCACTATAAGGATGTTTGAGCAAAATGAAACGGCTTTACTTAGACAATCTGTCTACAACTACCAATACTGCTTCAAACCCCTTAGACTTAGGTAACCAATAATAAAATCAAGAGATAAATCTTCCCATATGGCATTGGGAATAGGCAATGGTTGTAGCAAACCTCCAGGTGTTATGGATGCATATTTTTATCTTTGGCAAACATCGCATGCTCTAACAAAGTCTATGACACTTTTCTGCATTCCCACCCAATATAAATTCTCAGCTAACCTTCTATAGGTCTTGAGGTACCCTGAATGACCTCCAGTAGGTGTGCTGTGAAATTCTTGTAATAACAATGGAATTGAGGGTGAGTTTGGGGACAAAACCAACCTGCCATGATAAAATAAGGTACCCTGTTGTACAGTAAAACCTGGTCTAGCATTTGGTGAGGCCATCAATTCATCAATGATTTTCTAAATTCCCAGATCCTGTTGTACTTCTTGTAACAGTTTCTGACCCTCCAACTATTTTGGGTAAGAGACTATAGAATTCATCTCCACATCCCCATAACATCTTGATAAAGCATCAACAACTTTATTCTCACCTACATGCTTATATTTGACTTCAAATTGGTATCCCATCAACTTAGCTAACCAACATTGTTGGTCTGGTGAGGAAATTCTTTGTTGAAGGAAATGTTTCAAGCTTTTGTGGTCAGTAAACACAGTGAATTACTTCCCCAAGAGATAATGTCTCCAATGCTGTATAAATAATACTAATGCCATAAGTTCTTTTTCATATACAGATTTTGATAAATTGCCATCAGACAAAGTCTTGCTGAAAAAAGCTATAGGCTGTCTGTTTTGCATCAAAACTGCCCCGATACCCCTTCCGGCTGCATCACATTCCACTTCAAACGGTAAGGAAAAATTAGGCAGAGCTAATACAGAAGAGGTGGTCATGATTATCTTCAGTTGAATGAAAGCCGCAGAGGCTTCTGGACCCCACTTAAAATTATCTTTCTTGGTCATTTCAGTCAAAGGTTTGGCCAATTTTCCATAATCCCGAATGAACTTTCTGTAATATCCAGTAAGACCCAAAAAACTACGTACCCCTTTTACATTTTTGGGTTCAGGCCAGTTCATTATACATCTAATCTTCTCAGGGTCTACTGACACCCCTGCGCCAGAAATTATGTGACCCAAGTCGTCTACTTGTTGGCAACCAAACTTGCATTTTGATTGATTAGCAATAAAACAATTGGACCGTAAAACAGTCAACACTTGCTTCAGATGGTTCTCATGGTCAGACATGGTCTTACTATAGACAAGGATATCATCAAAGAAAACTAGTACGAATTTCCTAAAAAATTGTCTGAAAATGTCATTCATAGTTGCCTGAAATGTGGCTGGGGCATTCATCAACCCAAATGGCATTACTAAATATTCATAATGTCCATTATGAGTTCTAAAAGTAGTTTTGTGGATGTCGTCATCTGCTACTCTAATTTGATGGTAACTAGATTTTAAATGAATTTTAGAAAAAACTATTGCCCCAAACAACTCATCAAGCAGTTCTTCTACTATGGGAATAAGGTACTTATCTGATATTGTAGCCTTGTTGAGAGCTCTATAGTCCACACACATCCTCCAACTCCCATATTTCTTCTTAACCAAGATAACAGGGCTTGAAAATGCGCTCATACTAGGGCGAATCACACCTGCTTCTAGTAATTCTGACACTTGCCTTTCAATCTCTTCTTTTTGATGATGTGGGTACCTATATGGCCTTACATTAATAGGGTTATGATCTGAGAACATCTTGATTTGATGCACTTGACACCTCTTTGGGGGAAGCCTTATATATTCTTGGAATATGCTCTGAAATTAACGTAACATGTTTGTCAGCTCTTGATTCTTTTTTGCACCATCTAATTTCTTTTCACCTTTGGACCAGCTCCACACTTCACCCCTTCTCTCATGTCTATCTTCCAAAAAATTGTTGAGGAAACCTTGTTGTTCTTGTTTCCCTCCCTGCCCTTGTAACATTACTAGCTCATCTTTATGCCAAAATTGCATCGAGAGAGCCTTCTAATCCATCACGACCTTCCCTAGAGTACTCAACCATGAAACTCCCAGCACTACATCCAGTCCCCCTAAATCCAGAACCAGGGCATCCACGACTATCACCATTGGACCTAGATTTATCCTAACTCCTTTACACACACCCCTTGAGAAAACACCTTATGTCCATCTCCCAACTTAATGCTCTTTGCAGCCATAGGAGTGACTTACAAGCCTAAAGCAGCCGTGATTTTAGGAGAAATAAAATTGTGGCTAGCTCCACTATCCACTAAAACAACCACATCAACATCCCCCAATTTGCCTTCAATTTTCATAGTTCGATACTCACCCATGCTTCCCAACACCCCAATGAACTTACACTCCGCTTCCTCTTCCTCTTCACTCTCAGAATTTTGAGCCTCCATGGATACGATCTCGCCTTCCTCGTTTAGACTCTCGCCGTCTCCTAGAATCAAAACCCTTATTGATCTTTCAGGGCATTTGTGAAGAGTAGGGTGATACTTCCCACCGCACTTGAAACATAGACCTTTAGCTCGTCTTTCCTCCATCTCATCATTGTGCATGCTTCAAACCCCTTTCCATCGCTCATAAAAATTAGTGTGCCGATCGTTTTCTGTTTTCTTTCCTGTTGAACACAGCGTTGGAGAGGAATTTTGCATGGAACCCATCGAACCCGTTTTTTGAGTCGGTTTGGACCAACCTGTATTAGTCGATCGGGTGAGATCTTTAGGGTTAAAATTTGACCCATTACGATATTTAGGTGAGGATCCAGCCCAATCTTTTCGGCCCCCAAAATTAGAAACGACCTTCTTCTTCCCATAATGTCGCTCCCCATCGTCAACTTCTTCTTTTAGTTCACCTTCAACATCTTTAGCCATCCTCATCATTTGCATTCTAGTGATAGGATTCAACGTTCGAACTCGCCTTCTGATCTGTGCTTTTAAACCACTCATGAAATAACCCAAATATTGTTTCTCAGGTAATCGACCCACTTGGGACGATAGAAGCTCAAAAGCTTCCACAAACTCCTCCACACTTCCTGTTTGCCGTAACGTGGACAATTCTTCAAACGGGTTTTCTAAGCGTCGACCACCATAACGCGCGATTAAGGCATTCTTAAATTTTTCCCAAGAGAGATCATCCTCTGTTTCAAGCAGTAAATTGAACCAATGTATGGTTGAACCCTCCATACTCAAACGTGACATCTTAACCCGCATTTCATCTGGGGTGTTCTGCACATCAAAATAAATCTTGGCGCGCGTAATCCATGCAACTGGATCATCACCTTCGAAGACTGACAGCTTCACTTTCTTCCCAGCAAGAGTGGTGCATTGTAAGACGATACTTCGACAGACGTGTCATTCTCCGGTACTGTCTTATGTTTGCCCAGTTGCTTGCTCATCTTACCGATCACAAGGCTTTGAGTCTGCATTTGTTCAATCAAGGACTGTAACGTCGTCTTTACTTCACCCATTTGTTTTTCCAATGCTTCGACTCTGTCTCTCATTTTTTGTTTCCGTGGCATCTAGCGCTCTCAAGAGCAGTGTGGGTTTCAGATCCGGTAGGTCGGACCAATTGATGGGTTCTTGTCATACCCCAAATTTTGACCACCAAGATTTCCCATCATTGTGAGAATCATCACCACAATATGGATGTACCATCATGCCTCATCAATATCCTCAAAGATGGTTGAGCATTCACCACAATCAAGAATTAGGGTTTTGAGCCCTCTCAGAGCACTTAGACAAAGGATCAATCAAGAAATGACATGATATTCAACTTATCTAACCTCTCAAACACCCATAAGAGATTAAGAGGACTCCCACATCAAGAATTAAGCACAAAGTTGCAACATTCCAAGTGGATCAAGCCTCGAGATCGCTAGTGTCACCAAATTAGGGTTTTGGTCGACCAAGGCCTCCAGATGAAAATTTTCATCAAGGCATGAGCCAATGCTTCAAAACACAACCCAATATACTCCAAGGGACCTCATGGACCCAATCATCAAGTTAATTTAATCTCAGGGGATGCATTCATAAAAAATCAGGAATTAGGGTTTCTTGACCTAATTCACCCCTAAGTTGACTTTTGGGGCAAAGCATGAGCCAAGACCTCAAGACATGATTTGAGGGTCTCAAATACATTACATTGATCCATTTGCAACAATGGATTGATCCAAGAAGCTTGATTCACAAGTTTCAATTTCATCTGGACCACAACTAGGGTTTTGAAGAAAAAGTCAACTGTGCCTTTGACTTTTGACTAAGACATGCTCCCAAACTTTGGGACATGATTCAATACACCCTATAACACATATGAAACCCATCCATTAGGTTTGAATTAGGTCAAGGACTTGATTGCACAAAGAATCACACAGTTTGGATTTCATCTGACAAAAAGTCAACTGTGCACAAAATCAAGTTTAACTTTTTTGAATTTTTCACAAATATGGTTCCCCTAAGTAAAAAACAATGTTAGTGTATGGTATTGATCATCATTCATTAAGAAAAATCAAGAAAAGTGAGGTTTCTTGCAAAAGGGGCAACCTTGAGAAACCAAAATTTTTCTAAGTTATGGAACAAAAGTGATTTTGTACCAACTTTGCAAGGTCATAACTCCTAAACCACAAGGCCTTTTTCTCCCATTCAAAGCTCAAATGAAAGTCTATCTGACATACTTTAAAAGTGTAAACTACAAGAGATTTCAAATCCTCATAGATTTTGAGTTATGGATTGATCAAAATCACAAAAACATGAAAATGACCACTTTTCCAACACTCAGTGAAATTTTCAATAAGTCAGAATCTGCCTTACTTTTTCTAAAATGTAGGGACATTTTTCACCTTGATCCAAGTTAAACCAGGTCCCTTGGTGAACATCAAAGTTGAAGCATGCCATGAGGGCTTTCCAACAAGTACCAGATCATCTCCAAATTCAATTTGAGTAGGGAGATACAACCCTTGGAACATGGCATCATGGACTGATTTTTACAAGGCAGATTTGTGCATTTTGCTCGAGTTAGCTAATTTGGACAACTCCAAGCCTTGTCATCAATTTGGACACATCAGAGGATAACATCCAAGAGAAAAGATCTGATCCACAAGCCTCCCAAGTTCAAGGAACTACATGTAGCCATAAGTGCCCTAAAAAGGCTAAAAAGCTCAAAGACTCCAATTTTGTTTCCAAGCATTCAATGGATGCATCAATGTGGCATGGACTGAGACATTGCTAACTGAATGAGTCAAGATTCCACTCTAAATCAAAGGACCATAGGTCTGCGCCCTAACCTCAAGTCAATGGCTATAGGAGACTAAAGATTCCTTTTGCTACAATTGGCCAAGGGACTGTCCAAGTTGCCATTCACTATTGCTTGCAAAATAAACTTGCTCAACTATAAATATAGCTCATTTGTGGTCAGTTTGAGTACACCAAAGCACTACAACACTTGCTTTCCTCAAAATCTCTCTCATAAGGCCAAAATGCATTCTTTTGCAAGTCATCTATGAGTTTTTGAGTTAGAGAGCAATTTCACTACAACTCATGATCCAAACACATCCAATATATCATATCTAAGCTGTTCAAACACTCATCCTTGGTCTGAAACACTAAAATCAGAAAGTCAACCTCCAAAACCTCAAATCTTGACTGTTTTGCATTTTGCAAGCCATGTCTTGATTCAGTCACTTTCAAAACCAAACCAAGCCTTAAACACACTCCAAATATCATCCTTAAACTGTCCCAATTGGTTTCCCTCATCTGGAACACCATTTGAGAGAGTTACTATCTTGGTCACTTTTGCCTATTTTGCAAGAAAGAGCCAATTCTTGTTCCTAAGGATTCCAACTGGTTTTGATCATCCTAAAAGCTTCTAAGGGATCAATCAAGAGTGTTCAAAGCATTGAATTACTTCTGGCATAAGGAACTTGGCAGATAGTGTAACGCCCCGAATTTAATTAATTATTTAATTAAATTATTAAAGGATTTAATTGTTGGAATTAGTCGAAGTTAAGAATTATCGGTATTATTCTAAGAAGTAATTGAATTAATATGTCGCTTGGACGGTTAAGTTGATAGTCAGATTATTTAGTCGGTTAGTCGGAGAATTAATATTAGAGATAATATTAGAGTATTGGATTATTGATTTAATTAAGTTGGTTTAAATTGTTGGGTGGGAATTAGCAATTTTGGAGGTGTTGACTAATAGGCCCATTAAGAGTATTATTTTTGTGTGGTTGGAGTTAAAAAGAAATAGTATTATTATTATTATTATTGGATTAAGTGGAAAAAGGAAAAGAAAGTAAGGTAGAAGTATCAGTAAAAAAAAAAAAAAAAAAACAAAACGAGGGTTTCATGAGAAGAAGAAAACAAGGGTTTGACAAAGCGGACAAAGAGGCATGTAGCAAAAAGAATTCGACCGGAAGATTATAGAGACCGTCATTCCAAGGTAAGGGTGGGGTTCGATCTCTATAACCGGGATTATGATAAATTGTATGTGGGAATTTGGGTCGTATGAAATCCCTAATTTTCATGATTTTTATCCCTTTTAGGTTTTGAAGATAATACTTGATATTGTGATAATTAAAATTGTGTTTGAATTTGATATTTTAGTATATTATAGAGACCCATTTATTATTGAAATGTGAAGAATTTAGATAAGTTATGTCACTGTAGCGATGAATAGTGCGAGTATTGTAGCGATGAATATTGCGAGTACTGTAGCGATGAATAGTGCGAGTACTGTAGCGATGAATAGTGCGAGTACTGTAGCGATGAATAGTATCTATGGATTGAAAAATTATTTTTTTGTCGGCACTTGATTAGTAAGAGTGGGGTTCGAATTTTATAACCGGGAGAATGATAGTTAGTATGTAGGAATGAGAATTTATATAATTTTTCACTATGTGGTATTAATTGGATTGAAATTGGTATATTATAGAGACTCATTATTATTTGATAGAGCAATCGCAGTATATATATATATATATATATATATATATATATATATATATATATATATATATGTATGGAAAATGGGAGAAATCAAGAAACCAAAAAGAAGAGAAATTGCAGTATATATACGTGGGACGTGGGGGGGCGGTTACATGTATGGTGGGACTCCACCTTTCCTCATTTCCATGCGCTACAGTAGTTGAGTAGCATACTTTGGATTAACTTTGTCTTAGTTAATTAAAATATAATTAAAAAAGGTGAGGAATTAATCCAATGAAGCATTATGATGTAGTAGTGGAATAG
The DNA here is from genome assembly GCA_022829125.1 of Lathyrus tuberosus. Lineage (NCBI taxonomy): Eukaryota > Viridiplantae > Streptophyta > Magnoliopsida > Fabales > Fabaceae > Lathyrus > Lathyrus tuberosus. The sequence goes on from JALAZF010000078.1 coordinate 9,716,372, forward strand.
GTGTAATTTATATATATATATATATATATATATATATATATATATATATATATATATATATATATATATATATATATATATGCACATTAAGCGCAGGAACCTCACAAGGAGAAGAAAACAAATTCGTATTATATATATATATATGGGGGACACGTGAAGCGGCCATGTAGTAATAGGGGGAGAATTCCATGTTAATTTTCTTGGCTACAGGTGGTAGGTAGCATGACATTTTGGTTAATTTCTTTTTAGTTAAATACAACATGTCTCTCTAGGTGGTTAGTAGTGTAGTGAGATAATTTGAATTAATGGTAGCCCCAGTAAAATCGCAGTAGAGGTAAATAACTAGCCCACCTGAATTTCTATTATATATATATATAAAGTGGACCAATTCAAGTAGCAAAATTTGGGTGGCCGAGACAGATTGGAAATAGCAGTATCAATAGTAGTTTTAATTTAGTAGGAACTATAATATATTAAGTAGTATATTAATAATATATATTATTAGTTAGAACATTAATAATATATTAAGTAGGAGTTTTGGAGTAGAGATATGTTAATTCAGTTCTATTAAATTTAATTGAGTTAGTATACTTATATGTCTGGCAGATTAGTATTCAATTTAGTAGTAGAATTGGACAGAAAACAGTGTCGGGAGCAAAATTAAGCGGTATAATTAGTTGCCCGGAATCAAATGAAAATTTTTAGGGAAGTTCGTTATAATTAGTAGGCAGTGTGGTTAATTTATTTTTGTTGAAAAGATGCTGGAAGTTGAAAACAGTAGGAATTTTAGTCGCCCGGTAGAATTAAGCGGTATATTTAGGTGCCCGGAATCGAATGAAATTTTTTGGTGAAGTTCGAATATACGAGTAGATACGTGAATGGTGTTTATTTTCGTCAAATTAAGTTGAATGCGTGGAATTGCAGGTACAGTTGATTGAATTGGGTTTTCGTCCTAAAATATGGACATGTTTTGGTTGGAGGCTTAAATAGTCAAAAATTGAAAGTTGTTTATGTTGTGCTGAGTTGTATTTGTTGTGTTGATGTTGTTGATTGTATGTCGTTCATATGTCGCATACATTGCATTGTTTAAGTTGGCCTTGATGGCACTGATTAAGTTGGCCCTTGATGGCACCTGATTAAGTTGAAATGCCTCGATAACCTGGCATATGTTTAAGTTGGGAGTTTTACTCCGATGGTACCACATGCATGTGCATAGTCGAGTCGCATCCTGTGTCGTATTATTTATGTTGTTTATGTTGAGCAAGTTGATGAAGTTGTTTAATGTTGATTAAGTCGATTAAGTTGTTTATGTGGATTATGTCGATGAAGTTGCTTATATGATTATGTTGATAAAGTTGACTATGTTGATGTTGAAGAAGTTGATTATGTTGATTATGTGATTATGTCGTAAATGTTGATGTGTGTAATAAGTTGATAAAGTATGTTTATAAGTTGCGGGTGATTGGTAAGTGGTTGTTGTTGGATAGTAGTGTAATTGTATGATTCTATCTAACATATTAATTATCATACTTTTGTTATATCATTCGATATCTCACCCCTTCTGCTGATATTTCCCCTACCATGGGAAATGGGCAGGTACTCAAGAATAGCGGTGGAAGTTTGAAGTATTATTATGAAGTCTTTAGTTGCTGTTAGTTCGAGTTGGTATCATGCTCTGATACGTAGCACTCGGGGGGATGTTTTGTGTAACACCCCGATTTTTAAACAGCGAGAGTTTATATATATTTTTTGAATGCCATACATAATATTGACAACTGTCTCTCCAGGAAAAATAATAAAAATGATTAATCAGAGTACGAGCTTTCGATCTAAGTCTTTTCCATACATAGGACCAGCGTAATGCCCACTGTTATAAATATTTGTCCATACACATAAAAATAAGCACTCAGCTTTAATAACAACAACAACAACAACATGGACAACCTAAAAGCATGACCCTAAGCTGATCTTGAATTCCTAGCCCCAAGACATCGCATCTTACAAGCCTTCACGACACCTGGATACCTTAACTATCACAACTTCTAAACCTGGGTGGTCGTTAGCCACATCATAATAATAGTAGAGGGTCACAATCTAAAAACAGCATATATGGAAGAATACACACATGCCAGCAGAACATGATATACATAACAACATGAATAAGATGACAATATGATATGCAGAGCAACATAAATGAGGTGACAGTATGATATATGTAACAATCACAACATTTAATTTAACACACAAATGCAATGCACAAACATCCTAAATGCATACCTATATGAATTTGGTGGTCCCAATTCGTCGGGTACCCTCACCATGCATGAATCCCGGAATTTAACCTCTCCGCAGAGAGTCGTGATACCCCCTTGGGTCCTCACTAACCGTGCTGCCTCGCAGACACAAAAGTGTTGCCCTTGCAAACACTCGGAGTTGCCTCCCTCGCATTCTCCTGACTCAATTTGATCTCAAAGGATCGATGACGGCTCAGTCACATCACCTGGTGCAGTAGAATTCCCTTCGGGATTAGGTGATGATTCAGAACCCATCACCCTGGCCCATTCGGCGCCAACTACCTACACGCAACTATGGTATGCATGAACTCACACATGCAAATGCAACAGTTTATATAACCACAATACGTATAATCACAAAGTGTAAAATCACAATTCACAATTCAGTTCATATATCTATCACAGATCATATGAACAATCCTCAGTACCAACGGGTGGCTCAGACGCACCTCGTGTTGTCCTCCTCGACATACACATCAATCGCAATTCATATATTTATCACAAATCATATGAATAATTCTCATTACCAACAGGTGGCTCAGACACACCTCGTGTTGTCCTCCTCGACATACACATCAACCGCAAATCATATATTTATCACAAATCATATGAATGCACATCACAAGTTTAGCGTCATAGCATAAACACATATCCCCAACCGGGCACACAATCATGAATATAACCACACAACCTCAACTGGCACACAATCATTCAAACATCCCCACAAGGGCACATAGTCATGAATACAAACACACATGCATTCAATCACATATAATATCGTTAGAAAGTGCCCTTACCTGAGCAAGCTTCCAACCCAAACAACTTACGCTACGTAAGATCGATTTGTCTCTCACGATGAAATCTCGTACCCGATTCACAATTTCAACCTTATAAAATACACAAAGGACTTAAGTTAAAACCAACTCAGATACATCTACAATAAGGCTGGGTCTTGATCGCTAACCTAAACAATTAGGGCTTTAGGTTTTCACTCCCCGATTACTAACCTAATCGCTCTATAGAAAAACCCACACAATTTAAATTCATTTATTTTGAACAACAATTTGAATTCCAAAAATCTAGGATTCACGCCATTAGGTCACCCACAGTACATCATATAACAGCTCACTGGCTCCACGTTATATAACAAAAGCACAACACACAGTAAAACACCGATCGCACACACTTTACGTGATAAAACCCAAAACTTTTTCAAAACCACAAAAACTAAAATCATCTCTTGCCCTCCAAACCATTTTTAATAGAAAGAACATCCCGTTAGCTTTCCAACGCTTCGAACGGGGATCAAAACCGACTTACGGATCAAAAGATATGAATTTTCGAAGTTTTCGCCGAAAACCCCCCTTTTGCCTTGAAAACCTACGGGTTTTGGCCTTTCCACCAGAAAATCCGACCGATTCAATTATTTTCTTCGAAATAACCACATACTCGTACTCACCTAACATATAGCAGTGAATTAGAACCATTAAACACGATTTCTACGACGTCCGTTTTCGATTCAATTCTTAAAATCCTCATTTCTCAAAAATGTCCAAAGTTACGAAATCACCCGAATTCAATCTTACAAGTTTCAATAATCACGACCTAACATTCCTCGACTAAACTACGCAATTTATTTCGAATTTCATCCGGGAAAACATCGATTTTACCAATTTTGCTCAAATATGTAAAACCTAACATTTTCTAACCAAAACCAACCAAACAAACACCTACATATACATATACTATCGTTGGATAATCGAGTTTAATAAACTTACCCGATTTAATCGGAGATCCGGCTCCGATTCGGACGATTTCCCATTTTTTTCTTCTTTTTCCTCTCACTTTCTCTTCCCACTTTCTTAACCCATTTTTCTTATTTTCTCTCTTTCTCTCTCTTCTTTCTATATATATAATCTAAACTTTCCACTTAATCCCCATCATATCCTTTTCTAAAATATCTAATCCGCAAGATTTCCGTTTTACCCTTTCGCCTAAATATCTCCTAAACGCTCTCAAAACGCGATCAAACGAAAACATCGATGGAAAAGATATATTATAAAATAAAAGTCAAGAATAAAATTATAATATACCCGCCAAAAATATCTGATGGATATAATAATAATATCTCAACAAAATATCTAATGAATTTAATAATAATATCTCAACAAAAAAATATCTAAATGATCTTATCTTTAAAACATATAATAATAATATAACCCAAAAATATCTAGATATTTAATGTCTCACACTTAAAAAAATGTTCTGACTCAGACGAGTCGCAACTCCCTCACGAACAACTTTTTATGGAAACCGAAAAATTTCACCGTCGCATTTTAATTAAAACCACCCAAAATTTTCGAATAAATTTTATTCCGAATAAATTTTTGTTCCTTAACTCAGAAAGATATATTGAGATTAAATTCTCAATATCGGCGATATATAAAACTCCCATTTAAATTTTGACGACAATCGAAGTCCGTGAAAATTTAAACGACGGGTATAATTTGCCCGTTTTCCCAAAAATTGGCAGAAACACATTTTTGAAATTTCGAAAACATAGAACCATTCGGAATCCAATATAACTACCGTGCCAATAGAAAAAGTCTGATTGAATTAAAAAGAAACCACGTGGATCAATCCAGACCACAACCGAACACCCTAGAAATATCGGGTATAATCTGCTCGCTACTCCAAATTTAGTAGAAAAACAGATTAAAATGATAAAACATCATAATATCATACGGACTAAAATATACGGGTCTTACATTTTGTTTATGTCGTTGTTATTATAAGTTGATGAATAATTGTTATTACTAGTTGTTTGAAGTTGTTCTTAAGTAGTTGTTATTACTAAATGTTGAATAATATTAATTTGAAAATTTTAACAACTGAATAAAGTTGTGAATGAAGTTTAAGTTGACAGTTGTATGCCGAATGCTATTTATCACTTTTAAATGAAATATAAGTTGTCTGTTGTTTTAAGTTGAAATGTGACATCCCATGTTGTGTTGAATTTTTTTTTAAATACTCTGATATTTTTATTATAATTACCGGGTAGATTTGGGGTGTTACATTAGTGGTATCAGAGCAGGTCGGTCTATCCGGCCAATGTTGTCTAATGTCGTTTATTCCTTAGTACTCGACATGTGTGGGAAGCACTGTCGGTGCTTGTTTGTTAGTTCCTGGTCGTTGTCTGCAGGTGTTTGTTTGGATTAAGTGGGGGAGAAGCTTGTCTCCCGGACGTGTTGTTAGTATGTAGAAGTTGGTTCAAGGCGATGTTGACTGCAAGAGTGCAAATGTTGTTGAAGCGATGTTGTGCGGACCGGCGAGAGTTTAGACTCATGAATTCGTATCGGTCGAGTTTGAGAAGTGTGTGGAATATGGATGAGGAATTGATTGAGAATAAGGAAGTATTCCAATGGAAATGATAAGTGGATGGATCAAGTCGGTAGATTAATATGCCTTGAGTATAGTCGGATTAAAGTCGAGTAATTTTAGAGTTGGATGAAAAGAAAGGATTGTTGGTAGATTTTGGAGCAAGCGGGAGAGAGATGGAACTTATGTTCATCAATCTCAAATTCTGATTTTTGCAATTTTGGAGCAGCTGTCGGTAACAGAGGCATAACTTTTTACTCGTGATTCCGATTGAAGCGATTCTGGACTTTTTGGAAAGCTTACGAAATTCCCTACAGTTTGTATATACGATTTGTCTTCAGAAAGTTTGTGAAGAGGGAGAAAAGTGCATTTTATTGTTTGGGTCTGATGCTGATTTTTGGAAAATTCTGCATACTGAAATTCTGAACCAGTCCCGTTGTGTGGCTGATAACTTTTTACTCGTAAGTCGGATTTACGCGATTCTTGAAGTTCTGAAATCTACACAAAATTCTCTTCATTTTGGAATATGATTTTGTGATTGAGAGATCTGTATTGAAGGAGATATATATGGTTGAAGTTGAGCGACATTTGCTGAAAAATTTGGAAGGATGAAAACAAATGTGGAATATTATTAAGAATAAAATGTTGGTATTTGTAAGATGTGACTGTATCGGAGAATGCTTGGAGATGCAATTTATGTTGAATGAGGATGATTAAGACGATGATGTTAAGTAAAGGTAATGTTGAGAGAAATGTGAATGTTGATTTGTGTTGCTAAGAATTTTCACCTTGGTTGAAAGTTATAATTGGAGCAGACTGAATTGGATCGTTCTCAATGTTGTAGCGATTTCGGGGTTGGAAAAATATTTAAAGTCGTGTTGTACTATGAACGTGCATAAGAGGATGCGTAATGGATTTTGAACGTTTTTGCATCGTTGATGAAGTTGAAACTAAAGAAACTAAGAGTGGCATTGGTAAGCCTTAGAAAGTTGGCAGAGCATTATGCTTACGGACTTTGGGCACAAGTTGAAGTACGCTATTGTGTTGGGTACTGATGATTTATTTCACCGTTATGGTTGTCGGCTGTCTATTGACAAATTGAGGAACTGATCACCCTTAATCCATTGTTGATAGTAGACGGAGTCATAATTGATGGATAGATGTGTCGTGCCAACTAGTATAGTACGTACGTTGAATTGGTCGGAGTCAAGCCAAGTGCTTGAAGGTTGTTTGTTTTTGCTGATACAAGTTCATATGTTAGAATATTAGTTGAATTTAAGGATGACAGCACGAAGCTGTGTTTGATTGATGAGTAGTATGGAAAATTTCAGTTGAGACTGAATAATGTGAGAGTTGAGTTACAGGTAGAACAGGAAGTTAAATTATAGGTTGATTTGTAAAAGTGGAGTTTTGGTTGGTAAAGATGATTATCTTGTTGAATTTAAGTGGACTCAGGTGTCAAATGTTGTTGTAATGTTGTTATGCGCCTAAGGTGATTTTGGGAACTATGTTGATAAAAGATAGTAAAGTTGTAGTTTATGTGTGGTGTTAACGGGGAGATCCCGAAGAGTTAAGTCGAAAGCCTTGGTATTATGTCGATTTTGATGATTGGAAGTTGGAGGTCAACCGAGTAGAGTTAGTACCTTGAAAGTAATCAGAGTGCGCAGCGAACGCGTAGTGTATTGCGGTTATTCAGAAGTGAATTGTACCGATGTTGATATTTGGTTACGTTGATGTTGTGTTTAAGTTGGTATTCTTATGTTGTTGTGTTCTGGTTCTTAAACCGGTAAATTCTTAAGTTGGTTACTTCTTGTGTTGCGATGTTAGTTGTCAATTGCATCACTTGGGTAGTATTCGCGTTGTTGTCGCCGTTGAGGTTAAGAATCGTTGTTTGTGTTATATGTGGAGTTGCCTTGCGAGGACGAGATTTGATTACTCGGAAGAATTAAGTTGTTGGAATAGTCGTGTCGGATAAATTTTCGAGGACGAAAATATTCTAAGTGGGGGAGAGTTGTAACACCCTGAATTTAATTAATTATTTAATTAAATTATTAAAGGATTTAATTGTTGGAATTAGTCGAAGTTAAGAATTATCGGTATTATTCTAAGAAGTAATTGAATTAATATGTCGCTTGGACGGTTAAGTTGATAGTCAGATTATTTAGTCGGTTAGTCGGAGAATTAATATTAGAGATAATATTAGAGTATTGGATTATTGATTTAATTAAGTTGGTTTAAATTGTTGGGTGGGAATTAGCAATTTTGGAGGTGTTGACTAATAGGCCCATTAAGAGTATTATTTTTGTGTGGTTGGAGTTAAAAAGAAATAGTATTATTATTATTATTATTATTGGATTAAGTGGAAAAAGGAAAAGAAAGTAAGGTAGAAGTATCAGTTAAAAAAAAAAAAAAAAACAAAACGAGGGTTTCATGAGAAGAAGAAAACAAGGGTTTGACAAAGAGGACAAAAAGGCATGTAGCAAAAAGAATTCGACCGGAAGATTATAGAGACCGTCATTCCAAGGTAAGGGTGGGGTTCGATCTCTATAACCGGGATTATGATAAATTGTATGTGGGAATTTGGGTCGTATGAAATCCCTAATTTTCATGATTTTTATCCCTTTTAGGTTTTGAAGATAATACTTGATATTGTGATAATTAAAATTGTGTTTGAATTTGGTATTTTAGTATATTATAGAGACCCATTTATTATTGGAATGTGAAGAATTTAGATAATTTATGTCACTGTAGCGATGAATAGTGCGAGTACTGTAGCAATGAATAGTGTGAGGACTGTAGCGATGAATAGTGCGAGTACTGTAGCGATGAATAGTGCGAGTACTGTAGCGATGAATAGTATCTATGGATTGAAAAATTATTTTTTTGTCGGCACTTGATTAGTAAGAGTGGGGTTCGAATTTTATAACCGGGAGAATGATAGTTAGTATGTAGGAATGAGAATTTATATAATTTTTCACTATGTGGTATTAATTGGATTGAAATTGGTATATTATAGAGACCCATTATTATTTGATAGAGCAATCGCAGTATATATATATATATATATATATATATATATATATATATATATATATATATATATATGCAAAATGGGAGAAATCAAGAAACCAAAAAGAAGAGAAATTGCAGTATGTATACGTGGGACGTGGGGGGGGCGGTTACATGTATGGTGGGACTCCACCTTTCCTCATTTCCATGCGCTACAGTAGTTGAGTAGCATACTTTGGATTAACTTTGTCTTAGTTAATTAAAATATAATTAAAAAAGGTGAGGAATTAATCCAATGAAGCATTATGATGTAGTAGTGGAATAGGTGTAATTTATATATATATATATATATATGCACATTAAGCGCAGGAACCTCACAAGGAGAAGAAAACAAATTCGTATTATATATATATATGGGGGACACGTGAGGCGGCCATGTAGTAATAGGGGGAGAATTCCATGTTAATTTTCTTGGCTACAGGTGGTAGGTAGCATGACATTTTGGTTAATTTCTTTTTAGTTAAATACAACATGTCTCTCTAGGTGGTTAGTAGTGTAGTGAGATAATTTGAATTAATGGTAGCCCCAGTAAAATAGCAGTAGAGGTAAATAACTAGCCCACCTGAATTTCTATTATATATATATATATATATATATATATATATATATATATATATATAAAGTGGACCAATTCAAGTAGCAGAATTTGGGTGGCCGAGACAGATTGGAAATAGCAGTATCAGTAGTAGTTTTAATTTAGTAGGAACTATAATATATTAAGTAGTATATTAATAATATATATTATTAGTTAGAACATTAATAATATATTAAGTAGGAGTTTTGGAGTAGAGATATGTTAATTCAGTTCTATTAAATTTAATTGAGTTAGTATACTTATATGCCTGGCAGATTAGTATTCAATTTAGTAGCAGAATTGGACTGAAAACAGTGTCGGGAGCAAAATTAAGCGGTATAATTAGTTGCCCGGAATCAAATGAAAATTTTTGGGGAAGTTCGTTATAATTAGTAGGCAGTGTGGTTAATTTATTTTTGTTGAAAAGATGCTGGAAGTTGAAAACAGTAGGAATTTTAGTCGCCCGGTAGAATTAAGCGGTATATTTAGTTGCCTGGAATCGAATGAAAATTTTTGGGAAAGTTCGAATATATGAGTAGATACGTGAATGGTGTTTATTTTTGTCAAATTAAGTTGAATGCGTGGAATTGTAGGTACAGTTGATTGAATTGGGTTTTCGTCCTAAAATATGGACATGTTTTGGTTGGAGGCTTAAATAGTCAAAAATTGAAAGTTGTTAATGTTGTGCTGAGTTGTATTTGTTGTGTTGATGTTGTTGATTGTATGTCGTTCATATGTCGCATACATTGCATTGTTTAAGTTGGCCTTGATGACACTGATTAAGTTGGCCCTTGATGGCACCTGATTAAGTTGAAATGCCTCGATAACCTGGTATATATTTAAGTTGGGAGTTTTACTCCGATGGTACCACATGCATGTGCATAGTCGAGTCGCATCCTGTGTCGTATTATTTATGTTGTTTATGTTGAGCAAGTTGATGAAGTTGTTTTATGTTGATTAAGTCGATTAAGTTGTTTATGTGGATTATGTCGATGACGTTGCTTATATGATTATGTTGATAAAGTTGACTATGTTGATGTTGAAGAAGTTGATTATGTTGATTATGTGATTATGTCGTAAATGTTGATGTGTGTAATAAGTTGATAAAGTATGTTTATAAGTTGCGGGTGATTGGTAAGTGGTTGTTGTTGGATAGTAGTGAAATTGTATGATTCTATCTAACATATTAATTATCATACTTTTGTTATATCATTCGATATCTCACCCCTTCTGCTGATATTTCCCCTACCATGGGAAATGGGCAGGTACTCAAGAATAGCGGTGGAAGTTTGAAGTATTATTATGAAGTCTTTAGTTGCTGTTAGTTCGAGTTGGTATCATGCTCTGATACGTAGCACTCGGGAGGATGTTTTGTTTATGTCGTTGTTATTATAAGTTGATGAATAATTGTTATTACTAGTTGTTTGAAGTTGTTCCTAAGTAGTTGTTATTACTAAATGTTGAATAATATTAATTTGAAAATTTTAACAACTGAATAAAGTTGTGAATGAAGTTTAAGTTGACAGTTGTATGCCGAATGCTATGTATCACTTTTAAATGAAATATAAGTTGTCTGTTGTTTTAAGTTGAAATGTGACATCCCATGTTGTGTTGAAATTTTTTTTAAATACTCTGATATTTTTATTATAATTACCGGGTAGATTTGGGGTGTTACAGATAGCACAAGAAGCTTTAAGAGGTAAGTGCATCACAACTTGAACTCTCTAAATCATGCATTGCTTTGAGGTCCACTGATCATGGACATCTCATACATATCATATATGTTGTGTTTGAACCAATTTACCATGTTATTGCTACCTGTATGATGAGATAACATAGAACATGCAAATCTAGGCCTATTTTGAAATCACTATCAGATTTTAAAATAGGCACATTTTCTGAAAATTCCAAAGGCACCATTGGATTTGTTAGCTCTTGGATTGGCTAGAATTTTGGTAAAACAAAGTTGTGCAATGTTGGTGTCACATGGGTGATGTCTTAACATTGAGTCTTAACATTGGTTTATGTTAAGTGTTTAGCTTGTTGAAGTTGTGAAGTCTGATGTCACATGCGATGTCATGACATCAGATATGCAGATCAGTAAAACATCAGGTTTGAGATGTTTTTAGGGTTAAGCATTTTAGCTAGAATTTGGGAGAGCTGGTAGAGTAATTGGATGCGAATATCTTGGAGGAGATATTTTCTGTTACAAACAGATTTGATGCAGATTTTTAGGAGTGTTTAAAGGCTGAAGATTTAAGAATATTTTGAGGGAGAAAATCTGTTGAAGATTCAGTTTTAAATAACAAATCAGGTCAAATATTGTAGCAGGTCCAAGTCCAGATCAAAGAGCTATTTAAAGCGCATCAATCCTTTGAAGAAAATGACGAAGAAAGAGAGCTAAAGACTGAGAGTCGTTTGTGTCTTCGTGTATGTGTTGTAAACCATTCTAGTGTGAATTGGTGTTGTTGTTTTGAGTTGTTCTTGAACAAAGCTGTGAAGCAGAATCAAGTTGTGATTTTCAAAGTGTGTGATCTTTGAATTATATCACTGAAGCGATTTAGGGATAGAGTAGTGTTCTCATACCTAAGTGGTCTCTTAGGTAGAAAGTTCATTAAGTAGAGATTAAGTTTAGGAGATGTCAACTGGGTTGTTGAGTCTGTAAATTAATTCTATTGATAGTGAAATTCATCCCTGGCTTGGTAGCCCCCAGAGTAAGTTGTTTAACTGAACTGGGTGAACAATTCTTTGTGTACTCTTCTATTGTTTTACATTGTCCATTGCAGAGTGTGTTGTTGTGACATCACATGTAACATCAAATATCTGGTACCATAATTTCAATTGGTATCAGAGCAGGCATCCTGCTCTGAATCTGGGTGAGATCTAGGACTGATACTTTCTGGTAAAGATGGACAAGGAAGTTGGTGGATTTGTGAATAGACCCCCTATTTTGGATGGCTCTAATTATGATTATTGGAAGCCAAGGATGATTACCTTTTTGAAATCCTTTGATAGCAGGGCTTGGAAGGCTATCATAAAAGAATGGAAAGCACTTGTTGTTGTTGAGAAAGATGATGCTGGTAAAGAAAAAGAAGGCAGCTCAAAACTGAAACCTGAAGAAGAATGGACCAAGGAAAAAGATGAGCTTGCCCTTGGGAATTCCAAAGCTTTAAATGCTATCTTCAATGGAGTTGATAAGAACATATTCAGGTTGATAAATACCTGTGAAGTTGCTAAGGAAGCTTGAGACATCTTGAAGACTACTCATGAAGGAACTTCAAAGGTTAAGATGTCAAGACTCCAACTTCTGACATCAAAGTTTGAAAGTCTAAAGATGAAACAAGATGAAACTATTCATGACTTTCATATGAGTATTCTTGAGCTGTCTAATGCCTCTAGTGCTCTTGGAGAGAAGATGACTGAAGAAAAACTCGTGAGGAAAATCCTTAGATCCCTTCCCAAGAGGTATAAGATGAAGGTGACTGCAATTGAAGAAGCTCAAGACATTAGTAAAATGAGGGTTGATGAGCTTATTGGATCACTTCAAACTTTTGAGTTAGGGCTGAATGAGGAGGAACCTGAAAAGAAGGCCAAGAGTATAGCCTTGGTATCCAATACTCAAGAAGAGAAGAAAGGGAATGATGCTGAATCTCAGGAGGAGCTGTCTCAGGCCATTGCTATGCTGGGAAGACAGTTTAACAAGGTTTTCAAGAGGATGAATAAGAACTACAAACCTAATGTTAAGAACATCTCCTCTGACATCAGCAAGTTAAAAGAGAAGGATGAAGAGAAGACTGCTCAAGACAAAGGGATTCAATGCTTTGAGTGTGAAGGTTATGGACAATGTCAAGAAAGAATGTCCTACATTCCTTAAGAAGCAGAAAAAGGGCATGACTGTTTCCTGGTCTGAGACTGATAGTGAAAGTGAAGACGAGTCAGCCAAGCATGTCAGAGCATTGACAGGAACTTGTGTTTCTGATGGAGAATCAAGTGATGAGGAACTGACTTATGAGGAGTTAGCAACCTCCTATCAAGAGTTATGTCTGAAGAGTGCAGAGGTTTGTCAAGAAAGTGAAAAACAAAAGAAACAGATTGTTCAGCTTGAGACTGTAAAAGCTGATCTTGAAAATGAAGTCTTATTAGTTAAATCTCAACTTGATCAAATGACAAAATCTGTGAGAATGTTGAACAGCAGATCTGATACTCTTGATAAGATCCTTCAGACAGAAAAGGTAGCTGGAGACAAGACTGGATTAGGATTTGTTGCTGAGGGAAAGGTTTCTGCTGAAGCTAGTACTTCAGGAACCAAAAAGGACATGTTTCAACCAATGTCTCACCATAACAAAAAGAGACACAATCCTAAACCCAAGCAGGTTGCTCACCAACAACCACAAAATGTTGGGAAAAGGTATGCTCATGGTCCTCATCAAGGGAAGGTACATACTTATGGAGCTAGGCAGTTTATGCCTCCTCAATACCATAGGAGCATGCAGGCTTCTAGGTTTAAACAAAACATGTTTCATCAGATATCTCAACATCAGGGGAATATGTATGGTTTTGAATATAAGAATACTGTGCCTCATCATTATGGAAGAAGGAAGCCACATCATCATAGAAGACAGCCTAAGAGACAGAATCCTCACTACAGGAGACATACAAACTATGGAAGAAAACAACACCAGTACTATGGATGGAAGCCACATCAGTTTCATCATCAAGGGGGCGGGAAGTTTAACAACTTCAGAGAAGAAAGAGTAAGGTGCTTCTATTGTGGAAGATTTGGCCATATGCAATTTTCTTGCTTCAAGCTTCATGGTTATCCCAAGTTTATCCCTCAACCTAGACAGAAGGATAACAGACCAAAGGTTGTTAAACAGTGGGTTCCTAAAGCTGAGGTTACATGTCTATTGGCTCATATTTCAGATAGCCACTCTGCTAAGGATGGATGGTACTTTGATAGTGGATGTTCAAAGCACATGACTGGATTCAAAAACCAATTGGTGGATGTCAATTCTTTCTCCTCAATTGATGTTACTTTTGGAAATGGAGAGAAATGGGTGGTAAAAGGTGTTGGAAAAGTGAAGTGTCATGATGGACCTGATATTGACAATGTGCTTCTTGTCAAAGGGTTGAGTGCTAACTTGATTAGCATAAGCCAGCTCTGTGATGATGGATATAAGGTTAGCTACACTAAAGATGAGTGTTTGATAACTAATGAGGAAAATGAGGTAGTTATGAAAGGAGTCAGATCCAGAGATAATTGTTATCAATGGATACCTCAAGAGGTCTGCTCATCTAATGATGCTAAGGTTGATGTTGTGACATCAGACTGTAACATTGAGTGTGAAAGTCTGAACATGGTGAAAGGTCAATTAGGGGTAATAACTTATGGTGTGAATTCTTTTAAAAATTTAAAAGGAAAGTTATTTTGGAGGGAGTAACTCATTGATGGGCGTTTAAGTGATCCACAAAATTAGGCTCCACACTTTAGGCCATCATTTCCTATTGTAGCTATCACACGCTTCATCAAAAATCATACCCCTAGACTGTTTGTCTCCTTCTCCATCAACAGAAGTAGCAATCCTTCCCTGATCCACAAGTGCTTCACAGGAACAATGTCAAAACATATATCATCTCCATCTAAGAAATCTGCATCACAAAGTTTGTCGCGAGATAAAGCTAGGGTTTCTACAGAAGAGTGCTCTGCAGAAGAAGCTTTGAATATAGCACCCATCTCCATGATGGTTCCTGAATCTGGTAAGTCAAGACCTTCCAAACTTCAACCAAAAAGGGCTGAAACAAAATTTAATGGTAATGAAACTAAGAGGCTAGTCACTAGTGTACTCTTTAGCGATAAATCTGCATCTAGGTCTTCCACCTCTCAAGCTGTTGAGGAGAGGTTTGATGTTGATCGCAGTCTTAATCAGATTGCCACCAAGATTTTGGATAAGGGTTTATCTGTAAAAGAAATTTTTATTCCCCTTAGACAAATGCCTGCTGAAAAGGAAGACATGCAAAGTGCTGCTACAAATCTTCACAAACTGGCTATGTTTGTTATTGAAGATGCTGAAGTGGGTGGTGAAGAAGAAGGTGTTCAGGAGGAAGCTGATGTTGAAACAAATGTCAGAACATCGCCTGACAGGAATGTTAGAGCTAGCCCTAGTGAAAAGAAGAATACTGATAAGGTGGATGTAATTGATCTGTTTGATAATGAAGTGATTGGAAGAGCTGTCCCAGGGATTGCCAATAGATTGAAAACAAGGAAAGGAAAGAATGTGGAAGCTTCTCCTAAGAAGTCAGCTGAAGGGAAGAGGAAAAAGGCTTCTGTGGTTGGTCCAACCAAGTCATGGAGCAAAATGGCTGTGAAATCCAAAAAGAGAAAGGTAAGGGAGGATTCAGAGTCTGAATTTGATGTTGAGGGTGATGTTCAAGACATCACACCTGTGAGAAGGTCTATATTAAAAAGAATTGCTGACAAGATCCCTGATATCCCTGTTGACAATATTTCATTTCACTATGCTAGCAGTGCATCCATGTGGAAATTTGTCTGTCAGAGGAGACTAACACTGGAGAGAGAACTTGGTGGAGATGCCTTGGATCTTAAGGAAGTCATTGAATTGATTAGATTTGCTGGGTTAATGAAGACTGTGTCTGGACTGTCCAAGTGCTATGATGGATTAGTCAAGGAATTTATTGTCAACATTCCTATGGCTATTAATGACAGTAGAAATATGGATTTTAGAAAGGTTTATGTGAGAGGCCAATGTGTAAACTTTTCTCCTGAGGTAATTAACACTTATCTAGGAAGGGATGAGCAGGAGTATAGAGAGTTAGAAGAAACAGACAATGTTGTGTGCAAGGAAATCACAGCAGGGCAAGTGAAAGTCTGGCCTCTGAAAGGAAAATTGTCTGCCAGTTTGTTAAGTGTTAAATATGCTATTCTGCACAGAATAGGAGCAGCTAATTGGGTCCCTACCAATCACAAGACAACTATCTCTGATGGATTGGGAAAATTCATTTATGCTGTTGGGACAAAGAGGTTGTTTGATTATGGGGCTTATATATATGATCAGACTATCAAGCATGCTGCTACAAATGCAGTGAAGATGCATATTGCCTTTCCCTCTCTCATTTATGGGATCATCTTGTCACAACATCCTGAGAATCTTCATCAATCTGATGTGGTGTGTAAGAGAGAAACTGCCTTGTCAATCCACTATAAGCTATTTGAAGGGAAGCATGTCCCTGACATTGTCAAGACATCAACTTCAACATCACAACAGCCACCTGCCAAAACTGGGTTGATTTCAGAATTGGAGGATGCTTGCAAGGAGTTGGATGAAGTCATCAGAGTGAGTACTGAACGAAAGCTAAAATTTGAAAAACTTCTCATGACTCTGAGATTGGCAGAAAAAGAAGATGAAGCAGTCAATGCTAGCCAAAATGATGATGATGTTAAAGGACCAGGTTCTGAAGAAGGTGGCCCTAGCACTGATGGTGAAGATGGGTCTAGCTCAGATGAAGATTAAATTTCTTTAGTTGTTTCTGCTAGACAGTAGTTTTTTTGCTTTTGTTGTTTTGTTTTGCACTTGATGTGCTTAATTATGTAATTTGAATATTGTGGCTTTTTAAGCACTTTTTATGTTCTATGATTTGTCTTGTCTTAAATGCTGACTTTAGACTGACAATGAGAGCTAGCTTAGGACTAACTGGTAGTTAGTAGGTGGTTGTCCAATTATGGCTAAAAAGGGGGAGAGTTAGCCAAGCCAATATGTGCTGCAGAAGCAGGGGAGTTTGTTTGTGCAGCTGTGTGCAGCTGGAAGATGATTCTGGTGTTAAGGGGGAGCTTGACCCTTTGCTGAGCTGATGAAGTATGTGCAGCATTTTGAAGTAGGAACTGTTTTGAAGGAGTGCTGCTAACTGCTAGAAGTTTTAATTTTTTTCATTTTTATCCGCTGCTGAAGTCTCTGATGTTGCAGAGATTGTTTTAGCCAAAATTAGCCAAAGGGGAAGATTGTTAGCTCTTGGATTGGCTAGAATTTTGGTAAAACAAAGTTGTGCAATGTTGGTGTCACATGGGTGATGTCTTAACATTGAGTCTTAACATTGGTTTATGTTAAGTGTTTAGCTTGTTGAAGTTGTGAAGTCTGATGTCACATGCGATGTCATGACATCAGATATGCAGATCAGTAAAACATCAGGTTTGAGATGTTTTTAGGGTTAAGCATTTTAGCTGGAATTTGGGAGAGCTGGTAGAGTAATTGGATGCGAATATCTTGGAGGAGATATTTTCTGTTACAAACAGATTTGATGCAGATTTGTAGGAGTGTTTAAAGGCTGAAGATTTAAGAATATTTTGAGAGAGAAAATATGTTGAAGATTCAGTTTTAAATAACAAATCAGGTCAAATATTGTAGCAGGTCCAAGTCCAGATCAAAGAGCTATTTAAAGCGCATCAATCCTTTGAAGAAAATGACGAAGAAAGAGAGCTAAAGACTGAGAGTCGTTTGTGTCTTTGTGTATGTGTTGTAAACCATTCTAGTGTGAATTGGTGTTGTTGTTTTGAGTTGTTCTTGATCAAAGCTGTGAAGCAGAATCAAGTTGTGATTTTCAAAGTGTGTGTTCTTTGAATTATATCACTGAAGTGATTTAGGGATTGAGTAGTGTTCTCATACCTAAGTGGTCTCTTAGGTAGAAAGTTCATTAAGTAGAGATTAAGTTTAGGAGATGTCAACTGGGTTGTTGAGTCTGTAAATTAATTATACTGATAGTGAAATTCATCCCTGGCTTGGTAGCCCCCAGAGTAAGTTGTTTAACTGAACTGGGTGAACAATTCTTTGTGTACTCTTCTGTTGTTTTACATTGTCCATTGCAGAGTGTGTTGTTGTGACATCACACGTAACATCACATATCTGGTACCAGAATTTCAGGATTCCTCATGAAATTCTAGGAAGGGTGCACCTAAATTTTGTCCCAATCCATGGAGAAATAAGGAAGATAGAGCCTTCATTCAAGAGGCCTGGATTCTTCCATATTTGAATGCGTCCTCGATGGTTACTCCGACTTCCATAATTTTAGAGAATTCTAATGGCACAACACCTACAATCCTAGCATAATAAGAGTCTGACGGCGTTCTTAGAAACATATTGGCCAACTCTTTCTCTTAGAGCGGTAGATAAACTTGGGTTGCCAATTCTTTCCACCGTCGTGCGTACTCCCTGAAGGAATCGTTGTCCTTCTGACTCATGCTCATCAATTAATCGTTGTCTGGAGCCATGTCCATATTGTAACTGTACTGCTTCACAAAAGCGTCCGCTAGGTCTTCCCAAGACTGGATACAGTTCCTTTCTAGCTTCATATACCACATCAAGGATGCACCACATAAACTTTCTTGAAAGCAGTGAATCATCAGCTTGTCGTTGTTGATATAAGCGGTCATCTTTCGGCAGAACATCGTCAAATAGTACCTTGGACAACTAACACCCTTGTATACTTCAAAGACAAACATTTTGAACTTCGGGGGAATAACCACGCCCGGAACTAGACACAAGTCATGACCTTAAGACCAGATGCATTAAGTCTTTTCATCATCATCAATTGTTCCTTGAGATTACGAAATCCTTCCTCGATTTCTGTAACTCTAGGATCATTTGAATTTGTCGTAGGGTGGACATTCTAAAGATTCGACATATATCTCAGAAATCGGGAATCTCTTTCATCAACTTGAATACCCGGGTTAACTTGCATAGGCTGAGATCGAGTAGGAATATCCACTTGTGGAGCGTTGCGGTCAGGAGGAAAACCAAACATCGGATTAGTCATCACTCTGAAGCCTGACATGGGATCCACATTCTCTGTCCTCTCCATTATCCTTCATTAGCTACTTCAAGCTCGGTACGAATGCCGGGAAATCAGCTGAGTGACACAAGGACAATAGACCGAATGAGCTGTTTAGGGAAAAGACGTAAATGCAATGCTACATGATGAATGTTGTGCAAATGCAGATGAGATTCAAGGAACTCAAAAGTTATGTTTGCAAACACCATAAAGTGGATAACACTTTCTGATAACTGAAAATCTCATTTCATTGAAAATTTGAAGGATTACAAAATAGAGTACAACCTCCAAAATCCATGGTAAAACCTATAGTGTTTGCAAGATAACTCCAAGTTCCTTGAAGAGGGTAGAAAGATGGTGCATGATTGCATGAATAGATGAATGCACAAACACAGGCATACACATATTCACGTATATTTAGGCAAACAGACAAGTCCTAGGTTTGAAGATCACGAGCGTGGAGCCATGGTCTACCCATCCCAAAGGTATGTACTAAAGGTTTTCAATCTGAAGAACAGGGTTCTAAGAAGTTCCCAGAGTCAACAACCCATCTTTCGGATATTATCGAATTCCCAAATAACTCAATAGTCAATAATATTCTCAAGAGAGTCTCGTCCGAGTGTAGTATCGCGTATTAACTATTTTGGGAATCAACTCCCTCATAGTCATCGCACTACGCCCTAAGAGGCCAAGTGGGGTTAAAGGTAACTGCGGTTCTCAGTCTCACGGGCTCCTAGGTCGAAAATAATACAGTCTTCACGAATAAACTCGTTAAACAATATTAAGTTCAAGAGGGCCTCAACGGAGTGGTGATTTCTCAATTCAACTTCTTCGGGAATCAACTCCCTCAAAGTCTCCTCGAATGTATCACCTTCCTATCATAATTGCACTCAAGTCCGAGTGTAGGACTTATCTCACCACACAAAGTAGTAACCCAATTAGATACCAAGCACAACAGATATATAAATATAAAAGCAAGTAAGCAAGTGGATAACAAAAATAAAAATAAGTTAGGGGAAACCCTCGAAAAAAGTTCCCCCGTAGAGTCGCCATTTCTGTCGCGGTGAGAATTGGATATCAAGCTATTGATTAACTTGAATCGCAAATCATTATTCACCACCGGTCTTTGATTTATCCAAGGAAATGGAGAAAGATCGAATAACCCACAGTATGCAATGCAACGCAACGCTAGAGAATCTAAGGTTCGGGGGTTGGTTATATCTAGGGAAGGTATTAGCATCCTAAATATATGTAGTACTCTACAGGAACCTCTTGTTAATACTTATGTTATCAACTAAATGTTATCTGTTTACTAAGGGTTAAAGGGATAGGAAGACCTAAGGGTTTATTTCTAGGTATGCTCGCCAAGATATCGCATCTCGTGCCTACGTATCCTGACGGGGGTGGAATCAGAGCATCCGTAGTTCCCCTCCGAGGGTAAGTTAAAGTTTGAATTGGTTTAGGAGAAAAGACGGGTCGTCATCTTAAGAAGAGTGTTTAAACCACCACAGATTTATGAGAATGGGTCTTTGCTTTATCTTAGGAGAAGGGCTCTAACTCAGATATAAAATTGACGAGTATGCCACATACCTCTCCTAAGTGGAAAAGGAATCCACATCTTGACTATATTGTGGGGTAGGAGATGTATATCTCTTCTAGAGATGACTCACATCTAATTCTCTTGTAGGGAGAATCAGGGAACTAAGTTGTTTAATTGACTTAGGGGGACTAACCTAAGGAACTATCTTAAAGTAGTTATCTAAGGATATTTATCTTAAGAGGGCATAAAAGCCACTAAGAGATGAGTGTGATAAATGCAAATGATATGCAACATGCACGACATGATAGTCATGCATGGGTTCTTCCCTTGGATAGATGCAAGTAATTATAAAAGCGTTAAGCATAAAAGCTAAAGGCATGAATATTCAACATGTAAAGTAGGCATTTATAATGTACAATATGTCATGGATCAAATATGCATCATGTGAGGGATATATATATAGTTTAAGAGAGCACGAGTACATAAGGATAATAAAAGGCATTGTATGAATTAAGGCTAAGGTTTTATATCCTATTTTGAATTAGCATAAAATATTAAACGATATAATTACTAAAAAGAACAGATAAATATAAGTGTGATTAAAATTTTTATAAGGCGTACACATTAAATTTAATTATAAATTTATTTAATTAAAAAAATGAATAAAATTAAGAACTATTTGATTATAAAAAATAATTATATGTTAAATTATAACATTTATAAAAATTGAAATTAAATTGAAAACAAAATAACCTAAATAGATAAAAGCATCTTTTATTATTTTAAATGAAGTAAAAAAATAGTTTTATTATTTTAAAAAGGGTTTTATTTTATTATAAAAAACGTTGTATTTAATATCATTAAAAACGTTTATATTTTATTTAAAAAGAGGGTTTTATTATTATTAAAAAAATTTAAGTATTTTATTTCTATTATTTAATAAAAAGTTTTAATTTGTTATAAAAAGAAGGTTATATTTAATATTATTAAAAGTTTTACTTATATTAAAAAAATTTATTTTTATTATAAAAAACTTTATATTTCTTATTATTAAAAAAGTTATTCTTATTACAGAAAAAGAGTTTATAATTTATATTTAGGATTAAAAATACAAAAACTAAAAAAAAAAAGATAAAAGAAACGCAGGCAAATGGGGGTCTATCGTAGACCTCTGATCAGAATCCACCTTCTCCGTTTGATCAGATGAGTCAAGAAGTTGACTCATATCGACAACCTGGAACGAGGGTGCATATTAAAGCCTGTGGGTGCACGCGCGTTGGATCATCCTAATATCATAAACCCAGAAAAAACAAAAAGAGACCAAAATCAACAATCCCCTTTCTCTCTCTTCGACAAACTTTCTCACTCTCAGCTACCCTCACTCTCTTTCGTTTTGCTCAAACTCCCTCACCGCTAACCGGCACAAAAGAGCTCTGTCGTCCGCAGTTCCCTCTCTCGCAAACCTCAGTGCCCTCATTCCTCCTCTCTCGTTGTGCATCAATGCTCTCAACTTCGACCGTCTCTCCGCAAGCGTATTTCTTACCTTTGTCAAAGCGAATTTCTCGAATCGGAACGAAACGAACGCGACATTTTCGAATCGTACAAATTGGTGGCATCAATCAACAATTAAACACTTACACATGCGATACATGAGGAAGGTGGATCAAAATAACCTGTCGGAGTTTGTCCGACGCGTCTTCGGCGGCGATATTCGGTACGTTCAGGTATCCTTATTCTGCACTCTTGTTGCTTGCATATTGTATGTGGGGTGATGCTATTGTGTATGCTTCAATTTTGAGCGTGTTCTTTTCAATGCCCTGCTATGCTGCCTTCAAATTAGTATGAATTTCTCTGCCCTCCTGCTGCGTGCGTATGTATATGATTGATATCCTTCTTCTGTGAATACTGCTGTGTGTATGTATAAGCTGATGATTTTGCAAAAAGAACGTGGGTACTCTTCTGAGTTTTGTGTGTGAATTCTATATTGCCTGTGTGTGCAAGTGTTATGATCACTGTGAATATTTTTTGCTGGCTTTTGATGCGTGTGAGTATGTGTAATGTACTGGTATGTATCCTCAACTTTTTTTCAATTTTTGTGTGCGTGAGGTAATATGGCACTGATTTGTGATGATCCCCTCCCTCCCATGTGGCCACTTCTTCCCTCTTTTTATAGCTATTAGAAGAATCAAAATCATGAATTTCTTCCCGTTTTCGTGTCGAACATATCTGAGTTTACTTTGGAAAAAAATAGGATTATGGTTCTTGCTCCATGAATTTGCAATTATGAGCATGGTTTTAAATTGCGGATGCGGCTGCTGATGCGGTTGCGGTTGCAGTCACTGCGGTTGCGGATATTGCGGCTGTTGCGATGCGGATTGCGGTCGTTGCGGCGTGAATTTATTTTCTATCGACATAAAATAATATACTTTATTATATGTATTAGGTTTCAAATGTCATCTATTGTTGCGGGCTGATGCGGTCTGATGCGGGCTAATGCGGTTATTGCGGTGTTATGATGCGGCCGATGCGGCGTTATGATGCGGTTTTTAGTGTGATTTACAATCACACCGCAATTGCGGCCTGATGCGGGTGCGGACACTACCGCAACCGCAATATTGCGGCCGCATCAGGTGATGCGGTCCGCAATTTAAAACCATGATTATGAGCTTTCCCTTTCTAGCTAATTTTGTCTGAGACATGTTTGGTTTCAATTGATGGTGACTCAGTTTTTTTGATTTTTATTTCAGACAGGTCATTGATGAGCCTTCAATGGGTGAACTGTGATATTCAAGAAATTTCAACGAGCAGACTGTTTTATTTGTAATCGGATGGTCATTCTGATTGAGGACATCGCCCCACTTCCGTCTTCAATGTATTTGTTCCTACAACAAAAGGTTTTGAAAAAAAAAACTGGAGTATTACTATCGCCTCTTTCAGCTTGCTAAAAGCTTTCCTTGCGTCCTTATTACAACAAAATGACTCCCCTATGTAAGTTGGTCGAAGGTTCTACAAGTGATGCCTATCATTGATTAAACTTGCCATTTCTACTTATCCTATCTAATGACTATTTTGACATCTCATAATGTATTCTTGAATGTCAATTTCAGGTACTGTTGGCAAGAACTTTTCCAAGTTTGGCAGCAATGTTTTTCAAGTAATCTGAATGATCATGGAAATATGATATGGCTTTCTTTAAACAGGTGACATCAACTTCTCCATCTATACTTATAGTATCGGTTGAACCAGACAGCAGCTTGCCAACACATCTCCTTAGCAAAATTTGCCATGTCTCAAAAAACTTAGAAGTACCAAGTACGTTTTACAAGCCTGTCATACCCCAAATTTTGACCACCAAGATTTTCCATCATTGTGCAAATCATCACCACAATATTGATGTACTTCCAAGCCTCATCAATCTCCTCAAAGATGATTGAGCATTCACCACAATAAAAAATTAAGGTTTTGAGCCCTCTCAAAGCACTTAGACAAAAGATTAATCAAGAAATAACATGATCTTCAACTTGTCTAACCTATCAAACACCCATAAGGGATCAAGAGGACTCCCATATCAAGAATCAAGCACAAAGCTGCAACATTCCAAGTGGAGGAAGCCTCAAGATCGCCAGTGTCACCAAATTAGGGTTTTGGTCTATCAAGGTCTCCAAATGGAAATTTTCTTCTGCGCATGAGCCAATGCTTCAAAGCACAACCCAAGATACGCCAAGGGACCTCATGGACCCAATCATCAAGTTAAATTAGCCTCAGGGGATGCATTCATAAAAAATAAGGAATTAGGGTTTCTTGACCTAATTCACCCCTAAGTTGACTTTTGGAGCAAAGCATGAGCCAAAACCTCAAGACATGATTTGAGTACCTCAAACACACCACATTGATCCATTTACAACAATGGATTGATCCAAGAAGCTTGATTCACAAGTTTCATTTTCATCTGGACCACAATTAGGGTTTTGAGGAAAAAGTCAACTGTACCTTTGACTTTTGATTAGGACTTGCTCCCAAACCCTGAAACATGATTCAAGACACCCTAAAACACCTATGGAATCTATCCATTAGGTTTGAATTGGGTCAAGAACTTGATTGCACAAAGGATCACACAGTTTGGATTTCATCTGGCAAAAAGTCAATTGTGCCCAAAATCAAGTTTGACTTTTTGGAATTTTTCACAAATATGGTTCCCCTAAGGCAAAAACAATGTTAATGTATGATTTTGATCATCATTCATTAAGAAAAATCAAGAAAAATGAGGTTTCTTGCAAAAGGGGCAACCTTGAGAAACCAAAATTTTTCTAAGTTATGGAATAAAAGTGATTTTATACCAACTTTGCAAGGTCATAACTCCTAAACCACAAGACCTTTTTCTCCCATTCAAAGCTCAAATGAAATTCCATCTGACATACTCCAAATATGTTAACTACAGTTAGTGAAAATCTGCCTAAGTTAAAAACAATCCAAAATCCAAAATGTAGAGGCATTTTTCACTATGATCCAAGGGGATTCAGAACCATTTGTGAACATCAAAGTTGAAGTATGTCATGCAAGCTTTCTAAAGAGTACAAGAACACTCAAAAACTCCATTTGATCTAGGAGTTATGGATCTCACAAGTTGCCTAAAAACCAACTGTTTTTTGACAACATTTGGTGCAAACTTGCACCCCACGATTCCTTAGACTGATTTTGAACACTTTGATCATTCAAATTTTGTCCAATTACAACACAAATGAATGAGTGATCTGATCCATAACACAAAATGCCAAAAAAACCTAGCCTTCCATGTGCAAAATCATCATGAAAGGAACCTTGAAATTCAAATTTGGCATCAAGCATTTAATGGATACATCAAGGTGGCATGGACTGAAGCAAACCCAACTGAATGAGTCAAGCCTTATCCCTGCAACAGAAGACCATAGGCTTGTGCTCTAATCTCAAGTCAATGATCATGGAATACTAGAATTCCTTTATGCAACCATTGGCCACATACATGTACCAGTTGCCATTCACTATTGCTTGCAAAACAAACTTGCTCTACTATAAATAGAGCTCATTTGTGATCAATTTGAGTACACCAAAGCACCCAAACTGATGCTTTACCCAAAATCTCTATTTCACTCCAAAAAACGCCTTCTCTTGCAAGTCACTATCGGGTTTTGCATTTGAGAACAAATCTGTCCAAACCAATGATGCAAACACCTCACATACATCATATGTAAGTGATTCAAACACTAAAACAACATCTGGAACATCAGAATCACAAAGTGATATCCCATTTGCTCAAGTTCAAGAACCTTCTGCAGAAGGATTCGAGCTGGTCAGACCAAGAAGTTTCTAACCACTCCAAGCATTCAAACACATTCCTTGGCACCTAAGGAAGCTGTCCAGGTCCTTACAACACATTTGTAATACCTCCAACATAGAGCTCGATCACCAGCTGCAAGAGGTAAGCCTGAAGCCTTTGAACTCTATATTCCATGCATCATAAATGTTATTTCAAGTTACCATCTTGTTTCTGCATGTGTGTAGAGTAATAACCCTCA
This sequence comes from Lathyrus tuberosus, assembly GCA_022829125.1. Lineage (NCBI taxonomy): Eukaryota > Viridiplantae > Streptophyta > Magnoliopsida > Fabales > Fabaceae > Lathyrus > Lathyrus tuberosus. The sequence continues at coordinate 9,742,616 of JALAZF010000078.1, forward strand.
ATCAATTGATGTTTATAATTCGTGTATGGGATTTCATATTAGTTTTTGCAAATTCTAGGGTTCATCTGTTCATCACATGATAATTTACTCTACACTAAAAGTAAATGAAATTGAATATTGCCATCATGTTCCTTGTTAAAAAACACACAACTTTGGTGTTTGAATCATGTCAAATGGTTGCGTATTGAGAGAGATAGCATAGGTTTTGCAAATTCAGAAGTTGGCTCGAGGAAGAAGATGAAGTCTGGGGCGTAATTTGAATTTGCCACGCATTTTTCATATATTATTTGTTGGTTTGGTTTAGTTATCACCAGCACACGCTAGCTCAGTTGGCAATGTCGTGTTTTGTGAGTTGGAGGGCGAGAGGTCGTGGGTTCAATCCCCACTTATGACCAATTTTTTATAGCTTGTCCAATTTCATTATTTTTTCATATTATTTTCTTAAATGATTTGAAAAATTAATTTCTCTCTGAGTTTTTATGTTTTTGAATTAATTCTTTTTTTCAAAATTCATAAAAATATTAAAATATTTTATTCTACAAAAATTTCACAAAAATATTATTTATTTTATTTGTTTTTAAACATTTAAAAATATTTCTTTTCTCTTGATTTTTCAAAACCAAATGAGTTTTAAATCATCTTGTGATTAAAATGTCATTTTTCAAACCTTAACCAAAAATCACAAGTTGTTTATTTAAACTTATTTGGTATTTTTATCATTTTTTAATTAATTTTCTTTGAAAAATTACTTTTAAATTCAAAATTAGGGTTTCCTCTAAATTTTGATTTTTCAAACATTTTTCAAACATTTTTTGGGCCACTAATAGAGTGTAAGACCCAAATCCCTTGTATATAAAATAATTTGGGCCTCAGTCATTGTATTAGTCCTATTACGTAAAAATCTCGGCGCGATCGCCGTTTTCAAACAATTTTAACATGGGCCTTCCCTTGTGTTATAAGTCCCATTTTTCTTCTTTTCCAAACAATTTTTGGGCCTCTTCTTGAGTTGTAAGCCCCATCTCTTGTACAAAAATAACTTTTGGGCCTCTAATAGAGTATAAGACCCAACCTCTTTGTAAATACAATAATTTGGGCCTCAGTCATTGTATAAGTCCCGATACGATTTTCAGATCAACGGTGCGATCACTGTTATTTCTGGGCCTCTCCTTGAGTATAAGTCCCAATCTCCTTTTAAAACAACTTTCCCCTTTGATTTAGATTCAAATTCATAGTTGTTATCAAAACTTTCTTTAATTTCTTGAATAACTAACCATACAACTGTTACAATGGAAGCTTGCTCACCTGTAAGTTCTAATAACTTTCTATTACATACTTGTTTATATATACTTGTTTATAATGCTGGAAGCTTGCTCACCTGTAAGTCCTACTACACTCTTTTACATACTTGCTTATATATTTCATCTGTATATATATGCCTGTATTTTATCTGCTTAGAGTTTTCCCCAGCAATTAGGTCTAGGATTAGATTAAGCCAACAACCACTCTTTTAACACAGTCAAAACTAGTTCCCCTTAGGAAATTCCAGATACAGTCTTGCCTCCTCTTGGACTTATACAATATGGAACAGAGAAAGGCATTTTTCCCGGTGAAACTTTTCTCAAGACTGTCACTACTAGAAATTTGTCTAAGAAATTCATTTCCACGGAGAGGATTAATTCCCAGTGAAACCTCTCTTGAATTTCTTCAAACCCTAGAACTGTTCTCTAAAGGATTAATTCCCGGTGAAACCTTTCTTGAACTTTTCTTAAGTTGGACCTTCGGGCTTCCTAAAAGCATCCCCAGCCACCTCTTGGCCTTTGTACAAGGACCCACATGTTTCTTAGAAGTTCTCATGCCTCCTCTTGGGCTTAGTACAAGGACCCGAGACCTCTTACAAGTATAGGACATAACCTAGTCATCCTTTGTTAGAGCAGTCTTTTTAAGAGTCAAAACCTCAGACCAAATTAGGCTTGATTCTCATCCCTTAAAACTCCAGCCTCCTCTTGGGCATCATACAAAGTTAAACCTTTCATACCAGTAAACTTGGACAGTCTCATCTCCTTTTGGATTTCAAGAAACCCTCAAGTTTCCTAAAAAACACGGGAATAACCTTGATCATTTCATAAACACTCAATCTTTCATCTTGAAATTCCCCAGCCAGGGTCATCTTACCATCAATACAACACTAGCCAAAATCAGGACCTCAAGGCATCCGATATCTCAACTCTTCTGTAATCCTCAGTAAGAGTTGATTCCCCACTTTGGACCTGTCTCTGGATCTCAATAATCCTCAGCAGAAGTTAGCCTCCTCTTAGGCTTTATATAAGAAATTCCCCAATCAGCCTCCTCTTAGGCTTTGTATAATGATTCTTTTTTTCTCAGCAAAGTATGCCTCAATCTTGGGCTTTGTACAAGACACCTAGAATATCCTCAGCTGAGTCAATTTCTTTTTTTTAGCCTCAATCTTGGGCTTTGTACAAGACACATATAAATATTCCCAAGTGGAGTCAATAACTCTTTTTCTAGCCTTAATCTTGGGCTTTGTACAAGACAGATAAAACCTCTCACCAGTAGAGTCAGTTTCTTCTTTTAGACTCAATCTTGGGCTTTGTACAAGACACATACACATATTCCCTAGTAGAGTCAACAACTCTCTTTTAGCCTCAATCTTGGGCTTTGTACAAGGCAGACAAAATATTTTCCCAGAAAATTTAATGTTCAGCCTCCTCTTAGGCTTTGTATAATGATATCTCCAAAAGAGTCAGTCTCTTTTTCAGCCTCAATCTTGGGGCTTTATACAAGACAGATAAAACTCCCTAAATAGAGTCAACCTTTTAGCTTCAACCTTGGGCTTTGATCAAGGCACATAAAAAAAACCAATATCCCCTCAGAGGAAATAAAAAATCTCTCTGTAGGAAGACATTTCTCTGTACATCACACATCAAAACAGAAAATCAAACAAACCTAATCCCAGATAACTGTTGTAAGTGGCACACTTGTTGAGTCAAATATCCAAGCTGTAGTCCATCTCTTATCCTGGTAAATCATCTTTCATCTAATTGCTGTAAGTGGCAAGCCTCTGGATTATTTACATCCAAGCCCATGTCCCTCTTTTAGCATGAAAGATTCCTAAGGAAAAATGGCATTGCTCAACACTGAGTTAAAGTTTCCTCCTTCAGAACAAATCCCTCATAAAGGAAATTATGGTATTGTTGGATTCTCATATCCTAGTTAAAGTAATTCTCCTTTATAACCAAATACCCCAACAACTGTGATGGACAGGCGAGATATCTCCTTTAGAGATGACAAATTCTCTCTCAGTCAAACCTTTTAGCTTCAATCTTGGGCTTTGAACAAGACACAAATACTCCTTTAGCTTCAATCTTGAGTTTTGAACAACACACATATACTTCTTTAGCTTCAATCTTGGGCTTTTAACAAGACACAAAACATCTTTCCTCCCATAGAATAGGAGGAACTACGACTGATCTAATTTCCCTGTTTTCTTTAACGAGAATATGTAGGCATAAGATTGCGAAATCTTGGCGAGCACACTAATAAAAAAACTTTAGGTCCAGTACCTTACCAAAAACATCGAAAAACCCGAAAACAATAAAAATACTCTCTCAACACTCCCAAAGGAGAAACTTTCCCAACCCATGACAGATAAACACCAGTAAGTAGATAACAATAGAATTTGCTAAATGATCTATGGATAACCATATATAGGATGGGTAATCGATAACTCCCCATTGTATAACCTGACCCCGGACCTCCCAATCTCTTAGAATTTGTTAAAGAAAACATTTGCGTGCAAGGTTAGTTTTAGATAGCTTCCCCTTCCTTTCCAGCTTCATAGGATAAATAAGAAATCAGAAAGTAGCACCCAATTCCAACCAATGGCGATAAGGTGGCCGCGTCACCGACAAAAATCGCACGCTACAAAGCCATCAACATTAAAATTTGCTATGACCTCTTGAATGTCAACAAGACCCTCTGAAACAAAATGCCACATTTTTCAAGATGCCAGAAGAATTTATATCACGCGGTGTAGTACGTCTAACATCAGCTTTTGGATGATACAAGGCAAACCAAACTTTAGACTAATCCAACATCTTATATAAAAATCTTATAGAGTGAATCATCTTTCTTTGAACGTGCTTTGTTATTCTGAGGGAAATGTTAACTGCTATACGGAGTTCAGACAGATACTTTGTATTAACAATTATTAGAATCTTTTTGTTTTAGCCAGCTGACATCAAATATATCGAGTCACCAATTTTTTGCGATAGTTCACACAAGTTGATAGGATTTTGGTGATCCCGTGATGCACATAATCATTTATGGGGACCTTTTCTATCAAGGACAGTAAAGCCTGCTGGCATTATTCATCTTTAAAACTGCAGTCCATTAGGGAGTCCAATAAAACAATAAAAAAACTTCAATGTTGACTCCTTAGAAAATTCTAATAAAACCCCTAGCAAAACACCTAGTTCTTTTAAAATCTCTAAGGCCTTTTTTGGAAGTTGCATGCAGTAGGGAATCACAAGCCGTAAGATCTGCCGGTGACAATGCAAGTGGAAGTAGGGAACACAGGATATTGTTTATCACTAGGCTAGATCTTTAGGAACCATTTACATTTCGTGACCTTTATATTGTTATGCCTTCTTCAAAATGTTTAGTTGCTCAAATTGAATGAAACAAACTTATGATATTCATCCTATACAGTGTTACAACCTCTTGCAATTGGTTTCTTCATTGGACTTGGAATTTGTATTCTTGTAATGAAACACTTGAATTATAATTTCCATGGTGAGATTTGAATCATTTCTTGACTTTTTACCTAAGACTTGATGAGACTTATTCTACCTTGAGGCAAAATCTCCTTGAATTTGTAAATTGAATACTTCAATGGTGAACTCATCACTTGCAACTTGCATAACCACAACCATTTGGATTTACTTTGCCTTGATTACTGGAAATGAACTTGAATTGGTGAATGACACACTTGAAGCTTAGGACTTTAAATACTGATCTTGAACTTTGAATTTGGAATAATAAAAAACCAAATCTTGGTTTTAATGAGATATGACCAAAACACATCCAATACATCTTTAAATCATTAATCCAAGAATGGCCCAAAACTGAGGAAAAGTTTTAAAAGTGCGGCCCAAATCAAGTAGAAACCCTAGGTCCACTTTAAATCAGAATTAATTGGTCACGACCCTGTAATGCTTGACTGCGAGAATTACACTTGAAAATACTGCACTTGCACAAACTGGTTAGTCACAATGAACATGCACACAAAGACCGTATGACCTAAAGATGTTATGCGAGATGATGCACAAGGGGGGGGGGGGGGGGGGATCTTAGTGTCAAAAATTAAGGTGTGACATGTTGCTAAGAAGACTAATTTATTTTTCTAGAAAAATAGTTCTTAATGCTAGAATAAACTCAGCTGTGAACTATCAGACTCAGGGGGAGCTTACAAACCTCTTACCCTATTGTTGCAAAGAAAATTAAATGCCCAACATTGTCCTTTAAATACTTGTGTTTTTCATCATCAAAAAGGGGGAGATTGTTAGAACATGATTTGTTCTTGACATATTCTCTTTTAGTTTTGATGATAACAAAAGTATTAAAAGAACAATGGTTTATTTGATGTGTGTCTTATTTATGCAGGTTCTTGTTCTTGTACATTAATAATCAGAATCTGTTTTGCTTAAGATACAGTGGAGTTGCTTCATTGCTAGCTTCGGGTAGCAGAGTCTGAAGAACAATTTCTTGCACCCCAAAATTTTCCCTCTTGTTTCTAACTCTAACTGGTTTATGCTTCACATTCACTTGCACCGTCCACTAGGTCATAACAATCATTAGCATACATTTCATTGAGCTCCTAAGACATGAGATCATAGGTTTTGGATTTTCATTATTCAGAGATTACATCATTTGGTGATTGTACTAAAGTTTGAAGTAAGGCGTTGAATTTTCAACCATCATGAGCAGTTTTTATCAGAAGTTTATCAAAGTACAATGTAATTTTCTCTGAGTCTCTTCAAGGGTATCAAATGTTCGAGGTTTCATTAGTGGCGTGTTGGAAGGTTTTTGAACTAGGGTTTATTTCTCATCAGATTCCTAAATCATTGTTTCGTCGGTATGCGCCTGAGGCAAGGAGATGGAGTTTTCTTACTCCTTTGTGTTTGAGATATGAAAGTTGTCATTCAATTCGGATTTACTTGAGGCTAGCAGGTTTAGTGTATGTGAGGTATTGTTTCAGTTTCAAATCGGATGTGATCCCGGTCTTGGTCCGAAAAGTGGAGATTGTTTCATTCTTTATATCTAAAGATCATCAAACCAGAGATTCGTGTAAAAGTCAGGTTGCAAAGCCATTAAAGGTCAGGATAGTTGGTACATTTCAAGTTATTTGTGAGTCCTGATTGTGTGGTTTAGGTTCTCGTCATTTATATAAGGATTTATCAAATTTGTTGTTCAATAAAAGACCGTGTTAAGATGGATTCAGGGTTGTGATTGTTGTTCAAGATTGTGGCATGTCAGGTTCAATTATCAAAGTCTTAGGTGTTTATTCAAGCATGGAGGCGCATTACCATTACCCATACTCGTTCCCATAACCAATTTCAATTTCATTCACTTGTCCAATAAAACCAATTTTCCAATTTCTAAACCATTTTTCATTTCAGTTATCCATTTCCATTCTCATATCCTTTTTTAATTTTTTTTCAAATCCAAACCATTGTCCATTTCATTAAACCAGGTATTCAATCCATATTTAAGTATCTGTTATACATTTTTTGTATCCATTTTTTATTATCCAAATATCATCTGTCCATTTTTATTTTATTCTTATCCATCTTCTTTCTACTCATCTCTATAAATTAATTCATAATCCATAAAAAATAAGACCATCACAAATTCTCTACAAAAATCCTTGACATAATAAAGGATCATGCCCACATGATATCACAAAGTCCATTTACCAAAAAATCTTACAAGCCCATTGTATCTTTTTTGTTGTTTTACAAAGTAAAAAAATAATAATAATAAGAAAGGTACAAATGCCATGAGAACTACATGGTTGTTACATCACAATCTTGACCATAGCTTGCCACATCTAAACCAAACCTTATACCAAAAATTGCACAAATTCTGCTACAATCCAAAACATGTACACCTGCACCAATATGCTGCTACAAACTTGCAACATCACCACATGACAATAACACTGCCAAACATGCATAATGCTACAATTAACAACCTGCACTAAAAAGGACATTACACAACAACATAAAAAATGGTACCAGAAGCTTAAGGATTAAGTTTTGAATCTGATTTAAAAAGAAAAAAGGGGAAGAGAAAGCGCAACAACGAATTAAAAAGTTATTGATACCAGCAACTCCAAAACACAGAGAAAACACTCTCTACATACTTGATACCTCTCACCATTGAAATCACATATTCAAAAAACACAAGAAAATTTTTCAGCTTCAATCATCCTTTCCAAAACACAACACAACAATTTTGTTTCAAAATGTTTTCCATACACCCTTACAAACGAAATAAAGTAGCAGCAACAACATACGGTCAAGCAGAGTACGAGAAGAAGAAGAAGAAATTGCAACAAATTTGGAGTAGAAGGATTGAAGACTTACCTTTTGTGCCTTTGGTATTTTCGATCCATTTGCGTCGGTCCAACGAAAGCTTCACATCGCAGGTCAGTGGCAACAATCATACTTATCTCTTTGCTCATTTCTGTGTCGTCATGTATCTTTGAATGCGTGGAACCAAAGCCCTCATATATGAGGCGTTGATTCCTTCTTGACGCCATGAATCGTTGAATTCATGTCATTGCTGCTTCGATTCAAATTTTGAGAGATAAAACAAGTGTTGATGCGGATTTGAGGGAGAAAATAGCGATGAAGGTGAGAAGAAAGAAAAAGATCGCGATAGAGAGGCTATGAGGTTGAGAGGATGATTGCGAGAAGGATGCGATTGAGATTTTGGATTGCTTGATGATCCTTGTGGTTCGAATCGTCGTTTTCATAGTTTGTTCTTTGACCGTGCTCATCATTTCTTTTTCAGGGAAGGAATTCGTGTTACTGTAGCGTTGTTCTTGTGAAACCGTGTTTCACCTTCTTTTGTTCATTAGGTTTTTATTGTGTATAAAGTCCAAACGGGTCGCAACTGGGGAGACCCGCTCCATCCCATCCAACCTACATCAACATTTCCTCTGTTAGGCTGGCCTATTTCCTTCTTTGGCATTATTATTAGTTTTGAATTCTTTTACTTTTTTATTAATGGTTTAGTTATAATCTAATTTAGTTTGTTAATTATATATATATATAACTTTAAAATTCTTTTACTTATTTTTATTAATGGTTTAGTTATAATCTAATTTAGTTTGTTAAATTTATATATAACTTTAAAACTATTTATAAAAAAAAAAACAGGTGGATTATAAATCTTTTTTTCCATAAATTTTTTTATTTTATATTGATTAATTGAATTAATAATTAACCTTATTAGGTATTTTCGCTTAACTTGGTTAATATTTCTCTTTTCGTTTGATTTTGTTTTGTGTTTGGTTACTTATGTGTTCCAGGTTTGTTTTCTCTTGTAAATTTATTTTGACACGAGTTATATCTCGATTATATGCTTACTCGTGTGTGTGTGTGTGTGTTCCCTTATGCTCTCCTAGATCGACTTAATTTTCGATTATGATTGGAGTAGGATAGATTTTAGACCGTCAATATGAGCATGACAACATTAGGTTAGATCTCCCTTTCATCTCAACTTTAGGACCATCATTGCATGACAACATTTAGGATCCATTCTCCCTTAGATTTTTATTTCTTTTGCATACAATTCTTTTCTTGCATAAAAAATAAAAAAGATACTTAATAAACACGATGTGTGCAGTATGTCACGAGCCTTAAGTACGTGAGAAAAGATGAGCGGGAGTTTTTCCTTACCTCTTCGTAGAGTGTTTTGTATGTGAGACGCTTGGATCGTTTGTACGAAATATTAGCTCTTATGTCATATACTTTAGTACTATATGCATCTTAAACTCTTTTCAAAACCTAACAAAAACACTTCAATAAATTCAAATCATTTTCCTTTGAGATTTTCTTTTCAAAACCATTTTCAGAAAAAGGGCATGTTATTTCTGTTATACCGCAATACAGGTAACGCATAAGACTCCACAAGAGAGCGGCAAAACACCTAACTGTTAGAACGAGAACATTAACATCATCCATAAAAAACACCAATAAACCGTAGTCCGAACTACGGACGCTATGATTTCTCATACCTATTGAGAATACGTAGGCACAAGGGCCATAATCCTTGGCGAGCAAACTTCACATTTTCCCCCGTAGTCCTCCAAACTACTTTGACTCTGACTTTCCCTTTGCACGAGGGAATACATAGGCATAAGATTACGAGATCCTATCGAGTCTTTTTTTTCTTTTTCTCCCTTTTCATTCATGCATTCCCTTAGCAGACTAGGCTTTAGATATACACACCCTTAGGTTTAGAAAAACAAGAGTGGATCCCGTTGATTAGAACGGACGCGAGGGGTGCTAACACATTCCTTTTGCGTAATCAACTCCCGAATCCTGAACTTGGTTGCGATGACCATGTTCTTTCCCTCCTGAGGTTTTCTCGATGTTTTCCTTTACCCGTTGGGATAAATAAAGTTCGATGGCGACTCTGTCTCTTCGCTGATTGATTTTTCCAGTAGCGGCACATTTTCTAGTGTGGTTTGACGAAGACTCTAAACTGAAGGCCTCAGCATTCAGACGAGTTTCTACACTTAGTAATTGTATATCAGCTTCTGGTACCATTCAGAGTTCATGATAAAGTTGTGGACTATCTGTACTACTGAAAGTAAGTTGTATTTTCTTATCAGTCTATCAGCTCGAGTCTACAAAACTGCATCGCTCAAGAAAATCCAGTACGTTCTATGGATGTCTGCTCCCAACGGCTCTATTAGTATAGAACCTCTTCAAGACTCAAAGGTTAAACTTGTTACACAATAGATTCAAAAATCTATTGCGCATCCATCTTCAACGTCTCATGTACTATGGAGCTAAAGCAAAGACACTTGATCAAGTCACCTTCTCAATGACTAGTTTCTGGAAAGGCTATATAGATGGCTAAAGATGAAAGCCTAAATTTTCAACAAGGATTCTTCTGTTGAAGGAGTAGCAAGATCAAGCAATTATCAACTCTATTTAATATGCAAATTTTCTGTTTTAGGTTGTAATTGTAAAAGCCTTAAGATTTCTTACCCCTGTATATATTTATAAATCTTAAGTGCTTTAGGTCTTTGTTATGGTGATCTCCCGTACCTCTGATGCGTGCATCAGTACACATTGTTCTCTATTTTGCTGAGCCTTCAGTAGTTTAGATTAAGTCTCCTGCTATGTGCTTGAACAAAAAAGTATTGGCTCATTGGGATTCAAGCAACAGACCTTGAGCCAAAATGATTATGCCACATAAGTTTCATTGCTTAAGTGCTTGAGCTGTGAAAGTCTTATTCAGTTAGTTTGATAAACAAGTGAAAGTCTTAGACATGTGCTCTAAGCAAAGGAAAGTCTCAACCAAAAGACAGATGAGCAGGCGGCTCAGTTTGATGGTGTGAGCAAAGAAAGTCTTAGACATGTGCACTAAGCAAAGGTAAGTCTCAACGAGAAGACAGATGAGCAGACGCCTCAGTCTGATGGTGTGAGCAATGAATGTCTTAGACATGTGGTCTAAGCAAAGGTAAGTCTCAACCAGAAGACAGATGAGCAGGCGGCTTAGTCATATGGTGTGAGCAAAAGAAGTCTTAGACATGTGCTTTAAGCAAAGGAAAGTCTCAACCAGAAGGCAGATGTGCAGGTGGCTCAGTTAGAAGGTGTGAGCAAAGGGTAAGTCTTAGACATGAGCTCTAAGAAAGGGAAGTCTCAGACAGTTGGTATGAGCAGTTGTGAAAGTCTTATGCAGAAGCATAAGCGATTGTAATCATGAAGTGGTTATAAAGAAAAGCTCTTGCGAGGCAAGGGGACTGGACGACTCTCAGTTAGGGGAGGAACCAGTATAAGTCTTTTGTGTCTTCTGTTGTTATTTTGTTTACTTCTGTTGTATTCTCCGTGAGACGAATTAACTCAGAATTTAAACATCAGTTCTGATTCTAAAACTCTAATCAGAAGGTAAATAATAAGAAAACACGAAACACAATTCAATCCCCCCTTCTTGTATAATTTTCACACCTTCAGTTACAACATAATCGACTTTTGTGCCTAATTGGGTAATCAGCTTGTTTATATGAATGTTTTGGTTCATGAATTACTTATTTTGTTGAGTTTGGGTCGAAATGAAGCTCTTCATAATTTTCTCAAGGTTTGATTTCTGGGGAGCAGCTTGCATTGGCTGTGTCGGTCTTTGAGCTTGGAAACCTGGCGGTCTTTGAGGAGTATATTTTTTAGTATTATTCTTATAGGAGAAGTTCGGATGATTCCTCCATCCAGGGTTATACGTGTTTGAATAAGGGGTTCCTTAGGCATAATTGACCTGATCTGGGTTTGGTTCAGCTAAAAGACTACATTCAGCATTAATGTGTCCTTGGGTTCCACATATTTCGCATCCGGGTTGAACTACAGCTACGGTAGTTGTAGCGTTAACAGTTAAACTTTCGACTTTTTGTGCTAGGGCGTTCATTTTTTCTTTCATCGGGTTTAGGCAACTGACTTCATATATACCTCCTTTAGTTTCTTTCTTCTCCACTGATGTTTGTTCCATCCCCCATTGGTAATGGTTTTGTTCTATATCTTCAATGAGAGCGCAAGCTTCGGCTATAATTTGTTCATCAGTGCACCACCCGGCGGCAACGCCGATGGTCATCTTAGTGTTATAGAGAAGTACATTATAGAAGGTGTGAATAATCAGCCATTGTTCTGAACCATGGTGTGGACAAGCTCTTAATAGTTCTTTATATCTTTCCCAAGCATCGAATAAAGATTCGCCATCTTGTTGAGTAAATCTAGTTATTTGGTTTCGTAGGACATCGGTCTTACTTGGTGGAAAATATCTAGCAAGGAATACTTTCTTCAGGTCATTCCAAGTGGTTATTGAATTAGCTGGAAGGGAATCTAACCATGATCGTGCTCTATCTCTGAGGGAAAAAGGGAATAGTCATAGACGTATCGCCTCAGGAGAAGCACCATTGCTTTTTAAGGTATCACCTAATTGAATGAAAACATTTAAATGTTGGTTCGGGTTTTCAGCAGGGAGACCAGCGAACTCGTTTTGTTGCACTATTTGCAACAGAGCGGGTTTTAGTAAAAAGTTATTAGCTGGGATTGGTGGGTTTACAATACTCGAATGAAGTTCTTCATTAGAAGGTAAGGCAAAGTCTTCTTCCAGTTCTCTTCGAATTCGTTGGAGCAAAAGACGTGTGTGAGTGTATCTCTCTGGTTCGTCTATTGGATCTACTAAATTTTCGGTACTGCGAGTTCTTCGCATTGACCGGCTAAGGGGTGCCTTAATCTAGACGGTGTAACAACTTTAACACCCTTCTACCCAAAGAATATTCACGGCAATGATACATAAGTAAATCAGAGTAAAATCACCAAAAAAGGTGCCACATGCTTCATAAAAACATTATAATAAACTTCCTGCTCCGTAACCCGGGTTTTCAAACATTTATAATAATAATTTCTTCGATAACACCAATAAATAAAATTCAACCTTCGCAGCGGAATCATAGTCTCAAAATAACATCATTTATTTCATCAAACATAAAGACCTTTTAGTCATTGTCAAAAGTCGTCGTCAAATAAATTCAACATGTAGAAAACTCATTAAATATGTTTTATAAAACAACACAACTTCAACTCAAGCGTTCCCCACCCGATGTTACATATTAGAGCAAGACACCTCTATTATTAACGGAAATAGAGTAAAATAACTCCAAAGCTAAATCTTTATGCGTCTACAAGCTAATCTTGATCACCTGCAAGTTACCCACCATAGAGGCAACATTTCCAAGCAGGCAGGGTGAGTAATCACAATTCATTATACGAGATATAAAGAAAAGATATAAATAGGACAACAGTCATTACTATTGTCATAACATCATTTTTAAATCACAACATCATCGATCATCATTCACAAAATGTCATTTAGTTCAAGACGTCACCAAAACATCACTTAATTCATAATTATGCAATGCCACTTAATATGAATGCAAACACATGGACATGCATGTGGTACCAAAACATCATGTTTGATGGACACTTGGCCTTCACCCTCCAAAGATCCCCACCAATAGGATCGATTCCCGTATAGGAACCGGAGCACGTCATAAACACTTCAATCCACACAATGGGATTGAAGCCACCACTGGACCGAAGTCCTAACATCATCACTGGATCGAAGTCCTAACATCGTCAATGGACCGAAGTCCTAAAATATGCTATGAATGCATGATGCAAAACGTCGGAATAATCACCACCATGGCTCATCAAAGTTGCATCAGCATTCATAAAAACTCATCATAAGACTTCACGTAGCATGTATAACATCAACATGCATATCATCAATTTAAATCATCATAGCATCATAGTATAGCATCACTAACACACGTAAAAAATCATCATTATAGAATCATCAACACATAATCGTCATCACATAATGTATATATATGAACATGCACATTATTAAAACATCATCACAGTGTCATCAATAACATTACAACAGTATCGTCAATAACATCACAGTAGTATCGTAACAATAACACGCAAGTTTCATCATTTATAGCAAAACATCATTTGCTCAACATACAATTACACACCTTCCAACACTAATCCATGTCATCTAAAATATTTCCAGCAACATAAAACTATTATTAAATGAAATTACATTACCTCAGCTTCACGCAGCTTCAAACGGCTCACGAATCGGACTCCCGGAACTAAAGTTATGAATTTTCAAAGTTTTTCAACAAACACCGACACTGACATCTTACACTGACACCATAAAACCTCATTACACACTAGTTAATTTTTATTTCAGGACTTGAAACCATTTTTACAAGAAAGTACACTGTATTAGCTTTCCACAGGTTCGAACGGCGCGTCAAACGGACGCCGGAAGCTCAAGCTATGAATTTTTAAAGTTTTACAACAATTCTGTCCCAGGATAATCGGTTACTGCATATAGGGTAATCGGTTACCCTGCTACAGAAGCACTTTTCTGCTGTATTTTTACACAGAAATCACCTTTTTTTTCTCATTCAAAACCCCATTTTTCTCACAAGTTGTTTAGAACAAGTTTTAACACAAAAAATCATTTTTCCCTTCAAAACCCCAAATATTTTTCATCGAAAGCACTCCTGACTCAGTTTCGACTCTGACACGCAACTGTACACGACAATGCAACAACCACCATCAACCATTCATTCAAATGCATAATTTTCACAACAATATTATATAATTCACCATTTAATCATACAAATTTCATCATGATCATCCCAATTGCATCATATTCATCATAAAACCCAAAATTCCTTAAAACCCCAAATCCAACCACATACAGCTAAACTCTATATCAACTACAATGAAAAGTCATACTCCCCATACCTTAGATTGAGATTCAAATCCCTTCTTGAGTTCTCACCTTGAATCTCTCTAAGTCATAACCTTCTTCACTCTTCTTCTTTCTTCAGAGCACATTCTCACCAAAATACGATCGATCAAAAATAAGAAAAATAAGACTTCTCTCCTTTATTCCTTATTTGACCCTTAGACCCCTATTATGTTTTCCACAATAAGTCCTCACTTATCCTCATTAATATTACCACCTTGCCCTTGCCATCTCTACTTCATATTATTTTAAATAATAATAATCTAAATAATGCAATCTATATTATGATTATTATTATTATAACTCCACATATAACATGACTAAAATTATTTAAATCTAAATAACTCTAATTATATCTACTTCTCACTAATACCCCACAACTTATCGTCATATCCCACGACACACATCAATAAAACCACACAATGCGTCATATAATTCACAATAATTCACCATAATCATAAATAATTAATTAAATAATTAAATATGAATTTTGGGGTGTTACAACCCTCCCCCACTTAAATAATTTTCGTCCCCGAAAATTACTCGATGTAACCAACTCTGGATACGACTCTCGCATCCTTCTCTCCGACTCCCACGTCGAGTTTGACAACAATTCGAATACCACTAATCCAAATTCCACATTGTTCCCTACAACAATCCAACAAGATGCAATGCTACCGAGTTATGAACGCACTGATTCATTTCACTCTTCATCTTATCATCTTAGGATCTCATTCGCTCTTGAACCGAAACACAATAAGGTCATTACCATCGCCATCAACATCGTCATAAGAACATCAATATAACCATAATACCGACAACTCTGTCACACAACATTAGTACCGCAATGATCTGACTCCTCAATTAACATATAATTCAAAACATCTATCGACATAGCACTAACACGAATAGTATATAAACCTTTCCCATATCACTTTCATTCTGGGATATGTCCAATAAGTCATACACACGTAATAAACTGCGCCACATCACACTTCACTTGCGCCACTCTTGACATCTACCTTAAAGTCATTGTCTTCATTTTGACTTCCATTAACTATTAGATCTACAAATCTCACATCTATCTCTTGACTCTCTCTAATATTCACAAGAAAATAATGGTTCACTTTTGACATTCTCAACTTTCCACTCTGCAGCGTTAGCTCGCGTACAATTCACCGTATCTGAACTGTCTAATAAGTCCCAACTCTTTCATAGCCACTTTTGCATTAGGTCCACGCCAAATGGTGAACATCTATCCTCTCGATAAAACGTCAATTCACTTTACTCACTATCAAGCTAGCAAGACAAGTTTATCCCATCCAATATGATCCTGTCTACTATCAACAAGAGATTAAGGGTGATCAGTTCCTCAATTTGTCAATAGTTAGCCGGCAACCATAACGGTGGCATAAATCATTGTTACCCAACTACAATAGCGTCCTTTACCTTGTGCTCAAAGTTACCTAAGCATAGTGTTCAACAACCTTTCCAAGGCTCACAAAGGTTTTCCTAATTTCCTTCTTTTCAACCTCGTTAATGATACATAAACGCCCAAAATTCCATTACATATCTTCCTATACACGCTCGTAGCACAACACAATTGTTAACTATTCTCCCAATACCGGAAATGCGACTACACCAAGTACAATCCAAATCGGTTCGCTCCAAATGAAGCATTTATCCAAGTATAAAACTTTAACAACACTAATAAATCCTTCGTCTTTCCTTTAGTTTCATAATCTTGATGATCCGCATAGTTTCACATTTGGATCTCATTTTAATCACAATCTCAACAGTACCATCTCATCATCTGGTTGGTGATAGAAACTTTTTAAAATCTTCCCGACACATGTCGACACCATGTCATCAATGACACACAATCCACTTTACTATTTAACCTTCTCCCTTCCTCAAAGATCTCTCCACTCTAATCATTCTCAATTGGCATACGCCGCACCTTTATGTGCTTCTCCGATACCCTCACCTCCCTCCTATTACCAAACATCTTATACCTGACCTCATCTTACCCATTTCCAGCAAGAATCGCTTAACTTCAAACACGATTATCTCCTTCAATACAGACCTTCCTGATACAAAATTATATACTAAAATGAAGGGAATTTCATTTAGATTCCAGAAATTCAAGAATCGTTTAAATTCGAGTTACGAGTAAAAAGTTATTACCTGTGTAATGGAGGCTGGTCAAGAAATCCCGTATACATGCCTTCACCAAAATCAGCATCAGACCCAAATCTTCAAATGCGTTTCTCTCTCTCGTCAAAAACGTGCAGAAGACAAATTTTATATGTAAAATGTAGGGAATTTCGTAAGCTTTCCAAAAAGTCCAGAATTGCTTCCATCGAAGTTACGAGCGAAAAGTTATTACCTGTTTAGTGAAGGTTGTTCCATAAGTCCGAAAATGAAGTTTTGAAATGATGAACATGAGTTCTACCTTTCTCTCTTGCTTCTAAGATCCTCCAACTATCCTCACTCTTCACCCAAATCTGAAAATAATCCGACCTCAATTCAATTATACTGAAGACATACTAGCTTACCAGTTGGTCCATCAAATCGTAAATTCTTTGGAGTGGATCCTTAATCTCGATCATCTTCGTAATCCACTATCAGTAATCTACGCACAATCTCATATAACCGTTATCACATACATGCATCCATCTGAGCTTCATTCCCTAAGAGTTATCCTACTTGCTTAGCAGATATCTCTGAGAACATCTGGAAGGCACACCCTACCGACATATCATTAACCGCCACATTGATCTCTACCCTCTGAGAACAACCATCAATATTACTTGATTGTTCTCCCTCAGAGACGCCCAAATTCGCCCAACAGACAAAACCTTGAATTCACAACGTTCTTCAGTCGAAAGAATCTGCATCAAATCAGCGACATAATTCCAAAGCACTTTATTTCACTCCAAACCGTTCATCCTCCAAAGTAACCTCAAGTTAATCCAACATCTCGCTCTAACGACAAGTCGCAATCATCCACGGGAAGACATCAGAACTCACACACAACTGGCACATCATTAGCCATAACATCGCCCTCCACTCCTAGAGATGCTAACAACCTAAGTACCTGACCATTCCCTCTCAAGGACACTGCGACCTGACCGCTAGACATAAATCTTGAATTCGTACTCCCTTCGAAATCGGGAACAACACAGTCTCACCAACAATTGTACTCTTGCAATCCATGGCATACTGTACTAATTGTTCACACCTTGCAACCAAACACTTCTGAGAAGCATCGACTTCTCCCCCACTTGTTTCAATCTCCCTCATATAAACAAGTGATTTAGAAAAACAAGCAAGCACCAACATCGTTTCACACACATGTCGCATACTAAAGGAACAAACAACATTGGACAACCTGGCCGGATGGACCGACCAGCTCTGATACCACTAATGTAACACCCTTCTACCCAAAGAATATTCACGACAATGATACATAAGTAAATCAGAGTAAAATCACCAAAAAGGGTGCCACATGCTTCATAAAAACATTATAATAAACTTCCTGCTCCGTAACCCGAGTTTTCAAACATTTATAATAATAATTTCTTCGATAACATCAATAAATAAAATTCAAACTTCGCAGCGGAATCATAGTCTCAAAAGAACTTCATTTATTTCATCAAACATAAAGACCTTTTAGTCATTGTCAAAAGTCATCGTCAAATAAATTCAACATGTAGAAAACTCATAAAATATGTTTTATAAAACAACACAACTTCAACTCAAGCGTTCCCCACCCGATGTTACATATCAGAGCAAGACACCTCTACTATTAACGGAAATAGAGTAAAATAACTCCAAAGCTAAATCTTCATGCGTCTACAATCTAATCTTGATCATCTGCAAGTTACCCACCATAGAGGCAACATTTTCAAGCAGGCAAGGTGAGTAATCACAATTCATTATACGAGATATAAAGAAAATATATAAATAGGACAACAGTCATTACTATCGTCATAACATCATTTTTAAATCACAACATCATCGATCATCATTCACAAAATGTCATTTAGTTCACATCGTCACCAAAACATCACTTAATTCATAATTATGCAATGCCAATTAATATGAATGCAAACACATGGACTCATGCATGTGGTACCAAAACATCATATTTGATGGACACTAGGCCATCACCCTCAAAAGATCCCTACCAATAGGATCGATTCCCGTATAGGAACCGGAGCACGTCATAAACACTTCAATCCACACAATGGGATTGAAGCCACCACTGGACCGAAGTCCTAACATCATCACTGGATCGAAGTCCTAACATCGTAAATGGACCGAAGTCCTAAAATATACTATGAATGCATGATGCAAAACGTCGTAATAATCACCATCATGGCTCGTTAAAGTTGCATCAGCATTCATGAAAACTCATCATAAGACTTCACATAGCATGTATAACATCAACATGCATATCATCAATTTAAATCATCATAGCATCATAGTATAACATCACTAACACACGTCAAAAATCATCATTATAGAATCATCAACACATAATCGTCATCACATAGCATGTATATATATGAACATGCACATTATTAAAACATCATCACAGTGTCATCAATAACATTACAACAGTATCGTCAATAACATCACAGTAGTATCGTAACAACAACACACAAGTTTCATCATTTATAGCAAAACATCATTAGCTCAACATACAATTACACACCTTCCAACATTAATGCATGTCATCTAAATTATTTCCAGCAACATAAAACTATTATTAAATGAAATTACATTATCTCAGCTTCACGCAGCATCAAACGGCGCGCGAATCGGACTCCCGGAACTAAAGTTATGAATTTTCAAAGTTTTTCAACAAACACCGACATTGACATCTTACACTGACACCATAAAACCTCATTACACACTAGTTAATTTTTATTTCAGGACTTGAAACCATTTTTACAAGAAAGTACACTGTATTAGCTTTCCACAGGTTCGAACGGCGTGTCAAACGGACGCCCGAAGCTCAAGCTATGAATTTTTGAAGTTTTACAACAATTCTGTCCCAGGATAATCGGTTACTGCATATAGGGTAATCGGTTACCCTGATACAGAAGAACTTTTTTGCTGTATTTTTACACGAAAATCACCTTTTTTTCTCATTCAAAACCCCATTATTCTCACAAGTTGTTTAGAACAAGTTTTAACACAAAAAATCATTTTTTTCCCTTCAAAACCCCAAATATTTTTCATCGAAAACACTCCTGACTCAGTTTCAACTCTGACACGCAACCGTACACAACAATGCAACAACCACCATCAACCATTTATTCAAATGCATAATTTTCACAACAATATTATATAATTCACCATTTAATCATACAAATTTCGTCATGTTCATCCCAATTGCATCATATTCATCATAAAACCCAAAATTCCTTAAAACCCCAAATCCAACCACATACATCTAAAGTCTATATCAACTACAATGAAAAGTCATACTCCCCATATCTTAGATTGAGATTCAAATCCCTTCTTGAGTTCTCACCGGGAATCTCTCTGAGCCATAGCCTTCTTCACTCTTCTTCTTTCTTCAGAGCACATTCTCACCAAAATACGATCGGTCAAAAATAAGAAAAATAAGACTTCTCTCCTTTATTCCTTATTTGACCCTTAGACCCCTATTATGTTTTCCACAATAAGTCCTCACTTATCCTCATTAATATTACCACCTTGCCATTTCCATCTCTACTTCATATTATTTTAAATAATAATAATCTAAATAATGCAATCTATATTATGATTATTATTATTAAAATCCACATATAACATGACTAAAATTATTTAAATCTAAATAACTCTAATTATATCTACTTCTCACTAATAACTTATCGTCATATTCCACGACACACATCAATAAAACCACACAATGCATCATATAATTCACAATAATTCACCATAATCATAAATAATTAATTAAATAATTAAATATGAATTTTGGGGTGTTACAACAACAGGGTACGAAATTTGACGTAATTGGTCCCCGACAATGGCGCCAAAAACTTGATGCATGTTATCCGCAAGTATACGAAGTGCGTCAGAGTAATATAAAAGATTATCAATCCCACAAAGGCTAATGTCAATCTATCGGTTTCTATTGTTATGGTATTCTACTTAAGGCGAAATTAAAAGTTTTGGAAAGTGCACAGAATGTAAATAATAACAATTAAATTAATTCAGAGAAATAACACTGGAATGTAATTAACGTCGATCAAACATTACTCCTATTGTTTCTAAATAGAATCACTTACAGGGAAACATTTTCTTCCTTGAAAAAGAGTTAATTAAAAAGGAACTGTCGCGTTAGCGAAATCTGAACCAGACTTATTCTTTAATCTATACTAGCCGCTCACAAAGCACCGGTCGCGTATAGTGTTAAAGTAGAAACTCCTTTTTTATGTAATCACCTCTTTAGCTTAGTTGAAAAGTGCTTTTGATTGGAAACTTTAACTTAAAAGGGTCTTCGGCATATGCTCGGACAACCGGATCGTAAACCTCTAAACGCGTCGGGAAATAGTTTCAAAATCTCTTTCTAATAATATTAAACTTTCCTAATTGATTAACAAAGCGCTTTCGTACTTTTTCCTAATAAAAAACAAAATAATTTTTATCTTAAGTGTCGGACGGCTTTCGATCTTACCCGACTTAATCACGGTCCTACTCTCGTAGTGACCGATCAAATCAACTACATAAAAATTGTATTAAAGTCAAAACAGCCCAAAAGTGTTCCTACAGATACAACATATAGAGTACCGTTGAATCGATGGTCCTCACATCCGAGCACTAAAGATTTAGTTGGACATAGTCACGGTAAACAACATAGCATATGATTGATAATTAGGATAAGACATTATTGGGTAATAAAGTGATAAGTGTGCAATAAGGTTCGAAAATAAAAGACGAGAATAATACGATCAAAGTATGGTTTTGAAAATAAATCTTTAGCGATAACGAAATAAAGCAAGTAAACAATCGTGCGATAAAACAGACAAAGTAAGACAGTGCAGGGAAATAAACGAAATTAAAGCGGTGCAAGGAAATTAAACAAAATTACAGTGATGCGATAAAGTAAATAAAGTAAAAGCAGTGCGAGGAAATAAAATAAAGTAAATGCGGAATTATATTAAAAGCCTGCTCCAATCAGAGACTTGAATCTGGTACAACTGGAAAATAAATGGTGGCAAGATTAAAACTCTAAATCTACGGTACTTCAAACCCGATTACAATCCACGGTACGATAACTCACTACTACGAAAAACCCATTTAACAACGGTAGGAAATGACATATAATGACGCGGGCAAGGGCTATATAAAAACCCATGTTCCGGGTTTGTTTTCTCTTGTAAATTCATTTTGACACATGAGCTATATCTCGATTATATGCTTACTCGTGTGTGTATGTTCCCTTATGCTCTCCTAGTTCGACTTAATTTTTTATTACGATTGGAGTAGGATAGATTTTAGACCGTCAATCCGAGCATGACAACATTATGTTAGATCTCCCTTTCATCTCAACTTTAGGACCATCATTGCATGACAACATTTAGAATCCATTCTCCCTTAGATTTTTATTTCTTTTGCATACAATTCTTTTCTTGCATAAAAAATAAAAAGATACTTAATTAACACGATGTGTGCAGTATGTGACGAGCCTTAAGTACGTGGGAAAAGATGAGCGGGAGTTTTTCCTTACCTCTTCTTAGAGTGTTTTGTACGCAAGACGCTTGGATCGTTTGTACAAAATATTAGCTCTTATGTCATATACTTTAGTACTATACGCATCTTAAACTCTTTTCAAAACCCTAACAAAAACACTTCAACAAATTCAAATAATTTTCCTTTGAGATTTTCTCTTCAAAACCATTTTCAGAAAAAGGGCATGTTATTTTTGTTCTACCGCAATACAATTAACGCATAAGACTCCACAAGAGAGCGACAATACACCTAGCTGTTAGAACGCGAACATTAGCATCATCCATAAAAAACGCCAACAAACCGTAGTCCGAACTACAGACGCTATGATTTCTCATACCTGTTGAGAATACGTAGGCACAAGGGCCCTAATCCTTGGCAAGCAAACGTCCCATTTTTTCTCCGTAGTCTTCTGAACTACGTTGACTCTGACTTTCCCTTTGCACGAGGGAATACGTAGGCATAGGATTCCGAGATCCTATCGAGTCTCTTTTTTCTTTTTCTCCCTTTTCATTCATGCATTCCCTTAGCAGATTAGGATTTAGATATACACACCCTTAGGTTTAGAAAAACAAGAGTGGATCCCGTTGATTACAACAGACGCGAGGGGTGCTAACACCTTCCTCTTGCGTAATCAACTCCCGAATCCTGAACTTGGTTGCGATGACCATGTTCTTTCCCTCCTGAGGTTTTCTCGATGTTTTCCTTTACCCGTTGGGATAAATAAAGTTCGATGGCGACTCTGTGTCTTCGCCGTTTGATTTTTCCCGTAGCGACACAATTTCTAGTGTGGTTTGACGAAGACTCTGAACTGAAGGCCTCAACATTCAGACAAGTTTCTACACTTAGTAATTGTATATCAGCTTCTGGTACCATTCAGAGTTCATGATAAAGTTGTGGACTATCCGTACTACTGAAAATAAGTTCTATTTTCTGATCAGTCTGTTATCTCGAGTCTACAAAACTGCATCGCTCAAGAAAATCCAGTATGTTCTATGGATGTCTGCTCCCAACGGCTCTATTAGTACAGAACCTCTTGAAGACTCAAAGGTTAAACGTGTTACACAATGGATTAAAAAATTTGTTGCGCATCCATCTTCAACGTCTCTTGTACTATGGAGCAAAACCAAAGACACTTGATCAAGTCACCTTCTCAATGACTAGTTTCTGGAAAGGCTATATAGATGGCTAAAGATGAAAGCCTAAATTTTCAACAAGGATTCTTCTGTTGAAGGAGTAGCAAGATCAAGCAATTATCAACTCTATTTAATATGCAAATTTTCTGTTTTAGGTTGTAATTGTAAAAGCCTTAAGATTTCTTACCCCTGTATATATTTAGAAATCTTAAGTGCTTTAGGTCTTTGTTATGGTGATCTACCGTACCTCTGATGCGTGCATCAGTACACATTGTTCTCTATTTTGCTGAGCCTTTAGTATTTTAGATTAAGTCTCCTGCTATGTGCTTGAGGAAAAAAGTCTTGGCTCATTGAGATTCAAGCAATAGGCATTGAGCCAAGATGATTATGCTACATAAGTTTCATTGCTTAAGTGCTTGAGTTGTGAAAGTTTTATTTAGTTAGTCTGATAAAAAAGTGAAAGTCTTAGCCATGTGCTCTAAGCAAAGGAAAGTCTCAACTAGAAGATAGATGAGCAGGCGGCTCAGTTTGATGGTGAGAACAAAGATAGTCTTAGACATGTGCTCTATGCAAAGGTAAGTCTCAATGAGAAGACAGATGAGCAGGCGTCTCAGTCTGATGGTGTGAGCAAAGAATGTCTTAGACATGTGGTCTAAGCAAAGGTAAGTCTCAACTAGAAGACAGATGAGCAGGCGGCTCAGTCATATGGTGTGAGCAAAGGAAGTCTTAGACATGTGTTTTAAGCAAAGGAAAGTCTCAACCAGAAGGCAGATGAGCAAGTGGCTCAGTTAGATGGTGTGAGCAAATGATAAGTCTTAGACATGAGCTCTAAGAAAAGGAAGTCACAGACAGTTGGTCTGAGCAGTTGTAAAAGTCTTATGCAGAAGCATAAGCGATTATAATCATGAAGTGGTTATAAAGAAAAGCTCTTGCGAGGCAAGGGGACTGGACGACTCTCAGTTAGGGGAGGAACCAGTATAAGTCTTTTGTGTCTTCTGTTGTTATTTTATTTACTTCTGTTGTATCCGCCGCCAAACGAATTAACTCAGAATTTGAACATCAGTTCTGATTCTGAAACTCTAATCAGAAGCTAAATAATAAGAAAACGCGAAACACAATTCAATCTCCCCTTCTTGTGTAATTTACACACCTTCAGTTACAACATAATCGACTTTTGTGCCTAATTGGGTTATCAGCTTGTTTATATGAATGTTTTGGTTCATGAATTACTTATTTTGTTGAGTTTGGGTCGAAATGAGGCTCTCCATAATTTTCTCAAGGTTTGATTTCTGGGGAGCAGCTTGCATTGGATGTGTCGGTCTTTGAGCTTGGAAACTTGGCGGTCTTTGAGGTGTAGATTTTTTAGTATTATTATTATAGGAGAAGTTCGGATGATTCCTCCATCCAGGGTTATAAGTGTTTGAATAAGGGTTTCCTTAGGCCTAATTGACCTGGTGTGGGTTTGGTTCAGCTAAAAAACTACATTCAGCATTTATGTGTCCTTGGGTTCCACAGATTTCGCATCCGGGTTGAACTACAGCCACGGTAGTTGTAGGGTTAACAGTTAAACTTTTGACTTTTTGTGCTAGGGCGTCCATTTTTTCTTTCATCAGGTCTAGGCAACTGACTTCATATATACCTCCTTTAGTTTCTTTCTTCTCCACTGATGTTTGTTCCGTCCCCAATTGGTAATGGTTTTGTTCCATATCTTCAATGAGAGTGCAAGCTTCGGTATAGTTTGTTCATCAGTGCACCACTCGGCGGCAACGCCGATGGTCATCTTAGTGTTATAGAGAAGTACATTATAGAAGGTGTGAATAATCAGCCATTGTTCTGAATCATGGTGTGGACAAGCTCTTAATAGTTCTTTATATCTTTCCCAAGCGTCGAAAAGAGATTCACCATCTTGTTGAGTAAATCTAGTTATTTGGTTTCGTAGGACATCGGTCTTACTTGGTGGAAAATATCTAGCAAGGAATACTTTCTTCAGGTAATTCCAAGTGGTTATTAAATTAGCTGGAAGGGAATCTAACCATGATCGTGCTCTATCTCCAAGGGAAAAAGGGAATAGTCGTAGACGTATCGCCTCATGAGAAACACCATAGCTTTTTAAGGTATCACCTAATTGAATGAAAACTTTTAAATGTTGGTTCGGGTTCTCAGTAGGGAGACCAGCGAACTGGTTTTGTTGCACTATTTGCAAAAGAGCGGGTTTTAGTACAAAGTTATTAGCTGGGATTGCTGGGTTTACAATAATCGAATGAAGTTCTTCATTAGAAGGTAAGGCAAAGTCCTTAAGGGGTCTTTGGTTTTGTTCTTCTTCCAGTTCTCTTCGAATTCGTTGGAGCAAAAGACGTGTGTGAGCGTATCTCTCTGGTTCGTCTATTGGATCTACCAAATTTTCGGTACTGCGAGTTCTTCGCATTGACCGGCTAAGGGGTGCCTTAATCTAGACGTTGTAGCAACAGGGTACGAAATTTGACGTAATTGGTCCCTGACAATGGCACAAAAAACTTGATGCACGTTATCCACAAGTATACGAAGTGCGTCAGAGTAATATAAAAGATTATCGATCCCACAGAGGCTAATGTCAATCTATCGATTTCTATTGTTATGGTATTCTACTTAAGGCGAAATCAAAAGTTTTGGAAAGTGCACAGAATGTTAATAATAACAATTAAATTAATTCAGAGAAATAACACTGGAATATAATTAACGTCGATCAAACATTACTCCTATTGTTTCTAAATAGAATCACTTACAGGGAAACATTTTCTTCCTTGAAAAAGAGTTAATTAAAAAGGAACTGTCGCGTTAGCGAAATCTGAACCGAACTTATTCTTTAATCTATACTAGCCGCTCACACAGCATCGGTCGCATATAGTGTTAAAGTAGAAAATCCTTTTTTATGTAATCACCTCTTTAGCTTAGTTGAAAAGTGCTTTTGATTGGAAACTTTAACTTAAAAGGGTATTCGGCATATGCTCGGACAACCGGATCGTAAACCTCTAAACGCGTCGGAAAATAGTTTCAAAATCTCCTTCTAATAATATTAAACTTTCCTAATTGATTAACAAAGCGCTTTCGTACTTTTTCCTAGTAAAAAAATAAACAATTTTTATCTTAAGTGTCGGACGGCTTTAGATCTTACCCGACTTAATCACGGTCCTACTGTCGTAGTGACCGATCAAATCAACTACAAAAAAATTGTATTAAAGTCAAAACAGTCCAAAAGTGTTCCTACAGATACAACATATGGAGTACCGTCGAATCGATAGTCCTCACATCCGAGCACTAAAGATTTAGTTGGACATAGTTACGTTAAACAACATAGCATATGATTGATAATTAGGATAAGACATTTTTGGGTAATAAAGTGATAAGTGTGCAATTAGGTTTCGAAAATAAATGACGAGAATAATACGATCAAAGTATGGTTTTGAAAATAAATCTTTAGCGATAACGAAATAAAGCAAGTAAACAATCGTGCGATAAACCAGACTAAGTAAGACAGTGTAGGGAAATAAACGAAATTAAAGCGGTGCAAGGAAATTAAACGAAATTAAAGTGATGCGATAAAGTGAATAAAGTAAAAGTAGTGCGAGAAAATAAAATAAAGTAAATGCGGAATCATATTAAAAACCTGCTCCAATCGGAGACTTGAATCTAGTACAACTGGAAAATAAATGGTGGCAAGATTAAAACTCTAAATCTACGGTGCTTTAAACCCGATTACAATCCACGGTACGATAACTCACTACTACGAAAAACCCATTTAACAACGGTTGGGAATGACATATAATGACACGGGCAAGGGCGTAGTTATATAGATTGTCGTTGTATATATGATACTTAGGGCTCGTTTGTTTAGGCTTTTTTTAAAAATGGTTATTTTAGTGTAGCATAATTTTGTAGAAAAAAATTTTACAAAGAAATTTTTCATAAAAGCTTCAAATGAAAATTTGGTTTGAATAGTTATTCTTAAAATGTTATTTTAGGTATTTCATCATTTTATCGAAACTTTTTTTGAATATCAAGCTATTTCAAATAGCTTTTCATAAAAATCATTTTTGAAATAAAACTTTTTGAAAAAATTGTGATTTTGATTATGTTTTGGTCTTCAATAATGTATATTAATGTTATAGAATGTCAAAATTAATCTTTTAATTTATAAAAAACAAATTTAAAAAAACTTGTAATATTTTGAAAAATATTTTTGTAGAATCCATTTTAAAAAATATAAAGAAAAAATCCATTTTTTTAAAGCTGAAACAAACTGACCCTTACAACCACGACCTTGTAGGCGTTGTAATAAACTGGAAAGCGCGCTAACTATCACAACAGATTTTACAATACACTGTTGTAATAAAAATAATTGTCCTCGGTTCAATTCCCAGCAGTGCAGTTTTGATATTTATTTTTTCCTAGACTGCGCGCTAGATATTATAACGGTTATGAAATATAACCGTCGTTAAAGTTTCTGCAAAATTAACAAATATTATCCTGCTTTTATAATTAATCTCATTTTTACCTGTATTATTGTTCTCCATATCACAGCACAGCAGAAAAATACAATTCACATTTTGTGATAAAGTTTTCATAATAATACTAATCGTATCATATTCATAATATCACATATACCACATTACAGTTTATCAGAACAAACAACTTACATAAATAAAATATCACATATACCATATTACAGTTTACACACATTACATAACTTCACATAATTGTAACTTGGTGTATTGGTATCTTGTCTCTTGGAGTCTTGTCTCTTGGCCTGGTGTCTGGACTCAAAATACCTATGATTTCAAATAATTATACTTGTTAGTAAAAATACTTCTAAACTATAACATACAATTAATATATTATGAATAAATAATAAATTACGTACTTGTTAATTTTCCCATATGCCTTTTTCATGATCGAGTCGTATAGCATGCACGACATCTCCATCAACTTCATCATATGAGGTAGGAACTTGTGTTGTGTAAGAAGGTTTGGACGGAATATCAAGACTTTCATCACTAAGAGGAATGTATTTTCCTTGGAGAACGATTGACCATTTCCCCGATCTGTCCGATGGATCGGTAACATAGAAAACTTGTTTTGCTTGAGAAGCCATGATGAATGGTTCTGTATTAAAAGATGCCTTGCCAAGGTCGACCCGGGTGAATCCTAAGTCATCAATGTCTACACCATTACTATTATTGGGAACCCACTTGCATTTAAATAAAGCCACTTTGAAAATAACATAATCAATCTCCCAAATCTCATCAATGACACCATAAAACGCGGTAGTTGCCAATACCAGATAAAAGCACCTGATGTTTGACTAAATTTTGCTAAAAGATTCTGATGATAAACTTGAAGAATCTGCAGAAGAAAAAGATGTCGAAGGAAATGTCTCGACATCCTGACTGACTTAATAAGTTAGCAGGTTTTAATATATTGCAAGAATCAAGGAGAGGATCAAGGTATCACAGGAGAAAAGATTGAAAGCCCAAGACAACAGAAGACTATATAATGAGACTTAGACCTAGGGTTAAAATACAGTACTTTTTGTATCACTTATAACTTTGTAACCTAGTTCTCTTGTGTTGAATAAGGGTTTAGGGTTTGAGAGTCGGTTGCTCTCTTAGGAGTTGTAAGTCTCCACTCTGCAATATGGGATGCAGAGTGGAAGGCATAGGTACAGGGACACAACCAAAAGCCTGTAGGTAATGGTTGTTGCATTGTTCTTGGACGAAGCTTTGAAGCAAGCCCAAGATAACTTGGAGGTCAAGAAACCGTGACAGGTTCTGTATTGGTAGAAGACAGAGATATCACAGGTTGTGATTAGGATGTGAGTGGGGTATCTCATATCAGGGTTGTAAACGTTTGAGTTTAGGCTTGGTAAAGATGTTCATTGGGTAGATGTTAGGTCTAAAATTGTAAACGGGGGAGTTTAGCTTTGTAACAGTTCTACAAATAGTGAAGTCTTCGTCCTGTATTGGTATCCCCCAGATGTAGGTGAATTGCACCGAACTGGGTTAACACATACTGTCTTATTTAACATTCTGCAATTTACAGTTTGTTATTGTTCTTGACTGACATGTTGGATCAGATGTCGTGACATCTGTGATTGTGCAGTTCTGATATTCAAGGCATCAGTCTGCTGTTGCGCCTTTGAGTTTAAATGATTATGTAGCACAATGTCTTGATATGTGTTAGGACATCTATTGTCTGCATAGGCCAGAATTTCACAATTCTTATCTTTCGAACTAGAGAAATACATCGATTCGGCTTCAACCATAACCCCACTATTTTGCATTGTACTACATTCATCTTTTGATTTTGTATAAAAAGGTATAATGACCAATGTCGTATGCACTCCAGGTAATGACACAAAATTTTGGCTCGTACGACAACCATTTAAGTATCTTGGATGCACTATGATCATTAGATACACTTTTATTAAACCAATCCATGAATCTATTGTTATGCTCTATCGACAACAACTTGTCACTCATTCGGGGATATTTTTTCTTCAAAAGTCTTTTGTGAGTATCTATGAAAGGTTGAACCTCATCTATATTATTCAATATATAGAAATGTGATTGAATAACTACATCCCGAGCCGTTGACCTAACATTTAGACCTTGAATACCTCTTCCGTCTGTGTCAGTATGACGAGACTTTGGAATTCCTATAGAATCTACATCCGACAAATAGTTTGTATAAAACTCAACAGCTTCTTCTGTGATGTACCTTTCAACAATCGAAGCTTTCGGTTGATAATGATTCTTTGTATATCCTTTAAAGATGTTCATATATTGCTCTATTGGATACATCCACCTTAGGGGTGGGAATAGGCCAGACCAACTAACAGGGGCCTACGACCTAGCCTACATAGACTCAGGTCAGGCCAGACTTTTTCTTAAATAGAAAAGGCCTAGTGTTGCGGTGAAAATCGGATAACAAGCTATTAATTAACTTGCATCATATTTCTTTTACAACCGACTTTGATTTATCCAAAGGAAAGGTTCAAGATCGTTAGAAAAACCTAAAGGGGGGAAATCTAAGGTTCGGGGGTTGGTTACGCCTAGGGAAGGTATTAGCACCCTAAACGTCCGTAGTACTCTACGAGAACCTCTTGTTCTACTATTATCTTATGTTTGTTAAAGGTTCTATGCTAAAGGTTGAAACCCTAGGGGTTAGTATCTAAGTATACTCGACAAAGCATCGCACTTTGCGCCTACGTATCCTCGGGTATAGAATCAGAGTATGCGTAGTTCTACTTCTACTGAATGATTGACTGTGGTCAATATTCAGAGGGGAAATGAGTGTGACCTCATTGTAGAGTATAAGAACTCTCTAAATCTAGTTATAATGGTCCTATGTTATGTTTTAGTCAATAGGGAAAGTGAGTATTCATTAGGATGAATATCGCTAAGAGTTTAGGAACTCTCTCCTAAAGCTAGTTATGATTTCTATGGCTCTGATGAGGCCAAGAAATGAGGTTTAGCTCTTATGAGGCTACTAGGTTAAGATGGGGGCTATGACTTTAAAAGTCAACAATAATCACCTTCCTTTGGAATGGGGGGAAAGATAACAGTTATAAAGATTACCAAGATAAATAGATATAATGCAAATACGATGATACAATAATACATGAATTAAGATAATGAGATAAGATAAAATCATGATATTGATGCAAAGTGAGAATTACATATGAGATGCAATAAAGATAGAAATAGTCTCGTCTTAATCATGACTTAATCGAGAAATCGATAATCAAAGATTCTTGACTTTCATCGACTAAATAGGTGAATAAAGTTTAAATAAAGAGAAAGTGGTCTCGTGTTGATCAAAGTTTTGTCAACTCCATGAAATCAACCAAACCATGAGGTTTGTTATGTCATCGACCAAAATAAAGAAAGTGGAATTGAAATGAAAAAAAAGCCGGCCTCGTCTAAATCAAGATTTAATCGAGAAATCGATAATCTTATATTTCTGACTTTCATTGACCAACAAAAATAAATAAAAGGTGGCCTCACCTTTATCAAGACTTTATTGACTTGAAATAAATCCACAAGTCATGATTTATGTAACGTCATCGGCCTAAATAAAGATTATGAAATGAAAATAAGGTTGATCTCGTCTTAATCAAGATTTACATCGGTAAATCGATAATCTTGACATTTGACTTTCATCGACCAAAATAGAAAAAGGTGGCCTCCTACAAATCTAGATTTAGTGATTTTGAAATAATCAACAAAGTCAAGATTCTTATAATGTCATTGGCCAAAAAGGTTGAAATAAAATGAACCACTAAGTTAAGTGGATTAACATTAGTAAAAAGACAATAGAAAGGCTAGAGACTACAAAACTCAAAAAACTTGTTAAAAAAAGTTAATAAAATGAAAAATGATTTTTTTAAAAAAGAAAAGGAGGGGCGCTGAAAATGGAGGTGTGCTCCAGAAATCAAACGGGCTGGAACCAAGCCCACTATCCCATTTCTATCATTGAAACATGGTCCTTCTTTAACAATAATGGGGTAAGGAGAAACCCAAAGAAATCAAAGCCCAAAAATCAAAACATGTTCCAAGAACAACATCATCAGCCTTAAAACGACATTTAATGACCAAAAAATGCATAAACTGTATCAGCAACCCAAAAGAGTCAAATGGTCTACACCAAGAGCAGCATCAGAAAAAAAAACACGGTGAATTCATCCCCAACCTCTCAACGATCGTTCTCGCGACTCATTCTCAGTTTTCGAACCCAAATCAGGTTTGATTTGTCTCGTCTCTGTTCTCGTTCGTCCGTGTTTTCGCATTCGATTCAAGGTTTGTAGTACGATTTGTGTTTGGATTTCAACTTCTCTTCATCTCAATCTCTCTCTGTTTCTGCGATGGTTGGGTGTTTGTTGATTTGATGTTCTGTTTGGGTATGAGTTGAAAACGGGTGGCGGACGGAAGGGTTTAATATTTGGTTGTTATGGGTTTTGACGGACAGTTATGGAAGTTTGAAGATTAAGAAAGAGAGAAGGCGGAGAAGTTGGGATTGAAAGGAAATTTGTGTTGTTGTTGATTTGGGTTTAGGTTTGTTTCAGATGTTGACTTTGTTTTTTATTTGATTTTCAAAAACTTCGATTCAAATCAACACTTTCATCTCCTTTCATTTCTGTTTATGGGTTGTTCTTGTTTGAAGAGGGTTCTGAAGGTTGAAAAGTGGCGATGAAGAAGAAGGTTTGAAAGGGCGAGTTCGGTTGAAGAGTGGGGTTTAAGAGTTGTGTTGAAGGTTGTGGTCGGAAGGTTGAGGAAAGTCCGCGAATGGTGGAAATTAGAAGAGGTTTGAATGTGGTAATGGGAGCAGAGGAAAGAAACATGGGAAGTAGAGGATTTCAGTGGAGATTTGAATTTGGTGATTGTATTGTTTTGATGATTAAGGATGAAGCGGTTAAGGTTGAGAGGAGTTTCTTTTCTGAGTTCCGTCGCAAAATCGTTTCTTGGCCTTTTAGTATTGGTTCTTGTTGTTGGCTTTTGATGCAGGGAGCAAGTGTATAGCAGGGTCTGTGGGAGGGGTTGAAACAGGTCGTACGGTTGCTTTGGTTGTCGGTTTTTCTTTTTGGAAATGTGTTGCTTGAGCTTATGCGCCCCCCTGGGGCTTGCGTATGGGCAGGGTATTTGTAGGAAGTAGCAGCTCCGTTGTTTTTGGGTAGCAGAGGTTTTTTGTTTGAATTATGTACAGTTGGCGCAGGGACTTGAGGGTGTTGCAGGTTTACGTTGTGAAGTCCTCGTTGGAACTCGGACCCCCCTTCTACTCTCCTATTCTTCTGCCATTTAACCTCCCCTACTACTACTCGCTTGTCCATCCTTCTCGAGCCGTGTGAAGCTTGTTGCAGCCTCTTTTATGGTTTAAAGATCAGAAAAGAAAAGGGGAGATCCCAGATATTAGAGCACATTGGTAGATTACACGATGGTTTAAGCTTTGGCTAGTACATGCTTACTTTGCAAAGTGCAAAAGTTGTACTTGGGTTCCTCTTTACACGGGCTGGTGACATTCCTTGGAAAGAATGGCACAAGACATATTTTGGAATTGGCCTAGACTTATGGCCATGAAATTTGAGTTGGACTTAAATTCTAATTAAAAAGAAATTGAATCTTGCTGGATTTGGATTAAAATTGAAAAATGGTTTATGGTTAAAGATAAATGGATAATTGATGTGAAAATGGATAATACTTCTCTTTTTCTTAATTGGATTAATAATATGATTGATAAAAATAATAATAAACTAATTAATATTCTAAATCAAAATTAGTTAGAAAAATAAACTAAATGAATAAATAATCTAATTATTTAAACTACTTATTAAAATTAAGTTAAATTAAGATTAATTTAAATTAATAAAAATAAAACAACTTAAATATAAATGAAATAAGAAATAGGCCACATTGAATATAAATTAAAAATAAAGACAGATAAAGATATTTAAATAAATATTGAGTTAAAATAGAGAACAATAAATAAAACATCAACTAGCAGAAAAAATGAGGGTAAAATTTGGGGTACAACAGTTGCCCCTATTTAAATATCTTCACCGAACGACATGAGAGATGAAGATCCTCATGGGATTAAAGGTGAAAGATATTTAAATACAGATAACCAAAAATTTTACCCTCAGATGCGCAGACATGCAATGCAACAGACATGATGCCGAAAAAGATGCAAAGATGCAGACACAACATGGCGCCAAAGGACAGACAGGAAGCAAACACAAGATGAGCTTCACTGGGGAAGGAGACAGATTAGTATCCATGAGAAATACTCACTAGGGATACACGCCAACCAACCAAAGAGACTTAACGGGGAGACTCCAAAGAAACACTGGGGAAAAAACCAAAAAACAATCTCCACTGGGGAAAGAAAACCCGGGGAGATAGACTACAGGGGACAAAACAAACCCACACTCTTCCTGGGCATGAAACCAGAAAGAAAAACCTGATCCGGGGATCAGCCTAAAAAAAGACAGACAACCAAGCAAAACTTCCTGGGGATTCTTAAACTGAAGAGTTCATGATGGGATCTTCAAGAAAAGCCATAAAAGACAGAGACGTACTCTGCACGCCAAATAAAAACACCTGAAATGAGTAATACAGGTTCGAGATAACCTGATATAAGCAAACGGTTCACGATAACCGAAGATAAACAACTGGAGTTTAAATGGGAACACGGTTAATGAGCCAAGAATAGACTATGGTATCCATATCAGTTGGTTGAGATAACAAATAATTTGTTTCAAGAGGAAAACCGGTATGAGCTGGAAAGTAACCTTATTGGAAGTAGCACCAAAAGATGGGTTCCAATAAAGGTATCTAGAATGATTGATCATCAAGGCTAGATGACATTCTAGAAAGGATCCACAATGAAGGTTGAACCGAAAAACGGTCTTCACTGGGAAAAGACATCCAAAGTGATGGAACAACAGGTTCAAGTATGACCGGTTGGCACTTTGGAAAAAGAAGAACCTTATTGGAGATTGAACCAAGAAATGGGCCCTAATAAAGTATCTAGGATGATTGATCATCAAGTCTAACGTAACTAAATGACATCCTAGAAACACCTCTAAAGTGATGGAACAACAGGTTCAAGTATGACCGGTTGGCGCTTTAGAAGTAACCTCTAAAGTGATGGAACAACAGGTTTAAGTATGACCGGTTGGCGCTTTAGAAGTAACCTTATTGGAGATTGAACCAAGAAATGGGCCCCAATAAAGTATCTAGAATGATTGATCATCAAGGCTAAACGCGACTAAATGACATTCTAGAAAGGATCCGCAATGAAGGTTGAACCGAAGAACGGTCTCCACTGGGAAAAGACATCCAAAGTGATGGAACAACAGGTTCAGGTATGACCGGTTGGCACTTTGGAAAAAGAAGAACCTTATTGGAGATTGAACCAAGAAATGGGCCCCAATAAAGTATCTAGAATGTGATAGGTTAGTACCGGGGTTGCGTAACTGAAGATAAGGCTTCCTGGGGAATACCCAATTACGGTTACGAAGAGGTTGAATAGTACCAGAGATAGATAAACTACTTATAAGAGACTGCCAAGCTTCTTCAAGAGATTGCTACTTCAAATATATGTTGATATCACAACACTGTTGGAGAAATAATTATGTCTTCAAGGTGGATATGTGAAAGATGCTTCTTGCGAGAAACAGTGCAAAATAAATGCACGTTCAAAGATAGGTTAAAAACCACACCTGCCAGGGACCAAAGTTCAATCTAGGAACAAACTAGAAAGAAACGGTCAAACAAGACTCCAATTGAGGAATGAACTCAAATGGGGATTTATCTTATCCAAATGTGGAAAAGATAACTGAAACAACCATCATCCACGAGGATAAAACTCTGTGGGGAATTCAGAAAAGAATGGGCACTTTATGCCTAAGGGCTGACAACTCTATTGGGGAGAATAGAGAAACCAAGTCACTTGAGGAGATAAACGCCAAAGTGAACAAAAAACAGGTAAACACCAAGAAAAGGTAGCAAAAATGCTAAGATGCTATGCATATGAGTGCTTATGCCATGCTTATGCTTATGCTGACAAAATTGAAAAGCGAAACTGGAGACGAAGAAAACGTCTCGACAAGGATACCCAGCCAAACTCAACAGGCTGGACCAATACTGGTGATGAAGAAGAATCAACAACTTCACTGGTGAAAAGAGTACTCCACCTGAGGTATAACATCATGACGATTGCCATCATGAGCTTGATCTTTTTGTTGGAGAAGAATCCATGGAGAATTGTCAAGATTAGCTGAAGTAACAACTTATTGGGAGCTAGCAAGGAATATCACAAGAACAAAGTAGTTCTGCATCCTACTGGCGTAATGATCATCTTCAAATCTTATCTGCCCCAGGCTATACGGTCTATACGATAACAAGAGGATTTTT
The DNA here is from genome assembly GCA_022829125.1 of Lathyrus tuberosus. Classification (NCBI taxonomy): domain Eukaryota; kingdom Viridiplantae; phylum Streptophyta; class Magnoliopsida; order Fabales; family Fabaceae; genus Lathyrus; species Lathyrus tuberosus. The sequence goes on from JALAZF010000078.1 coordinate 9,779,094, forward strand.
TTAGAAGAATTGGCATACGGGGTGCTTAAATATCTTCAAACTCTTGGAGAGATCTCGGCATAACTGCCCCAGATTAGGGGATGAATAATCAAAAGAATTTTACAGAAGGATTGAAATACCAGATACTTCAATATCTTCCAACTTGAATAATCAAAAGAATTTTACGGAAGGATTGAAATACCAGATACTTCAATATCTTCCAACTTGAATAATCAAAAGAATTTTACGGAAGGATTGAAATACCAGATGCTTCAATATCTTCCAACTTGAAAAAGAATTTTACGGAAGACTTGAAATACCAGGTGCTTCAATATCTTCCAACTTTTGAATCTTGACGTAGCTGTTTCTGTTCAGTTATACTCGAGATATTCAAACTGTAGTAGAAATTACTGGGGAACAGATTTGCCCCTGCTGATGGGTTACTGAAGACTAAACTTGTCATAAGATGATCTCAAGAATATTTGCCCTAATATTCTGAATTTGCAGAATTCTGCCTCTGATTTTTCAACTCACACTTGGTTGCCCCTGACTGAGTCAAATTTCCTTTATCAAGTTCAATTCCTTGACTGACCGCGTTTGTTGGGATTCCTTGATATCGAATGGTATTGCAAACAAGTGTTGTTCATTAAAATTGGCAAAATTTAATGCAAAGGTTTAATGCAAAGTTTGAAAACAAAGTTTTGACAAAAAACGCACAGTGAAATGATTAAATAGTCAAAAACAAAGGTGGGTCTAGTCATTAAGGAAGTGACCAATACACGCGAGTAACAAAGATTATTAGGAGTCAGGTTACTCAACCTTGCTGTAGTATGCTTTTCAAAACAACCTTACCTCAATTAGGTCTTTTAGGGGTTGTAATGTGGTATGGTTCATGGTTTATGAAACAAAAGATAAAGGCTCAAATCCTATGCTCAGTTAACTCAAGATATACGTTCAAATCTCCAAAAATAGGAAGTCACTTGATTTGAAAGCTGACTGGCGCCTTATATGAAGCGCTCGTGTTTGAATGCATAACCGAGTTAAACTGAGAACTACCCTGCCCCCAAGGTTGAGATTTAAGTTTTTTTTTTGTGTAAGGAAAGAAAACTCCTACTTCTAGGCTCGAAGGGGTTAACAAGGGATTATCATCCTTGTTTGGGAATTGAAACAATGCCTTACATCCTCGGCGAGGTTTAATTGAAAGCATATCACAACAATTATAAACACGAGGTTTTCATCATCCTCCCTAATCTTTGCTTTAACAAAAGTTTGAAAAAGGAGTGGAAATGGATATATATTTTTGTTTTTATGAAAATAAAAGTAAATGAGTGAAACGAATGGATTATTTCATTAATGTTGCCAATTTAAAGGTACAACAAAGCTCATATGTAAATATCAATACAATTAAAGGAAATACAACTGAAATACAAAACACAGCCAACCAAAGATTTCAGTTTCTGGGTCCGAACGGAAAAAAGTCTTCACCGCCACATTTCCTTCATCGTTGCTAGCGTGACCTTCACAGTTTCCAGAAACTGCCCCATTCCTCCTCGGAGTTCTCTCAATTCATGGTTGACTCTGTCCATTTCCCAGTATTGTTCAGACATCCTTTGTCGAGTTTGGGCTCGGGTGACGATTCAAAGACAATTCTGAAGGGAAAACGACGACATGAGACGAAGACAGAGAGGAAATGCACATGCTATGATGCAAATGAGAAGCTAATGCAAGCCGAATGGTTTCAAGGAACTCAAAGGCAAGTTGCAAAATTTTTTGTTTTTTTGGGAAAATTGAAGAGTTTTTGTTTTTTAAAATCCAAGCTCTGTTGATCTTCTGAAAAGGAAACAAGTATTTGAGTTTCTCGAAACCAAAGGGCTAGGAATGCTTGAATGTAGAGATGCATAAAGCACACGAGCACAAACATATGTACACACAACAAGATATACAAATCCTAGGTTTTTGTGGTCTCATGAGTGGAGCCACGGTCTACCCATCCCAATAGGTATGTACTACTGGTTTTTACCTGCCGAACAAGGTTCTAAAGAGTTCCCAGAGTCTACAATCCATCTTTCGGATTTTATCGACTTCCCAAATGACTTGGTAATCAACAAAATTCTCAAGAGAATCTCTTCTGAGTGTAGTATCGCGTGACAACCAATTCAGAAATAGACTCCATCATGGTCACCGCACTACATCCTAGGAGGCTTAGTGGGGTTTGGTAACTACGGTTCTCAATATCATGGGCTCCTAGGTCGAGAGTAGCACGCTTTCACGAACGGATTCGTTCAACATAACTAGACTCTCAAGAGGGCCTCAACTGAGTGATGGTGTCTCAAGTTAACTTTTTCAGGAATCGACTCCTTCAAAGCCTCCTTGAATATACCATCGTCCTATCATAAGTGCACTCGAAATCCGGGTATAAGATTTATCTCACCACTCAAGAACCAAGCCAACAAAATAATCAAGCAAAGCATATATACAGGCAATCAAACAGATATACACAAATATAACAAGCAAGCATAAATAAAACAGGTAAAACAAAGGTGGGCTTAACCTTAAAAAATATATAAGGTCCCCAGTGAAGTCGCCATTTCTGTTGTGGTGAAAATCGGATAACAAACTATTAATTAACTTGCATCATATTTCTTTTACAACCGACTTTGATTTATCCAAAGGAAAGGTTCAAGATCGTTAGAAAAACCTAAAGGGGGGAGATCTAAGGTTCGGGGGTTGGTTACGCCTAGGGAAGTATTAGCACCCTAAATGTCCGTAGTACTCTACGGGAACCTCTTGTTTAACTGTTATATTATGTTTGATAAAGGTTCTATGCTAATGGTTGAAACCCTAGGGGTTAGTATCTAAGTATACTCGACAAAGCATCACACTTTGTGCCTACGTATCCTCGGGTATAGAATCAGAGTATGCGTAGTTCTACTTCTACTGAATGATTGACTGTGGTCAATATTCAGAGGGGAAATGAGTGTGACCTCATTGTAGAGTATAAGAACTCTCTAAATCTAGTTATAATGGTCCTATGTTATGTTTTAGTCAATAGGGAAAGTGAGTATTCATTAGGATGAATATCGCTAAGAGTTTAGGAACTCTCTCCTAAAGCTAGTTATGATTTCTATGTCTCTGATGAGGCCAAGAAATGAGGTTTAACTCTTATGAGGCTACTAGGTTAAGATGGGGCTATGACTTTAAGAGTCAACAATAATCACCTTCCTTTAGAATGGGGGGAAAGATAACAGTTATAAAGATTACCAAGATAAATAGATATCATGCAAATACGATGATACAATAATACATGAATTAAGATAATGAGATAAGATAAAATCATGATATCGATGCAAAGTGAGAATTACATATGAGATGCAATAAAGATAGAAATAGTCTCGTCTTAATCATGACTTAATCGAGAAATCGATAATCAATGATTCTTGACTTTCATCGACTAAATAGGTGAATAAAGTTTAAATAAAGAGAAAGTGGTCTCGTGTTGATCAAAGTTTTGTCAACTCCATGAAATCAACCAAACCATGAGGTTTGTTATGTCATCGACCAAAATAAAGAAAGTGGAATAGAAATGAAAAAAAAGCCGGTCTCGTCTAAATCAAGATTTAACCGAGAAATCGATAATCTTATATTTCTGACTTTCATTGACCAACAAAAATAAATAAAAGGTGGCCTCACCTTTATCAAGACTTTATTGACTTGAAATAAATCCACAAGTCATGATTTATGTAACGTCATCGGCCTAAATAAAGATTATGAAATAAAAATAAGGTTGATCTCGTCTTAATCAATATTTAAATCGATAAATCGATAATCTTGACATTTGACTTTCATCGACCAAAATAGAAAAAGGTGGCCTCCTACAAATCTAGATTTAGTGATTTTGAAATAATCAACAAAGTCAAGATTCTTATAATGTCATTGGCCAAAAAGGTTGAAATAAAATGAACCACTAAGTTAAGTGGATTAACATTAGTAAAAAACAATAGAAAGGCTTGAGACTAAAAAACTCAAAAAACTTGTTAAAAAAAAGTTAATAAAATGAAAAATGATTTTTTTAAAAAAGAAAAGGAGGGGCGCTGAAAATGGGGGTGTGCTCCAGAAATCAAACGGGCTGGAACTAAGCCCACTATCCCATTTCTATCATTGAAACACGGTCCTTCTTTAACAATAATGGGGTAAGGAGAAACCCAAAGAAATCAAAGCCCAAAAATCAAAACATGTTTCAAGAACAAGATCATCAGCCTTAAAACGACATTTAATGACCAAAAAATGCATAAACTGTATCAGCAACCCAAAAGAGTCAAATGGTCTACGCCAAGAGCAGCATCAGAAAAAAAACACGGTGAATTCATCCCCAACCTCTCAACGATCGTTCTCGCGACTCATTCTCAGTTTTCGAACCCAAATCAAGTTTGATTTGTCTCGTCTCTGTTCTCGTTCGTCCGTGTTTTCGCGTTCGATTCAAGGTTTGTAGTACGATTTGTGTTTGGATTTCAATTTCTCTTCATCTCAATCTCTCTCTGTTTCTGCGATGGTTGGGTGTTTGTTGATTTGATGTTCTGTTTGGGTATGAGTTGAAAACGGGTGGCGGACGGAAGGGTTTAATATTTGGTTGTTATGGGTTTTGACGGACAGTTATGGAAGTTTGAAGATTAAGAAAGAAAGAAGGCGGAGAAGTTGGGATTGAAAGGAAATTTGTGTTGTTGTTGATTTGGGTTTAGGTTTGTTTCAGATGTTGACTTTGTTTTCGATTTGGTTTTCAAAAACTTCGATTCAAATCACCACTTTCATCTCCTTTCATTTCTGTTTATGGGTTGTTCTTGTTTGAAGAGGGTTCTGAAGGTTGAAAAGTGGCGATGATGAAGAAGGTTTGAAAGGGCGAGTTCGGCTGAAGAGTGGGGTTTAAGAGTTGTGTTGAAGGTTGTGGTCGGAAGGTTGAGGAAAGTCCGCGAATGGTGGAAATTAGAAGAGGTTTGAATGTGATAATGGGAGCAGAGGAAAGAAACAGGGGAAGTAGAGGATTTCAGTGGAGATTTGAAGTTGGTGATTGTATTGTTTTGATGATTAAGGATGAAGCGGTTAAAGTTGAGAGGAGTTTCTTTTCTGAGTTCCGTCGCAAAATCGTTTCTTGGCCTTTTAGTATTGGTTCTTGTTATTGGCTTTTGATGCAGGGAGCAAGTGTATAGCAGGGTCTGTGGGACGGGTTGAAACAGGTCGTACGGTTGCTTTGGTTGTAGGTTTTGTTTTTTGGAAATGTGTTGCTTGAGCTTATGCGCCCCCCTGGGGCTTGCGTATGGGCATGGTATTTGTAGGAAGTAGCAGCTCCGTTGCTTTTGGGCAGCAGAGGTTTTTTGTTTGAATTATGTACAGTTAGCACATGGACTTGGGGGTGTAGCAGGTTTACGTTGTGAAGTCCTCGTTGGAACTCGGACCCCCCTTCTACTCTCCTATTCTTTTGCCATTTAACCTCCCCTGCTACTACTCGCTTGTCCATCCTTCTCGAGCCGTGTGAAGCTTGCTGCAGCCTCTTTTATGGTTTAAAGATCAGAAAAGAAAAGGGGAGATCCTAGATATTAGAGCTCAGTGGTAGATTACACGATGGTTTAAGCTTTGGCTAGTACATGCTTACTTTGCAAAGTGCAAAAGTTGTACTTGGGTTCCTCTTTACACGGGCTGGTGACATTCCTTGGAAAGAATGGCACAAGACATATTTTGGAATTGGCCTAGACTTATGGACATGAAATTTGAATTGGACTTGAATTCTAATTAAAAAGAAATTGAATCTTGAATGGATTTGGATTAAAATTGAAAAATGGTTTATGGTTAAAGATAAATGGATAATTGATGTGAAAATGGATAATGCTTCTCTTTTTCTTAATTGGATTAATAATATGATTGATAAAAATAATAATAAACTAATTAATATTCTAAATCAAGATTAGTTAGAAAAATAAACTAAATGAATAAATAATCTAATTATTTAAACTACTTATTAAAATTAAATTAAATTAAGATTAATTTAAATTAATAAAAATAAAACAACTTAAATATAAATGAAATAAGAAATAGGCCACATTGAATATAAATTAAAAATAAAGACAGATAAAGATATTAAAATAAATATTGAGTTAAAATAGAGAACAATAAATAAAACATCAACTAGCAGAAAAAATGAGGGTAAAATTTGGGGTACAACACTTAGGCTTTTTTATAAGCCTATTTAGCTAAAGAGGCTAGGCTACAGGCCGTAAGAAAAGCCTTTTAAGCCTACCAGGCTATTTAAGAAAAAATCAATAAATTTATTATTATTATATTCTATTTTGTACTTTGAATTAAAATACGAAAATAAAACTTAGTTATCTTGAAGAACTTATGAAAATAAGTTGAAAAAACATTATAAACAATGTCATAAGTTGTTGTCATACGTTATTTTCAACAAATAGTATCACCAAACTTATGCTAATAAGAAAACTTGAACGAGACAATGAAAACAAACATTTAATCTCATTGATCTTTTAACTTGTTAGTCTATTTAACATTAGTTGAATTTCTTATTTACAGATGTTCAAATGAAGTAGGCTTTTAAATAGGCTAGTAGGCTAATCAGGCCTTCGAAAAGGCCAGGCTTAGGCCTAAAAATAAGCCTATGATAGGCTATAGGCCAGACTTAGGCTTTGAATTTTTTAGTAGGTCTGGCTCAAGCTTGGCAAAGCCTAGCTCGACCCAGACTATTTCCACCCCTAATCCACCTTAAATAAACTGGACCACAAATTCTGATTTCTCTTACGAGATGAACAAGTAAGTGAACCATAATGTCAAAAAATGATGGTGGAAAATACATCTCCAATTGACACAAGATTAGGGCAGCCTCATCTTCTAATTCATCCAATTTTTTGAAATTAAGAACTTTATTACATATGACATTGAAGAATAAACACAGTCTCGTTATAGTTACTCTCACATTTTTTGGAAGGATCCCACAGATAGCCACTGGTAGAAGTTGTTACATCAATACATAACAATCATGAGATTTTAAACCAATTAACTTGAGATCTTTCATTGATACAAGTTTCTTGATGTTTGATGAGTAACCTTGCGGAACTTTAATACCATGCAAACACTCGCAGAACATCTTCTTTTCCTTTTTAGATAGAGTGTGACATGCTGGAGGCAGATAAGTTCTTTTTCCTTTCTCTATTGGAGCCAACTGTTTTCATATACCCATCTTCTCCATATCAAGACGGGAAGTCTTACTATCTTTAGTCTTGCCCAGAATGTTTAGAAGTGTGCCAATCAAACTATCACACACATTTTTCTCCACATGCATCACATCAAGACAATGTCTAACATCAAGACTTGACCAATATGGAAGATCAAAGAAGATGAACCTCTTTTTCCATATATTTTTCGCAACTGCCCTTTTTCTTTTCCTCTTTTCCCACCTTTTTATTTTTCTCTCTTCCCACCTTTTTCTTTTTCTCTCTTCCCGAAGACAACATTAATGTGTTCCTGTCGTTGATAAACTTCATCCCCGGTTAAAGGTTTAGGAGCCTCACCAAACTCTTGCTCTCCATTAAAAGCCTTTCGCAATCTACGATAAGGATGACCCAGTTTTAGAAATTTTCGATGCCCAAGGTAAACAGTCTTTTTTCCAAACTCAAGTTGGTGATAACAAGTATCATCTTCATATATAGGACACACTTTATGTCCTTTGACACTGTATCCAGCCAAGTTACCGTAAGCCAGAAAGTCGTTATCCACATTCTCTGTCAAATCTTTCTATAGCTGCTTGAATGATTCACGGTTTGATGACGATATTGAGGGAGACTTATCTGAATCTTTGAAGCAATTGTGGAAGACGGTTTTACCGCCGAAAGTCCAGATTTTCGGATGGAGGTTGAGTCTCAATAGGCTGCCCACGAGATCCAATTTTAGTGCTAGACATATTATTGATAATGCTCATGAAGAGGTTTGTATGTTTTGTTTTCATCACTTCGAGGATTCTACTCATCTTTTCGTTTCTTGTGGTAAATCTTCGTTGGTGTGGAATATGATTTGTGAGTGGGTTGAAGTTGATAGAATAGTCGAATTTACGATGGGTCGGCATTTGAAGTCGTGGAATTCGAAACTTCGTGGTAGATGCAAAGAGGGAATGGTTAATTCTTTATGGTTTATAACTTGTTGGAATATTTGGAAATGTCAGAACAATATCCTTTACAACGATGCTATCTTTAATGTGAATGACATTGTCAACGATATTAAAGCCACATCGTGGAATTGGTTAATTCTTGGTAGTAATAGTAGTAAGAACTGTAGGTTGTACGAATGGTATAAAAAGCCACTCGATTTTTTGTAATTTCTTTGTTTCGTTGTTGGTTGTAGTTTGTTGGTTCGAGATTTCCTTAATCTCTTATTAATAAAGTTTCTTCTTATTAAAAAAAAAAACATTGCACGCATATTAAACTTTTCCCCAGAATATGCATCATCAACTTCAACGCCTTCATCCCACAAGAGTCGTAAATAATCAATTAATGGACTTAGATAAACATCTATGTCGTTACTAGGTTGTCGTGGTCCAGAAATCATCATACTTAACAGTATATACTTGCGCTTCATGCACAACCAAGGAGATAGGTTGTAAATAGTGAGAAGAACAGGCCACGAAGTATGATTAGTGCTCAGATTACCAAAGGGGTTCATTCTATCGGTGGAAAGCCCAAGCCTAAGGTTTCTTGGCTCGAATCCAAAATCCGGAAACAACGAATCAATTTTCTTCCATTGCAACGAATCAGCTACATGGCGAATATTTCCATCACGAATCCTTTCATCTGCATGCCATCTAATATTCTGTGCGTCATTCGAATTAGCAAAAAGTCTCTTTAATCGTGAAACTATTGGCAAGTACTATAACACTTTAGCAGGAGGATGCTTCCTACTAACATTGTCATAGTGATCATTGTCATCACCATTGTTAGCCTTCAGCTTGTAACGCGACACACCACATTTCGGACATTGAAATAAGTCTTCATACTCTTTCCGATATAATATGATATCATTAGGGCAAGCATGTATCTTGATATACTCCAGACCCAGTGGACACAATATCTTCTTGGCCTCATAGCAACGATCCGACAATTTGTTATCTTCTGGTAACATTTGCTGTAGCAATTCAAGTAATTCCGTGAAACTTTTATCCGACCATCCATTTTTTGCCTTCAGATTAAACAACTTTAACACCGCCGACAATCGTGTGAACTCTGTGCATCCCTTATATAAAGGGGTGTCTTTATCACTACATAAATTATCACAAATATGAGCATTCATAAAAGAAGATTCCCCAATATCATGGAACATATCCTCTAGTTGATCTTCCATATATTCATCTTCCTCCACTCTTTGACTTTGTGACGCCCGACTTTCCTTATTATCCACCTCACCATGCCACGTCCATATTATATAATTTTGACATATACCATCACAATAAAGGTGATTGTGTATTTCTTTCTTTGTACCCTTTTTGATATTCGCGCAAATAACACAAGAACAATAAAAGATACCATTATTGTCGGGAAGATGTTTATCAGCGTATTCAAGGAATTCACGAACTCCGTTCTCATAAATCGGACCTAATATATTGGCTTTCATCCAACTACGATCCATTACAACTTCTGAAATTTATACATGTATAATAATGTGAATGACACACAAAAATCTAATCCAAATACTCAAGCATATGCATATACAATATGAACAAAGAAAAAATCAATGAAGATGTACTCTCATACTAAACGTAATGCATATGAAACATCTCATTCTGACTTGAGCATATACAATATGAATAAAGAAAAAAGGAATGAAGATATTGATGAATACCATACTTTGAAGCTGTAATCAAATGAACGTTAGGAATGAAGATGTTGAAGAGTACCGTACGCCGAAGCTGAAGAATCAAATGAACGAAGACGGTCAATATTTGAGCATAAACCAAGAAAAAAGGAATGAAGATGTTGAAGAGTACCTTACTTCGAAGCTGAAGAAGCAAATGAATAAAGACGATCAATATTTGAGCATAAACCAAGAAAAAAGGAATGAAGATGTTGAAGAGTACCTTACTTCGAAGCTGAAGAAGAAACTGAATGAAGACAGTCAATATTTGAGCTCCAAATGAATGGATACGAAGAGGGTAAAGGTTAGGGCGTCTCTGGCTCACTTGTTCGATTAGGGCGTCTTATGAAAGAAATACAAAATAAGTTTTGTTTTAATTTATCAGTAAAGCTTTTAATCTCGGTTGGAGAAACAAACCGTAGTGGAATCTTAAGTGACACACGCTAAATGTATCCTAAAAAATGGAAAAAATGTGTTACAGGGAATCGAAGCTTGTTACATTTAATTTATTACTACGGTTGTTCATCTTAACCGTTGTAAAATCATTTACAATTTATTTTTTAAATAATGGACTTAAGTGACACACGCTAAATGTACTCTAAAAAAATGGAAAAAATGTAGTTGCAGGGAATCGAAGCTTGCTACATTTTATTTATTACTATGGTGGTTTAAGTCAACCGTCATTAAATGGCTCATCTTTTTCCTGGGCGCGAAATTTTTAACCTATTACAATGGCGTTAAAGATGCGTTGTAAGCCTGTCGTTGTTGTTTTAACGTTTTGTAGTAGTGACTCTCCAATGTGAAGAATTACCATTTTACAAATGTGAAATATATGCCTAAGCTGCAACTAAGTTTGGATTATGAGAAAATGAAATCTAGGTCCTATTCATATAGGTAAAGTGCCTTGGAAGTCAAGTAGCCCCTTCAGAAATCGTGTGAGAGAAAAGTGGTGGTCATGGGTGAAGTCTCCAACTGCCATTTGACCAGGGTGTCATTTTCAAAGATGGCGACCGCTATGTGAGGATGGCGACCACCATGTTCCTAAAGTGACTAAGACTTGGACTTTTGAGCGTTGGAACATGAAACAAGCTATCCACCTCATGGCTATCTCTATGGCCAACGCCATGTTAAACGCCATGTGTACAATTATCTCATTTTTCTCTGTTTTTCATCTGATTTGTATCGTTTCTTCATGAACGGCTCTCATTTGGCAACTTACCTGAAATCAAGATAAAATACCAACATAACACAAGAAAATAACAATAAAATGATGATAAAACATGTTTAATCCGAGTCAAATACGCAGTGTGTTTTAGTGTTATCAGTACATACCTAACATCAGTCAATAGCGTTATTGACTCATCATGGAGCTTGAATCTCACAGATCCAATACTTGCAATTTTGCAAGCTTTGCTGTTTCCCAACAGCATTGATCCACCATCTTGATCACACAATTCTTCAAACACGTCTTTGTTTGGAGTCAGGTGCCAAGTACACCCTGAATCCATAATCCATTCCTTTATAGAGTCATTGTTTGAAACCACCAGGACATCAGATGATTCATAACCATCTTCCACAATGGTTGCATTACCATTATCTTTTCTACCATGATTGTTCAGTCGACCTGGGCCTACTTTTCTTGTATAATCCTCCTTCTTACAATGATAAAACTTAATAGTAGGAGCATTACCACCATAAGAATATTGTAGAAATTTACCATTCTTTTTTCTAAAACCTACCATCTTTATTCAAGAATTTCCCCTTAACGGACAAACCTTCACCAATAGAATATGGCTTGTACTCCTTTTGTTCGTTCAAATCCTTAGAGTACAAGGCAGATTGAACATCTTCAAAGGTCAATGACTCTCTTCTATACAAGAGAGTTTCCTTGAAGTGAGCATGAAACTTAGGTAAAGAGCACAGCAGTAGCAACACTTGATCTTCATCATCAATCTTGACCTCAATATTTGTAAGATTAAGAATTAACTTGTTAAACATATCCAGCTGCTCAGCCAATGCTTTGTCTTCACTCATCTTGAATGAATACAAAGCTTGCTTCAGGTAGAGATGATTAACCAACAATTTTTTCATGTACAAACCTTCAAGTTTCGTCCACACACCCGCTGTAGTTTTCTCCTTTGAAACCTAGCAGATGACCTTATCACCAAGGCTCAATACAATGGCACTGTGGGTTTTTTCGACCATCGTTGTTTTCTCCTTTCCAATAGGGCAGCGTCCATCTTCTCCGATCCTTTCAACGCTTCTAACAAACCCTGTTGAAAAATAAGGGCTTACATCTTTAAGCGCCACAAACTGAAATCTCACACTAGTGAACAAACACCATTGAACAAACACAAGAAGCCCTATTAGGTTTTACAAAAGATAGAGAAGAAGGAAGAAGAAGAAGAATAATTGGTTAAAACTATTTTACTATTCACATACTCAATAAGGTTTCAAAGATTACAAGTGAATACCAACAATTAACCTCTTTCAACAACCTGAGACAACTAGTCTATTTATAGACTACTAAGCTAACTTAGGCTACAAACTAACTTAACAATTGGACTTACAAGTAGGGGTGTTCGCGGGCCAGTTTGGTTCGGTTTTGGAAGAATCCGATACCCAAACCGATCAAAAATATATGGATTGGTTTGGATTGGATTTACACAATTTTGTGATAAAGCCCAAACCGAACCAAACCAATAAATAACGGGTTGGTTTGGATTTGATTGATCGGGTACATTAAAAAAAATGTGCAAATTTTTTTTAAAATATTAACTTATATCAACTAATTTTTCAAAATAATATAAAATACTTAATTTTATTGTTTCTCCATATTGGTTGTGCATATCACAAATGACGTTTCATTTTTTTCTTCTTGAAGTTGAATATCTCATTCTAGTTTCCATAATAATGATGATATATATTATACTAATTAATTATGATTGGTTCGGGTAGACGGACTCGCGGGTAGAATTTTGGAAATCCGTTGCCCGAACCAATTAGCATTGGGTTTCATTGGTTTGATTCGGTGTTTGCCCGAACTAAAAAAAAAGCCCGAACCAAACACAATGGTTTGGTTTGGATTCCGGTTTGGTTCGGATTTGCCCGAACCAATGAACACCCCTACTTACAAGCAATGTCCAATTCTCCATGCTAACGTAAATACAAAGCTAACATATTACGACAACATGCTTGAATAGACTTCGACTCCAGCGTGTATAACTTCTATCGAACTATGAAACTATCCTTGTCGACACTAGAGTTCGATCCAAAATACCATAATAATAGAGTGGAATAGAGAGAATGAAGAGTGTTAAGTGGATGTGGAAGGGGGATAAAGAGAATGAAGGTCGTTAAAGAGATGTTGATTTTTCGTATGGGTGTCTAAAAATCAGCACCCCGACTAATATAGGTCATTGTAGTTATACTAAACTTAAAGAACAATACAAGACAAATGTTAAAAACAATACATCACAAAATAGACTTATACATCCTAAAATCTCAATGTCTCAACAACTACATTACAAAATGTAAAACACTTTATTTGCACTCCAATGTTAGGAATGAAATATGATACACAATAAACTCAATTTATTCCAACACACATACATATTTATTTGGAGTCTTGCTTATTAATTGGATGTATCGCAAACCATGTTTGGATAAAAGTAAGAACTAATGCTAATGATGCAGCTAAAAAGGCAACCATAGCCCATGGTGTATTGAAATGAGTATTGTAAGCTTGAGCCAACCATGTCTTCCATTTATTTTTGTAATGCTTTTCAATTTGACCCTTGATATCATTATATTTCTTACTGTAGGTCACTGCATTTGTGTAGGAAACATGGCAACATATTTTTGTTGGCAAATGATCACCTAAATCATTGAAGAACTTTGCCAATTCTTCATCATTTCCAACTAAATTTTGCAATATACCAGCTGATCTAAGTTCCTTAACATCCTCGGCATTGTCAACTAATGAATCCATAAAGCTCAAGAACGAACAACATTCATAGTCGTAGTAAACATCTGGACACATCTCATATGCTATTGAGTTTGTAAAAAGATAAAGTATGAGATCATTGTTCATAAAAGTAGGAAGTCTTAGTTCTCCACCAAACCACTTAGACTTGAATGTAGTGGTACTCCATGCCCTCTCATTTTTCTTAGATGCTACCACTCGAATTCCTACTGTTTTTAGATCTCGTATACTCTTATAAGTATTCCAATCATATTCTTGTGCATCGCTATCTTCTTGTGTTTCCATTTGATCTTGTCCTTCAATGTTGTAAATTCTATTGCGTGAAAAGTATTTTGATCGAGAATAATCAAGTATATGAAAATATTTAGTATTATCCACTTGAATCTCAACCTTTTCCAATACCTTTTCCAATGCCTTTTCCAATACCTTCTTTGCACCCATAGTACAATAATTTTCATACAAGTCATTCAAATCAAAATTATTCTCTTTGCATAGAATCTCAAGCATTTCACGTGGAAGTTGGTTCTCCAACATTAGAGCATCTTTCCATATGTACATTAGTCGGTCAAACTTTAGATTTAAAGCTTTTGGATGTTGATCATCAATGTTTTCCATAAAATATATCAAAGAACATCCATCCACAAACAATATCCAAGCAAGATCATTATCATTGTAACCTTTAATTGCATCCTCAGCGAACATGTTCTTCAATTCTTCAATCTTTTTTTCAATCTTTTCAAACAAAAGTGTGCATGCTTGGTTAGCATCTTGACCAATTTTTTTGCCATATTCGGCAACAAATATTGATGTCCATTGAAGCTTGTAATGCTCTCCTTCTCTAAAACTTTCACTGTCGTGATGGATGGGACCAAATGATACAATCTTTGGTTTGCAGTACTTATAAAATCTTTCATTTTCTCGCAAAAACTTTGAAACCCTTTGGATCTTAGGAATTGAATTTGGGCTACTTTGATCAAACATTTCTTTTGCCTCTTTCAGCTGAGAAAGTCTTTTCTCCATAAGGACGCCTGTCATGAATGATCTATTGGTTAGTAGTAGTAAAAACTTTGGTCGATGAGTTGAGCAACAAAGTACAAGTACTAACCAGAAAGTGTAGAATTCATATTCACGGAATTAACAAACCTATGCACCTGAAAATTTTGATTTTGACATGTCAAGTTAAATTTATTTTGTAGATCTATATAATTCCATACGATATTGTACAGATAACATGGATAATAGACGTCAAGGCACCTGCAAAAACTTTCTAAAATTGATTAACTAATTATTCAAAACATTGGCACGAGAACTTTCAAGAGCTCACCTTTTTTTGACTTCACAAATTCCATACTATCTTCATTCTACCTTGAACTGGATCAATTTTAAGACGTACAAAATTTTCAGAGGAGAACTGTGTTAATTCAATAAAAATTTCAGCGTGGAGATGGTTATCTAAAGGTTCTGTTTTACCTAAATCTTGTTTTCTTTCCAATTGGTTGTCCAACCCAATTGTGTATTTATCAAGTAGGAACTCTTTGTAACTCTATGTAAGGGTTGAGTATCTCTTGTGCTCTTTGGTTTAGTAACGTCATTCCTTGCTTTAAAAAAAAAAAAAAATAATTTTTTTTTAAGACGTACAAAAACAATAAAAACTAGTAATGATATAAGTTTGGCGAGGAAGCGTAATTGTGGCTGATATTCCATAAGCATTAATTGGTTACTGTGGTTTGTTGGTGTAGTATTTAATTTCATGTTGAATGATTGGGTGTCTGAATTAATTTTGCTCGCTCTCATATGATACATATGAAACACGTGAAAATAAAACTTTTATTTGTGGATACTAGGACTATCAATGAACTGAACCAACTCGAAAATACTTCGGAATTCGGTTCGACAATTAATTCGTTAAACTTGGTTCATGAACCTAATGAGCTAAATATGTGCTTAAAAACTGAGTTTGTTAACTAAATGAGTTGAACTTGAACTATACATAGTTCGACTCGTTAGGTTCATGAGTCAACTCGATTATATATGAGAAGAATTATACTGTCTTTAAGAGTAGGTTTAAAGATTTAATATAAATTTTAACCTTATTTTTTATTTTATTTTAACGATGTTAATTCATAATTTATTTTCTCAAGTGAGCAAAATATTTCTAAAAATAATTATACAAACTAGCGTCCAAACGGGCACTCCCGTGCCCGTTTGTCGGTTTTTTTTAGTTCGCTAACGCGTCAAAATATAAATGGATATTTTTGTATGTAAATTTTGCGATATATTTTCATATTGTCTGCTTTTTAGCGAGCACAACTAAAAAATTATAAACCAATCAATCAATTTATTTCTCTTCCTCCCTTGCTCCCTTTCTCTCTCTCTCTCTCTCTCTAATGCACACTTGTGAAATTATTAACATATTTTCTGTTTAATTTAATTTTAATTATTTATGTGGTGTCATACACATTTTATTGCACTATATTATGTTAATCATAAGTAAATTTGTTTTGTCATCTTTAATTTGATTTAATAGGAAGACTAAAAATATGAAATGTGAGTAAATAATATTTTTTATATTGAGTATAAATTTTTTGACATAAACAATATTACATATGATTCCTATAATTTCAGGTTTGTTTGAATGTGTGTTGGAAAGCTAAAGCTTGGTACTATCCTATGGTGAGGCCTTAGGAGGCAAATTGTATATGTATGAGTAGTTGGTGTATTTTTTTCAATAAGCAAGGAATAAATATAAAGCGAGAACAAAGGGTTCTCGAAATCGCTTACAGAAAACCGAGGCGAAGCTCGACAAAAAAGAAAATTACAATCCAATTATGCTTATGATAAATAGAACAAAGAAAACTTGGAAAATTCATAAAAAGCATAATTGGTCAGAGTAATTTTCCCGATGTAAGACCATCTCCAAACTAAGGCTTTGATCTCCCAAACCGCATCCAAGACGTTCCAATTATCACTTCTAAAAATAATACTGTTTCTCAATGTCCATAAGTACCACACGGTAGCCAACCAAATGCAACCTTCTCTCCCCTTCCTCACTCTATTCTTCTTACAAAAGGAAGACCACTTAAGAAAACTATGCTTAAGATTAGAAGAAATAAAGTCCTCAAGACCATTCAAATCCGCCATTTTCTTCCAAACCAAATCCGCCACATTACAACTCAAAAAGATATGCGACACCGTCTCAATGTCATTAGTGCACAAAACGCAATCCATCCCACCACCCGGAAAAGAACAACCACAAAGAAAAAGAGTCTTTTGTGGGAAGTCTATCAATGAAGCACCTCCACCCGAATGCCTTGATTTTAAAAGGCACAACCATCTTCCATTACAATGAAAAAGCTTCATCATGAATGTTGCTAGGACCAAGAGGAGTCCTATAATGACAAAGAAGATCATAAAAGCTTCTAACCGAATAACCTTCCGACGTACAAGGAACCCACTTAACCGAATATTTTCCAACCCCGCTCGGACCAGCCAGCTCAATAAGGGAGAGAAGCTGCTGCCGAGAATTCCCACCAGGAGGATCCGCCCCCGACTGCTGAAGCAGACAACCCGAGGTGTCAAAATCAGCCTACTATGCGCTGTCCAGCTGCTGAGCAGCAAAACCAGCAGTTTGAAACTGTTGCACTCCACCGCCATAATTGTGCCTCACACCCGACGGACCACCCGCACCTTGGTCATCAGCCACCAGACCAAGATCGCCCCAACACCACCTATCAAGAAGCCAAAAGCCCATACAAGCGACTCCCACCTCTCTTAACTCGTACTCAAGAAAAAGAGAAGGGAATCTATCCTTAAGGCACACGTCACCGATCCACCTAGAGTACCAAAAAGACGAAGAGAAACCATTGCCAATAGAAAAACAACAATTGGAGACGAAAAGATTTTCCGAAATCCCTTTGTCCAACCTTAAAATGTCTCTCCACCAAAAAGACACATTCGCACCCGTAGACTTAGAGATTCCGGAACCAACCACCTTCAAATTAATGTCGCCATAGCGCGCCTTAAGAACTTTATACCAAAGACCTTCCGATTCTTCAAGGATTCTCCACCTCCACTTATTTAAAAGAGCTACATTAAGATCATCAACCCTTCTTAGATCGAGACCTCCTTTGTCGGTAGGAAGGCACGTCTCCTTCCAACTAACCCAATGAATTTTTTGCAACTCCTTCGAACCCCCTCAAAGAAAACAACTTTGAATTCTCGTTATTACATGAATAATCTTCACCGGAGCTTTATAAAAAGAGAGTGTAAAAATCGAAAGACTAGAAAGAACCGATTTTAACAAAGTTAACCTTCCTCCCAAGCTAAGTAACCTATTCTTCCACCCAAAAAGCCTCCTTCTCAATTTTGAAAGCAAGTCCGACCACATAGCGACGCTACTAGAATCCCAACCAACCGGAATACCAAGAAACACAAACTTGTTATCCTCCCTTCTACAAGAAAGGAACGAAGAAGCAACTTCCATAAAGCGGGGACTAATATTAACGCCAATGATTTTACTCTTATGAAAATTAATACCCAAGCCGGACACAATCTCGAAGCCCCTCGAGACCGTTTTGATAGCCTAAATATGATTCCAACTCCCATCACCGACCAATAACGTATCATCAGTGAATTGAAGGATATCAACAAAACACCTACCATTAAAATTGAACCTCGTAAAACCACCATTCTGCACCGCCTTTCTCACCAAACCCCTCAGTCCCTCCGCTACTATCACGAACAAAAAAGGAGAAAGAGGGTCCCCTTGTCTCAATCCTCTCTTAACCACGAATTCTTTCGTAGGACTACCGTTAACTAACACCGACATCTTACTTGTAAAAATTAAAGCCTCAATCCATATCATCCATAACTCCCCAAAACCCATCTTGCTTAACATGAATTTAAGAAAATTCCAACTAACCTTATCATAGGCCTTCTCGAAATCAACTTTGAATAACAAACAACCTCTTCCTTCCTTTTTAGCATAATCCACCAATTTGTTAGCCACCAACACCCCATCAAGTAATTGCCTACCCGGGACGAAAGCACTTTGGCAATTAGAGATAACCGAATTTAACACCACCTTAAGTCTATTCGCCAAAAGCTTGGAAAGAGCCTTATAAACACACCCCACCAAACAAATAGGCATATAGCCATCTAAACTCAACGGGTTAGGGGATTTCGGAACCAAAGTCAAAAACGAAGAAATAAGAGCTTTTGACAAAATAGCGTCTGAATGGAAACTTTGGAAGCAACTAAAGAAGTCCTCCTTCATAAAACTCCAACACTTCTTAATAAATAAAACGGAGTAACCGTCCTGACCCGGAATTTTGTCCCCACCACAACTCCACACCGCTTCCTTAATCTCCTCCTCCGAGAACGGCGCTTCAAGAATAGATCTTTCCGCCTCATTAATGCGTTTAAAAGAAAGACCATCCAACGAAGGCCTCTCCTTATCCGGTTCAACATATTTAGAAGCAAAATGGCACCGCACTACCTCCTTAACCTCCTCCACGTTTTCAACCAAACCATTGTCACCCTCTAACGGACCAATAAAACATTTTCTTCATCTCTCTTTCAAGACCCGATGAAAGTACTTACTATTAGAATCCCCATCATTCAACCACTTTAATATCGACTTTTAGATAAACATATTCTCCTTTATCTTTAGATGCAACCAAAACTTACTACTAGCCGACTTCTTTTTCCGCAAGATCTCCTCCTCCACAAGGACCCCGACCACCCCATCCTCATCATCTCCTTAATTCAACTCTCTAACCCCCTCCTCCATCTCTAAATCGATTTTCCCGAAAATATTAAAGTTCCACCACTTAAGCCTCTCCTTAAGGAGACGTAATTTTTCTTTAAGGACGAAATCTCTCATTCCCTCCACTACTAACTTACTCCACTCCTTCTCGACAAAAGGTACAAAATATTTATTAGAGAACCACTAGTTGTTGACTCTAAACGGTTTCGGCCCCTAATCCGAAATATCCGACATCAACCAAACCGGGCAATGATCCGAGATATCTCTCGAACCAATGAATTGACCAACTAAACTCCACTCCTCAATAATGCTATCCGCCACTAAGAAACGATCGATCATACTTTTGGCCTTACCATATCCTCCGTGCCAAGAATACTTCTTCCCCTTACAAGGAAGATCAACCAACTTGCTCGCAAAAATGAAATCCTCAAACTCTCTACTTTCAGAAACCGATCCAAACGCGGTTCTCCCTCTACGTTCATGATAATTTTTCACCGCATAGAAATCACCTCCTAACAACCATTCACCATCCGTATGACTACTCATGAGGTCCAACAACTTCTTCCAAAGAATTCTTTTTGAACCCAACGAACATGGAGAGTAAATGTTCACAATGTAATACACTTTATTTTTCCAACAAGCCTTTATTCCCAAAAAACCCATACCTCTAAAACTACAAAGAACCTCCATTACCCCGACCTTCCAAAGAATGAGCAAACCACCTGACAACCCTTCCGAATTAACGTAAGAAAAATCAACCTCTTCCGACCCCCAGAAACACTTCGCGACTCCATCCCTTATAACTTGCAATTTTGTCTCTTGAATTAAAAAAACGTCCGCATTTCCTTTTGAGATAATTTGAGATAATCATCTTCTTTTGATCCTACTAGCACCCCCTCTAATATTCATACCAATTTCTCTTTATGGCCACACTCCAATTCAACAATAGTTTTTTGATAATCCTTTTTAGGACCGCCCTTTGAGACCCCTAAATTGGAAAGAGCTCTCCACAATCTACCTCCAACGTTAGAATCCAGATTAACTAACATTCTCTAGTTGCACCTCTCTATGCCCGAAATAGCCGACTCCTCTACATGAAAACAACTATCTGCCGCTGTTTCCATAGTCTGAAACGAAGAGCGAGTCGTATTCATGCTCCCCCCAACTTCATCGTACTTACCTTTCCCCTTATGTTTAGAAACCTTTAATTTTTTTAGTTCTCTTTCTCTTACCAATGGGGGGCCCACCAGTCTCATAAATATGCTTGAGTTTGAGACTTTTCAAAACCTTTTTCCTCCTACACCCCTTTCTCCTGTCCACGTTAGAATTCGCCCCATAATTGCCAATATCCTTAAAACAACTCGCTGGCCCCACCGTTCCTCTTTCCAAAGAACAGGCCACAAAGGTGTTATCAGAAACAACAGTACTTTCACACTCCCCAATGATATGTATTTGTTTCTTAGAAAGACAAACATCATCTTTTATAGCAGCTATTGCACCATCGAATGAAACAAAATCTGCTCTATTTTCTGCAACCTTTTTCACATCAACATCACCCGACCTACTACTCGTTGGACCATCACCTTTAGAATTGTCCTCCGGACCAAGATTGGTTTTCCCATTCTCACTAACCTCCTCACCACTCTCTTCTGATACAATACTTTTCCGGGCGGGAGAAACAACCTCGTTGTCCGACTCCTTCCGACAACTCCTCACTTCATCTTCAAAACTCTGGTTAAATAAACTTTGGATATCTTCATCCGAGCCCGAAAACTCCGACGAGGACGAAGAATCACCAGACACCATTCTCAAGGGAACAAGACTATCCTCACGTAACACCAGAGAGAACTTAACCGTATCAACTAAAACAGTCATTGAGTCCTTTAAATCAGTAACCCATGACACTTTCACCTTGATCCTAGCCACATCTTGAAACGTGCCATTCTTTGTATTCTCATCAACACAAATGAACTCCCCCATCGAATTAGCAATCATCGTGAAAAACTCCAAATGCCATGCTTGACAAGGGATTCCATACACTTGAATCCAAACCATTCTATTGCTAATGATATCGGTCTGCCTCCACGGTCTAATAACCCAAAACCACTTTTTCCACCCAGAATCACCATCCGCAATTAAATCTTGAAGTTCACCCTCCTCCGTTTCCTCAAGTAAACAGACATTAGGACCTAACGGAGTAACTTTGACGGAGAAAAAACCTACAGACTCTAACTCCGACTGAACATTGTAAGTCGTTCCCGGCGATAAAACGACTCTCACAAAAGCTCTACTCAATCTGTCTATTAATATAGCATCAGAGGAATAACAAACTACAGGCTCCTCTTCCCCCTTGACATCCGTCCGATCCGCCCTAACCGCCTCTGCAAAAGACTTAGGACCAAATCCAGCTTAGTGAAGAGGGCCCCTATACGAACGCTTCTCCTGCTGGATGAGACGACCAACAGACCTAGACCTCCTCCCTCCATCCTGCATATTCTCCACTCTAACCTCCCTACTAAACCTTGGAGGATTGGCATGAATCTTTCTTCCATCAATGTGAATCTTATCCAACCTCAAAGCCGGCAAGCGCACGCCACTAACATCTCTGAATCTCGCAAAACCGAATCTTTTCCCGAATTTATTCCTCTTCGGAGGAATTACCACTTCAACTATCTCGCCTTCACACCCGAACAACTAAAAAATATCTACCGCTTTTACCCTGTCCAAAAATTCAGAGAAGTAAATAGAAGACAAAGACCTACCTTCAAACACCATGCCCTTCTCTGACGGATGAAAATCCCACTTCTGAATCAAATGGCGGAAACCCTTCTTAGAAGCAGTTCGCCACGCCATTAAGGAAACACCAGACAACCAGCAAACACCGAAAAAGAATGCTACAAGGACGCGAAAACACCTCCAGAACACTCGAAAATCCAGAGAAATGCACACCACTAACAAAACTCACACAACCACAAAAACCACCCAGCGTGAACACCAAGAGAAGGTCCCTAGTTCGAAAACTAGGAATTTAAACCAAACATCACGATGAAAACCGGAGTAGTAACCATGATGTATGAGCTTTAGTGTACCTGGATCATACTTGCATAGATGATAAAGGGATGGTTGAATCTCCTAGGAAGACAAAATGAAACTCTACTGTAATATTTCTAGAGAGAAGTTGGAGCTTCTCTCTCTAAAAATTAGTGTGCGCTTTGATTTTATAGTAGTTGGTGTATGATATTGGTGTGAGCATATTTTTATTGAAATTATTGAATGGGCCAATTCTGCATATCTCTCTCTCTCTCTCTCTCTCTATATATATATATATATATATTGGCCCTTTTCTTTGTTAACTCTTTCATTAATATATAATTATTTAATGTGTTATATTAATGGCAAATTAATGGTAAGTGAAAAATAAAATTGCCATAATACTATAGTAAACGGATCTTAAAACTCAATGCATTTATTTTTTAATTTAATTTTACCATTTATATATGGCAAGTAAATTCTAAAATTGATTATAGTTTAAAATGTTATAACACAATTAAATGGATCTTCGGTGTGGTAACTTATAAAATATTTTTTAAAATGCATTTCAAGATACACGATATCTCTTATTTAATCTGATATTTCTTAAACCAAAAATATTTTTCTCATAATCTTCTAATTTCTAATGTTAATACAATTTCACGGGATAGGGTTTAAATGACAGAAATTAATTTATATTGCTTAACCAAGATGAAACACTACAAAATAATTGAAAAAGAAATCACAAAATAGAAAATGGGAAAGTGATGCGTAGGGCTGGAAATGAGTCGAGTCGAGTCGAACTCGCCTTAACTCAGTTCGACTCGTTAAGAATTAGCCAAGTTCGAGTTCGAGTTCGAGTTCATCGCGAACTTTTTTTTCAGTTCAAACTCGACTCGTTAAGAATTGGCCGAGTTCGAGTTCGAGTTCGAGTTCATCACGAACTTTTTTTTTCAGGGCAAACTCGACTTATTAGAAGTTCATGAATATCTCGGTTCAACTCGTTAGGTTTATCTTGTTAGGTTCAACTCGCTTATTTCACAGACTTAAAAGTAATTTTTTAAAGTCTATTTTTTATATATATATTTGACATTTTAAATTAATATTTTTTAAATAAAAAATATATAAATAAAATAAAAGTTGTAAGATTGGAATTTATACGATGTTAATTTTATTTGTATAATTATTCGTAGAAATATTTTACTCACTTGAGAATATAAATTATCAATTAAAACCGTTAGATTAAAAGAAAATATGAGGCTAAGATTTAGAACAAATCTTTAAACCTACTCTTAAAGACAATATAATCTATCTCATATATAATCGAATTGACTCATAAACCTAATGAGTCGAACTATGTATAGTTCAAATTCAGATCATTTAGTTAACGAACTTAGTTTTTAGTTCATATTCAGCTCATTTGGTTCATGAACCTAGTTCAATGATTTAATTTTTGAATCAAATTTCGAACTATTTTCGAGTTGGTTTGGTTCATTGCCAGCCCTAGTGATGCGTTAGATACTTTTATGATTAGAAATTGATTAAGTGGGAGAGATGAAATCATTTTTTTGAGGTATAAATGTAATAACTCCTTCTCATGTTGCATCTTTCAAAGTGATAACTAAAAAAGATTATTATTGTTATAGATTATAGATAGTTTTATAATAAATTACATTGATTTTCAATACATCTTTGAAAAAAATGGTACCATTTTTAAATAAGAACGAAAATTGAAGAAAAATAGAGTCTGTCTAATTGATGCACTAAGAGATAGAATTAGAGGGGAGTTATAATAACTGCACTTAAGAATAGGGAGTTAATAACAATTAATTTATAACTTCTATTGGTAGTTATTATTAAGGTGGTTATTTAGTAAATATATAAGCGGTTAAAGGATAATTTTAGAAGAAAAATAGGTCAGACCATTTTCTCCTATCCTCTTTATATATAGGTATAGATAAAATTAGCATTTTATAAATTAATTAATTTTTGAATTAGTATATTTTTTAGACAAAGTTAAATTCCAATCTAATAACTTTTATTTTATTTCAATACTTTCTTTTTAAAATAATATTAATTTAAAATGTCAAATATATAAAATATATATATATTTTAAAAAAATGGCTTTTAAGTCCGTGAAGCAAGCGAGCTGAATCTAATGAGATAAACCTAACGAGTCGAACCG
The DNA here is from genome assembly GCA_022829125.1 of Lathyrus tuberosus. Lineage (NCBI taxonomy): Eukaryota > Viridiplantae > Streptophyta > Magnoliopsida > Fabales > Fabaceae > Lathyrus > Lathyrus tuberosus. Next base: position 9,803,940 of record JALAZF010000078.1, read on the forward strand.
AGTTGCTCGTGAACTTTTAATGAGTCGAATTTGCGCTTAAAAAAAAGTATGTATCGAACTCGAACCGAGATTTGAGCTGAACAATTTCTTAACAAGTCGAGCTGAGCTGAGGCGAGTTCGACTCGACTCGACTCATTTCCAGCCCTAGTGGATACTGACTGGCCTGAACTTACCACAAATATGTCGGAAAAAATTGTTATGATATGAATTTCTTTCGATTTCAAAATATGTTTGAGACAAGATAATAAAAAATATTAATACTCACTTTGAATTTGTTCCCAAATCCACTCCATTGATGATTTGAAATATTTAATTTTGATAATTTATAATACTTGATACTTGATTTGTTTTTTATTAATTGAAATATTGGAAATAAATATTTGAAAATTTGAAAATTATTTTAAATTACTACTAATATTTTTTAGAGTTTATAATATCAATATTATGAAAAAAATATACAACAACGGTTAGAAAAGAGATAACATCACGTGTGACCTACCGTTATTACGTAGGGTGTGGTTGTATATACGCAACTTACAATCACGGTCTTATGACCGTTGTAGAAAAACCGAAAGTGCGCTATGTATGATCATAGTTGCTATAACTAACCGTTATGGTATATACATTTAGGCAAATAACATTTCATAATAGTTATTATAAATAACCGTTGTTGAAAGTACCCAGAGTTTATTATATAATATGTAGATTGTTTGTTTTTCAATAAACCTAACAACAACATACAACCATTCAAATTAATGAAGAAGTATATAGTCTAAAAATTAAATTATTCTTGAAATCCAACTTAAACAAGTCACTGTTTTCCGAATTGCATATATCTCATCGTTCATCTCACGTTGTTTAACATATAGAATGTGGTTCAATTGTCTAAGTCCTTCATGACATCAATTCCATCTATTCTAGTTTAATATGAATAATATCAATTGAAATTCTGGTATCAGACGTGTGATGTTAAGGTGTGATGTCACAATAACACACTCTGCACAATGGACAGAATAAACAACAATATAACAGCAAGAATTGTTCACCCAGTTCAGTTACAACCAACCTACTCTGGGGGCTACCAAGCCAGGGATGGAATTCACTACTTGTAGATATAATTTACAAACTCAACAACCAGTTGACAATCTCCTAAACTTATACTCTACTAATGATTTCCTACCTAAGAAACCACCTAGGTATGAGAACACCACTCAATCCCTTACAAACACTCAAAGAAACCACTTCGAGTGCCCTTGATCTTGCTTCCTAGCTTTGATCAAGCAACCACTCTCTATTGCTTCACAGCTTCTAGAGAGGACAGAAACACACCACCTATTCAAACCCTAGAATAGTGTAAATATAAGCACTCTAAACAAACTCAAGATACTAAGCCTCCAGCTCCGGATCTTCTGAATGTTTTCTGTCCCTTTTTCCTTTGGTCTTGTGCGCTTTATATAGCTCCTTGAATTGGTCTTGGACCTGCTACAATATCTCCCAGATTTGTTTTTTAAAACTGAATATTTAAAACAAATTTTCTCCTAAAATCTTTTTAAATCTTCAACCTTTTAAATCTCCTACAAATCTGCACCAGATCTCCTATGCAGTAGAAAATATCTATCCCAAGATATTCGCATCCAATGAGACAGCTTGCTCTCCACAATTCTAGCTAACACGCAACCCTAACAACATCACAACCTGATGTTATTAATTCTGCAGATCTAATGTCACAACATCGCCTATGTGACATCAGAAATCCAACTTCAGCAACTACATACTTAACACAGCCCAGTGTTAAATCTCAATGTTGCAACATCAGTACCTTGACATCAACATTGCATATACTTTGTTTTACCAAAATTCCAGCCAATCCAAGAACTAACAATCTCCCCCTTTGGCTAATTTTGGCTAAAACAAACTCTGCACTCTACAAACTCTGCACTCTGCACTCTGCACCTTCAGCAGCGGAAAAAACTTCAATCAATAATTTGAACCTCCAGGCAGCAGCATCAGTAACATCTTCAATTGCTCACATAAAAACTTCAGCATATATCAATCTTCAATTCACCTCAGAATACTCTGCTGCAGCACCTCATTAGCAGAATCTTCAATTTACTTCAGCATATATCATTATGCTTCAAAATAGCTGCACATATACATATTATCTTCAACACAACTGCACATATACATATTATCTTCAACAGCTGCACATATTTCATTATTAGCAGCAATGAGCACTCCCCCTCAATGCAACAACCAGCATAGCAGCTGTCAATTACTCCCAACCAGCATAGCAGCTGTCAATTACTCCCCCTTAATATCTGCATCACATTAGCAGTATTTGGCATACTTTGACACTCTTGACTCTCTTGGCTATTTTCTCCCCCTTTTTAGCCACAATTAGACAAGCTTCAATTAGAAGCCCTATGAACTATAGTCAGTACACCCTAGCTCTCATTGTTAGCCTCACAGTTAGCAACCAGGCAAAACAAATCATAGAAAGAAAAACACAACCAGTGCATATAACAACACAATATTCAAATTACTTAACCAAGCACACAAAGTGCTGACAAAAACAACATTGCAGAACCAAAAACTAAAACTACTAGAGAAAAAAGTAAATAAGCTAGTCTTCTTCTGAACTTGCATCATCTGCACTATCTTGTCCTTCATCTTCAGAGTCAGCATGATCATCTTGTTCCAAAATTTGGATCATTTTCTCAATCTTTTCTTTTCTAGCCAGACTGGTATTAATCCCAACATCCAAGTCTTTGTGGGTTGCCTTCAGCTCTGCTAGCAAATCAGCCTTGGAAGTTTTCTTCTTGATACCTGCATTTGATGTTGACACAATATCTGCAACATGGCTTCCCATAAACAATTTCTGATGCAAGGATAATGGAGACTTCCTTTTGCATGCTTTATCTGCACAAGTCAATATTCCTGGTTGTTGACTCAGAACGACTCCACTAATGAGAGAAGGAAATGCTATTGGCATTTTAATAGCATTTGTTGTTGCATGTTTTACAGTCTGATCAAATATGTATGTGCCATAGTCAAACTTTTTCTGTGTACCAACAGCATAGATAAACTTTCCTAATCCTACAGCTGTGGTGGTTTTGTGATTCGTGGGCACCCAGTTTGCAGCTCCAATTCTGTGTAGTATAGCATACTTCACACTCAGTTTGCTAGTTGGTAGCTTTTCTTTTAATGGCCATACTCTAACCTGTCCAGCAGTAATTTCCTTGCACACTTCATTATTTGTATCCTCCAGTTCTGTATACTCGGCATCCTCTCTTCCTAAGTAGCTGTTGACAATCTTAGGTGAGAACTCAACACATTTTCCTCTGACAAAGACCTTCATATAATCTGGACTGCTCTTGTCAGAGATATTTACAGGTAGATTTACTATGAATTCCTTTACCAGGCCATCATAGCACCTTGAAAATCCACACACAGTTTTCATTAACCCAGCAGCTTTAATTCCTTCCATCACTTCTTTAATCTCCATGGCTTCTTTGCCAATCTCTCTCTCAAGAGAAATTCTCCTTTGGCAAATGAACTTCCACATATAGGCATTGCTTGCATGGTGGAAGGAGATGTTATCCATAGGCACACCTGGGACTTTGTCTGCAATCCTTTTTGCTATAGATTTTCTGACATGAGTGATGTTCTGAACATCATCATCATCATCATACTCAGACTCAGATTGTTCCACAATCTTCCTCTTTCTTGGAGTCACCTCGACCTTGCTCCAAGCTTTTGTTGGCCCAACAACAGTCTTTTTCTTCTTATCATCAGAAGACTTCTTTGGAGACGATTCACGCTGCTTTTCTTTCCTTGTCCTTAGTCTCTTAGCCAGACCAGGCACTGCTCTTCCAATGACTTCATCATCAGATAAGTCATCAACATTAATCACATCAGTACTCTTTTCTCCTCCAGGAGTAGTCTCAGCATCCCTACTAGACGATGTTCTGACATCCCCTTCAACATCCTTCTTAGCATCTTCGATTACGGAGACAGCTAATCTGTGAAGATTTGTATCAGTAGATTGCATGTCACTCTTTTCTCTTGTACCCTGATCAACAGCCATTTGTCTCAGGGGTCTAGATATACCCTTAATAGGAAGTCCTTTCTCAAGAATTTTGTCAACGATCTGCCCCATGCACTTATCAGCATCTACCCTTTCCTCAGCAGTTTGTGGACGCGGGTTGGTAGTTCTAGGTTTGTCTCTAAATAACACACTAGTAACAACTTTCTTTGTTTCAGGATTCTTAAAGACAGTAGCAGGTCTCTTGGGAGTTAGTTTAGTGGGTCTCGTAGTACCTGATTCAGGAAGAATGGTTAAGAAGGGCTCAATGTCCATAGGATCGGATGCTGAACCTTCGTCAGTGGAAACCCTAACTCTTCCTTTTGTGGAACTCTGACACTCAGATTTCTTGGATGGAGACGCCATGAATCCTTTCAGTGAGGGTTGATTCTTGAAGGCGAAGAAGTTAATTCGTTGCGAGAACAAGGCTTTGAAGAAGCGTGATGTTGTAGTACCAGGAAATGGGGGTCTGAGGCAAGGAGCTTGATTTTGTGTAATTTTTAAAGACCAATTACTAATTTTCTCCCTCCATAAACAATTCACATCAGGACTCATTAACTCCGAGTGATCTTTCTGCATCCTGAAGTCATAGTCTGAAGTTATAACATTAACTTGAACATCATTAGTTGAATTTCCTTCAAGAGAAATCCACTGATAGCAGTTATCCTTGGTTCTGGCACCCTTCATAACAACCTTATTATGCTCATCAGAAACCACACACTCTTGCTTAGTGTAGTTTACCTTGTAACCTTCATCACACAACTGGCTTATGCTGATCAAATTTGCATTTAAACCACTGACAAACAAAACATTGTCAAGTTTAGGTCTACCATCACCTTTCACTTTCCCAACTCCTGCAACAACACCTTTTTCTCCATTGCCAAACATAACCTCATGAAAGGGACAATGACTGACTTCAGCAAACATGGATCTACATCCAGACATGTGTTTGGAACACCCACTGTCAAAATACCATGTTCATTCTTTAAACTCTTTGTCAGCCATGTGAGCCAAGAAGCACTTCACTTTCTCCTTAGGTACCCATTGTTTAACAACTTTGGGCCTGTACTCTCTCCATCTGTTTTGAGGCTGAGGGTATCCATGCAGCTTGTAGCAAGAGTACTGCATATGTCCAAACCTTCCACAATAAAAGCATCTCACCCTTTCATCTCTGAATTTTCTGCAATGATGAGATTGCTTAGGCTGCCATCCATAATGTGGTCTCCTCCTACCATAACTGGCCTGACTTCTATTATGCTGGTATCTTCTTCCATAAGAATGGTGTTTCCTGGATTATCTCCCATGATGGTGTGGCTTTCTTCTTCCATAGATATGAGGAACAGCATTGGTGTAACCATACCCCTGATGTTGAAACACCTGATGAGACATGTGCTGTTTGAACTGAGCAGCTTGCATGCTCTTGTGGTATTGTGGGGGCATATACTGACTAGCTCCCTGTGGCTGCTTTCTCTTCTGATTAGGACTAGTCTTCTTCTCAATCTTCTTAGGTTGAGAAACATCAGCTTTCTTAGGTGTAGGATCCCGCTTCTTTGGCTGATGTTGAGACAAAAGTTGTGACACTTCCTTCTTTGAACCTGAAGTGCTTTCTTCTGAAGTTCCCTTATCCTCAGCCACATAACCTATCCCAGATTTGTCTCCAGCAGCTTTTTCTGTCTGAAGGATCTTATCAAGTGTGTCTGTTCCACAGCTCAACATCCTAACAGACTTGGTCATTTGATCAAGGTGAGCTCTAACTAGAACAACTTCATTTTCCAGATCAGCTTTTTCATTCTCTAGCTGAGCAATCTGTTGCTTGTGGCACTTGTTTTCTTGACAAATCTCAGCACTTTTTAAACATAGCTCTTGATAAGTAGATGCTAACTCCTCATAAGTTATTTCTCCATCACTAGAATCATCATCAGAAACAACAGCTCCTGTTAAAGCTCTAACATGCTTTGCTGACTCACCTTCACTTTCACTATCAGAGTCAGACCAGGAAACTGTCATGCCCTTCTTCTGCATTTTCAAGAAGGTGGGACATTCTTTCTTGACATGTCCATACCCTTCACACTCAAAGCACTGAACTCCTTTATCTTGGGCAGTTTTCTCTTCATCCTTCTCTTTTGACCTGCTGGTGTCAGAAGATATGTTCTTGACATTAGGCCTGAAGTTATTATTCATTCTCTTGAATACTTTGTTGAACTGTCTTCCCAACATAACTATGGCCCGAGATAGATCCTCCTGGGATTCAGAACTCTTTCCTTTTTCTTCTTCATCATTTGACACCAAGGCTATACTCTTTGGCTTCTTTTCTGGTTTTTCTTCATTCAAACCAAGCTCAAAAGTTTGAAGAGATCCAATGAGCTCATCAACTCTCATATTGCTGATGTCTTATGATTATTCAATAGCAGTCACCTTCATCTTGTACCTCTTTGGAAGTGACCTAAGAATCTTCCTTACAAGCTTTTCATCTGACATCTTTTCACCAAGAGCACTGGAACCATTAGCCAGCTCCAGAACATTCATGTGGAAGTCATGAATAGTCTCATCGTCCTTCATCTTCAGGCTTTCAAATTTTGATGTTAAAATCTGAAGTCTTGACATCTTAACTCTAGATGTTCCTTCATGTGTAGCCTGCAAAATATCCCACGCTTCCTTAGCAACTTCACAGGTATTGATTAACCTGAAGATATTCTTATCCACTCCATTGAAGATTGCATTTAGAGCTTTGGAATTTCCAAGGGCGAGCTCATCTTCCTCCTTGGTCCACTCTTCTTCAGGCTTTGGCTTAGAGGTGCCTTCTTTATCTTTGCCAGCATCATCTTTTTCACAAACAACAGGTGCTTTCCACTCTTTAATAATGGCCTTCCATGCCCTGCTGTCCAAGGATTTTAAGAAGGTAGTCATCCTTGGCTTCCAATAATCATAATTGGATCCATCCAAAATAGGGGGTCTGTTGACGAATCCTCAAACTTCTTTGTCCATCTTTACACCAGAAATTAACTTCCCTAGATCTCACCCAGAGACAGACAGGATGCCTGCTCTGATACCAATTGAAATTCTGGTATCAGACGTGTGATGTCACAACAACACACTCTGCACAATGGACAGAATAAACAGCAATATAACACCAAGAATTGTTCACCCAGTTCAGTTACAACCAACCTACTCTGGGGGCTACCAAGCCAGGGATGGAATTCACTACTTGTAGATATAATTTACAGACTCAACAACCCGTTGACAATCTCCTAAACTTATACTCTACTAATGACTTCCTACCTAAGAAACCACCTAGGTATGAGAACACCACTCAATCCCTTACAAACACTCAAAGAAACCACTTCGAGTACCCTTGATCTTGCTTCCTAGCTTCGATCAAGCAACCACTCTCTATTGCTTCACAGCTTCTAGAGAGGACAGAAACACACCACCTATTCAAACCCTAGAATAGTGTAAATATAAGCACTCTAAACAAACTCTAGATACTAAGCCTCCAGCTCCTGATCTTCTGAATGTTTTCTGTCCCTTTTTCCTTTGGTCTTGTGCGCTTTATATAGCTCCTTGAATTGGTCTTGGACCTGCTACGATATCTCCCAGATTTGTTATTTAATACTGAATATTTAAAACAGATTTTCTCCTAAAATATTTTTAAATCTTCAACCTTTTAAATCTCCTACAAATCTGCACCAGATCTCCTATGCAGCAGAAAATATCTATCCTAAAATATTCGCATCCAATGAGACAACTTGCTATCCACAATTCTAGCTAACACGCAACCCTAACAACATCACAACCTGATGTTATTAATTCTGCAGATCTAATGTCACAACATCGCCTATGTGACATCAGACATCCAACTTCAGCAACTACATACTTAACACATCCCAGTGTTAAATCTAGATCAATGTTGCAACATCAGTACCTTGACATCAACATTGCATATACTTTGTTTTACCAAAATTCCATCCAATCCAAGAACTAACAATAAATTGTTGTTATTCAAATTAAACTATAAGAGAAGATATGGATGTGATGAAGGAATCAGGTCATTGACACATATTCTATATGTTAAACAACATGAGATGAATGATGAGACAAATGCAATTCGGAAAACATTGATTGATATAAGTTGGTTTTCAAATACATCTTAATTTTCAGATTATAAGTTTCTATGTTAATTTAAATAAAATGTATTTTTAGTGAAGGGTTAGTGAAACAAACAATCTATATAGCATATAATAAACTCAACTGCATATAACAACATACAAACAACACAAGATATTATGTAATGTTTTAAGAATTTAAAGAACAAAACATTGCTAAGTCACAAGAAGCTTCTTTCTTGTGACTTAGCAATGTTTTGTTTTTGTTCTAAAAACATTAATCAACAACAACAACAACATTTATCAACAACACAACTACATACAACAAAATAAGTTTCAAGAACAACAATAGCAACATACAACAACAACAATAACAACATACAACAACATACAATAACACAAGATATTATTTAATGTTTAAAGAACACACAGTTTTTTAAACCAATCGTGGATCTGGAAGAAATTATCATTTTCATCTACTCTATGAAGCTATGAAGAAGAAGTACAAGGTGAATGAAGTTAACAGAATAGCTTCACACTTCTTGTATTTTTCTTCATAGCTACATAAATCATATGTATCATAGACAAAGTATACGCTTTGTTAAGGTGGTGAAGACGAATCGAAAAAAATGAGAACATTCACCAAATAAAAAATGAGAACCCATTTTTAACAAGAAATGTAAACAAAATCGAAGCATAAGTTTAATGAACAAACTTGAAATATGATTATTGAGTATCATAGCGATTTGTGAAGACGAATCTGAAGGTTTAAGAAAGTTTAAAGAGTGACATGAATGTTAGGGTTATGTTATGAGAGAGAAGAGTGAAATATGTTAGAGTTTTCATTTGAGAGAAATAATTGTTATGTACTGAACGATAGATACTTTCATTTATATAGTAAAAAATATCACATTTCTTCACGGTTAGAAATAAAACCCATGATATAATATATCACTTTTCATCACGGTTAGAAATGAAAACCGTGATATAATTTTAAACTTTTAAAACGGTTCGTTAGTAAAACTGTGGTTAAATAACTTTCAATTTTTTTATTTATGAACCCAATTGTGAGAGAGTTATTAATTATTGTTATTGTTATTTTTCATTACTGTTGCGATTGCAACTTATTTATATCACGCGCGTCTAACATCAACTTTTGGATGATACAAGGCAAACCAAACTTTAGACTCATTCAACATCTTATATAAAAATCTTATATAGTGAATCATCTTTCTTTGAACATGCTTTGTTATTTTGAGGGAAATGATTAACTGCTCCACGGAGTTCAGACAGATGCTTTGTATTAACAATTATTAGAATCTTTTTCTTTTAGCCAGCTGACATCAAAGATATTGAGTCACCAACTTTTTGCGATAGTTCACACAAGTTGATAGGATTTTGGTGACCCCGTGATGCACAAAATCATTTATGGGGACCTTTTCTATCAAGGACAGTAAAATCTGCTGGCTTTATTCATCTTTAAAACTGCAGTCCATTAGGGAGTCCAATAAAACAACAAAAAACTTTAATGGTGACTACTTAGAAAATTCTAATAAAACCCCTACCAAAACACCTAGTTCTTTTAAAATCTCCAAGGCCTTTATTGGAAGTTGCATGCAGTAGGGAATTACAAGGCGTATGCTCTGCCAGTGACAATGCAAGTGGAAGTAGGGAACACGGGATATTTTTTATCACGAGGCTAGATCTTTAGGAGCCATTTACGTTTCCTGACCTATATACTGTTATGCCTTCTTCAAATTGCTTAGTTGTTCAAATTGAATGAAACAAGCTTATGATATTCATCCTATACAGTGTTACAACCTCTTGCAATTGGTTTCTTCATTGGACTTGGAATTTGTATTCTTGTAATGAAACACTTGAATTATAATTTCCATGGTGAGATTTGAATCATTTCTTGAATTTTTACCTAAAACTTGATGAAACTTATTCTCCCTTGAGGCAAAATCTCCTTGAATTTATAAATTAAATACTTGAATGGTGAACTCATCACTTGCAACTTGCATAATTGTTGAAGCGGTAAAGCGGCAAGCAACAAACATTTTGGAAGTATTTTTCTAGGAATTTATCGTGTCCACAGAGATTGGAATTGAACTGCCATTCGACGGTTTAATTGTTAATGGGTTTGGGTTTAGAATGGTTTTAAAGTATACAAACAGAAAAGTAAATATTAACACAAGAAAATTCATTCATCAGAGAGAAAAGACTTATCAAGCATGTATATATTCCACTCATCACAAACTTAAACCTATCGACCAGTTACACTCAACTTACAATACTCATCAATATCACCCGATATCATTCACAGCACATGTCCATCTCTGGCACACTCAACCATGCTACCCTCATCGGTACCCGACTCAAGACACGGAGACATTAAGTTTCGACACCCATACGGATTGTTAGCCCTAAATCTATCTCTAGCATCCAGAAACTAACAGATAATCATCCTTAATCGAAGTTTGTGAAGTTTATCTCTAACACGACCTAAACCCCGCGCATTTAAGCAAAAATCAAGAACAATCACCAATAGAGATTTGTAAAGCAAATTAAATATAACGCCATGGGCGACAAATGTACATATGATCAAAGTACAAACATATACAAACCAAACAAAGAAGAAAGACATGAAGAAAATCAGAAATGAACCAAACACTTCACGGATTGTCAGAGCCGATCGATGAGAAATCCACCTCGGATCATCCAAATGCAAGCTTCCATGATGTTTTCTAAGCTATTCTACCAAAGAATGAGGTTGATGAAGTTGGGAGAGCAAAAATCACCCCCAAACAAAATGACCTAAAAAATGAACTAAAAAATAAGTTATATACAAAAAGCTGTCACGACGCCACCGCTCGACGCTAGAATGGCACCGCTTGACGTTGGCTTTAATTACACTCACACCAGCTGTATAAAAGACCAGCCTGGCAACAAATATCTAGTACCGCCCGGCGCTAGCCAAAATTCCAAGAAAGCTACTGGAATTATTATTTCAATTCTCTTACGCCACCACACCGCCCGACATTGCTTCGCCTGGCCCTGTTAAGGCGCAGCTGACAGCAAAAATTTTGCATTATTTTATTCGTAACTTTTGAACCGTAACTCCATTTTTCGCCTGGTTCGAAGCGCTGGAAAGCTTATTCAATGCTCTATACAACAATGCTCCAATATCAATGCTCAAATATCTACAAAATGAATGGAAAATTATTATTTGTTATAAATATAAACAAAAACACGAGTATACATTAAATACACACTTTTACAACAATGTGGGGTTTTATTAACAAAAAAACTGAGAAATGCAACAAAACTTATATACAAAAAGAACTACAATTTACACTTATCAAACTCTCCCCAACTTACCTAATTGTTTGTCCTCAAACAAAAACCAAACAACTCAAAGAAACAGAGTGACAACCAAAGAATCGCGAATCAACATGTTTTGAAAAACGGAAACAAATGTATGGTTCAAATGAAAAACGGTACACACAAAGTAAATACTTACCACTAAACTACAACGACAACATAGTCACGAAACAAATGCAAAATACAAAAATCATGCCAAACATCCTAAAACAACACAAGTTCAAATGTGAATTACACCTAGCAAAAACAATCATCGGTAGATGAAAAACACAAAATGGGGGTACTTATCACTCACACAACAATCATGCAAACAATAGACTAAATTATGCAACCATCCAAAAATTCACATTGAACATACAAAGGCAGGAATCACAAGGGCTTTTCAAGGTTGTAATGAGGTCGGGCAAGCAAACAAGAGGCAATTTCTAAAGGTAATTGAAACAAAAACTTGCTTAAACCTAAGGGAGTGATCAACTCACAAAGACTCAAACACCAAAATTTCAATCAACTTCTTCCAAAATCCCAAGTGTTACACAAAATACAATACTTATTTAGCACAATTATTTGAACTATTTTTGTTTCCTTTTTCAAGGATTTTGTTTTTCTTTCTTTTTCACCTTTTTCCTTTCTTTTCTTTCTCATGTTTTTTCTCTTTTTTCTTTTCCTTTTCAACCTCATAGAAACCAACCAATGAGTACACAATCATTCTCTCACCAACTTGAATTCAACCACATCATCATGTGAATACTCCCTACTTTCTAAGGCAAGGTAAAAATTCATACAACAACATAAAGTTGAGGGTTCAAGAAAAAACAAAATCCATTCAAAAATAAGTAAACTAAATACTCACAGACAAGAATTAAGTTCAAATAAAACATGGATCAAAAAGCTCAAGGGGGTTACAAATGATCACACGCTCACAAGGTGAATGACTATGTGGCTAGGTAGTTGTGCTCAAAACGAAATAAAATGTCTTGATCCTTTTCATGCTTTCATATAATCAATACAAACAAAAGATTAAGCATAATAAAATCCATTTAAAACAAGAATGTTGGTACTCCATGCATATATGAACAATAGAAGGCTTCCACACAAAATGGTTGGGAACTAAAGGGATTCACACAAGAACAAGTATACAAAATAATGAATGGCATAGAAGTTGTAAAAAGCCTAAGTATCATGAATATGTTAAAGTCAAGAAAGCGATAAACACATACCTTGGACGTGTACAAAACTTAACAATATCCTTACGATACATCCGCAAGTTGAAACGATCAAACTTGGAACATCACCAAATTTCCTCAAGCTACTCAAAACAAGTTCATTGACAAACACGAAAACTATTAATATAAACAAGCTAAAAGACCGACAAAAATTCATTAAACAAGTTGTAAAGTGAAGATTTGAGAAGTTTACGAAAAATACGAGTACAACTTGTTTAATGAATACTCACCACACTACCTAAACTAAACAACAACAAAAGAAAAGAATACACCGTGCTTGTTTTACGTCGTAAGCTCGACGCCTTTACAATGCTTAGCTAGTAACTTCCTTCCTTCATGCCATAGTGATGCCTCACCGCGCAAACCGAAAGCAAGTGTTCTAACCAAACACTTAAACAAACGTTAATCTACAAGTATGAGTATAACAAGTGAAAATATACAATATATACAATATCTACAAAACTCAAAAACAAAGAAACTATCGCAATGCGATTCAATATCAAAATCGATTCCCGGCAAAGAGCCCATTTTGGTGGAGCGGTATAGCAGCAAGCAACATACATTTTGGAATTATTTTTCCGGGAATTTATCGTGTCCATAGAGATTAGAATTGAACTACCATTCGACGATTTAATTGTTAATGGGTTTGGGTTTAGAATGGTTTTAAAGTAAACAAACAGAAAAGTAAATATTAACACAAGAAAATTCATTCATCAGAGAGAAAAGACTTATCAAGCATGTATTCATTCCACTCATCACAAACTTAAACCTATCGACCAGTTACACTCAACTTACAATAATCCTCAATATCACCCAGTATCGTTCACAGCACATGTCCATCTCTGGCACACTCAACCATGCTACCCTCATCAGCACTCTCGCACCCGACTCAAGACACGGAGGCATTAAGTTTCGACACCCATATGGACTGTTAGCCCTAAATCTATCTCTAGCATCCAGAAACTAACAGATAATCATCCTTAATCGAAGTTTGTGAAGTTTATCTCTAACACGACCCAAACCCCGCGCATTTAAGCAAAAATCAAGAACAATCACCAATAGAGATTTGTAAAGCAAATTAAATATAACGCCATGGGCAACAAATGTACATATGATCAGAGTACAAACATATACAAACCCAACAAAGAAGAAAGACATGAAGAAAATCAGAAACGAACCAAACACTTCAGAGATTGACAGAGCCGATCGAGGAGAAATCCACCCCGGATCATCCAAATGCAAGCTTCCATGATGTTTTCTAAGCTATTCTACCAAAGAATGAGGTTGATGAAGTTGGGAGAGCAAAAATCAGCCCAAAACAACATAACCTAACAAATGAACTTAAAAATAAGTTATATACAAAAAGTTGTCACGACGCCACCGCTCGACGCTAGAATGGCACCGCTTGACGTTGGCTTTAATTACACTCACACCAGCTGTACAAAAGACCAGCCTGGCAACAAATATCTAGTACCGCCCGGCGCTAGCCAAAATTCCAAGAAAGCTACTGGAATTATTATTTCAATTCTCTTACGCCACCACACCGCCCGACATTGCTTCGCCTGGCCCTGTTAAGGCGCAGCTGACAGCAAAAATTTTGCATTATTTTATTCGTAACTTTTGAACCGTAACTCCATTTTTCGCCTGGTTCGAAGCGCTGGAAAGCTTATTCAATGCTCTATACAACAATGCTCCAATATCAATGCTCAAATATCTACAAAATGAATGGAAAATTATTATTTGTTATAAATATAAACAAAAACACGAGTATACATTAAATACACACTTTTACAACAATGTGGGGTTTTATTAACAAAAAAACTGAGAAATGCAACAAAACTTATATACAAAAAGAACTACAATTTACACTTATCAAACTCTCCCCAACTTACCTAATTGTTTGTCCTCAAACAAAAACCAAACAACTCAAAGAAACAGAGTGACAACCAAAGAATCGCGAATCAACATGTTTTGAAAAACGGAAACAAATGTATGGTTCAAATGAAAAACGGTACACACAAAGTAAATACTTACCACTAAACTACAACGACAACATAGTCACGAAACAAATGCAAAATACAAAAATCATGCCAAACATCCTAAAACAACACAAGTTCAAATGTGAATTACACCTAGCAAAAACAATCATCGGTAGATGAAAAACACAAAATGGGGGTACTTATCACTCACACAACAATCATGCAAACAATAGACTAAATTATGCAACCATCCAAAAATTCACATTGAACATACAAAGGCAGGAATCACAAGGGCTTTTCAAGGTTGTAATGAGGTCGGGCAAGCAAACAAGAGGCAATTTCTAAAGGTAATTGAAACAAAAACTTGCTTAAACCTAAGGGAGTGATCAACTCACAAAGACTCAAACACCAAAATTTCAATCAACTTCTTCCAAAATCCCAAGTGTTACACAAAATACAATACTTATTTAGCACAATTATTTGAACTATTTTTGTTTCCTTTTTCAAGGATTTTGTTTTTCTTTCTTTTTCACCTTTTTCCTTTCTTTTCTTTCTCATGTTTTTTCTCTTTTTTCTTTTCCTTTTCAACCTCATAGAAACCAACCAATGAGTACACAATCATTCTCTCACCAACTTGAATTCAACCACATCATCATGTGAATACTCCCTACTTTCTAAGGCAAGGTAAAAATTCATACAACAACATAAAGTTGAGGGTTCAAGAAAAAACAAAATCCATTCAAAAATAAGTAAACTAAATACTCACAGACAAGAATTAAGTTCAAATAAAACATGGATCAAAAAGCTCAAGGGGGTTACAAATGATCACACGCTCACAAGGTGAATGACTATGTGGCTAGGTAGTTGTGCTCAAAACGAAATAAAATGTCTTGATCCTTTTCATGCTTTCATATAATCAATACAAACAAAAGATTAAGCATAATAAAATCCATTTAAAACAAGAATGTTGGTACTCCATGCATATATGAACAATAGAAGGCTTCCACACAAAATGGTTGGGAACTAAAGGGATTCACACAAGAACAAGTATACAAAATAATGAATGGCATAGAAGTTGTAAAAAGCCTAAGTATCATGAATATGTTAAAGTCAAGAAAGCGATAAACACATACCTTGGACGTGTACAAAACTTAACAATATCCTTACGATACATCCGCAAGTTGAAACGATCAAACTTGGAACATCACCAAATTTCCTCAAGCTACTCAAAACAAGTTCATTGACAAACACGAAAACTATTAATATAAACAAGCTAAAAGACCGACAAAAATTCATTAAACAAGTTGTAAAGTGAAGATTTGAGAAGTTTACGAAAAATACGAGTACAACTTGTTTAATGAATACTCACCACACTACCTAAACTAAACAACAACAAAAGAAAAGAATACACCGTGCTTGTTTTACGTCGTAAGCTCGACGCCTTTACAATGCTTAGCTAGTAACTTCCTTCCTTCATGCCATAGTGATGCCTCACCGCGCAAACCGAAAGCAAGTGTTCTAACCAAACACTTAAACAAACGTTAATCTACAAGTATGAGTATAACAAGTGAAAATATACAATATATACAATATCTACAAAACTCAAAAACAAAGAAACTATCGCAATGCGATTCAATATCAAAATCGATTCCCGGCAAAGAGCCCATTTTGGTGGAGCGGTATAGCAGCAAGCAACATACATTTTGGAATTATTTTTCCGGGAATTTATCGTGTCCATAGAGATTAGAATTGAACTACCATTCGACGATTTAATTGTTAATGGGTTTGGGTTTAGAATGGTTTTAAAGTAAACAAACAGAAAAGTAAATATTAACACAAGAAAATTCATTCATCAGAGAGAAAAGACTTATCAAGCATGTATTCATTCCACTCATCACAAACTTAAACCTATCGACCAGTTACACTCAACTTACAATAATCCTCAATATCACCCAGTATCGTTCACAGCACATGTCCATCTCTGGCACACTCAACCATGCTACCCTCATCAGCACTCTCGCACCCGACTCAAGACACGGAGGCATTAAGTTTCGACACCCATATGGACTGTTAGCCCTAAATCTATCTCTAGCATCCAGAAACTAACAGATAATCATCCTTAATCGAAGTTTGTGAAGTTTATCTCTAACACGACCCAAACCCCGCGCATTTAAGCAAAAATCAAGAACAATCACCAATAGAGATTTGTAAAGCAAATTAAATATAACGCCATGGGCAACAAATGTACATATGATCAGAGTACAAACATATACAAACCCAACAAAGAAGAAAGACATGAAGAAAATCAGAAACGAACCAAACACTTCAGAGATTGACAGAGCCGATCGAGGAGAAATCCACCCCGGATCATCCAAATGCAAGCTTCCATGATGTTTTCTAAGCTATTCTACCAAAGAATGAGGTTGATGAAGTTGGGAGAGCAAAAATCAGCCCAAAACAACATAACCTAACAAATGAACTTAAAAATAAGTTATATACAAAAAGTTGTCACGACGCCACCGCTCGACGCTAGAATGGCACCGCTTGACGTTGGCTTTAATTACACTCACACCAGCTGTACAAAAGACCAGCCTGGCAACAAATATCTAGTACCGCCCGGCGCTAGCCAAAATTCCAAGAAAGCTACTGGAATTATTATTTCAATTCTCTTACGCCACCACACCGCCCGACATTGCTTCGCCTGGCCCTGTTAAGGCGCAGCTGACAGCAAAAATTTTGCATTATTTTATTCGTAACTTTTGAACCGTAACTCCATTTTTCGCCTGGTTCGAAGCGCTGGAAAGCTTATTCAATGCTCTATACAACAATGCTCCAATATCAATGCTCAAATATCTACAAAATGAATGGAAAATTATTATTTGTTATAAATATAAACAAAAACACGAGTATACATTAAATACACACTTTTACAACAATGTGGGGTTTTATTAACAAAAAAACTGAGAAATGCAACAAAACTTATATACAAAAAGAACTACAATTTACACTTATCAAACTCTCCCCAACTTACCTAATTGTTTGTCCTCAAACAAAAACCAAACAACTCAAAGAAACAGAGTGACAACCAAAGAATCGCGAATCAACATGTTTTGAAAAACGGAAACAAATGTATGGTTCAAATGAAAAACGGTACACACAAAGTAAATACTTACCACTAAACTACAACGACAACATAGTCACGAAACAAATGCAAAATACAAAAATCATGCCAAACATCCTAAAACAACACAAGTTCAAATGTGAATTACACCTAGCAAAAACAATCATCGGTAGATGAAAAACACAAAATGGGGGTACTTATCACTCACACAACAATCATGCAAACAATAGACTAAATTATGCAACCATCCAAAAATTCACATTGAACATACAAAGGCAGGAATCACAAGGGCTTTTCAAGGTTGTAATGAGGTCGGGCAAGCAAACAAGAGGCAATTTCTAAAGGTAATTGAAACAAAAACTTGCTTAAACCTAAGGGAGTGATCAACTCACAAAGACTCAAACACCAAAATTTCAATCAACTTCTTCCAAAATCCCAAGTGTTACACAAAATACAATACTTATTTAGCACAATTATTTGAACTATTTTTGTTTCCTTTTTCAAGGATTTTGTTTTTCTTTCTTTTTCACCTTTTTCCTTTCTTTTCTTTCTCATGTTTTTTCTCTTTTTTCTTTTCCTTTTCAACCTCATAGAAACCAACCAATGAGTACACAATCATTCTCTCACCAACTTGAATTCAACCACATCATCATGTGAATACTCCCTACTTTCTAAGGCAAGGTAAAAATTCATACAACAACATAAAGTTGAGGGTTCAAGAAAAAACAAAATCCATTCAAAAATAAGTAAACTAAATACTCACAGACAAGAATTAAGTTCAAATAAAACATGGATCAAAAAGCTCAAGGGGGTTACAAATGATCACACGCTCACAAGGTGAATGACTATGTGGCTAGGTAGTTGTGCTCAAAACGAAATAAAATGTCTTGATCCTTTTCATGCTTTCATATAATCAATACAAACAAAAGATTAAGCATAATAAAATCCATTTAAAACAAGAATGTTGGTACTCCATGCATATATGAACAATAGAAGGCTTCCACACAAAATGGTTGGGAACTAAAGGGATTCACACAAGAACAAGTATACAAAATAATGAATGGCATAGAAGTTGTAAAAAGCCTAAGTATCATGAATATGTTAAAGTCAAGAAAGCGATAAACACATACCTTGGACGTGTACAAAACTTAACAATATCCTTACGATACATCCGCAAGTTGAAACGATCAAACTTGGAACATCACCAAATTTCCTCAAGCTACTCAAAACAAGTTCATTGACAAACACGAAAACTATTAATATAAACAAGCTAAAAGACCGACAAAAATTCATTAAACAAGTTGTAAAGTGAAGATTTGAGAAGTTTACGAAAAATACGAGTACAACTTGTTTAATGAATACTCACCACACTACCTAAACTAAACAACAACAAAAGAAAAGAATACACCGTGCTTGTTTTACGTCGTAAGCTCGACGCCTTTACAATGCTTAGCTAGTAACTTCCTTCCTTCATGCCATAGTGATGCCTCACCGCGCAAACCGAAAGCAAGTGTTCTAACCAAACACTTAAACAAACGTTAATCTACAAGTATGAGTATAACAAGTGAAAATATACAATATATACAATATCTACAAAACTCAAAAACAAAGAAACTATCGCAATGCGATTCAATATCAAAATCGATTCCCGGCAAAGAGCCCATTTTGGTGGAGCGGTATAGCAGCAAGCAACATACATTTTGGAATTATTTTTCCGGGAATTTATCGTGTCCATAGAGATTAGAATTGAACTACCATTCGACGATTTAATTGTTAATGGGTTTGGGTTTAGAATGGTTTTAAAGTAAACAAACAGAAAAGTAAATATTAACACAAGAAAATTCATTCCTCAGAGAGAAAAGACTTATCAAGCATGTATTCATTCCACTCATCACAAACTTAAACCTATCGACCAGTTACACTCAACTTACAATAATCCTCAATATCACCCAGTATCGTTCACAGCACATGTCCATCTCTGGCACACTCAACCATGCTACCCTCATCAGCACTCTCGCACCCGACTCAAGACACGGAGGCATTAAGTTTCGACACCCATATGGACTGTTAGCCCTAAATCTATCTCTAGCATCCAGAAACTAACAGATAATCATCCTTAATCGAAGTTTGTGAAGTTTATCTCTAACACGACCCAAACCCCGCGCATTTAAGCAAAAATCAAGAACAATCACCAATAGAGATTTGTAAAGCAAATTAAATATAACGCCATGGGCAACAAATGTACATATGATCAGAGTACAAACATATACAAACCCAACAAAGAAGAAAGACATGAAGAAAATCAGAAACGAACCAAACACTTCAGAGATTGACAGAGCCGATCGAGGAGAAATCCACCCCGGATCATCCAAATGCAAGCTTCCATGATGTTTTCTAAGCTATTCTACCAAAGAATGAGGTTGATGAAGTTGGGAGAGCAAAAATCAGCCCAAAACAACATAACCTAACAAATGAACTTAAAAATAAGTTATATACAAAAAGTTGTCACGACGCCACCGCCCGACACTAGAATGGCACCGCCCGGCGTTGGCTTTAATTACACTCACACCAACTGTACAAAAGATCAGCCTAGCAACAAATATCTAGTACCGGCCGGCGCTGGAAGTACCACCCGACGCTAGCTAAAATTCCAAGAAAGCTACTGGAATTCTTATTTCAAATCTCTTACACCGCCACACCGCCCGGCGCTGCTTCGCCTGGCCCTGCTAAGGCGCAACTGACAGCAAAAATTCTGCATTGTTTAATTCGCAACTTTTGAACCTTAACTCCGTTTTTCGCCTGGTTCGAAGCGCTGGAAAGCTTATTCAATGCTCTATACAACAATACTCCAATATTAATGCTCAAATATCTACAAAATGAATGGAAAAGTATTATTTGTTACATATATAAACAAAAACACGAGTATACATTAAATACACACTTTTACAACAAAATGAGGTTTTATTAACAAAAAGAACAGATAAGTGCAACAAAACCTATATGAAAAAATAACTAAAATTTGCACTTATCAAACTCTCCCCAACTTACCTAATTGTTTGTCCTCAAACAAAAACCAAACAACTCAAAGAAACAGAGTGACAACCAAAGAATCGCGAATCAACATGTTTTGGAAAACGGAAACAAATGTATGGTTCAAATGAAAAACGGTACACACAAAGTAAATACTTACCACTAAACTACAACGACAACATAGTCACGAAACAAATGCAAAATACAAAAATCATGCCAAACATCCTAAAACAATACAAGTTCAAATGTGAATTACACCTAGCAAAAACAATCATCGGTAGATGAAAAACACAAAATGGGGTACTTATCACTCACACAACAATCATGCAAACAATAGACTAAATTATGCAACCATCCAAAAATTCACATTGAACATACAAAGGCAGGAATCACAAGGGCTTTTCAAGGGTGTAATGTGGCCGGGCAAACAAACAAGGGGCGATTTCTAAAGGTAATTGAAACGAAAACTTGCTTAAACCTAAGGGAGTGATCAACTCACAAAGACTCAAACACCAAAATTTCAATCAACTTCTTCCAAAATCCCAAGTGTTACACAAAATACAATACTTATTTAGCACAATTATTTGAACTATTTTTGTTTCCTTTTTCAAGGATTTTGTTTTTCTTTCTTTTTCACCTTTTTCCTTTCTTTTCTTTCTCATGTTTTTTCTCTTTTTTCTTTTCCTTTTCAACCTCATAGAAACCAACCAATGAGTACACAATCATTCTCTCACCAACTTGAATTCAACCACATCATCATGTGAATACTCCCTACTTTCTAAGGCAAGGTAAAAATTCATACAACAACATAAAGTTGAGGGTTCAAGAAAAAACAAAATCCATTCAAAAATAAGTAAACTAAATACTCACAGACAAGAATTAAGTTCAAATAAAACATGGATCAAAAAGCTCAAGGGGGTTACAAATGATCACACGCTCACAAGGTGAATGACTATGTGGCTAGGTAGTTGTGCTCAAAACGAAATAAAATGTCTTGATCCTTTTCATGCTTTCATATAATCAATACAAACAAAAGATTAAGCATAATAAAATCCATTTAAAACAAGAATGTTGGTACTCCATGCATATATGAACAATAGAAGGCTTCCACACAAAATGGTTGGGAACTAAAGGGATTCACACAAGAACAAGTATACTAAAGAATGAATGGCATAGAAGTTGTAAAAAGCCTAAGTATCATGAATATGTTAAAGTCAAGAAAGCGATAAACACATACCTTGGACGTGTACAAAACTTAACAATATCCTTACGATACATCCGCAAGTTGAAACGATCAAACTTGGAACATCACCAAATTTCCTCAAGCTACTCAAAACAAGTTCATTGAAAAACACGAAAACTATTAATATAAACAAACTAAAAGACCGACAAAAATTCATTAAACAAGTTGTAAAGTGAAGATTTGAGAAGTTTACGAAAAATCTGAGTACAACTTGTTTAATGAATACTCACCACACTACCTAAACTAAACAACAACAAAAGAAAAGAATACACCGTGCTTGTTTTACGTCGTAAGCTCGACGCCTTTACAATGCTTAGCTAGTAACTTCCTTCCTTCATGCCATAGTGATGCCTCACCGCGCAAAGCAAAAGCAAGTGTCCTAACCAAACACTTAAACAAACGTTAATCTACAAGTATGAGTATAACAAGTGAAAATATACAATATATACAATATCTACAAAACTCAAAAACAAAGAGCCCATTTTGGTGGAGCGGTATAGCAGCAAGCAACATACATTTTGGAATTATTTTTCCGGAAATTTATCGTGTCCACAGAGATTAGAATTGAACTGCTATTCGACGGTTTAATTGTTAATGGGTTTGGGTTTAGAATGGTTTTAAAGTATACAAACAGAAAAGTAAATATTAACACAAGAAAATTCATTCATCAGAGAGAAAAGACTTATCAAGCATGTATTCATTCCACTCATCACAAACTTAAACCTATTGACCAGTTACACTCAACTTACAATAATCCTCAATATCACCCAGTATCGTTCACAGCACATGTCCATCTCTGGCACACTCAACCATGCTACCCTCATCAGCACTCTCGCACCCGACTCAAGACACGGAGGCATTAAGTTTCGACACCCATATGGATTGTTAGCCCTAAATCTATCTCTAGCATCCAGAAACTAACAGATAATCATCCTTAATCGAAGTTTGTGAAGTTTATCTCTAACACGACCCAAACCCCGCACATTTAAGCAAAAATCAAGAACAATCACCAATAGAGATTTGTAAAGCAAATTAAATATAACGCCATGGGCGACAAATTTACATATGATCAAAATACAAACATATACAAACCCAACAAAGAAGAAAGACATGAATAAAATAAAAAATGAACCAAACACTTCAGAGATTGTCAGAGCCGATCGATGAGAAATCCACCTCGGATCATCCAAATGCAAGCTTCCATGATGTTTTCTAAGCTATTCTACCAAAGAATGAGGTTGATGAAGTTGGGAGAGCAAAAATCAGCCCAAAACAACATAACCTAACAAATGAACTTAAAAATAAGTTATATACAAAAAGTTGTCACGACGCCACCGCCCGACACTAGAATGGCACCGCCCGACGCTGGCTTTAATTACACTCACTCCAACTGTACAAAAGACCAGCCTAGCAACAAATATCTAGTACGGGCCGGCGCTGGAAGTACCGCCCGACGCTAGCTAAAATTCCAAGAAAGCTACTGGAATTCTTATTTCAAATCTCTGACACCGCCACACCGCCCGGCGCTGCTTCGCCTGGCCCTGCTAAGGCGCAGCTGACAGCAAAAATTCTGCATTGTTTAATTCGCAACTTTTGAACCTTAACTCCGTTTTTCGCCTGGTTCGAAGCGTTGGAAAGCTTATTCAATGCTCTATACAACAATACTCCAATATTAATGCTCAAATATCTACAAAATGAATGGAAAAGTATTATTTGTTACATATATAAACAAAAACACGAGTATACATTAAATACACACTTTTACAACAAACTGGGGTTTTATTAACAAAAAGAACTGATAAGTGCAACAAAACCTATATGCAAAAATAACTAAAATTTGCACTTATCAAACTCTCCCCAACTTGCCTAATTGTTTGTCCTCAAACAAAAACCAAACAACTCAAAGAAACAGAGAGACAACCAAAGAATCACGAATCAACATGTTTTGAAAAACGGAAACAAATGTATGGTTCAAATGAAAAACGGTACACACAAAGTAAATACTTACCACTAAACTACAACGACAACATAGTCACGAAACAAATGCAAAATACAAAAATCATGCCAAACATCCTAAAACAGTACAAGTTCAAATGTGAATTACACCTAGCAAAAACAATCATCGGTAGATGAAAAACACAAAATGGGGTACTTATCACTCACACAACAATCATGCAAACAATAGACTAAATTATGCAACCATCCAAAAATTCACATTGAACATACAAAGGCAGGAATCACAAGGGCTTTTCAAGGGTGTAATGTGGTCGGGCAAACAAACAAGGGGCGATTTCTAAAGGTAATTGAAACAAAAACTTGCTTAAACCTAAGGGAGTGATTGTCGCTCCCGGGATTTTCATCCTAGTACAAACGCGAAAGTGGCACCAAAACAGAGTCGCCAACAATGTGTATTTATCCCAAGAGAGGGAAAGCAAACACCGCATAAACCTGAAGGAAGGAAAGAACATGGTCTTGCGACCAAAAGAACTGAGTTCGGGAGTCGGTTACGCGAGAGGAAGGTATTAGCACCCCCTCGCGTCCATCGTACCCGATGGGATCCACGCTTGCTTGTCTCGATCAAAGGGTGTAAGAAAAGATACTGGAAAAAGAGAACAGGAAAGGGAAAGGAAAAGGAAAGAGAGAGAAAGAGAAACAAATGTAGGGAAAATAAAAGAAGTGCTCGCATGGGCCCTACCCCACTGCCTACGTATCTCATCGGGAGCATGAGAATCAGAGCGACGTAGTTCCCCTCACTAGGGAAAGTTGTTTGTGTTTTTTAGAGAACGGCTTACGTTCTAGCTCAGGTGTTGCAGGCTCGCTGGTCCGAGTGCGTTACCATCTTGCAAGAGAACGAGAAGGAGCGCGTTCGTACGTTGAGAGTGAATGAGGTGAGAAAAGAATTCCCGAAGGAAAGACGTTATTGTTTGTTTTTGTCTTTTAGAAGTTTTTTTCATTTGTTTGCATATGACAGTGTATCTGAATCTTGGTCATTGGAACGTGTACATTCTCACATTCCAAGATGGAATGGGTAAGAAAGCACACTAAGAGTGAAGAAGACCCCCACACTTAGTTCCAATTGTCAAGGTTCAAACACACTAGCATACTTGTGTTTATTAAGTGTTTTTGTTGATTATGAAATGAAGAAGTGTTTTCTCATTTGTACCTTCAACAAGTATTGCATTTAAGTCCCTCACACAAGATCGAATGTTTAACACATTGACCCAAGATGGGTTATATGCTATACATTTTAAGATTACAAGAGAAGA
This sequence comes from Lathyrus tuberosus, assembly GCA_022829125.1. Taxonomy (NCBI): domain Eukaryota; kingdom Viridiplantae; phylum Streptophyta; class Magnoliopsida; order Fabales; family Fabaceae; genus Lathyrus; species Lathyrus tuberosus. Next base: position 9,829,373 of record JALAZF010000078.1, read on the forward strand.
CCCCTTATAATCTTTTCTTTATATGAAAGGCCTAAATGCAATAAGTGCCTACCTTTATTATATGTTTTGAATTTTCTTTGAGATGAGAAGATAGAAGACTCAAGGGAGAGGTAAAGGTAAAAATCTATATGGACTAAGACTCAATCCTAATTGATTAGTTAAGGGAGTGATCCTAAGGTTTGTGAGGTTTCAACCTAAAGTCTAAAGAAAGAATGGATTAAACAATTCACTTCTAAAGTAGAAGATGAATTGTAATTCACAAAGGGAAAGTGATGAGTTATTAAAAGAAAGCACATAAGTGCTTAACAAAACATAAAATGGAATTGTAGAAGAGAAAGGATAGAAGTTGAATGTGGATTCCTTATCCACACTCAATTGAAACTTACCAAAGCCCCTACATGGTTAGTAAACATGTATAATAAGTGTAAGAAGTAAAAGAACATGTAATGCATCATAACACTCAAAAGAATTAAATGAGAAATCAAATCCTAGAGCCACAACCAGAATGTACACCATATGGAAAACAAATGGTTATTATCATGCAAGTCCAAGTGGATAGGCAACAAACATCATCCATGGCATTAGAACATGCCACCATAAGAAAAGGGAGAATGAAAGATGAAGGGAAAAAGAAGAAATGTGCATAAATGGAACATGTAATCCATGGATCAGAATTGAAATAAAAATGAAAAATGATTCACAAACCTCTCACAAGTATTCATGAAGCACATCAAGACATTTAAGAAGTGATAGAAGAAGTAGAATTGAAATGGAAGTTCAAAAGAAAACACAAGTACAAACACCACATGTTAAAGGTGCACAAGGTTTAAATGAAAGTCAACATGCAAGGATGACATATAATATGTACCAATGACCTATAATGTCAAGTGAATGGTTCACCAAATATGCAAATGATCATGCCATTATGTACCAAAGAAAACATGTAAACATGCACAAAAGATTACAATGATATGACATGTTATAATGCTTTAAATGAAATGCATCAAACAAAAATCAAATGGCCACATGAAAATTATGAAAACATGGTATTGAAGTACACTAATCAGAGATGAATCACATATCAAAGTAGCATGCAAGGAACCAAGGCAAAATGATGTCAAACAATGCACTTAGGTCAAATAGGCATATCATACAAAGTAGCACAAAAGTGAACACCAACATGCCATAAAAATGACCTAAAAAATCAAATAAAAATCACTTAACATACCTCAAGATGCTAATGACTCAATGCAAAAATAAGATCATCAAAACAATTTTTAATGATCAAGAACAAAATTAAACAAGATCATGTACCACATTAAGAATGTACACCAAAGAAATTCAAAGAACATTATGGAGCAGGGGTAAAAAGGTCATAAAATCAAAAAATATAATCACCAAAAATTTTCTAAATGTTTTAATGATACTCATGAATTTTTGTGGAATTTTATGATGCTATTTAGTATTTTTAAAAATTAAAAAGAAAACGTGTAAAAAAATGGAAAAATAAAATGCAATGAAATGAGGGAAGGGGGTGCATGCCTAGTAATTATTCAGTTCAAAAATCATTGGGCTTTTAGAAATGGAGGTGTGGATAGCAAAATAGTCTAGGTCCAATAACACGCATAACACAATAACAAGCATACACTCTCAGTCAACAAAATTGACTCACTCATGGCCATTGGATCAAGTCAAGGTCAAACGAAAGTCAAAGTAACCAGATCTAACACACGCGCGTGAGTGACCATACCACATACAGTGTGCCACACCACATAATGTTCACTCTGATTAAAATAAAACATGTGCCATGCATGTGACATTTTTATGCGCTGTCATCACACAAGCCACACGATGATGAACATCCAACGGTCCACGTTCAAACTGCAAATAAAACCCTAAACAAGTTCACCGGCCGGAGAGGGACCTCCGGTCACCTTCTCCGGCGAGAACCACCACCTGCAACACTCACATGTTCACCAAAACACACAAATCGCCTACCAAATTGAAGCTAAGCTCATGTAGATCAAGAATATGCTCATAAAAACAACGAAACATGCACACACAGCAAGAACAGAGGAGATGAACTTGTGCCCTAACTTTTGGATCTAAGCCTTTAAGAAGCTCTATCTACTAGCCAGAGGTCAAATGCTCCTAGTGAGCTCATATCACCATGAAAACAACAAAATAAACAAGTAAACGTGAGAGGAGAGTTTGTAAGCTTCGGAACCTGATCTTGCAGTCCTTGTAGAGTCTGAGAAAACCAGAGGAAATGCTTGCTTCTTCCTTAAGCTTCACTTGGCCAAATAAAGGCTTTGATGAAGATGATGATTCAGGGGAGAAGAAATGAGATCCAAGCTCAAAAATCAGTTGCTCTTTGGTGAAGTTGAGAGAGGATCATAGAAGATTGAGGAGTAGGCTGAACAATATGAACTCGAAGCTTCCTTGCAATGGTGATGTTGAGAGTAGAGCAGAGAGAGTTTTTTGGAGAGAATGTGAAAGAATCAGAGAGAAAATTAGAGTGTGTTTGGGAGTGAAATGAGAAGAATGGAGTTGAAAATGAAATTAGAGTGTGAGTTTTCTATTTATAGTGTGAGTTTAACTATGGTTTAGTGAGTGGAGTTAAATGAGTTAGCATGGTTAAACTGAGTGCACCCTAACTAACTGAGCCAAGTTAGTTAGGGCGAGTTATCCATGGTTGTAATTGTGTGATGATGGTTCATGGTGAGTTATGGTGGGAATGAAGAGAAACTGGTGTGGCACGGCTGGTACAGCATGAAGCTTGTTCAACAAGTTGTCCTTTTTTCCATTCTTATGTATTATGAAGCACGTGGCATTATGAATGTGATGAGTGTTTGGTTTAATGAGGAAAGAAATGAGAAAGTGTTTGTGGTGTGTGTGAACCAAATCATGCAGCATGCCATCAATAAATCAATGTCAACATAGGGTGGTTTATGGAGGTTTTTTTTTCTACTCAATGACTGCATTAGGGAGTGTATGGGTTCATTGGAAAGAGGACACATAGGAGAGCAATGTTGATGTGCAACTTGAGTGGAAAGGATGCCTCAAACATGTCTAAAAATGACCATAAACAGATGGGCCAAGAACTGGTACATGGGTGCGCAGACTTGTGGCATGACCTGGTTGTGACCTGGTCAAATTTCAGTTGCAATGACCATTCTTTGAGCCATCATAACTCCTTAACCTTTGATCAGATGAAAAATTGATAAACACCAACTTTGAAGATCTCACATAGAGGAACAACTTTGATGTTGAAAGATTTTCCATTTGAAGCCTCTAATCATGAGTAATTGATCAATACATTTGGCCCACCAAGTGTTTGAGAAAATGACTGCGCGCGTGCCCTGAAAATCTTGGTCATGACCTAGTTTTGGACCTACTTTGCTCAAACTTTGATCAATCATATCTTACTCAATTTTTATCCAATGGAGATGTTCCACATATGGATGTGAAGCTTAAAACAAGATCTTTTGTTGTGGCCGAGTGGAATTTTCATTTCGTGCTTCAATTTTAAATGGCCTTGGTTCAAACTCTGATGCAAAATGGCCAAAACTTGCTATTTTTAGTAACCCTTCATCTTCCAAAAATGGCAACTTTCCACCTCTTGATTTTTTCATGATTCCTTTGGAGTTTCTTGACCAAATTTTGTACATTGGACATATGTAACATGAATTTCATGATTTTGGGCTCAAAAAGTCAAGAGTTGACTTTTTCCTCTGATTATTTGACTTGGCCCCAATTTTCCTGATTTCTGATCTTTCTTCCAATTGAAACACTTCCAAAACCAATTGAGAGGCAATTTTCCATACACATACACTTAAGAACATGTAGAATACCATAACATCAAGTTTTGTCCAAAAAATCAAAGATTCCCTGATTTAATGGGAAACCCTAGTTTTGGTGCCCACCTCCTAGGAGAAAAATGTGCAGTCTTCAATTTCAAATTCCTCAGAGTATGTTGTGTACCTTCTTAAAGGATGATGATATATGCCATTTAAGGATGATTTTGGATCAATGAGCTATCTCTTTTGAGGGTTTTCCTTTAGTTTTTGAACCTCTTGCATAGTGAAAGATGTAATGCTTCAATCTCCCATTGATCCTCTCATTCTTGAGATTGTGGATATTCCATTGAGATAGTATGAGACATGAAAGCCCTCTTGGCTTGCCTTGAGGAAACTTGATTGACCTTTTTGTGCTCTGAATGATCTCTTGATTGTCCACCTCCCACCTGATCACATGCCCTGATGGTAAGAAGGATGCTATGCTTCATTTTTCTATGTTAAATGCAATGTAATGTTAATGAGGTGGATATGATATGATAAATGATAATGCCATGCCATGATGACAAAGAGGGAGAGCAAATTTTGGGGTATTACAGCTGCCCCTATTCAAGCGCTGTAGACCTGAATGCCTGAAAGCAATTGCTTTCGGACTTTCAAGGTATATAGTGATTAAATACCAAATATAACCAAAAATTTGCTCTGGATGATGAGGAGGAAACTCCCACGACATTGCTGGCTTGAATCTTCAATGAAACATTGTCGGAGAAAACTGTCTTTTGAACGACACCAGACGACTACTGGCTTGCCACACTGCTGGTGGACTTTAATAATGTCTTTTATGCAATTCCAGACGACTACTGGCCTGCCACGCTACTGGTGGACTTTAGAAATGTCTTTTTGAACGACGCCAGACGACTACTGGCTTGCCACACTACTGGTGGACTTTAATAATGTCTTTTATGCAACTCCAGACGACTACTGGCCTGCCACGCTACTGGTGGACTTTGCAGCTTCGTGCCACCCGAAGATGGACTTTTGCCAATCCACTGTTGGACTTTTGGAATATGCCACCCTTAGATGGACCTTTCGCCAATCCACTGTTGGACTTTTGCCACCCGAAGACGGACTTTTGCCAATCCACTGTTGGACTCTTGCCACCCGAAGACGGACTTTTGCCAATCCACTGTTGGACTTTCAGCTGCTTTGCCACCCGAAGATGGACTTTTGCCAATCCACTGTTGGACTTTTAGAATATGCCACCCTTAGATGGACCTTTCGCCAATCCACTGTTGGACTTTTGCCACCCGAAGACGGACTTTTGCCAATCCACTGTTGGACTTTTGCCACCCGAAGACGGACTTTTGCCAATCCACTGTTGGACTTTTAGAATATGCCACCCTTAGATGGACTTTTCGCCAATCCACTGTTGGACTTTGCTAACATCTTTTAACAATGCCAGACGACTACTGGCTTGCCACATTACGGGTGGACTTTCGCAAAATTCCAATACTGGATTACACTCTGCATCCGTGTCAGACATCTCTGCCGACTTTGCTGAGGTACAATGATCAATGACTTGACTTTAGAGGTTCCTGAGAGGATAGCATCTCTGCTGGATAATGAATGAACAATCCGTCTGCTCCGAATTGTCAAGTTTGCCAAAAATAAATTGGACTTGAAGAATAATAGATCTGCCAGTAATCACTTCATCTGCTGGGGGAATGAATTCTGGTCACAGCGACTCCGCTGGGGATGAGAATTTCTTTGCATGGCGTCTTGCTAGGGAAGAAAAGTCATAAAACTCTGCTTGGGGATCTATCCAATCCAGGACCCTTTGTAGGGGTTATCCACCTTCTGACCCGGCTGGGGAAAGACTGTGCCATCCTTGTTGAGGAATAGATTCTGCCGATCCTATAAACCTCTGCGAGGAGAACAACAACTCAGCTGGGGAGTATTGCTGACAAGATTCGATGTTGACCTCTGTGGGGGATCATTACCAGAGACACAATCTCGCTGGGGATCATGACTACTCTGCCTGGATATGCAAATCCTGGTTAGAACATTCCACTGCAACTTGCTAGGAAAGAGTCCTTAGAGATCTGTTGGGGAAACCCAAAGCAAATCCACAATAGTCTGCTGAAGAATATGACTGTCGAGCTTAGGATAAGTACCACAATGCCCCATGTTAGGCGAGCTTCCCTTTAGACAATTCCGTTAGGGCTGACGAGTTTATAACAAACTCTGCTGGCGGAAACTGTTTTAAAATGTCTCGTGCTGGGGAATGCCTTCTGAGAGGATTTTACAGAAGACCAACTGTCCTCAAACTCTACTGGGGATGATCAATACTTCATGCTGGGGAAACAAACATGCCCCATGCTTGGACAAACCAACAATTCGTCCCCGAAGAGGATGTCATAAGGGGATTTTACAGAAGATTTAGCCTCTTCAAACTCTTGTGACTTCGCTGGGGAAAGACCATCAGTTTCGGTGTCGACGAGACCACTCTTTTGGGGAACCTGTGACCGTTATCGACACAGAAAAGCTTGTAGCTGTTGGAAGTACTGTATGAGAGAATCGACTTAATAAGATACAACGGTACCCAGTTGAACTTAATTCACTGAGATTGACCCGTTATGAACAATCGTCGACCGAACGATGAACGCCGATCTCCTTACCCATAATTGCCCCAGTCTTTTGCGTGGGGTGATTTATTACTGGTCTTGTGCTTAACATCATCTGCACCTACTACCTGCAACAAAAGAATATGCACACATGCCCCGAATATTACGTGGCTAGAATTCACCATCCGGGAATATTCAACATTCAAAATAATTTCAAATGTTTTTTTTTTCGCGCATGTTATTGCAAGGCCGCCATGTTTTCAAATGCAATGCTTTATCAAAATTAGGACGTTTTTGCAAACAAAGCAATAAAACAAAAATAGGAGGCTTTTTATTGAAATTCAATTTATTGACTGAGAGCCCAGAATAGGCAATTACATCCGGAAGCAATCCCTGGAAAGAGGTGATCGCTGAAAATTGATAAAAGAAACTATCCTAATGGCAATGTGAAAACGGACTTCCACTGAGTTTCCATTCTGTTATGACCAGTATGTCTTCAAAACTCCCCGACCTTGCCTTCTGAGGAATGATCAGACCGATTCCTATCTTTCAGAATGTCAGTTGTTCAAACGATAATGGGGTACAGATAACTCAGACCGTAGTCATTCGCTTAAATCCCTCTTTTGTGTGGACCGCCCTTTCAGGTTTTCGATCCACCAGGATACCCTTTTTTGCCTAAGTTGCCCTTTCGGGTTTTCAACTTACCGGGTGTACAATCTTTTTTCAATTATATCCCTAATTTTTGCCCGAACCTTATTCTGTTTTTGGTTCGCCGGGATGCCCTTTTTTGCCTGGATTTTTTTATTTTTATTATCCAGCGGGTCTATTCATGCGAAGTATTTTTTGACTACGTCCGAGTTGACAGGGGATGAAAAGTCTTCGCCATCCATGGTTGTAAGCAATAAGGCTCCGCCCGAAAAGACCTTTTTAACCACGAATGGACCTTCATAGTTAGGAGTCCATTTGCCCCTGTGATCTGTATTGGGAGGAAGGATCCTTTTGAGTACCACATCTCCGACTCTGTAAACCCGAGGACGCACCTTTTGGTCAAATGCCTGCTTCATTCTGCGCTGGTATAATTGCCCATGACATACAGCCGCCAATCGCTTTTCCTCAATAAGGCTCAGCTGATCAAATCTGGCTCGTACCCATTCAGCCTCATCTAGCTTAACATCCATCATAACTCTGAGGGACGGAATCTCTACTTCAACCGGTAGCACTGCCTCCATACCATATACGAGTGAGAATGGGGTTGCCCTAGTGGACGTGCGTACCGACGTTCGATACCCATGCAAAGCAAATGGTAACATCTCATGCCAATCTTTGTACGTGACAACCATCTTCTGTACAATCTTCTTGATATTTTTGTTGGCCGCTTCGACCGCGCCATTCATCTTTGGGCGGTACGGAGAAGAATTGTGATGTTCGATTTTGAAGTCCCGGCATAACTCAGCCATCATCTTATTATTCAAATTAGAACCATTATCAGTAATGATTCTTTCGGGAACTCCATATCGGCAAATGATATCCCGTTTTAAGAAACGAGCTACCACTTGTTTTGTAACATTGGCATAGGATGCAGCTTCAACCCATTTGGTGAAATAATCAATTGCCACCAAGATGAAACGATGACCATTAGAAGCTGTAGGCTCAATCTTTCCGATCATATCAATGCCCCACATGGCTAACGGCCAAGGCGACGACATGATACTCAACGGATTTGGAGGTACATGCACTTTATCTGCATAGATCTGGCATTTATGGCATTTGCGGGCATATTTGCAACAATCTGACTCCATAGTCAACCAATAATATCCCGGCCTTAACAACTTTTTAGCCATTGCATGTCCTCCGGCATGGGTACCGAAAGAGCCTTCGTGCACTTCAATCATCAACAAGTCTGCTTCATGTCTATCCACACATCTAAGCAGGACCGTGTCAAAATTTCTTTTATACAGCACGCCATCTTTGTTCAAGAAGAAACTACCAGCTAACCTTCTCAACGTCTTCCTGTCTTTGGACGATGCCCCGGGCGGGTACTCTTGACTTTTCAAGAAACACTTAATGTCATGAAACCATGGCTTGTCATCAGACGCTGCATCGACCGCAAACACAAATGCTGGTCTGTCAAGGCGGGATACCTCAATCTTAGGTACATGGTTCCATCCTTGCACTTTGATCATGGAAGACAAAGTGGCCAAGGCATCAGCGAACCTATTCTCATCTCGAGGAATATGGTACAGTTTCACTGTTGTGAAAAATGTCAGCAATCTCCTTGTATAATCTCTATACGGCACTAGATTTGCTTGGTGCGTGTACCAACTCCCTTTCACTTGATTGATTACCAAAGCTGAATCACCGAATATATCAAGGGTTTTAATCCGTAGATTAACCGCCTCCTCGATCCCCATTATACAAGCTTCGTACTCTGCTTCATTGTTGGTGCATCCGAAAGTTATTCGGGCAGTGAAAGGCATATGAACACCTTCCGGCGTGATAAGAACTGCTCCAACTCCGCACCCATTCATATTGACAGCCCCATCAAACATCAGACTCCATTTGGATTCAGGGTCTGGCCCCTCCTCCGGAAGTGGTTCCTCACAGTCTTTAGCTTTGAGAAACATGATGTCCTCATCAGGGAAGTCAAATTTCATGGGTTGGTAATCATCAATCGGCTGTTGCGCAAGATAGTCGGACAAGATACTTCCTTTGATGGCCTTTTGTGAAGTGTACTGAATGTCATACTCTGTCAAGACCATTTGCCACCGTGCAACTCTGCCTGTCAATGCTGGTTTCTCGAAAATGTACTTGATAGGATCCATTTTTGAAATCAATAAGGTCGTGTGCCTAACCATATATTGCCTCAATCTCTTGGCGGCCCATGCAAGCGCACAGCATGTCTTTTCAAGCATTGAGTATCGGGACTCACAATCATTGAACTTTTTGCTCAGGTAGTAGATAGCATGCTCCTTCCTACCTGTCTCATCATGTTGACCGAGAACACAACCCATGGAACCTTCAAGCACTGTCAGATACATTATCAGCGGTCTCCCTTCAACTGGAGGCATTAGAATCGGAGGTTCCTGCAAGTATTCTTTTATCTTATCGAATGCCAATTGGCAATCGTCATTCCACCTGACCGTTTGATCTTTCCTTAACAATTTAAATATTGGTTCACACGTGGCTGTTAGGTGAGATATGAACCTTGCAATGTAGTTCAATCTACCCAAGAAACCACGAACCTCTTTTTCTGTTCTCGGTTCAGGCATTTCTTGTATTGCTTTCACCTTGGCAGGATCAACCTCGATTCCTCTTTCGCTCACGATGAAACCCAGTAACTTTCCAGAACGCACCCCAAACGTGCACTTGTTTGGATTTAATCTCAGACGAAACTTTCTCAACCTTTCAAACAGCTTTTTCAAGTTAACCAGATGTTCCTCTTCTGTTCTCGACTTGACAATCATATCATCTACATAACATTCAATCTCCTTATGAATCAAGTCATGAAACAATGTCACCATCGCCCGCTGGTACGTTGCCCCTGCGTTTTTCAACCCGAAAGGCATTACTTTATAACAATATGTACCCCACGGAGTAATGAACGTGGTCTTCTCCATATCTTCAGGTGCCATCTTGATCTGGTTGTACCCGGAGAACCCGTCCATAAAGGAGAACACTGAAAATTGAGCTGTATTATCGACCAGCACATCAATATGAGGTAGTGGAAAATCATCTTTCGGGCTAGCTTTATTAAGATCTCGATAATCCACACACATTCTCACTTTTCCATCTTTCTTCGGTACTGGCACGATGTTGGCTACCCACGGAGGATACTTTGTCACAGCAAGAAACCCAGCATCCCACTGCTTCTGGACTTCCTCCTTAATCTTTAAAGCCATGTCGGGGTGAGTCCGGCGAAGCTTCTGCTTGACTGGCGGACATTCTTCTCTTAATTGCAGCCTGTGCACGACAATATCCGTATCCAACCCCGGCATGTCTTGATACGACCAGGCGAAGATGTCAACATACTCGCGCAACATTTCAGTCAAAGTTTTCTTCACATCTGCTTGCAAGCTGGCACCAATCCTGATCTCTTTCTTGGCATCCTTGGAACCAATATTGATGATTTCTACAGTCTCCTGGTGAGGCTGGATGACCCTTTCCTCTTGTTTCACCAATCTGGCCAGTTCTTCAGGGAGTTCACAATCTTTCTCATCCCCTTCTTCGGCTTGATAAATCGGATTGTCTAAGTCATACATAGTCATATCAAAATCGTTATCAGTGGTATCCGGAGGATCAAGTCTGCACGAACGGGTTCATGCTTTATTTTAGAATTTTATTTTTAAGCAAAACAAAAGAAAATGAAACATTGCCATTTTATTTTTTGTGCAAAAATAAAAACTGAAAGACAGAGAACAAAATTTGATTGCAAAACGTCCTTTATTAATGATTAAACATTGCAAATGCAACCATGGTGGCCCTACAAATGAATCTATACGCCTTGGGCAGAGCGCAAGATTTTGACATGCATTATGGTTAGAAAAAAACAAAGAAAAATTACTCTGTCTGAAGAGTAACCCGGATGACTTCTTCAACGAACCAGTTCTGCACTTGTTGTCCCGGAGCATGAGGGCGTACCCAGTTGTCCAGGTCACAATTACTGTCAACACTATCCTCTGTGGCCGCACAAGACTGGTCCGTGTAGATAATTCCCCCACTATTGAAAGTAATGGGTCCCCTGCTCCCCGCATCTGAAGTTGTAGAGGGATGATAACCAATACCAAATTTGTCTTCCTTCATTGGGGTCTCTATCAACCTGCCCCAACCTTGGGCGTTGCCTGCCCTGACGACTTCGACAGCTTGTTTGTAAGATGAAATGGAGGTACCAGCCCTAACTGGTACAGAAGAAGACTCAGGTGCATCGTCAATATTGACTGCTTCAAATGATTGGCACAACATCTCATGAATTTCCCCATCCATTTCAATGTACTTGAACGTGGACAAGTGACTCACAAAGATGTCTTCTTCCCCACACGCCGTCACAACCTGCCCTTCAAACTCATACTTCAGCTTTTGATGTAGAGTAGAAGTAACAGCCCTGGCTCCGTGAATCCAAGGGCGTCCCAATAGGCAGCTATATGCAGGTTGTATGTCCATTACATGGAACGTGGATTTGAATACCTGTGGTCTAATTTGTACGGGCAATTCCACCTCACCAAACACAGATCGTCTAGTTCCATCGAATGCTCTGACCACCAACTCACTAGGCCTTAAGATCAAACCATCAACTTCCAGCTTCATTAATGCCTTCTTGGGCAAGACATTGAGTGATGAACCAGTGTCTACCAGTACATGAGATAACACTGCGCCCTTACACTCCATCGTGATATGCAAAGCCTTATTGTGGTTTCTTCCTTCAACAGTCAAATCTCTACTTGTAAAGCCCAAGCCATGGCTAACATTAACATTGGAGATTACGCCCTCGAGCTGATTAACAGTAATTTCTTGTGGCACGTATGCACTCTTCAACACTTTCAACAACGCCTGCCGATGCGCATCAGAGCACATCAATAGTGACAAGATTGAAATCTTTGAAGGGGTCTGATTCAGTTGGTCCACAATCTTATAATCGCTTTTCTTGATTATCTTCATAAATTCTCCCATTTCCTTATCAAAAGTAATCTTTGTCTCTGCTTCAGGTGTAGGCGCATTTTCAACCACCTGTTTACCTTTAGCCTTTGCTGCGGCTTCTGCCTCTTTATCACTTCTCAAGGTTTGGGGAGCGAACAACCTTCCACTCCTTGTAAAGCCCCCTACACCCCCTACGTTATCAATATTTGGGCTGACTGACGACTCAACTTCCTGCTTTTTACCTTCGTAATATACATCTGCCCCATAGTGCCATGGGATAGCCTTCGTAGATGTGAACGGAATTGGTCCTGGCACCGTGATAGTGACAGGACAGGGCCTTTCTGGCGCAACACTTGCCACGGGAACTGTATTGATCGGCATTTGAATCTCAGCGGGAGTGTAATAGATGGTCACGGTTGATATCTCATCAGTGTCTTTCGCGACTCTGTCGAACTGTAGACATCCTTCATCGATCAGATTCTGTAAACCCATCTTCAACTTATCACAGCCGTTCTCCTGATTCATACACTCAGAGCAATCTTGATTACAGCCCGGGAACACCTGCCCCTTCAATAAACGATCTTTTACCAACAACAAAGAAGTTCTCACTTGATGAACGTCTAACACCAAATTCAATCTCCTCCCATCTTCAATCGCGTACACATTTGCTGCACTATGATCAGGCATGGGATGCTGAGTAATATTAGGAGCGGGAGAGAAATTGATGGATTTAGCATCAATCAAATCTTGTACTTTATGATGGAAAGCCCAGCATTTTTCAATGGAGTGCCCCTGAGCACCTGAGTGGAACTCACAACGAGCATTAGCATCGAAGTTAGGAGGCAGGTTTCCAGCAACCGGAGCTTTCATAGTACGGAGTTCAACCAACTTTAACTCGAGTAGCCGGGGCAACAGCGCGGCATAAGTCATAGGGAGAGGATCCATCTTACGATCCCTCTACCTAGACCTTTGTTGGAAAAAAGGTTGTTGCTGTTGAACTTGTTGTTGGGGTTGTTGTTTCTGAACAGACGGTGTAGGGATTGTTACAGCATCTACTTGATAATAAGCTTGAGAACGCCCTCTGCCTCGTCCTCTAAACACAGCATTCGTATCACCTTCTCTTCTTTTCTGGTTGCTAGCAAATGGTTTCTTCGTCCCCGAAGGGCCAGCCCCACTCACGTCTTGGATCTTTCCAAGCTTTAACAGACTTTCTATTCTTTCTCCCGCAATCACAATATCAGCAAATCCAGTTGACGGACAAGCAGCTAATCTATCAAGATAGGCCCCTTGCAAGGTGCCCATGAACATATCTGCCATTTCTCTGTCTGACAAGGGAGGTTGAACCTGGGCAGCCATTTCCCTTCACCTCTGCGCATATTCTTTGAAACTCTCCTTGGCATTTTGTGACAACCCCTGCAATTGAGTGCGGTTGGGCGCCATGTCAATATTATACTGGTATTGCTTCAGGAACGCTTCTGCCAGATCTTTCCAACTCTTCACAGCAGCTCTATTCAACTTCATATACCAGGTCAAGGACGCCCCAGCCAGACTGTCCTGAAAATAGTGCATCCATAGCTTCTCGTCATCCGTATGGGCTGAAATCTTCCCAAAGTAAGCTTGAAGATGCGTTTGGGGACACGCATTGCCGTGATACTTATCAAAAGTGGGAGGTTTGAATTTAGGGGGAATTCTGACTCCTGAGACCAGCCCCAAGCTGGTAACATCAATACCCATAGAGTTCTTGCATTCTATGGCCCTGATCTTTTCTGCTAACTCATCATACCTTCGATCACCTTGATTACCCACATCAGCATCCAGCAGAGTAAATTGGTCTTCCAGGGTATCTTCAAGAGTAACACCAGCATGCCTACCATTTCCATTACCCCGATTGTTACCACCAGGAGGAGGGTTGCCACCGGGAGGAGGGATGCCATGTCCCTGTGAATTGTCATGCTGATCACCTTCGGGCCCATTGTCTGGACGCTCGACCAGAAGCCTCAATCTCTCCTGATTTTGCGCCATGCCAGTCATGAGGGTCATGAACTGGTCCATACGCGCCCTCATTTCAGCCAAATCACTTTGCACTTGATCCATGATTCTTACTTGATTCCTTCGCGTCGAATATCGGTGAATATGATTCTCAGCTATACTGCCTGAAACCAAATAAAGGTTAGAGACCCTGCAACGAGTACCTGAAAAGCAAGTAACAAAAATGCAAAATGATATGCAATGCCATGCAATGCCATGTTTGTCATTTCCGAGGTGCTTTATACCCTGATTCCAATCCAACCACAGAAATCTGAAGACCAGAAATCGTGATATAAAGAGACGTGTCGTGGTCATGTGCTTGTGTGCAGCTATCTGATAAGGAATAATTCTGAATAAAACTGCTCATACTCATTCAACGAAGTATTCAAGTACATTTAAGAAAGGTTCAACCGCAAATGCAATACAAGGAAAAATGGATCCATCAACAAGCCTGATGGTAACCATTAACAACAAAATACAGGGAAAAGAACATCAGTCTGAAAATTCCACATCCTTCAGCTTATCACTTGAGTATTTGATCTCCTCAAAAAGTATACGGGTACGCTGGTGATTCGGCTTTTCAATCATTTCTTTGATCAAGACATCCCTTTTCTCAAGAGCTTCAGTTAAAGAACCCATATGCAGCATCAGAGCCTCGTCATCACACACTCCTTTGTGTCTCTTTATGCCAGCTTGCGTCTTGAGTATCTCCCTTTCTATCATGACTTCTTCAAGCTCTTTCTTGGTATTCCTCAGCTCACCTCTAGCTTCTTCTAGCTGTTCTTGACTCTTACCGAGGCTTTCCCGATACTTTCTCCTCTGCTCATGCGCCTTTTCAAGCTCTTCGTCCTTAATCTGCAACTGTTCCTGTAATTCAGCATTCTCTATCCTAACTTCGTCCCAAGCGTGCTGAAACTTTGTTAACTTTTCTTTGGTCTGTGCTAACGCCTGTTTGGTTTGCTTGTGGGCTTGAGTAGCATCATCAACACCTTTACTAATCTTTCGGAAATGTTGGGCTCTTCCAGCAAAGTCTTTTTCTTTTGCAGTTAGGATTTGTTCAGCATCTTGGGCTTTCCGCTCCAGCTCTTTGTTGGCATGTAGAGCATTCTGAAGACGGCTACTCAACTCAGAATTCTCTCCTTGGAGCTTTTTCACCAAGGCTTGCAACTTGTCAACTTCTTCCACAGTAGCAGTGCTTCTTGCTTTCTCATTCTCCGGATACAAAAGGGGTGCCTTACCAAAAGGCAAGAGAAAATCCTCAACTCTTTTCTTCACCCACTCTTCATATGCTGGATAAACCCGGTTGTTAGGCTTGCCTAGAGTAACTTTCCCCTTTTTCAGTATGCTACCCCAGCTTTCAGAAGCTTTCTGTGCTGCTTCCCATCCATCTGATGTATGAAAATAGAGGGACTCCTCCACCTCTCTCTTAATAGGCGGACCTGTCAGGGCATACCCAAATTGTCGAATGGCCAAAGAAGGATTGTAGTTAATCCCACCCAATCTTCCTATCAGTGGAACGTTAGGGAACTTACCACAGCTGTGGATAATATTCTTGCCAATCAGCCCATGATCTACCCATACGATGTCCTTGGCCACCAATCCCATTAAACGTTGTTTCCACTCTAGAGAATCTTTGGAATCCACAAAAGCCCCTGATTGTGGTAAACGGCCTGCAAACCACTTATAGAACAAGGGTGCACAACAACGAATTATCCCTCCTCTTTTCTTTTCGTTTCGGTTGTACAACGAGTAGTGAAGATCTCCCAGTAGCGTTGGCACCGGGTTCTTCATCATGAATATTCGTATAGCGTCCGTATCAATGAAATCCGGCTCGTTGGGAAACAACACTATGCCGTATATACAAAGGGCTAGCAAAGCATTAAAAACAAGCAAATTCTCGCCTTTAGCTGCTTCCTGGGCCTTCTTAATCAGATATTCCAGCTTGTAACCACGAATCTTTCCTTTGTTGGAGACATTGGCGTCTAACTCTGATTTGCTCAAATAAAGAGCACCAGCCACCTTCCCAAAGTCAAGATCCCCCACCGATCCAAAGAAAGTGGGCTCCTCCTTGATAGCAATCCCCAACATGTTGGAATACTTCTCCAAGGTAGGAACCAACACATAGTCTGGAAATACAAAACATCTCAGAGGCGGATCATAGAACTGCATCAACGTATGGAGACCTCTGGCTTCATAATCACTGACATTACGGACCATAGATAAAATCCACCCATATTTCTCTTCAAAAGCTTCTCGTACTGCAGGGCTCGCCATTCCCTTCAGCATAACAATAGGGCCTAAAGTAGGCGTAAGGAACTTATAGCTGATGATATTCTTCCTCTCTTTAGTGTTCATCTTTGCAGGGACCTGATGACTGGAATCAAGGGTAATATATGCACCTGGAAATGAATAAACATGTATGTTAAAATATGATAATGCAATGCAAAGGGCAATGTGATCAGGTAATCAGGTGTCTGTGCTGGACCGTGCACGGTGTCAGTGTAGCTCTGAGACTAATATAGAACCATAGATAATAACCATCTGAATACAATAGGATGAAATTTCCTTTTTGTGCAATGATGATAGAAAACCGGGTATGTAGGAGGTCATGGTTACCTGCAAACCTGTAAACAACCCGCCCTTCTCACATGTGGGTACTAGGATGTTCAGTATCCCGGGCTCTCAGGTCGAGAAATGATGATACGTTCACCATTTCTGGTTTGGCATCATCACCAATCGAGGAGGCCTCAACTGATTCTCCAAAACAAAAAGGTCCTCAGATTCTGGCACTGAGGTCGAGAAGCAATAGTACATTCATCCCTCAGGGTACAGTACTATCGCCAATCGAGGAGTGCCTCCGCTGATTCTCTTTCAAAAAGGGATGTCCTATAGCAAGTTCCCAGCATTGGGTCCTCGGATCGAGAATGTGCAATGGGTTTGCCACGGAATGTGGTCTGCCACTGTCACATCTCGGGAGGAGTGCCGCAACTGAGTCCTCGGGAATGGTCACCAGAGTCGACAGTTCCTCAAGAGAATAACCACTGGCCTGCATAACATGCAGTAGCAGAAAGCTCCTGATAGAACCTCGTCTGGTTGTGGGTCTCATGAACAACAATACGTGGTCACCACCACGCAAGCGTCATGACTATCCACTCTAATACCTATGTATGTACTCAAGCCTTGGTAGTGAGCTTATCTCTCAGAACACCCATCCCGCCAAACAGACAAAACAGTGCAACACAATATAATATATGATATGTAATGCTAAAATGCGGTAAATACAGTAAAATAAATAAACAGCAACATATAGCACAACAGTAAACACCCAATGAAAGAAAAACAGACAAGCGCTAGGATTGACTCGCTAAGGAAACCAGAGATTCTGGGTTCGATCCCCAGCAGAGTCGCCAGCTGTCGCTCCCGGGATTTTCATCCTAGTACAAACGCGAAAGTGGCACCAAAACAGAGTCGCCAGCAATGTGTATTTATCCCAAGAGAGGGAAAGGAAACACCGCATAAACCTGAAGGAAGGAAAGAACATGGTCTTGCGACCAAAAGAACTGAGTTCGGGAGTCGGTTACGCGAGAGGAAGGTATTAGCACCCCCTCGCGTCCATCGTACCCGATGGGATCCACGCTTGCTTGTCTCGATCAAAGGGTGTAAGAAAAGATACTGGAAAAAGGGAACAGGAAAGGGAAAGGAAAAGGAAAGAGAGAGAAAGAGAAACAAATGTAGGGAAAATAAAAGAAGTGCTCGCATGGGCCCTACCCCACTGCCTACGTATCTCATCGGGAGCATGAGAATCAGAGCGACGTAGTTCCCCTCACTAGGGAAAGTTGTTTGTGTTTTTTAGAGAACGGCTTACGTTCTAGCTCAGGTGTTGCAGGCTCGCTGGTCCGAGTGCATTACCATCTTGCAAGAGAACGAGAAGGAGCGCGTTCGTACGTTGAGAGTGAATGAGGTGAGAAAAGAATTCCCGAAGGAAAGACGTTATTGTTTGTTTTTGTCTTTTAGAATTTTTTTCATTTGTTTGCATATGACAGTGTATCTGAATCTTGGTCATTGGAACGTGTACATTCTCACATTCCAAGATGGAATGGGTAAGAAAGCACACTAAGAGTGAAGAAGACCCCCACACTTAGTTCCAATTGTCAAGGTTCAAACACACTAGCATACTTGTGTTTATTAAGTGTTTTTGTTGATTATGAAATGAAGAAGTGTTTTCTCATTTGTACCTTCAACAAGTATTGCATTTAAGTCCCTCACACAAGATCAAATGTTTAACACATTGACCCAAGATGGGTTATATGCTATACATTTTAAGATTACAAGAGAAGACCCCTTATAATCTTTTCTTTATATGAAAGGCCTAAATGCAATAAGTGCCTACCTTTATTATATGTTTTGAATTTTCTTTGAGATGAGAAGATAGAAGACTCAAGGGAGAGGTAAAGGTAAAAATCTATATGGACTAAGACTCAATCCTAATTGATTAGTTAAGGGAGTGATCCTAAGGTTTGTGAGGTTTCAACCTAAAGTCTAAAGAAAGAATGGATTAAACAATTCACTTCTAAAGTAGAAGATGAATTGTAATTCACAAAGGGAAAGTGATGAGTTATTAAAAGAAAGCACATAAGTGCTTAACAAAACATAAAATGGAATTGTAGAAGAGAAAGGATAGAAGTTGAATGTGGATTCCTTATCCACACTCAATTGAAACTTACCAAAGCCCCTACATGGTTAGTAAACATGTATAATAAGTGTAAGAAGTAAAAGAACATGTAATGCATCATAACACTCAAAAGAATTAAATGAGAAATCAAATCCTAGAGCCACAACCAGAATGTACACCATATGGAAAACAAATGGTTATTATCATGCAAGTCCAAGTGGATAGGCAACAAACATCATCCATGGCATTAGAACATGCCACCATAAGAAAAGGGAGAATGAAAGATGAAGGGAAAAAGAAGAAATGTGCATAAATGGAACATGTAATCCATGGATCAGAATTGAAATAAAAATGAAAAATGATTCACAAACCTCTCACAAGTATTCATGAAGCACATCAAGACATTTAAGAAGTGATAGAAGAAGTAGAATTGAAATGGAAGTTCAAAAGAAAACACAAGTACAAACACCACATGTTAAAGGTGCACAAGGTTTAAATGAAAGTCAACATGCAAGGATGACATATAATATGTACCAATGACCTATAATGTCAAGTGAATGGTTCACCAAATATGCAAATGATCATGCCATTATGTACCAAAGAAAACATGTAAACATGCACAAAAGATTACAATGATATGACATGTTATAATGCTTTAAATGAAATGCATCAAACAAAAATCAAATGGCCACATGAAAATTATGAAAACATGGTATTGAAGTACACTAATCAGAGATGAATCACATATCAAAGTAGCATGCAAGGAACCAAGGCAAAATGATGTCAAACAATGCACTTAGGTCAAATAGGCATATCATACAAAGTAGCACAAAAGTGAACACCAACATGCCATAAAAATGACCTAAAAAATCAAATAAAAATCACTTAACATACCTCAAGATGCTAATGACTCAATGCAAAAATAAGATCATCAAAACAATTTTTAATGATCAAGAACAAAATTAAACAAGATCATGTACCACATTAAGAATGTACACCAAAGAAATTCAAAGAACATTATGGAGCAGGGGTAAAAAGGTCATAAAATCAAAAAATATAATCACCAAAAATTTTCTAAATGTTTTAATGATACTCATGAATTTTTGTGGAATTTTATGATGCTATTTAGTATTTTTAAAAATTAAAAAGAAAACGTGTAAAAAAATGGAAAAATAAAATGCAATGAAATGAGGGAAGGGGGTGCATGCCTAGTAATTATTCAGTTCAAAAATCATTGGGCTTTTAGAAATGGAGGTGTGGATAGCAAAATAGTCTAGGTCCAATAACACGCATAACACAATAACAAGCATACACTCTCAGTCAACAAAATTGACTCACTCATGGCCATTGGATCAAGTCAAGGTCAAACGAAAGTCAAAGTAACCAGATCTAACACACGCGCGTGAGTGACCATACCACATACAGTGTGCCACACCACATAATGTTCACTCTGATTAAAATAAAACATGTGCCACGCATGTGACATTTTTATGCGCTGTCATCACACAAGCCACACGATGATGAACATCCAACGGTCCACGTTCAAACTGCAAATAAAACCCTAAACAAGTTCACCGGCCGGAGAGGGACCTCCGGTCACCTTCTCCGGCGAGAACCACCACCTGCAACACTCACATGTTCACCAAAACACACAAATCGCCTACCAAATTGAAGCTAAGCTCATGTAGATCAAGAATATGCTCATAAAAACAACGAAACATGCACACACAGCAAGAACAGAGGAGATGAACTTGTGCCCTAACTTTTGGATCTAAGCCTTTAAGAAGCTCTATCTACTAGCCAGAGTTCAAATGCTCCTAGTGAGCTCATATCACCATGAAAACAACAAAATAAACAAGTAAACGTGAGAGGAGAGTTTGTAAGCTTCGGAACCTGATCTTGCAGTCCTTGTAGAGTCTGAGAAAACCAGAGGAAATGCTTGCTTCTTCCTTAAGCTTCACTTGGCCAAATAAAGGCTTTGATGAAGATGATGATTCAGGGGAGAAGAAATGAGATCCAAGCTCAAAAATCAGTTGCTCTTTGGTGAAGTTGAGAGAGGATCATAGAAGATTGAGGAGTAGGCTGAACAATATGAACTCGAAGCTTCCTTGCAATGGTGATGTTGAGAGTAGAGCAGAGAGAGTTTTTTGGAGAGAATGTGAAAGAATCAGAGAGAAAATTAGAGTGTGTTTGGGAGTGAAATGAGAAGAATGGAGTTGAAAATGAAATTAGAGTGTGAGTTTTCTATTTATAGTGTGAGTTTAACTATGGTTTAGTGAGTGGAGTTAAATGAGTTAGCATGGTTAAACTGAGTGCACCCTAACTAACTGAGCCAAGTTAGTTAGGGCGAGTTATCCATGGTTGTAATTGTGTGATGATGGTTCATGGTGAGTTATGGTGGGAATGAAGAGAAACTGGTGTGGCACGGCTGGTACAGCATGAAGCTTGTTCAACAAGTTGTCCTTTTTTCCATTCTTATGTATTATGAAGCACGTGGCATTATGAATGTGATGAGTGTTTGGTTTAATGAGGAAAGAAATGAGAAAGTGTTTGTGGTGTGTGTGAACCAAATCATGCAGCATGCCATCAATAAATCAATGTCAACATAGGGTGGTTTATGGAGGTTTTTTTTTCTACTCAATGACTGCATTAGGGAGTGTATGGGTTCATTGGAAAGAGGACACATAGGAGAGCAATGTTGATGTGCAACTTGAGTGGAAATGATGCCTCAAACATGTCTAAAAATGACCATAAACAAATGGGCCAAGAACTGGTACATGGGTGCGCAGACTTGTGGCATGACCTGGTTGTGACCTGGTCAAATTTCAGTTGCAATGACCATTCTTTGAGCCATCATAACTCCTTAACCTTTGATCAGATGAAAAATTGATAAACACCAACTTTGAAGATCTCACATAGAGGAACAACTTTGATGTTGAAAGATTTTCCATTTGAAGCCTCTAATCATGAGTAATTGATCAATACATTTGGCCCACCAAGTGTTTGAGAAAATGACTGCGCGCGTGCCCTGAAAATCTTGGTCATGACCTAGTTTTGGACCTACTTTGCTCAAACTTTGATCAATCATATCTTAATCAATTTTTATCCAATGGAGATGTTCCACATATGGATGTGAAGCTTAAAACAAGATCTTTTGTTGTGGCCGAGTGGAATTTTCATTTGGTGCTTCAATTTTAAATGGCCTTGGTTCAAACTCTGATGCAAAATGGCCAAAACTTGCTATTTTTAGTAACCCTTCATCTTCCAAAAATGGCAACTTTCCACCTCTTGATTTTTTCATGATTCCTTTGGAGTTTCTTGACCAAATTTTGTACATTGGACATATGTAACATGAATTTTATGATTTTGGGCTCAAAAAGTCAAGAGTTGACTTTTTCCTCTGATTATTTGACTTGGCCCCAATTTTCCTGATTTCTGATCTTTCTTCCAATTGAAACACTTCCAAAACCAATTGAGAGGCAATTTTCCATACACATACACTTAAGAACATGTAGAATACCATGACATCAAGTTTTGTCCAAAAAATCAAAGATTCCCTGATTTAATGGGAAACCCTAGTTTTGGTGCCCACCTCCTAGGAGAAAAATGTGCAGTCTTCAGTTTCAAATTCCTCAGAGTATGTTGTGTAACTTCTTAAAGGATGATGATATATGCCATTTGAGGATGATTTTGGATCAATGAGCTATCTCTTTTGAGGGTTTTCCTTTAGTTTTTGAACCTCTTGCATAGTGAAAGATGTAATGCTTCAATCTCCCATTGATCCTCTCATTCTTGAGATTGTGGATATTCCATTGAGATAGTATGAGACATGAAAGCCCTCTTGGCTTGCCTTGAGGAAACTTGATTGACCTTTTTGTGCTCTGAATGATCTCTTGATTGTCCACCTCCCACCTGATCACATGCCCTGATGGTAAGAAGGATGCTATGCTTCATTTTTCTATGTTAAATGCAATGTAATGTTAATGAGGTGGATATGATATGATAAATGATAATGCCATGCCATGATGACAAAGAGGGAGAGCAAATTTTGGGGTATTACAGCTGCCCCTATTCAAGCGCTGTAGACCTGAATGCCTGAAAGCAATTGCTTTCGGACTTTCAAGGTATATAGTGATTGAATACCAAATATAACCAAAAATTTGCTCTGGATGATGAGGAGGAAACTCCCACGACATTGCTGGCTTGAATCTTCAATGAAACATTGT
This sequence comes from Lathyrus tuberosus, assembly GCA_022829125.1. NCBI lineage: Eukaryota > Viridiplantae > Streptophyta > Magnoliopsida > Fabales > Fabaceae > Lathyrus > Lathyrus tuberosus. The sequence continues at coordinate 9,852,351 of JALAZF010000078.1, forward strand.
CGGAGAAAACTGTCTTTTGAACGACACCAGATGACTACTGGCTTGCCACACTGCTGGTGGACTTTAATAATGTCTTTTATGCAATTCCAGACGACTACTGGCCTGCCACGCTACTGGTGGACTTTAGAAATGTCTTTTTGAATGACGCCAGACGACTACTGGCTTGCCACACTACTGGTGGACTTTAATAATGTCTTTTATGCAACTCCAGACGACTACTGGCCTGCCACGCTACTGGTGGACTTTGCAGCTTCGTGCCACCCGAAGATGGACTTTTGCCAATCCACTGTTGGACTTTTGGAATATGCCACCCTTAGATGGACCTTTCGCCAATCCACTGTTGAACTTTTGCCACCCGAAGACGGACTTTTGCCAATCCACTGTTGGACTCTTGCCACCCGAAGACGGACTTTTGCCAATCCACTGTTGGACTTTCAGCTGCTTTGCCACCCGAAGATGGACTTTTGCCAATCCACTGTTGGACTTTTAGAATATGCCACCCTTAGATGGACCTTTCGCCAATCCACTGTTGGACTTTTGCCACCCGAAGACGGACTTTTGCCAATCCACTGTTGGACTTTTGCCACCCGAAGACGGACTTTTGCCAATCCACTGTTGGACTTTTAGAATATGCCACCCTTAGATGGACTTTTCGCCAATCCACTGTTGGACTTTGCTAACGTCTTTTAACAATGCCAGACGACTACTGGCTTGCCACACTACGGGTGGACTTTCGCAAAATTCCAATACTGGATTACACTCTGCATCCGTGTCAGACATCTCTGCCGACTTTGCTGAGGAACAATGATCAATGACTTGACTTTAGAGGTTCCTAAGAGGATAGCATCTCTGCTGGATAATGAATGAACAATCCGTCTGCTCCGAATTGTCAAGTTTGCCAAAAATAAATTGGACTTGAAGAATAATAGATCTGCCAGTAATCACTTCATCTGCTGGGGGAATGAATTCTGGTCACAGCGATGCCTTTACAATGCTCAGCTAGTAACTTCCTTCCTTCATGCCATAGTGATGCCTCACCGCGCAAACCAAAAGCAAATGTCCTAACCAAACACTTAAACAAACGTTAATCTACAAGTATGAGTATAACAAGTGAAAATATACAATATATACAAAACTAAAAAACAAAGAGCCCATTTTGGTGGAGCGGTATAGCAGCAAGCAACATACATTTTGGAATTATTTTTCCGGAAATTTATCGTGTCCACAGAGATTAGAATTGAACTGCTATTCGACGGTTTAATTGTTAATGGGTTTGGGTTTAGAATGGTTTAAAAGTATACAAACAGAAAAGTAAATATTAACACAAGAAAATTCATTCATCAGAGAGAAAAGACTTATCAAGCATGTATTCATTCCACTCATCACAAACTTAAACCTATTGACCAGTTACACTCAACTTACAATAATCCTCAATATCACCCAGTATCGTTCACAGCACATGTCCATCTCTGGCACACTCAACCATGCTACCCTCATCAGCACTCTCGCACCCGACTCAAGACACGGAGGCATTAAGTTTCGACACCCATATGGATTGTTAGCCCTAAATCTATCTCTAGCATCCAGAAACTAACAGATAATCATCCTTAATCGAAATTTGTGAAGTTTATCTCTAACACGACCCAAACCCCGCACATTTAAGCAAAAATCAAGAACAATCACCAATAGAGATTTGTAAAGCAAATTAAATATAACGCCATGGGCGACAAATGTACATATGATCAAAGTACAAACATATACAAACCCAACAAAGAAGAAAGACATGAAGAAAATAAAAAATGAACCAAACACTTCAGAGATTGTCAGAGCCGATCGATGAGAAATCCACCCCGGATCATCCAAATGCAAGCTTCCATGATGTTTTCTAAGCTATTCTACAAAAGAATGAGGTTGATGAAGTTGGGAGAGCAAAAATCAGCCCAAAACAACATAACCTAACAAATGAACTTAAAAATAAGTTATATACAAAAAGTTGTCACGACGCCACCGCCCGGCACTAGAATGGCACCGCCCGGCGCTGGCTTTAATTACACTCACACCAGCTGTACAAAAGACCAGCCTAGCAACAAATATCTAGTACCGGCCGGCGCTGGAAGTACCGCCCGACGCTAGCTAAAATTCCAAGAAAGCTACTGGAATTCTTATTTCAAATCTCTGACACCGCCACACCGCCCGGCGCTGCTTCGCCTGGCCCTGCTAAGGCGCAGCTGACAGCAAAAATTCTGCATTGTTTAATTCGCAACTTTTGAACCTTAACTCCGTTTTTCGCCTGGTTCGAAGCGTTGGAAAGCTTATTCAATGCTCTATACAACAATACTCCAATATTAATGCTCAAATATCTACAAAATGAATGGAAAAGTATTATTTGTTACATATATAAACAAAAACACGAGTATACATTAAATACACACTTTTACAACAAAATGGGGTTTTATTAACAAAAAGAACTGATAAGTGCAACAAAACCTATATGCAAAAATAACTAAAATTTGCACTTATCAAACTCTCCCCAACTTACCTAATTGTTTGTCCTCAAACAAAAACCAAACAACTCAAAGAAACAGAGTGACAACCAAAGAATCACGAATCAACATGTTTTAAAAAACGGAAACAAATGTATGGTTCAAATGAAAAACGGTACACACAAAGTAAATACTTACCACTAAACTACAACGACAACATAGTCACGAAACAAATGCAAAATACAAAAATCATGCCAAACATCCTAAAACAATACAAGTTCAAATGTGAATTACACCTGGCAAAAATAATCATCGGTAGATGAAAAACACAAAATGGGGTACTTATCACTCACACAACAATCATGCAAACAATAGACTAAATTATGCAACCATCCAAAAATTCACATTGAACATACAAAGGCAGGAATCACAAGGGCTTTTCAAGGGTGTAATGTGGTCGGGCAAACAAACAAGGGGCGATTTCTAAAGGTAATTGAAACAAAAACTTGCTTAAACCTAAGGGAGTGATCAACTCACAAAGACTCAAACACCAAAATTTCAATCAACTTCTTCCAAAATCCCAAGCGTTACACAAAATACAATACTTATTTAGCACAATTATTTGAACTATTTTTGTTTCCTTTTTCAAGGATTTTGTTTTTCTTTCTTTTTCACCTTTTTCCTTTCTTTTATTTCTCATGTTTTTCTCTTTTTTCTTTTCTTTTTCAACCTCATAGAAACCAACCAATGAGTACACAATCATTCTCTCACCAACTTGAATTCAACCACATCATCATGTGAATACTCCCTACTTTCTAAGGCAAGGTAAAAATTCATACAACAACACAAAGTTGAGGGTTCAAGAAAAAACAAAATCCATTCAAAAATAAGTAAACTAAATACTCACAGATAAGAATTAAGTTCAAATAAAACATGGATCTAAAAGCTCAAGGGGGTTACAAATGATCACACGCTCACAAGGTGAATGACTATGTGGCTAGGTAGTTGTGCTCAAAACGAAATAAAATGCCTTGATCCTTTTCATGCTTTCATATACTCAACACAAACAAAAGATTAAGCATAATAAAATCCATTTAAAACAAGAATGTTGGTACTCCATGCATATATGAACAATAGAAGGCTTCCACACAAAAAGGTTGGGAACTAAAGGGATTCACACAAGAACAAGTATACTAAAGAATGAATGGCATAGAAGTTGTAAAAAGCCTAAGTATCATGAATATGTTAAAGTCAAGAAAGCGATAAACACATACCTTGGACGTGTACAAAACTTAACAATATCCTTACGATACATCCGCAAGTTGAAACGATCAAACTTGGAACATCACCAAATTTCCTCAAGCTACTCAAAACAAGTTCATTGTAAAACACGAAAACTATTAATATAAACAAACTAAAAGACCGACAAAAATTCATTAAACAAGTTGTAAAGTGAAGATTTGAGAAGTTTACGAAAAATCTGAGTACAACTTGTTTAATGAATACTCACCACACTACCTAAACTAAACAACAACAAAAGAAAAGAATACACCGTGCTTGTTTTACGTCGTAAGCTCGACGGCTTTACAATGCTTAGCTAGTAACTTCCTTCCTTCATGCCATAGTGATGCCTCACCGCGCAAACCAAAAGCAAGTGTCCTAACCAAACACTTAAACAAACGTTAATCTACAAGTATGAGTATAACAAGTGAAAATATACAATATATACAATATCTACAAAACTCAAAAACAAAGAGCCCATTTTGGTGGAGCGGTATAGCAGCAAGCAACATACATTTTGGAATTATTTTTCCGGAAATTTATCGTGTCCACAGAGATTAGAATTGAACTGCTATTCGACGGTTTAATTGTTAATGGGTTTGGGTTTAGAATGGTTTTAAAGTATACAAACAGAAAAGTAAATATTAACACAAGAAAATTCATTCATCAGAGAGAAAAGACTTATCAAGCATGTATTCATTCCACTCATCACAAACTTAAACCTATTGACCAGTTACACTCAACTTACAATAATCCTCAATATCACCCAGTATCGTTCACAGCACATGTCCATCTCTGGCACACTCAACCATGCTACCCTCATCAACACTCTCGCACCCGACTCAAGACACGGAGGCATTAAGTTTCGACACCCGTATGGATTGTTAGCCCTAAATCTATCTCTAGCATCCAGAAACTAACAGATAATCATCCTTAATCGAAGTTTGTGAAGTTTATCTCTAACACGACCCAAACCCCGCACATTTAAGCAAAAATCAAGAACAATCACCAATAGAGATTTGTAAAGCAAATTAAATATAACGCCATGGGCGACAAATGTACATATGATCAAAGTACAAACATATACAAACCCAACAAAGAAGAAAGACATGAAGAAAATAAAAAATGAACCAAACACTTCAGAGATTGTCAGAGCCGATCGATGAGAAATCCACCCCGGATCATCCAAATGCAAGCTTCCATGATGTTTTCTAAGCTATTCTACCAAAGAATGAGGTTGATGAAGTTGGGAGAGCAAAAATCAGCCCAAAACAACATAACCTAACAAATGAACTTAAAAATAAGTTATATACAAAAAGTTGTCACGACGCCACCGCCCGGCACTAGAATGGCACCGCCCGGCGCTGGCTTTAATTACACTCACACCAGCTGTACAAAAGACCAGCCTAGCAACAAATATCTAGTACCGGCCGGCGCTGGAAGTACCGCCCGACGCTAGCTAAAATTCCAAGAAAGCTACTGGAATTATTATTTCAAATCTCTGACACCGCCACACCGCCCGGCGCTGCTTAGCCTGGCCCTGCTAAGGCGCAGCTGACAGCAAAAATTCTGCATTGTTTAATTCACAACTTTTGAACCTTAACTCCGTTTTTCGCCTGGTTCGAAGCGCTGGAAAGCTTATTCAATGCTCTATACAACAATACTCCAATATTAATGCTCAAATATCTACAAAATGAATGGAAAAGTATTATTTGTTACATATATAAACAAAAACACGAGTATACATTAAATACACACTTTTACAACAAAATGGGGTTTTATTAACAAAAAGAACTGATAAGTGCAACAAAACCTATATGCAAAAATAACTAAAATTTGCACTTATCAAACTCTCCCCAACTTACCTAATTGTTTGTCCTCAAACAAAAACCAAACAACTCAAAGAAACAGAGTGACAACCAAAGAATCGCGAATCAACATGTTTTGAAAAACGGAAACAAATGTATGGTTCAAATGAAAAACGGTACACACAAAGTAAATACTTACCACTAAACTACAACGACAACATAGTCACGAAACAAATGCAAAATACAAAAATCATGCCAAACATCCTAAAACAATACAAGTTCAAATGTGAATTACACCTAGCAAAAACAATCATCGGTAGATGAAAAATACAAAATGGGGTACTTATCACTCACAAACAATCATGCAAACAATAGACTAAATTATGCAACCATCCAAAAATTCACATTGAACATACAAAGGCAGGAATCACAAGGGCTTTTCAAGGGTGTAATGTGGCCGGGCAAACAAACAAGGGGCGATTTCTAAAGGTAATTGAAACAAAAACTTGCTTAAACCTAAGGGAGTGATCAACTCACAAAGACTCAAACACCAAAATTTCAATCAACTTCTTCCAAAATCCCAAGCGTTACACAAAATACAATACTTATTTAGCACAATTATTTGAACTATTTTTGTTTCCTTTTTCAAGGATTTTGTTTTTCTTTCTTTTTCACCTTTTTCCTTTCTTTTCTTTCTCATGTTTTTCTCTTTTTTCTTTTCTTTTTCAACCTCATAGAAACCAACCAATGAGTACACAATCATTCTCTCACCAACTTGAATTCAACCACATCATCATGTGAATACTCCCTACTTTCTAAGGCAAGGTAAAAATTCATACAACAACACAAAGTTGAGGGTTCAAGAAAAAACAAAATCCATTAAAAAATAAGTAAACTAAATACTCACAGACAAGAATTAAGTTCAAATAAAACATGGATCTAAAAGCTCAAGGGGGTTACAAATTATCACACGCTCACAAGGTGAATGACTATGTGGCTAGGTAGTTGTGCTCAAAACGAAATAAAATGCCTTGATCCTTTTCATGCTTTCATATAATCAACACAAACAAAAGATTATGCATAATAAAATCCATTTAAAACAAGAATGTTGGTACTCCATGCATATATGAACAATAGAAGGCTTCCACACAAAAAGGTTGGGAACTAAAGGGATTCACACAAGAACAAGTATACTAAAGAATGAATGGCATAGAAGTTGTAAAAAGCCTAAGTATCATGAATATGTTAAAGTCAAGAAAGCGATAAACACATACCTTGGACGTGTACAAAACTTAACAATATCCTTACGATACATCCGCAAGTTGAAACGATCAAACTTGGAACATCACCAAATTTCCTCAAGCTACTCAAAACAAGTTCATTGTAAAACACGAAAACTATTAATATAAACAAACTAAAAGACCGACAAAAATTCATTAAACAAGTTGTAAAGTGAAGATTTGAGAAGTTTACGAAAAATCTGAGTACAACTTGTTTAATGAATACTCACCACACTACCTAAACTAAACAACAACAAAAGAAAAGAATACACCGTGCTTGTTTTACGTCGTAAGCTCGACGGCTTTACAATGCTTAGCTAGTAACTTCCTTCCTTCATGCCATAGTGATGCCTCACCGCGCAAACCAAAAGCAAGTGTCCTAACCAAACACTTAAACAAACGTTAATCTACAAGTATGAGTATAACAAGTGAAAATATACAATATATACAATATCTACAAAACTCAAAAACAAAGAGCCCATTTTGGTGGAGCGGTATAGCAGCAAGCAACATACATTTTGGAATTATTTTTCCGGAAATTTATCGTGTCCACAGAGATTAGAATTGAACTGCTATTCGACGGTTTAATTGTTAATGGGTTTGGGTTTAGAATGGTTTTAAAGTATACAAACAGAAAAGTAAATATTAACACAAGAAAATTCATTCATCAGAGAGAAAAGACTTATCAAGCATGTATTCATTCCACTCATCACAAACTTAAACCTATTGACCAGTTACACTCAACTTACAATAATCCTCAATATCACCCAGTATCGTTCACAGCACATGTCCATCTCTGGCACACTCAACCATGCTACCCTCATCAACACTCTCGCACCCGACTCAAGACACGGAGGCATTAAGTTTCGACACCCGTATGGATTGTTAGCCCTAAATCTATCTCTAGCATCCAGAAACTAACAGATAATCATCCTTAATCGAAGTTTGTGAAGTTTATCTCTAACACGACCCAAACCCCGCACATTTAAGCAAAAATCAAGAACAATCACCAATAGAGATTTGTAAAGCAAATTAAATATAACGCCATGGGCGACAAATGTACATATGATCAAAGTACAAACATATACAAACCCAACAAAGAAGAAAGACATGAAGAAAATAAAAAATGAACCAAACACTTCAGAGATTGTCAGAGCCGATCGATGAGAAATCCACCCCGGATCATCCAAATGCAAGCTTCCATGATGTTTTCTAAGCTATTCTACCAAAGAATGAGGTTGATGAAGTTGGGAGAGCAAAAATCAGCCCAAAACAACATAACCTAACAAATGAACTTAAAAATAAGTTATATACAAAAAGTTGTCACGACGCCACCGCCCGGCACTAGAATGGCACCGCCCGGCGCTGGCTTTAATTACACTCACACCAGCTGTACAAAAGACCAGCCTAGCAACAAATATCTAGTACCGGCCGGCGCTGGAAGTACCGCCCGACGCTAGCTAAAATTCCAAGAAAGCTACTGGAATTATTATTTCAAATCTCTGACACCGCCACACCGCCCGGCGCTGCTTAGCCTGGCCCTGCTAAGGCGCAGCTGACAGCAAAAATTCTGCATTGTTTAATTCACAACTTTTGAACCTTAACTCCGTTTTTCGCCTGGTTCGAAGCGCTGGAAAGCTTATTCAATGCTCTATACAACAATACTCCAATATTAATGCTCAAATATCTACAAAATGAATGGAAAAGTATTATTTGTTACATATATAAACAAAAACACGAGTATACATTAAATACACACTTTTACAACAAAATGGGGTTTTATTAACAAAAAGAACTGATAAGTGCAACAAAACCTATATGCAAAAATAACTAAAATTTGCACTTATCAAACTCTCCCCAACTTACCTAATTGTTTGTCCTCAAACAAAAACCAAACAACTCAAAGAAACAGAGTGACAACCAAAGAATCGCGAATCAACATGTTTTGAAAAACGGAAACAAATGTATGGTTCAAATGAAAAACGGTACACACAAAGTAAATACTTACCACTAAACTACAACGACAACATAGTCACGAAACAAATGCAAAATACAAAAATCATGCCAAGCATCCTAAAACAATACAAGTTCAAATGTGAATTACACCTAGCAAAAACAATCATCGGTAGATGAAAAACACAAAATGGGGTACTTATCACTCACACAACAATCATGCAAACAATAGACTAAATTATGCAACCATCCAAAAATTCACATTGAACATACAAAGGCAGGAATCACAAGGGCTTTTCAAGGGTGTAATGTGGTCGGGCAAACAAACAAGGGGCGATTTCTAAAGGTAATTGAAACAAAAACTTGCTTAAACCTAAGGGAGTGATCAACTCACAAAGACTCAAACACCAAAATTTCAATCAACTTCTTCCAAAATCCCAAGCGTTACACAAAATACAATACTTATTTAGCACAATTATTTGAACTATTTTTGTTTCCTTTTTCAAGGATTTTGTGTTTCTTTCTTTTTCACCTTTTTCCTTTCTTTTCTTTCTCATGTTTTTCTCTTTTTTCTTTTCTTTTTCAACCTCATAGAAACCAACCAATGAGTACACAATCATTCTCTCACCAACTTGAATTCAACCACATCATCATGTGAATACTCCCTACTTTCTAAGGCAAGGTAAAAATTCATACAACAACACAAAGTTGAGGGTTCAAGAAAAAACAAAATCCATTCAAAAATAAGTAAACTAAATACTCACAGACAAGAATTAAGTTCAAATAAAACATGGATCTAAAAGCTCAAGGGGGTTACAAATGATCACACGCTCACAAGGTGAATGACTATGTGGCTAGGTAGTTGTGCTCAAAACGAAATAAAATGCCTTGATCCTTTTCATGCTTTCATATAATCAACACAAACAAAAGATTATGCATAATAAAATCCATTTAAAACAAGAATGTTGGTACTCCATGCATATATGAACAATAGAAGGCTTCCACACAAAAAGGTTGGGAACTAAAGGGATTCACACAAGAACAAGTATACTAAAGAATGAATGGCATAGAAGTTGTAAAAAGCCTAAGTATCATGAATATGTTAAAGTCAAGAAAGCGATAAACACATACCTTGGACGTGTACAAAACTTAACAATATCCTTACGATACATCCACAAGTTGAAATGATCAAACTTGGAACATCACCAAATTTCCTCAAGCTACTCAAAACAAGTTCATTGTAAAACACGAAAACTATTAATATAAACAAACTAAAAGACCGACAAAAATTCATTAAACAAGTTGTAAAGTGAAGATTTGAGAAGTTTACGAAAAATCTGAGTACAACTTGTTTAATGAATACTCACCACACTACCTAAACTAAACAACAACAAAAGAAAAGAATACACCGTGCTTGTTTTACGCCGTAAGCTCGACGCCTTTACAATGCTTAGCTAGTAACTTCCTTCCTTCATGCCATAGTGATGCCTCACCGCGCAAACCAAAAGCAAGTGTCCTAACCAAACACTTAAACAAACGTTAATCTACAAGTATGAGTATAACAAGTGAAAATATACAATATATACAATATCTACAAAACTCAAAAACAAAGAGCCCATTTTGGTGGAGCGGTATAGCAGCAAGCAACATACATTTTGGAATTATTTTTCCGGAAATTTATCGTGTCCACAGAGATTAGAATTGAACTGCTATTCGACGGTTTAATTGTTAATGGGTTTGGGTTTAGAATGGTTTTAAAGTATACAAACAGAAAAGTAAATATTAACACAAGAAAATTCATTCATCAGAGAGAAAAGACTTATCAAGCATGTATTCATTCCACTCATCACAAACTTAAACCTATTGACCAGTTACACTCAACTTACAATAATCCTCAATATCACCCAGTATCGTTCACAGCACATGTCCATCTCTGGCACACTCAACCATGCTACCCTCATCAACACTCTCGCACCCGACTCAAGACACGGAGGCATTAAGTTTCGACACCCATATGGATTGTTAGCCCTAAATCTATCTCTAGCATCCAGAAACTAACAGATAATCATCCTTAATCGAAGTTTGTGAAGTTTATCTCTAACACGACCCAAACCCCGCACATTTAAGCAAAAATCAAGAACAATCACCAATAGAGATTTTTAAAGAAAATTAAATATAACGCCATGGGCGACAAATGTACATATGATCAAAGTACAAACATATACAAACCCAACAAAGAAGAAAGACATGAAGAAAATAAAAAATGAACCAAACACTTCAGAGATTGTCAGAGCCGATCGATGAGAAATCCACCCCGGATCATCCAAATGCAAGCTTCCATGATGTTTTCTAAGCTATTCTACCAAAGAATGAGGTTGATGAAGTTGGGAGAGCAAAAATCATCCCAAAACAACATAACCTAACAAATGAACTTAAAAATAAGTTATATACAAAAAGTTGTCACGACGCCACCGCCCGGCACTAGAATGGCACCGCCCGGCGCTGGCTTTAATTACACTCACACCAGCTGTACAAAAGACCAGCCTAGCAACAAATATCTAGTACCGGCCGGCGCTGGAAGTCCCGCCCGACGCTAGATAAAATTCCAAGAAAGCTACTGGAATTATTATTTCAAATCTCTGACACCGCCACACCGCCCGGCGCTGCTTAGCCTGGCCCTGCTAAGGCGCAGCTGACAGCAAAAATTCTGCATTGTTTAATTCGCAACTTTTGAACCTTAACTCCGTTTTTCGCCTGGTTCGAAGCGCTGGAAAGCTTATTCAATGCTCTATACAACAATACTCCAATATTAATGCTCAAATATCTACAAAATGAATGGAAAAGTATTATTTGTTACATATATAAACAAAAACACGAGTATACATTAAATACACACTTTTACAACAAAATGGGGTTTTATTAACAAAAAGAACTGATAAGTGCAACAAAACCTATATGCAAAAATAACTAAAATTTGCACTTATCAAACTCTCCCCAACTTACCTAATTGTTTGTCCTCAAACAAAAACCAAACAACTCAAAGAAACAGAGTGACAACCAAAGAATCGCGAATCAACATGTTTTTAAAAACGGAAACAAATGTATGGTTCAAATGAAAAACGGTACACACAAAGTAAATACTTACCACTAAACTACAATGACAACATAGTCACGAAACAAATGCAAAATACAAAAATCATGCCAAACATCCTAAAACAATACAAGTTCAAATGTGAATTACACCTGGCAAAAACAATCATCGGTGGATGAAAAACACAAAATGGGGTACTTATCACTCACACAACAATCATGCAAACAATAGACTAAATTATACAACCATCCAAAAATTCACATTGAACATACAAAGGCAGGAATCACAAGGGCTTTTCAAGGGTGTAATGTGGTCGGGCAAACAAACAAGGGGCGATTTCTAAAGGTAATTGAAACAAAAACTTGCTTAAACCTAAGGGAGTGATCAACTCACAAAGACTCAAACACCAAAATTTCAATCAACTTCTTCCAAAATCCCAAGCGTTACACAAAATACAATACTTATTTAGCACAATTATTTGAACTATTTTTGTTTCCTTTTTCAAGGATTTTGTTTTTCTTTCTTTTTCACCTTTTTCCTTTCTTTTCTTTCTCATGTTTTTCTCTTATTTCTTTTCTTTTTCAACCTCATAGAAACCAACCAATGAGTACACAATCATTCTCTCACCAACTTGAATTCAACCACATCATCATGTGAATACTCCCTACTTTCTAAGGCAAGGTAAAAATTCATACAACAACACAAAGTTGAGGGTTCAAGAAAAAACAAAATCCATTCAAAAATAAGTAAACTAAATACTCACAGACAAGAATTAAGTTCAAATAAAACATGGATCTAAAAGCTCAAGGGGGTTACAAATGATCACACGCTCACAAGGTGAATGACTATGTGGCTAGGTAGTTGTGCTCAAAACGAAATAAAATGCCTTGATCCTTTTCATGCTTTCATATAATCAACACAAACAAAAGATTAAGCATAATAAAATCCATTTAAAACAAGAATGTTGGTACTCCATGCATATATGAACAATAGAAGGCTTCCACACAAAAAGGTTGGGAACTAAAGGGATTCACACAAGAACAAGTATACTAAAGAATGAATGGCATAGAAGTTGTAAAAAGCCTAAGTATCATGAATATGTTAAAGTCAAGAAAGCGATAAACACATACCTTGGACGTGTACAAAACTTAACAATATCCTTACGATACATCCGCAAGTTGAAACGATCAAACTTGGAACATCACCAAATTTCCTCAAGCTACTCAAAACAAGTTCATTGTAAAACACGAAAACTATTAATATAAACAAACTAAAAGACCGAAAAAATTCATTAAACAAGTTGTAAAGTGAAGATTTGAGAAGTTTACGAAAAATCTGAGTACAACTTGTTTAATGAATACTCACCACACTACCTAAACTAAACAACAACAAAAGAAAAGAATACACCGTGCTTGTTTTACGTCGTAAGCTCGACGCCTTTACAATGCTTAGCTAGTAACTTCCTTCCTTCATGCCATAGTGATGCCTCACTGCGCAAACCAAAAGCAAGTGTCCTAACCAAACACTTAAACAAATGTTAATCTACAAGTATGAGTATAACAAGTGAAAATATACAATATATACAATATCTACAAAACTCAAAAACAAAGAGCCCATTTTGGTGGAGCGGTATAGCAGCAAGCAACATACATTTTGGAATTATTTTTCCGGAAATTTATCGTGTCCACAGAGATTAGAATTGAACTGCTATTCGACGGTTTAATTGTTAATGGGTTTGGGTTTAGAATGGTTTTAAAGTATACAAACAGAAAAGTAAATATTAACACAAGAAAATTCATTCATCAGAGAGAAAAGACTTATCAAGCATGTATTCATTCCACTCATCACAAACTTAAACCTATTGACCAGTTACACTCAACTTACAATAATCCTCAATATCACCCAGTATCGTTCACAGCACATGTCCATCTCTGGCACACTCAACCATGCTACCCTCATCAACACTCTCGCACCCGACTCAAGACACGGAGGCATTAAGTTTCGACACCCATATGGATTGTTAGCCCTAAATCTATCTGTAGCATCCGGAAACTAACAGATAATCATCCTTAATCGAAGTTTGTGAAGTTTATCTCTAACACGACCCAAACCCCGCACATTTAAGCAAAAATCAAGAACAATCACCAATAGAGATTTGTAAAGCAAATTAAATATAACGCCATGGGCGACAAATGTACATATGATCAAAGTACAAACATATACAAACCCAACAAAGAAGAAAGACATGAAGAAAATAAAAAATGAACCAAACACTTCAGAGATTGTCAGAGCCGATCGATGAGAAATCCACCCCGGATCATCCAAATGCAAGCTTCCATGATGTTTTCTAAGCTATTCTACCAAAGAATGAGGTTGATGAAGTTGGGAGAACAAAAATCATCCCAAAACAACATAACCTAACAAATGAACTTAAAAATAAGTTATATACAAAAAGTTGTCACGACGCCACCGCCCGGCACTAGAATGGCACCGCCCGGCGCTGGCTTTAATTACACTCACACCAGCTGTACAAAAGACCAGCCTAGCAACAAATATCTAGTACCCGGCCGGCACTGGAAGTACCGCCCGACGCTAGCTAAAATTCCAAGAAAGCTACTGGAATTATTATTTCAAATCTCTGACACCGCCACACCGCCCGGCGCTGCTTAGCCTGGCCCTGCTAAGGCGCAGCTGACAGCAAAAATTCTGCATTGTTTAATTCGCAACTTTTGAACCTTAACTCCGTTTTTCGCCTGGTTCGAAGCGCTGGAAAGCTTATTAAATGCTCTATACAACAATACTAAAATATTAATGCTCAAATATCTACAAAATGAATGGAAAAGTATTATTTGTTACATATATAAACAAAAACACGAGTATACATTAAATACACACTTTTACAACAAAATGGGGTTTTATTAACAAAAAGAACTGATAAGTGCAACAAAACCTATATGCAAAAATAACTAAAATTTGCACTTATCAAACTCTCCCCAACTTACCTAATTGTTTGTCCTCAAACAAAAACCAAACAACTCAAAGAAACAGAGTGACAACCAAAGAATCGCGAATCAACATGTTTTGAAAAACAGAAACAAATGTATGGTTCAAATGAAAAACGGTACACACAAAGTAAATACTTACCACTAAACTACAACGACAACATAGTCACGAAACAAATGCAAAATACAAAAATCATGCCAAACATCCTAAAACAATACAAGTTCAAATGTGAATTACACCTAGCAAAAACAATCATCGGTAGATGAAAAACACAAAATGGGGTACTTATCACTCACAAACAATCATGCAAACAATAGACTAAATTATGCAACCATCCAAAAATTCACATTGAACATACAAAGGCAGGAATCACAAGGGCTTTTCAAGGGTGTAATGTGGCCGGGCAAACAAACAAGGGGCGATTTCTAAAGGTAATTGAAACAAAAACTTGCTTAAACCTAAGGGAGTGATCAACTCACAAAGACTCAAACACCAAAATTTCGATCAACTTCTTCCAAAATCCCAAGCGTTACACAAAATACAATACTTATTTAGCACAATTATTTGAACTATTTTTGTTTCCTTTTTCAAGGATTTTGTTTTTCTTTCTTTTTCACCTTTTTCCTTTCTTTTCTTTCTCATGTTTTTCTCTTATTTCTTTTCTTTTTCAACCTCATAGAAACCAACCAATGAGTACACAATCATTCTCTCACCAACTTGAATTCAACCACATCATCATGTGAATACTCCCTACTTTCTAAGGCAAGGTAAAAATTCATACAACAACACAAAGTTAAGGGTTCAAGAAAAATCAAAATCCATTCAAAAATAAGTAAACTAAATACTCACAGACAAGAATTAAGTTCAAATAAAACATGGATCTAAAAGCTCAAGGGGGTTACAAATGATCACACGCTCACAAGGTGAATGACTATGTGGCTAGGTAGTTGTGCTCAAAACGAAATAAAATGCCTTGATCCTTTTCATGCTTTCATATAATCAACACAAACAAAAGATTAAGCATAATAAAATCCATTTAAAACAAGAATGTTGGTACTCCATGCATATATGAACAATAGAAGGCTTCCACACAAAAAGGTTGGGAACTAAAGGGATTCACACAAGAACAAGTATACTAAAGAATGAATGGCATAGAAGTTGTAAAAAGCCTAAGTATCATGAATATGTTAAAGTCAAGAAAGCGATAAACACATACCTTGGACGTGTACAAAAATTAAGAATATCCTTACGATACATCCGCAAGTTGAAACGATCAAACTTGGAACATCACCAAATTTCCTCAAGCTACTCAAAACAAGTTCATTGAAAAACACGAAAACTATTAATATAAACAAACTAAAAGACCGACAAAAATTCATTAAACAAGTTGTAAAGTGAAGATTTGAGAAGTTTACGAAAAATTTGAGTACAACTTGTTTAGTGAATACTCACCACACTACCTAAACTAAACAACAACAAAAGAAAAGAATACACCGTGCTTGTTTTACGTCGTAAGCTCGACGCCTTTACAATGCTTAGCTAGTAACTTCCTTCCTTCATGCCATAGTGATGCCTCACCGCGCAAACCAAAAGCAAGTGTCCTAACCAAACACTTAAACAAACGTTAATCTACAAGTATGAGTATAACAAGTGAAAATATACAATATATACAATATCTACAAAACTCAAAAACAAAGTGCCCATTTTGGTGGAGCGGTATAGCAGCAAGCAACATACATTTTGGAATTATTTTTCCGGAAATTTATCGTGTCCACAGAGATTAGAATTGAACTGTTATTCGACGGTTTAATTGTTAATGGGTTTGGGTTTAGAATGGTTTTAAAGTATACAAACAGAAAAGTAAATATTAACACAAGAAAATTCATTCATCAGAGAGAAAAGACTTATCAAGCATGTATTCATTCCACACATCACAAACTTAAACCTATTGACCAGTTACACTCAACTTACAATAATCCTCAATATCACCCAGTATCGTTCACAGCACATGTCCATCTCTGGCACACTCAACCATGCTACCCTCATCTGCACTCTCGCACCCGACTCAAGACACGGAGGCATTAAGTTTCGACACCCATATGGATTGTTAGCCCTAAATCTATCTCTAGCATCCAGAAACTAACAGATAATCATCCTTAATCGAAGTTTGTGAAGTTTATCTCTAACACGACCCAAACCCCGCACATTTAAGCAAAAATCAAGAACAATCACCAATAGAGATTTGTAAAGCAAATTAAATATAACGCCATGGGCGACAAATTTACATATGATCAAAGTACAAACATATACAAACCCAACAAAGAAGAAAGACATGAAGAAAATAAAAAATGAACCAAACACTTCAGAGATTGTCAGAGCCGATCGATGAGAAATCCACCCCGGATCATCCAAATGCAAGCTTCCATGATGTTTTCTAAGCTATTCTACCAAAGAATGAGGTTGATGAAGTTAGGAGAGCAAAAATCAGCCCAAAACAACATAACCTAACAAATGAACTTAAAAATAAGTTATATACAAAAAGTTGTCACGACGCCACCGCCCGACACTAGAATGGCACCGCCCGACGCTGGCTTTAATTACACTCACACCAGCTGTACAAAAGACCAGCCTAGCAACAAATATCTAGTACCGGCCGGCGCTGGAAGTACCGCCCGACGCTAGCTAAAATTCCAAGAAAGCTACTGGAATTATTATTTCAAATCTCTGACACCGCCACACCGCCCGGCGCTGCTTAGCCTGGCCCTGCTAAGGCGCAGCTGACAGCAAAAATTCTGCATTGTTTAATTCGCAACTTTTGAACCTTAACTCCGTTTTTCGCCTGGTTCGAAGCGCTGGAAAGCTTATTCAATGCTCTATACAACAATACTCCAATATTAATGCTCAAATATCTACAAAATGAATGGAAAAGTATTATTTGTTACATATATAAACAAAAACACGAGTATACATTAAATACACACTTTTACAACAAAATGGGGTTTTATTAACAAAAAGAACTGATAAGTGCAACAAAACCTATATGCAAAAATAACTAAAATTTGCACTTATCAAACTCTCCCCAACTTACCTAATTGTTTGTCCTCAAACAAAAACCAAACAACTCAAAGAAACAGAGTGACAACCAAAGAATCGCGAATCAACATGTTTTGAAAAACGGAAACAAATGTATGGTTCAAATGAAAAACGGTACACACAAAGTAAATACTTACCACTAAACTACAACGACAACATAGTCACGAAACAAATGCAAAATACAAAAATCATGCCAAACATCCTAAAACAATACAAGTTCAAATGTGAATTACACCTAGCAAAAACAATCATCGGTAGATGAAAAACACAAAATGGGGTACTTATCACTCACAAACAATCATGCAAACAATAGACTAAATTATGCAACCATCCAAAAATTCACATTGAACATACAAAGGCAGGAATCACAAGGGCTTTTCAAGGGTGTAATGTGGCCGGGCAAACAAACAAGGGGCGATTTCTAAAGGTAATTGAAACAAAAACTTGCTTAAACCTAAGGGAGTGATCAACTCACAAAGACTCAAACACCAAAATTTCAATCAACTTCTTCCAAAATCCCAAGCGTTACAAAAAATACAATACTTATTTAGCACAATTATTTGAACTATTTTTGTTTCCTTTTTCAAGGATTTTGTTTTTCTTTCTTTTTCACATTTTTCCTTTCTTTTCTTTCTCATGTTTTTGTCTTTTTTCTTTTCTTTTTCAACCTCATAGAAACCAACCAATGAGTACACAATCATTCTCTCACCAACTTGAATTCAACCACATCATCATGTGAATACTCCCTACTTTCTAAGGCAAGGTAAAAATTCATACAACAACACAAAGTTAAGGGTTCAAGAAAAATCAAAATCCATTCAAAAATAAGTAAACTAAATACTCACAGACAAGAATTAAGTTCAAATAAAACATGGATCTAAAAGCTCAAGGGGGTTGCAAATGATCACACGCTCACAAGGTGAATGACTATGTGGCTAGGTAGTTGTGCTCAAAACGAAATAAAATGCCTTGATCCTTTTCATGCTTTCATATAATCAACACAAACAAAATATTAAGCATAATAAAATCCATTTAAAACAAGAATGTTGGTACTCCATGCATATATGAACAATAGAAGGCTTCCACACAAAAAGGTTGGGAACTAAAGGGATTCACACAAGAACAAGTATACTAAAGAATGAATGGCATAGAAGTTGTAAAAATCCTAAGTATCATGAATATGTTAAAGTCAAGAAAGCGATAAACACATACCTTGGACGTGTACAAAACTTAACAATATCCTTACGATACATCCGCAAGTTGAAACGATCAAACTTGGAACATCACCAAATTTCCTCAAGCTACTCAAAACAAGTTCATTGAAAAACACGAAAACTATTAATATAAACAAACTAAAAGACCGACAAAAATTCATTAAACAAGTTGTAAAGTGAAGATTTGAGAAGTTTACGAAAAATTTGAGTACAACTTGTTTAATGAATACTCACCACACTACCTAAACTAAACAACAACAAAAGAAAAGAATACACCGTGCTTGTTTTACGTCGTAAGCTCGACGCCTTTACAATGCTTAGCTAGTAACTTCCTTCCTTCATGCCATAGTGATGCCTCACCGCGCAAACCAAAAGCAAGTGTCCTAACCAAACACTTAAACAAACGTTAATCTACAAGTATGAGTATAACAAGTGAAAATATACAATATATACAATATCTACAAAACTCAAAAACAAAGAGCCCATTTTGGTGGAGCGGTATAGCAGCAAGCAACATACATTTTGGAATTATTTTTCCGGAAATTTATCGTGTCCACAGAGATTAGAATTGAACTGCTATTCGACGGTTTAATTGTTAATGGGTTTGGGTTTAGAATGGTTTTAAAGTATACAAACAGAAAAGTAAATATTAACACAAGAAAATTCATTCATCAGAGAGAAAAGACTTATCAAGCATGTATTCATTTCACTCATCACAAACTTAAACCTATTGACCAGTTACACTCAACTTACAATAATCCTCAATATCACCCAGTATCGTTCACAACACATGTCCATCTCTGGCACACTCAACCATGCTACCCTCATCAGCACCCTCGCACCCGACTCAAGACACGGAGGCATTAAGTTTCGACACCCATATGAATTATTAGCCCTAAATCTATCTCTAGCATCCAGAAACTAACAGATAATCATCCTTAATCGAAGTTTGTGAAGTTTATCTCTAACACGACCCAAACCCCGCACATTTAAGCAAAAATCAAGAACAATCACCAATAGAGATTTGTAAAGCAAATTAAATATAACGCCATGGGCGACAAATGTACATATGATCAAAGTACAAACATATACAAACCCAACAAAGAAGAAAGACATGAAGAAAATAAAAAATGAACCAAACACTTCAGAGATTGTCAGAGCCGATCGATGAGAAATCCACCCCGGATCATCCAAATGCAAGCTTCCATGATGTTTTCTAAGCTATTCTACCAAAGAATGAGGTTGATGAAGTTGGGAGAGCAAAAATCAGCCCAAAACAACATAACCTAATAAATGAACTTAAAAATATGTTATATACAAAAAGTTGTCACGACGCCACCGCCCGGCACTAGAATGGCACCGCCCGGCGCTGGCTTTAATTACACTCACACCAGCTGTACAAAAGACCAGCCTAGCAACAAATATCTAGTACCGGCCGGCGCTGGAAGTACCGCCCGACGCTAGCTAAAATTCCAAGAAAGCTACTGGAATTCTTATTTCAAATCTCTGACACCGCCACACTGCCCGGCGCTGCTTCGCCTGGCCCTGCTAAGGCGCAGCTGACAGCAAAAATTCTGCATTGTTTAATTCGCAACTTTTGAACCTTAACTCCGTTTTTCGCCTGGTTCGAAGCGCTGGAAAGCTTATTCAATGCTCTATACAACAATACTAAAATATTAATGCTCAAATATCTACAAAATGAATGGAAAAGTATTATTTGTTACATATATAAACAAAAACACGAGTATACATTAAATACACACTTTTACAACAAAATGGGGTTTTATTAACAAAAAGAACTGATAAGTGCAACAAAACCTATATGCAAAAATAACTAAAATTTGCACTTATCAAACTCTCCCCAACTTACCTAATTGTTTGTCCTCAAACAAAAACCAAACAACTAAAAGAAACAGAGTGACAACCAAAGAATCGCGAATCAACATGTTTTGAAAAACGGAAACAAATGTATGGTTCAAATGAAAAACGGTACACACAAAGTAAATACTTACCACTAAACTACAACAACAACATAGTCACGAAACAAATGCAAAATACAAAAATCATGCCAAACATCCTAAAACAATACAAGTTCAAATGTGAATTACACCTAGCAAAAACAATCATCGGTAGATGAAAAACACAAAATGGGGTACTTATCACTCACAAACAATCATGCAAACAATAGACTAAATTATGCAACCATCCAAAAATTCACATTGAACATACAAAGGCAGGAATCACAAGGGCTTTTCAAGGGTGTAATGTGGCCGGGCAAACAAACAAGGGGCGATTTCTAAAGGTAATTGAAACAAAAACTTGCTTAAACCTAAGGGAGTGATCAACTCACAAAGACTCAAACACCAAAATTTCAATCAACTTCTTCCAAAATCCCAAGCGTTACACAAAATACAATACTTATTTAGCACAATTATTTGAACTATTTTTGTTTCCTTTTTCAAGGATTTTGTTTTTCTTTCTTTTTCACCTTTTTCCTTTCTTTTCTTTCTCATGTTTTTCTCTTTTTTCTTTTCTTTTTCAACCTCATAGAAACCAACCAATGAGTACACAATCATTCTCTCACCAACTTGAATTCAACCACATCATCATGTGAATACTCCCTACTTTCTAAGGCAAGGTAAAAATTCATACAACAACACAAAGTTGAGGGTTCAAGAAAAATCAAAATCCATTCAAAAATAAGTAAACTAAATACTCACAGACAAGAATTAAGTTCAAATAAAACATGGATCTAAAAGCTCAAGGGGGTTACAAATGATCACACGCTCACAAGGTGAATGACTATGTGGCTAGGTAGTTGTGCTCAAAACGAAATAAAATGCCTTGATCCTTTTCATGCTTTCATATAATCAACACAAACAAAAGATTAAGCATAATAAAATCCATTTAAAACAAGAATGTTGGTACTCTATGCATATATGAACAATAGAAGGCTTCCACACAAAAAGGTTGGGAACTAAAGGGATTCACACAAGAACAAGTATACTAAAGAATGAATGGCATAGAAGTTGTAAAAAGCCTAAGTATCATGAATATGTTAAAGTCAAGAAAGCGATAAACACATACCTTGGACGTGTACAAAATTAACAATATCCTTACGATACAACCGCAAGTTGAAACAATCAAACTTGGAACATCACCAAATTTCCTCAAGCTACTCAAAACAAGTTCATTGAAAATCACGAAAACTATTAATATAAACAAACTAAAAGACCGACAAAAATTCATTAAACAAGTTGTAAAGTGAAGATTTGAGAAGTTTACGAAAAATTTGAGTACAACTTGTTTAATGAATACTCACCACACTACCTAAACTAAACAACAACAAAAGAAAAGAATACACCGTGCTTGTTTTACGTCGTAAGCTCGACGCCTTTACAATGCTTAGCTAGTAACTTCCTTCCTTCATGCCATAGTGATGCCTCACCGCACAAACCAAAAGCAAGTGTCCTAACCAAACACTTAAACAAACGTTAATCTACAAGTATGAGTATATCAAGTGAAAATATACAATATATACAATATCTACAAAACTCAAAAACAAAGAGCCCATTTTGGTGGAGCGGTATAGCAGCAAGCAACATACATTTTGGAATTATTTTTCCGGAAATTTATCGTGTCCACAGAGATTACAATTGAACTGTTATTCGACGGTTTAATTGTTAATGGGTTTGGGTTTAGAATGGTTTTAAAGTATACAAACAGAAAAGTAAATATTAACACAAGAAAATTCATTCATCAGAGAGAAAAGACTTATCAAGCATGTATTCATTCCACTCATCACAAACTTAAACCTATTGACCAGTTACACTCAACTTACAATAATCCTCAATATCACCCAGTATCGTTCACAGCACATGTCCATCTCTGGCACACTCAACCATGCTACCCTCATCAGCACTCTCGCACCCGACTCAAGACACGGAGGCATTAAGTTTCGACACCCATATGAATTGTTAGCCCTAAATCTATCTCTAGCATCCAGAAACTAACAGATAATCATCCTTAATCGAAGTTTGTGAAGTTTATCTCTAACACGACCCAAACCCCGCACATTTAAGCAAAAATCAAGAACAATCACCAATAGAGATTTGTAAAGCAAATTAAATATAACGCCATGGGCGACAAATGTACATATGATAAAAGTACAAACATATACAAACCCAACAAAGAAGAAAGACATGAAGAAAATAAAAAATGAACCAAACACTTCAGAGATTGTCAGAGCCGATCGATGAGAAATCCACCCCGGATCATCCAAATGCAAGCTTCCATGATGTTTTCTAAGCTATTCTACCAAAGAATGAGGTTGATGAAGTTGGGAGAGCAAAAATCAGCCCAAAACAACATAACCTAACAAATGAACTTAAAAATATGTTATATACAAAAAGTTGTCACGACGCCACCGCCCGGCACTAGAATGGCACCGCCCGGCGCTGGCTTTAATTACACTCACACCAGCTGTACAAAAGACCAGCCTAGCAACAAATATCTAGTACCGGCCGGCGCTGGAAGTACCGCCCGACGCTAGCTAAAATTCCAAGAAAGCTACTGGAATTCTTATTTCAAATCTCTGACACCGCCACACCGCCCGGCGCTGCTTCGCCTGGCCCTGCTAAGGCGCAGCTGACAGCAAAAATTCTGCATTGTTTAATTCGCAACTTTTGAACCTTAACTCCGTTTTTCGCCTGGTTCGAAGCGCTGGAAAGCTTATTCAATGCTCTATACAACAATACTAAAATATTAATGCTCAAATATCTACAAAATGAATGGAAAAGTATTATTTGTTACATATATAAACAAAAACACGAGTATACATTAAATACACACTTTTACAACAAAATGGGGTTTTATTAACAAAAAGAACTGATAAGTGCAACAAAACCTATATGCAAAAATAACTAAAATTTGCACTTATCAAACTCTCCCCAACTTACCTAATTGTTTGTCCTCAAACAAAAACCAAACAACTCAAAGAAACAGAGTGACAACCAAAGAATCGCGAATCAACATGTTTTGAAAAACGGAAACAAATGTATGGTTCAAATGAAAAACGGTACACACAAAGTAAATACTTACCACTAAACTACAACAACAACATAGTCACGAAACAAATGCAAAATACAAAAATCATGCCAAACATCCTAAAACAATACAAGTTCAAATGTGAATTACACCTAGCAAAAACAATCATCGGTAGATGAAAAACACAAAATGGGGTACTTATCACTCACAAACAATCATGCAAACAATAGACTAAATTATGCAACCATCCAAAAATTCACATTGAACATACAAAGGCAGGAATCACAAGGGCTTTTCAAGGGTGTAATGTGGCCGGGCAAACAAACAAGGGGCGATTTCTAAAGGTAATTGAAACAAAAACTTGCTTAAACCTAAGGGAGTGATCAACTCACAAAGACTCAAACACCAAAATTTCAATCAACTTCTTCCAAAATCCCAAGCGTTACACAAAATACAATACTTATTTAGCACAATTATTTGAACTATTTTTGTTTCCTTTTTCAAGGATTTTGTTTTTCTTTCTTTTTCACCTTTTTCCTTTCTTTTCTTTCTCATGTTTTTCTCTTTTTTCTTTTCTTTTTCAACCTCATAGAAACCAACCAATGAGTACACAATCATTCTCTCACCAACTTGAATTCAACCACATCATCATGTGAATACTCCCTACTTTCTAAGGCAAGGTAAAAATTCATACAACAACACAAAGTTGAGGGTTCAAGAAAAATCAAAATCCATTCAAAAATAAGTAAACTAAATACTCACAGACAAGAATTAAGTTCAAATAAAACATGGATCTAAAAGCTCAAGGGGGTTACAAATGATCACACGCTCACAAGGTAAATGACTATGTGGCTAGGTAGTTGTGCTCAAAACGAAATAAAATGCCTTGATCCTTTTCATGCTTTCATATAATCAACACAAACAAAAGATTAAGCATAATAAAATCCATTTAAAACAAGAATGTTGGTACTCCATGCATATATGAACAATAGAAGGCTTCCACACAAAAAGGTTGGGAACTAAAGGGATTCACACAAGAACAAGTATACTAAAGAATGAATGGCATAGAAGTTGTAAAAAGCCTAAGTATCATGAATATGTTAAAGTCAAGAAAGCGATAAACACATACCTTGGACGTGTACAAAATTAACAATATCCTTACGATACAACCGCAAGTTGAAACGATCAAACTTGGAACATCACCAAATTTCCTCAAGCTACTCAAAACAAGTTCATTGAAAATCACGAAAACTATTAATATAAACAAACTAAAAGACCGACAAAAATTCATTAAACAAGTTGTAAAGTGAAGATTTGAGAAGTTTACGAAAAATTTGAGTACAACTTGTTTAATGAATACTCACCACACTACCTAAACTAAACAACAACAAAAGAAAAGAATACACCGTGCTTGTTTTACGTCGTAAGCTCGACGCCTTTACAATGCTTAGCTAGTAACTTCCTTCCTTCATGCCATAGTGATGCCTCACCGCACAAACCAAAAGCAAGTGTCCTAACCAAACACTTAAACAAACGTTAATCTACAAGTATGAGTATATCAAGTGAAAATATACAATATATACAATATCTACAAAACTCAAAAACAAAGAGCCCATTTTGGTGGAGCGGTATAGCAGCAAGCAACATACATTTTGGAATTATTTTTCCGGAAATTTATCGTGTCCACAGAGATTACAATTGAACTGTTATTCGACGGTTTAATTGTTAATGGGTTTGGGTTTAGAATGGTTTTAAAGTATACAAACAGAAAAGTAAATATTAACACAAGAAAATTCATTCATCAGAGAGAAAAGACTTATCAAGCATGTATTCATTCCACTCATCACAAACTTAAACCTATTGACCAGTTACACTCAACTTACAATAATCCTCAATATCACCCAGTATCGTTCACAGCACATGTCCATCTCTGGCACACTCAACCATGCTACCCTCATCAGCACTCTCGCACCCGACTCAAGACACGGAGGCATTAAGTTTCGACACCCATATGAATTGTTAGCCCTAAATCTATCTCTAGCATCCAGAAACTAACAGATAATCATCCTTAATCGAAGTTTGTGAAGTTTATCTCTAACACGACCCAAACCCCGCACATTTAAGCAAAAATCAAGAACAATCACCAATAGAGATTTGTAAAGCAAATTAAATATAACGCCATGGGCGACAAATGTACATATGATAAAAGTACAAACATATACAAACCCAACAAAGAAGAAAGACATGAAGAAAATAAAAAATGAACCAAACACTTCAGAGATTGTCAGAGCCGATCGATGAGAAATCCACCCCGGATCATCCAAATGCAAGCTTCCATGATGTTTTCTAAGCTATTCTACCAAAGAATGAGGTTGATGAAGTTGGGAGAGCAAAAATCAGCCCAAAACAACATAACCTAACAAAAGAACTTAAAAATATGTTATTTACAAAAAGTTGTCACGACGCCACCGCCCGACACTAGAATGGCACCGCCCGGCGCTGGCTTTAATTACACTCACACCAGCTGTACAAAAGACCAGCCTAGCAACAAATATCTAGTACTGGCCGACGCTGGAAGTACCGCCCGACGCTAGCTAAAATTCCAAGAAAGCTACTGGAATTCTTATTTCAAATCTCTGACACCGCCACACCGCCCGGCGCTGCTTCGCCTGGCCCTGCTAAGGCGCAGCTGACAGCAAAAATTCTGCATTGTTTAATTCGCAACTTTTGAACCTTAACTCCGTTTTTCGCCTGGTTCGAAGCGCTGGAAAGCTTATTCAATGCTCTATACAACAATACTAAAATATTAATGCTCAAATATCTACAAAATGAATGGAAAAGTATTATTTGTTACATATATAAACAAAAACACGAGTATACATTAAATACACACTTTTACAACAAAATGGGGTTTTATTAACAAAAAGAACTGATAAGTGCAACAAAACCTATATGCAAAAATAACTAAAATTTGCACTTATCAAACTCTCCCCAACTTACCTAATTGTTTGTCCTCAAACAAAAACCAAACAACTCAAAGAAACAGAGTGACAACCAAAGAATCGCGAATCAACATGTTTTGAAAAACGGAAACAAATGTATGGTTCAAATGAAAAACGGTACACACAAAGTAAATACTTACCACTAAACTACAACAACAACATAGTCACGAAACAAATGCAAAATACAAAAATCATGCCAAACATCCTAAAACAATACAAGTTCAAATGTGAATTACACCTAGCAAAAACAATCATCGGTAGATGAAAAACACAAAATGGGGGTACTTATCACTCACAAACAATCATGCAAACAATAGACTAAATTATGCAACCATCCAAAAATTCACATTGAACATACAAAGGCAGGAATCACAAGGGCTTTTCAAGGGTGTAATGTGGCCGGGCAAACAAACAAGGGGCGATTTCTAAAGGTAATTGAAACAAAAACTTGCTTAAACCTAAGGGAGTGATCAACTCACAAAGACTCAAACACCAAAATTTCAATCAACTTCTTCCAAAATCCCAAGCGTTACACAAAATACAATACTTATTTAGCACAATTATTTGAACTATTTTTGTTTCCTTTTTCAAGGATTTTGTTTTTCTTTCTTTTTCACCTTTTTCCTTTCTTTTCTTTCTCATGTTTTTCTCTTTTTTCTTTTCTTTTTCAACCTCATAGAAACCAACCAATGAGTACACAATCATTCTCTCACCAACTTGAATTCAACCACATCATCATGTGAATACTCCCTACTTTCTAAGGCAAGGTAAAAATTCATACAACAACACAAAGTTGAGGGTTCAAGAAAAATCAAAATCCATTCAAAAATAAGTAAACTAAATACTCACAGACAAGAATTAAGTTCAAATAAAACATGGATCTAAAAGCTCAAGGGGGTTACAAATGATCACACGCTCACAAGGTAAATGACTATGTGGCTAGGTAGTTGTGCTCAAAACGAAATAAAATGCCTTGATCCTTTTCATGCTTTCATATAATCAACACAAACAAAAGATTAAGCATAATAAAATCCATTTAAAACAAGAATGTTGGTACTCCATGCATATATGAACAATAGAAGGCTTCCACACAAAAAGGTTGGGAACTAAAGGGATTCACACAAGAACAAGTATACTAAAGAATGAATGGCATAGAAGTTGTAAAAAGCCTAAGTATCATGAATATGTTAAAGTCAAGAAAGCGATAAACACATACCTTGGACGTGTACAAAATTAACAATATCCTTACGATACAACCGCAAGTTGAAACGATCAAACTTGGAACATCACCAAATTTCCTCAAGCTACTCAAAACAAGTTCATTGAAAATCACGAAAACTATTAATATAAACAAACTAAAAGACCGACAAAAATTCATTAAACAAGTTGTAAAGTGAAGATTTGAGAAGTTTACGAAAAATTTGAGTACAACTTGTTTAATGAATACTCACCACACTACCTAAACTAAACAACAACAAAAGAAAAGAATACACCGTGCTTGTTTTACGTCGTAAGCTCGACGCCTTTACAATGCTTAGCTAGTAACTTCCTTCCTTCATGCCATAGTGATGCCTCACCGCACAAACCAAAAGCAAGTGTCCTAACCAAACACTTAAACAAACGTTAATCTACAAGTATGAGTATATCAAGTGAAAATATACAATATATACAATATCTACAAAACTCAAAAACAAAGAGCCCATTTTGGTGGAGCGGTATAGCAGCAAGCAACATACATTTTGGAATTATTTTTCCGGAAATTTATCGTGTCCACAGAGATTACAATTGAACTGTTATTCGACGGTTTAATTGTTAATGGGTTTGGGTTTAGAATGGTTTTAAAGTATACAAACAGAAAAGTAAATATTAACACAAGAAAATTCATTCATCAGAGAGAAAAGACTTATCAAGCATGTATTCATTCCACTCATCACAAACTTAAACCTATTGACCAGTTACACTCAACTTACAATAATCCTCAATATCACCCAGTATCGTTCACAGCACATGTCCATCTCTGGCACACTCAACCATGCTACCCTCATCAGCACTCTCGCACCCGACTCAAGACACGGAGGCATTAAGTTTCGACACCCATATGAATTGTTAGCCCTAAATCTATCTCTAGCATCCAGAAACTAACAGATAATCATCCTTAATCGAAGTTTGTGAAGTTTATCTCTAACACGACCCAAACCCCGCACATTTAAGCAAAAATCAAGAACAATCACCAATAGAGATTTGTAAAGCAAATTAAATATAACGCCATGGGCGACAAATGTACATATGATAAAAGTACAAACATATACAAACCCAACAAAGAAGAAAGACATGAAGAAAATAAAAAATGAACCAAACACTTCAGAGATTGTCAGAGCCGATCGATGAGAAATCCACCCCGGATCATCCAAATGCAAGCTTCCATGATGTTTTCTAAGCTATTCTACCAAAGAATGAGGTTGATGAAGTTGGGAGAGCAAAAATCAGCCCAAAACAACATAACCTAACAAAAGAACTTAAAAATATGTTATTTACAAAAAGTTGTCACGACGCCACCGCCCGACACTAGAATGGCACCGCCCGGCGCTGGCTTTAATTACACTCACACCAGCTGTACAAAAGACCAGCCTAGCAACAAATATCTAGTACTGGCCGACGCTGGAAGTACCGCCCGACGCTAGCTAAAATTCCAAGAAAGCTACTGGAATTCTTATTTCAAATCTCTGACACCGCCACACCGCCCGGCGCTGCTTCGCCTGGCCCTGCTAAGGCGCAGCTGACAGCAAAAATTCTGCATTGTTTAATTCGCAACTTTTGAACCTTAACTCCGTTTTTCGCCTGGTTCGAAGCGCTGGAAAGCTTATTCAATGCTCTATACAACAATACTAAAATATTAATGCTCAAATATCTACAAAATGAATGGAAAAGTATTATTTGTTACATATATAAACAAAAACACGAGTATACATTAAATACACACTTTTACAACAAAATGGGGTTTTATTAACAAAAAGAACTGATAAGTGCAACAAAACCTATATGCAAAAATAACTAAAATTTGCACTTATCAAACTCTCCCCAACTTACCTAATTGTTTGTCCTCAAACAAAAACCAAACAACTCAAAGAAACAGAGTGACAACCAAAGAATCGCGAATCAACATGTTTTGAAAAACGGAAACAAATGTATGGTTCAAATGAAAAACGGTACACACAAAGTAAATACTTACCACTAAACTACAACGACAACATAGTCACGAAACAAATGCAAAATACAAAAATCATGCCAAACATCCTAAAACAATACAAGTTCAAATGTGAATTACACCTAGCAAAAACAATCATCGGTAGATGAAAAACACAAAATGGGGTACTTATCACTCACAAACAATCATGCAAACAATAGACTAAATTATGCAACCATCCAAAAATTCACATTGAACATACAAAGGCAGGAATCACAAGGGCTTTTCAAGGGTGTAATGTGGTCGGGCAAACAAACAAGGGGCGATTTCTAAAGGTAATTGAAACAAAAACTTGCTTAAACCTAAGGGAGTGATCAACTCACAAAGACTCAAACACCAAAATTTCAATCAACTTCTTCCAAAATCCCAAGCGTTACACAAAATACAATACTTATTTAGCACAATTATTTGAACTATTTTTGTTTCCTTTTTCAAGGATTTTGTTTTTCTTTCTTTTTCACCTTTTTCCTTTCTTTTCTTTCTCATGTTTTTCTCTTTTTTCTTTTCTTTTTCAACCTCATAGAAACCAACCAATGAGTACACAATCATTCTCTCACCAACTTGAATTCAACCACATCATCATGTGAATACTCCCTACTTTCTAAGGCAAGGTAAAAATTCATACAACAACACAAAGTTGAGGGTTCAAGAAAAATCAAAATCCATTCAAAAATAAGTAAACTAAATACTCACAGACAAGAATTAAGTTCAAATAAAACATGGATCTAAAAGCTCAAGGGGGTTACAAATGATCACACGCTCACAAGGTGAATGACTATGTGGCTAGGTAGTTGTGCTCAAAACGAAATAAAATGCCTTGATCCTTTTCATGCTTTCATATAATCAACACAAACAAAAGATTAAGCATAATAAAATCCATTTAAAACAAGAATGTTGGTACTCCATGCATATATGAACAATAGAAGGCTTCCACACAAAAAGGTTGGGAACTAAAGGGATTCACACAAGAACAAGTATACTAAAGAATGAATGGCATAAAAGTTGTAAAAAGCCTAAGTATCATGAATATGTTAAAGTCAAGAAAGCGATAAACACATACCTTGGACGTGTACAAAACTTAACAATATCCTTACGATACATCCGCAAGTTGAAACGATCAAACTTGGAACATCACCAAATTTCCTCAAGCTACTCAAAACAAGTTCATTGAAAAACACGAAAACTATTAATATAAACAAACTAAAAGACCGACAAAAATTCATTAAACAAGTTGTAAAGTGAAGATTTGAGAAGTTTACGAAAAATCTGAGTACAACTTGTTTAATGAATACTCACCACACTACCTAAACTAAACAACAACAAAAGAAAAGAATACACCGTGCTTGTTTTACGTCGTAAGTTCGACGCCTTTACAATGCTTAGCTAGTAACTTCCTTCCTTCATGCCATAGTGATGCCTCACCGCGCAAACCAAAAGCAAGTGTCCTAACCAAACACTTAAACAAACGTTAATCTACAAGTATGAGTATAACAAGTGAAAATATACAATATATACAATATCTACAAAACTCAAAAACAAAGAGCCCATTTTGGTGGAGCGGTATAGCAGCAAGCAACATACATTTTGGAATTATTTTTCCGGAAATTTATAGTGTCCACAGAGATTAGAATTGAACTGCTATTCGACGGTTTAATTGTTAATGGGTTTGGGTTTAGAATGGTTTTAAAGTATACAAACAGAAAAGTAAATATTAACACAAGAAAATTCATTCATCAGAGAGAAAAGACTTATCAAGCATGTATATATTCCACTCATCACAAAATTAAACATATCGACCAGTTACACTTAACTTACAATACTCCTCAATATCACCCAGTATCGTTCACAGCACATGTCCATCTCTGGCACACTCAATCATGCTACCCTCATCAGCACTCTCGCACCCGACTCAAGACACGGAGACATTAAGTTTCGACACCCATACGGATTGTTAGCCCTAAATCTATCTCTAGTATCCATAAACTAACAGATAATCACCCTTAATCGAAGTTTGTGAAGTTTATCTCTAACACGACCCAAACCCCGCGCATTTAAGCAAAAATCAAGAACAATCACCAATAGAGATTTGTAAAGCAAATTAAATATAACGCCATGGGCGACAAATGTACATATGATCAAAGTACAAACATATACAAACCCAACAAAGAAGAAAGACATGAAGAAAATCAGAAATGAACCAAACACTTCACGTATTGTCAGAGCCGATCGATGAGAAATTCACCCTGGATCATCCAAATGCAAGCTTCCATGATGTTTTCTAAGCTATTCTACCAAAGAATGAGGTTGATGAAGTTAGGAGAGCAAAAAATATCCCCAAACAACATAACCTAACAAATGAACTAAAAAAATAAGTTATATACAAAAAGCTGTCACGACGCCACCGCCCGGTGCTGGCTTTAATTACACTCACACCAGCTATACAAAATACCAGCCTGACAACAAATATCTAGTACCGCCCGGCGCTGGAAGTACCGCCCGACGCTAGCCAAAATTCCAAGAAAGCTACTGGAATTCTTATTTCAATCCACTTACGCCGCCACACCGCCCGGCACTCAAAACACACCGCCCGACGTTGCTTCTCCTGGTCCTGCTAAGGCACAGCTGACAACAAAAATTCTGCATTGTTTTATTCGTAAGTTTTGAACCGTAACTCCGTTTTTCGCCTAGTTCGAAGCGCTGGAAAGTTTATTCAATGCTCTATACAACAATGCTTCAATATCAATGCTCAAATATCTACAAAATTAATGGAAAAGTATTATTTGTGACATATATAAACAAAAACACGAGTATACATTAAATACACACTTTTACAACAAAGTGGGGTTTTATTAACAAAAAGAACTGATAAGTGCAACAAAACTTATATAGAAAAATAACTATAATTTGCACTTATCAATAACCTCAACCATTTGGATTTACGTTGCCTTGATTACTTGAAGTGAACTTGAATTGGTGAATGACACACTTGAAGCTTAGGACTTTAAATAATGATCTTAAACTTTGAATTTGGAATAATAAGAAACCAAATCTTGGTTTTAATGAGATATGGCCAAAACACATCCAATACATCTTTAAATCATTAACCCAAGAATGGCCCAAAACTGAGGAAAATTTTTAAAAGTGAGGCCCAAATCAAGTAGAAACCCTAGGTCCACTTTGAATCAGAATTAATTGGTCACGACCCTGTAATGCTTGACTGAGAGAATCTACACTTGAAAATACTGCACTTGCACAAACTGGTTAGTCACAATGAACATGCACACAAAGACCGTATGACCTAAAGATGTTATGCGAGATGGTGCACAAGGGGGAGGGATCTTAGGGTCAAAAATTAGGGTTTGACATGTTTCTAAGAAGACTAACTTATTTTTCTTGAAAAATAGTTCTTAATGCTAGAATAAACTCAGCTGTGAACTATCAGACTCAGGGGGAGCTTACAAACCTCATACCCTATTGTTGCAAAGAAAATTAAATGCCCAACATTGTCCTTTAAATACTTGTGTTTGTCATCATAAAAAAGGGGGAGATTGTTAGAACATGATTTGTTCTTGACATATTCTCTTTTAGTTTTGATGATAACAAAAGTATTAAAAGAACAATGGTTTATTTGATGTGTGTATTATTTATGCAGGTTCTTGTTCTTGTACATAAATAATCAGAATTTGTTTTACTTAAGATACAGTGGAGTTGCTCCATTGCTAGCTTCGGGTGGCAAAGTCTGAAGAACAATTTGTTGCACCCGAAAATTTTCCCTCTTGTTTCTAACCCTAACTGGTTTATGCTTCTCATTCACTTGCACCGTCCACTAGGTCATAACAATCATTAGCATACATTTCATTGAGCTCCTAAGACAAGGGATCATAGGTTTTGGATTTTCATTATTCAGAGATTACATCATTTGGTTATTGTACTAAAGTTTAAAGTAAGGTATTGACTTTTCAACCATCATGAGTAGTTTTTATCAGAAGTTTATCAAAGCACAATGTCATTTTATCTGAGTCTCTTCAAGGGTATCAGATGTTTGAGGTTTCATTAGTGGCCTGCTGGAAGGTTTTTGAACTAGGGTTTATTTCTCATCCGATTCCAAAATCATTGTTTCGTCGGTATGCGCCTGAGGCAAGGAGATGGAGTTTTCTTACTCCTCTGTGTTTGAGATAGGAAATTTGTCATTCAGTTTGGATTTACTTGAGGCTAGCAGGTTCAGTGTATGTGAGGTATTGTTTCAGTTTCAAATCGGATGTGATCCCGGTCTTGGTCCGGAAAGTGGAGACTGTTTCATTCTTTATATCTGAAGATCATCAAACCAGAAATTCGTGTAAAAGTCAGGTTGCAAAGCCATTAAAGGTCAGGACAGTTGGTACATTTCAAGTTATTTACAAGTCATGATTGTGTGGTTCAGGTTCTCGTCATTTATATAAGGATTTATCAAATTTGTTGTTCAATAAAAGACCGTGTTAAGATGGATTCAGGGTTGTGATTGTTGTTCAAGATTATGGCATGTCAGGTTCAATTATCAAAGTCTTAGGTGTTTGTTCAAGCATGGAGGTGTATTACCATTACCCATACCCATTCCCGTAACCAATTTCAATTTCATTCACTTGTCTAATAAAACCAATTTTCCAATCTCTAAACCATTTTTCATTTCAGTTATCCATTTCCATTCTCATATCCTTTTTTATTATTTTTTCAAATCCAAACCATTGTCCATTTCATTAAACCAGGTATTCAATCCATATTTAAGTATCCGTTATACATTTTTTGTATCCATTTTTTATTATCCAAATATCAACTGTCCATTTATCCATTTTTATTTTATTTTTATCCATCTTCTTTCTACTCATCTCCATAAATTAATTCATAATCTATAAAAAATAAGACCATCACAAATTCTCTACAAAAATCCTTGACATAATAAAGGATCAAGCCCACATGATATCACAAAGTCCATTTACCAAAAAATCTTACAAGCCCATTGTATATTTTTTGTTGTCTTACAAAGTAAAAAAATAATAATAATAAGAAAGGTACAAATGCCATGAGAACTACACGGTTGTTACATCACAATCTTGACCATAGCTTGCCACATCTAAACCAAACCTTATACCAAAAATTGCACAAATTCAGCTACAATCCAAAACATGTACACCTGCACCAATATGCTGCTACAAACTTGCAACATCACCACATGACAATAACACTGCCAAACATGCATAATGCTACAACCAACAACCTGCACTAAAAAGAACATTACACAACAACATCAAAAAATGGTACCAGAAGCTTAAGGATTAAGTTTTGAATCTGATTTAAAAAGAAAAAAGAGGAAGAGAAAGGGCAGCAACGAATTAAAAAGTTATTGATACCAGCAACTCCAAAACACAGAGAAAACACTCTGTACATACTTGATACCTCTCACCATTGAAATCACATATTCAAAAAACACCAGAAAATTTCTTCAGCTTCAATCATCCTTTCCAAAATACAACACAACAGTTTTGTTTCAAAATGTTTTCCATACACCCTTACAAACGAAATAAAGTAGCAGCAACAACATACGGTCAAGCAGAGTACGAGAAGAAGAAGAAGAAATCGCAACAAATTTGGAGGAGAAGGATTGAACTTACCTATTGTGCCTTTGGTATTTTCGATCCATTTGCGTCGGTCCAACGAAAGCTTCACATCGCAGGTCAGTGGCAACAATCATACTTATCTCTTTGCTCATTTTTGTGCCGTCATTGTTAGAGCAAGAGTTGTCTCTGCAAGTCATCTCTATGTTTTGATGATAACAATGGGTATTTGTGAAAGAACTATTTTATATTATAATGTGTGTTGTGTGCAGATCATAATCATAGAAGATATCAGATCCAACAAACAATAGCAAGATGTGCGTAAATGATCATATGTGAGTTACTATGTGTAACACAAGTCGCAAGAAGCAAGTATGCTTCTGTATCTGATCATAATCAGATAGATCCGAGGATGCCGATATTGCTGTTGCAATGCTCTTGTGGATGCTACTCTGAAAGTGATTATGATTCTTGTTGCGGTGAGAAACAAGTGAGAATCAGATTTCTGTTTATAGAAGGAAGTTGAGACCTGAAGCATGGTCAAAAATGCACTTTCGCCAAATTTGCCCTCTCCCTCGTGTGAGCTGTATCCTTGCTGAACAAGAGTCTTCCAAAATCTCTGAATATTGATATGGTTAGGCCTAAGCAACTAGTGTGAAGTGATTGGACCAAGGCTCCATGAATAAACAATGCATTGTTTCTTGAAAAGTTTCTCTCTCATAGATGCCCACTTGCATTAACTTGAATAAACCACATATTTTAATGTTATAATCTTCAAAGAACCGTGGCAGAGGTTTGGAAATGTTATCCTTATTCTTAAACATCAGAAAAGTGAGGCTCTTGGTGGTTAGAAGAGGTTTTGCACCATTATGCAAACGTTGGTTGCTTGAAACTTAAGAAATGAAACCCCTAACTTTGAGGCTTCGAATCTCTCAACTCACTCCATGGATTGAGGAGTTCTAGTACTTTTTGGAAATCCCTCAATGTCTTCTACAACTTTCATGCTTGAATCAAGCTCTGAATCACAAGGGATCTTGGTGGAAAATGGAGCTGAAGTTGGAAGAAAATTAGGTGAAAAAGTTGAAATTTTCACTAAGTCCGAAGGGTGACTTATCTTTCAAGTCTTATAACTTAAAAACCATGCATTTTTTGAAAGAGGGTCCTCTAATATGTTTTGAATATCATGTAAAGAGCTTCCATTTGAGCTTTGAGTCACTCAATTTAGATGTGTGGTTTGAAAGTTATGACTGTTTCAATTTTTGCACAAGTAATAAAATTTCCACATTTATAAAGTTTCATGAACCAAACATTGCTTCTTTTTCAAGAAGCTTCTTAAAACTTGATTTCTCATACCTTAACTCTCATTTTGGATCAAAATCTCAAGGATTAGAGCCTCAGTCAAAACCCTAATTTCACCTGTGAATACACTTGAATGATCTCTGATGATCTTGCTTTTTCCATCACATCTGAGGCTCATAGATAGTCTCTAGGGATGCCTTCTATCGCATTGATTCATGTCCTAGGGTTTGAGAACAACTCTTGATCAAAATCAAAGCCATGATTGTCTTGTCATAACAAAACCCTAATTGGAGGCAGGGTGAACTTGTGACTCTTTGTACATGGTGATGAGAGCCAGATGATCTTGATTTCTTGTTGAATAAGACATCTTGAATGTAGGTAATATCAATTGGTTGATGAACCAATCAAATCTTGACTTATCAAGACAAACTTCCTCAGTGATTCCTCATGTTAAAACCCTAATTCCACAGTTTGGTCTTGTGGTCTTTTGTTGACTTGATTTGATCCAATGTCTTGAGATCATGGTTCCAATCAACTGGTGAATCCTTGTGATGATTGTAGGGAGCCAGAGAATTCCTTGGAAGGTCTTGCATCTTTCTGTGTAAACCCTAGTTCTCAATACAAAAGGAACAAACTGCAAGATATGGGTTAGTTAACAATGCATAAAAGATAGAAGCCTAAATGCAAGTGTAAGATGTTATGACATCTAAGAGGTAAAATTTGGGGTACAAAAGTTGCCCCTATTTAAATAGCTTTACCGGATGTCACCAGGAATGGAAATCCTCGGGGCATCAAGGTGAAAGGTGTTTAAATATAGCAAACGAAATTTTTTCCCTTAGACGGAATGCAGATGCTAAGGACAAGCGACGGACATGCAAATGCTGACATGCCACGAACTTCTAGTATGATGATATGATGCCATAATAATGCAAAGATGCAGATATGTAAAACACAAGAGACAAGGAGAAAACCACCACAGATGAGCATACTGGGGAAGGATAAAGGTTAGTATCCACGAGGAAGACTCACTGGGGATACAGGCTGACCAACAAAAGAGACTCACTGGGGGGGACTCTGAGGCAACACTGGGGATGGAAAAAATAAAGGGGGAAAACCCTACAGATCCTCACTGGGGATAGGAGCCATAGAGGTGTTCTCCACTGGGGAAAAATCTAGGGAGATGGACGACAGGTCCATATGTGACCGGACGACACTGGAAAAAAGACACATTCTTACTGGGCATGAAACTAGAAGGAAGACATGATCTCCACTGGGGGATCAATTTGAAATTAAAGGATAGACATCCGAAACAAGATTTTCTGGGGATTTCTTATACTGAAGAGTTCAAACGGGATCTTCAAGAAAATCCAGAAAAGATAGAGACATACTCTGCGTGCGCCAAATGATGATTAATCACAAGAACTCTCAAAGAGATATTGATAATGATTGAACCTCTGCTAGGAACCAGATTAAAATGCCAACAATGATTGGACTCAGAAGTGACATGTCAGTATACACCAATTTGAGTTGGACTGGATACCAATTTGAGTTGGTTTGCCAGCAATGACTGGACTTTGGACACCAATATGAGTTGGGCCGAGATACCAATATGAGTTGGTTTGGGTGCCATTATGAGCTGGATTTTGGATGCCAATATTAGTTGGACTGAGATACCAATAAGAGTTGGTTTGCCAGCAAAAACTGGACTTTGGAGACCAATATGAGTTGGACTTAGATACCAATATGAGTTGGTTTACCAGCAAAGACTGGACTTTAGACACCAATATGAGTTGGACTTAGATCCCAATATGAGTTGGTTTGCCAACAAAGATTGGACTTTAGAAAACAATATGAGTTGGTCCGAGATACCAATAATAGTTGGTTTGGGTGCTAGTATGAGCTGGATTTTGGATGCCAATATGAGTTGCGTCTGGGTTAAGGTTCAACAGCTGACCTGATGTTTTGGTTTATAGCTGACCAAATTTCACATCGTCAAAAAGGGTCGACGGCAAGGAATGGGACATATTCGAAGGTACATAACCTGAGCTCGAAACACATCGTCAAAAGGGTTGACGACATATAACATCATCCACGTCAAAGGATTGACAGAATGAAGAAATTTACTTCATCAAAGAGACACCTCGTCAAAGAATTGACGAAAAGGAAAAGATCACCAAACATTATCCACGTCAAAGGATTGACCGAATGAAGGAATTGACTTGAAGAAACACTTCGTTAAAGAAATGACGGAAAGGAATAGATCACCAAACATCATCCACGTCAAAGGATTGGCCGAATGAAGGAATTTAATTCATCGAAGAGACACCTCGTCAAAGAATTGACGGAAAGGAAAAGATCACAAAACATCATCCACATTAAAGGATTGACCGAATGAAGGAATTGACTTCATCGAAGAGACACCTCGTCAAATAATTGACGGAAAGGAAGGGTCACCAAACATCATCCACGTCAAAGGATTGACCGAATGAAGGAATTGACTTCATTGAAGAGACACCTCGTCAAAGAATTAACGGAAAGGAAAAGATCACCAAACATCATCCACGTCAAAGGATTGACCGAATGAAGGAATTGACTTCATCCAAGAGACACCTCGTCAAAGAATTGACGGAAAGGAAGGGTCGCCAAACATTATCCACGTCAAAGGATTGACCGAATGAAGGAATTGACTTCATTGAAGAGATACCTCGTCAAAGAATTGACGGAAAGGAAAAGATCACCAAACATCATCCACGAGGATTGAATTCCATAGGGAATTCATAAAGGATGAGCACTTTATGCCTAAGGCTGGCGACTCTATTGGAGAGAATAGACAAACCCAGTCACTTGGGAGATAAACACCAAAGTGAACAAAAATAGGTAAACACCAAGTCAGGGTAGCAGAGATGTTAACATGGTATGCATATGAGAAGGCATGTATGCCACGCTTATGTTTATGCTGAAAAAACAGACAAAAGGGAAACGAGACTGGAGCTGAAATAAACATCTCGCCTAGGATACCCAGCCAAACTTCATCAGATTGGACCAATACTGGGGATGAACTTGCCGAATCGGTGGTTCTACTTCAAGATTACAAACTACTCTAGGGAAAAAGTGATCCACTTGGGGTATAGCGTCATTAATTCACTAGGATTGCCATCATGAACTGCTTTCTTTACTGAAGAATTTGCCAAGATTAGCTGAAGAGATAGCTTATTGGGGAGCGAACAAAGGATGTCACAAAAAGCTGAGTGGTTCTTCATAACTCATCTGCCCCCAGAGTACATGGTCTGTCAGAGGAAAATAACAAGAGGATTTTATAGAAGAATTGGCATACAAGGTGTTTCAATATCTTCCAACTCTTGGAGAGGTTCATTAATTTCGGCATAACTGCCCCAGATTAACTGTATTTACACAACAAGGTCCTTGAACTTATGCTTCATACTGGTTGTCTACAACTGGGGAACAAACTTGCCCTTGTCAGCTTGGTTGATTTGTGAAGGAGATGCCCCAGCCTAATTGGCTTTTGAGAGATTTGCCGAATCTCGACCTGACTGCTTCTGATTGACGGGTCTGTGAGGGTAAGTCATCAAAAGAATTTTATAGAAGAATTGACATACCAGATACTTCTATATCTTCAAACTTTTAAAGAGAAATGAACCTCGGCATAACTGCCCCAGTCCAACTGTATTCACAATACAAAGTACTCAGATTGTGGTAGAAACGACTGGGGAACAAACTTGCCCCTGTTGGTGGGTCACTGGAGTCCAAACTTGTCATAAGATGACCTCAAGAAGGCTTGTCCTAATATTCTGAACTTTGAAGAGTTTCTGCCCCTGATTTAGTAGCTCTTGAGATGCTTGATTTATGGAGGAGATGCCCCAGACTGAGCCCTTCATCAAGTCAAATTCCCTAGCTGGCTGCATTGGTTGGGATTCTTTTGTTATTGAATTGTTTTGCAAACAAGTATTGTTCGTTAAAAATTGGCAATTTCAATGCAACATTCATGCAAGCTTTTGAAATCAAGTTTTATTGATGAAACACACATGGTGGAATGATTAAATAAAAAACAAAGTGGATTTAGTCATTTACGGAATGACAGATGAAGTGATCAACACACGCAATTAGCAAAGATCCTTAGGAGTCAGGTTAATCAACCTTGTTGTAGTATGCTTTCAAAACAACCCTACCTCAATTAGGTCTTTTAAGGGTTGTAACGTGGTCTGGTTCACGGTTTTATGAAACAAAGGATAAAGGCTCAAAGTTTATTTGTCCTACCCAATCTTCGTGATGAACTCCAATCCTACACTCAAGCTATACATTCAAGTTTCCAAAGGCTAGGAAATGAATTGGTGATAGTTGACGCTGATTCAGACACCTTTGTAGTCATTGCTCCTTTACAACATTTGGTTATCCTTTAATGCTGAGGTTTTGAGACCTCTTCTTATCTTTGTCGAGGTTGTGAGACCTCTTCTTTTTGCTGAGGTTATGAGACCTCTTCTTTTCTTTGTTGAGGTTATGAGACCTCTTCTTTGGTTGAGGTTTTGAGACCTCGTCTTTGTCTTTCGAGGTTATGAGACCTCGTCTTTTTTATTGTCACTTGATTTGAGAGAGCTGACTGGTGTCTTTGCATGAAGCGCTCGCATTCGAATGCATAACCAAGTTAAACTGAGAACTACCCACCCCAAGGTTGAGATTTAAGGGTTTTTTGTGAGGAAAGAAAAACTCCTACTTCTAGGCTCGAAGGGTTAATGAGGAATTATCTTCCTTATTTCTCCAGTGTTTAGGAATTGAAACAATGCCTTACATCCTCGGCAAGGTTTAATCGAAAGCATACCACAACAATTATGGATAATATTTTCATCATCCTCCCCAATCTTTGCTCAACAAAAATTTGATAAGTGGAGTAAAAGAAAATTCTTTTTGTTGTTTCTTATAAAAATGAGTGAACACGAATGGTTTGACCAAAAAAGATGCATAAACATTTCATTTATCTTGCCAATTTGAAAGTACAACAATGCTTATAAGCAAATATAATTCAAGCATGCAAAGGAAAATACAACAAAAATGCTGAAACAGCCAAAAGAATGTCAGCTTTCATATCTTGATTTGCCAAACCGAGATGATCATTTTCAGAGTTGACTATTGAGATCAGTCTGAGAGTCATCTTCACATCCACTCTCAGCAATTTCTTCCACTTCAGAGTCTGATGAATCCTTTTGATTAGGTGAAGGATTGTTGATTTGAATGCCTTGAGGCGTGAATGAGATCA
Source organism: Lathyrus tuberosus (assembly GCA_022829125.1). NCBI lineage: Eukaryota > Viridiplantae > Streptophyta > Magnoliopsida > Fabales > Fabaceae > Lathyrus > Lathyrus tuberosus. Next base: position 9,895,005 of record JALAZF010000078.1, read on the forward strand.
TATTGGAGTCAAGTAGAGTCTGAACCTTGCTCCTGAGTGTGTCCCTGTGCCCCAGCATGGTAGTCACATCGGGCATTGGCGTCAAAGCCTGACGGGTAGGGAAAAGGCACTGGATCTATCTCCTTTGGCACTATCAATCCATTTTTGATTAAGTCTGGCAAGAACTGACTGTATGACATTGGCAATGGAGTGAAGCATCACTCTGGTTTCCTTGGCCTTTGTCGAACGTGCTGACGCGGCTGACGGCGGTAAGTCTGTTGATTTGGAGAAGAATATTGCCTCTGAGGAGAGAAAGGAGTCTGACGCGGAGACCCAAAAGATTGCTGACTCTGAACACTTGAGTTGCATGAGCGCTGAGGCTGGGGTATCAGAGATTCCCAAGTGGAATTACTTTCTTTCTCCCATTCTTCTTGAGAATTGATTGTTGATTCAATCTCACTAGATGGGGTGTTTGAGATGCCTCGGATTTTTCCGTTCTTGAGACCGCTCTCAATGCGCTCTCCAGCTATTACCAAGTCAGAGAAATTTGATGTCACAATGCTAAACAAATTTTCTCAGTACGGGCCTTGCAAAGTATCCACGAACCAGCCAACTAATTCCCTATCCAAAAGTGGTGGTTGGATGCGAGCTATTATTTCTCTCCACCTCTGAGCATATCCTCTAAAGGATTCATTATCTTCTTGAGGTAAGTCTAGAAAATGCAAACGAATGGGAGTCAAGTCAAGATTGTAGTTGTATTGCTTCACAAAGGCATGGGCTAAGTCTGACCATGATTGGATGTGATTGTTTTCTAGCTGCATGTACCAACTCAGTGATGCCCCACTCAGACTGTCTTTGAAACAGTGGATCATGAGCTTGTCGTTACAGACATGTGAGGTCATTCTTTTACAAAACATCACCAAATGTTGTTTCAGATAACTATCCCCTTTGTACTTCTCAATCTTTGGCGTCTTGAACTTAGGTGGTATCACAAGGTCGGGTACCAAACACATGTTCAAAGCATTCAGATCAGCAGTGGAACGACTCTTAATGGCATCAAGCTTTTATTCCAAGGCACAACATTTTTCCATAATCTCAATGTCTCGTGGGTCCTGGGTTCTCGTCACAGGGACTACCTCTTGGGAATCTGGCTCAGAGAATGCGAAACTACGATATTCCACAGTATCAACAGAAGAGGAATGTCCATTTCAGACAATGGCATGTTCTTGTATAACCTGATTCTCAACAGGAATCTGCACAGGTTGAGCTTGGGCAACCTCGTTCACAGAAGTCCTTTGAATGCTGTCATCTTTCTTTGCCAAGGCTGTCATAGCTTCCACCAACTGATTTTTCAACAAGTCAAAATCTGCTCTGGTCACAAATTGGTTCTGCTCTTCTGAGCTCATGATCCTTCACAAGCTACCTTAAGTCCAATACCGGCTTTGGGAAGTCAACTAGGTTACAGACAGAGGACGGATGAGACTCGAGGCTGAGAAATGCAAATGCAATGGCATGCGCATGCAATGCTAATGCGAGCCAAATGGTTTCAAGGAGCTCAGAAGCAAGTAGCAATCTTTTTTGAAAAACTGAAGAGTTTTGCTTTAAAAACCATGATCTCTATTGATCTCTGCAACGGAAATAATGCCTGAGTTCCTTGAAACCAAAGGGCTATCATAAATGGATGGATGTATGCACAAACACACATACAGGTATTCATAAATATGTACAAGCAAACAAAAGAGGGCTTAGGTTTGAAGATCACGACAGTGGATCCATGGTCTACCCATCCCAAAAGGTGTGTAATAGGGTTTATCAACTGTAACACAGGGTTCTAAGAAGTTCCCAGAGTCGACAACCCATGTTTCGGATTTTATCGACTTCCCAATTACTTGGTAATCAATAAAATTCTCAAGAGAGTTTCGTCTGAGTGTAGTATCGTGTATCAACCATTTAGGATTACTCCCTCATAGTCATCATACTACGTACTAAATAGGCCAAGTGGGGTAAAAGAGTAACTAAAGGCCATCAGTATCCTTGGCACCAAGGTCGAAAGTAGTAACGCATTCACGATTGCTCGTTCAACATATACCACCTCCAAGAGGGCCTCAACTGAGTGTGGAACTTCAAGTCAACTCCTTTGGGATTACTCCCTCGAAGTTTCCTTGCCTATGTCCACGATCCAAATCAAATGTACTCTCAAGTCCGGGTTAGGACTTATCTCACCACTCAATAGTAGCACCCTGCCAAATAGAAGATCCAAGCACAGACAGATATATACAGATATACAGATATGTACAAGCAAGCAAAACAAAAATAACACAAGCACAACAAGGTGGGCTTAACACTCAAATTGATTCCCCAGTGAAGTCGCCATTTCTGTTGCGGTGAGAAACAAATGAGAATCAGGCATCTATTTATAGAAGGAAGTTGAGACCTGAAGCATGGTCAAAAATGCACTTTTGCCAAATTTTCCCTCTCCCTCGTGTGAGTTGTATCCTTCCTGAACAAGAGTCTTCCAAAATCTATGAATATTGATATGGTTAGGCCTGAGCAAATGGTGTGAAGTGATTGGACCAAGGCTCCATGAATAAGTAATGCATTGTTTCTTGAAAAGTTTCTCTCTCATAGATGTCCACTTGCATTAACTTGAATAAACCACATATTTTAATGTTATAATCTTCAAAGAACCGTGACAGAGATTTGGCAATGTTACCCTTATGCTTAAACATCAGAAAAGTGAGGCTCTTGGTGGTTAGAAGAGGTTTTGCACCACTATGCAAAAGTTGGTTGCTTGAAACTTAAGAAATGAAACCCCTAACTTTAAGGCTTCGAATCTCTCAACTCACTCCATGGATTGAGGAGTTCTAGTACTTTTTCGAAAGCCCTCAATGTCCTCTACAACTTTCATGTTTGACTCAAGCTCTAAATCACAAAGGATCTTGGTGAAAAATGGAGTTGAAGTTGGAAGAAAATTTGGTGAAAAAGCTGAAATTTTCACTAAGTCCCAAGGGTGACTTATTTTTCAAGTCTTATAACTTAAAAACCATGCATTTTTTGAAAGAGGGTCCTCTAATATGTTTTGAAGATCATGGAAATAACTTCCATTTGAGCTTTGAGTCACTCAATTTGGATGTGTGGTTTGAAAGTTATGACTGTTTCAATTTTAGCACAAGTAGTGAAATTTCCACATTTATAAAGTTTCATGAACCAAACATTGCTTCTTTTGCAAGAAGCTTCTAAAAACTTGATTTCTCATACCTTAACTTATCAATGAGACATGTCATGATGGATTGAGGACTTGGATGTTTCATTTTGGATCAAAATCTCAAGGGTTAGAGCCTCAGTCAAAACCCTAATTTCACCTGTGAATGCACTTGATTGATCTCTGATGATATTGCTTTTTCCATCACATCTAAGGCTCACAGATAGTCTCTAGGGATGCCTTCTATCACATTGATTCATGTCCTAGGGTTTGAGAACAACTCTTGATCAAAATCAAAGCCATGATTGTCTTGTCATAACAAAACCTTAATTGGAGGCAGGGTGAACTTATGACTCTTTGTACTTGGTGATGAGAGCCAGATGATCTTGATTTCTTGTTGAATAAGACATCTTGAATGTAGGTAATCTCAATTGGTTGATGAACCAATCAAATCTTGACTGATAAAGACAAACTTCCTCAGTGATTCCTCAGGTTAAAACCCTAATTCCAGAGTTTGGTCTTGTGGTCTTTTGTTGACTTGATTTGATCCAATGTCTTGAGATCCTGGTTCCAATCAACTGGTGAATCTTTGGATGATTGTAGGGAGCCAGAGAATGCCTTGGGAGGTCTTGCATCTTTCTGTGTAAGCCCTAGTTCTAAATACAAAAGGAACAAACTGCAAGATATGGGTTAGTTAACAATGCATAAAAGATTGAAGCCTAAATGCAAGTGCAAGATGTTATTACATCTAAGAGGTAAAATTTGGGGTACAACAGTTGCCCCTATTTAAATAGCTTTACCGGATGGCACGAGGAATGGAAATCCCCGGGGCATCAAGGTGAAAGGTGTTTAAATATAGCAAACCGAATATTTTGCCCTTAGATGGAATACAAATGCTAAGGACAAGCGACAGACATGCAAATGCTGACATGCCATGAACTTCTAGTATGATGATATGATGCCATGATAATGCAAAGATGCAGATATGTAAAACACCAGAGACAAGGAGAAAATCACCACATATGAGCATACTGGGTAAGGATAAAGGTTAGTATCCACGAGGAAGACTCACTGGGGATACAGGATGACCAACAAAAGAGAATCACTGGGGGGACTCTGAGGCAACACTGGGGATGGAAAAAATAAAGGGGGAAAACCCTACAGATCCTCACTAGGGATAGGAGCTAGAGAGGTGTTCTCCATTGGGGAAAGATCCAGAGAGATGGACGTCAGGTTCATATGTGACCGGACGACACTGGAAAAAAGACACATTCTAACTGGCCATGAAACCAAAAGGAAGACATGATCTCCACTGGGGGATCAATTTGAAATAAAAGGATAGACATCCGAAACAAGATTTTCTAGGGATTTCTTATACTGAAGAGTTCAAACGAGAACTTCAAGAAAAGCCAGAAAAGACAGAGACATACTCTGCGTGCGCCAAATTATGATCAATCACAAGGACTTTCAAAGAGATGTTGATAATGACTGAACCTCTGCTGGGAACCAGATTAAAGTGCCAACAATGATTGGACTCAGAAGTGACATGTCGGTATACACCAATTTGAGTTGGACTGGATACCAATTTGAGTTGGTTTGCCAGCAAAGACAGGACTTTGGACACCAATATGAGTTGGGCCGAGATACCAATATGAGTTGGTTTGGGTTCTAGTATGAGCTGGATTTTGGATGCCAATATGAGTTGAACTGAGATACCAATATGAGTTGGTTTGCTAGTAAAGACTGGACTTTGGACACCAATATGAGTTGGACTTAGATACCAATATGAGTTGGTTTGCCAGCAAAGACTGGACTTTAGACACCAATATGAGTTGGACTTAGATACCAATATGAGTTAGTTAGCCACCAAAGACTGGACTTTAGACACCAATATGAGTTGGGATGAGATACCAATATGAGTTAGTTTGGGTGCCAGTATGAGCTGAATTTTGGATGCCAATATGAGTTGCGCCTGGGTTGAGGTTCAACAGCTGACCTGATGTATTGGTTTATAGCTGACCAAAGTTCACATCGTCAAAAAGGGTTGACGGCAAGGAACGGGACATATCCGAAGGTACATAACCTGAGCTCGGAACACATCGTCAAAAGGGTTGAAGGCATATAACATCATCCACGTCAAAGGATTGACAGTATGAAGAAATTTACTTCATCAAAGAGACACCTCATCAAAGAATTGACGGAAAGGAAAAGATCACCAAACATCATCCACGTCAAAGGATTGACCGAATGAAGGAATTGACTTGAAGAGACACCCCGTCAAAGAATTGACGGAAAGGAAAAGGTCATCTAACATCATCCACGTCAAAGGATTAACCGAATGAAGGAATTGACTTCATCGAAGAGACACCTCGTCAAAGAATAGACGGAAAGGAAAAGATCACCAAACATCATCCACGTTAAAGGATTGACCGAATGAAGGAATTGACTTCATCGAAGAGACACCTCGTCAAAGAATTGACGGAAAGGAAACGTCACCAAACATCATCCACATCAAAGGATTGACCGAATAAAGGAATTGACTTCATCGAAGAGACACCTCGTCAAAGAATTGACGGAAAGGAAAAGATCACCTAGCATCATCCACGTCAAAGGATTGACCGAATAAAGGAATTGACTTCATCGAAGAGACACCTCGTCAAAGAATTGACGGAAAGGAAGGGTCACCAAACATCAACCACATCAAAGAATTGACTGACTGAAAGAATTGACTTCATCGAAGAGACACCTCGTCAAAGAATTGACGGAAAAGAAGGGTCACCAAACATCATCCACGTCAAAGGATTGACCGAATGAAGAAATTGACTTCATCGAAGAGACACCTCGTCAAAGAATTGACGGAAAGGAAAAGATCACCAAACATCATCCATGAGGATTGAACTCTGTGGGGAATTCATAAAGGATGAGCACTATATGCCTAAGGCTGACGACTCTATTGGAGAGAATAGACAAACCCAGTCACTTGGGTAGATAAACACCAAAGTGAACAAAAACAGGTAAACACCAATTCAGGGTAGCAGAGATGCTAAGATGCTATGCATATGAGAGTGCGTGTATGCCACGCTTATGCTTATGTTGACAAAACAGACAAAAGGGAAGCGAGTCTGGAGATGAAATAAACATCTCGACAAGGATACCCAACCAAAATTCATCAGATTGGACCAATACTGGGGATGAACTTGCAGAATCGGTGGTTCTACTTCAAGATTACAAACTTCTCTGGGGAAGAAGTGATCCACTTGGGGTATATCGTCATGACTTCACTAGGATTTCCATCATGAACTGCTTTCTTTATTGAAGAATTTGCCAATATTAACTGAAGAGATAGCTTATTGGGGAGCGAACAAAGGATGTCACAAAAAGCTGAGTGGTTCTTCATAACTCATCTGCCCCCAGAGTACATGGTCTGTTAGAAGAAAATAACAAGAGGATTTTATAGAAGAATTGGCATACAAGGTGTTTCAATATCTTCCAACTCTTGGAGAGGTTCATCAATTTTGGCATAACTTCCCTAGATTAACTGTATTTACACAACAAGGTCCTTGAACTTGTGCTTCAGACTGGTTGTCGACAACTGGGGAGCAAACTTGCCCTTGTCAGCTTGGTTGATCTGTAAAGGAGATGCCCCAAGCAAATTGGCCTTTTGAGAGATTGCCGAATCTCGACCTGACTACTTCTGATTGACGGGTCTGTGAGGGTAAGTCATCAAAAGGATTTTACAGAAGAATTGACATACCAGATGCTTCAATATCTTTAAAATTTTAAAGGGAAATGAACCTCGGAATAACTGCCCCAGTCCAACTGTATTCAGAATACAAAGTACTCAGACTGTGGTAGAAACGACTGGGGAACAAACTTTCCCCTGTTGGTGGGTCACTGGAGTCCAAACTTGTCATAAGATGACCTCAAGAAGGCTTGCCATAATATTCTGAACTTTGAAGAGTTTCTGCCCCTGATTTAGTAGCTCTTGGGATGCTTGATCTATAGAGGAGATGCCCCAGACTGAGCCCTTCATCAAGTCAAATTCCCTAGCTGGCTGTATTGGTTGGGATTCCTTTGATATTGAATTGTTTTGCAAACAAGTATTGTTCATTAAAAATTGGCAATTTCAATGCAACATTCATGCAAGCTTTTGAAATCAAGTTTTATTGATGAAACACACATGGTGGAATGATTAAATCAAAAACAAAGTGGATCTAGTCATTTACGGAATCACAGATGAAGTGATCAACACACGCAATTAGTAAAGATCATTAGGAGTCAGGTTAATCAACCTTGCTGTAGTATGCTTTCAAAACAACCCTACCTCAATTAGGTCTTTTAAGGGTTGTAACGTGGTCTGGTTCACGGTTTTATGAAACAAAGGATAAAGGCTTAAAGTTTATTTGTCCCACCCAATCTTCGTGATGAGCTCCAATCCTACCCTCACTTAACTCAAGCTATACATTCAAGTTTCCAAAGGCTAGGAAATGAATTGGTGATAGTTGACGATGATTCAGACACCTTTGTAGTCATTGCTCCTTTACAACATTTGTTTATCCTTTAATGCTGAGGTTTTGAGACCTCTTCTTATCTTTGTCGAGGTTGTAAGACCTCTTCTTTTTGCTGAGGTTATGAGACCTCTTCTTTTCTTTGTTGAGGTTATGAGACCTCTTCTTTGGTTGAGGTTTTGAGACCTCATCTTTGTCTTCTGAGGTTATGAGACCTCGTCTTTTTGATTGTCACTTGATTTGAGAGAGCTGACTGGTGTCTTTTCATAAAGCGCTCACATTCGAATGCATAACCAAGTTAAAATGAGAACTACCCACCCCAAGGTTGAGATTTATGGGTTTTTTGTGAGGAAAGAAAAACTCCTACTTCTAGGCTCGAAGGTTAACGAGGGATTATCTTCCTTATTTCTCCAGTGTTTAGGAATTGAAACAATGCCTTACATCCTCGACAAGGTTTAATCGAAAGCATACCACAACAATTATAGATAATATTTTCATCATCCTCCCCAATCTTTGCTCAACAACAATTTGATAAGTGTAGTAAAAGAAAATTCTTTTTGTTTGTTCTTATAAAAATGAGTGAACACGAATGGATTGACCTAAAAAGATGCATAAACATTTAATTAATCTTGCCAATTTGAAAGTACAACAATGCTTATAAGTAAATATAATTCAAGCATGCAAAGGAAAATACAACAAAAATGATGAAATAGCCAAAAGAATGTCAGATTTCCTTTCTTGATTTGCCAAACCGAGATGATCATTTTCAGAGTTGACTATTGAGATCAGTCTGAGAATCATCTTCACATCCACTCTCAGCAATTTCGTCCACTTCATAGTCTGATGAATCCTCTTGATTAGGTGAAGGATTGTTGATTTGAATGCCTTGAGGCGTGAATGAGATCATATTGGAGTCAAGTAGAGTCTGAACCTTGCTCCTGAGTACCTTACAGTCTTCAGTTGAGTGTCCCTGTGCCCCAGCATGGTAGTCACATCGGACGTTGGCATCAAAGACTGGAGGGTAGGGAAAAGGCACTGGATCTATCTCCTTTGGCACTATCAATCCACTTTTGATTAAGTCTGGCAAGAACTGACTGTATGACATTGGCAATGGAGTGAAGTGTCTCTCTGGTTTACTTGGCCTTTGTCGAGCGTGCTGACGCGGCTGACCAACAAAAGAGACTCACTGGGGGGACTCTAAGGCAACACTGGGGATGGAAAAAATAAAGGGGGAAAACCCTACAGATCCTCACTGGGGTTAGGAGCTAGAGAGGTGTTCTCCACCGGGGAAAGATCCAGGGAGATGGACGACAGGTCCATATGTGACCAGACGACACTGGAAAAAAGACACATTCTTACTGGGCATGAAACCAGAAGGAAGACATGATTTCCACTGGGGGATCAATTTGAAATAAAAGGATAGACATCCGAAACAAGATTTTCTGGGGATTTCTTATACTGAAGAGTTCAAACGGGATCTTCAAGAAAAATCAGAAAAGACAGAGACATACTCTGCGTGTGCCAAATGATGATCAATCACAAGGACTTTCAAAGAGATATTGATAATGACTGAACCTCTGCTGGGAGCCAGATTAAAGTGCCAACAATGATTGGACTCAGAAGTGACATGTCAGTATACACCAATTTAAGTTGGACTGGATACCAATTTGAGTTGGTTTGCTAGCAAAGATTGGACTTTGGACACCAATATGAGTTGGGGCGAGATACCAATATGAGTTGGTTTTGGTGCCAGTATAAGCTGGATTTTAGATGCCAATATGAGTTGGACTGCGATACCAATATGAGTTGGTTTGCCAGCAAAGACTGGACTTTGGACACCAATATGAGTTGGACTTAGATACCAATATGAGTTGGTTTGCCAGCAAAGACTGGACTTTAGACACCAATATGAGTTGGAATTAGATACCAATATGAGTTGGTTTGCCAGCAAATACTAGACTTTAGTCACCAATATGAGTTGGGCCGAGATACCAATATGAGTTGGTTTGGGTGCCAGTATGAGTTGGATTTTGGATGCCAATATGAGTTGGGCCTGGGTTGAGGTTCAACAGCTGACCTGATGTTTTTGTTTATAGCTGACCAAAGTTCACATCGTCAAAAATAGTTGACGACAAGGAACGTGACATATCCGATGTTTTAAAGATAACGAAGCTTCTGAAGAGATAATCTTATGGAGAACCAAAGTGCTGAAGATTTTCATGACTTGAAGTTCTAAAGGCTGAAGGCTCCGAAGACCAAGTGATGAAAAATTCTGAAGACTGAAGTGTTCTGAAGATTATGGTTCTAAAGGTCAAGTGTTGAAGACTGTGAAGAAATCTTTCTGAGTGAACAAGGTTCTGAAGATTCTGAAGATTTGAAGCAGTGAAGATAACGGGTTTCAAAACAAGTGCTGAAGCTCTGAAGACAGATTCCTAATGGACAAGTTCTGAAGACTGAAGACTTGAAGATTTCTGAAGACCCTGTTAGAAAGTCTCTACTCATGCTTCAATTAATTAACATCAAAAGCCTCTGAAGATTTGAAGACAAATGTTACCGTTAGCAATGACTATACACCGAACTAAAAGACCTATCCCATCACTTCTTCTACAGTAAAAAGAAGATATGGCAGTACAACTTTCATCATTGCATAACGAATCTTTTCAAACAACCAACGACTCTTCAACAGCTATATTTTACTTGGATATTTAAAGGAAAGAAGAAAGCGCTTCTGGAAGTGTCGATGTGATGATAGTCTCAACGATCAGTTATCGTTGTTACACTAAACATTCAAAGCTATCACCATTAACACACGACCATTGTTGTTGAAGCTCAAAGATCATCATTCAACACAACAACAATCAATTGGAACAAAAGTTGTTGATGAACAGGACAACATTCCAAATCAGTCAAGTCATCAACCAACTATATCATCTATGAAGATCAAAGATTAGTAGCAAGGGAGTTGTTGCTCGAAGCTTGCTCAACAAAGAAGATGAAGAATTCTCAAGATGTTATTCAACTGTCAAAACATGTACATCTTGTTAGAATCATGTAGTTTGCAAGGATCTGTTGCTCAGATATTACTAGAACACTGAGTGTTCATTTGTACTTAAAATTAGGAGTTATCTGCTTGTTAAGAAGCATTATTGTAATCTCCAGAACAACTAATTCTATGAGAATTAGGATTCCTTAAGTGATCAGTGTGATTGGAGACTTGAGAAGACAATGGCTTGGTGTCGTTTTGGAAATCCTGAAATATGGTCAATGATAGTCATATCTCAAAGAGGATCAAGTGTGAATCAGACTCTTGTGAGATCACTGATGGAACTCATTGAAAATCCTAGAAGAATGGTCAGTAAACATTATATCTGTGAATTAGATCCCTGAACGTTTAGCTGTGAAATCCTGATAGTAGATCTTGCGAGATTGGAACCTATTAGGTCAATGTTCGTTATATTCATTAAGTTGAATCCCTGAACGGTTCATTGTGGGTTAGTCACAATTGCGGTTGTTCAGGTTGTTAGTCACCAGCTGTTGCCCGTGCATCTGTAATCTATGTTTGATTATAATGGATTAAGTCCTTGTGTTCAAGGTGAAATCACCTTGGAAGGGTGGACTGGACTAGCTTGGAAATGGCTCAAGTGAACCAGGATATATCGTGTGTTCTTTTCTCTTGCTTATGCTTTCAATTATTGTTTATGTTTCTGTATTTGTTATCAGAACCCTGCATGGCAAGTCAGAACCTTGCAACATATCTCTGATAAGCTTCCGCATTGCAAATCTGATTCAAGTGTCACTTATTCAGATTCTCCTTGTCGCTTATGCCTAATGCATAGCACAATCTAAATGACGCATCACAAAGTCAGAGTCTCTCATCGCAACTCTGATTTTCTATAAGCACGAGAACGATAAGATTTCAAAAGCTATTAAATAGTTAAAACACAATTCAAACCCCCCTATCTTGTGTCTTTCTCGCACCTTCAATTGGTATCAGAGCTCTGGTTCTGTTATTGATGGATATCAAACACTTAACAGTGTCAGAAAAAGATCCAGATATGGTATGTAGAAATACTCTGGGTAATATTTTAATCCACTTACAATTTCAGTATCAGCTCAGAAGATGACTGTGTACTAAATTGTAATCAAACAGATTAACGGAGCAAATCACTGATTCTTGAAGTTTTGCTATTGCCAACTACAAGATCTTCCTCATCAAATCCTTGAAGAAGATTGAAGAATTAGCTGATAAGATAGATTCATCAGATAAGAAGTAGTATCTGTTGAATGCCTATCGTAGAAAATACGTTTGGATAAACAACGTACTTGCTCAAGATTGAATCATCAGAAAATAAGAAATCTTGTTTGCTGAAGTTTATTTCCTTATGAGTTTCTGAGATGTTTTCAAGAAATGGATTAGTCCACCCTTGACTTTCTCATTTAGAGCTCATTAAGAAATTCTTCATGTAAAGAAGAAAGATTGTTGTTCTATGATTTTGAACTTCAGAATGAAGTCCGCAGAAGAAACCTTGCAGAAAACTGAAGAAACTTCAGAAAGAGGAAATCTAGAGATTCATCAGGAATCTAATTAAGAACAAATTCCGAGTCTTGGTAGACATAACATTAACGATTAAGTTCTGTTAACTTGAGGTTCTATCTCAGTTGAACTAATTGTAATTGGTCAGAATGTAATATGATATTTCTCTCAAAATTTCATGTTGTATAAATTCTAGAATCAGAAGATGCAACAACAGAAGTCATCTACTCGAAGCCAAAAATGATCTAAGTCTCTAATGTTTTTCAGAATGAAGAAAATTAGTAAACATTCCTTTCAGAAGTTGATATGCTGTAAATCCCTTGATGAGAATCGCAGGCTATGCTTGAATCGATTTGCAGGTCGTATGGAATTGGAGATGAAGATTTTCGTTGAATCGTAAAATCGACGAGAATCTGAAGAATTAATCTAATAAGTAAAGTCGAATCCCTTACAGGATCGTCGTTGGCATCTTCGCAGGTAAAGCTTATACTCTCTTTCAATTATCATCTCTAATCTTCACTTCTTCTGTGCGGTGTTCTACGAATCTCCGCCTCTTGCACTGTTGTTGTTGTGGTGATCAATTCTACAATTAAATTTTGTTCTTGGATTTGTAGATTGGAGCTTGGAGATGAATTAAGGATAATTGTCCAGGTTCACTTGATGATGAAGAATGGGTAGAGGTTTTCGCGAGTTCGATCTGTAGAAGAACTGGAGAAGGTTCTTGAAGATGGAGGTGGAGTATTGCAGAGATGTGAATTGGGAGAGGTGGTTCAGAGCATAAGAGGTTCAAGATATGATGGTGAGGTTTTTTGCTGATGAAGATTGAAAGGAAAAGAATCGAGGAGAATTGAAGTTAGTTCGAAGAATTTGTGTGATGCCGATGATGGTTTTAGGGTGAAGATGATGGAAGATAACTGAAGAGGATGAAGATAATCGAGAGAAAGATTGAAGAATGTTCAATATGTGTTAGAGTTTTTTGTTCTGCAGTTAGAGGGTTTTCAGTTATGAATTGTGGAGATTCTGTTAGTCTTTTCAGTTTTTTCTGTTAGAGATTGGAGGTTAGGGTGGTTAGAGGAAATTCTCTTTGTAACTGTTATTGAATTCTATTTCTGTTATGCTTTGAGAGATTGAAATCTTGTTCTGATTTTCTATTTTGGAATTTGTTATGTATTTTGGTTTTCTGTTAGCACTGCTATGTATACACTTTTCTGAAATTATGCTCCTGTTATAGGATGATTTATTACTGCTAAGAATATTCACCTGTTAATCATCTGTTATGTTGGTTAGTTCTAGAAACCCATGATAAATCAAAGGATCCCCTGGCCTTCACTGATCGCGTAGAGTAGCTCTTTGTACCTAATTTTCTTGGTAGAATAAGGAGGAAACTTCAAGTACTTAGCCCATGTCATTACACAGGGTGAGTTATTATCCGTTGATTCTGAATGCACATTCTCATTCGATGGAGTATTCACTGATTAAACCCTGCTCTGAATGCTTCCATTTGTCGTGTGATTCCATTATTGGCAGTTGCATCCAACACCAGGGATACGTACTCCTTTAAATTGCTGATATCATATATGTCATCTCCTGGTTTCAATGTGTATAGAATAAGCTTGTAAAATGCCACTGACATTAGGTCTATAGCCTTCGCAGCTATTCATTTTCTTTTCATCTCAATCAACATCTATTTGATGTTTCTTTGAAGAATAAGACCTTGATGATATCATATATGTCATCTCCTGGTTTCAATGTGTATAGAATAAGCTTGTAAAATGCCACTGACATTAGGTCCATAACCTTCGCAGCTATTCATTTTCTTTTCATCTCAATCAACCTCTATTTAATGTTTCTTTGAAGAATAAGACCTCCACATTTGCAGTCTAACTCTTTGTAATTGTCTTGACAATCACCCAATGCCATTGATACTCCTTAATCAACCTGTGAATTCATGGCAATATCCTCACGTTATGCCTTAATTTTAATGAACAACAAAACACCTTTACTTTGAATTCCATGATCACAGACTTGAACATTAACTTGAAATATACTTCAATATGGTTCCAAAGCAAACTTGACATGGCTTTTGAAATGTGGTACTAAATGTAGAACTTGTACTTTCTAGTAACAACCAATTGATATTGTACTTTGAAGTTGTCTTCCTTGAAATTGCCATCTTTTATTTATTCTTGTACTCCATGCTCATCTTTATGGTATCTTGGCAAGAAACCTTTGAAGATGATAGGACTTGAAGTACCACAAGAACACCCTTGACATGAGATCTAAAAACTCCTCCCTTGATAGACACGCCCAAACACAAGAAATGTGAAATCATCTTAAGACGTACATTGAGTGGAGAAGTAGTTCAACATTGAAGCCGTAATTCAATGATCCTTAGTGGAAGCACAATAGACGAAAACCCTGAGCCATGAGACAAAAATGAATCTTTTGTGAAATATGATGATCCAAGGAAACAAGACCTGCTCCAAGAAATGCCTATCTTAGCCCCAGAGCCATTAGGAGCTTGATTAACTGTGCCACTTTGAAAACCTAATCCTCAAATAAACAAGTAACCTTGTTGAGATGACTTGAAAGTGTATAACACTCTTTGTGGCTTGAAAATATACCAAGATTGGGGACATCTCCTCTCTCAATGCTTTGTACCACCTGTCCTCCTCTTGAGGACAAATCACTAATGACAAGACAATTCCTTTGATCCCTCGTCTTAGAAGACCAATGCAATGAATATGAGGTTATGACCTAATGGAGATGCAGATGAATGCAACGCATAAGCCACTGTTATAAGGCAATAAATATGAGGGCAAATTTTGTGGTGTTACAAGGACTTACCAGGGTTGTTGAGGGATGCATATGCTGATGTGTTACCGCACAAGACTCCTTGGGTTGTTCTCTATTTCTTGTCTATTTGTAGGGTGGTCATTGATAGGATCCATGCTGATTTTGTTGTAGCCCAAAAGGCATATATTTGATTTGTACTCGACTTGTACTTCTTTCCTTTATTGTTGAATGCATAAAGTTCTTTGCCAGCTTTATCTTTGCACCTTTACTTGTATGCTTTATGATTTCTGTCAACAAAGATAAGTTTAAGAATTCCTGGAATTTAAAACTTTTTTTTGCATGCATAGCATACATTCATTTGCACACATATGCATGTCCCTTCATCTAGAAAACCGTTGCTTATTCTGTCCGTCTTCAGCTTGTAGCAAGACGACGACTCGAATCGGTATTTCACTCGCTCAAGTAAATCCAGAATCATGGCTGACTTCGAAGTTGAGAACGCTGCTTATAAGGAGACACTGGCTCAACTCCAAGGTCAGATTAATCAGTTTCAGACTAACGTGGACGTTATCATGGAGCTCCTTCATGCTCGGAAGGACCCTGCTGCTGCTGCCACTGTTGTCGCAACTGTCACCGATGCAACCGTTGTCACTCCTGTTGTGACTATGTCTCCAGTTGTTACGGCTACTCCTGCTGGTGTATCTTCTCCTGCTGCTATTGAAATGCCGGTTGAGCCCATTATTCAGCCTGCTGTTCATCTATCAGGTTCTCTGTAACGCCCCGGTTTTGTCTTATTTATTTAATTGAGTCGATTTAATTATTTTCGTTTTATATTATTTTATTTTGGACTTTTATTTGACAATATATTATTTTTCATCGCTGTTTATGTTTTATCGCATTTTGAGAGTGTTTACGAGATATTTGAGCTGAGAGGTAAAATTGTCTTTTAGGGGTTTAGATATTTATATAAATAGAAAGTGGAGAGAAAAAGAGAGAAAAGAAAAGGAAAGAAAAAGAAGAGAAAGAAAAGGAGAAGAAAGAAAGAGAAAAGAGGAGAAAGAGGAAAATCGCGGGAACTCCGTTTCGAGCGCGATTAATCGGGTAAGGGTGAGAAGTTTCAATTATATCTTGCTTGTGTATGTATATGTGTTGTTTGTTGTAATTGTTTTGGTTGTTTCGCAACTTTTTGTATCGATTGGAATTAGGAGAAATTGATAGAAATCGATGTTTTCGCGGATGAAATTCGATAAAAACTGAGTAGAATACTTGTTGTTAGGTTTGGATCATGTTTTGGTTGTTATAGTATGTTTTGGAAGTGTTTGGGTGGAAGAAATGATGTATTTTGACCCCAAATGTCCTATGTTATCGCTGCTGGAAATTCTGGGTTTCGCAGGTTCGCATTGCGAGCCAAAGCGAAGGAAACAGCGAACGTTCGCTAGCTGTTCGCATTGCGAACTTTGGGTCTTTTTGCTTCTGCCACGGTTCGCTGGAAGCTTCGCATTGCGAACGTGACAGATGTTCAGTTTTTGTTTTCTTCATAACGTTTGATCCGTAAATCGGATTGAGGCACGGTCAGATGCGTTGGAAAGCTAATTCAATGCTATTTTTGATAGTGGAGTAGGTAATTATGCTTAGGCCATGGATTGATAAGAAAAATATGGAAAAGTAATGTATGTGTGTAAAGTGTGGTTTATGTTTCCACCATAACTCCCGAATCGCGAGTCCGATTGATGTGGGACTTGAGGCAATAGATAGATAGCTTAATATGCTATTAAATGGTGATGTTAGACCATAATTTAACCAATAATATTTGGTAGGGGATGATTAGTGGTTTCTAGGTTTTATTGTGTTTGTTGGTGTTCGATGTGATATGTTATCGTCATATAAATGTGGGTCTTTTGTGCTATCTATGTGACGTTGATGCATGTGATAATGATGTTGTTATGATGTGTTGTGGGTAGCCTTTGTGGTGTGAATCCCTTGTGGAAGTAATTGTGATTGCATGATTGTTGTGGTTTGTGGTTTGTGATGAAGTGCATTGTTTGAAGTGTTTCTAATGCATGAATAATGATGATGAGATAATTCATATGGTTGAATTGTGAAGATGCATTTGATTGTCATGAGTTCTTGTGTGTCAAGCATCATGATATGCATCTTGTGATGTCGTATGCCCTAGTGGGTGTGAGCGACGAAACGATTCCAGAGGGAATCCGCTATAACATCGTGCGCCTTATACAAAGAGGACTTAAAGCGATGATTATAGACGATCGTACGCCTTATACAAAGAGGACCTAAAGCGATTGGATCGTGCGCCTTATACAAAGAGGACCTAAAGCGACGAGCAACATCGTTTTCCCGACGGGGTGTTACATGAGTGGTCCTCAGTAACAAGCGATGATTCCAATAGTTCCTGAGTGAACTAGTGATGAGATTGATGGATGGATGGTACCGCATATGCATTGCATAAAGTCGTTGTGTCGGTCTCTGTGCATTTGCATAAATCATGAATGGATTGATTATGTGTGAGAATTGTGAATTGATTGAGCATGTGTTGAGATTTATGTTTGAATTGGTGAATTGATGTGCATATGTGATAAATGCATTGGTTGTGGATAATATGTTTTATGCATAAACATATGATATGTGACGTGGTGGGGTGTTTCCATATGTTATGACTATGGTGTGCCTTATGTGTGAATATGTGATTATGTTGGTATAGTTTATATATGCTATGTGGTAGGATTATTAGAAAAATGTTATGCATCTGTGGCGTGCTATATGTATTGGTATGTGATGTTTGTGGTGAGAATAACTATGTATGTGAATTTATATGTTTTGCATATTATTATGCAATCTTGATTTAGTTGTTATTTCTCACCCTTCTGCTGTGGTTTGTTGCTCAATGAGGCAATTGCAGATTTGTAGTCTTGGAGGCTTTTGTGAAGATTAGCCCTCCGTTCTTTTGTCGGTCTTGGTGTCTGCTATGATACGTAGCACGGGAGTCGAGGAACGATTATGTGATATATGTATACCTATGTTAGATTTATTTTGCATTACCTTTGTATGTATATTTTGATGTTATAAAACAATTTATGTTGTAAAACAATTCAGTTATGGATCTTTCGCTTTATTCCATAATTGACCTTTCCTTTTGTAAGGAAAAAGTTTCCCTTTGAGGTTATTCCATTTTGTGTTATGTATCAAATAAATGAGAAGGGATTGTGTTTTCTTTCTTTAATTGTGACATCCCTGTTTTCTGTCGGAAAAATAAATTTTTTATTTACTCTGATTTATATATGTATTATTTATTCGCGATGGGAATTGGGGTGTTACATTCTCAATCTAGTTCAAACAGAATGCCTGCTGCTTTTACTTGGGGCATGCCTCCGAATTACACTCCTCAGATTGAAAATAATGGTTCCTTCGTACCATATCAGCCCTTTATTATGCCCATGCCTAATGGGAATACTGCTGCATATCGGTGGGGTATGCCTACTCCGGTTCCACCTCTAGTGGTGAGTGATGATCATGAGAATCTTCACGTTCAGACTCGTCAGACTCCTGTGTTGACTAACATTGAAATACCTGATGAAGAAGAGCATGTGTATAGGGTTCCTCCTATTCATGTTCCGATTTCATCTCAAGCTGCTCAAACTGCCGTTCAGAATGTTCATCCTGGAATGTTCTACCTTGGGGCATCCTTAGCTGCTGTAGTACCTCCTCCGATTTATCCGTTTGGTGGTCAGATGGGTCAGAATGCTGGTCAGATGGTTAATCAGGGTTTGGTCTATCCTTCTCAGTTTGATACTCTGCAAGTACACACTCCGGCCGCATCTCAGCTGCCGAATCCTCAAATTCTTGTCAGGCCTGCTAATCAAGATAGACCTGCTGGTTACAAGTTGTTGGAAGACCGCATCAGAGCTATTGGAGGGTTTTCTGCTTTTGGCATGGAGGCCAAAGATTTATGCTTGGTTCCGAATGTCGTACTGCCGCAGAAATTCAAGATACCTGAGCTTCTAAAGTATAAAGGTTTGTGTTGCTGCGTAGTCACATCACTATGTACTGCAGGAAGATGGCATCCTATATTGATAATGATGAATTGCTAGTTCATTGTTTTCAAGATAGTTTGTCCGATGCTTCATTGGATTAGTACATGAGCTTAGAACGCCGCAAGATTCGTACTTGGAGGGATTTGTCTGAAGCATTCTTGAAACAATACAAATATAATCTTGATTTGGCACCTACCATATTACAGTTGCAGAATCAGTCTCAGCGCTCAACTAAAACATTCAAAGGGTATGCAGAAAGATGGCCTGAGATGGCATCTCGTGTGCGACCTGCTCTCTTTGAAAACGAGTTGGTTGGCATCTTTATGGGTACATTGCAAGGATCCTATTATGAACTTTGCTAAAATTGTAACCTGGCGAAAGGATTGAGAACGGGTTGAAGACTGGAAAGATTTCTGGAGCCGTTTCTCAATAGCCAGCTAACAGAAAATCTCAGAACAGTCAGTTAAAGAAGAAGGAAGGTGAAGCTAACGCTGTGATATCTCAAGGTTCTCCTGAGAATCAAGAACCCATGGCTCCCATGCCTTATTATCCATATCCATACATTGCTACTACACAATATCAACAACCTCCATACCAGTATCATCCGCAACAACCGGTTAAGAAAGCTCAGAATCAACAACAACCGCAACGTCAACAATAGTCTCAACAAAACAACATAAATCAGCAGAATCAAAACCGTCAGAACAACAACAATCAAGGAAATCGTAAGCGTCTGAATTTCGACCGAATTCCAGTACCATACACTGAATTGTTTCCTTACTTGGTTCACCAAGGGGAAATTGTTCCTAAGGAGATCACACCCACAATTCCTCCATTCAATCCAAAGCATATTCCAAAAGAATCTTGTGCCTATCACAGTGGATACATAGGACATGCAACAGAGGACTGTATTGTGTTCAAAACCAAGGTTCAAGAGCTCATTGACCAGAATATTTTGACTTTTACTGAAGAAGGTCCTAACATTCAGCACAATCCATTGCCCAATAATAGTGGACCTATTGTTAACATGATTGAGGATGATCCAAAGGCTGAATTGATTATGGATGTCGAAGAGGTAAAGACTCTGATGACTACGGTTTTCAAGAGATTGAATGAACATGGGATGTTGAAAGAGTTGCACGGCAAATGTCAGATTTGTGACGATAATCCCAACTAATGTCGAAGGCTGAAGGGTTGTGTCCAAATTTTGATGAATCGAGGTGAAGTTCAATCTGCCATATCTAAGCCTGTTGAAGAAGTCGCTGCTATCTAGCCGTTCACCATCGTCTATAGGAAGGTTCCTGTTGAATCTCCTAAGAAGAAGGTGCAACCTATCATTGTTTGCCCACCAAAACTGTTTCTGTATCAGAATTCTAAGGAGGTACCTTGGAGGTATGGGTCTACTGTGTTTTCTGGAGGTCAAGAGATAAGGTTTGCTGAGTCTGAGATCGTGAATGTTACAGCCACTGGAGGGATGACTCGTAGTGGACGGGTGTTCGCTCCGAGAGTCACTACAAAGCCTGTACAAGTTTCAACTGTTGTTCCTCCCAAGGAGAAGAACGCATCTGCAACCCCTGTTGTTCAACAAGGGGCATCCACTGCTATACCAGTGCCAGCTATTCCGTCTGAGGATGTTTCAAAGAACAAGGAAACACTTGATGATCAAGAGTTCCTAAGGTTGATTAAGAAAAGTGATTTTAAGATTGTGGATCAGCTAGGGCAGACTCAGTCAAGGATCTTAATCTTGTCCTTACTCCTGAGCTCACCCGCGCACAGATTAGCTTTGTTGAAAGTCCTGAACACTGCCCACATGATGCATGACATATCCGTCATCGAGTTCGATGATGTAGTGGATAATATAACTGCAAGCAGATACTTGGGTTTCAATGAATCTGAATTGCCTCCTGAGGGAGCTGCCCACAACAAAGCACTGCACATATTCGTGACCTGCATGGATGCCTTATTATCTTGTGTCTTAGTGGATACTGGTTCTTCCCTCAATGTAATTCCTTAGGGCACATTGAGTCAATTACTGGTGGAAGGGAGCGAGATGAGGCCGAGCGCCTTAGTTGTCATAGCCTTTGACGGTTCTCGAAGGAAAGTCATTGGAGAAGTGGATCTACCCATCAAGGTTGGACCGCATTTGTTTACCATTACTTTCCAAGTGATGGATATCGATCCCACGTATAGTTGCCTATTGGATCGCCCGTGGATTCACGCCGCCGGGGAAGTTACCTCCACTTTACATCAGAAACTGAAATTCATGTTTGACGATCAGCTGGTCATCGTCTGTGGTGAAGAAGATCTGATTGTAAGCGAGTTATCGTCTTTCCGATATGTCGAGACCGAAGAAAGCATAGCTGAGGTGCCGTTGCAGTGTCTCGAGTTCGAAGATGTCAGCTCTGCTTCGACTAGTCAAAGTAGATCACCGCAATTGACTTTGTCATCTGCCAAGAGTGCTAAAGAGACCATCAAGAAAGGTGCTTTTCCAGGCTGGGGGCATGCGATTGATGTGTTTGGAAAGCATAATCGATTTGGATTGGGTTATCGTCCTAGTCGTTAACCTGGTTCGCATGGATAGAAGCAGTGCAACTTGATTAAGTTCAGCAGCGCGGGTTTTCAAAAATGTGGCATCGTGGCATCCATTGATGATGCTGGTCTTAACAACCAGATTTCAAGCTTTGTGTGCAAGTGCCCGCCGGGTTTCAAGCTCAACAATTGGACATCTACCGTGATTCTTGTGGTTTTTCCAACAAACATGTAATGCATTTTTCTTTCTCATTCCCTCGTCCTCGCCCGAGACGAGTGGATAGCTTGTAAAGGGCCTCACGCTTTTGCAATATTATGTGATAAATAAATAAAAGTTTTTTGCATTCAAGATCATGCTCTTTTTTCTTTCTTTATTTTACTTTTTCACAAACAAATGGCAAAAGTTTCTTTTATTTTCACTTTTCAAAATAGCTCATTCTAAACATATTCATAAACATGCAGAACTAATAAATGCATTGATAACAACATGGCAAACATCCATTGTAATTATGGGATTCCAATTAACTAAGCCGAAGGAGATGGTGAGGAAGATTGTGAATTACCGGCTGAACTAGCAAGGCTCCTTGAGCACGAACATAAAGAGATTCATCCACATAAAGAGCCAGTGGAAGTTGTCAATCTTGGTACTGATGAGGTTAGAAGAGAAGTCAAGGTTAGCGTATCTCTCGCAAAGCATGTACACTCCGAGTTGGTCAAGTTATTGAAAGAGTATGTTGATATATTCGCCTAGTCCTATCGAGATATGCCTGGGTTGGATACCAACATCGTTGAACATCACTTGCCACTCAAGCTCGGATGTCCTCCTGTCAAGCAGAAACTAAGGAAGACTAGACCCAACATGGCACTTAAAATCAGAGAAGTGGTAAAGAAATAGCTTGATGCTGGGTTCTTGGCCACTTCTGAATATCCTGAATGGATTTCCAACATCGTCCTGGTTCCTAAGAAAGACGGGAAAGTCATAATATGTGTGGATTATCGAGATCTCAACAAGGCAAGCCCGAAAGATGATTTCCCTTTGCCTCATATTGATGTCTTGGTAGACAATACGACATAGTTCTCTGTCTTTTCATTTATGAACGGTTTCTCAGGATATAATCAGATCAAAATGTCCTCAGCCGATATGGAAAAGACTATCTTCATCACGCCATTGGGTACATATTGCTACAAAGTCATGCCATTCGGTTTGAAGAATGCAGGGGCAACATACCAACGTGTCATGAAAACCCTCTTACACAATATGATTCATAGGGAGATTGAGATTTACGTGGACGATATGATTGCCAAGTCCAAAACAAAAGATGATCACCTAGTTCATTTGAAGAAACTGTTTGACAGACTCCGGAAGTTTAGACTGCGGTTGAATCCTGCGAAGTGTACCTTCGGAGTTCGATCTGGTAAATTGTTGGGCTTTATTGTGAGTCATAAGGGCATTGAAGTTGATCCTGACAAGGTTCGGGCAATTCAGAACATGCCGCCTCCCAAAACAGAAAAAGAAGTCTGTGGCTTTCTGGGAAGATTTAATTACATCTCAAGGTTCATTTCTCACTTGACGGCTACCTGTGAACCGATGTTCAAATTACTAAGAAAAAATCAATCGGTTTAATGGAACAATGATTGTCAAGAAGCTTTTGACAAAATAAAATAATACTTGCAAGAACCATCGATCTTAGTACCACCGGTTCTTGGTAGGCCTTTAATCATGTATCTCACCGTTCTCGATGAATCGATGGGATGTGTATTGGGTCAACATGACGACACTGGCAGAAAAGAACATGCAATTTACTATCAGAGCAAGAAGTTCACTGATTGTGAGACCAGATACTCACTCTTGGAGAAAACTTGTTGTGCTCTGGTCTGGGCTCCTCGACGCCTAAGACAATACATGATTTGCCACACTACTTTATTGATATCCAAAATGGATCCGATAAAGTACATATTCGAAAAGCCTGTTGTCTCTGGAAGGATTGCTCGGTGACATATGCTGTTAACTGAGTATGATATCCAACATGTTACCCAGAAAGCAATAAAAGGGAGCGTCTTGTCTAACTACCTTGCTCATTAACCTGTAGAGGGTTATCAACAGATGAAGTTTGACTTTCCCGATGAGGATGTTCTGTTTATCAGAGACTGAGATTCCAGACCCTGACATATGACCCGAACCAGGGGTGCGATGGATGTTCGTGTTCGACGGTGCCTCCAACTCTAAAGGCCGTAGAATCTTTGCTATCCTCATCTCTCAACCAGGTTTTCACCTTCCCTTCACTGCCAGATTATGATTTGCATGCACCAACAATATGGCTAAATACGAAGCATGTATCTACGGTATTGAAGCTGCAATTTACATGAGAATCAAGATGAAATTCTGGTCAAGCAGATCACTAAGATGTCGGACAGGATGTCGTGACACTTGATCTCTGCTTCTCACATAAGGATAATGAGGAACAAAATACAAACAGCAGAAAGTAAACGAACACACAGCAATTGTTGACCCAGTTCGATGCAAATCACCTACGTCTGGGGGCTACCAAGTCAGGAATGAAATCCACTATAATAGTATTAATTAAAAGCTAAATTCCCTGTTTACAACTTCTCACTTAATCACTACCCGTGCAACTTCTATCTAAGACTCTCCTAGATATGAGACCCCTCTCAATTCCCTTTACAATCACCATGTGATAACAAATACTCAATGCTTAAAAGCTTAAGAGTGGATAATTTACAACAACCTATGTCGACCACATAGTATCAAAAGATACATGGGTGACTTACAAACTACACAAGAGACTCTCAAAACCCTAAACCCTTATGTTGCACCGACGCCTTTTTGTTGTGTGTGCTATCTCTTTTAGGTCTAGCAAGTCCTTATTTATAGACTCTTGCAGTATGGGCTTGGACTCTTCAATTAGGTCCAATCTTCACGTTTTGAATCAGCTGCAAGATCTTCACATAAAAATAGGAACAAATCTTTTATAGTTTCCTAAAAACTCTAAAATATCCTTTTTATGAAATCCAATTAAATCTGGACTTGCTCCTAATAAATCTCCTTGACCTGCGCATAATGATGAGGTATATCTAAAAAATTCTCATCAAATAAAATCAAATATGTCAAGAGATATAAAACAGCAGTGCCTGTTGTACCAGACAAAGATGTCATGACATTGTCTTTGACATCTGTCTGAAAATCACATAACAACAGCGCCTGCTGTACCAGACCAAGATGTCATGACATTTTCTTCATCATCTGTCTAAAAATCACATAACAACAACGCCTGTTGTACCAGACCAAGATGTCATGACAATTGATGAAGATGCTTCAACATCTTGCCAAGTATTATAACCACATCTATACTGATGACTGAGCAACCATGTCAGGACGTTGTAACCAACATCTTGCTGTAAACTTGTTTTAGCTAAAATGCAGCAAATCAAAGACCTAACACAAGATTCTTGAGGTCTATGGAGATTCTGGTTTGGTCATTGGCCAAATCAGAGGGAACTTTGTGACTCGAGATTCCAAGTTGGTTCCGTACCAAAAGCACATCGCGAAATTGATTCCCAACTTTGATGAGATCTCTTTTCATCATATTCCCAGGGAAGAAAATCAACTTGCTGATGCTCTTGCCACCCTGGCATCCATGTTCAAGGTCAAGTGGAAAAATGAAGCTCCTTCTATCCGCATTGATCATTTAAACGAACTAGCGCACTGTTTAGCAATCGAGGATGGGTCTGATGACAAACCTTAGTTCTACGACATCAAGAGATATCTGGAAAAATAGGAATATCCCGAGGGTATTACCATCACTGACAAGAAATCCCTTAGGCGGCCCTGCGCCAAATTCTTCTTAAGTGGTGGTGTAGTGTAGAAGAGGAATTATGATTCCGTGTTGCTCAGATGCGAGGATAGACACGAAGCAAACACAATCATAAGGTCCATACATGAGGGCTGCTAGGGTGTACATGCTAAAGGTCCTGCCATGGCAAAAAAGATCCTTCGAGCTGGGTATTATTGGATAACAATGGAGGTAGATTGTTACAACTTTGCCAAAAGATGTCACAAGTGCCAAATCTACAAAGACAAGATCCATGTGCCTCCTACTCCATTGAATGTTTTGACTTCACCTTAGTCATTCTCTATGTGGGGTATATATATGATTGGAATGATCGAACCGAAGGCTTCTAACGGCCATCGATTTATTCTAGTCGCTATCGATTACTTTACCAAGTGGGTTGAAGCTGCTTCTTACGCAAACATCACACGCCAAGTGGTTGCCAGATTTATCAAGAAAGAGACAATCTTTCGTTATGGCATTCCTAACATTATCACTGAGAAGGCAAGCAACCTAAACAACAAGATGATGAAAGAGTTGTATCAAGAATTTAATAACGAGCACCACAACTCTTCACCTTACCGGCCCAAGACGAACGATGTCGTCGAAGCAGCAAACAAAAACATCAAGAGGATTGTCCAGAAAATGGTTAAGACATACAAAGATTGGCATGAAATGCTTCCATTTGCACTACATGGCTACAGAACTTCAGTTCATACTTCTACTGGGGCAACTCCGTATTCGCTTGTGTATGGTATGGAGGTTGTTCTACCCATTCAAGTTGAGATTCCTTCGCTCAGATTCATCATGGAAGTAGATCTTGATGAAGTTGAATGGGTTCAATCCAGATATGACCAGCTGAATCTCATCGAAGAGAAGCGCCTTACAGCCGTTTGTCATGGTTAGTTGTATCAGAGACGCCTCAAGTAAGCTTTTGACAAGAAAGTTCTCCCTTGAGCATTCCAGGAAGGCGAACTCGTACTCAAGCGATATTTACCTGTTCGCTCGGATCCACGCGGCAAGTGGACTCCCAATTACGAAGGACCCTTTGTTGTCAAGAAGAACTTCTCAGGCGGAGCCCTGGTCCTCACCACCATGGATGGGGAGGAGTTGCCATCGCCCGTGAACTCCGACGTAATAAAATAATATTATGCCTGAAAAAAATGGATTAAGAGCCCGCTAGATTGACATCCGCAAGGACAGTCTAGGCAAAAAAGGGCGTCCCGATGGACAAAAAAAAAAGAAATGTCCATGCAAAAGTTAGGGACAATGAAAAAAAACAATAACAGCCCGTTAAGTCGAAAACCCGAAAGGGCGAATTAGGCAAAAATGGGTATCCCGGTGGACAAAAAATAGAAAAAATATGTCCAGGAAAAAACTAGGGATAAAGGCATTTGACTGTGAACACTTGAGCATATCTTCATCATAGTTAGACCTCAGACGGTAACAGAGCAGTCAAATCATCATCAACTGGTGTAAGACATTGGAACCTAGACTTATAGTGGTTGGTAGCCAATGTTGTAATCAATGCAAAACATAAATTCCCTTTTCCATTTACATTTGTTTCTTAATTTTATTGCAAATTTCCTCATCAAGAATTTTTGCATCCTCGTACGCATCTTATGTACATTTTTTTCACAATCAATAAAATGCATCTTTTGGTTACTCTATTGTTTTCTCTTTGGTATTTTGTTTGCAAATTTAAACGATTATTTGTGATCACATAATACTATAAAGCGTTAAGAATAATAAAAAGCTAAAACAATGGAGAAAGCATTATGCATTGCATATGTTACTGGTAACTCTTGCAGGATAATCGGTAATATCCATTGGCAAGCCTAATGCCCGACCAACAATGTGATGATTCTTTGAAGAAGTTATAGTTGCCTCAGCTGAACCATCTTTTCACCACCACGGGTCGTGCATCATTCCCAGCATGTCAAAACTGACACGCACCAGCAGTGGTACGACTTAGTTACTCGTCTTCCCCAAGCAGCGAAGATCATTCAGACCTTGGTAATTCTCTACATTAGAGGCAGTCAGGGTTGTCCATAGCAGAGTCAGTGGCAGTTTGGATATGGTAGTTTTCTGGGTTCATTCCCCCAGTAGAGTCAGTCATGATGAAAAGATTTACCTGATTCTCTTATCCCCGACTATAGCAGTGGTGATAGTCTAGAAATTTGAGACTACTCGGTTTCTTCCCCCTAGCAGAGTTGTCACCGTTTATGGGCCTTTCCCCAGCAGGATCTGTTTTCATCTGTGGGTCCTCTCCCCAACTGAGGATGTCGAGTTCGTTTTTCTACAGTCTCCGCCTAACCCGCCGCACAATACCTCGGTTTGCACCTTTGCATTGCATGATGTCAAGCATCATGTAGAATAACGCATACATGGCATATTGCATCAAGCATACTCCCTTTCATTAGGCATGTTTCATCTTCCTAGCAGATATCCAGCCTAACCTTGCACCCCTCAAACTTCAAACACTCTCAAAACTCTTCTTTCGTCGCCGTCGACCAAATTTTCGAGCTACTCTTTTGTTTAATCCCCTTTTACCTCGAATCATCGAAAAGCTGGCGCTATTCGTACATTTAAGTCCAAGAAGATTAAATAGGGGTAGATGTCGTAACCCGAAATTTGACATCTCCCTTTTGTCTTTTGCATAAGCATGTGCATTTGCATCACTGGCATACGTATTCGCATTTTTCTCTTTGATTTTGTTGCAGGAATATTCAGGTTCTCCAAGCCCGATTAATCGCATCGTCTCAAGATCGTCCCATCATCAAAACAAGCTCAAAGTATGGGTTTCAATGCTTATTCATCAAAATAAGAGGTGGAAAAACAAAACTGGGACTTCAGCACTTGTTCCTGAGCAATCTGGGCAAATTTTGCCTAAAGTAACCGGTTACTCAATATAGGATAACCGGTTACTTTGCACAGATTTTCTGATTTTGCTGCATTTTTGGGACATCAATTCTGCACTCTCTTTGTTCTTGGATTCTACATAGTTCTAGCAGCATGTGGAACATTCTAGACAATTCAAGACCATTCAAGACACTCCACTTACATTTATTCCAATACATCACTTTAAATTAAGTGCACCATGTTCCTTGATTTCCAAGCATGTCAACCTTTGATTTGAAGCTTACATTGGGATTTCTACCGAGTTAACTTCCTAACTAACCGAGCTAACCGCTTGACTCGTTGAGTCAAGTGTAACTAACTCCTAGCCTAATTCCAAACCACCCAAAGCTAGCTCTTAGCCTAATTCCAAACCTCTCACACTCCAAACCAAAACTCTATTTAAACAAACCTTAAATCATTATTCAAGGATCCTCAACCATTTCACACATTTCACACATTTCACACTCAATTCTCTCACATTCTCTCTGAATTTTTCTGGAACTTCTTCATCTTCATCTTAATTTACTTCCCAAACCTCACCATAGCTCTTCACCATTTAAGAATAATCACTTTTCACCTTCGAAGTGATTATTTCTTGAGCTTAATCTTAATCATCTTCCAATTCTACTTGGATTTATGGAGTTTTACTAGCTTTTGGATTCATCTCAAGTGTTTGCTTCAAGATTCAACGGTTCGAATTCGTATTTCGGAGTTTCGTCGCAATTTGCTCGGTTTCGATACGATTCGGCTATAATTAAATATTCCTCTGGTTTTCTTTGATTATCTTCATCAAGATTCCTTTGCAACAATCACTAAGCCAATTCTCCGGCTTGTAGGTTGGTAGCTCTCATTCATTTTACTATTTCGAATATTTTCGTATCATTCGCGATGTAGTTTTGATGATTTTTTGTGTGTGAATTAATTATGCCATTGCTTTATCCATGATCTTGATGTGTTAATTAATTCCATCACTGCTTATTTGCTATTTTTTAAGCTTGATTTTCGTGCACAAATTCATACCCTAGCAAGTGAGTTGGTTACTTTAAGTGCTTTTTCAAAAGCTATTTTTGCCACTGTTACAGTGGTAACTGGTTACTCAATAAAGGATAACCGGTTACTCTTCATAAATTTGCACCAGCGTTGTTTTTTTAGCTGAGTAACCGGTTACTCAATACAGGATAACCGGTTACTCTGCACAATTTTCCCCAGATTTGTTGTTTTCGAGCAAGTAACTGGTTACTCACTTTGAAGGAACCGATTACCACTGTAACAGAGTGCCTTTTTTAGAGTTTCTCAAGCTCACTTGCCATGCTTTCTTCCTCTAACTTCCATGGATTGATATGATTGATTTTTATGGATGTTTTAGGTGTTGTTTCACTTATTTTTGAAGCATGCTTGTGAATTTTCTGATGCTCGACTTTTCGATTTCATAATTATGCTCATTCTTGACATTGCATGCACATGACCATTCTTGCACAACTTTTATTCACATAATAACATTATTTGTGTTGCATTTTGGATTGTCATTTGGTACTGTTTTGCACTTTCCTTCATTGGCTTTGCATTAAGTTTGTTCTTCAAAAGGATAAACTTAATCTTGTATAATCAATATTGCACCCTTTGCTTTAATAAATTTTCAATTCATTTTGGAGAATTATTAGCATATTCCTCCCTTTTGATTAATTAATCGAAACTTTGTTTCGATTATTAATCTTCATGTTGGCACTCCTCTTTAGGATTCCTTTAGAGCTTTCTCTCTTTTTCCCTCCTGCGGAGTCGGAGTTTAGCACGACGCACTGGAGCACTGTACAACTTGGAGCTGTTACGCTGTTTGTTTCAACTTCTGCATTACACCCTGTGTGCTAGAGAAGGAATGAGAAGGGAGAATTCATACTCTCATTCTGACTACTTCAGGTAGGGGACGAATGACCCTGTTCCTGGCTTAGTCACCTCTATCTCTAGGCGATAGCGTACCTCCTTCCCCAGTCGAGTCGATCCTGGATCACTCTCACTCTTGCCTCTTTCAATCTCTCTTTCAATCAATCACCATTCTTGGTTAAGATCGTTGTCCTTGGGTTAGAAAATTCTCTTTGTTTCAATACCCTACTCCTTTTCTTGTGGCCAATCATTGCTTATTGATTCCCCTGAAGAGCCTCAATCCATTTTCTTCGTTTAAACACAGTCTTCCTGTTAGAAACCGAAACCCTTGCGGAGTTCACAACCTTCTCTTGGTTCCTCTCCCCTTTGTTTTGTTAATCACTGCCTGGCAGTTAAAACACCAATTTGCACTTCTTCTCAGTTAACCACAGTCTATTTGTTAGAATACTGAGTTTCCTCTTGGGTTAATCACCTTCTCTTGGTTAATCACCCATTTTGTTCAGTTAATCACAACCTGCCTGTTAAAATACTGAGCCCTTCGAGTTAATCACCTTATCTTGGTTAATCACTCGTTTTCTTTTCGTTTAATCACAGTTTTTTCTGTTAACACCGAGTCATCAGCGGTTAGTAACCTCTTTTGGTTTAATACCCCTTTTTGTTGGTCCAGTGCTGTTTGTTCAGTCAGTACCAACATCCCTTGTGGGTCACGACCTTTGCTTGGTCCCATACCCGTCCTTTGGGTAACGACCTTCGCTTGGTCCTACACCCGTTCTTTGGGTCACGACCTTCGCTTGGTCCCACACTCGTTCTTTGGTTGATCACAGTCTATCTGTTAAAACCTTTATCTCCCAGAGTTGCAACCTTTATTTTCCTCGGTTAACCACTATTTATCAGTTAATATACCGAATTCCTCTCAGAGTCAAACACCTTCTCTTGGTTCAGTACTCTCTACTTTTGGTTCTTCATAGCCTGTCTGTTGACTCCAAATCTTTTTCCCCACCAGAGTCGTCATTTCTTTTTCTTCTTCGGTTAACCGCTGCCAGTCAGTTAACATACCGAACCCTTTTTCTTTTGATCCCCAGTAGGGTCGCTTACTCTCTGATACCCAACACTCTTTGTTCTCTTATCCCCCAGTGGAGTCTCTTTTTCCTTTTTCTCTTTTATCTCATTGGTTTCGTCACCGCTCTTGTACTTTATCCTTAGCTCAGTTACTTCTTCTATTTCTTTGCACTCCTTTCTTGGTTTTGACACCATTTCTTTGGAATCCCCAGCGGAGTTTCCTTCTTTCTTTTTCTCTTGGTTTTGACACCACCTTTCTTTTTCCCTTTTCCGTCTTAGTTCTCCGAACTACGGAAGCTCTGATTCTGCATTCGTCCGAATGTATGATACGTAGGCACGAGACCGCGGCGATCTTGGCGAGCACCCTTCCACCTTATTCCATTCCTCCTTTCTTTTCCCTAGTTCCATGAACTACGTCGCTCTGATTTCCTCATTGCACTATGAGGATACGTAGGCACGAGGGCCCTAATCCTCCGCGAGTAATTTCTTTCTTTCTTTCTTTCTTTTTTCTTCTCTCTCTCTCTCTCTCTCTCTCTCTCTCTCTCTCCTTCTTTTAGCTAGAAGCCTTTAGATAGATAACCCATCCGAGCCTAGAAACAAGCGAAATGGTTCCCGTCGAGTACGACGGATGCGTAAGGTGCTAGTACCTTCCTTTCGCATAACCGACCCCCGTTCCCGTTTCTCTTCCCCTTGGGTTTTATCGATTTTTCCCCTCCCTTTGGGACTAAATAAAGTTCGGTGGCGACTCTGTGTTATCTTTGAGTTTGCGATTCACTCAAGTATAAACCAACCATCTTCACCGACTACATGATCTCACACACAAGCATGATTGTATTCAACAATCACAAGTCCACATACGCCTTATTCTCAAAGTAACACAAAACCAACTCATGTTCCATATAATGTCTCAACTTTCCACTAGACAACTACTTGTCAAGGATGAACACCTAGGCATCAATTACACAAGCATTGTCATCTAAGTTATCTATCAACTCCTAGTTACAACCCTAGGTCTTTAATTTGGATTGTGATACGTTTTCCTCACTTTTTCATAATTATTTTTAATCATATAATTGTCATTTTAATCAATCCACCATCCCCAAATCCACATGCATATTACTCATAATAATCAATGTAAGCAAGACATAATAACCATACACATGCAAAGGAACAACCAAGCAAGCATCAAAATAAAATGTGGAAAACCCTGACATGTTCGCAGTGCGAAGGCCAGGCGAGTTCCTTCGCCTTGAGTTCGCTGTGCAAACTCTGGGCGAGGCATAAAAAGAGATGGCAGTAGCAAAAGCCCTCAGTGCTCACAGTGTGAGCACCCAGGCAAATTACTCGCTTCACCCCGTAGTGCGAGCATGAAAGTCGGTCATGTTCTCTTGCAGTTCGCTAGAGCTCGCAGTGCGAACCCTACGATTTTTGCAATCTGTCTAGTAGAATAGGACAGTTTCAAAGGGGTTTTCAACCCCAGTCTTACCCAAACTCAATCCATCGTTAAAATTAGCATATTCACGCATGGAACAATATTTTAACCATAATCTCACATCAATATCATGAATCATATATCTTTCATGGAAATGGAACAAGAACACCCTAACCTAACTTTTTCCATTCTATCGAAATACTTTAACCTTGAGTTTCTACCTAGAACCCACCTCTAACACAACATGAAGAAGTTGTTAATGATGAAGATGAGATGATTTGATGAAATAATGGTGAAGTTCCAAGCTTTTCTTCCTCTAGGGTTTCCTTCTTCTTCTTTCTCTTCTTTCTCCTCTTTCTCTTAAACTTCTTACTATCTTTCTCTCTATGTTGCAAAAGTGAGAGGAAAAGAGAAGGAAAATGATATAAGAAAAATATCATTAAAGTTAGTAAGACTAACTAGGTTAAATGTCAAAAATTGAAGGTATCCAAAATTTCTCTAAAGTATCAATTAATAAAACCTCAGAGTCAGATAATATTAATTAAATCAATTCTGAGCTCATCAGTTATTCTAATTACCTCAACAGATAACTCTCACAGCACACCGGAACCTAGTACATCTCAACTAATATTATCTAGAGCATTTTATCAAATATGGGGTATTACAATTTATATGTTTTATAATTCACTATTCATTAATCAAAATACAAAAAAATATGCCTTTTCCCTTTTGTTTCTTTTGCAAGGTAGGGTTTGGAATCAAGAGCATCAAGTGATTGTCTCCTTAGCTAAGGTTTGAGTTCTTCAAGTCAAGGTGTGGTCAACCATTGATTATCAAAGGATATTCATAAAAGCGTGACCTCTAATCTCAAAGCATAGGGTCTCGAGCATTATTCAACTTCATTTGATCAAAGATGTTTCAAAGAAGGAATACATTATAGTTCAAAGGCCTTTAATCATAAGTCATGTTGCCAACTTTACCATCTCATAACTTTTTGCTCAGATATCCAAATGAAACCTTTCTTTTTGAATTATACTCTATGTTATTATGTGATCATTTAGAAAAAAGAATGAGAGGCAATGGTCAAGTCTACACAATTTCACAATGGTTTGAACATGGCTACTTGGAACTGGATTTTGCTTGAAACCAGTTTTGGCAACTCACTCAATTCTAAATTTGAAGCCAATGTTTGCATGTGGTTTAGACCTTTTAAGTGATAATTGCTGAGAAAAAAACGGCATGAAATAGCAAGGTTTTGGCTGCATTTTGATTGACTTTCGAATTAAGTTTTCATCATAATTTTTGCACATGGTATCACATGGTTTGCAACCAATTTCCGCACGTATGAGATTCATTCACCTCAGCTATAAATAGAGGAAGCTTTTGCACTCAATTTCAAGCTTGGATAACCCCTCAAACCTTTTCTCAAACTCAAAAATTCCACTAAAATTTTGAGAAATTATTTTCGAATTCTAAGCAATTTCAGCTTCTTTTCTTGGTTCCATTAGCACCTTCGGCATCTTCTGAAGATATTGCAACAATTCCCAAGCCTTGAGAGCCTCTGAATCGTGCTAACCAAATCCACCTTGCAACACCTTCTGATTGTGTTTGGACAAGGTACTTAGAGGCTTCGTTTTCACTCAAACAAGTTACCACAATGTAGTCTGACACTCTCTGATTCTTCCCCTAACTTATCTTTCTTTGATTGATTGTATATGGCATTTAATTATACTTTTTGTGTTTTCATTTTCCTTGAGTTTTCTCAAAAATTCTCCATGATCACTTTCAATAAATGAAAATGAAGTATATAGTTGAGATTGCATTGATGAGACAGTCATAATGGCACAGGTTTCATGATCTCACTTTGCCATTTGCCAAACTCTAGTGAGCAACTCACCGGAGGTGCACAATGGTGGCATGAGCTTGTTTTATTTCAAATATGATATAGCATGTTATTTCACTCAAGGTACACCATGTGCTTTAAGATTTAAGCCCTCTGATGCGCTTACTTCATCATAGTTGACTAGATGTAATGGCTGATACTTTTTCCGTATTCATTTCTTTTTCTTTATTTTCATTTTATTTGATTTTCTTTTATAAAAAGGATTTTAAATCAGATGTTCATCCAAACAATTCACAAAAATATTTTCTATTATTTTACATCTTGTGTAATTTTTTTTCCCAATTTTATTTTATGATTTCCTATTTTTCATTATTTTTCTCATATTTCATGCATTTTAATTGGTTTAAAAATGCTTTTATGCATTTAAAAATTCTCAAAAAATTATTACATGTTATTTGAATTGTTTTTGAGTTTTCATAATTTTCTTGACCATTTATTTGGTGTTTTGAAGTACTTTATGGATTTTCTCTTTGATTTTCATTTTAAAATCATTTTAAAAATCATTTTAATGCATTTTATTTGTTTATTATTGCATTTTTAATATTTTTTGACTTCTGTTGACTTGGATTAGGTCTTGATTGATCAAAATCTTCCTCAATCTCATAGACTTTGGATGTTGATGATGTTGGATGAATCTTCATCTATTCAAACTTATTATTAAATGATCATTTGGATCACTTTTAGTACTTTGGGTTGATGATAGGTTTAGTACCTTAATCCACCAAGAAAGGTGATTGAAATTGATGATAGATGAATCTCAAGTCATAGTTCAATTTGGTTTCTCTCTCTCATTCTCCTTCTTTTTCTTTTTTCTTTTTCTCTTGATCAATTGTATGATTTAGTGTCCATTCTGTTCATTAAGTTTGGATTGATGCTTGATGATCATTCATCATTTCAAATCTACCTTCAAATTGATCATGGATCATTTGAAGTACTTTGGATTGATGCATAAGTTTGTCCTAGGTTATCAGGAAGAAAGATTGATGTAATGGACCAATCTCCTTGCCTTAGTGCTTGATCCCTCATTGGTTTTTACTTTTGCTACATGTTTTCGGAGTATGCTTATTATCATATCTATAACATGTACTGTACATAAATTTTTATTGACCAGCCTCCCATTGTATGATCTTCCTAATAAATTATGCTACGATTGCTTAACATAGCGCTAAATTTTTCCTGAATCTATTCATTAACTCTAACTTCAATACTAACATTATTATTGTGATAACTTTACTTTATGTCATTCAGTTTTCTTGCCATTTAATTTTCTTATCATTTAATTTCTTTCTCTTTACTTTCATGCCTTTATTTTTAGCATTTAAATTTCATATTGTTTTTATTTATGCTTCTTTTTCCTTTTTCTTCTTGGGCATTTCGTTTTCTTTAAAGAGATTAATAAAGGAAAAACCCTAAAAAACTTGGTTCTATAATCTTTGGACTAATAGTTACTATCCTTAGCTTGACTTGGTGTTAAACTTTTGACTTATGGACTTTGGTTACTTTTCCCTATGCTATTGGATTCATCTTATACTTGGACTTTGGGTTGACCTTTGAAGACTTGACTTTGATGCATAGCTTTGACCTTATAGCAATGGTTTTTCTTTCAAATGTTTCTTGTCTTGTCTTGTGCTTACTTGTTGCTTATGGCATACTCCAAAGGAATGGAATGTCGGTTTTGACTCTTGTCAAATGCTTGCTTATTTTGGTTAGTTCACAAAGCACACACACAGGCTTCCTCTTGGGCTACCTTACAATGAGATTTTTTATTTCTTGCTATTTATTTTATGCACTAGGATAGTCTCTTCATCTCCTCCCCTTCTTTAATTTTCAAAATCTTCTTCCGTTTTCAAAAACCTTCTTGTTTTCAAACTTGAACAACTTTCTCAATAAACCTTGACTTTGTCAAGTGATTTTAAAAATATTTTTCTTAAATAAATGCTAAGACATCTTAAGCATATCAAACAATTTCAAAAGACTTAAAAAAGCACAAAACTCATTCAAATGTTTTGTGCCTTTCTGCACCTTTTTCCTTTTAAACCTTTCCTAAGGATAGTCACTAGTTGTGTTCTTGTAGCGATGCAACTCCTATACTTCCATAATCATGTAGAGAAATGATGGAATTTTCCACTTAGATGTTGAGTGATAGACTTGTTGATTTCAATCCAAGCAAAAATCATCCATCTCAAGATGATGCAAATGCTTCTTCCTCATTAATTATGGGTAGTAAGTTGAGTTTCCACTAGAATATGACGAAATGTCCATTTATTTAAAATCAATCAAAACAAACACTTTTGTTATTGTTACCACGAACTACGAGGTTTTGATCCTCCATTTAACTTTGTTGGTACGTAGGCACGAGATGCAGGAAGTATTGTCAAACAAAAAATATTAAAAAATATATCTCTTCTCATCTCC
This sequence comes from Lathyrus tuberosus, assembly GCA_022829125.1. Taxonomy (NCBI): domain Eukaryota; kingdom Viridiplantae; phylum Streptophyta; class Magnoliopsida; order Fabales; family Fabaceae; genus Lathyrus; species Lathyrus tuberosus. The sequence goes on from JALAZF010000078.1 coordinate 9,932,038, forward strand.
CCATGGCGGTACCCCCTTGGACTTTTGTGCATTTGATTCTCTTTCAATGTTGCTCAATTTCTCGAACTCTTGCATCCTTTCCATAAAATGATTCGGCCAAGTCTCGCCTTTTGTTGAATGAGTCGTCCACTCCGGTGATGTAAGTGGTATAGGTCATCCCAGATTCAATTAAACTTGAACAAAATGACTTGATTTTGAAAGCCACCTATTACACATAATATGATCATTTGGATTTTGAGGTGGGGCGTTGCGCAGGGGAAAAAGGTTTCCGAGAATCCGTATCGTGTCAGATCAACACACACTCTATCATACAGACAAGCTATTAGGTGACCCATTTTAGGGAAGCGCACCCATTTCCAAAAATTGTCCTCTTTTTCACTCTCAAAAAATGAAAACCCAACAAAATATGTCTTCTCAGTTGAGGTTGTAGTACCCCAAATTTTGACCACTTAGATTTCCCATCATTGTGAAAATCATCATCACAATATTGATGAACCATCATGCTTCATCAGTCTCCCCAAAGATGGGTGAGCATCTAATACAATCAAAATTAGGGTTTCAAGCCCTCTCTGAGTGCTTAGACAAAGGATCAATCAAGAAATGACATGATCTTCAACTTGTCTAATCTCTTAAACATCCACAATGGATCAAAAAGGACTCCCACTTCAAGGATTAAGCACAAGGCTGCTCCCTTCTAGGTGGATCAAGTCTCAAGATCGACAGTGTCACCAAATTAGGGTTTTGGTCGACCAGGGCCTCCAGATGGAAATTTTCATCTGGGCACAAGGCAATGATCCAAAACATAACCTAGTATACTTCATGGAACCTCATGAACCCATGCATCAAGTCAATTTTGCCTCAGGGGATGCATTCATAAAAAATCAGGAATTAGGGTTTCTTGACCTAATTCACCCCTAAGTTGACTTTTGGGACAAACCATGAGCCAAGACCTCAAGAGATGATTTGAGGGTCTCTAATATACCATATTGATCCATTTGGAACAATGGATTGATCCAAGAAGCTTGAGCAACAAGTCTCAATTTCATCTGCACCACAATTAGGGTTTTAAGGGAAAAGTCAACTGTAACTTTGACTTTTGACCAGGACATGCTCCCAAACCCTAATACATGATTGAATATACCCTATGACACCCATGGAACATGTCCATCAAGTTTGATTTAGGTCAAGGACATGATTTCTTGAAGAATTGCACAGTTTGGAATTCATCTGATAAAAAGTCAACTGTGCACAAAAGTCAACTTTGACTTTTTGAGATTTTTCACCAAAATGGATTTTTAACCCTAAAATGATGTTAATGTATGATTTGAATCATCATTCATCAAGAAAAATCAAGAAAAGTGAGATAACTTGTAAAAGGGATAACCATAAAACTTAGAAATTTTTCTAAGTTAAAAATAAAGTGGCAAAGGTACCAACTTTGGAGGACCATAACTCCTAAACCACAAGGCCATTTTTTCTCATCCAAAGATGGATTTGTAGCCCTCATTATCACCTACAAAAACTTCAACTACAAGTCATTCCAATTCATTAAGGATTTTGAGTTATGGAGTGATCAAAGTGGCTGAAAAGTGAAAATGTCACTTTTTCCAACACTTAGTGAAATTTTCACTAAGTCAGATTCTGCTTCACTTTTTGCAAAATGTAGGGGGATTTTTCACTTGGAATCAAAAGAGATCAAAACCAAACTTGTTCAAACAGTTGTTGTATCATGTAAGAGCTTTCCAAAATGGCCAAGAACATTGCCAAATTCAACCTACACCATGAGATACAACATTGCCAAGTTGCCTTGCTGAAATCTGTCAAGGCAAGGCAGAATTTGCAACTTTGGTCGATTTGCCAAAATCAGCCAAATTCAATTGCTCCAATCCACTTGGACACCTCAGAGGATTGAATCTAAAGGGGACAATCACTGAGCCAAGCCTCCAAGGTCCAAGGAACAAGGAATAGCATGTTGAACCTAGAGTTGCCAAAATAGGGACAAGACTTCAAATTTGGAATGAGGCATTCAATGGAACCATCAAGGTGGCATGGACTAAGCCATTCTCATCTGAAATCAGTCAAGACTTATCCAAGACCAAGGGGACCAAAGCTCTGTGCCCTAACCTCTAGTCAATGGCTAGAGGAGACTTGGATTTTCATTTGCCAACATTGGCAAAACCTACTTACCAGCTGCCATGCACTATTCCTTGCAAAACAAACTTGCTCTACTATAAATAGAGCTCAATTGTGGTCAGTTTGAGTACACCAAAGCCATCTAACAGATGCTTTCCTCAAAATCTCTTTCTCTTGGCAAAAATGCCTTTCTTAGCAAGGTAGCTATCAGGTTTTGAGTTTGAGAGCAATTCCAATCAAACCAATCACTCACACACCTCACATACATCACATATGAGCTGATCAAACACTTAGATTACTTCTGAAACATCAAAATCTCAAAATCACTTGCCATCCACACAAGTTTGAAGTGAAGTTGCAGCTGAGATGCCATAAACTGATCCAGTCCATTTCAATTCAATCCAAGTGTTCAAACACTCTCCATATGGTGTAGGGAAGCTGCCCAGATCATCACCACTCATCTGTAACACCTCCAACTCAAAATCACATCTGCTCTTGCTGTCACGACTTGGAGGTAAGCACATACTTGGTCATCTCTCAATCTATGCATATTTCCTCCAACAATAATTTGGCCATATGTTCATAATCATGCATGGAATGTTTTCCCTCAATTAATTGCATTGTTTGAATCGTGTATCAAAAATCCTAGCCTTCATGCAGAAATTAGGGTTCTTGAGGTCTCTTCGTGATTTCTTGTTGTATGTTTAATTTAAATGAAATTAAAGTACATATACATGATCGTGAGGTTGAGGCGAGCATAATGATATGTGGATTGCATGATATGATTACGTATTCATGGAGATTGGATAGAAAATGCAAATCTGAGAAACCAAGAACACGCGCGTGTTCTTCAGCTTGTTCTTGGCGCCATTTTTCATATATTCAAAAATTTGAATTTTGTGATTTTGTTTAATTGATTCAAAAATTAATTTCTCTCTGAGTTTTAATGATTTTGAGTTGATTCTTTTTTTAATAATTCACAAAAATGTTAAAATATTTTATTTTCACAAAAAATCCCAAAAATATTATTTATTTCATATAATTGATATTTTTGCAAAGAATTAATATTTTGATTGTTTTTGGCATTTTAAATATTTTTTCTACATTGATTTTGCAATAGGAGCACCAGATAGGAGCACCAGATACAGTCTTCTCTTCGGCTGTCCTCCTTAGGAATCGTCAAGAAGCTCTACTCCCCAAGATGAATGTATTCTCCGTGAATGGCATCTTTGAGTTTCTTCCAAATTCTCGAACTTTCCTGACTTGATCTATTCCTTGTGGATAGCTTGCCTTGAATGTCTCGAGGTTTGGGTACCCACTACGGTCATAATCTTGGACCTTAACTAAAGAACCCTCTTTAAAAGTTAAAAGTCGCTGGATAGTAAACCTCGCACGTTTACCAGTGGTTTTTATCTTTAAAAGAGTATCTCTCCTAATGGAAAGGAGATGATAGACCCACGGGCTTCTTAAAAGCATCGGCCTCCTCTTGGGCATTATTCAAGGACCCTACGGCTTCTTAGAAGTATTCACAGCCTCCTCTTAGGCTTCGTATAATGATCTCTTCCTTCGGGAATGATAGCCTCCTCTTGGGCTTCGTACAAGGACCCATCGGCTTCTTAAAAGTTTCCAGCCTCCTCTTGGGCTTCGTACAAATTGTCCCGACGACCTCCTAGAGGTATAGGAACAGAACCTAGTCATCCTCATAGAACAATCCTTTCATAGAGTCTACTACTGTTTCTCAAAGCATAGTACAAAAGAAAAAAAAACTCAAGACTTGGACAGTCTAATCTCCTTGGATTTCCCGCAGACTCGGACAGTCTCAATACCCTTTGGATTTCCCGTTTCCTCAAAGAGAAGGAAATATCCCTGATCCTCAAATCAAATCCCTGAGTACAGTGTTGCTCATATAAGAACTGATTTTCTCTTTTAAAATCAGTATATTGGATCTGTCACTCAACTGAAACAAACCTTTAGCCTCCATCTCGGGCTTCGTACGAGATACAAAAAGACTCTCTTGTTGAGTCAAACTTTTAGCCTCCATCTCGGGCTTCGTACGAGATACAAAAGGACTCTCTTGTTGAGTCAAACTTTTAGCCTCCATCTCGGGCTTCGTACGAGATACAAAAACACTCTCTTGTTGAGTATCAAAGACTCTCTCGTTGAGTCAAACTTTTAGCCTCTCTCTCGGGCTTTGTGCGAGACACATAAGAGACTCCCTCGTAGAGTCAAACAAACAATCGCCTCTATCTCGGGCTTTATACGAGATACCAAAAGACTCCATCGTCGGGTCAAAAACTTTTAGCCTCTCTCTCGGGCTTTGTATGAGACACAAAATAGCCTCCTCTTAGGCTTTGTATAATGATTTTCCTAACGGAAATTAGCCTCCTCTTAGGCTTTGAGATGACAAATTCTCTCTAAAGTCGAGGTCTTTCAGCTTCACGTCTTGGGATTTGAACAAGACACAAATAGACCTTTCAGCTTCACATCTTGGGCTTTGAACAAGATACAAACCACCTTTCGCTTCACGTCTTGGGCTTTGAACAACGCACCAAAACACCAAAAACACCCATTTCCTCCCATAGAATAGGAGGAACTACGAACGCTCTGATTTCCCTGTTTCGGTAAACGGGAATACGTAGGAATAAGATCGAAAGAAAAGTTCTTAGCGAGCGCAATCAACAAAAAACCCAAATCCCATATCTCCATCAATCAAAAGCAGTAATTCAAAAGCATCAGTCCTAACATCCTAACCCTTGTTCCCCGCCAGAAACATTAAGCCCTAGAAAGAAAGAAAACCGTATTGGCGAAAATACAAATAACCAGTACAAAGGCCCCCCCACATTGATAGCATCCGTAACCTAACAGACCGCTGTTTAAACTCAGTATGCAAAGCAGGGTTAATTGGAGACATCTATTTCCCTTCCTTATTCAGCTCACAATAGGATAAAAAATGAATCGACCTGTAGTTCAAAGCTCAAACCGCAGAGAGCGACCAACGCTTAAGAACCGTGTCCAAAATCGCTCGCTACAGAAGTAACACCAACCATCTCTAATAATGGAAGCCTATACTTGTTGTTCTTGTTGGTTGAATCAAGTATAAGTTCAATAGGAAACGTGTTGAACAACTTTATGGAATTAGGATGACTCCAAAATATATCTCTAACAGTAACTCCATTCTCGCACATTTGATACCTAGACATGTAACTGTTATCATCCAACAGTTTCAAGAGTTGTTGCATTTCAGTTCTATCCCCCCTAAGCACCTTGTTAGTTTGGTACCAAATATTATACACTTGCTTGATATTTTATATATTTTTGGGTCTTTTCCGTTTCAATGTTGCATGTATATTTTCCATTTTAGCAACGCATTCCTTCTCTTCCGGCATGAACTGACACACACTAGGATTGTCGGCTAATTTTTCACACAAATCATGATTATGTAAACCACATACGACATTAAGTCTCCAGTTTTCGTTTGCCAACAAGTAACCACACACCTTAAACGGACACTAAAATTTTCTTGAACCAGTGTTATCTCTTTTAAAATTCCAGAGAAGAGTATTAAATTTCCTGCTTCTTTCGCACGTCATTGTCAACAAAGTGCATCTTTTATCCGAACCATTATCGGACCTTCCAATAACCACACTAAATTCAAGTTTGGAGGACTCCATACAAATCCATTGAAGCATTTGATCACGAGATTCAAACTCTTGCTCGTTTTTAAATTGGTTTCCAACATCTACCGCCTTCACAACAACACCTTGAACATTCAAAGAAACAACTTGTTTTGAGACAACATCGGGGTGCACCATGTTTAATGAAAACAATTACAACATAACAATATATAAGTGCCACTGCTGAAAATAGAGTTGGAAAATGAACACATACAAGTTTCAGATATGCATTTTCGAAAAAGTTCATACTCATTCCGAAGATACATTTCTGGACATAACGCCTATTATTTCAAACAAAATACATGATTAATGTGAGCAATGCAGTGTGAAATAAAAGATCTTTACCTAGAATTCTAACTTCTTTTACTCCATTTGATGTGATGAACAACAGATTCGAGATTTAGAGTGAAAAACGAATTGAGAATGGAAGGGTTTTGGTGAGGGTTTGTAGAGGAACACATTAATGGCAACAATGACTGTGTGACCGTGCAACTTTGTCTTTTATCAAATTATTTCGGAGATGTATCTTTGGAAATATCTGACATGCAAATGTGGCATAATATTTCAAAATCCTATCCAAACTTTGAGAGACGTGGCTCCGAAATTTCTACTACACTGCTCAATTATGAATGTATTTCTTGAAATATTTTGGAGATGCATCTCCGACATTAAAAAAAACAAAATCCCCATCTTATAGGGTCCCACTCAGAATGACTTGCGTTGAGTGTATATTAGATGTATCTGAAGATACATATCCAATAATTAGGGAATATTTTAAAATTTTCGCATGGTACATAGGAAGCATATAGGATGCATTAAAAAATGCTCTCAAAAAAACAACTAGCAGACACTGTCAAACTAAAAAAGTAGGTAGTATGTGAGTGGAGGCCCAAAACCAAAGTCGTTTGATCAAAAAGGAAGACATGATAACAGCGTGGTGGTGTAGTAAATGGGTTCTATAAGAGTTTATGTAAGCACATGAAAGATTTTTGGCAAATATAATTTAAGACTTGACCTTACTCATGTGTAATGCACAAATACAATGGAAATGATTAAGGGGTATTTGTCTTCTTAAGACAAAATGAATTGGAATTAAGAAGAAACAAATCTATATCATCAAGTTGATGGAAAATTTAATTCTTTTAGTTTAACCGAACATTTAAAAAAAATAGCCAAGGCTAAATAGTGGATTTGTGTTGAGTCGATGTCGTGTGAACTGTGAAGTAATTCCACTTTTTGTTTACAAAGTCAGTCAATGAAGACATTTCGTGAAGGGCAATGACAAAACATACCCTAGAAAGAAGGTTCATGTCACTTACAGTTGTTCATGCTCATTTATGTCTCGGTCAATGAGTCAACTACGCTATTGGAGTATTTGAAATCTATCAAAAAAATTAAGAAGATCGCACAACTACAAAATTGTCAATAAAAGCTTGAGTATTCCAATACTTTTTACAAAGTATGTGCACCCTATATTTCATTGATGTTAAAACACAGATGATATCATAAATCAGTCAACAAATCGACATAAATAGAACTGCTTTGAAACTTACTGGAATTAAAGAAACGAAGATCATAACAATAGAACCGACAGCAATACGATCACAACAAACGACGACCAGCGGCATTCACTGGTGACAATCTCGCGACAAAACCGCAAAAGGAAGGCGATTTCGTTGATGTTAGTAAAACTTAGGTTCTGGAGTTATTCCCTTCTTTGAGCATGTGAGCATAGTCCCTATTGTCACCTTAGACCTTAAATTTGGGTTAAATTGGATTTTTTTTTCTTTTACTGAATATTAGTTTTATAATTTTGCTGAATATTTTTTTATTCTTTTTGCTTAATGTTTTTTTTTTTCATAATTAATCTCATAAAATATGCATTTTTATTATTAAATTAACTAAAAAATTATAATATATTAATATTAAATTATATTAATATTTAGTGACATTTATTATAACTAAATCATATTAATATTAAATTAATTGATAAATTTAGAATTATGTGGAATTATGATAACATTATAAATGTGAAAAATGTTGAAAATGAATCAATTAAATTAGACATAAATTGGAGGAAAAGTTTCCACCATATTTTTGTTGTGTTGAAATTTTTATGCAACATTTAAAAAATATAGACATTTATTTTGAATAATATAATAATCTAAAATTGTTCTCATAAATATTTAAGGAGATATTTATCGGTTATTGTTAAAGATAAACTATAGGGACACTTAAAATTCGTTCCCAAAAGTATTTTAGGGAACATTTCTTAGGTGTTGCGAGAGTTGTCTTAGCAACATTCAAAAATCGTTGTTTGATATTATTTTTAGACAACAATTTACACATGTTGCATAAACTAGTGTTGCCAGCGCCTATTGTAATAAGTCGGTCTGGTAGGCTTAAAAGGTTTTTCTATGACCCGAGACTTTGTTTTTTAACTAAATAGGCTTATAAAAAAATCTAGGCATTTTCTATTTAAAAACAAAAAAAATTGGACTGGTTTGAGCCTATATAAACCCTTAGGCCCGTAGTTGTTGGTCAGACATATATCTCACCCTTAATGGCAATCTTCGAGAAAAAACAATTTTAGAATAAAGAGAGTAGAAGAAAAGAAAGAGAGATTTCTAATCAGAAATTCAATGTAAAATTAAATAAGAAGAATCTTCCTTTATATAGGAAAAATATTGGCTCAAAAAAAATAAATGGTCCTTGGGCCAATGATTTAGTTGATCAACCCTAACTGGTAATAGATTAAAAGCTTTCAAAATATGACAACCCTAATCCAAGAAAGGAAAATATAATTCAAAATACTTCTTCGTCAATTCCATATAAACTTTGATAAGTTCTTAAGAACTTTTATAAATCAGAGAGGGTATCAAAAAATATTTATGTGTATGTGATTGCCTCGCTACCTCGAGTTTTACTTTTAGCCTTTTAGATTTTAATTAATCCCTTTAAGATAAATGTTTTAAAAGAGTAATTAAATATTATGCTACCTCTCCCTCCCACACATGAACAACAATATGGTTTGCATATAGAGGAATTAGTGAAGTGTCTTTGGGACCTCTAGGAAATCTATCGGTTATGGCAGCATTAGGTCCGGTTGCACAATGTTGTTCAACATGAATGGTGTCATACCCTAATTTTTAAACCTAAGATTCCACCTCATTTGCATCATTTGCATAGCATCAACCACCTTTTGTGTGTGTCTTTTATGTTTTACTAATCCCATTGAAAATACAAAATGTGCCTTGCTTTGCTTTGATTACAAGATAGGGTTTTGGCACAAAAGAGCTCAATAAGTTGATCAGTCAAGGATTTGTGAGGTCCTCAACACCCCCAAACTCTCAATTCATTCAACATGATCAATAGTTTTCCTTCATCCATAATCAAGTGCAAGATTACATCAATGCCATTTCATCAAGCCCCAAGTCATCTGGTACACCAAATTAGGGTTTTGACCAAAATCATCTCAGGGTTAACTTTTCATTTGAGCATGATCTCATCCATCAAGATATGATTCAAAGTTCTCAAGTACATCATTTTGGTCCATTCATATTTTTGGATTAGTTCAAGAAGCTTGATTTGTTGACATTTGAAAGATTTTACTTCAATTGAGAAAAGTCAACAGTTGATCAAAGTCAAAGTTTGACTTTTTGGTCAAACATGAAATTCACAAGTCAAAGATAATGAAAATATGGAGGATGATTGAATCTTATCATGATTAATCAAAGAAATTATTTAAAGATCAAGAATTGATGAAATTAGGGTTTTGGAATTTTTCTAAGTACAAATTCTCATGGTCAAGTGACCTACTTTCCAAGATTGTAACTTGTTCCCCAAGCATCCAATGAAAAAACTTGAGAGTTGATTCAAAAGAGGGTATTTGATACTAAAATTTGATGAAAATTACAAGTCAAAAGCTTTGTTGGAGTGGAAGATATTGATGTCCAAAGTTAGGGTTTCAAGGTGTGTGAAAATCCAAAAAAAATTTCTAAGTTTTCAGCATGGTCAAGTGCATGACTTTAAGGATTCCTTGTGAATAATTCAAGCCACCTATTTTAATGATTGATGGCTGCAGTTAAAGACCACATTTCATACTTAATTTTGGTGAAAGAATGGATCCAAAAGCCCTCGCCAATTGAAAGTTATGATTGTCCAATGTTGGGATCTTGTCATGATCAACTTGGTTCAAAATGAACCAGAATTTGCCTAAGTCTTGGTCAGTTTGGTTGGCACGAATTGGATGGTACTTTTGGCCACTTTTCAAGATTCTATTTAGATTGTGATCAACTAGGGACTTGTTCCTCTCCATGAAATCTCAACAATGGTAATAAATTCTGCAGAATTTGATCTTCATTCACCATAGAAAGATTTGTCAAATTGTCATCTTTAAGGGAGATATCTCAACTATTCACTACAATCATTTGAGAGTGATGTCATAAGGGAAGAAAGCTTTAAACTTAATGTGTTAAGCAATGCCACTTTTTCCTTTATGAGTTCTTTAAATACTAATAGAAGGACTTTAACTTGGATATAGAATCGACAAGTGTACCACTTACATTAGTTAGATGAAAGACATGTTTTTGAACCATGATAAAGGAGGGACTCCAACATGGGTTTTGAATCAACAAGAGTGCCACTTACATCAATTATCTGGAAAAATAGTATTTTGATGTTTGACTTGAATTGTAGTGATTAGAAGAGATATCTTCCTGCAGAGATGGCTCAAGGTCTCATCTGTGAGAAGATGGATTTATTTAGGTATCTTGATTAAAGCCCAAGACATGAAGCTGAAAAGGATTAACTCAATTGGGGATTTTTATCTGTCTTGTACAGAGCCCAAGATTAAGGCTGACTGACTGTTGAGGAAATTTGAAGAGATTAACTTTTTTGGGGATTTTTATTTGTGTCCTGTACAAAGCCCAGGATGAATGAGGCTAAAATATTTATTTGTATCCTGTTCAAAGCCCAGGGTGGTGAGGCTAAAAGATTTATTTGTACCTTGTACAAATCCCAGGATGGTGAGGCTAAAAGATTTATTGTATAGATGACTAAGACTTGACTTATGCATTTAAGAAGCCAGAGGGTTCTTATATGAAGCCCAAGAGGAGGCTGTGGAGATTTGAATGAGACTTCCCAATTCTCCTTGTATGAAGCCCAAGAGGAGGCTATCTGGTTGGGGAGATTCTTTGTATGATGCCCAAGAGGAGGCAATGATGCTTGTATAAGGCCCAAGAGGAGGCTAGGGAACTAGTTGTTTGAACTAAGTTGTGATTCAAGGGATCCTAAACTAAGGATGATACAAATGTCAAGAGAAACTTAACAAAAACATGAACAAACATGATTGAAGATTTAACAAGTAGAGATACTGATATAACATGTTTGAATTCATGGAAGATTTTGCATCTGTGGGATTTGATGTGTTGAATGTTTTGTGTGTTTTATTTTATTCGCAAAGGTGTTGGGTCTTGTCATACCCAAAATTTTGACCACTAAGATTTCCTATCATTGTGCAAATCATCATCACAATATGGATGAACCATCATGCTTCATCAGTCTCCCCAAGGGTGGGTGAGCATCCACTACAATCAAAATTAGGGTTTTAAGCCCTCTTAGAGCCTTAGACAAAGGATCAATCAAGGAATGACATGATCTTCAACTTTTCTAACCTCTCAAACATCCACAATGGATCAAAAAGGACTCCCACTTTAAGGATTAAGCACAAGGTTGCTCCCTTCTAGGTGGATCAAGTCTTAAGATCGCCAGTATCACCAAATTAGGGTTTTGGTCGACCAGGGCCTCTAGATGGAAAGTTTCATCTGGGCATAAGCCAAAGATCCAAAATACAACCTAATTTACTCCATGGAACCTCATGGACCCAAGCATCAAGTCAATTTGACCTCAGGGGATGCATACATCAAAATCACGAATTAGGGTTTCTTGACCTAATTCACCCCTAAGTTGACTTTTGGGGCAAATCAAGAGCCAAGACCTCAAGACATGATTTGAGGGTCTCTAATGAACTATATTGATCCATTTGGAACAATGGATTAATCCAAGAAGCTTGAGCAACAAGTCTCATTTTCATCTGCACCACAATTAGGGTTTCGCGAGGAAAGTCAACTGTAACTTTGACTTTTGACTAGGACATGCTCCCAAACCCTAGGACATGCCTCAATATACCCTATGACACCCATGGAACATGTCCATCAAGTTTGATTTAGGTCAAGGACATGATTTCCTGAAAAATTGCACAATTTGGAATTCATCTGATAAAAAGTCAACTGTGCACAAAAGTCAACTTTGACTTTTTGAGATTTTTCACCAAAATGGTTTTTTAACCCTAAAATAATGTTAATGTATGATTTGAATCATCATTAATCAAGAAAAATCAAAGAATGTTGGATAACTTGTAAAAGGGGTAACCATAAAACTTAGAAATTTTTCTAAGTTATGGAAAAAGTACCACTAATGCACCAACTTTGGAGGACCATAACTCCTAAACCACAAAGCCAATTTTTTTCATCCAAAGATGGATTTGTAGCCCTCATTACCCTCTACAAAAACTTCAACTAGACCTAAGTCCAATTCATTAAGGATTTTGAGTTATGGAGTGATCAAAATCAAGAAATCACACTTTGTTCCAACACTTAGTGAAAATTTCACTAAGTCAGATTTTGCTTCACTTTTTGCCAAATGTAGAGGGATTTTTCACTTGGAATCAAAAGAGATCAAAACCAAACTTGTTTAAACAGTTGTTGTATCATGTAAGGGCTTTCCAAAATGGCCAAGAACATTGCCAAATTCAACTTACACCATGAGATATGACATTGTCAAGTTGCCTTGCTGAAATCTGTCAAAGGCAAGGCAAATTTTGTATTTTGGCTCGATTTGCCAAAATCAGCCAAATTCAAATGCTCCTATCCACTTGGACACATCTGAGGATTGAATCTAAAGGGGACAATCACTGAGCCAAGCCTCCAAAGTCCATGGAACAAGAAGTAGCATGTTGAACCTAGAATGGCCAAAATAGGGACAAGACTCCAAATTTGGATTGGAGCATTCAATGGAAGCATCAAGGTGGCATGGACTGAGCCATTCTCATATGAAATCAGTCAAGACTTATCCAAGACCAAGGGAACCAAAGCTCTGTGCCCTAACCTCTAGTCAATGGGTAGAGGAGACTTGGATTTTCATTGGACAACATTGGCCAAACCTACTTACCAGCTGCCATTCACTATTCCTTACAAAACAAACTTGCTCTACTTTAAATAGAGCTCAATTGTGATCAATTTGAGTACACCAAAGCCATCAAACAGATGCTTTCCTCAAAATCTCTTCTTTCACTCCAATTTTGCCTTCTAAGGCAAGTCACTATCGGGTTTTGAGTTTGAGAGCAATTCCAATCAAACCAATCACTCACACACCTCACATACATCACATATGAGCTGATCAAACACTTAGATCACTTCTGAAACACCAATTTCACAAAATCACCAGCTGGTTGCTCAAATTTTCAATCAAGTTGCAGCTGAGGTACCACAAAGTGATCCAGCCAATTTCAATCAAGTCCAACCATTCAAACACACTCCATAGGGTGTAGGGAAGCTGTTCAGATCATCACCACTCATCTGTAACACCTCCAAATAAAAAATCACCTTGCACTTGCTGTCACGGCCTAGAGGTAAGCATGTACTTGGTCATCTCTCAATCTATGCATATTTCCTCGCACAATAATTTGGCCATATGTTCATAATCATGCATGGAATGTTTTCCCTCAATTAATTGCATTGTTTGAATCGTGTATCAAAAATCCTAGCCTTCATGCAGAAATTAGGGTTCTTGAGGTTTCTTCGTGATTTCATGTTTTATGTTTAATTTAAATGAAATTAAGTGTTATAGACATGATCGTGAGGTTGAGACGAGCATAATGATATGTGGATTGCATGATATAATCAAGTATTCAGTGAGATTGAGGAGAAAATGCAAATCAGCCAAACCCAGAACACGCGCGTGTTCTTGGTGTGTTCTTGGCGCCATTTTTTGAATAATTCAAATATTTGAATTTTGTGATTTTATTTAATTGATTCAAAAATTAATTTCTCTCTGAGTTTTAATGATTTTGAGTTGATTCTTTTTTTAATAATTCACAAAAATGTTAAAATATTTTATTTTCCCAAAAAATCCCAAAAATATTATTTATTTTGTATAATTAATATTTTTGCAAAGAATTAATGTTTTAATTGTTTTTAACATTTAAAATATTTTTTCCACATTGATTTTGCAACTTTTAATGCTTTCTAATTATTTTGTAGGTCAATACTTAATTTTTGAAGTATTAATCCAAAATCACAATTTGTTTTTCACATGTTAAACAATTTTGATCATTTTAATTGAGTTTTTATTCAATTAAATACATTTTTGAAAACAAATTAGGGTTTTTGGATTAATTCAACCCTCATAAATCATTTTCAAAACACTTTTGGGCCTCTAATAGAGTGTAAGACCCAATCCTTTCTTGACCAAAACATTTTGGGCCTCAGCGTATTGTATAAGTCCCGATACCGTCAAAAACAAATGGCGCGATCGTCGCCTTTTGAAAAACAACTTCTGGGCCTCTCCTCGAGCTATAAGACCCATTTAAAACTTTTTGGGCCTCTAATAGAGTGTAAGACCCAATCCCCTTTTAACCAAAATCATTTGGGCCTCACTTATTGTATAAGTCCCTCTGCGTTAAAAGAAAACCTCGACGCGATCGCCACTTTTTAAACGAAAAGTCAACTGGGCCTACCCTCGTGTTATAAGTCCCACTCCTTTTCTTTAAACCTTTTGGGTCTCTTGAGAGAGTGTAAGACCCATCCCTTTGTACAGAAAACCATCTTGGGCCTCAGTCACTTGTATAAGTCCCTCTATACAAAATTCAAACAGTACGCTCACTGATAAAACCCTGGGCCTCTCCTTGAGCTGTAAGCCCCAAAACTTTCTTTTTCAAAGCACTTTCTCCTTTGATTTTGAATATACTGTTATTTTCAATCTTTCTTTGTTGAACAACTAACCAAACAGCATGGAAGCTCTACAACCGAGTAAGTGGTTATTGCTTTCATTTACCGCTTTCATATACATATAACTGTATTGTGGGGCTGTTTCACTGTAAGTCTTCTTTCATAAACTCATATCAACTGTGTAATAATAGTATAGATATTTCGAGTTTCCCCGGCAACTATGTCTAGAACTAGGTGACGCCGTTTCGTTTATTCGTAGAAATAGACAACTAGATCCCCAATAGGATCACCAGATACAGTCTTCTCTTCGGCTGTCCTCATTAGGAATTGTCAAGAAACTCTACTCCCAGAGATGAATGTATTCTCCGTGAATGGCATCTTTGAGTTTCTTCCAAATTCTCGAACTTTCCTGACTTTGATCTATTCTCGGTGAATAGCATTACCTTGAATTTCTCGGGGTTTGGGGACCCACGGGCTTCTTAAAAGCATCGGCCTCCTCTTGGGCATCGTACAAGGACCCACAGGCTTCCTAAAAGCAACCCCGCCTCCTCTTGGGCTTAGTACAAGGACCCTACGGCTTCTTAGAAGTATTCACAGCCTCCTCTTAGGCTTAGTATAATGATCTCTTCCTCCGGGGATGATAGCCTCCTCTTGGGCTTAGTACAAGGACCCGTCGGCTTCTTAAAAGTTTCCAGCCTCCTCTTGGGCTTCCTACAAATTGTCCCGACGACCTCCTAGAGGTATAATAACAGAACTTAGTCATCTGCATAGAACAGTCCTTTCATAGAGTCTACTACTATTTCTCAAAGCATAGTACAAAAGATAAAACTCTAGACTTGGACGGTCTAATCTCCTTGAGTCTCAAAGACATTCTCAAGTGACCCCTTCGTTAAATAGGAAGGAAAACCCGCAGACTCGGACAGTCTCAATACCCTTCGGATTTCCCACTTCCTTAAAGAACAGGAATAACCCAGATCCTTGAATCAAATCCCTGAGTACAGTGTTGCTCATATAAGAACTGATTTTCTCTTTAAAAATCAGTATATTGGATCTGTCACTCAACTGAAACAGTCACCATAGCCTCCTCTTGGGCTTTGTACAATGATCCTCCCCAGCGGAGTCAAACAACGTTGAGCCTCTCTCTCGGGCTTTGTACGAGACACATAAGAGACTCCCTTGCTAATTCAATTACCCCTTTCGCCTCCATCTCGGGCTTTATACGAGATACAAAAAGGTTCTTATTGAGCCGAACAAACAACAACCTCCATCTCGGGCTTTGTACGAGATACAAAAAACTCTCTTGTTGAGTCAAATAGCCTCCATCTCGGGCTTTATACGAGATACCAAAAGACTTCATTGTCGGGTCAAAACCTTTTCGCCTCTCTCTCGGGCTTTGTACGAGACACATATTATCCTCCTCTTAGGCTTTGTATAAGAAAACCACTGGTTGATCCGATCAACCTTTTAGCATCAAAACTGTGCCTCGTTCACAGTAAACAAACATCAAACAACTCCCTTCATCTAATCACTGTAAGCGGAAAGCCTCTGGATCATCTACATCCATGCCACTGTCCCTCTTTTAGCATGAGAAATTCCTAAGGAAAGATAGCATTGCTCTAAACTGAGTTAAAGTTTTCCCCTTCAGGTTAAAATCCCCTATAAAATAAATTATGGCATTGTCGGATTCACAAATCCCGGTTAAAGTAATTCTCCTTTATAAACAGTTGTGACATACAACTCTCTCTTTAGAGATGACAAATTCTCTCTAAAAAAAAACCCTTTGGCTTCATATCTTGGGCTTTGAACAAGATACAAATAGACCTTTCAGCTTCACATCTTGGGCTTTGAACAAGATACAAACTACCTTCCGCTTCACGTCTTGGGCTTTGAACAAGACACCAAAAACAACCATTTCCTCCCATAGAATAGGAGGAACTACGAACGCTCTGATTTCCCTGTTTTGGATAAACGGGAATACGTAGGCATAAGATTGAAAGAAAAACCTTAGCGAGCACACTAAACAAAAACCCAAAATCCCATATCAAAAGCAGTAATTCAAAAGCATCAGTCCTAACATCCTAATCCTTGTTCCCCGCCAGAAACCTTCTGTCTAGATAAAAACCAGTATTGGCGAAAATATAAATAACTAGTACAAAGGCCCCCCCACATTGATAGCATTCGTAACTTAACAGAGCGTTGTTTAAACTCAGTATGCAAAGCAGGGTTAATTGGAGACATCTATTTCCCTTCCTTCATCAGCTCACAATAGGATAAAAAATGAATCGACCTGTAGTAATCTCAAACCGCAGAGAGCGACCAGCGCTTAAGAATCGCGTCCAAAATCGCTCGCTACAGAAAAAATGGCGCCCACCGTTGGGCCGGTTCTTTCTTTCTTACAATTTAAACCTTGGGTAAGTCATTTTCATGGCGGTGGCCGCCAACAGAAAATGGCGCCCACCGTGGGGCTTTTCAAAGTTAGATCTAGGCACGGTCTTCCTTTTCTTCACTTGTGTGAATACCACAGATTGGGGCTTCCACCGGGGAACCCATTTTCTGTCAGGAACTTAGGATTCTTAGCTTTATAGGTCTAGGATGATTAGGACAAATATATATACTGCTTTTCCTAATTGCTATACATGTTTATTTTTCTGCTAATGGGAATGCGGGTGATGCCGTATGTGGAAAGAATGAGTATACACCTAAGATAAGTGATGGCGACGGGGTCGACCATCAACCTCAGTGGAGGCTGACCAACGCAACCCATTCTCTCACCTAAACAATGGGCCGGTTGTTAAGTCTGAGAAGCTGAGGAGCCAAACCCTTTCGTAGTGCGGAAACTATCGAAAATAGTTGTTACGCGATACTACCCTCATTTGAGGCTGGTGATCTATTCTCGGTGAATGGCACTTACTCTAAGATTGCACTATAACTCGCTGGCGATCCGCTTGTTGTTTTTCTTTCATGGGAGGAGCTAATGATAATGAGTACAGGTACAAAAATCACCCTAGTATAAACCTTTGGGGATGGGTAGAGCCTTGACTTCATGACAACGACCCTTTGACCCCATGTTTTTTCTATGTTTTTATGTGCTGCATTCATGCATTCATTTAATAAAACATTAAAACACAAAAAAAAAATCTTCTCTTCTAGTCTCTCTGTTCTTTCAAAATAAACTAAGACTGTGATTGCAAATATCAGAGAAGAGGATTACGCTAATGGATTTTGGTAGAAGGAGAACTCACCAGTATACCTTTAAGATTCCAAAACTAGAGGATTTGAGAAGGTTAGCGAGGATGATCACTAACCCAGAGGCTTTCAGAGCCAAGCACGGAGGTTTGCTACCACTATTAAGAGTCCATGTGATTGAGGGAATCATGGATGCACTCATTCAATTTTATGATCCGGTTTATCACTGTTTCACATTCCCGGATTACCAGCTTGCACCAACGCTGGAGGAGTATTCTCACCTGATCGATCTACACATTACGGATCGAGCTCCATTTTCTGGACTGGAAGAAATTCCAAAGAATCAGACTATTGCAAGAGCAATTCATTTGGACGAGTCTGAGGTCAGGGCTCACATGACCGCTAAGGGTGGCATCCAAGGTTTTCCAGTATAGGAAACATGACTGCTTTTGAAAGCATCTTTGTCTTGCTCACCTACGGGTTATTTTTGTTTCCTAACATCAATAACTTCGTCGATATTAACTCCATTAAGGTTTTTCTCATTGGAAATCCTGTGCCGACTTTGCTCGCAGATGCGTATCATTCTGTACACTTGGGAAATTTGTACAGCGGAGGGGAAATCACATGCTGTGTACCTTTGCTTTACAAATGGTTTATCTCTCACTTACCCAAGTCTGCTGCTTTTTGGGATTGCAAGAGCGCCTTACGTTGATCGCAGAACATCATGTCTCTTACCAACTCTGATATAGATTGGTGTAATAGGATTTATGATGGAATTAGGATCATTGACCGTTGTGGAAACTTCCCCAACGTACCCCTTATAGGAACTAAAGGAGGAATCAACTACCATCCGGTATTGGTTCGCCGTCAATTTGGATACCCGATGAGACACATCCCACTGAGTGTTCATCTGGAAGGTCTTTTCTTCAAGGAAGGAGAAAATGACAGAGCACTGAAGATGGAAATAGTGCACGCTTGGAAGCATGTTCATAAGAAAGGACGAGAGTCTCTGGGAAAACCAGACTGTGTCTCGGTGGAGCCTTATCTCCATTGGGTACAAATTAGAGCTCTCAAGCTAAAGATGCCTTATCCTCGTTACGGGATTCTTCCGCCGAGGGAATCTGTCATGTACTTCATGACAGAAACTGAAAAGCTTCAGGTTACTCTCAACAAAGTTCAAAAGGAGAGAAGGTCTTGGAAGAACAAGTACCGCACCCTCGACATAGAGTGTATCAAAATATAGCAATTACTGAAAGAAAAAGATGCTCTGATTGAAATTTTGGAGCAACATGCTATAGATAATCAAGATGACCAAAGGAATTTGCTCGCTCCTTTCACTTGGCAAAGGAATGACAACCCGACAACGGCCCAAGAGCCCTGGTCAAAGAAAAGGAAGATACTAGAATCAGCACCCGATTTCTCTTCAGGGAGGACTCGGGACCCATTAGCTTAGGTTTCTGTTTCTGCACTTTGTAATCTACTGTATTTTCGTTTCCGCAATCCTTTGAATTTCAATAAAAAGGGGTTTCCCCACCGTTTGATATTTGCAATCTAATCGTCGAAGTTTATTTTGATTAAACCAAAAGAACAATTAATATAATCATTGCATTCATCATTCTCACATCGCGTACCTACGAATCTCACGTTTGTGTCTCGATTCTAGAGTCAAACTGTCTCATTTGTATAATACTCGGGCCAATCGTCAGAAAAGGATGGATGATCTTGAGGAAGAAAACAGAGAGTTGAAAGAAGAGATCGACGCTCTGAGAGAGGATATGAGAAAGCTTCGTAACGACATGCAAGCCATGGCAGAAGCTCGGCTACAACGAACTGTGATCTCAGAGATCACCTCAACGCCCATAGTGGAGAGGTATGATCCTAGGTATCAGATACCGAAAGATCGTCCTTGGGGCATGCCTGTTAACTATATCCCGGAAGGATATGTTCCGCCGATCACTGAAGATCAGGGAATCACAACAGAAGCCGCTGGGCCTGAAGGTTACAAACTTCGGGAAAGCGAAGATGCCAGGGGCATACTGAAGACTCCTGAAGGTTACAAACTTCGGGAAACGCCAAGACTCACTGCCGTAGTCACGGTACCACCCCCTGTGGTGCACACTGTCCCGGAAGGACAGATTCAACAGACACCTTCAGGTAAGAAGGAAACTATGTTTGACAGAATGGAGGAATTCCAGGAGTAGTTCTCGGAAATGCAGAAGGAGCTGCAAGCCATTCGCGGTCAGGATTTATTTGGAAAGGACGCCGCAGACCTCCGCTTGGTCCCCAATGTGAAAGTTCCGCACAAGTTTCAAGTGCCCGACTTTGAAAAATACAAGGGTAACTCTTGCCCTCAAAGCCATCTGGTGATGTACGCTCGGCGGATGTCAGCTCAGACAGAGAATCAGGACCTACTTATTCACTACTTTCAGGATAGTTTAACCGGTGCCACGTTAAAATGGTACATGGGTTTAAACCGTACTACGATCAGCACATTCAGAAATCTTGGTACCGCCTTCGTCCAACAATACAAATACAATTTGGACATGGCACCTGACAGAGATCAACTCAGATCGATGTCGCAAAAGGACAAGGAAACCTTTAAGGAGTATGCTCAAAGGTGGCGTGAAATTGCCGCTCAAATTTGTCCACCTCTTGAGGAAAAAGAGATGACAAAGATCTTCTTAAAGACCTTAAGCTCATTTTACTATGACCGAATGGTTGCCAGTGCGCCCAGTGATTTCACCGAAATGCTCGGCATGGGCGTACGTCTTGAGGAAGCCGTCCGAGAAGGACGTTTGGTAAAAGACACTGGATCGACGAGCGGTACTAAAAAATACGGTAGTGCTCTCCCTAAGAAAAAAGAGCAAGATATTGGGAATATCTCTCTCGGAAAGCAAAGACGACGTTATCAACCGGTAGCAGCTGTGACTCCTGCTGTCAGCCCTGCGTCTATTCCTACGTATCAACCTCAGGTTGCGCAGAGCCAACCTGACCAGCAAAGGACACAACAGCCTCTTCAGCAGGCTCGTCCTCCATACAATAACAACCGTACAACACGACCACCAGGATTTGATCCTATACCCGTGACGTACGCAGAGCTGTTTCCATTACTACTGGCTAAGGGGCACATTCAGACTAAATCTCCTCTTACAGTACCGGAAAATCCGCCTTTTTGGTTTAAGGTGGATCAAACATGCCCTTACCATCAAGGAGGTTCAGGGCATAACATAGAGACTTGTCTCAATTTCAAGTCCGACGTGCAAAAACTTGTTAGGAGCGGGGTCTTATCCTTCAAGGATACGAATCCTAATGTTCTCACGAATCCGCTGCCTCAACACGAGAAGGCTGCAGTCAATTTGATAGAAGGAGAGACTAACGATGTCTATCAAATTCACGATGTACTCTTGTTGAAAACCAATCTGGTCAAGATGCATTGTAGACAGAATGGATATGGCCATGTGCCACCTCATAACTATCATCAGTGTGATATCTGCTCTAAAGACAACCAAGGATGTTCTGTGGTGCAAGCAGCTCTACAGGAACAGATGGATCTCGGATGGATCCAAGAGCACCGAGTTCGTGGAGTTAACATGGTTTACACGAATTCTAACGTCATTCAAAACCACGACATCCGTGCAATGAATGTCAACTTAGTGGCGATGCACTCAAGGTAAAGCCAGTATCACAATCTGCCACGGCACGATTACAATTCCTGTCTGATTTGCTCGGTAAACAAACAGGGATGCTCTTTCATACAGGAGGCCCTCCAGCGTCAGATGGATCTTGGATGGATCCAAGACTACCATGATAAGAACCCTTATCAGATCAACATGGTTCAGATCTTTGACATTCGCGTGATGAATACCAGCCTGGTAGAGTTACATGCTGAGCAGGTCCGACTCGGATTCTTAATATCACATGACTATCAAAGCTGTAAAGCGGGTTGCGAAAACGATCGAGGTTGTACCCTTGTCCAGGAGGCACTTCAGCACTTGTTAAATCATTGGTGGATGCCAATCTACATGGATGAAGATACTCAGCAGATTAGTATCAGTAATAGAAACCCCACTCGGCGTCAGAGTCAGGATGTCCAATTAGTGGAAGCTAACCTAGTGAGGTTACATTGTATTCAAAGTGGACGTGGCCAGGTGCCACTACACAATTATGACAGTTGTAGCGTCTGTTCGGAAAGTAACCAAGGGTGTTACCTTGTGAGAGAAGCTCTTCAGGGTCAGGTCGATCGTGGAGAAATTCGTCCATATCCGGGTTCTGGACCCGCCAACTGGTCGCTGAACTACCTTGCCGAGCAAGTTGAGGATGTTGTCACGATCTCTGGTCATCACAGGACCAGGGATGTTTTTGCCATTATTCCTCTACTTGACGAATCTAAAGTTCCCAACCGGGAACGAATCAAGATTACTTATGATGGTCAGAAAAATCAGAAGGCTCCTGTAGTCATCTATCTACCAGGACCGCTACCGTATGAATCAGCTAAGGTGATCCCTTACAAATACGGTGCAACAATAATTGAAAATGGAAAGGAAATTCCATTACCCTCTGTTGTGAACATTGCAGACATCAATCGAGTAACACGGAGTGGTCGAATCTTCAACCGAGGGGTTGGGGAACTTAACAAGGAAAAGGAACTTCAGACAGAAGCTCCCGATCCGCCAGTCGGTCAATCCAGTAATCCCGACCTTTCGAAAAATAATGATGAGATGCTGAAGCTCATCCAAAGGAGTGAATATAACATTGTTGATCAGCTGTTACAGACTCCTTCAAAGATCTCGGTATTATCACTGTTACTCAGTTCAGAAGCCCACAGGGAGGCTCTACAAAAAGTCTTGGAGCAAGCCTTTGTGGAACAGGATGTAACAATCAGACAGTTCGATAGCATTGTCTCTAACATCACTTCCTGCAACAATTTGGGATTTAGTGATGAAGAATTGCCTTAAGAGGGTCGTCGTCATAACATGGCGCTCAATATCACAGTTAACTGCCAGGACGATGCTTTAGCCAGCGTACTGGTAGACACAGGGTCAGCCCTGAATGTTATGTCGAAGTCCACTTTGATGCAATTATCATTCAAAGGACCTCCGATGAGGGTTAGCGAGGTTGTCGTCAAAGCATTCGACGGATCTAGAAAAACAGTTATCGGCGAAGTTGATCTTCCCATAACTATTAGTCCTCACACTTTCCAAGTCACTTTCCAGGTCATGGACATCCGGGAAACATACAGTTGTTTATTAGGAAGACCTTGGATACATCAGGCTGGAGCGGTCACTTCGACCCTCCACCAAAAGCTAAAGTTCGTTCAAAACGATCAACTTGTCACGGTTTGTGGGGAACAAGCCTTGCTTGTAAGCAACTTGTCATCATCTACTGACATAGAGCCCGAGGAGGTTATTGGAACTCAGTTCCAAGCACTATCGGTGAGCAAGAACAATCAGTTCAGAGGAGGAACCTCGATTTCCTCATACAAAGATGCTATTAAAGCGGTCGAGAGTACCGATACGACAGGATGGGGACAGCTTGTCATTCCCATTGACAATAAAACAAAGAAGGGTCTTGGTTTTTCTGCAACCTGTACCCGGACAGCTGCCAACGATGAAAGTCTTCATACCCTTCAAAACTTATTCCACAGTGGAGGTTTTCTTCACCCAGTGTCTCAGACAGTTTATGCTATCAATGAGGAAGATCCCTCTGACACAGATAAAGAATGGAAGTCCTACCTTAACAAGGACGGTTATATGTCTCAGGAAGAGGTGCCTATGCATTTTTGCTTTCCTACAGAAAGTCCGAGATTTATACCAAGATCAGATGTCGAAATGATCTACGGGGATTGTGATCCGGAAGGATGTCGCGCTCCGCCAAATTCATTAGAGGAAGACACTCCGATGAAAGATAATTTTGACTACACCTACTATGGCCCAATGGATGGTCTGCCAATGTGGCAACCTTACCCAGGAAACTTGGGGCAAGGAAGTCAGCCGAACAATGAAAATCAGCTGAACGTCATTGAACGGAATACCTGTGTCCCCACCATGTCATGGGATCAACACTCAGGTCATTCAGAAACTACTCAACATGAAGATGAATTCGCAACGTTTGCAGGACTTGAATTCGTCAACTATGCTTTTCCCGAGGTCAACGTCATCGAGAGAGATGACTCCTCCAGTTCCAAAGAAGTGTGGGACACCTTGGGACAACCAAGTGGAAAATTTGACTATATGGTCAAGTACACCGCTCCCGAAAGCTCTCGTATCAGGCTCGAAGATATCCAGCCGACTGGATGGGGAGATACAGCTGAGAGCACAAATGCTATGCAAAATGCAACAGAGGAATTCTCCTACGACAACTCTGCCTGGGAGACAGATTCCAATGATCCTGCTCCACCAGAAATCAACGTTATTTCTGAAGACAAATCAAGGAAGGTGCCAGACTTTGTGATTCATCGAGGAGGTCGCCGCCAATGGGTAGCTGTCGAGGTTCCGAAGGTCATTCATCAGTCAAAGTAATTGCCATCTTTAACCTTTCACCCTGCCCAGGTGAAACGAATGTTTTGATAGGGCTCGCTTTCTGTAAATTTCCCTCTTCGCTTTGCCCGAAGCGACAGAGTTTTGTTTTATAGGGCTGTAGTTTCAAGGATCGACTTGTTCATTAATAAAATAACGTCGTTCTGTAATTTCCGCATTAATTGCTGTTTTCTCTTTTCGCTTTTCTTAGAAAATGGTAATCCTAAAAAACAATTCAATAATAAAAATAAGCAGTAAAATAAAATACACTGCACACACTTGCATTTTCTCTATCTCTTCTAAACACGAATCATCACGTCATGCAGATTGCTTGTTTTAAACCCAGTTGAAACATACGATCCGATGCCTTCTCCCAACTTTGAGTTCCCGGTATTCGAGGCTGAAGAAGAAAATGACGACAAAATTCCAGAAGAGATCTCCCGACTACTCAGACAAGAGGAAAGGTCCATTGAACCTCACAAAGAACCGTTGGAAACGGTGAACTTGGGTTCAGAGCAAGAGAGAAAAGAAATCAGGATTGGGGCACTGCTCAGTCCAACTGCCAGAGAGGGTTTGATAAAGCTTCTCAAAGAATTCCCCGATGTATTCGCTTGGTCCTATCAGGATATGCCAGGGTTGGATACCAGCATCGTGGAACATCACTTACCGTTAAGATTGGAATGTCCGCCAGTAAAGCAAAGGTTGAGACGGACTCACCCGGACATGGCCATCAAAATCAAAGAGGAGGTACAGAAACAGATCGACGCAGGTTTCCTCGCTACAGCTGAATATCCTCAATGGTTAGCCAACATCGTGCCCGTTCCCAAAAATGACGGAAAGGTCAGAATGTGTGTTGATTACAGGGATCTGAACAAGGCAAGTCCAAAGGACGACTTTCCTTTACCACACATTGACATGCTGGTAGACAGTACAGCAAAGTTCAAAGTTTTCTCCTTCATGGATGGATTCTCGGGCTATAACCAGATCAAAATGGCGCCGAAAGACATGGAGAAAACTTCGTTCATTACCCCATGGGGTACCTTTTGTTACAAGGTAATGCCGTTCGGTTTGAAGAACGTCGGGGCAACCTATCAAAGGGCCATGACTACTCTGTTTCATGACATGATACATAAGGAAATCGAGGTATATGTCGATGATATGATTGCAAAATCAAAAACAGAGAGTGAGCATGTTGAACATCTGTCAAAATTGTTCGAACGTCTAAGAAAATTCAAGCTCCTCTTGAATCCCAACAAGTGCACCTTCGGTGTCCGTTCAGGGAAACTACTAGGGTTCATCGTCAGCCAAAAAGGAATTGAGGTTGATCCTGACAAGGTCAAGGCCATTCAAGAAATGCCTTCTCTGAAAACTGAAAAACAAGTCATAGGATTCTTGGGACGTTTGAATTACATCTCCAGATTCATATTCCTCATGACCGCGACATGCGCGCCGATTTTCAAATTACTGAAAAAGAACCAGGATTGCGTTTGGTCAGAAGACTGCCAAACTGCCTTCGACAGTATTAAGGAATATCTGTTGAATCCTCCGATTCTATCACTTCCAGTGGAAGGAAAACCACTTATCATTTACCTCACAGTCCTAGAGGACTCAATGGGATGTGTACTTGGCCAACAAGACGAAACTAAAAGAAAAGAGTCTGCCATCTACTATTTGAGCAAGAAATTCACCGACTACGAGACTCGGTACACGATGCTTGAGAAAACTTGTTGCGCTTTGGTTAGGGCAGCCAAACGTCTTCGCCAATACATGATTCGTCATACTACTTGGTTGGTCTCCGAAATGGATCCAATCAAGTACGTATTTGAAAAACCTGCTCTTCCGGGAAGGATTGCCCATTGGCAGATGCTGTTATCAGAATATGACATAGAGTACCATGCTCAGAAAGCCGTTAAGGGAAGTATTTTAGACGATCATTTGGCTCATCAACCGATTGACGATCAAGAATCAATCAAGTTTGACTTCCCAGACGAAGATGTCATGTATTTAAAAATGAAAGACTGCGATGAACCACTACCCAGTGAAGGGCCAGAACCAGGTTCCCAATGGGGACTTATCTTTGACGGAGCAGTTAATCATTATGGAAATGGAATTGGGGCAATCATTGTTACCCCTCAGGGTACCCACATTCCTTTCACTACCAGACTTAAGTTCAAATGTACGAACAACGAGGCCGAATACGAAGCTTGTATTATGGGTCTCGAGGAAGCGATTGATTTAAGGATCAAAAACTTGGACGTATATGGCGACTCAGCCTTGGTTATCAATCAGATAAAAGGAGATTGGAACACATACCAATCAGGATTGGTTCCTTACAAAGACTATGCGAGAAGGTTGCTACCTTTCTTCGACAGAGTTGAGTTTCATCACATCCCTCGTGATGGGAATCACATGGCTGATGCATTAGCCACTATCTCTTCCATGATTAGTGTAGGTAAATGGAATGACATACCTAAGATTGACATCGTGCGCCTTGAACGGCCCGCCTATATCTTTACAATTGAAGCAGTCATAGACGACAAACCTTGGTATCACGATATCAAATGCTTCCTTCAGAAACAAGAGTACCCACCTGGGGCACTAAGGAAAGACAGAAAAACCCTCAGAAGACTGGCTGGAAACTTCTTCCTGAGCGGTGACACTCTCTATAAGAGAAATTTTGACATGGTCTTGCTCCGATGCTTAGACAGACCAGAAGCAGACATGCTTATGAAAGAAATTCATGAAGGATCCTTTGGCACTCATGCCAATGGACACGCAATGGCGAGAAAAATCCTAAGAGCAGGGTACTATTGGTTGACCATGGAATCCGACTGCTATAAGTACATGAGGAGGTGTCACAAGTGTCAGATATACTCCGACAAAATTCATGTACCGCCATCACATCTCAAAGTTCTTTCTTCCCTGTGGCCTTTCTCCATATGGGGAATCAACATGATTGGCTTGATTGAACCCAAGGC
Organism: Lathyrus tuberosus; assembly: GCA_022829125.1. Classification (NCBI taxonomy): domain Eukaryota; kingdom Viridiplantae; phylum Streptophyta; class Magnoliopsida; order Fabales; family Fabaceae; genus Lathyrus; species Lathyrus tuberosus. The sequence continues at coordinate 9,959,532 of JALAZF010000078.1, forward strand.
TTCGAACGGACATCGGTTCATCCTTGTAGCCATTGACTACTTCACCAAATGGGTCGAAGCAGCGTCATTCGCTAATGTAACCCGACAAGTGGTGGTCCGATTTATCAAAAACAATATCATCTGCCGTTATGGTGTTCCAAGCGAGATCATTACTGATAATGGATCTAACTTGAACAATAAGATGATGAAAGAGTTGTGTGCAGAGTTCAAGATCGAACACCATAACTCATCTCCCTATTGACCCAAGATGAACGGAGCGGTGGAAGCGGCTAACAAAAACATCAAGAAGATCGTTCAAAAGATGGTTTTAACTTACAAAGACTGGCACAAGATGCTACCCTTTGCTCTTCATGGTTATCGCACATCTGTCCGTACTTCAACAGGGGCAACCCCTTTCTCTCTAGTATATGGCATGGAGGCAGTTCTCCCCATAGAAGTAGAGATCCCGTCAATCAGGGTATTGATGGAAGCTAAGCTCACCGAAGCTGAATGGTGTCAAAATCGACATGATGAACTGAATCTGATCGAAGAAAAGAGAATAACGGCACTATGCCACGGTTAGTTGTATCAACAGAGAATGAAGAAGGCGTTCGACAAAAAAGTCCGACCTCGTGTCTTCAGGAAAGGAGACCTCGTGCTAAAAAAGATACAATCTTTTCTCACTGATTCTCTGGGCAAATGGACTCCAAATTATGATGGCCCCTATGTGGTCACGAAAGCTTTCTCAGGCGGCGCCTTGAGGCTTGCAACCATGGACGGAGAGGAATTTGCCTATCCCACGAATGTTGATGTAGTCAAGAAATACTTCGCCTAAAAAAAAATGTCTCGGTGGATTGAAAACCCAAAAAGGCGGTCCAGGCAAAAGTTAGAGACAAAAAAAAAAAAAAATCATCCCGGTGGATTGGAAAGATCATAGTACAATCCAGGCAAAATTAGGGATAATGGCAAGTAACTATGTTCAACAGAGGCAAGTCCCTCAGCAGCAGCAGTTACATCATCGGAAGAAAACTCCAGTTAAGGTCATCTTCGACAGAAGCTCAGGATTCCCTGAATTCAAAGTTGGTAGAAGGATAGTGGTCGTTATGTTTCAACGTAGCCCTTTTCCCTGTAAATTACCATTTTCAAACTTTGTATATACTCAATGGAATTACGCGTTTGGCTGATCTCGATCTTATCAATAAAATTTGAGCCCTTGCGCTTTTGTTTGTAATTCTTGCTTGTTTTAGCTTTACAGAACGACGTTGTTAACATGATTAACGATTCTTGAAATGAAACAAAAATGAATTTACTTATTAAAACTGTTTCTGCTTTTAAAATAAAGATGGCAATTTCTTTTGACTGTTAAACATCGAAAGAACATCAATCGCGTCTCCAAAGGTGTTCGAACCTCAAAGTGCATAATCAAAGTACTTCTTCTGGACCAGTACGCCTGAATAAAGGGATCAACTGTGTCAGAGACCTTGTATCGCCTGACACGCCGCGACCGAGTTCTTACCTCCCAAGCCCGATCAACGGTATTCCCCGCAGGGACTATCTCTCCTAAGCAAGGTGGAATCGCTATCTTGAACCAGCGATATCTCTATACGCCCCGCGATGGCCGAGTATCCAGTCATGCTCATCTTTTAGGTTGTGTGTCGCGTCAGTTTTGTCCGCATATATATACATACATCATGCATTATTGATTTGCATTCACATTTCATACTGCATCGCTATCACTCTAGCCGGTCTTGTCACTTAGTGATAGGAGTTCTCTCAATCGAGTTGTCAGTTCTTTCCTCATCATGAAACGTTGTGTCTGAACAATCTCGCCACCAGTGTATCTTTAGATCAGAGTCGGCATTCGACCACTTTGATAACTTGAACCTCTGAAAAGCCAGAGAACCTTCAACGGATGTCACTCTTCACCATTGAAGATGATATCCTTGCTTTCCCAGATTAAAGAAAATCCCCAGAGAAAGCCTCTTAAGCAAGGGTTCGGCAGTACATCAGTATTTCTCTGAAAATCCGCTGATAAAAAGGTCATCGGCACCTCAAAATTGGATCACATCATATGGCATTTCTCCGAGAAGATCTCCGAGAAAAGTATGATGTAAAGACCCCAAGCGGAAGCAGTCTCTCAAGAGACTCGCTTTCTCCAGTAGAATCGACAAATGGCATCTCCAACAGAGAAGTTTGTGCACCTCTACAACTCAGACGACTGGGTTCCCCAGCAAGTCTGACATCAAAATTTTTTCCGTCAAATGGCATCTCCCCAGGAAAATTCAGCGAGAAGTTTGAAGGAAAGTCGCTACGAATAACGTTCCTTGTCAATAAAGTTTATTGACAAAAGAAACTTAGACCAGGTCCTTGGTAGGAAACCAGGATCGAGGGGAAGTTTAAATCAGAAACTAAGACCAGTTCCTTGGTAGGAAACCAGGATCGAGGGGAAGTTCATCTCAAAAGAAAACTGAGACCAGTTCCTTGGTAGGAAACCAGGATCGAGGGGAAGTTTACCTTTTCTAATCATCATTGCTTAGAAAAAGAAGATGAATGCGCAAGCTGCCATTCATAGCCATCAAAATTTCGGGTATTCCGATATTCAATCAAGGAATGACATGATCTTCAACTTGTATAACCTCTCAAACATCCACAATGGATCAAAAAGGACTCCCACTTTAAGGATTAAGCACAAGGTTGCTCCCTTCTAGGTGGATCAAGTCTCAAGATTGCCATTATCACCAAATTAGGGTTTTGGTCGACCAGGGCCTCTAGATGGAAAGTTTCATCTGGGCATAAGCCAAAGATCCAAAACACAACCTAATGTACTCCATGGAACCTCATGGACCCAAACATCAAGTCAATTTGACCTCAGGGGATGCATACATCAAAAATCAGGAATTAGGGTTTCTTGACCTAATTCACCCCTAAGTTGACTTTTGGGGCAAATCAAGAGCCAAGACCTCAAGACATGATTTGAGGGTCTTTAATGAACTATATTGATCCATTTGGAACAATGGATTAATCCAAGAAGCTTGAGCAACAAGTCTCATTTTCATCTGCACCACAATTAGGGTTTCACGAGGAAAGTCAACTGTAACTTTGACTTTTGACCAGGACATGCTCCCAAACCCTAGGACATGCCTCAATATACCCTATGACACCCATGGAACATGTCCATCAAGTTTTATTTAGGTCAAGGACATGATTTCCTGAAGAATTGCACAATTTGGAATTCATCTGATAAAAAGTCAACTGTGCACAAAAGTCAACTTTGACTTTTTGAGATTTTTCACCAAAATGGTTTTTTAACCCTAAAATAATGTTAATGTATGATTTGAATCATCATTCATCAAGAAAAATCAAAGAATGTTGGATAACTTGTAAAAGGGGTAACCATAAAACTTAGAAATTTTTCTAAGTTATGGAAAAAGTACCACTAATGCACCAACTTTGGAGGACCATAACTCCTAAACCACAAGGCCAATTTTTTTCATCCAAAGATGGATTTGTAGCCCTCATTACCCTCTATAAAAACTTCAACTAGACCTAAGTCCAATTCATTAAGGATTTTGAGTTATGGAGTGATCAAAATCAAGAAATCACACTTTGTTCCAACACTTAGTGAAAATTTCACTAAGTCAGATTTTGCTTCACTTTTTGCCAAATGTAGAGGGATTTTTCACTTGGAATCAAAAGAGATCAAAACCAAACTTGTTCAAACAGTTGTTGTATCATGTAAGGGCTTTCCAAAATGGCCAAGAACATTGCCATATTCAACTTACACCATGAGATATGACATTGTCAAGTTGCCTTGCTGAAATCTGTCAAAGGCAAGGCAGATTTTGCATTTTGGCTCGATTTGCCAAAATCAGGCAAATTAAAATGCTCCTATCCACTTGGACACATCTGAGGATTGAATCTAAAGGGGACAATCACTGAGCCAAGCCTCCAAAGTCCATGGAACAAGAAATAGCATGTTGAACCTAGAATGGCCAAAATAGGAACAAGACTCCAAATTTGGATTTGAGCATTCAATGGAAGCATCAAGGTGGCATGGACTGAGCCATTCTCATCTGAAATCAGTCAAGACTTATCCAAGACCAAGGGAACCAAAGCTCTGTGCCCTAACCTCTAGTCAATGGCTAGAGGAGACTTGGATTTTCATTGGACACCAATTTCACATATGAGCTGATCAAACACTTAGATCACTTCTGAAACACCAATTTCACAAAATCACGAGGTGGTTGCTCAAATTTTCAATCAAGTTGCAGCTGAGGTACCACAAAGTGATCCAGCCAATTTCAATCAAGTCCAACCATTCAAACGCACTCCATAGGGTGTAGGGAAGCTGTTCAGATCATCACCACTCATCTGTAACACCTCCAAATCAAAAATCACCTTGCACTTGCTGTCACGGCCTAAAGGTAAGCATGTACTTGGTCATCTCTCAATCTATGCATATTTCCTCGCACAATAATTTGGCCATATGTTCATAATCATGCATGGAATGTTTTCCCTCAATTAATTGCACTGTTTGAATCGTGTATCAAAAATCCTAGCCTTCATGCAGAAATTAGGGTTCTTGAGGTTTCTTCGTGATTTCATGTTTTATGTTTAATTTAAATGAAATTAAGTGTTATAGACATGATCGTGAGGTTGAGACGAGCATAATGATATGTGGATTGCATGATATAATCAAATATTCAGTGAGATTGAGGAGAAAATGCAAATCAGCCAAACCCAGAACACGCGCGTGTTCTTGGTGTGTTCTTGGCGCCATTTTTTGAATAATTCAAATATTTGAATTTTGTGATTTTATTTAATTGATTCAAAAATTAATTTCTCTTTGAGTTTTAATGATTTTGAGTTGATTCTTTTTTTAATAATTCACAAAAATGTTAAAATATTTTATTTTCCCAAAAAATCCCAAAAATATTATTTATTTTGTATAATTGATATTTTTGCAAAGAATTAATGTTTTAATTGTTTTTAACATTTAAAATATTTTTTCCACATTGATTTTGCAACTTTTAATGCTTTCTAATTATTTTGTAGGTCAATACTTAATTTTTGAAGCATTAATCCAAAATCACAATTTGTTTTTCACATGTTAAACAATTTTGATCATTTTAATTGAATTTTTATTCAATTAAATACATTTTTGAAAACAAATTAGGGTTTTTGGATTAATTCAACCCTCATAAATCATTTTCAAAACACTTTTGGGCCTCTAATAGAGTGTAAGACCCAATCCTTTCTTGACCAAAACATTTTGGGCCTCAGGTGTATTGTATAAGTCCCGATACCGTCAAAAACAAATGGCGCGATCGCCGCCTTTTGAAAAACAACTTCTGAGCCTCTCCTCGAGCTATAAGACCCATTTAAAACTTTTTGGGCCTCTAATAGAGTGTAAGACCCAATCCACTTTTAACCAAAATCATTTGGGCCTCACTTATTGTATAAGTCCCTCTGCGTTAAAAGAAAACCTCGGCGCGATCGCCACTTTTTAAACGAAAAGTCAACTGGGCCTACCCTCGTGTTATAAGTCCCACTCCTTTTCTTTAAACCTTTTGGGCCTCTTGAGAGAGTGTAAGACCCATCCCTTTGTACAGAAAACCATCTTGGGCCTCAGTCACTTGTATAAGTCCCTCTGTACAAAATTCAAACAGTACGCTCACTGATAAAACCCTGGGCTTCTCCTTGAGCTGTAAGCCCCAAAACTTTCTTTTTCAAAGCACTTTCTCCTTTGATTTTGAATATACTGTTATTTTCAATCTTTCTTTGTTGAACAACTAACCAAACAGCATGGAAGCTCTACACCCGAGTAAGTGGTTATTGCTTTCATTTACCGCTTTCATATACATATAACTGTATTGTGGGGCTGTTTCACTGTAAGTCTTCTTTCATAAACTCATATCAACTGTGTAATAATAGTATAGATATTTCGAGTTTCCCCGGCAACTACGTCTAGAACTAGGTGACGCCATTTCGTTTATTCGTAGAAATAGACAACTGGATCCCCAATAGGATCACCAGATACAGGCTTCTCTTCGGCTGTCCTCATTAGGAATTGTCAAGAAACTCTACTCCCAGAGATGAATGTATTCTCCGTGAATGGCATCTTTGAGTTTCTTCCAAATTCTCGAACTTTCCTGACTTTGATCTATTCTCGGTGAATAGCATTGCCTTGAATTTCTCGGGGTTTGGGGACCCACGGGCTTCTTAAAAGCATCGGCCTCCTCTTGGGCATCGTACAAGGACCCACAGGCTTCCTGAAAGCAACCCCGCCACCTCTTGGGCTTAGTACAAGGACCCTACGGCTTCTTAGAAGTATTCACTGCCTCCTCTTAGGCTTAGTATAACGATATCTTCCTTCGGGAATGATAGCCTCCTCTTGGGCTTAGTACAAGGACCCGTCGGCTTCTTAAAAGTTTTCGACCTCCTCTTGGGCTTTGTACAAATTGTCCCGACGACCTCCTAGAGGTATAAGAACAGAACTTAGTCATCTGCATAGAACAGTCCTTTCATAGAGTCTACTACTGTTTCTCAAAGCATAGTACAAAAGATAAAACTCTAGACTTGGACGGTCTAATCTCCTTGAGTCTCAAAGACATTCTCAAGTGACCCCTTCGTTAAATAGGAAGGAAAACCCGCAGACTCGGACAGTCTCAATACCCTTCGCATTTCCCACTTCCTTAAAGAACAGGAATAACCCGGATCCTTGAATCAAATCCCTGAGTACAGTGTTGCTCATATAAGAACTGATTTTCTCTTTAAAAATCAGTATATTGGATCTGTCACTCAACTGAAACAGTCACCATAGCCTCCTCTTGGGCTTTGTACAATGATCCTCCCCAGCGGAGTCAAACAACGTTTAGCCTCTCTCTCGGGCTTTGTACGAGACACATAAGAGACTCCCTTGCTAAGTCAATTACCCCTTTCGCCTCCATCTCAGGCTTTATACGAGATACAAAAAGGTTCTTATTGAGCTGAACAAACAACAACCTCCATCTCGGGCTTCGTACGAGATACAAAAAACTCTCTTATTGAGTCAAATAGCCTCCATCTCGGGCTTTATACGAGATACCAAAAGACTTCATTGTCGGGTCAAAACCTTTTCGCCTCTCTCTCGGGCTTTGTACGAGACACATATTAGCCTCCTCTTAGGCTTTGTATAAGAAAACCACTGGTTGATCCGATCAACCTTTTAGCATCAAAACTGTGCCTCGTTCACAGTAAACAAACATCAAACAACTCCCTTCATCTAATCGCTGTAAGCGGCAAGCCTCTGGATCATCTACATCCATGCCACTGTCCCTCTTTTAGCATGAGAAATTCCTAAGGAAAGATAGCATTGCTCTACACTGAGTTAAAGTCTTCCCCTTCAGGTTAAAATCCCCTATAAAGGAAATTATGGCATTGTCGGATTCACAAATCCCGGTTAAAGTAATTCTCCTTTATAAACAGTTGTGACATACAACTCTCTCTTTAGAGATGACAAATTCTCTCTAAAAAAAACCCTTTAGCTTCATATCTTGGGCTTTGAACAAGATACAAATTGACCTTTCAGCTTCACATCTTGGGCTTTGAACAAGATACAAACTACCTTCTGCTTCACGTCTTGGGCTTTGAACAAGACACCAAAAACAACCATTTCCTCCCATAGAATAGGAGGAACTACGAACGCTCTGATTTCCCTGTTTTGGATAAACGGGAATACGTAGGCATAAGATTGAAAGAAAAATCTTAGCGAGCACACTAAACAAAAACCCAAAAATCCCATATCAAAAGCAGTAATTCAAAAGCATCAGTCCTAACATCCTAATCCTTGTTCTCCTCCAGAAATCTTCTGTCTAGATAAAAACCAGTATTGGCGAAAATACAAATAACCAGTACAAAGGCCCCCCACATTGATATCATTTGTAACTTAACAGACCGCTATTTAAACTCAGTATGCAAAGCAGGGTTAATTGGAGACATCTATTTCCCTTCCTTCATCAGCTCACAATAGGATAAAATATCAATCGACCTGTAGTAAGCTCAAACCGCAGAGAGCGACCAACGCTTAAGAACCGCGTTCAAAATCGCTCGCTACAGGTCTTACACTCTAAGAAGAGGCCCATGACTTATTGAAAAGAAAAGAAAAGGCGGTGGGTCTTACACTCTTGACAGAGGCCCAATATTATTGAAAAGAAAAGGTGGTGGGTCTTACACTTTTATCAGTGGCCCAAGATTATTGAAAAGAAAAGGTGGTGGGTCTTACACTCTTGACAGAGGCCCAAGATTATTGAAATGAAACTAGGGCTGTGTTTGATGAAAGTTGAAGATGTAGATTTGAAAGATTGAAATATTTGAGAAATTGAAGAAAGTTTTGAGGAAGAGGGGAGGGACTTACACTCTAATAGACGCCCAAAGTTTTATAATAATTGATTTTGAAAAATGTGAAAAGTGATGGGTCTTACACTCTAAGCAGAGGCCCAAGATTTATAACAATTGATTTTTGAAAATTTGCAAACTGATTGGTCTTACACTCTAAGCAGAGGCCGAAAGATTTATAACAATTGATTTATGAAAATGTGAAAAGTGATGGGTTTTACACTCTAAGCAGAGGCCGAAAGATTTATAACAATTGATTTTTTGAAAATGTGAAAAGTGATGGGTCTTACACTCTAAGCAGAGGCCCAAAGATTTATTGAAAAGAAAATTGAATCAAACCAAGAGATGTATTTATCATGGTGAGAGTTTTATAAAGGAAATACTTTAACATTGAAGCAAGGATGCGAGTTGAACATGTTAAGACAAGTTGATAGCAATCAAACATTCATGTTAGGGTTTAAACATGGTCTTTGACAAAGTGAAAACATCACATAGGTTAACACAAACAAACATGTATATAAAAGCAATTTTATGGCAACGTTCAAATGTTTTTATAAGAATATAAACATGGTATGATCAACAAAAAGGCATATAAACATATCAAAGTCATGTAAACATGGAAGAAAATCAACATGTTAAGGCAAAGGATCAAGCAAAAAATTCATGGTATGATTGAAAGTTCATCATTCATTCCCATGTAAACATATACTTGAAAATGCATTAAAATCAAGTAAGGACAATGATGTACAAATTCACAACATCATTTAAGGTTTATACAAGATCTATAGGGTTCAAACAAGTCATTGTAAATAGCAAAAGACAAGGAACCATTTAAAATAATCAAGAAGAAACTTAAGAAACCCTAAAATAGTCACACACTTTAAGCACTCATAAATATGAGAAAAATAATTATTTTTGATATTTTCTTTTCACAACTAGAAAATAGACATTATCATGAAAAATTAACAAAAAGAATGGATTTAAAATGATAAACAAAAACGAGAGAGTTATGATAGTTTGAATTTGTAAAGGAAGTTAGGAAAAATAGGTATTAAAAAAAAATAAAGGAAGTGGCCTCCATGGGTGTTGAACCTAGGTTCTCTCGCCTATAGGTCAAAACACTAACCAACTCAACCACATGTGCATGATGTTAATGGATTGAGGCAAGGTATTATATGTGTTGATCATTTAAAAAATCACAAAATAAAAAAGAACTAGGGCGAGGGGGATTCGAACCCCAGTTCTGGTAGGCATAAGTACTCCAGGCGTGCAGGTTTAACCACTGGGGTGGTGATACATCCGTTGTATCACCCCAGCCATTAAAACAAATACCTAAATGTGACCTAAACCCTCACCTAAGGCGCCATGGCTGGCTAACTAAGAAAAATCAGGTTTTGGTTCAAATGCAAGAAGCACCTTAACTTCTTCAATACTTCATGATATTCAAAAATGTAAAAACCAATCTTGCGTGATTTTTCACAAGGAACTCAGTGGTGGTTTTAGATTTTGCTAAAAATGCCTACATTTTAAAACCCGATAGTGGTTCCTAAAAAGGATTCAAATTTACAAGTTCTATGCTACAACCATATACAATCAATATTAGCATGACAAAATGGTTCAAACACAACAAAAAAGACATATATGACATGATTATGATCAATGTACATCAAAGCAAAGCATATTTCTTAATGTTCAAGTTCTTTGGAAGCTTACCTCTTGAAGCTCACATGCCAATTTCCAAGAGACTCGTTACAGAAGCAAGCCAATGCCTTGGATACCTCCAATACACCTTATAGAAGCTTTTTGGATGCTTGGAACCAAAGGGAAACCTCTAGAACAGAATCTAGCTCCTTCTTGCAAAATGTGTCAAAAGTGGCCAAAATGGAAACTCTACCAAATGGTGTTACTGTTGAGAAACTATGGTTGGAACAGTTTAAGGATGTTATTTGGAGAGTGTTTGGAGTGTTGAATGATTTTGAAATGGACAGAATCAAGACATGGCTTGAAAAATGCAGAAAGTCAAAGATATGAGGTTTTGATAGTTAACTTTCTCATTTTGATGGTTTGAGATGAAGATGAAGGTTTTAACACCTTCAAGGGATGATTTGTGATATGTTTGGATGGTTGTTTGAGTGGTTTAAGCTCTAGTTTTGAAAATTCCAAATTTACTCTTTGAAACTTTGAAAACTTGAAGTAAAAGAGGGAGAATGAGAAAACAAGTCTTTGGTATTGTTTTGGTGTGTTTGAATTGATGCAAATTGACCTCTATTTATAGGAGAACTAATTTGTTTTGGATGAATATTGTTGGATGAGGGGGAATGCTATTGTCCAATGGATATAGCCATGTAGCTCTAACTTAAAGGCTAAGGTACCAAAAGTCTTCCATAGCATGACTAGAATCTTAGCTCAATTGGCATTTCGCAGGTTTGACCACTCATTGTTTTTTAACTGATCTGAATTGGTGTGGCTCATTTCATGCCAATTCAATGCTTCACATAAATGTACAAAAACAAATTTGAATTCATGGCTTTGTAATGATGGTTCTCACATGCTAAGAGATAGAATCCTTGCCTTATGCATCAAAGTTGAAGATATTATGTGATTCAATAAGATTCCTTCTGATCTTGGAGGATGACAAGGCTTGTAGAGTGATAAAATTTGGAGGTGAAAATCGTGTGACACAAGTAATACACAGATGTTGTCTTGAAAATCAGTTTGGTTAAGGCATGTTGTGAGGATCATATTTCCTTGCTCAAGTAGAATCAATGGATGCTCTTGGACATTTTGGAAAGCTGAGATATCCTACTTTAACTTTGATGTTTGCATTTGGTCTTGATTCATCTTGGATCATGGTGAAAAATTGCCTCAAAGTTGGTTAAAACATAAAACAAATTCTCCCTAAAAAATTTCTAAGTGTCAAAGTTCAAAAAGTCTTTAAACCCTAACTTCATGGCTTCATATCTCAAAACCTATGCTTTTTTGGGGATGATTTAGCCCATCAATCTTGTTGTATGGAAGAAGATCTATCATTTGAGCTTTGGAGTGCAAAAAATGGTTGCTTGGATCACAAGTTATGGCCTTGTAAAGTTAGGTACTTGAACATGAATTTCTATAACTTAGTGAACTTTTCAATTCTTCCAATTTTGCTTCTTTTGCAAGTAACCTTGATTTCTTGATCAATCCTTGATTAAATTTAATTATGGATCATGTTTTCTTGAATAATAGTCCTTGATGATCAATTTTTCCCAAAAAGTCAAACTTTGACTTTGGGTATTAGATGAATTTTGTGCAGAGAACCCCCTAATTCTTGATTTTTAATTAATGAATACCCTGAGGTGATTTTAAACTTATGAATGGACTTCAAGGGTGTATATAAGTGTCTTGAATCATGTCCCAATATTTGAGATTATTCCTTGCTCAAAAGTTAAAGGTATCGTTTACTTTTCATCAAAACCCTAGTTTGTGGCTCAGATGGATTTGAATTCTTGCATTGTTTATGAATCAAGTCCTTTGGATCAATCCAATCATATGTGTCATACCCCAAATTTTGACCACTAATATTTCCCATCATTGTGCAAATCATCATCACAATATGGATGGACCATCATACCTCATTAGTCTCCCCAAAGATTGGTGCGTATCCACTACAATCAAACTTAGGGTTTCAAGCCCTCTCAGAGCCTTAGACAAAGGATCAATCAAGGAATGACATGATCTTCAACTTGTCTAAACCTCTCAAACATCCACAATGGATCAAAAGGACTCCCACATCAAGAATTAAACACAAGGTTGCAACATTCCAAGTGGACCAAGCCTCGAGATCGCCAGTGTCACCAAATTAGGGTTTTGGTCGACCAAGGCCTCCAGATGGAAATTTTCATCTGGGCCTGAGCCAATGCTTCAAAGCATAACCCAAAATACTCTAAGGGACCTCATAAACCCAATCATCAAGTAAATTTAGCCTCAAGGGATGTATTCATAAAAAATCAGGAATTAGGGTTTCTTGACCTAATTCACCCCTAAGTTGACTTTTGGGACAAAACATGGGCCAAGACGTCAAGATATGATTTGAGGGACCCTAACACACTAAATTGATCCATTTACAATAATGGATTGATCCAAGAAGCTTGATTCACAAGTTTCAAGTTCATCAGAACCACAGTTAGGGTTTCGCGAAAAAAGTCAACTGTACCTTTGACTTTTGACCAAGACATGCTCCCAAACCTTGGGACATGATTCAATACACCCTATAACACCTATGAAATCAATCCATCAAATTTGATTTAGGTCAAGGACTTGATTTCATAGAGGATCGCACAGTTTGGAATTCATTTGATAAAAAGTCATCTGTGCCCAAAAGTCAAAGTTTGACTTTTTGATTTTTTGATCAATTATGGTTCTCTAACCCTAGAATGATGTTAATGTGTGATTGGGATCATCACTCATCAAGAAAAATCAAGAAAAGTTGGTTAACTTGTAAAAGGGGTAACCATAAAAAACTTAGAAATTTTCTAAGTTATGGAACAGAGTGGCTAGGGTACCAACTTCCAAGGATCATAACTTGAGATCCAAGCAACCATTTTGGCTAATCCAAAGATGGATTTATAGCTCTCATGGCATACTTTAAAAGTGTCAACTACACCTCATTCCAATTCTTCATGGATTTTTAGTTATGGAGTGACCAAAATGACAAAAACATGAAAATGCCACTTTTTCCAACACAGTGAAATTTTCACTAAGTCAGAATCTGTTTCACTTTTTTCAAAATGTAAGGGCATTTTTCACTTAGATCCAGAAAGTGTCAAGACAAAATATGATCACACATATGTTGTATCATATGAGAGCTTTCCAAAATGGCCAAGAACTCCATCAAATCCCATTTGAGCTAAGAGTTATGACAATGGCAATATGCCTTGCTGCAACTGTCATAACAAGGCAGATTTGTGTATTTTGCTCGATTTGAGCAATTTTTGCAAATGACAAACAAGTTTATCCATCTGAACACCTCAGGGGCAAACCAAGGAGGAACAAACACTAATCCATAAGCCTCCCAAGTCTTTGGAACCAAAAGTAGCATGCCAAACCTAGAAATGCCTAAAAAGGGGATAAGACTCCAATTTTGTTTTGGAGCATTCAATGGATGCACCAAGGTGGCATGAACTGAGCCTTTTCCAACTGAATGAGTCAAGGATAATCTATGAACTAGGGAACCAAAGGCATGTGCTCTAACCTATAGTCAATGGCTAGAGGAGACTTAAGATTCCAAAGTGATGCAATTGGACAATGATTTGCTGCAGTTGCCATTCACTATTGCTTGCAAAAAAAACTTGCTCTACTATAAATAGAGCTCATTTGTGCTCAGTTTAAGTACACAAAAGCCATCAAACTGATGCTTTCCTCAAAATCTCTTCTTTCACTCCAAAATTGCCTTCCAAAGCAAGTCATTATCGGGTTTTGAGTTTGAGAGCAATTCCAACCAAACCAATCACACACACACACACCTCATAAACATCATATAGAAGTGATCCAAACACTTAAACCACAACTGGAACAGTGATTTCTCAGAATCACCAGCCAATTGCTCAAGGTTTTAACCAAGTTGTAGTTGAGATACCATGAAGTGATCCAGCCATTTCCAATCAACTCCAAGCATTCAAACACACTCCATATGGTGTAGGGAAGCTGTCCAGTTCATCACAACTCATCTATAACACCTCCAACTCAAAAATCACTTTGCTCTTGCTGTCACGACCTTCAAGTAAGCCTAAACTTGGTCATCTCTTAATCTATGTATATTTCCTCGCACAATACTTTTGCCAGATGTTCATAATCATGCATAGAATGTTTCCCCTCAATTAATTGCTTTGTTTGAATCGTGTATCAAAATTCTCAGCCTTCATGCAAATTTTAGGGTTCTTGAGGTTTTGTCTTGATTTCTTATTCCATGCTTAAAATAAATGAAATTAAGAGACCATAGACATGACCGTGAGGTGAAAACGAGTAGATTGATATGTGGATTGTGTGATTTCATCAAGTATTCAGTGAGATTGGTGAGAAAATGTAAGTCTGCAGAAACAGAGGGGTGGCGCGTGTTCTTGGCGCCATTTTTTGAATATTTGAATATTTGAATTTTGTGATTTTATTTAATTGATTCAAAAATTAATTTCTCTCAGAGTTTTAATGATTTTTAGTTGATTCTTTTTTTAATAATTCACAAAAATGTTAAAATATTTTATTTTGCCAAAAATTCCCAAAAATATTATTTATTTCATATACTTGATATTTTTGCCAAGAATTAATCTTTTATTTGTTTTTTAACATTTAAAATATTTTTTTCCTCCTTGATTTTCCAAATTTAATTGGTTTCCAATCATTTTGTGGATATAAACATGATTTTCAAACATTAATCCAAGATCACAATTTGTTTTTCACACATGTTTGATAATTTTGATCATTTTAATTAAATTTTTATTTAATTAAAATACATTTTGAAACTAATTTAGGGTTTTGATTTTAATCACCCTAAACAAATCATTTTCAAACACTCATGGGCTTCTAATAGAGTGTAAAACCCAACCCCCTTTTTGAAAACCAAAATAATTTGGGCCTCAGTGTATTGTATAAGTCCCGATACCGTCAAAAAGTTTGGCACGATCGTCGCCTTTTTAACAAAAATCATTTGGGCTTCTCCTTGAGCTATAAGACCCATTTTTATTCATTGGGCCTCTAATAGAGTGTAAGACCCAATCCCCTTTTAACCAAAACTTTTTGGGCATCAGATATTGTATAAGTCCCTCTGCGTTAAAAGAAAATTCTCGGCGCAATCGCCAGGTCAAAAATCAAATCATCTGGGCCTACCCTCGTGTTATAAGCCCCATTTATTTTCTTTAAACTCTTTGGGCCTCTAATAGAGTGTAAGACCCATCCCATTGTACATAAAAACAATTTCGGGCCTCACATATCGTATAAGTCCCTCTGTACAGTTTTCAAAACAACGGTGCAATCATCGTTAAAACTTGGGCCTCTCCTCGAGCTGTAAGCCCCAAAAATCTTTTCAAAACACTTTCTCCTTTGATTTTGAATTCAAATATATGTTGTTATCAAAACTTTCTTTAATTTCATTGTTGAACAACTAACGAAACAGCATGGAAGCTCTACAATGGGTAAGTGTTTATCCGCTTTCATATGTATATAACTGTATTGTGGGGCTGTTTCACTGCAAGTCTTCTTTCACATCCTTTTATATACTTATCACATATTCACTATGTAATACTAGTATAGTTATTTAGAGTTTTCTCCGGCAACTACGTCTAGAACTAGGTAAAGCCCTGTTGGTCACTCTTTAAATACAAACAAAACTAGATCCCCATAGGATTTCCAGATACAGTCTTCCCTTCTCTTGGGGTTAAACAATATGGAACAAAGAGAAAGGCAGTATACTCGGTGAACCTTTTCTCAAACTGTCACCCTTAGAAATTGTCAAAGAAACTCTAACTCCCCAGAGATGATCTTTTCTCTGTGAATGGCATCTCTTGAGTTTCTTCCAAATTCTCAAACTTTCCTGGAATGATCCCTTCTATGTGAATTGTATTTCTTGAACTTCTCTTGGTTTAGGGACCCACAGGCTTCCTAAAAGCATCCCCGCCTCCTCTTGGGCGTTGTACAAGGACCCTTCGGCTTCTTAGAAGTTCTCATGCCTTCTCTTGGGCTTAATACAAGGACCCTGACGACCTCCTAAAGGTGTAAGACAGAACTTAGTCATCCTTTACTAGATCAGTCTTTCCAGCGTCAAAACTCCATCCATTTTAGGGTTGATACTCATCCCTTAATGCCCGCGCCTCCTCTTGGGCATTGTACAAAAGATATACTCTAGACTTGGACAGTCTAAACCTTTTGAGTCTCAAAGACATTCTCAAGCTCCTTTCAAACATAGGAAAAAACACCGATCACCCTGGATCGATCTCCAGCAGAAACCCGGTCTCTCTCATGAGAGTTCCCCACACTTGGACACGCTTCAGGATCACAATAATCCTCAGCAGTAAGACAGCCTCCTCTTGGGCTTTATACAAATGATTCTCCCCAGCGGAGGTAACCATTTCAGACTCTCTTGTTGAGTCAACCACTTTTAGCCTCCATCTTGGGCTTTATATAAGACATATAGAAAAACACTCTCTTGTTGAGTATAAAAGACTCTCTTGTTGAGTCAGTCAACCTTCAGACTATGTTGTTGAGTCAACCTTTTTAGCCTCCGCCTTGGGCTTTATACAGGACAGATAAAAGTACTTTCTCTTTGAGTCAAACCCTTTCAGCCTCCATCTTGGGCTTTATACAAGATACATTCTCCCCAACGGAGTCAAAATCCCTTTAGCCTCAAGCTTGGGCTTTGTACAAGACAGAAAGAACATTTTCCCCGAAAAAGTCAAACCTCCCGCCTCCTCTTAGGCTTTGAATAAAGAAAACCCCCGGTTGAGTCAATCAACCTTTTAGCATCAAATTTGTGCTTTGCTCACAGCATACAAACATCAATAATTCCTCTTTAGAGATGACAAGTTCTCTCTCAGTCAAACCTTTTAGCATCACATCTTGGGCTTTGAACAAGATACAAACCACCGTTAACTTCATGTCTTGGGCTTTGAACAAGTCACCAAAACATCTCTTTCCCCCCATAGAATAGGAGGAACTACGATCACTCTGATTTCCTTGTTTCATTTAAACGAGAATACGTAGGTATAAGATTGCAAAATCTTAGCGAGCATACTAATCAAAAACTCAAAATCCAGTACCTCCATACATCAATCAAAAAGCATCAGACCTAACACCTTACCAAAATCCTCCTCTACAGTCACGACACTCCGTTCTTAAACGAAATAACCTAAAGACAGGCCCCCCTTTTGATAGCATCTGTAAACCAAGAGTTTTGACTGTTTAACCTCAGTATGCAAGCAGGGTTAATTGGAGACATCTATTTCCCTTCCTTAATAAGCTCAACATGATAAAAAATGAATCGAACTGTAGTACCAAAGCGATAGTGATTCGAAACCACAAAAATGGCGCTACAGAAAAATGGCGACCACAGTGGGAGGCATTATTTCTTACAAGTTTTAGGTAGAAACCTTGAACAAGTCATTTTCACTGTGGCCGCCACAGAAAAATGGCGACCACAGTGGGAGGCATTCTTTCTTACACGTTTTAGGTAGAAACCTTGAACAAGTCATTTTCACTGTGGCCCCCACAGAAAACTGGCGACCATGGTGGGAGGCATTCTTTCTTACAAGTTTTAGGTAGAAACCTTGAACAAGTCATTTTCACTGTGGCCGCCACAGAAAAATGGCGACCACAGTGGGAGAAGACCTTTCTTTCTTACAGTCTTAGGTAGAAAACTTTAAATTCACAAAGTGTCACAGAAATGGCAACTCTGCTGGGGAGTCATTGTCTGTATAGGATCATAAGACTAGAGGTCTAGGATGTTAGGAAAAATATATATACTGCTTTTCCTAATTGATATCCGTGTTTATTTTTCTGCTAATGGGAATGCGTGTGATGCCGCATGTGGAAAGATTGAGTATACACCTAAGATAAGTGATGGCATTATATGGGTAATCTTACGGGGAATGAATCCCAGATAAGAGGTCACGGTCGACCATCAAATCAGTGGAGATGCCCTTTGCGGATTCAATGCCTATACGACTTCGGTTGTTGAAAGCAGATTGTTCCATTGGGTTATCTGAGAAGCTGAGGATTTTAGTAGACTGAAACCATTTTGTAGTGCGGAAGCTATCGGAAATAGTTGTCACGCGATACTACCCTCATTTGAGACTACTCTAAGATACTACAGCTCACTGGCGATCCGCTTGCTGTCGTTATCCAAGAGGGGTCAGTGATTTTGAGGACAGGTACAAAAAATCACCAGTATAAACCTTTGGGGATGGGTAGAGCCTTGACTTCATGACACCGACCCTTTGACCCCATGTTTTTCTATGTTTTTGTGTGGTGCATTCATACATTCATTTAAAAAACATTAAAACAAAGAAAAATCTTCTCTTCTAGTCTCTCTTTTTCAAATTAAACTAAGACAATGATTGCAAATGTCAGATAAAGAGATTGCTAATGGATTTTGGTAGAAGGAAGACTCACAAGTACACCTTTAAGGTTCCAAAACTAGAGGATTTAAGAGGTCTGGCGAGGATGATAACCAACCCTGAGGCTTTCAGAGCTAAGTATGGAGGACTGCTGTCTTTGTTAAGGGTCCATGTAATCGAAGGAATCCTGTCCACACTAATCCAGTTCTACGATCCGGTCTATCACTGTTTCACATTCCTGGATTATCAACTAGCACCAACAATGGAGGAGTACTCTCACCTGACTGATTTGCATATTACTGACCAAGCTCCCTTTTCTGGACTGGAAGAAATTCCAAAGGATCAAACCATTACAAGAGCAATCTATTTGGACGAGTCAGAAGTCAGGACTCACATGATCATTAAGGGTGGTATCCAGGGTTTGCCAGCCCAGGTCTTGATAAATAAAGCTCTGTACTTTGCTAGTATAGGGAACATGGCCACTTTCGAAAGCATATTTGTTTTGCTCACCTACAGGTTATTTTTGTTTCCCAACATTGATAACTTTGTAGATATCAATGCCATTAAGATTTTTCTGATTGGAAACCCTGTACCGACCCTGATCGCAGATGCTTATCATTATGTACACTTAAGGAATTTGTACAGCAGAGGAATGATCACATGCTGCGTACCCCTGTTGTACAAATGGTTCATTTCCCATTTGCCAAAGTCTGCTGCATTTTGGGATCAAAAGAATACTTTACGTTGGTCGCAGAGAATCATGTCTCTTACCAACTCTGACATCGATTGGTACAATCCAATCTATGACGGGATCAGGATCATTGACCGTTGTGGAAATTTACCAAATGTACCCCTCATAGGAATTAAAGGAGGAATCAATTATCATCCAGTTTTGGTTCGTCGTCAATTTGGATACCCGATGAGGCATGTCCCGCGTAATGCTCATCTGGAAGGTCTTTTCTTTAAGGAAGGAGAAAATGACAGGGCAATAAAGACAGAAATAGTGCATGCCTAGAAACACGTTCATAGGAAAGGAAGAGAGTCTCTAGGAAAACCAGACTGTGTCTCAGTGGAACCTTATCTCCACTGGGTACAAACTAGAGCTCTCAAGTTGAGGATGCCTTACCCTCGTCAGGAAGTTCTTCCGTTAAGGGACCCTATTCTTTATTTTATGTTTTATACGGAAAAACTTCAGGTTACTCTCAACAAAGTTCAATAGGAGAAGAGGTCTTGGAAGAACAAGTACCATAATCTCAATGTGGAGTGCAAGAAAATACAGCAACTGTTAAAAGAAAAAGATGCTCTGATTGAGATTTTAGAGCAACATGTTGTAGAAAATCAGGATGACCAAAGGAATTTGCTCGCTCCTTTCACTTGGCAAAGGAATGACAACCTGACAACGGCTCAACAACCCCGGTCAAAGAAAAGGAAAATACCAGAACTAGCACCTGAGCTCTCCTCAGAGAGGACTCAGGATCCATAAGCTTAGAGATTTCCTTTTATAGCACTATGTAAATTACTGTATTTCCATTCCGCAATCTTTGAATTCAATAAAACGGGGTTTCCCCACTGTTTGATATTTGCAATCCAATTGTCGAAGTTTATTTTGATTAAACAAAAAAATTAATTAAAATATAATTATTTCATTCATCATTCTCACGTAACGCATTCTTCTTACCTACGAATCTCACGTTTGCATCTCGATTCTAGAGTCAAACAGTCTCATTCGTACAATACTCGGGCCAATTGATAGAAAAAGATGGATGATCTTGAGGAAGAGAACGGAGAGTTGAGCGAAGAGATTGAAACTCTGAAAGAGGATCTGAGAAAGCTTCATAACGACATGCAAGTTCTAGCAGAAGCTCAGATGCAACAACAAAGGACTGTGATATCAGAGATCACATCAACGCCCATAGTGGAGAAGTATGATCCTCGGTATAACATGCCTAAAGATCGTCCCTGGGGCATGCCTATTAACTATATCCCGGAAGGATATGTTCTGCCGATTGCTGAAGATCAGGGAACCGCAGCAGGAACTGCTGGGCCTGAAGGTTACAAACTTCGGGAAAGCGAAGATGCTAGGGGCATGACGGAAACTCCTGAAGGTTACAAACTTCGGGAAAGGGAAGGACCTAGAGTCACCGCCATGATGACTATACCACCACCCGTGGTACACACTGTCCCGGAAGGACAGATTCCACATATACCTTCTGGTAGAAACGAAAGTATGTTCGACAGAATGAATGAGTTCCAGGAACAGTTCCTGGAGATGCAGAAAGAGTTGCAAGCCCTCCGCGGTCAGGACCTATTTAGAAATGACGCCGCAGACCTTTGTTTGGTCCCCAATATGAAAGTTTTGCACAAGTTCAAAGTGCTCGAATTTGAAAAATACAAGGGTAACTCTTTCCCTCAAAGCCATTTGGTGATGTACGCTTGGCGAATGTTAACTCGGACAAAGAACCAAGAGCTATTGATTCACTATTTTCAGGATAGTCTAACCGGTTCCGCACTCAAATGGTACATGGGTTTAAACCGCACTAAGATCGACACTTTCAGAGATCTTGGCGCTGCTTTCGTTCAACAATATAAGTATAACCTGGATATGGCACCGGACAGAGATCAACTCAGAGCCATGTCACAATAGGACAAGGAAACCTTTAAGGAGTACGCTCAGAGATGGCATGAAATTTCCTCCCAGATTTGTCCACCTCTTGAGGAAAAAGAGATGACAAAGATCTTCTTAAAGACCTTGAGCTCATTTTACTACGACAGAATGGTCGCCAGTGCTCCTAGTGACTTTACTGAAATGGTAGGCATTGGAGTTCGTCTTGAGGAAGTAGTCCAAGAAGGACGTTTAGTTAAAGACGCTGGGTCACCAAGTAGTACAAAACGATACGGTAGTGCTCTCCCTAAGAAAATAGAGCAAGATATTGGCAATATCTCTCCCGAAAAGCAAAGGCGAAGGTACCAACCAGTAGCAGCTATAACTCCTGCTATCAACTCTGCGCCTGTTCCTACATATCAACCTCAGGTTGCTCAGAGTCAACCGAATCAACAACAATATCAGCAAAGGACACAACAGCCTTTTCAGCAGGCTCATCCTCCATATAACAACAACCGTACAACGTGTTCGCCAGGGTTCGACCCTATACCCATGTTGTATGCGGAATTGTTTCCACTCTTACTGGTCAAGGGACACGTCCAAACTAGGGCTCCTCTTACAGTACCGAAAAATCCGCCTTTTTGGTTCAAAGCGGATCAGAGTTGCCTTTACCATCAAGGAGGACCAGGGCATAACATAGAAAAATGTCTGAGTTTCAAATCCAATGTGCAAAAGCTTGTTAGGAGCGGGGTCTTATCTTTCAAAGATATGAATCTGAATGTTCTCACGAACTCGCTGCCTCAACACGAGAAAGCTGCGGTAAATTTGATAGAAGGAGAGTCTAACAACAGCTATCAAATTCATGATGTACTCTTATTGAGGGCCAACTTGGTCAAGATTAATTGTAGACAGAGTGGATACGGCCATATGCCACCTCATAATTATCACCAGTGTGATATCTGCTCTAAAAACAATCAAGGATGTTCTGTGGTACAATCAGCTCTACAAGAACAATTGGATCTCGGGTGGATCCAAGAGCATCGAGTTCGTGGAGTTAACATGACTTATGCAAATTCCAACATCATTCAGAACCACGACATCCGTGCAATGAATGTGAAATTGGTGGCAATGCACTCAAGGCAAAGCCAATATCATAATCTTCTACGACACGATTACAATTCCTGTATGATTTGCTCGGTAAACAAATAGGGATGCTCTTTTGTACAAGAGGCCCTCTAGCGTCAGATGAATCTTGGGTGGATCCAGGACTACCATGATAGAAATCCTTATCAGATCAACATGATTCAAATCTTCAATATTCATTTGATGAATACCAGCTTGGTGGAGTTACACGCCATGCAAGTCCAACTCGGTTTTCTCACTTCACATAATTATCAGAACTATAAAGTATGTTGTGAGAGTAACCAAGGGTGCGCTCTCGTTCAAAGAACTTTACAACACTTGTTAAACCATTGGTGGATTCCGATCTATCTAGACGAAGACACGCAACAAATCAGTGTAACTAACGGGAACCCTACTAGGCATCAAAGTCAGGATGTCCGATCTATACAAATAGACCTAGTAAGGTTACACTGCATTCAAAGCGGATGTGGCCAGGTGCCACCACACAATTACGAGCGCTGTAGAGTCTGCTCGGAAAATAATCAAGGATGTTACCTCGTGCGAGCAGCCCTTCAAAGTCAGTTGGCTCCCATCGAATGTTCTTAACCAGGAATTAATTGAAGTTACTTACGACAGTCAGAGAAATCAGAAGGCTCATGTAGTTATCCATCTATCGGGACCAGTGCTGTACAAATCCAATAAGGCGATCCCTTACAAATACGGTGCAACAATAATTGAGAATGGAAAGGAAATTGAATTACCCTCCGTTGTGAATATTGCAGACATCAGTCGAGTAACACGGAGCGGTCGAGTCTTCAATAGAGGAGGTGGAGAACCCAACAGGGAAAAGGAACCTTAAACGGAAGTTCCCAATCCACCAGTCGGTCAATCCAGTGATCCTGACCTTTCAAAGAACAACGATGAGATGTTGAAGCTCATCCAAAGGAGTGAATACAACATTGTGGATCAGCTGTTACAAACTCCTTCAAAGATCTCTGTGTTATCTCTTTTACTCAGTTCCGAAGCCCATAGAGAGGCTCTACAGAAAGTCTTAGAGCAGGCCTTTGTGGAACAGGATGTGTCGATAAGGTAATTCGACAGTATCGTCTCTAACATCACTTCCTGCAACAACTTGGGGTTTAGTGGTGAGGAATTTCCAGAAGAAGGCAAAAGCCACAACATGGCGCTCAATATCACAGTCAAATGCCAGGACGATGCCTTAGCCAGCATACTGGTAGATACCGGATCGGCTCTCAACGTTATGCCGAAGTCCACTCTAATGCGACTATCATTTAAAGGGTCTCCGATGAGAGGCAGTGAGGTCGTCGTCAAAGCATTTGACGGATCCCAAAAAACAGTTATCGGCGAAGTCGACCTTCCCATAACTATCAGTCCTCACACTTTCCAAGTCACTTTCCAGGTCATGGACATCCGAGCAACATATAGCTATTTGTTGGGAAGACCTTGGATACACCAGGCTGGGGCAGTCACTTCGACACTTCACCAGAAGCTAAAGTTCATCAAGAATGACCAACTCGTCATGGTCTGTGGAGAACAAGCCTTGATCGTGAGTAACCTATCATTGTCCACTTGTGTAGAACCTGAGGAGGTTGTTGGAACCCAGTTCCAGGCACTTTCGGTAAGCAGTGAGAACCAATCAGAAGAAGGAACTTCGATTTCCTCGTACAAAGATGCTCTCGAGGTGATCAAAAGTAACAATGCAAAGGGATGGGGACAACTTGTCATTCCTACTGATAATAAAACAAAGAAGGGTCTTGGCTTTTCCTTAACCTGTACCCAGACTGCCGCTAACGGTGAAAGTCTTTATCCCATTCAGAACTTCTTCCATAGTGGAGGTTTCCTTCACCCAGTGTCTCAAGAAGTACATACTGTCAACGAGGGAGATTCCTCTGACACAGATGAGGAATGGAAGTCCTATCTTAACGAGGACGGTTATATGTATCAGGAAGAGGTGCCTATGCCATTTGGCTATCCCGCACAGAGTCCGAGATTTATACCAAGGTCAGACGTCAAAATGATATATGGAGATTGTGATCCGGAAGGATATCGTGCTCCACCAAACTCATTAGAGGAAGACACTCTAATGAAAGGCCACTTTGACCACGACTATTATGGCCCGATGGATGGTCTGCCTATCTGGCAGCCGTACCCAGGAGACTCAGGGCAAGAAAATCATCCGAATAATGAAAATCAGCTGAGCATCATTGAAAAAAATACCTGCGTCCCCACCATGTCATGGGATCAACACTCAGGTCATTCAGAAAATATCTAGTACGACGATGAATTTGCAAGGTTTGCAGGACTAGAATTCATTAACTATGCTTATCCTGAGGTCAACGTCTTCGAAAGGGATGACTTCTCCAGTTCCAAAGAAGTGTGGGACACCTTAGGACAACCAAGTGGAAAGTATGACTTCTTGGTCAAGTACACCGCTTCTGAAAGCTCTCATATCAGGCTCGAGGACATCCAGCCAACTGGATGGGGGGATTTTCCTGAGAGCACAAATACTATGCAAAATACAAGTGAGGAATCCTCCTACGACAACTTTGTCTGGGAGACAGATTCCAATGATCCTGCTCCACCAGAAATCAGCGTTATTTCTGAAGACAAACCAAGAAAGAAGGTACCAGACTTTGTGATTCATCGAGGAGTTCGCCGCCAATGGGTTGCTGTCGATGTCCCGAAAGTCGTCCATAAGTCTAAGTAATTTCCATCTTTATTTTAACCTTTCACCCTGCCCAGGTGAAACGGATGTTTTGATAAGGCTCACTTTCTGTAAATATCCCTCTTCGCTTTGCCCAAAGCTACAGAGTTTTGTTTTATAGGGCTGTAGTTTCAAGAATCGACAAAATAAAAAATAAAATAACGTCGTTCTGTAATTTCCGCATTAATTGCTGTTTTCTCTTTTCGTTTTTTCAGAAAATGGTAATCCTAAAAAACAATTCAAATAATAAAAACAAGCAGTAAAAAAAATACACTTCACACACTCTTGCATTCTCTCTATCTCTTTTAAAAAAACAAATAATAACGTCATGCAGATTGCTTGTTTTAAACCCCATTGAAACGTACGATCCGATGCCTTCTCCCAACTTTGAATTCCCGATATTTGAGGCTGAAGATGAAGATGACGAAGAAATTCCAGAGGAGATCTCCCGATTACTCAGACAAGAGGAAAGGTCCATTAAACCTCACAAAGAGCTGTTGGAAATGGTCAACTTGGGCTCAGAGGAAGAGAGAAAAGAAGTCAAGATTGGGGCCCTACTCAGTCCGGCTGTCAAAGAAAGTTTGATAAAGCTTCTTAAAGAGTTTCCCGATGTATTCGCTTGGTCCTATCAGGACATTCCAGGGTTGGATACCAGCATCGTGGAACATCATCTACCATTAAGATCAGAATGTCCGCCGGTAAAACAAAGGCTGAGATGGACTCATCCAAATATGGCCATCAAAATCAAAGAGGAAGTACAGAAACAGATTGACGTGGGTTTCTTTGCCACATTAGAATATCCTCAATGGTTAGACAACATAGTACTAGTTCTAAAAAAGGACGGAAAGGTCAGAATGTGTGTAGACTACAAGGATCTGAACAAAGCAAGTCCAAAGGATGACTTTCCCTTACTGTACATTGACATGCTGGTAGACAGTACAACAAAGTTCAAAGTCTTCTCCTTCATTGATGGATTCTCGGGGTATAATCAAATCAAAATGGCGCCGAAAGACATGGAGAAAACTTCGTTCATTACCCCATGGGGCACTTTTTGTTACAAGGTAATGTCGTTCGGCTTGAAGAACGTCGGGGCAACCTATCAAAGGGCTATGACTATTCTGTTTCATGACATGATACACAAAGAAATCGAAGTGTATGTGGATGATATGATTGCCAAATCTAAAATATAAGAGGAGCATGTGACCCACCTTTCAAAGCTATTCAAGCGTCTGAGAAAGTACAAACTCCGCTTGAATCCCAATAAGTGTACATTCGGTGTCCGTTCAGGGAAACTGCTAGGATTCATCGTCAGCCAGAAGGGAATTGAGGTTGATCCTGACAAGGTCAAGGCCATTCAAGAAATGCCTTCTCCAAAGACTGAAAAACAAGTCAGGGGATTCCTGGGACGTTTGAACTACATTTCCAAATTTATATTCCTCATGACCGCGACATGTGCGTCGATCTTCAAATTACTTAAAAAGGATCAGGATTGCGTTTGGACAGAAGACTACCAAACCGCCTTCGACAGTATCAAGGAATACCTGTTGAATCCACTGATTCTATCACCTCCAGTGGAAGGAAGACCACTGATCATATACCTAACAGTCTTGGAAGACTCCATGGGTTGTGTACTTGGTCAACAAGATGAAACAAAAAGAAAAGAGTCTGCCATTTACTATTTGAGCATGAAATTTGCCGACTGTGAGACTCAGTACACTATGTTTGAGAAAACTTGCCATGCTATGGCTTGGGCAGCCAAACGTCTTCTTCAGTATATGATTCGTCACACTACTTGGTTAATCTCAGAAATGGATCCGATCAAGTACGTCTTTGAAAAACCTGCTCTCACGGGAAGGATTGCCCGTTGGCAGATGTTGTTATCAAAATACGACATCGAGTACCTTGCTCAGAAAGCCGTCAAAGGAAGCATTTTAGCCAATCATTTGACTCATTAACCGATTGACGATCAAGAATCAGTTGTGTTGTGGTGAGAATCGGATAACAAGCTATTAATTAACTTGCATCACACATCATGAAATTCCCACCGAGCTTTGATTTATCCAAAGGAAAGGGTAAAGAACAAAAACTCTAATAAGAGAATCTAGGTTCGGGGGTTGATTATACTAAGGGAAGGTATTAGCAGCCTAAGTATCTGTAGTACTCTACGGGAACCTCTTGTTAGTATTTGTGTTATGCTAATGTTTGCTTGCTAAGGGAAATGTGTTAAGGTAAAGAAAGACCTAGGGGTATATACACTACGGGTTAAAAGGGTGGAATCCGAGAAGGCATCGGATGTAAAGGTAAACAAAGGTGGAATCCGAGAAGGCATCAGATGTAAAGGTAAAAAAGTGGAAAAAGAAAAGGTAGAAAAATAAAAAGGTGGAAAAGCAAAAAGATGGCTCGCTAGGATCTTGCAATCCTATGCCTACGTATTCTCAAAGTGAACTTGAGAAATCAGAGCGTCCATAGTTCCCCTCAACGGGGGTAAAGAACTCTTGACTGTGGTCAAAGTTCCTAGGGAAAGTAGGGTCTGACAGCAAGACACCTACGTGGAGTACGGCGACTCCAATCCTAAGGCTAGGTAGAAAAAGGCAAGTCTCGATCGCACGGTGGCGCGAAATAAGGGAATGACGCGCAAGGCTATCCTAAATGACATGACAGTCAACGGGAATGACCCTTTCCTTTGGAATGAGATATAGGCAACAGAGGGACAAGGAGGAAAATCTCCAGTGAAAAATGAAATTCACAGCAATATATACAGCAGATGCAGTAAGAATTAAGTTGAAAATTAAAAACCAGGAATTAATTAAAGCAAAAAAAGTCAAAATAAAATCTATTTAACTAAAAATTCTAAAATAAGCCAAATTCTACTTAAAAAGCTAATTAAATAAATAAACTAATTAAATTAAAAGTTAATTGATTAAGTTCTAACTGAACTAATTTCTAAATAACTAGACTAATTTCTAAGTTAAAAATTCTAACTAAAATCTAAGCTAAGTCAAAACTATTTCTAAATAAATTAAAACTTAATTACTATGCTCTAACTAGAACTAAATAATTAAAACTAAAATAATTAATTAATCTTAATTAGAAACTAATTCGCAAACTAAATTAAAATCTAACCAATTTACTGATTGAGTTAATTTCTAACTAACAACTAATTATGTCAAAAATAAATAAACTAAAAACTAGTACAAAGAAGAGACGGGCCAGGACATGAAACAGAAGGAAGAAAGCCCAAGAGGGCAATCCAACTCAAGGAAAACGGGTCAAAGTAACCCGCTTGGCTTTCAAAAGCCACCTAAAACTAAACCCTAAAAAAATGAAAAAAAGAAAACGACTGAAATGTATCGTTCCTAAAAATCAAACTTCCTTTCCCACAATCGATCGTGAAACCAAACGATCTCTCCTTTTCCACTTCGATCTCCATCACAGTTCCCTCCTTCTCGCGAAAACTCCGTCTCACCTCTCTCAAATCGCACTTTTGATCGCCTGAGTTTTCCGCCCTCTCTCGCTCTCAATCGCGTTTGCCTCCATGGTTCCTCCATCTTCGATCGCACGACTCCCTCCTTTTCCAGCCTTCAAATCAATTTCTCGACGTGAACAGCAGTGATGGCGATAAATTGGCGAAAAAATGAAAAGAAAACTTACAGGGATTCAAGTATGAACTTGTGACCGCCCCTGTGTCGTTACTGTAACGTGATTGAATTCGTTCCGCTTTAAATCGTCGATGCAAACCGTGTCGTTTCTGCAGAGTGCTTGAAGAGTGTTTCTCCCCTCTCCCCTCTCTTAATTTTATGATGTGAATGGGTGGTTTTTACTGTGAAGTCTAGAGGAAGTTTGGCGGGTTGGATGTGGTGATGAGAGGTAACGGTTGTGAGTTTCTGATGTAGCAGGTTTTGGAAGGTGTCGCCGATTTTTTTTGGAAAGCAGGCGATTTGGTGATGGTGTGAACGAGGTACGAACGAAGATGATGCAGGCGGAGGAAGGTTTTGCTTGTGGTTATGAAGGGTGATGGTTTGGTGTTAACATGTTCACGGCGGAGGAAGTGTGGTAGGTTCGTTTTTGTGGCGGAAAGGAGTTTGTGAATGAGAGAAAGAGAAGTTCAATGAATGTGGTGTTGTTTATTGATATTGAAGATGTGTTCTTGATGAAACAGGGGTGTCCGATTGATGGTATTTTGGGAGAGTGTTTTTGGAGAGATGAAGGGTGGATCCGAATGGAACCATTCCCTCTGAAGATCGAAAGCTGATGTTTTAAAACAAGTGAGTCCTCATTGCTTTCTCTCCCCTTGCCAATTGCTTCTCTGTTCTATTTGACAAGTCGTTTTCGCTTGTTTTCCTCTTCAATTCATCTGTCCCTTTCTATTTTCTCTTTTATACAGACTTGTTTCTCATTTTGGTGCAAGACTTGGTTTTTGTGAAGCAGGTTTTGGCTGGAAGTGTTAAGGGATAGCAGATGGTCAAAGGATGAAGTGTGTTGTCGTTGTGAGCAGCAGACTATTGATAAGGCAATGCGCATGGCTTATTATTGTTACGGAGTATGCGTTTGTTGGCTTGTATGAGGCAAAGTTTTGGCAGAAAGTGTCATTGTTTCATTATTATTTTTGTACTTTCATTTTATCATAACAAAATATCTTAATGGACTCTCTCTATTTTTTTTTTAACAAAATGAAATGAGATCAAATTAAATGAAATATATTAGACTAATCAAAGGAAATAAATTAAAACTAAATTAAAATCCAATCAAATCTAAATGAATAAAATGATTAACTTACCAAAAAAAGAAGATAAAGTGATTAAATTAAAATAATTATAATTCAATGAAATAAATTAATACTAATTATCTAATAATAAATATTAAATAAAAATAAAAAAAAATAAAAAGGTTTATTAGCTAAAATTTGAAACTGGTTAAAACGGATAAAACAGTCAGGTATTGAAGTTCTCGAAAGAAAAAAAAAACAACTGCAACAAAATCATCAGCGCAGAATAAACCACCCGGAACGTACAACGTTTCGTCTAATTTTGGAATAAATCTTATCCATTGAAACAGTTTAAACTGTCCAACATGCGACCGATTCGACTGTAACTCCAATAAGTTCGTTTTGGCTGATAACATGGGCAATATGCAAGAAAATGATTGACCTAAAATGATTTGCAAAAGATCAGAATATCTGAGGGTAAAATTTGGGGTACAACAGTTGCTCCTATTTAAATATCTTCACCGAATGACATGAGTGATGATAGTTCTCGTGAAATCATGGTGAGGGTATTTAAATATAGATAACCGAAAATTTTGCCCTTAGATACACTGATATGCAATGCTATGGACAAAAGAAACAGACTAAGATGCTGACATGCTATGAACTCTAATATGTTGAAAATGATGGATTGGTAAATGCAAGAATGCAGACGAAAACGAAAGCAAACAGGGACAAAGTCCACACAATGAGAAATCACTCAATGGGGATGACAACAACACTGGGGAACAGAAATAAAACCGGAGAAAATATGAGGTGATGAAGCAACTGGTTCAAGCGTGACCGACTGACACTTTAGAAAGAAAAGATAACCCAAGATCCTCACTGGAAGTAGGACCGGAAAGACGGTCTCCACTGGGGAATCGAACAAAGACTCAATCTGGAAAAGCATCAGAAAGAGAAAGGCATATCTAGAAGAACATCATATGTAAAAGAAACCTGACATCCAATAATGACTTTGAATGAAGGGAAAACTCACAATATCTGAGAAGGCATCAGATGAAAGTGAACAAGATAGAAATCCAAGAAAGCATTGGATACAAAGAAAGAACATCGTTCAAGAAAGCATTGAACAAAGAAGTACCCAAGAAAGCAGTGGATACTAAGGAGCCAGTCATCCAATAATGGCTTTAGATGAAAGGTATAACTCACAATATCTGAGAAGGCATCAGATGAGAGTGAACAAGATAAGGATTCAAGACAACATTGGATGAAGAAACCAAAGTATTCAAGACATCATTGAATGAATGGTATAAGTCACGATATTTGAGACGACATCAGATAGACGTGAGCAAGGTAAGGATCCAAGACAGCATTGGATAAAGAAACCAAAGTATTCAAGACAGCATTGAATGAATGGTATAAATCACGATATCTGAGACGGCATCAGATAGACGTGAGAAAGGTAAGGATCCAAGACAACACTGGATAAAGAAACCAAAGTATTTAAGACAGCATTGAATGAATGGTATAAATCACGATATCTGAGACGACATCAGATAGACGTGAGCAAGGTAAGGATCCAAGACAGCATTGGATAAAGAAACAACGTTCAATAAAGCATTGAATGAATGGTATAAATCATGATATCTGAGACAACATCAGATAGACGTGAGAAAGGTAAGGATCCAAGACAACATTGGATAAAGAAACCAAAGTATTCAAGACAACATTGAATGAATGGTATAAATCACGATATTTGAGACAACATTAGATAGACGTGGGCAAGGTAAGGATCCAAGACAGCATTGGATAAAGAAACAACGTTCAAGAAAGCATTGAACAAAGAAGTACCCAAGAAAGCATTGGATGAAAAGAATCA
This sequence comes from Lathyrus tuberosus, assembly GCA_022829125.1. NCBI lineage: Eukaryota > Viridiplantae > Streptophyta > Magnoliopsida > Fabales > Fabaceae > Lathyrus > Lathyrus tuberosus. Next base: position 9,990,999 of record JALAZF010000078.1, read on the forward strand.
CAAAATCCAAGAAAGCATTGGATGAATGTGAGCAAAGATATACCCAAGAAAGCATTGGATAAAAAGAATCACAGTATCCAAGACAACATTGAATAATTGTGAACAAGGAGATACCCAAGAAAGCATTGGATAGAAGGAATCACAGTATCCAAGAAAGCATTGAATGATTGAGAAAGAACTTTTAGGAATAGCACTGAAAGATATTAAGCAAATTTGATGGGGATTACAAAAGAGAGGCAAAACTTCCAGGAATAGCACTGGGAGAAACAAGAGGAATAAGATATCCAGGAATGGCACTGGAGAGAAAAAGAGACAGACATCCAGGAATGTCACTAGAGTGAAGGAATATAATTATCCAGGAATTGCACTGGAATGAAAGGATAAGTAACGTTTTGGTAGGCGCCAAGTAAGTTGGACTTTGACTACAAGGTAAGACGCGGATAACGACACGACCTCGGGAGAAAGGCAAATGAGGATGAAACACTCATGATATGCATATGTATATGAATTATACAGATGATATATGATCAAATGCAAATGCATGTGCAGATGCTGATGTCGACGACACAGCACGACTCTTGAGAAAAGACAAGACTGGAAGACTGATTCCTCAACACGGAGATCACTATCGTTCTGCTTGGGACTAGGGATGCTACCATTGAACACATCATTGCCACACTAGTAAACTGTATCCAAATTGATGATCCTTGTAGGGAGGATGAAGAGTTGCTTGGGGATTCTTCAGGTAACTTACCCTAGATTAGTTGACTGTTGTAGACGACCTGATCATTGTTTCAACTTGCTTGATTCTTGGAATGACTATTTCATGGTGCTCTTAGAAAGCTTGCCCCAGTCTGAGTCTTGAAAGATGATTGTTTTACTTTACACTGGGAAGGCTTGCCCCAGTCTGAGTCTTGCAAAATCTTCTGTATAAACCAATTCCAAGAAGTCGCCATTAAAACCACAAATCTTGAACTGATTCTTAACAGGATATGGAAGGAACTTGCCCCTGATTGGATCACCGACCAAGTTTCTCAAATGTTTGAAAATTCCTTAAGAAGAAAGCTAGTTTGCAAACAAAAGTATTTGTACAAACATGGTAAATGCAAAGTTCATGCAACTTTTGAAATCAAAATCATTTTGAAAGAGGTGCAAAGTATATGGGATACTGGTCAGAACACGGTGGTTCAAGACATTAAAGTGAAAAGTTTAAGCAAAGGGTGTAATACCCAAAATATGTGATCTGCAAAGATCTTTTGGAGTCAGTTTACGCAACCTTGATGTAGTATGCTTTCAAAATAACCTCGCTTCAATTAGGTCTTTTGAGGGTTATAATGTGGCCTGGTTCACGGTTTAAGAAACAAAGGATAAAGGCTCAAAGTTTATTTGTGACCCACCCAATCTACGTGATGAACTCCAGTCCTATGCTCAGTTAACTCAAACTATGCACTCAGGTTCCCAAGGGTTGGAAATTGCACTGATGATGATGATGGTTTAGAAGTTAAGAGACTTTGAAATGGCGGTCACTACTTCCTTACAATATTTTGTTGTTTTTTTGGTGAGGACCTCAGTACACTCGTTTCATCTTTGAGGATTTTGGTAACCTCTTGAATGATTTTTTGTTATCCCTAACTTTTGCCTGAACTGTGTCATATGAGCTTACAGCCAGCGGGATGCCCCAATTTTTGTCTAAGTCTCCTTCATAGGGTTTGACTTAGCGGGCTTTTATTTTGATTTTTTTTACTCTCTCTTTTTTTAGTGACTGCCTGGCTTAAGGATTACAGTGAACCATCATTGGCATTTGACTTGAAAGACATCTTCGACACTTGCCTGCTGTGTGCGAAGGAACATTTGTGAACTTTGTCGAAAGGCGTATTGAATGCTACTCTTGTATTTGAATGCACAATCAAGTTAACTGAGAACTACCCTGCCCCAGGTTAAGATTGCGGGTTTTTATTTGTAAAGAAAGAAACTCCTACTTCAAGGCTCAAAGGGGTTAAAGAGGGGTTAACTTCCTTATTTCTCCAGTGTTTAGGAGTTGAAACAATGCCTTACATCGTCAGCAAAATTTTGATTTGAAAGCATACTAACAGCAATTATGGGTATAACGTTTTCATCATCCTCCCTCCAATCTTTGCACAATCAATAAGAAAGTGGACAAGAGAATTTTTTTTGCAAAAGAAAGCATAAAGACGTAACTGGCAAACACAAATGAATTGAACCAAAAGTTACAATGCTCATTTCATTAATTTGAAAATACAAACATAATTTGAAAGCAAACAACCATTACAAAATAAAGAAAATGCAAACAACAAGAAACAAAGGCCTAGTGACTAATCAATACAAGGATGAGCTGTCCTGTCTGAAACACTGCCTTTTAGGAGGATAGCATGCTGAAGTCGACTGAAGCTTCACTTGGCGTGCCCCGGCAGAGGGTTGTTCTGGAAATTGGGATTGTCACGAAAGCTAAGAGTTCCAGTCTTAATCAAATCACGCACTCTAGCCTTCAGTGCATAGCAATTTTCCAAGTCGTGGCCTGCGACACCTTCATGGAATGCACAGTGGAGATCAGATCTGAATCCAGCTGGAAGAGGATTTGGAGGAGCTAAAGGCCTTGTGGTAATCAAACCTTACTCAACCAGACCAGGGTATAGTTCAGTGTAAGTCATGGGGATAGGATCAAATTGACCCCTATTACGGTACTGGTTATGTCCTGCAGTCGGATGTGGAGGAGCTTGAGCTGGCATGGCAGCCTGACCAACCGTAGCAGCAGATGCAAGAGTTAGATAATAATTGTTTGGCAAACCAAACTCTGGCCAAGTCGAAGGTGCCACCTGAACAGGCTGAGGATCAGCCTTTGAAAACTCTTGGATAACAGTCTTTTGGGGTTGCTCTCCTCTAGCAATCAAGACTTGAAGCATCTCAGTGAGCTTGGTCACACTTGACTTAAGGTCGTCGATCTCCATTCGGATCTCAGCATTGTATACCTCTTGCTCTGACATCTTGTGTCTGTAGTCAGCTCTAGTCCGGTATCGGTGTCGAGGCATCAGTTTGACGACTCACAGGTGACACTGGAAGGTAGAGACAACTGGAGATGCGTAACTGAACAGGCAGACACATGCAATGAATCATGCAAAGATGCAAATGATATGCAATGCAATGCAAATAGGATACAAAACACATGCAACAGGATCAAAGGTTCGAGATCACAGCATGAAGTCCAGGTAAAGAACCAACCACAGGGTGTGTACTAGGGTTCTTGTATCTGCAGAGCAAGGTTCTAAAGAGTTCCCAGAGTCGACAACCCATCTTTCGGATTTTATCAACTTCCCAATTGCTCGGTGATCAATAAAATCCTCAAGAGAGTCTCGTCTGAGCGTAGTATCGCGTAGAAACCATTTAGGATTACTCCCTCATAGTCATCGCACTACATCTTAAAAGGCTAAGTGGGGTAAATGGTAACTAATGGTCATCAGTATCCCTGGCACCCAGGTCAAAAGTAGTAACTCATTCACGATTGCTCGTTCAACATATACCACTTCCGAGAGGGCCTCAACTGAGTGTGGAACTTCAAGTCAACTCCTTTGGGATTTCTCCCTCGAAGTCTCCTTGACTATGTCCACGATCCTATCATATGTGTACGCTCAAGTCCGGGTTAGGACTTATCCTCACCACTCAAAGTAGCAACCCTGCATACAGAAAACCCAAGCACAACAGGCATATATATACAGATATAAATATACAAATGTACAAACAAGCAAACATGTAAATAACACAAATACAAACAAGATAGGCTTAACCCTCTTAGGGAAGTCCCCAATGAAGTTGCCATTTCTGTTGCGGTGAGAATCAGATAACAAGCTATTAATTAACTTGCATCACACATCATGAAATTCACCACCGAGCTTTGATTTATCCAAATAAGAGAATCTAGGTTCGGGGGTTGATTATACTAAGGGAAGGTATTAGCAGCCTAAGTATCTGTAGTACTCTACGGGAACCTCTTGTTAGTATTTGTGTTATGCTAATGTTTGCTTGCTAAGGGAAATGTGCTAAGGTAAAGAAAGACCTAGGGGTATATACACTAAGTATGCTCGCCAAGACATCGCATCTCGTGCCTACGTATCTGACTAAAGAATTAGAGCAACTGTAGTTCACCTCACTACAGTGTAAAAGGGTGGAACCCGAGAAGGCATCGGATGTAAAGGTAAACAAAGGTGGAATCCGAGAAGGCATCGGATGTAAAGGTAAAAAGGTGGAAAAAGAAAAAGGTAGAAAAATAAAAAGGTGGAAAAGCAAAAAGGTGGCTCGCTAGGATCTCGCAATCCTATGCCTACGTATTCTCAAAGTGAACTTGAGAAATCAGAGCGTCCGTAGTTCCGCTCAACGGGGGTAAAGAACTCTTGACAATGGTCAAAGTTCCTAGGGAAAGTAGGGTCTGACAGCAAGACACCTACGTGGAGTGCGGCGACTCCAATCCTAAGGCTTGGTAGAAAAAGGCAAGTCTCGATCGCACGGCGGTGCGAGATAAGGGAATGACGCGCAAGGCTATCCTAAATGACATGACAGTCAACGGGAACGACCCTTTCCTTTGGAATGAGATATAGGCTACAGAGGGACAAGGAGGAAAACCTCCAGTGAAAAATGAAATTCATAGCAATATATACAGCAGATGCAGTAAGAATTAAGTTGAAAATTAAAAACCAGGAATTAATTAAAGCAAAAAAAGTCAAAATAAAATCTATTTAACTAAAAATTCTAAAATAAGCCAAATTCTACTTAAAAATCTAATTAAATAAATAAATAAATTAAATTAAAAATTAATTGATTAAGTTCTAACTGAACTAATTTCTAAATAACTAGACTAATTTCTAAGTTAAAAATTCTAACTAAAATCTAAGCTAAGTCAAAACTATTTCTAAATAAATTAAAACTTAATTACTATGCTCTAACTAGAACTAAATAATTAAAACTAAAACAATTAATTAATCCTAATTAGAAACTAATTAGCAAACTAAATTAAAATCTAACCAATTTACTGATTGAGTTAATTTCTAACTAACAACTAATTATGTCAAAAATAAATAAACTAAAAACTAGTACAAAGAAGAGACGGGCCAGGACATGAAACAGAAGGAAGAAAGCCCAAGAAAGCAATCTAACTCAAGGAAAACGGGTCACAGTAACCCGATTGGCTTTCAAAAGCCACCTAAAACTAAACCCTAAAAAAATGAAAAAAAGAAAACAGCTGAAATGTATCGTTCCTTGAAATCAAACTTCCTTTCCCACAATCGATCGTGAAACCAAACGATCTCTCCTTTCCCACTTCGATCTCCATCACAGTTCCCTCATTCTCGCAAAAACTCCGTCTCACCTCTCTCAAATCGCACTTTTGATCGCCTGAGTTTTCCGCCCTCTCTCGCTCTCAATCGCGTTTGCCTCCAAGGTTCCTCCATCTTCAATCGCGCGGCTCCCTCTGTTTCCAGCCTTCAAATCAATTTCTCGACGCGAATAGCAGTGATGGCGATAAATTGGCGGAAAAAAGAAAATAAAACTTACAGGGATTCAGGTATGAACTCGTGACCACCCCTGTGTCGTTACTGCAACGTGATTGAATTCGTTCCGCTTTGAATCGTCGATGCGAACTGTGTCGTTTCTGCAGAGTGCTTGAAGAGTGTTTCTCCCATCTCCCCTCTCTCAATTTTCTGATGTGAATTGGTGGTTTTTGCTGTGAAATCTAGAGGAAGTTTGGCGGGTTGGATGTGGTGATGAGAGGTAACGGTTGTGAGTTTCTGATGTAGCAGGTTTTGGAAGGTGTCGCCGGTTTTTTTTGGAAAGCGGCAGATTTGGTGATGGTGTGAACGAGGTACGAACGAAGATGATGCAGGAGGAGGAAGGTTTTGCTTGTGGTTACGAAGGGTGATGGTTTGGTGTTAACATGTTCACGGCGGAGGAAGTGTGGTAGGTTCATTTTTGTGGCGGAAAGGAGTTTGTGAATGAGAGAAAGAGAAGTTCAATGAATGTGGTGTTGTTTATTGATAATGAAGATGTGTTCTTGATGAAACAGGGGTGTTCGGTTGATGGTATTTTGGGAGACTATTTTTGGAGAGCTGAAGGGTGCATCCGAATGGAACCATTCCCTCTGAAGATCAAAAGCTGATGTTTTAAAACAAGTGAGTCCTCATTGCTGTCTCTCCCCTTGCCAATTGCTTCTCTGTTCTTTTTGACAAGTTGTTTTTGCTTGTTTTCCTCTTCAATTCATCTGTCCCTTTCTATTTTCTTTTTTATACAGACTTGTTTCTCATTTTGGTGCAAGACTTGGTTTTTGTGAAGCAGGTTTTGGCTGGAAGTGTTAAGGGATAACAGATGGTCAAAGGATGCAGTGCACATGGCTTATTGTTGTTACGGAGTATGCGTTTGTTGGCTTGTATGAGGCAAAGTTTTGGCAGAAAGTGTCATTGTTTCATTATTATTTTTGTACTTTCATTTTATCATAACAAAATATCTTAATGGACTCTCTCTATTTTTTTTTTTAACAAAATGAAACGAGATCAAATTAAATGAAATATATTAGACTAATCAAAAGAAATAAATTAAAACTAAATTAAAATCCAATCAAGTCTAAATGAATAAAATGATTAACTAACTAAAAAAAGAAGATAAAGTGATTAAATTAAAATAATTATAATTCAATGAAATAAATTAATACTAATTATCTAATAATAAATATTAAATAAAAATAAAAAAATAAAAAGGTTTATTAGCTAAAATTTGAAACTGGTTAAAACGGATAAAACAATCAGGTATTGAAGTTCTCGAAAAAAAAACAACTGCAACAAAATCATCAGCGCAGAATAAACCACCCGGAACGTACAACGTTTCGTCTAATTTTGGAATAAATCATATCCATTGAAACGGTTTAAACTGTCCAACATGCGACCGATTCGACTGTAACTCCAATAAGTTCGTTCTGGCTGATAACATGGGCAATATGCAAGAAAATGATTGACCTAAAATGATATGCAAAAGATCAGAATATTTGAGGGTAAATTTTGGGGTACAACAAGTTGGATTTGACTTCGCAGATGAAGATGTTATGTATCTAAAAATGAAAGATTACGATGAACCGCTACCCAGTGAAGGGCCAGAACCAGGTTCCTAATGGGGACTTATCTTTGACGGAGCTGTCAATCATTACAGAAACGGAATTGGGGCAATCATCATAACACCTCAGGGTACCCACATTCCTTTCACCGCCCGACTGACATTCAAGTGTACAAACAATGAGGCCGAATACGAAGCTTGTATCATGGGTCTCAAAGAAGTGATCGACTTGAGAATTAAGAACTTGGATGTATATGGCGACTCAGGCCTGGTTATCAATCAGATCAAAGGAGATTGGAACACATACCAATCAGGACTAATTCCTTACAAAGATTACGCGAGAAGGTTGTTACCCTTCTTCAACAGAATCGAATTTCATCACATCCCTCGTGAAGAGAATCACATGGTTGATGCATTAGCCACTCTATCTTCCATGATTGGTGTAGGTCAATGGAATGACTTACCTAAGATCGACATAATGCGCCTTGAAAGGCCCGCTTACATCTTCACGATTGAAGCATTCATAGACGACAAACCTTGGTATCATGATATCAAGTGCTTCCTTCAGAAACAAGAGTATCCACCTGGGGCATCCAGAAAGGACAGGAAGACTCTCAGAAGGTTGGCAAGCAGCTTCTTCCTGAGCGGTGATACACTCTATAAGAGAAACTTCGACATGGCCTTGCTCCGATGCATAGACAGACCAGAAGCAAACATGTTAATGAAAGAGATTCACGAAGGATCCTTTGGCACACATGCCAATGGACACATAATGGCGAGAAAAATTCTGAGAGCAGGGTACTACTGGTTGACCATGGAATCCGACTGCTACAAGTACATGAGAAGGTGTCACAAGTGTCAGATATACTCAAACAAAATCCATGTACTGCCAACGTATCTCAAAAGTCTTTCTTCCCCATGGCCTTTTCCCATATGGGGAATCGACATGATTGGCATGATTGAACCCAAAGCTTCAAATGGACATCGGTTCATCCTGGTAACCATTGACTACTTCACCAAGTGGGTTGAAGCAGCATCGTACGCCAATGTAACCCGACAAGTGGTGGTCCGATTTATAAAAAACAATCGCATTTGCAGTTATGGTGTTCCAAGCCAGATCATTACTGATAATGGATCCAACTTGAATAACAAGATGGTGAAAGAGTTGTGCGTTGAGTTCAAGATTGAACACCATAACTCATTTCCCTACCGACCTAAGATGAACGGAGCGGTAGAAGCGGCTAATAAGAACATCAAGAAGATCGTTCAAAAGATGGTTGTAACCTATAAAGACTGGCACGAGATGCTACCTTTTGCTCTTCACGATTATCGCACATCTATCCGCACTTCAACAGGAGCAACCTCTTTCTCTCTAGTATATGGGATGAAGGCAGTTCTTCCCATAGAAGTAGAGATCCCATCAATTCGGGTATTGATGGAAGCTAAGCTAACAGAAGCTGAATGGTGTCAAAGTCAACACGATGAGCTGAATTTGATCGAAGAGAAGCGAATAACGGCACTATGCCATTTTCAGTTGTATCAACAGAGAATGAAGAAGGCGTTTGACAAAAAGGTCGGACCTTGCGTTTTCAGGAAAGGAGACCTTGTGCTAAAAAAGATACAATCATTTCTCACTGATTCCCGGGGCAAGTGGGCTCCGAATTAAGACGGCCCCTATCTTGTCAAGAAAGCTTTATCAGGAAGTGCCTTGAGACTCGTAACCATGGACGGAGAGGAATTTTCCTACCCCACAAATGTTGACGTAGTCAAGAAATACTTTGCCTAAATAATATAAATAAAAACGTCTCGGTGGATTGAAAACCCGAAAGGGCGGTCCAGGCAAAAATTAGAGCCATAAGCCAAAATCATACCGGTGGATTGGAAACATCACAGTACAA